>OZ022515.1:36494848-37742292 GCA_963989385.1 Ctena decussata
CATTTTTAAATAGCGAGCCTGGAGAAATAGATTAAATACATCCATTTGCACATTTGGAAAAGAACCTGGGCATTTATTAACTCAATTCTTTGTAAACATTTCCTTAACCACTATGCCATAGCGACGTCAAAAAGACACCACGGCGAAAGTCTTAAAGAAGACGTATAAACCTAAATTTTAGAATTATCACCTCAAACTAGCCATTCCTTCAGCCCTTGAATTCGTATCAAGTTCCGCAAATGTTGTTTGTATTCCTAGCAAAATAGAAAACGTCATACTGACGTCGATATACATACGACGTCGTGGCCATGCTGATGCGGCGTTTTCTATCTACTGAATTGCTACTGCAGATTTTAGTTCAATCTGACAGAAACGGATTGTATAACTTTGCGTCAGAGGCAATTAGGCTTGATGAGTGTTTATTTCATGTCATGGAGTAAGGAAATCTTGAATTGCTTTTGGAATGCCAGACACACCACTCATGCAAACAGGTATATGTTTATGAAGAATCCATTAAGGTGTATGGGTTCACCTGTAAGTTTTTCCTCACCATTTTTACAAAGGGGAACAACTTCCACAACTTAGTCTTTGCTTTCCAGGATGACGTAGCCCTTCCCAATAGGGTCTATTCTTAAAGGAAAGAATTTGCTCCGAAAGAAGCAAATTCTTTCCCTTAAGAGTTGACCCCTATTGAGAAGGGAGACAAAAAAGAGAATGGTAGAGTTGCTTTCCCTGAAAGTAAGTCATTCACCCTAAAAAGATACATTGTAGCGCTGTGTTTATTGTAAAACTTGAATGCAGTATTCAGTGCCTAAAATGGTTATAATATGGCTATATGCTCATTATGATTACCAATATTAACTCAACGCAATTATAGGTAACACATACAACACACGCCTCTCTTCCCGTCCGCTCGCCCTCCGCCCAGCCCAGTTCCGCTTCCATCACCACTAAACCCATCACCAAGCCACCATCCTTAAGTTTTGCATGCATATATGAATTTATTTAAGCTTGACCTATAACTAATGAGTATGGTGCGCCAACTCCCTGTTGCACATTTGTTTCTTCCAGTTTGGGGGTTAACGGCCCCTGGGACAGTATTTTAGTCTCTATTGAGCAGTCTACCAAAGAGAAAGGTCCAGCAGAAGACCGGGGGGGGGGGATATGGCAGAAGCGTGTAAAACGACTAACACAGAGACCGTATACCGCATCTGCTGCAAGCACAGCAGGTCTCTGCTCAACCTTCTTACTATTGTAGCGCTGTGTTTATGCCACTGAGTACAGCGTTTAAACGGTCCTCAAAATACTACTAATACCTCGCTGTTTCGCAAGTATGCGTAAATCACGTGTTAATGGCGAAAACAATGGAAGAGCTTAACCTTGTCAGAAAATAATGACAAAAACAAGCAAGAAACATGAATGGAATATGACTTTGAAAACGCATCTATCAGTGAGTGTGTTCTGCTTTCTTGGTTTACTTGTTACACCTCGATTGTATTTCTCATTTCTGGAAGTTCAATGGCGTAAAGCTGGCCTTGAACGTTTAAGGAAAACATGAAGCCATGGAAATATCAATAATTTTGCTCCAGAAAGTTTAACATTTACTAGACAAATCGGAGAGAGAGAGAGAGAGAGAGAGAGAGAGAGACAGACAGACAGACAGAGAGAGAGGCAGAGAGAAAGAGAGAGAGATTAGGAATCCTGTTTAATTCCATGAAAAAATGCTTAAGCTGCTGGAAACAATTATTGACACAGTTTTTTTTTCTGGTATAAAAGACATGTTTAGCTATCATCATGTTCAGCTATCATTACTCTGAGAGACAAATCTATTATTAGAATCTATTTCCCATAATCCCCTGGGGTCCAGATATCGTATTATGTCGTCAACAGAATTATAGTCTTTCACAGAAAAACAGCATTTTGTCACCTATGAAAGCGGCGGCAGTAATTTCACGTTGTACCCTATTTACCCTAATACTTGGAACACCCACCCTTTTACCGAAATACTTCTAGTATTGCGACGCCTTAATCTATCATTGGACTTACCCTCAAACATATTTTAAGCTACATGCACAGCTCATGCCTCCCCCCCCCCCCCCCCTGCATGGCATAGCCCTTTCCAAATTAAGTCCACTCTTATAGGAACGAATTTGTTCTCACAGAAGCAAATTCTTTCCTTTAAGAGTTGACCACTGAAAAGGGAGACAAAAAGAAAATGGTGTAGTTGCTTCCCCTGAAAGTGTACCCATTCAAACCCCCCCCCCCCCCCTTAATTAAAAGTTTCTCTTATTATCAGACTGTCGAACAGCTGCTGTGGTAATGACAAACAGCGCAGACCCTGATCACACAGACTAGTCTAAGGAGCAGTTTTGTCTGAGTCGATCGTAAACATTCTAAAATTTGGACACCAAAAACTTATTACCGTAACTCTCCTAAAAATGAAACAGGTTCGTTTTACAATGCAGTAATGTGTCCAACAGAAGCAGATGGAACTGCAAACAGTGTAGACTCTGGTCAGACTGCTCCTAAATAGGAGCAGTCTGACCTGGGTCTTCACTGTTTGCTTAGACCTACTGTCCCAATAATTTACATTTTGTACATTTTCCGTACTAGTATTAAGTATCATTACGGCCAACATAAGTCACTTCTTCGGGCCACGCATAAAAAGTTACAAAATCCATTTCAGAAAATTGTCAGCTAAAGTGAACAAGTGGAACCGAGTCCCAGGAGCTTTCTGGAAAACGGTTCAGAAATTCACAGCTATCGTGTCAAGCAAATTACAACAATAGTTCAAAATTAACTGTCTCCAATATGATGACAAGTCGCCGAAAAACTAGTTATCTTAGCCCATTTGAGACTATAGGACAGTTTCACGCTTGTCGCTTGGGAACAAGACAGTTAACGTTTCCTGCATTTAGGGATACCTCAACCTCTCAAGCGCCAAAACAGCAGACGACAAAATTTTCGTCTGCGAAAATACAAAAAGAGGCTCTATCATTCTATCATACTGAGGAGAGAGAGAGAGACAGAGAGAGTATCCAAATGTCCTGAAAAAGATCAGAACCATCGCACTTTTCGGCCAGTTCCGTGTCTCGAATCGCGATTATTGGCGAGGACGGCCGATTGTCATCACGCATCAGATATCTGGCACGGAATGGAGTAGAATTGAAGGATATTCACCCAGCAGGCACATGACGTCAAAATGACGTCATGCCGACGTCGTTGCGACATTATGTTGCATCCACATCAGTATGACGTCATTTCAACGTCATGTGCCTGACTGACAGTGATAATCTCCTCTACCGTATTCCACTTATATTGGTTTTTACTTTTACAAGAAAGAATTTGCTTTTTCATAGGGAGCAAATTCTTTCCTATAAAAGTGTCATCCGATGCTCCGGGAACCAATAGTGGCTAACGGAACGAACTTCATAGTGTCCATTTCATTCTATTCCATTCCCTGTTTTAAACTATGCCTGCTGGAACTAACGGTACAACAGATGTTCTGAACAGACCGCAGCGCCATCTGGTAGCAATTCCTCTGATAACTAATAAAGCTCCACCGACATAAGTCACATAAACTGTAGGTTAATGATACCATTATGGCTACTTAACTCGAAAATTAAATTTTCAGATGAGCAAAGGTTTTATACGAAAAAGGGGCTCAGTCCTGATGTATCCGAGAATGTGTGCCGCTGCGTATATATTGACCTCTACATTGAAATCAAAATCAAAAAATTAGAAATAATCTTTAAATTGACAGTTTGGTAATGCGTCTGATCGATCCAAATTGAATGTCAAAGCAGTGTAAAACCTGATCACACTGCACTGTTTGCTCAGAACTATCTGTCCAAATACTTAGAATTTACGGTAGATTATTAGAAAGGTGCCGTGGTAGATTGGTTATGGTGCAGACGGTCGCCGGTTCGAATCCAGGTTTGGCCAGCCAGCGACTGGAAAATTGTGTCAATCAAGCATTAAATGGATACCTTATTCGAGTCGGGCAAGGACAAAAGCAGAGAAAGGAAGGGGATGGGCTCCGTCTTTCATATGTTGTGCCCAGTATACAGTGGGCCTCAAACCCCACTGCCCCTACGGCCACAAGACTAAGGGAAACCTTTATCGTTCTTATATTCGGTCAGCTTCGACTTCTAACGACTTTTTGAATGAGTGAAGACATACGGCGGCTACATGCCAAGTCGTTTCGTTTATAAAAATGCTAAATACAGACCTGCTCCGATCATGGCTTATAAACACAGACACATGCTCCGTGCTGGGGTGACCTAACTCTAAAGAAAAGAAAGGAAACACCTGGGGCTAGAAATATCCCTTAATGATCAGATCATACGAATACCAGAAATTCAGAAGCATATAAAAATTTGCATCTGTATTCCGATTTAGTTTGTATATGGTTTATTGTCTAGTGTAGTCTCTTCAGATTTCACTCAAAGTTACAAGTAGCATATATGGAAGCCCAGATAGACAGAAGTGCATTAACACAAAGCTATGCAAGTCTGGAAAGGCCATTATATCATTTTGCCCTATACACTTCACTCGAAAAGTATACATATCTTCATGCGAAGTGTCTACACGTGTAAGGTGTTACAGAAACTTACTAATAACGGACTCAAGGAGAACAAACTATGGTCAAACCATGTAGATCTATTTTAACAAATCTTTGAAAAACCCTCTTATTGCATTTTTCAACTGGCGTAACAATCTGACTTGTAAACATATAATTGAGCCGCGACACAACAAAACCAACAATGTGGTTGTGCGCCCTGCGCAGACTCAGATCAGTCTGGGCATCCGCCCAGTCTGACCAGAGTCTTCGCTGTCCGCATGGAAGTAGCTTAGACACTTAGCTACCATTTGAGCGTTTAACGAAGAGTCTGATCGAACTGGGCAGATGCCCAGGCTGATCTGAGTCTGCACTGGGCGCACAACCACATTGTTGGTTTTTTCATGTCGCGGCTCATATAACTTCATTTTAGCGCTGAAAATTTTTTTATAGAACCACTCTATCATTGTAACTACAATTCCAACCAAACACTTCTCTGTCTCTTCTTCTTGATTAATGTAAACACACAATTACCAGTCAAAGAAAAACAAGTGCTTGACTGAAGTGAGTGGTGCGCCGTTAAAGGCGGAATTCGTAATACATCAAGAAGAGAATAAAAGCTCGCGGAAGCAATAAAGACAAGTAATAGATGATTTCCTCATGGCTGTGTGCTACTAAAGCCAATATTTTACATACTCTAACAGAAGTTCCAAAACAGCAAGATTTTGGGAATATTTATTTTCTTTCTCTTGCCTGCTGACCATGTCTTACCGACACCAATGAGAGGCTGTAAGGGTCTTTCAGTTGATACATTGGCCCATTTTTTTTTTTTTTACTTATTTCTATTCTTATAGCCTAAAAATTTTGTATGTTTAAGATCTATAAAGTTATTATTTTTGGCATATAAAGTTCGATATTAAGCAGACTGTTCTGGCTCATCGTCCTTAGACCCTCGCCCCACATCTACCCAATCCTGATTCTCAGCACCACTCCATTTGAAGGCAATACCAGTCATGTTTGGTTCATTGGCTGTACGTAACACACAGTAGTGTTACATAGTGCTAGTGCTGGCTCAGTTGTAAAATTTGGAGTATGAAATAAAAAAGATTGATAGTTCGCCTGTTGCAAGTTCAGTTCCAGAAATACTTCCCTGTAATTACTTGGAACTAGTAATGGATGATCAATTTTTGGTCTGACTTTATGGCTGCTATAGATCAATCTTAGGTTTGCTTTCTGAGGCAAATTGGAAAGAAGCGAATGAAAACTCCTTTGGAAAACATTTGCACAGTTCTTGGAGCATTGTTTAGGTGTTACTCTAATACTCTACCAGAAACCTACCATCACCCGAGGCTTAAGTATCCCTTCAGATGATGGGAATAAGCTCTTGAAATCTTCATGGAAATCGGTTCACAAAAAAAAACCAAGCAGTGTTAAGGTCATAATAATTTGCGTTGTTTGACACTAAATCGGGGCAAAGAAAGAAATTAAAAAATCCGCGGAACGCTATGTCTCGCCCGTCACGCAGTGTCACATTTATTTCAGAGCCGGAAAATTTCCGACTCTGAAATAAATGTGACACTGCGTGACGGGCGAGCGAAAAGTAATACCTATGTTTCGCTTCTACTAGTCGAAGGCTAGACACAAATGGTTGAGATTTCAATTAGGAATTGAAGCCACAAGGTTTATCTCACTGGACTGATCAAGTTCTGTAAGTCAAGAAGCGTAATATTAATATGTATGACACGGTTGAAAATGCGTGAAAAAAATAAAAGAACCCGCAAACATACTGGTAAATTAGTTGAACAA
Source organism: Ctena decussata (assembly GCA_963989385.1). NCBI lineage: Eukaryota > Metazoa > Mollusca > Bivalvia > Lucinida > Lucinidae > Ctena > Ctena decussata. The sequence goes on from OZ022515.1 coordinate 36,501,216, forward strand.
ACATTCTAATAAAGTAATCACTATAAGACAAGGAAAATAGACACAATGTACGCTAATGAATATAATAAGAACAGGTATGTAGGTTACATAGCAAAATGGAGGTGTCCTGAATTAACAGAACTGTATGCGCTGTAAAGACCTTAAGGCTTATGGGTATGCTTCCATATTCTCCTACTATTTTAACAATGTGTGTGTTTTGGGGGTGGGGGATGGGGTGGGGCGTTCGGGAGAGGAGTGTGATTTCCTATTTTCTTCTCCGTAAGCTCTTCCGAAACGGGGTCTTCTCTGAAAGACCTACCTAATGCGTTCAATTTCAAGAAGTTCTAATTCAGTTTTTTTTTTTTTATTTTGAATGTTTGTTAGCTTACACAACAATACTTTTTTGTTTCCTCAAAATAATCATCCCCTCTACCTTTCCCTCTCACCCTCCTAGACAAAACGCTCACTTAACTCCACCCCAAGCCCCACACCTCCTTACCCACTACCCACATTGAGCCCATGGCCTCTCAGTGATTTTTACTCAATATTCTTTGCGGTACAAATTCTACAAAGCATTATAGTAATGTTAAGAGGGGTATGCTAATTTTTTGGCACCATTCTAAGAAACAACAAAGAGCTATTTGAAAAGTTTGGCACCAGTATCACCATAATCACTATGCTTCATTTTTATTCTATTGAAGGGAAGATACAGCGGCCAGAAAAACGACAATATGATACCGCCGAACATCAATCACCTCAGGAAAAAAAAGAGACACACAGCAAAGCAGTTCAAAGCAAATGAAAATATTCCAGTGTTTCAATTCTAAAGGGACAGGGAGTGATTAGAAATTCAAAAAGACTTTGACCCTAAATGTTTGATTTTAAGGAATAAAGGTTTATGGGGAAATTTTTCTGCCTTAATAAGAAGGGGACCAACTTTCGGGACTTCCTGTTTGCTTCCCGACGTGACCCTTCTAAAATGGTACCTACCAAGAGCTCATTAGACATGATTAAGCCGCGCCACGAGAAAACCAACAAAGTGGTTGTGCGCCCAGCGCAGACTCAGATCCGCCTGGGCATCCGCCCGGTCCGATCAGACTCTTGGCCAAGCGCTTAAAGGCCAGCTAAGGGTCTAATCTACCTCCACGCGGACAGCCAAGACTGGGCGGATGCCCAAACTGATCTGAGTCTGCGCTGGGTGCACAACCACTGTGTTTGTTTTCTCGTGTCGCGACTCAATTATATTATGCTACTTGAGCCTACTCATAAAGGAAAGAATTTGCTCCTTTTCCATAAGAGTTGAACCCACTGAGAAGGGAGGCAGGGCGGGCAAATCCATGGAACAAGACTGCCTCAACTTTTGTTTCAGTTTTGAACGCGTTTTATATATACATGAACATGTACAATGAAGCCAGTTTCCTGAAAAAAGTTGTAACATATTAAGGCAAGAAACAGACATTACTGTCGAGGCATGCTTCTGACGAACATTGAAAAAGCGGCATTCATATGTCTACAAAAATAGTAGGGAGAAAGGAAAGTTAAGCATTAAAACATTTTAGTTAGTTTCAGTTAGTGTTAGTTTGTCAGTAAGTTGTTAGTTCGTTAGTAATAGTTAGATTTTATTATTATTATTATTATTATTATTATTATTATTATTATTATTATTATTGTTATTATTATTATGTTTTCGAAGTTAGGAGATATATATCTGATAACGTTATATAATTGTTTTTGAAAGACTATTACATTTCATGTGTTGGTCCTAATTTAAAAAAAAAATAAAATAAAATAAAAGAATTTCGCGGAAAGCTGTGTCTCGCCCGTCAGCGCATTGTCTAAAACAGAGCTAAATCAGAAAATACAAGTGATGACAAAAATTTACACCGCCGACGATGCCGCCTTTGTCTCACTCCTGTTGGTCTCAGGCGAGACAACAAACCCTACAGGAATGGCTGAATATGATTAACCTGATATGGTCCCCAGCTTGCTTTGATTCTTGGTTATAAGGTTAATGTGAAGTCTGGAAGTCTTCGAAAAAGTCCAACCTTTACAATCGACTATTGAACAGTAGTCGTGCATTATTGATGAAATATTTTCTACCGTTATTATCCAAAATATTGGCAAATTTAACCAAGAAATGTAATTATTTTGAGGTGAACACCCCAACCACTTTAATGACTTAGTGCAGGACCTTTGTCTTGGAGGAGAGAGTGGGTTCCAAGGTACTAGAACAACTAGTACTTTAGAACCCCACTCTTAAGACCATACTCCAGTTACGTCCGTCATCTGTCGAGCGTACATGGGATCCACCAGTCCGTTCTTTGTCTAATTGCTTTGCGTGTTCCACTTCTGCGAAAATATATTCAGTTGTTCATGAAAGTAGGAAGTGTCACGGGAAAGGGGTTCCACTCCAACCACCACAGAGCTCTAAGTTTTGCTGCATTTGCAGAGGTTTGAAGTAGGAGGTAATCGCTGTAAAGCAGACCTTCATAAGTATATACAATACGGGACAAGTGCTGACAGCAGGCACTTTACTTTTCTGTCCTAAAAAGGACACCCTCCTGTTTCATTCCAAGGCTGGCTCCAAATGCATATTTGTAAGAAAGCTAGCTCTACACGGAATAATTTTTAATCAAGTAATTGCAGAGTTACCCTAGAAACACAAATGGTTGGCCATCAGAAGAAAAAGAGCCATGTTAACACATTTTCTTTTTGAATACATAATACCATGTAGCCTGGAAGCCAGGCCATGCTCTAAGCCATGATTCAGACTGAGCTGAACAATACAGAAGAACTTGTTTCTGTCTATTTTAGTTTTATCTGTTTACTAAATTAAACCACAATGCCCTGTGTTTTATTTCAAGTTTTTAAATGGAATTTTATGCCAAGCAAATGAGGTAAAGATGTCCTTCTGGCGATGTTATCTGTAAACATCATTAACGGCATTGTTGAAAGCTCAACTTCTTGCTCAAGGTTCTAACAGTTCACCTTAAAGTCGAGGATAAAAGAAACAGGAATCCTTTTTTCTTAACCTTTTCTTAATGAATCGAATCAGCGTAATGAACAAAGCGTGTGCTGATAACTCCTATTGCTCGGTGGATTATTGGTCGATAGCTTCCTCTTTCGGGAACATGAAACAGACGGCACGAACTCCGCTAACAACTAATTAAACCTTCATTTGAATCGCAGAAATAGCTCCTGAAAAACGAAACGCTTTGATGTACTGAAGAGAGCTTGTTATCATTATTCTCAGCTAAAATGATCAGATATGCAGCCGGTACAGCAAATATGCAGAATTGTCTTGTTTTCTTTTGTGCTAAATTAGACACTAATTAGCCTGTGGTAATAAGTTTACACAGATGACGTAGTATTATTTTTCCCCAAAAAGCAATACATCACACACGTGCCCGGATCCAGACCACCGCGTACTGGTGGGGCTCTGGATAACTGGTGAGGCGGAAAGGTGCCGGGATGTATGTGCGTGTGAGAGAGAGGAGGGGGTGGCGGAGGGGGCTTGAAAATAGTATGCCGCTATAATAATAATTAGGGGTCAGTTTGATCAGAATTTTGACTATGATTTCTTTTGCCTTGAAATATATGTCGTGATATCTCAGTAGAATGGCCTCGCTGAGGCGGTCATAATGAGATATCTCAACAAAGATACAGCTGATTCCACTAAGCTATCGAGCCCTTCCTTTATCTTGACTGCTATGCACCCGGAAGGCCGCCAGCGTATATTTTTCTTTCAGTGTTATAGACTATCTAAGTAACAACACATGTGACATAACCCCAAACTCAGGCTAAGGAGAACAAAATTAATTCCACACTTGCGTTTTCTGTCTATTAGTGTGTGTATTTTTATGAATATGCTTAAAGAGGCTGCCAGTTTTTTTGTCGTCTCTGGCGGCGTTCCATACTAGTAGTGTTTATTTTTCAGAAAGTGTCAGAGAATATTAAAGGAACTGGCGCCTGAGAAGTTTACACCTTACCATGCCTACCGTCGGCCGCGGTATGTCAATTTATAGGTTTCTGGTAGCCTTGTGGCCGCATGGGCAGTAGGCGCTACAGGCCCACCGTATCTAGCGTACAGTAAATGAAAAGACGGAGACAGTTCCTCTCCTTTCGCTGCATTTTACCTTCCCTGATTCGAAAAAGGTTTCACTTACTGCTGGGTTGACAGCATTTTCAGTCGCTGGCTGGCAGGTTGGGGATTTTAACCTTCGACCTTCTGCACCATAGCCGATGGTCTGACCCTACTGCCATTATCCTAGATAGGGTAAAGACGGGTAACTTCGGACAGAGGGTAAATTCGGACATACCATTGCAAACAGTGAAAATCCTGATGAGACGGATTTTCACTGTTTGTACAGTTAATTTTGTTTTAATTCCAAACGGAAACAATGTCCCTGTCCGAATTTACACGCTGTCCGAATTTACGCGCTGTCCGAATTTACCCGACTTTACCCTCCTGGGATACTCTAATACTCAAAATTTAAATAATCTGATTTTACTGCCTATACAACGTTGGCGGAATGGCCTACCGCGCAGACTAGTCAGACTGTTCCGGCAACTTCGTCAGCCAATCATAACTATTGTTATGTCCCTGCAACGCGACAAACGGAAACCATCTTAATAAATGACGTCACTGCTTTCAATTTATTTGAAATCGATCATAGTTTATTCTTACTGGCCACTGATGCAAGCAGATTAATTTCCTACATCGATCTCATTTGAATCAAACTTCAAGTTTAATTGAAATGTCAAAGTTGTCTATGTGACCAATCGGGAAACCTTGCATGATTCCGTTAAGTTCCGTTACTTAACGGAATCATACGAGATTTGCCGATTGACTTTGACGTAAGCTGGCTTTATCGCAGCCACCATTAACGGACGAACAATATCGGATTCAACACCTTCAGACCAATCGCTGTTCGGATTCTTTCCGGAATATTTACAATTTAATGTAGTTATTGACATAAATGCCACTTTTGAAATGTTATCTCCGCTTCCAAAGACAGCAATGGAGTCTGTATCGAAATTCGATATGGAACTTTTACTGGACTATTGAGAAATTGCGTCAAACTGGGTCTGATTGAGCTGAGCAAGCGATAGATTAGGCTTATATACATGTGGATTTATTCTCATTTCAATATCCATAGAATATGTTAGTTCAGAGGCTTTATTCTACATGCTTTTTATAACATATCTAATGGATCAAACTGCAGAAACACATGCGCTCCGTTGTCATGGCCGTATTTCTGTATGCCTGTGAGTCATGGACGTTAGAGAAAAGAATCCATGCCTTTGAGATAATGCTACCGAAGGCACCAATTTTACAAGCCACGTAACTTAAACTAATGAGGGGGTGTGGCAGGGGGGGGGGGGGGGGGGTCGCAGAAAAATCTACGCAGCCATTGGCAACTGTTGATATCATAAACTTTTAAGCTTTAATCTGTGGTAAAAATACACTGTAGCCTTTATGACGTCAGATCCCATTCAAGGGAAGGCTGTTTGGGCTGGGGGCGCTTTAATCGAATTAAAGCCCCCCCCCCCCCCCCCCGTGACCCAGCATTTCCTTTATGCAGCAGATTTATGCATGGCAAGTACGCAATATATATGAGTGGGAAGCTGGGTCACAGAGGGGGGGGGGGGTGATACTCAGTAAGCCAAACAAGAAGAATGGTCTAAAGGAGCACTGTGATCTTAAAGGATTAAATTGTGTACAATCACTTTGAAATGCGGTCAAGGTCACATACATAGAGTCAAAACTATCCAGTGGTGTCTGTTATGTAAGTAATGTTAGTAAAAATAGGAGAAATGTATACAATAAATCATTATTTCAACGATCAGTTTTAGGATAATTTACAATTAATCTCAGCTATGACGTCAACGTCAACGTGTGTTTAACGTACTAACATAGGCACAAACACATGAAAATTCATTTGTCATGCAAGTTACATGTCACAGTCATAAATGCAAAGCTAATGTCAGTGATATGTAATGCTTTTTAATTATGGGGAGAATTCACACCTTAAGCATAGAAGTCCTCGCCCTTCTTTGATCAAAACCTAAAGAAAATGGCATTACCGTTTAGAATGATATTTGCGCTGCTATTACCAGTCGACTGTCAATAACGTAAAATCGCTATTACCAGTCGACTGGCAATAGCCACTCCGTATTGATATTGATACTAATAATAACATGCAGTTCAGTTTATTTCAGTAGTAAAAGTATTTTCGCCGTATATGCGAAAATACATTTTTCACTGCAGTTATAGGTCTGGGATGTCGTTAAAACGATAGAACTTCTTAGGAGAGGGGGTTGCATGAGAACAGGTTAATGACGTAAATGCGAGAATATAGCTTTAGGGACAAACAATTACATTTTTAGCTTTTTTTTGTTATCCGATTTTATCTTTAATATTGCTAGGAAGAGGAAGCAATGTGATTGACATGAATAGGCAGTCATCCTAAATCATTTTGAGGCCTTTTAGCGCCATTACCTCCGTTTCCGCTGCCACTAAGGTGCGATAAGTAGCTTGTCAACAATAACAGGTTAACAATAATCGGGTGATTGTGGCTAATGTGTTTTCCAGTAACAATCTGACTAGTCAGTGTCAACAGAAGAAAACTGTAAACAACTATTTCCATATTTGAACAGCTTGACATATGTAACACATTGGGAGGTGCGGGGGGACGTGGGTGGGGGGGGGGGGGGGGTGGACTGCTGGGAAAGGGGTATGTGTGGGTGGGTGGATCGAAAGAGGGGAACAGAATGTCTGAAAGAACACTGTGAACCAAGATCAGACCGCTCTGACTCTGCTAGTAAAATCAACATGTTCACAGTTAGTACTTGGGTAAGTGTACCGTGAGCATCATGAACACTGGGACACCGAAAATAATCATCGTATTTGTTATATAAATGGTAAATGGTTGGTATTACAATACCATAATGCGCCCCACTGATACAGAGGAAATGGAAAACAGTGTAGACCCTGATCAGACTCATCTGATCTGGATATACACTGTTTGCTCATATCTATAAGTTCCAATACTTAGAATTTTACGGAAATTAATCTCTTAACGTAATAATTATATTTCATTTTCATTTCCATTTATCATTACATTGTTATTATTATTATTTTGTGATTTTATATTTTCATCATCAGATGACTCCTTTAGATGTTTGTATTAACAAAAGATAGCGAATAAATAATTTGAATTTCGCAAAAGTTTTGCACCGCAAGTTTTGGCGGAAAACAGTGTTTGCGTGACAGCTGATTTTAATCAAACTTGTACATAAAGGTTATTCACACTCTCTCTTGGCCAAGGGGACAAAATGTGCAAGTCCTTTGTAAAACTTTGACAAACTCCTATGCGAGCTATTCTATTGTTGAAGGGATGTTTTTAGCCCCTTCCAGCTGTCAGTGGTATAACATCTGTCACCGACTGGCGCCCTAAAATTTTAAACTACACATTTTAAAGGGGTGGCCTCGAAAAATAATTTAAATGAATAAAGTTATACAGTAGTTGTGCTAACCCTTACAGCGAAAATAATAATAATTATAATAATAATAATATTAATAATAATAATAATAAACAGACGGACAGACAACAATACACCAGCAAATTTTCAGAAAAAGTTACTGGATCTAGACGGCAAACAGTGTAGAGCTAGACTTATTCACCGCCCGGTTATCATTCCCTTGTTTCGAACAAAGTACCCAATTACCGGTGGGTTGACAAACTTTTCCAGTCGCTGGGTGACCGGACGGCGATTTCAATTTACAGCGACAGTCTCCAACTAACCCGAGTGTCTCCAACCACCGACCACGCGCCTGAGATGGATGACTGGATGGATGACTTGCGATTTTACGTCCTTTTTAAAGTATTTCAGTCATATTAAGATGATGGGTGGGTGATAATGAAAGGCTGTATGCTAGGGAACCCTCTTTACAGCCGAAAAGATTCCCGCCTACAGCGGGGCGCGAACCCGGGACCGCTAGATCAGCGGTCCCAGGCTCGATCCCCGCTGTAGACGGGAATCTTTGAAAAGAGTCAATCAGAATTTTTTAACTGTTTTTCATTCTGTTCTTTCATTCTCAACGGAGAAACAGGAATTCCCACGTTCTTATCTCTTACTACATCAGTTGTAAACCTGATATAAAGATATATCTCACTGATATAAGAAAATCATCCCAGTTAGATATATATTTATTTTGATACTGATCTTCCCGCCTTCTGTCTGATCAAATAGAGCACCAGAAACTGAAATTTTGGGAAGACGTTTTCACATTTTCGTTTTTATCAATATACAACATATGTTGTGGTCTCATCAGAATCGCCTCATCGAGGCGATTCTGATGAAGTCAGACAACATATGTAACTTTACAGACATGAAATTATATAAATTTTAAGAAGATGCACCCTCAAAATGAGCTTCTGTTGAGCTCTTTCATGATTAGTATTATCTCTGGGATTAGGCAATGTTTATTGATCTAAACGCAAGTGGTTTTTGGCATTTTCTGAATTTAAATAGCTGTAGGGCATCTTTATTCCTATTTTGTCATACAGACTAATCGGGGTTTTTTTAAACCATACTGCATATTGCGGTCATTTTACCACCAACTCGAGATGATATTATGAAAGGTTTGAGCTGAAATAGCCTAGAAGCCCAAAACATCTCGCTCCTTTACGTCTGCAATATTTCAAATAATCTTCAACAAACAGCGTAGATCCAGATGAGACGGCTCATCGTGAGCCGCCGCCTCTGGATCTACGCTCTTTGCAATTTCAGCTATTTTTATTTTTGGCGCTTTTTGCGTTTGATACAGTGTTTGTCATCTCTCTCTCTCTCTCTCTCTCTCTCTCTCTCTCTCGTGTACTTTTAATCTGACATCCTCAGTGTGTCATTCTTTTGACCTGACTTAAGTGCAGAAGTTAAAAAATTGAAAAGATTTGGTTGGATTTAAACTATTTTAATTCATTGAATAATGAGGCAAGGGTTTATGACCCGGTGCCCCGTCTAAATTTGATAGTTTCATGCAGCGTTTCACGCTTGAGCAGACGTAAGGGGCTGTTCCCTTTGTCAGCTGATGTGTTGAAAAAGTTTAATTTTGCTGAACAGCTGTAACCACTGAGTTAAAGGGACCCTTTCTGGTTCCTTGTTTTTTTCGTACCTTACCTATTATATCCTAAAGATCAGAGCATGTTAAGTACCTGTCCAACAGTGCGTCAAAGCCCACCATGCGCATGATCAAAATGACGTTGTTCAACGTCGGCACCGACGTCGAACTGACGTCAATTCAACTTTGTATGCCGGCTGGGAGAAAGCAGAAATTGCGAACACTGAGGACCCCGATCAGTTCCGATATTAAGGGTTTAAAATGAAAATGAACTAGGGCAGCTGAAGACAGGACAAGGTGGAAAGGGATTGTTTTGGAGTCATCTTTGGTGCCCCAACGACCTTGTAAGGTTATGGGATAGAACAGAACAGAATGAAAATGAAATGCGAAGTTTTACAACATTTTCGAATTTATCTCTTGAAATGGTGTCACCGTGTGATTAAGTCCGAAGTTTAACTAATTCACACCCTATACCGGTTTTCCCTATACCCCACCAGTTGTCCAGAGAGAGCTCTATTAGCTCAGTGACCTAGCTGATTGTGGTCTAGATCCGGGCCTGACGGTTAGTGCCATTCTCGAACTCATGGAACTGTTTGACCTACATATCCGACCTGTCAGTCGTAGACATCAGCCATAGAAAATCAAAACTAATAAACCTAATCGCCCGCTATATAAACCGTATCACTGTTATCGCTCCTAATCTCCTTCTTATCTCGTGTGTAAACAAGCACCTTTCACTACCGTGTAGTTCCTACTGTTTAACTTCTGAAACAGAAGCTGGAAGTCAGATTTGTGGAATTTTGAGGCCAGAGTGTAAAAGGCGAAATTTAGATATTTTTTTCGGCTGACAGTTTCAATTTCTAGTTTAAAGGGCTCCGAACTTCTACAATATTTTTCGATGGGTCCACAATTTACTGATACCGGTAAATAACCTGCATCCCTGCATGGAAAGGACTTTGCAAGTTTCTTCCCACAGGGCATACAACGTTGAATGAACACTGAATCAACGTTGACTCACTGACATCAACGTTGATGCAACGCTTATTCAACATTGTGTGGCTGCTGGGTTTGTGTTTTCTATTATTATTTAAAAGCAGAAAATGCTTAAAATCCACAAATATTAGTAGGACACACACTCCAATCGAATTTGTTTTAATGGCTTTTTGAAACACAATAACTGAGTAAATATTTGTTAGAAATGACTAAAATCTTGCCTACAATGAAAAATTCATTGGCAAGTCAATAAATGATACTATGAAGCACGCCTAGCCACGGGAGCTATGCAAATAGCTAATAATAAGAATCCGTGTGGTCTGATCCGAGTCTGCCTTGTGCACACCATTAGTCTATGGCTCCTGATGACTTAGAATCTGATCAGACTAGGCGAATAATGATCTAAGTTTTTTCTTGTTTCCTACTTTTGCTTATGAAGCTAAAAATATTAATTGAAAAATCGCTACATGAACACTTGTTAATGTTAAAACTATTGTTAAATGTTTATTTGTGTGAACTTATGTATTAGAACAAGTTAATATTGTTAGTATGGATTAAGGTTTTTCAGATTTTCTGGAAATGGAGGTTTGATGATATTTTTGGATATATTTTTTCTCTTCAAGAACAAACATTTGAATTGACACTGAATCAACGTTGATTCAATGTCCATTCAACGTTGTGTGCCCGATGGGTACCATCTTTCACTGCATGGGTACACATTTTGGGGAAAGAACTCTGTCCTTTTCGCCCATCTCAATCGTGGTCTACTCTTTAAGAAAAGAGTTTTCTCTATCCCAAATAGAACCATCTCATCAAATTTTCCCATATATCTAGAATCCTATTTTAGTATAAAACAGACATTACATTCCGGGATATAATGTAATATACGAATATTTCCATGGCAAACACAAGCTGTCATAAACTTTATTTTGATTATAAATGATATTCTGAAAAGTATCCTTATTTCATTTTTCTTTTCTTTCTGTCTTTTCTTCTTTTCCATTTTGAAGACGTATATAAAATTAAATAACTATATCCAAGTGAAAGTCTTATTTGCCAGCCTTGATTACATCCAGCTCAGTGCTGTGTCATATTAAGAAATTCCTTTACTATGAAAAGAAACAAATGTATATTTTTAAATCCAAATTTTGTATTTTCACTGAATTTTATAACGAAAAGTAATATCAGAATTTTATCCGAATATACTGCAGAACTCAAACTCAGAACAAAAAATATTGAACGAAACGAATTTTAAATTTCGGAATCCAAATTTTAAAATTCGAAGAAAGGTTAGAACAAAAAGAAGGAATTAAAATTTGTACGAACCTCCAGCTACCATGGTGCAATATCTAAGAGTATATGCCTAGAGTAATATATACAATTTGTGAAGCCACAACACCGAAAATAACGGTAACACACAACAATTAACACGACACCAAACGAACTCTGTAATATTGTCGTCTGCGAGTTCTATCTTCTGTATTTATACCCGATATTATCAGAATCTAAACACACGCGCCTTTCAGTAGCAGACGAGAATATGTGTGAACGCAAATCTATTATAGAGTTAATGAGCCACCGCTTGCAAGAAAATCCGCCAATCACAAAGAAACATGGCTGACGCCCCTATTGGAAAAATCAACCAGTCCATGAATGAAAAGTTGGAGATTTGGGAATTCTTTTGTTATTTTTTGTGTGTTTTGTGCTATTTGAATGGAAATTGAACACAACTGAAGCTGTTAATCTTACATCTTTTATTGAAAATGTAGGTGACCTGTTGCCATAGGTTGTATTTCTATGAGAGAGAGAGAGAGGGAGAGAGAGAGAGAGTATTAAAATGCCAGAATGAATTAAAGTTGTTGTTTTTTCTCCCTTACTACTCTGCCTGACCATTATATCAGGGGATTATTTCATAGTGTTGCAAGCCCCGATCCAGATGTGGGGCTCGGGGGCTCAGCATCACCAGCCGGGACGTAAAGCGCAAGTCCTCTATCCGTGGTTGGATGGATCCAACAGTGATGGATGGATGCCGCGGATGGAAGACTTGGGCTTTCCGTCCTTTTCAACAGCGTGGAATAGAATGGTAAGGGATGTGCATAACTTGAATGACATTAAAATGATCTCTGGCGGATTACGTACTGAGTTATACCCTCCCCGCACCCCAACCCCGAAAACAGTCAGTTGAACGAAAATCAGATTTCCAGACTTGAAAAAAAGAGCTGCATGCATACACGGTCATTTTGTTGGTTGTCTCGGGTTTAACAGCCCTTTGAGACAGTATTTCAGTCTATATCAAGCCGTTTCCCAAAAAGAGAGGGAGAAAGAAAAGAGGCATGATAGGGGGGAAAACGTTCAAACCACAGTGGTTCAAACAAATTAATCCCCACCCGCACCTACTGCAAGCACAGCAGGCCCTTTCCCTACTATTAGCCAAAGGGCTTCTATGCTTAAGGCGTGAATTTTCCCCATGATTAAAAAATTATACGGACCACTGACTTCTGCTTTGTATTTATGACTATGAAATGTAACTTGCATGACAAATGAATTTTCGAATGTTTTTTTATCAAATGACGTCGCATCTGAGAGTGTAATAAAGCCATGCATTAAATGCGATAATCCACTAGTGGATTAAATATGCAAATTACGTCATAATGTTATACGCTGACGTCCATAAAAACGTCGCGTTTTCTAATGGCGAAATCGTGACGTTTCAGTGCAAATTCTGCTGATAAAATGCGATTTTATTGTCATATGATAAATAGAATCTTGCATTCGTGCTCCTGTATCATTGAATTTATTAAACTCGTTGGGAAAAACCGATAAGATGCTCGGCAAAGCCTCGCATCTTATCTTTTTCCCCAACTCGTTTAATAAATTCAATAATACATGAGCACTCATGTAAGATCCTCTATGTCTATGTAAAATACGTTAAACATACGTTGACGTTGACGTCAATGCTGAGATAAATTGTAAACTATCCTCAAATTGATCGTTGAAATAATGACTTATTGTATACATTTTACCCCTTTTTGACTCACAATACTTACAGAACAGACAACACTGGATAGTTTCGACTATATGTATGTGACCTTGACCTCATTTCAAGGTCATAGTACACAATATAATCCTTGAAGATCACACTGCTACTGTTGACCATTCTTCTTCGTTGGCTTCCTGAGTATCGTTTCCCCCCGTGACCCAGCTTCCCACTCATATATATTGCGTACTTGCATCGCATAAGTCTGCTGCATGAAGGAAATGCTGGGTCACGTGGGGGGGGGGGGTGAAGTACTTGTATTTTAATTATAGTGAAGCGTTCTCTTTTTGCCGTTTTGGCCGGAAGCAGAACTACGGTTTTGCATGTTTAAATGCCAATCAGGCGTAACAAGAAGAAAATCATTGTTTTGTATTGTTACATGCATGTATTTAGCATGCATTTATGAGAAAAATTTATGGAATGAATGACTAATTTGAATATTTTTATTACCTCAAAGAATGAAGTATGCGAAAACCTTGAATTTAGGGTAGGTATGGTCAGACTGGATTATCTCCCCATGTCTTTGGGTCTGAATCACAAATAATCTGATTTCATACGGCTTACATATTTGTTGAAGCTCTGCTAAGAAAAAATTGCACACTTTATACTTTTGAAAATTCAGACCTGTCGCGCAGGCCTAATGGGGAAAATCCTCGCCTTAATCGTAGATGTCCTTAGCAGGCACTGAAAGTTACCCTGCACCATCGCCCGACAATAACCGTCAAAGAAAGAAACATATTGGTTAATTCAATAACCCCAGTACACACATAGCGTGACAAACTCAGGGGGACAGATGGTCAGCCCTTGTTCCAAGTCTTCACGAAACACTGTGAATTATTATAATAGCCATTACTAGATGGGTGCTTGGTTAAACTTCGATACTTCTAGTCTTTCGTACTGTTAGTAGCGGGATATGACCAAAGTAGTGATGAAAGCATCACATCAAATTTGGTACGCAGGCTTCTTTGGAGGTATGTTTCACAAAAATAACGTTGCCCCCCCCCCCCGACACACACACACACACCACTCCCTCCCTCCCTCCAAACCTAAAAAAAAAATGACACCATTTGTTTTGTGTGCGAAAGGGCACAAACAAGGGATGATCGGATTTACGAGTTTGAGTCTCGCTGGGTGATTTATGCCCCGGCACAGTGTCAACTATACGGGACCCTAAAACGTCTAAAAACTGGAACATCAAAAACACCTACAATAATTTTTATAAATATGGAACAGTTTGTTTAAATAATGCAATAATGCTCCCAAAAGATGCAGATTGGATGGCAGATAGTGCAGACCCTATCAGACTGCTCTTTAGGAGCAGTCTGATCTAGGTCTACACTGTTTGCACAGATCAGTCTGTCCCAATTCCTAGAATTTTAACGGTATTCTATTTTTTGAAGAGACAGGAAGAACAGAATGACCCCCCAAACCCCCGAAAATTCCCCCCACCCCTAACTAAATCCTGCTCGTTCTTCTATTATACTTGTGAAGTTTCAATAGTTTATAGGAACAGAAATATGGAAAAAGGGCCTTCTTACGTCTTCATTGTTTTATTGTGCCCATCTTCGCCGAGGCATGTTTTACCGTAAAATTTCTAAATATTGAGACTGATAGGTCTATGCAAACAGCACAGACCGCGATCTCACTGCTCCTAAAGGAGAAGTCTGATCAGGGCCTACACTGTTTGCCATTCCATCTGCATCTTTTTGATGCATAACTGTATTGCAAATCCAAACTGTTCCATTTTAGGACAATAAGGGTTGAGTCGGGTAACTTCGGACAGCAGGTAAATTCGGACAATGGCATTGTTTCCTTTATATATTAGTTGTTTGGAATTAAAACAAAAATAACTAGGCCAACAGTGAATATCCTGATGAGACGGCTCATGATGAACCGTCTCATCTGGATTTTCACTGTTTGCAATTTACCCGCTGTCCGAAGTTACCCTATTCTACCCTATAGTTATAATTTTAGGTGTCCCATTTTTAGAATTTTTACGGTACATACTCGCTTGTTAAAGGCACATTTTTTCTTTAACAAAGTGTGGTGGCACAAATTAATAGCTAGCACTTTTTATTTCCCGCCAGTGACATTGATAACAATGATATGTAAGGTAACGTAGGAAATAAATAAAGGTAACGCAGAAGACAAATATATGTTGTTGTTTCTTTGTTTCTTTTTTTCAACAAGCATGTCAGCAATATGGGCACGAAGAAGGCCAGTGTCTGAAATAAAATGGGCGAAAATGGGTAACACTTATTTATAAACTGCATGAATTTTAAAACAAATGAAAATGATAAACAATACACGACAACAAAGACAACAAAGTAACTTGTGAAATAACATAAATAATAAAAAGAAAATCGCTACACCTCCCCCCCCCCCCGCCCACCTCTCCCCCATCCCCCTAAAAACCCACAAAAACCCACACACTAACTTCTAACTTTTGCCTCCCCCACTCCTGTGGGCACTGCACTGTTTATTCGTCGATCGCTTGCCCATAATAAAGACAATTGTAAGTTTGTGACCTTGACCTTCAAGATCAACCAAGTGGGTGATGTTGTTACTGAGAGTATCTATCACCATTATGAGCCGCGACACGACAAAACCGACAAAGTGGCATGTGCACCCAGCGAAGACTCAGATTAGCCTGGGCATCTGCCCAGTCTGATCGGAGTCTCCGCTGTGCGCTTTAAGGGTAACTAAGTGTCTAAGCTTCCTCCATGTCGACAACGAAGACTCTGGTCGGACTTGGCGGGTGTCCAGGCTGATCTGAGTCTTTGCTGAGCGCACATGCCACTTTGTTGGTTTTGTCGTGTCGCGGCTCATATTTCTACTAAAGCGCCGTGACACTGTAAGCAGTCACAATTCTGATTATTGACATTTTGGTGGGTGGAGCCTGTCCTGTTATAATGAAGGCTGGGGTTTAAACGTGTTTACAGGAACTCCAGCAGAATCCGGGGTTAACCGGGATAGGCCCCTTGTGCCCGGCTACCTTAAAAATCCTAACTACTACTACACCGCCCAAAGCATCCCTTTCTAACACGGAATTTGTTGACTTAAGAATAATTATTTGTTTGAGAAAATCTGAAGTTCTGTTCAAAGAATTTCAGCTTGTAATGTCATTGAAAAATTTGCGGATTATGGCATGGCCATTTGCCATGCTCCGGTACCAGTAACGGCATAGAGCTGTTACCATAGCAACTAACAGTTCGCATTGATATCTAAGTGACGTCATTCAGACGTAATTGTGCCAAGCTAGAAAGCTCAACAGATCGTAATTCCATAAATGCTATAGCAACCGACATATGGCGTCACCTCACTTATTATTGGAGAGGGACATGGCATACAGTGTATACCGTGCTCCTGTCGAATTGTAAGTGAGATTGTACCTAAAAATCATAAAATGGAAAATTGTAGGTTTCTCAATCCTACAATTCATAATTCATTCTCAAATAGTATTATTCTCTGTTTTACATAAACGCTGGCGTTGACGCCGACGCCAGGGAGTGACAAAAATTCTGTGATTTGACTTTCTTCTGAATCACTTTTCTATATTGCATACGTTTGTAGTACAATCAACTTTCGATATCTCAAATTCGAAATTAATTCCAAACTATCGATATCTCAAAGTAAAGTTTCTGGTCACAGAAAATTTACTTTGAGGTATCAGTAGTTTGAGATAACAGGTGTTGAAATGTGAATCAAATAGAGATATGTGGAATCTGTATTCTGTGATATAAGGGGTACTTTGAGATATCAGTATTCGAGATATCGAGAGCTGACTGTACTTGTATTTGCTGTGTACTATGTTTATTATGAGAAAAATACTGTTTAAAATGATTATATATGATGAAGATGAAAAATATAAATAAAGAAAAAGAGGAAGAAGAAACAAATAACAACATTACTGATACAGTGTGAACATGTAAAGCTAAATAAATGAAATCACAAATACAAGGACGTAGTCAGATAATATTTCTAGAAAATAAGCGTGTTGGTTGTGTGCAGTGTACCTCTTGCAGTAAACTAAAGTCAAAATGGGCTTTAAATAAACGCCGAAGGAACCCGATGCTACCATAAGTTAATCATACTCAAACGCACTTAAAAAGTAAACTCCTATGGTAAAGGCTCACAAAGTTAATAGAGAAAACACGAAATGTTTTCATGTTAAGGGTATTCGTTTTCGTCCTGTACTCGTATGAAAAATTTTGGTCACATATCATATCGAAGAAGGTCAATTATTTATTTATCGTTTTCGAAGAAAGTTAGAGAATCGTCCCGAGATTATTTTATCTTGGTCTCAATGTATTGATACATGTAAGGTGGCCGACAACCATGTAACATCCAGGCTGTCCTCAAACTAGATGTTACCATTAAATTATGCCGAGCAAAAGAAGTATTCTTGCAAATACTGTGCGTAGAAAATATACATAAACATTTTTAGCTTCAATAAGTGTCATTTTGTTGAATATTTACGAAGCGAACTGCTGTAACTATTTTTTCTTTGAGATTACAGCATTTATTCAATTATAAGACCGGTTTTCCCTTCAAGACCAATTTCAAAGATCTAGATCCGTCTTGTAATATGGATCTAGATCTTTAAGATTGCTTTGGAAAATAAAACCCCATTTCATAGCTGAGTTACACAATTCTAATTTATACATTTGTGGTAATTTTGGATTTATAAACCACCGTCTAATAACCTAGTAAATACGGTTTTGAAATGTCCGCTCTCGTGCCTAAGTTAACCCCCAAACCGTGCCGCAACGCGTCAGTATGAAAGCGGAAAGAGTGCACCAAAACTACAACAAGCAGGAATGGTGGTGCGAGATCAGTGTTAGGACTTCCTTCAGTAATAACGTTAATTTCAAGGATTCCAAGGATTAATATTAGGAGACTGATTATAATGCAACCTTTAACTTTTTCTGTGAATGAACTGTCATACGTGAAAGCTGCAGGATGCGCGTGTAGATCAATGCCACTGCCCATTTAAACTCGAAGAACCGAAGAACCCATCAAAATATGAAGACAACGAATGGAATAAGAATGAACAAACACGGGCTAATCAGATCAATATGGATCTTTTAGGTTGCCGACGAGAGGAGGGCCCACAGAAGTCTCGGTTCTTTTCGGCACTTTCCGTGGGAATAAGGGCAAAAAAGAACCTACAAGACTTCATACTGTAAGTACGATCCAAATTAACTGATATAGCCAGATTTAAAAACAATCTTAAAGGAAATGATTATAAAGTGAATTTTTTGAGAAAAAAAAAGTTAAAAAATAAATCAGTGCAACTGAGCCTTAGAAAGTCAAGCTTGTTCGAAGTTTTCTCTAAACTAGAAACTTCGATTAGACATTTTTCGCCGCTAGAGGGCTACAAGTTCAAAACTTGAACTTGTAGCCCTCAAGCAGCGAAAAGTGTCCTTGGAAGAAAACAATATATTTTTCATTCTTTCATTCTTTTCTTTTTTTCTTCCGACGATTTGCTGCCAGGCACATATAAAAATAGTGTACAGCACGTGCCAATCAGTTGCACGTGTTCAGGCTCTTAATGCACGTGCAAAATCATTTACCTTCAGACAAAATATCTCAGATGGCTCAATTAATACGCTCAGTTTCACTGTCAACTACAAGAAAGTAAGAAAAATTTGCGATAAACAGATAAATGATATATATTAACACTAAAGCGTGAGTGAAAGAAAATAAAAAATCTCGTGCTAACGATGACGTCATCTTACCGTGCTTTGCCGGATCCCGTTCTATAAAATATAAACTATAATGTGAGTAAGGCAATAAAAGGAACCAGAAAATATTCTTCTGAAGCTGAATGGTTACACTTTCAAGGGAAGCAACTCTTCTGCTTTTATTTTTGTCTCCCTTCTCTATAGGGGTCAACACTTAAAGGAAAGAATTTGCTCCTGTAGGAGCAATTCTTTTCTTTAAGTGTAGACCCCTCTCGGAAGGGATTTATTCACAAGGTTAGCTAACAGGAAGTAACAAAAATTGTTTCCCTTTGTATAAATGGCGGGAAAAACGTATGTGTTTCCATTCACACTAATAATGTCATTCCTTTACTCTTTTGCTAAAATACAAAAAAAATGATGCATATGTGAGAAATTATAGTTAAATTCTACATGTTAATGGCACATTCCTGCAAAAACTAGGCGTAAATAAAATGCATAGAAATCTCTACAGCATATAATGCAACAAACATATCATGATGGTTAGTTTATATGTAAACGAAAGTATATGTTTCCGCAAAGTATTGTTTGCTGAATACAAATAGAACACCAATTAAGACCGCACTGAAAACACTATACAGGAAGAGAACAATGTTGAGGCTACGTCGACCAAACGTCATTACGTTGCAACGTCGTGTGATTTCAACGTTGAAACACGTTTTATAGCTGATATGACGTTGTTTGCGAGTTGTATTTAGGCCTGGTTACAAGCTACTAAATGTACATCATGTACCGTGATCATGTTATCAAACAAACATCATATCTATATTAACATAGAGTACTTTATGTAAATGCACATCATGTCACAATATGTACATCATGCCACTATATGTACATCATGTCACTATATGGACATCGTTCCACTACATGTGCATCATGTCGTTATATGTACATCATGTTAATATATGAACATTATGTCACTATATGTAAAAAGGTAAAGGTTTCCCAAAGCCTAGTGGCCGTAGGGGCATTGGGGGTTAGAGTCCCACTATATCTTGGGCACAGCACATAAAAGTCGGGCCCATCCCTCTGCTGGGTTCCAGTTGTGAGTTGACCCAAGCCGGAATTCGAACTCACGAACTTCTGCACCATAACCGGACGTCCCTTACCACTCGACCACGGCTTCTCTCAAATATCATGTTGAAATATATACATTATGCCAGTATATGTACATCATGTCAATATATATATACATCATGTTGATATATGTACCTCATGCCACTATATGTACATGATTTCACTATATGTATATCGTGAAATTATATGTTCGTCATGTCACTATATGTATATATGTCACTTTATATATATTATGTCTTTATAATCATGTCTTTGTATGTATGCCGCTTTTGAAAAATCAAACCCATGCACAGAAACTACGTGCTTTTGCATTACATTAGCATACGATTATTCGACCTTAAAACGAGAGGAATGCAGACAGACAAACAGACAGATAGTGATTGAGAGAAAGAGACAGAGAAAGAGAGCAAAGAGAGAGAGAGAGAGAGAGAGAGAGAGAGAGAGAGAGAGAGAGAGAGAGAGAGAGAGAGAGAG
Organism: Ctena decussata; assembly: GCA_963989385.1. NCBI lineage: Eukaryota > Metazoa > Mollusca > Bivalvia > Lucinida > Lucinidae > Ctena > Ctena decussata. The sequence goes on from OZ022515.1 coordinate 36,521,644, forward strand.
AGAGAGAGAGAGAGAAACAGACAGAGCCATATAGACAGAGACAGAGAGACACAGACAGAGTTGGGCGGGGGCGGGGGCGGCTGGTATGGGTGGGAGCGACTATATGTACTGTCCAAAAACATACGCACTCGAATAAAACGAGACAAGCAAACTGAATTTCTACAAATATTAATTTCTTTGTTAGAAACTAGCAGATTCAATTTTCCAGATTTATGTGTAGAGATATGACATATTAATATGGCACTGACAAAGTCGAGATCAGATAACATATCTGAGGGGCTTTACGGGTACAAGAAACGGATGACATTGTACCCAAGTTAGCCTATTCATCCTCCAGCCTGAGCAGTGGCCTTTTTGTTTGTAAACATGTACAGCTATGAATCCTTGAGAATCTATAAATGAAAAGTGACGGGGCTCTAATCAATTTGCGCGAATATAACAGCAGATCTGAGTCTACTCTCTTCATAGATGGTGCCCAAATGCCATGATGTCTCGTTATCACGTGACAAACACGAAGTCATATGTTTTCGAAGCTGATTAGCTTCCACCATCATCATTAAAGAGCTAAAAACCAGATTTGTTTCATATGTGATACCATTATCTCCTTGATAATGGCGAAGTATTAATTTTCAGAATGGGAAAAATGACCATAATTGATCCAATTTGACAAATGTATGATTTCACAGGTAGAAAAATACCAGTCCGCACCTGTTCTTTTAGTGGTGACGTCACGGTATCCATGGAAACAAGAACCTTTTTTGTTTGTGGAATCAGATGGTAGACGAAACAGAATTACAAATAATTTATGGATAAACTATTATCAGAGTAATTTTCACATTAATTTGAGACCAAATGTTCGATCTTTTTCTTCTTTTGATTTTTCCCCGAAGCGATAATAAAGGCTTTCATTTTCTCTTTCATTTCAACGAAGCCATATTTAATTTTTCTTTTTGCCTTCACGTGCGACCGATTTGCTGCTGCCCTGTCACCACGGCAAACATTAGAAAGGTTACCAGAGCTTCAGAGAAGAAGGTAATAAGAACAGATAACAGGAATAATTTAGGGATATTTTCCGTATTTCTCAATCAAAACATACGTTGTGATCCCTCATTAGAACCGTCTCACCTAGACGATTCTAATGAGTTGTCACGACATATATTTTAATTGGGAAATAAGAAAAAAATATCACTAAATTATCCTCAGAATGCCAGCTTATCTGGACCGCAGTGCGTATTGGAAACTACCAGAAACTGTCCTAGCACATTTGCAACATGCGGGTGAAATTTTAGACATAGCAGTGGAACACCCTACCCTGCATGTTGAAGACTAGGGTCCAAAACTTCAACTATTTTTAAAGTTAACGCCACCTTAACTTTATGGTCTACAATTTCAAAGTCGTATTTTATAATTGTATACTTTTAATAATTATGAAAATGCAAGCAAGTGAATCCATTTCTTATGTACCCAAACGATATAACACAAAACTAGTTTGGAAAGTACTTATTAAAAGCTAGTGTTTATTGGCACAAAATGACCTCTCTAAAGTTAAAGTGACCTTAACTTTAAGGATTGATTGTAGTCCCTGCCCAAGACTACAATCATTCCTTAATCTAATCTTAAGAGTTCCTTCAAAAGCAGAGAACACATTTGAAAGAAGGAGCATGGGCCATACTTTAAAGTTAAGGCCACCTTGATTTTAAAATCTAGACCCGGCTTACAAGACAGATAAAGAGTTTAGTGATTGTTTTGGAAGACAAAACATGAGTTCCTTCTTTGTCTTGTACAGGTGTATGATTCCAGAGTCCGAATCAAAATCATTCCTGAATAGAATTTAGCTATTTTTAAAAGGTCCAAAGTATAACGCAGTCAGGTCATTGGATAGGATAGCTTTGTTCCGTTGCACACCTTGGTCAAAAGAAGGAATGAATTTTTTAATATTCGTAGGTTTAGATGGATGGATGATTTGCGCTTTTACGTCTTTTTAACAGTATTTTAGTCATAGCAAGACGATGGGAGGGTAAAAATGACAAGAGCTATGGAGTTGAAGAGAAGCTGTATTCAGAGCATGGCATGTTTGTCTTCGTGTGAATCCACCCTGGGCTTAGTAAGCTAAGTTAAAGCGAGGGTAGATATTCAGTCCCTTGACCTTGACCTTGACCAAGAGATTCAGTGCCACAGGAACACTGACTGCGTTAATAGTCCGTCTGTTTGTTTCTTTGTCCGCCTCAAAGACAGGAGCCGTAGCTTCCTTTTGAATTCTTTTGGGTGATATTAACCCTTTTAGACTGGAAACCCGTTTTGGGATCACATGCAAACAGTGAAAACACAGTTTCATACGCCGCAAAGGGTCCTTTTTCCAACATCGTCAATCAAGTATACCTTGTAGGCACGCAACGTTGAAGCTGACTTGCTTCCTTGCGGAGCTCTATATACTAGCCCATTCCATTCGGGATACCCCTTTAGGGGTATCTGGGCAAACAGTTTGCATCCAGATCAGGCCACACAAACGTGTGGCCTGATCTGAGATCCAAACTGTTTGCTGCCTAGACATCGCTTCTACAAGAGTTAGTTAGACCAATCTTGATTTTTGATGCAGACGACAATTTCAGCAGACGACATTAAATACCCAGAATGCAATGGGCTAGACTTCTCTGATGAATCTATGAGCTTATAAAGCCTGATGAGTCAGGGTTCATCCAGGATCCCTTCCGGTGCCTTATTATCTCCTGGAACCTTATTCTGAGATCTGATAAAAGAGCTATTTAATTGCAGGCCCTATCGATCCTATGACACATCGCTTTTTTCTATTCTGCCGCACGTGGCCAATTTATTTCTGATTGGCGCGAGAGAAAAAAATATCTCCTGGAATTCTTTGAGTCTGATTTTATTGGAATTTTAAACCCACTTGTTGGAAGCTTGTGAGTCATACGCTGAATTTTAACTCTAATCCATGCTGAGAAAGGCATAGCGCCTTTCTCAGCATAGAATAGTGTTAAAATTAAATACATGTAACTACTCGAGCACAGCGCTCGAGTACCTATAGCAGTTAGCAACAGAGCAGATCTTAAGTTCAAATCCCGCCGACACACAATCGATAAACTCTCTCTTTCATATGTTAAGACCATAACAAAGTTGCAAACTCTGTGACCACAACCCACTGTCACAAGGTAACAGCACAATTTACCAACAAATGTTAAAGAATAGCCTTTTGCTTACGATCGAACCAGGTAAACTTGTATATAGCAATACAGACTGTAGGTCCAATAAACCCAGTGCCGCAGAGGAGCGCTAGCATAGGGTCTGGTCAGCAAAGGGTAACACAGAGATTCGGCTATAGCCAAGCTACAAATAAGCCTTTCAAGGCACAAGCTAAATGGGTCTTTCGAACAAAGACAGTCTTTTCGAGACAAATGTTAACCTAGCAGAACACGACGTCGAAATGACGTAAATGCGACGTCATTTCGACGTCATATGCCCGCTGTTTTACCCGGAAATTCTCATGGCAATGCCTAACGCAATAGCCTAAGCAGTAAACCCTACAAATGCAAAGAGCATACACTGTATGCCCTTGAAGATATTAGTGGTGCCATCCCTCCGTTAATATGGCAACAATGGGGTTCATGCTCGGAGTTGATACGACAACTTTGAAAGGGACGTTCACAAAGCAAAATTGAAGCGCGTGGATGCAATGGAAACGAAAAACTCTACTACCCTTCTAAACAGATACCATGAAATTTGTCTATAACAAAGAATTTTTCTCAAACAGTCTTAAGCTGAAAAGTGAGAAATGCCTGTATTGTTACTACAAGATCGAACCCGAAGAGTCATGTATATGTAGATCGATTTTCAAGATATGAAAGAAACCTGAAACTCATGCTTGACTCATGTAACTAATAAAGTCACCTTAGTGGATGGCATTAATGCTTGTAATTAAAACGATGTTTCATAGCGGCGCGGACCTTAAGTGCATGTCAATGCGCAAGTCTGCATCTATGGTTAGATCATAGCTTTTTTTTAATCATGTCGCTAAGGAAAAAGAAAATGGCCACCATATGGCCACCATAATTATTTAAAATCACAGAATGACCTTTATATAAGGCTCGATTTCAGATTATTTAAGTCTTATGCTCGGCAAGCCTCGCATAAGACTAAATAATCTGAAAACTAGCCTAATATTTCCTGGTCTCGGCCTCAACCCCTTCCTAGATTCTATTATTCTCTTGTGGCCTTTTGTGCTTTGCTTCGGTCTGTCTTGGCTGTATGCACTTTTTAAACAACAATTTATATTGATTTATCTTAATTTATAGTAGTTTCCTCACTGTCTTTTTTTTTCTTCTTCTTCTTCTTCTTCTTCTTCTTGCAGCATCCTATTTGCCAGTGGGATACTGGTATTTTGCGGGTTGTTGTTATTGTTTCTATTCTCATATGTTGTTGTTGTTGTTGTTGTTGTGTTTCTATTCCCATAACGATTTCTATTTTCATAACGATCATCTTAATGTTGATCTTGTTGTTTCGGTTCTCATAATGACAAACGCAAGAAACACCGGATCGAACCTGAACCAAGATACACACTAACCAACCCAGGTGACTCAGCGTAGTTCAGTTCAGTTCAGTTCAATTCTCAGAGTTAACTAGTAATTGTTGATTATCAAAATGAATTTGTTTGTATTATTTGCATATTTTTTACGGAATAAATCGCATTTATTACCTCCCTTGAACAATATATGCATTTTAAATGCAATTTTTTCCGTAAAATGTCTCTGTTTCATTCCAGTGCCAATACCCAACCAATGACCAGATGACGATTCCACAATCGGGACACCGCTCGGCAAAATCCGTGATTCACGGAATTGGCCGAGCGGTGTTCAGATTGGACAATTCCAGTGAGATACATTCCACTGACACCAGCGTCTATGTCAACACATCCACCATTATCTGACAAACAATCAGAAAATGACACAGCTTTCCAACAATAGCTACTAATGGCTTTGTTAATATTTATTTTGTGATAAGAATAGGCCGAGAAATCGATTGGTAAGTTCCACTGTTTCAGCTGCAATACATGCGTTTACGACTGCATCATTTTGTCAACAATGCTCAGGATAATGAATGACACATTGTTGTTTTGCCGTTTTTACTTCAATTATGAGACAGGGGGGCTTTCCCTTCCAGAACTATCCCAAACATCTAGATCCGTCTTATAAGACGGATCTAGAATTCTGGGATCATTTCTATAGCGAAAAGCCTATCTAAAAGCCAAATTATACAAGGCTGATTTACATATTAGGTACTGTTGGGGAAAGAAAGTCCCGCCGTTTAGCAAAATAAATTCTGTAAGTTGTGTACCCATTTAGACAGTAATAATTCTTGCATGGATGGGAAAGCATCAAAATATACAAATTCTATGGCGATTCTGCTGGGTAACTTTCAGTGCAAGGGCCTGCCTTCTAATTTAGATATTAGTATATCAAAGACCTGCTGTGCTTGCAGTAGGCGCAGATGGCGGTTGTCTGTGTATTTTTCTCTCGCTTATCTTTTCTCTTTTCTTTCTCTCTCTCTCTCTCTCTCTCTCTCTCTCTCTCTCTCTCTCTCTCTCTCTCTCTGGGAGACGGCTCGATACAGACTGAAATATTGTCTCAAAGAGCCGTTAAACCCGAACAACCAAGCGTACTTTTCTCCGAATTGGAGAAGACGCGGACAGACACGGTGCCAGGAGGTGCAATTTATGTATTCGTTCTCTTGAGCTTCCTGAGGAAGATCGTTATGACAACTGGGGAGAAAAAAGTCAAGCTGTGCGCTTTAAGGGTAGCTACGGGTCTACGGTAGGTCCCTGCGGACAACAAAGACTCTGATCAGTATGGGTGGATGCCCAGGTTAATCTGAGTCTTCGCTGGGCGCCCATTTTGAAGGCGCAAAGCAAATTTTTGTTGTTGTTGTTTCGAATCTCATAACAAAGCTTATATTTGACAATGTGGGTGCAAATTTATTTTTAAAAAAAGCTTAAACAGGTGATAACCTTTACTTCGAGTTTGAATATAAACTTGAGAAATAACAAAAAGTGAAATTCGTCCTCAGTGACATAAATTTGATTCTGAAATTCGGACAATGAGTTTCAAAGCATTTATTGGCTACCATAGCATTATCAATATTTATATTGTTGGTTTATGCAAATTTACCGTTAGATAATACAGCACGCAACCAATTATTGACCATCTGTCAATAGTAATACTCACAAATCCTAGTTTGAACTGTCCAGCAATATTAGTATACAATGATGCCTTTATTAGTCGTTAATTATCGGCTGCTGCTCTGGGATTGTGCTTACTTTTGTCACTTGCGGTCAATTTTGGGTCGTTAGCGAAAATGTCAAGAGAGAGGTGCGAATGGTGCCAAAGCTGGCCACACAGCAACAAAACCAAACCAGATAAAAACCAATACGCATACCACCACGCGGACAAAGAGAAGGGTATAGGTGGTGCGCCGTTACCTAACTGTAAACCACAGCAATAAGATTTTTTTGTTGTCAATTTAGTAGTCGAGTTTCCACATCTGTCACTTGTCACGCGACTGCAAACTCATCTTAATTTCAGCCCTTCTTCCTGGCACATTTTGTCGTCAGTTTTTCCTGTCAATCACCCGGGTCGTGACAATTTCATGATTGTTTGTTGTTGTTGTTTTTTGTTGTTGTATTTTTATTCTTTTATCTTTATTTATTTTTGTAATTGTCTGTTTTAAAGTAGCATAAATGACCATTTGGGCAGCCTCGTTTAGAAAATAGAAGATGGTGCGAAGGCGCGAACCACGTTCGTCAGTTCCGCCTGTTGTTATCACGCTGATTTAGCACATTTTAATTAAGGTTGAATCAGGTGTGCAAATTGCTATCCTATTTCCTGCAAAGGCTACCCCTATCCCGCACCTGCTGCAGGCACAGCAGGTCCTTGTCCCATCTATTATCTAAATTAGGATAAAGTATGCCCCGGCACAGAAGTTACCAAGACGGTCTCTCGACCCGATTACCTCCTCACGCTATAGAAAGAATGAATTCACTTTTGTACATCATGGATACGAAAGCAGCCCCGGATCCAGGGGTGGGCTTTGGGGATTCAGTCCCGCCATCTGGGGCTCTGAGTTATGTATAATATGTAGGCATCCAGATGATAATGAATGTCTAATTACAGATTGAGATAATTTATTATGTGGTTAGATTAAAATATACGTTGTAACATTTGGGGCTTCAGTCCCGCAATCTGGGGCTCTGAGTCATCTAATGAGATATCACAGCATATATTTCAAGGCATAAGAGACACTATCAAAAATTCTCATCAAACTGATCCCTAATTATGCCATATATTTCCAAGTCCCCCCCCCCATCCACGCCCCAATCCCTACCCCACCCACACATATATCACCTCCCAGCCACACCAGTTATCCAGAGCCCCACCAGTACCCGGAGGTCTGGATCCGAGCCTGGAAAATATGACCTGGAGAACGCGAAGATACCTGGGTCTGCACCCGAGTATGCAAGCCTTTGTCATCATCACACGTTATTCTTCGGTTTTCCGTTATTTTGTTTCCTTAACAAAGGGCGGAAAATTCAAAGTAAGACGGACAGGTGTATAGCGTGTTTGACTATTTAGGATCCATAAGCTCCTTAACTAACAATGTGGCGCCATCTGTCGCTGCGGCAGAGCCCAAAGACAGTCCCAAATTTCATTATGTTCTTTTAAAATCCGAGTAATGATAACGGATTTTACAACACAGCAGATGGGGACAGTACAATCTGTTAATGACCCGCATGTACTGTATTGATCCGAAATATTTGGGCAGATATAAAAATAAATGGGTACATTTTGAGGGAAAGCAGTTCTGTCAGTTTTATTTTTTCCCTCCCTTTTCAATCAGGTCAAACTCTTATATGAAAGATTTTTTCTCCCCAAACAATCATAGATATGATTTATTAAATACAGCACACAGGCAGCATCTTTAAGGAATACCGTACTTATCCTAAATATTTGGACGCCGCAACTAGTTACGGTAACTAATTACGGGTAATTACGGGCTAAGCCCTTGTACGGACGGACAAAACTTATAGATCTGTAACGGGGTTCATTGTACACAATCTGTCATTGTCAATCTCCCGTCGTCCTTATATGACTAAAACACGGTTAAAAAGGAACTTGAAATATCAAGTAAGTTATCCATGCCCCCCCCCCCCTCTCTCCTCTCTCTCTCTCTCTCTCTCTCTCTCTCTCTCTCTCTCTCTCTCTCTCTCTCTCTGGGGTATATGCAGTTTGTTTTGGACCTATAGCCTGAGAGCAGCACTAGCCCCTGGGTTTAGAAGATGATTCCTCCGCTTGCCTCGCTAAGACCTTGTACGGACGGACGAAACTGCTATGCATGCATGAAAGTATATAATAAATGCATTTTCGTGTTGTCAGAAACAACATGATATAATTTTCTACAAAGGATTGATTTTAGACCGTAACCACACTATGTATAAGGGCAGAAATGTCTTAGGCAGACAGTGTAGACTCTGATCAGACTGCTCTTTGAGCAGTCTGATCAGGGTCTGCACTGTTTTCCATGCATACAATAATATTTGAAACATAGCTACGAATTTTTTAGGGCAATGGCCTTAATTGTTTACGGCGTCCAAATCTTTCGGATAAGTCCGGTATTCCACAAGGAGGCTGCCTGTGCGCTGTATTTGATAAATCAGCGAAATACAAATATTGAAGGCAAATAAATAATAAATTACTCTTTGTTTGATGAAAATGTCAATGAAAATTGCTTAGCCCGCCAGGTGACAGTAATATTTCATTGTCAGATAAAGAAAAAATGAAGGAAAAAGTTGGAACGAAAATTTGAGTTAATGTACTCGTGCGTGCCCCTGGGTAATGCATCTGAGCTTGCAGAGCTACTTTGTAAGTCACGACACATACTTTAAGGTTCGGAGAGGTTGCGGAAAAAAATTGTGATATTTATTTTCACAAACGTTTGCGAAATTCGACCTATCAGCGGCAAACTATACAAAGAATCAGTCAGTATAAGAAACACGAAATGAAATATTCGCGAATGACTCGTGAAAACAAGTAGCCGCAAATTTGCTCAGCATACAACAGGTTTGTATCTCCAACTGCATTTTGAGGGTTATTTTGATGCCTGCCAGTTCCAAGTTTATAGCAGAACAAAAATAAATAATATTTTGCCATTTTACCCAAACAATACGAAAATTTTCATTTATTTCATAACATGACGTTGAATAAAAGCTGAATTAGGGTCAAGTCAGGTAAATTCGGACAGCAGGTAAATTCGGACAGACCATTGCAAACAGTGAAAATCCAGATGAGACGGCTCATAAAGAGCCGTCTCATCTGGATTTTCGCTGTTTTGCCCACTTATTTTTGTTTTAATTCCAAAACAAATGACATATAACGAAAACAATGTAACTGTCCGAAATTACCTGTTGTCCGAATTTAGATGACCTGACCCTAGTGTATTCAACTTTGTGTGCCCAGTGGTTTCAGTCTCTGCGAACTAAGAAATCTTAAGTAAATAAGTAATAAAACATTTTCTTTCTTTACTACCCGCCCCTCTCCCTTATTTCATTTTACAACAAATCAGTAATATGCGTGTTTTCTTTCTGTCTTTCTTTCTTTCCTTTATTTCAGTCTCTGCAACTAACAAGTCTAAAATGAACCAGTGATAAATGCGTTTTTCTTTCATTTTCATTTTCATTTTTTTTTTTTTAATTTTATGACCTGAGTTTGCAGCCCACGGCTTTTATTAATTCATAAAGATTTTTCTGCGGTTGAGATTATGTTAATATTTACAAGGTCTGCGAAATTCACACAAAATCAAATTATGACTGCACCCAATAGCCTTTGTAATAATCTTTTCGCCATTTGTCTGCACTTATAATAATTGCATCACGAACAAATGTCAATAATCGACCCCTATCGGCTATTTCTTTCAAAATTTTAAATTTCTCTCCGAGACGCGAGCCAATAAGAAGCTGTCGCGTGCCTGGCACGCGCCCGGTCACACTTGATAGGCGCTTGTCAGATAACAGATCACCTGTAAGCCTTTGAGCGCTGGAGTGAATCAGATTACCTGGGCGAGTCCATATTTAGATAATTCACAGGTAAGGGCAGGTGTTCGTTTAGTTTGCTCAGGTGTAAAATTAATCCAGACATTGTGTGAAATGTTAAAAGCTGTGTAAACTATTACTGTTCAAACCCTTTGTCCCAATTTTATTTCACTTTGACACTGAAAATGATGTTTTATACACAGGTTAATAAAAGAGGATTTCAGCTTCACCAGTCGCTCGGGCTTCAATCAACCAAAGTGGGGGAACACGTTAGACAATAATATTTCATCATAACTTTTTACCACAAAGAGGTGCTGACCATATGGCAAACAGTGCAGACAACGACACGACCGCCTATATGCGGGGCTACTATATCTGCTTATTTACCTTTATCCCAATATTTAGGATCTTGTTGTTTTATGATGTGCTTTTATTATTTTACGTCCACGGTAAACAGCTATGGTCATGTCGAGACGGTCAGTTATAACCTAACCACACTATTCCTGGGCAGGCTTAGACCGCCTAAGCTGTTAGCCAGTACTAAATGCACACACTTTCGCCAGTAACTGACAACTGCCCTTCTTGAATCAGCGGAAGGAGAAACGAAAGTGTGGCCGGACCGGGTATCGAACCAAGGACCTCTGGCTCATGAGTCAGACGCGCTACCGACTGCGCTACGCGGCCCGGCTATTTAGGATCTTTATTGAATTGTAAAGAGGTGCTCTCGGCATTTCTAATGACGGGTCACAACAGCTATGTCTTAATATAATACTAAATAAATAAATAAATAAGCAATAGCCATCAGAGGAGATGGCAAATCCCTCGACCGAAGGCCCCTGGCGCTTTGGTAAACAGGGTGCACTTCAAAACACATATAAGTAATATATTATCATTCTTTTATGCTTCTGATTGACATTATCTGTTTAACAGATGCATGATTATCTTACACTCAGACCAAAACAGTATGCCAGCCCGCTAAAAAGAGGTAGAATCTCAAACAGCCACCATGTACTCGAAGTATAGCATAGGAAACACTCAACATTTCAAAATGTGTGAACAACTTCTAAAGTACAAGCCCTACAAATCTAATTTGGAGCTCTCTAGTAAGTGAATTTGGACAAAGAATCCAAATCTTGAAAAAATGGGGGGGGGGGGGGGGGGGGTACGGAGGGGTCACTACAGAGAGTTAGGAACATGATAAGATATCATGGCATGATCATCACATGATCATCAATATTCTAAAAGTTATAAGGTTATTAAAATTGTGGAGCAAGCCAGGGTTATACAGATATAAAGGAGAGACAGCTAACTGCAGCTTAAACTTCCAAAGGGAAATAACTCGGACAATATGAATGACAGAGTTGTCATTCATGTATCAGACAAATTTTCATGACCTGTTCTGCAAATCTGTGAAGTATCATAAAAAGATTTCAGAGGGGGTTCAAGTTATGGAGCAAACACAAAATCACAGCTAAAACTATCAAGGGGAAATAACTCAAAAAGTGAGAAAGCAAGAGTTGTCATTCTTGTTCGCGACACATCGTCATGACCTGTTCTACCTATATGTGAAGTATCGAGAAAATATTTCAAAAGATGTTCAATTTATAGAGCGGACACGAAATAACACCTAAAACCATCAAGGGGAAATAACTCAAAAAGTAAGAAAGCAAGAGTTGTCATTCTTGTTCGAGACACATTGTCATGACCTGTTCTACATATCTCTGAAGTATCATGAAAATATTTTACAAGGTGTTCAAGTTATAGAGCAGATACGAAATTACACCTAAAACATCAAGAGCAAATAACTAAAAAAGTAAGAAAGCAAGAGTTGTCATTCTTGTTCGCGACACATTTTCATGGCCTGTTCTACATATCTCTGAAGTATCATGAAAATATTTCTAAAGGTGTTCAAGTTATAGAGCGAACACAAAATCACACCTAAACCACCAAGGGGAAATAACTCAAAAAGTAAGAAAGCAAGAGTTGTCATTCTTGTTCATTGTCATGACCTGTCCTACTTATCTGTAATGTATCATGAAAATATTTCAAAGGGTATTCAAGATACAGAGCGGACACGAATCTGCCAAAAAATCACAAAAGGGGATTTAACTAAAAAGTACAAGAGCAAGAGTTACCAGTCTTGTACGCGACACATCATCATGACCTGTTCTACATAACTGTGAAGTTTCATGAAAATATTCCAAAGGTATTCACTGTGAAGTTTCATGAAAATATTCCAAAGGTATTCAAGATACAGAGCGGACAAGAAAATGTTTATAGACAGACGGACGGACGGACGCCAGGTTCATCGCTTTATCCCCCGACTTTTCGGTCGGTGGATAAAAACAATGATACTAATAGTTATACTAATTCACTGTTATCTGATGCTGTGTAATTCTTGCCATTTAAATTATTGATGCACCCTCTCTCAACCTGTCTGATTCATTCTTGATGTGATATTGCTTAATTGAACAGTGGCACGCAAAAACTTGCTTTGTTGTATATGCGAACAGTTTGTGATAGATACAGTGTCTGCCATATCTGCTTTGCTCCCCCCACCCCCCACCCCACCCTGACCCACCCACCCACCTTCTCCCATTAAATATACAATTGTTGAAACCGCAAGCGGCGACCTAATTATTACATGTATGGTATGCGTTGGCCACTTAGGTCAAAACAGTCAGACGGTCAGACAGACAAACTGCATCATCCCGCTACTTGCGGCTGGGAAAAGTGCAAGGCCTCGAGATAATGAACCCCAGCGGGCAAATGTCGCCGAAATGACGTCCTCTGACGTCAATGCGACGTAATAACGTCACATTGACATCAGTACGACGTCATTTCGACGTCACGTATCCACCGGGAGAAAGGTTTACTGTAAGTATTCTAGGTATCGGGAGAACAATAAGTGTTGAGAAGACCAAACTCAATACAAACAGCGTCACGGAATCCAGAGGAAGATCAAAGTGAAAGAACAGAAGTAGGAAACTGTAACGAGCGTGAAATACCCTGGAGCATTTTTTTTCAGATGATCGCTCAAAACTAGAGGTTCTCTCAAGGATTGCACAAGCCCATGCAGCTGTGACAAAGCGACGAATTTGGAGAGAAAACAACATATCTCTTGGATCAGCGCTCCTTTGCCATAGCCATATTTCTGTATGTCTGTGAGTCATGGACCTTGATAACAGAATTAGAGGAAAGAACGCAGGCCTTTGAGGTGCATGAGATGCTACCGAAGGTTAAGGAGCATCTCATACGAGATGTACATGGTCCAAGCAGCAAGATCCAAGTATGAGGAACTCCTGAGCATGGCCAAGAAACTAAAACTAAGACGGTAGTTTGCCGACAGTTCAAGGTCTTCAGATGGATGGACGACTTGCGATTTTACGTCCTTTTCAACAGTTTTTCAGCTATATCAGGACGATGGGACGGTGATAATGAAAGGTTGTGTGCAATGGAACCCCGTTTACGGTAGGAAAGATTCTCGTCTCAAGCGGGGCTCGAACCCGGTCCGCTAGATCAATAAGCCAGCGTTTATCCCACTTAGCTACCGGGGCTCCTCAAGGTCTTCAGACTTGTTAAGATGATTCTACATGGCTGAGTAAAGGAAAAAGAAGAAAAGGTAGACAGAAGAAGAGTTGGGAAGACACCATTTAACGTGGGTAGGGACAGACTTTGTCAGGACAACTAGGGCTGCTGAAACAGAACTGGTTTAAAAGGGTTTATTGTAAAGTCATCTGTAATTTCCCCCATTGTCCTTGCATGGTTATGGATAGAATAGAATAGACTTTGGACAGCCACCGTCTAATCAACACAGCAACATCTCAGTTTTTTAGCAAACCATTTGCTATCTGCCATTTGCAGACTCCACTGTATTAACTTTGAAGACATATCTTGGCTAAAGGCTATCTATTATTACCGTATTTTTCATAAAACGGTGACACCGGTACACAAATTACCGTAATCACCCTTAAATGAACTATTTCATGCTATTGGGCGACCAGAAATGTGCCAAAAGTGCTAACGAAAACGCAAGCTGTGCAGACCCTGGTCAAACTGTTCCTTGAGCAGTCTGATCAGGGTCTACACTGTTTGCGCTGATTATTCTGTCCCAAAAATTAGGTTTTTGCAGTGATATTCCCTTAGAGCACTGAAATTCATCCATTCATCGATATTTTTCCTTGATTTGAATGACTGACTGTCGCTGTAGAATCAAAGAAGAAATTCCATGACAACAGTCTCACGAGATTACCATGGCAACAGAATACAACCAATGACACTATGATCAGCCGGGTAGTAGAACATGGTACCTTGTGTCGTATGTCACCAGTAAACATTAAGATTGAAATTTCTATCTGTGCAGACTGGCCAATGTCTTAAACGTCACGCAGAGCAATTTGCAAAGTCAGCATTGTGTGTCTGTTTGACATGGCAACCAATCCAACTGTTGTCGCATCGAAATAGCAAGAGGCTCCATTCCTGGTACCCGCTTTAATAAAATCTTACGTGACAGGAAGCAAGCGGATTCTGTTTTTCCGTTGTTGCAGAGATTTAAGCTTCATTAAGCTTGTATTTCTAATGTCGGTGACAATAAAAAAGAGAAATTATAGACTGGTTTAGAAATTATAGACTGGTCTGAACTGGTGAACTAATACATCTCTAAAACGAAAATTCCCGCCAGAAGAGTTGATGCCACTTCCGGTTTGATGCCACTTCCAGTTTGGCTAATCACTTTCCGGATATTCGCGTTGCTCGAGAGATACGGACTGGGCCATTATGTCATCCTTTAATTTACACAGACAAGTTTGAGCTCTAAGGCCCAGTTCCATGTCACAGTTATAACTCAGATAAACAAGTCTGTGATTTATTTTACCGTTAGACGCAACTTAAAATTTTGGTGCTCCGAATGCTAATCCGTGTACTAAGTTCGACGTGAAATCGGGCCTTGGTGTCAGCACATGACAGAATAATACGGACTAACTTAGTTTACCAGTTAAGTTCAAAGGACCGTAAGCTCAAAACGACGCCACAGTGGGTGGAAGCCATCTCGCCTACTGAGCCGCTACAAGAATAAGAACGAGAGCATAGGAGAAACTGCAATTGTCGGTACTGTCTTGTTCCATGCGGCACAAAAGGGTCAGCTCTTAAAGGATAGAATTTGCTCCTACAACAGCAAATTCTTTTCTCTAAGAGTAGACCCTAGTTAAGAAATTTTTTAAGGCAGTAAAGCAAAAAGAAAAGTTGTGCCCCTTTGTAAAAATAGTGGAAGAGCATGGGACTGTACCCTCACTCAAAAACATATTTGCATGGCCACACCGCTAGGCATTGTCGGCTAGGTGGGTAGGTAAATTCATTCACTAGGCGTGGGAGGGGGCGGGGAGGGCAACTCTTTCAGAAAAGTCCTTTTTCAGTAGGGAAAATAAAAAATGAGAAAATTCATTCCTTTAGCTCCATGCCCAATATATAAGAAAGGGGCAGATGTGATCTCCTTTTGAAGGGTATGCATTAAGACAAATATCTCAGATATTGAAAATGTTCGTTAGTATCAATAATAGATGCTCTATAACACGGCGGGCAGCCCATTGGAACACCGCTCGGCCAATTCCGTGATGCACGGAATTGGCCGAGCGGTGCTCCGATTTGGCGAGCAGCATGGTAAATCAGGTTCGAATGTGCTTAGACTGTGCTTCGACCTACAGATTCAGTATTCGCCAAAAGTTTAATAAAACTCAACACAAGGCATGTCGAGTTATATTTGGTTTCTCATTAATCTAGTTTGTGCAGACTGTTAGTGTAAACACGCACACAGCGGTAATGATGAGTTGCAATTAAAACGCCATCTGGTTACGAAAAAAAATGTTCTGCATAGAAACTAAAGTGTACCGGAAACAAGGCTGAAAAAATGCAGAGCTAACATGTTTTAGATGTACGCTTTCTGATAAAAACAAGCTATAAAACATGGAGTCCCTTCTTGTTGCACACACAGTGGTCTAACAGCGTACGCACTACGATAAAACAGCTTATCGACGTCAATACGAGCGTCCATGCAACGTCCGTAATATCGACATTCCGGCAAAATGACATTATTTTAATGCTCTGTGTGTGACTGTTAGGGTGCTCAGAAATTCACTTGTTCATGATAAAAGAAAAACTGTATATATAATTACATTTATTATTATTATCACTATTATTTTTATTATTACTATAATTATTATTATCATACAATCCTTCAAGTATTCCTTGGAAATCATTGGTGTTTAAGCGGCATGTATCCAGTGGCTCATGAAGTAAGAAAACTGCCGGAATTTGCGCGGAAATATCTTTTTTCTTCTCCTCAAACACACGGCTCTTAATATTACTGTACATATGAAATCCATTATAATTTGCATGCAGAACTCTTACTAGAACCTTATTATACTATTCTGACACAGACACATTAAAAGAAAATGGAGTGTATCACGAGGAAGGAAAATACATAACACTATAACTATAAAGCACTTACATCAGCTCCTCTCGCGAGAAAAACGGACATGTCAAAATTCAATCATGGAATATTTAGAAGCCAAATTGTTATACTAGTATCCACATACATAGTTACTGCGGTTAAAATACTTTTTTTGTGTGTGTGTTTTTTTTAAATTTTATGGGAATACCTCGACATTTTGTCCGCCATTTTTACAGACAGGAACAACTTTTGTGACTTCTTGTTTGCTTCCCTGGATAACATAAGCCTTCCAAAAGGGGTCTACTCCTAAAGGAGCAAATTCTTTACTTTAAGAGTTGACCCCAACTGAGAAGATATGTAAAAATTTCAACGACAGAATTGCTTCCCATGAAAGTGTACCCGTCAACCTTAGCAACTCGAGCTTCCGGTGTCTGTATGGAATTTTGGAATATCTTAATTAGTATTTCGGAATTTGATGCTTTCCAATTGTTTGACCATCTGTCCTTCTGCTGTTGGATTAGAATGATAATGCCATGCAATCAAGCGTCAGCTGACGCCGATCATTCTGATCAATATAATTGTTCCCAGTTTCAAAGACTGGAATTGGTTGTACTGCATATACAACAGCCTGTAAAGCAGGGCACTTCGTGTTAATCATTGACTGGATCAGAGCCGAGAGTATTCAAATGAGTCTCAGGGGAGACAACTTGATAGATGTCCATCTTGATTGTCATGCACAATTCATAAACCACATAATATCAATCTTTCTTTTATGGATCTTTAGTAAATTGCCATATACTGCAATCATTTCCATTGCCATCCCTTAGGACTGGACGACCGAAAGGGGCAAATATTTCAGCACTTGAAGACATTATTCGTAAACCGGAAACGGAACAGGTGAAAAACAGGAACGACAACTTGCACTAGACATCAATTAAGAAAGAAGATTAATGGTTTCCAGTAAAACAGAAAGCACTTTCTTGCACCTGTTGAAACAAATGTTCCACTCAAAAAGCTCTTATCGGAGGCAAATATTTTTCCAGTGCATATTTCCATGGCGAAGCAGTTTTTAATAAGGTGCTGCATACTCGAAACCATATGGGTCATGCAAAGTCAATGTAAAAAATCGAGGAAATCAGTCATTATTTAGACACGTGGTGGAAAAGCCGTATAAATTTCTAAAAAATTGGAACACCTGAGACAATTATCGTAATTGTCCTTAAGTAGTACAGTTTGCTTTTACAATGAAGTTATGTATCCAGGGTTTGAGGTTATAAAACTTGAGAATAATCTCAAACTCAAAATACAGCACACAGACTGGCTGCTTCCAAGTATGTGCTCGGAAGCAGCCAATCAGTGTGCTTTATTTTGAGTTTGAGAATGTACTCAAGTTTTATAACCTCTGGGCCAGAAGATGCAGCTGGAATGGCAAAGAGTGTATAACCTGATTAGGCTGCTTCTTTAGGTGCCCTAAATACCGTCTCTAGATGTTCCAATGTCTCGAGTTTTTTTCCGGTTAAAACTACCCATACTGGACTTTAATATATAGGTTTGAATATCCGGAGAGAATAATATTTTGAGGGAACCACAAATTATATTGAGGGAACGAAAAAGCAATGCGTGAGAACGAAATATTTCATTGAGGGAACACAATAGCATAATGTAAGCACGAATTGATAAATCATGAGGACAAAATACACTTCGTGGGATTGAAATCAGTATATGTATTGATATGCCCCCTCCCGGGCTCCGTAGATAAGAGTTCTATTTTCCAAGACGGTTTCATTTTAGTATGGAGAGCGTATTAAGGAAATTGGGGGCGGGCGGGAAGGGGGAGGGGGCGGGGCTACTAGAGAAACTACGATAATTGATATAAGTACCCACCTGCTCTGCTTTCACTGTCTGCGGGCTTTACTTGTATGGGACGGTTCATCTGGAAAGAGAAAGATATGTCAATATAAGCAATAGGTAATGTGGCCCTGGCTATGGGGGAGCCACGGTAGCTCAGTGGGATAAGCGCTGGCCTGCTGATCTAGCGGTCCCGAGTTCGATTTCTGGAGGCGGAGACCTTATCAATCGTAAACGAGGTTCCATTGCACACAGCCTTTCAGTATCACCCTCCCATCGTCCTGATATGACTGAAATACTGTTGAAAAGGTAGTAAAATTGCATGTCATCCATCCATCCTTACTATGAGAGAGATTAGCGTATGTATTCGGTTATAAGACGGCAGTGTATCCTTCCAAAACAGCCGCAAATAGCAAAAATGAGCCGCGACACGAGAAAACAAACAATGTGGTTGTGCGCCCAGTGCAGACTCAGATCAGCCTGTACATCCGCCTAGTCCGCTCAGACACTTCGCTAAGCCCTTAAAGGGTAGCTAAGGGTCTAAGCTACCTTCATGCGGACAGCGAAGACTCTGATCAGACTGGGCGGATGCCCAGGCTGATCTGAGTCTGCGCTGGGCGCACAACCACTTTGTTGGTTTTCACGTGTCGCGGCCCATATGTAAATCTGTCTTGTGTAATTCAGCTATAAAATGGGTCTTTATCTTCCAAAACAATCTCAAAGATCTAGATCCGTCTTAGAAGACGGATCTAGATCTTTGAGATAGTTTTGGAAGGGAAACCCCAGTCTTGTTACTCAAAATAAGCTGTATTTCAAGTGTGTCAATTATTTTCCCTGCTGCGATTCTGGTGTAACAGTATATTGCAGTACGCTGTCATCGCTGTTGTAAAATTCACGAAAAAGTGGGTGCCAAGTAGTATCTTGTATGCCACTTGGTGGGTGCCACATTAAAATTTGCCAACTTCGCCAGTTACCGGAAACTCACAGCTGAATTTTGTAAAGTTGCTGCCGAGATACTGCTGTAAAATTTGAGCTACGTATTTTTTTGATTTTCTTTGTCATTTCCCCCTCTGTAAGACAACATTTTAATTTTAAAATTTTTACAACACTGGCATTGTGGTTAACTTATTTTGACCAGTATAGTTAGGAAGTCAGTAATAGGGACTCGTCCAGATTCAAAGAGACAGGGATTGCTTAGATAACAGTAATCATAAGTTCCAACAAGAATATCACTGTAACCTGATTTGGTATGCTTCATATAAATTGTGAATATTACCGTGATCAGTCCAAGCGTAAGGACAGAGAGAGTAAGCAAACAGTGCAGACCCAGATCAGACTGCTCCTATTGGAGCAGTCTGATCAGGGCCTACACTCTTTGCTAGTCCATCTGTATCTTTTGGCCGTATTATTGCATTTTAAAAGCCAGGCTGTACCATTTTGGGGAAAATTACAATAATTTTTTTGTGCCCCAATTTTAAGATTTTTTTTTCAGTATGTGTAAACTACACATAGTTTCAGTAAAACCTACCTAATAAACGGAACATGGTTTTAATTACTTACACTGGCTCTTAATTACTCAATTACATGGCTTTTAACTTTCTGCAGCTCTGTGTATATTTTAAGAACCCTGTAAAGCAGGCTCGGACCGACGCCAAGACTTTTAGGCCAAGAAGTTGTTGTTTAAAATACCGTATTGGAGCACCTTACGCAATTAGTGCTATTGCCCTAATTTTGAACAAGTCGGTTTTTGCGCCAGGCGGTTTGTCAGTAATTGTTCCCTGAATGCTGGAATGGCAAACAGTGCAGACCCTGGTCAGACTGCTCCTGACCAGGGTCTTCACTGTTTTTTTCAACATCTGTGCCCAAATATTAAAGCGATTGCGGTATGTGTTTTTGCGCGTGCATGTGTTGTTAATTTTGACAGAGGAATATGTAGGCGATATGAAAGAAGAACCCCATAAATTAGTCTTTATGAAAAAGATTCTTTCTAATTATGAAGAATTCTTGAAGAGCTTTCCTCGTTCTTCACCTACCTGTCTGTTTGTCAGGCATATTCTAATGAGACGTATAAAAACAAACTTCGTCATTCTCCGGATTCATGCACAATGAGCTTGTAATACTACGCCCATATTTAATATTGACAAGTAGAAGCTTTCCAAAAGTTGCTGAGGTTTGAACTAAGTGCCAACGTGTCAAATTTTGCAGCTGATTTACAAATACTCGCAAGGTTAGAGGTATATAAATGAAACGGAAACAGATCCGTTCCATATCTTGTGCCTCAGAAGAAAAGGCCGGGCCGCGTGGTGCAGTCGGTAGCGCGACTGACTCAAGAGCCAGCGGTCCCGGGTTCGATACCCGGTCCGGCCACATACTTTCTGTTTCTCCTTCCGCTGATCGAGAAGGGCAGTTGTCAGTTACTGGCCAAAGTACGTGCACTTAGTAATAAGGGCTAATAAAATCTTAAAGAGACTGCTCAGGAATAGTGTGGTTAGGGTAACTGACCGTCCCGACATGACCGTAGCTGTTTACCGTGGACGTAAAACAACAACAACACTCCTAAGTTTCCCTTGTCTTGCATTCTTTCAAGTTGTCGTCCATAAATTTGATTGATTAACTGCCTTGGCTGAATATTTCGTATTTATTGGTGTTTTTTATGTTGTGTTGATATCCGACCACCCAGATAAGCATGGATTTGATGGTCAAAAACCACGAGACTTTGGCATCACGCAGAAAGTTATGTTTTTATGACACCATTTGGCGGGCATATTTTTAGTGTGTTGGTAACCATAGATTTGAATCGTTAATGCTTCAAGGTTGAATGAAAAAACAGAACCAACGGGTTACACAACGCTGAAATGACGTCGCATTGACGTCGATGCGACGTGTTGACGTCACATCGACGTCAATACGACGTCATTTCGACATCATGTGTCTGCTGAAGAGAACTACAGTTTCCGACAAAGCTGACCAGAAATAAATTGAAATTATTTTATAGCCTGTCTTTGATTCTGTTTTAATTGGTAAACAATGTTATAAAGATGTATATAAAGATTTGCCTCCTAAAATGTGCTAAACAACAAACTAATACACTGTGCATTAAACTGTACGATTCCTCCCTAAGCTACAACATATGAACAAAAGTTTAGGAAATGAGATTCTACAAACGTATAAACTATCATCAGACTTGTTTATCTTAAAGAGGCTGCTATTCTCTCAGATAGTAATTGCTTCTGAATTGCTCGAGCGCTGTGTTATGATAAAAAATCTGTCTGCTTAGGACGGTTTTACAAGATTTTATGGGTGATCCTTCGCAGTGATAAACAATTATAAGCATGAGCGCCGAGGTGATCCAATTAATTACCATCCGTCATTTTATCAAAACAAAAAGGTACGCTATCTCTGATAACATGAAATCTGTGAAATTTTGATAGTTATTGAATCCAAAAACTTGCGAAGAAAGAACAAAGTTTGTAGAAACCAGCCGTTAACCGGTGTTACATTAACGTTTATCCGGAGTTAAGACCATGTACCCGGTGTTTCGATTGGACAGGGTGGATACAGCTATGGTCACTTTCTCACGTTCACATGGTTCCTCAGGCCATGCAAAGACGGCAAAGACAATTGATGAGATAGATCAAGTAGGCGAGAGAAAGAATTAGAGCTGGGAGAGCGATTCCACGTAATGTACAGGCTGTACATTACGTGGAATCGCCCTCCCAGCTCGTCAGGGTGGCATGAGCTTTTGCATTTTGCAACGAAGCACATTTGAGAATAGTTGACAGCTCTGCTTCCTTTACGAGTAAAACTCTTTAAGAACCAGCGACGAAATTAGCAGAATTTTCAAACAGCGTAGATCCCGATGAGGCGGCTCATGATGAGCCGCCTCATCTAGACCTACACTGTTTGTCCTCTAGTCTTTGAATTCTCAAAAAAAAAAAAAAAAAATGAAATGTCTCGGACAAGGCATTTTTTGAATAATTGCAGACGTAAATTTTGTCGTCTGCCTTTTGGTGCTTATGACGAGTTAACTCCGTTCTGGAAAGGAGGTGTATATATTCATCTTAACTAACTTATCTTGTAAATGCAGCTTACAAGGCATAACACGAAGGCTGGTTTGCTCTAGCAGTTCAACTTTTACAACTCACAGCTACATGTCCTCACTAAATTAGAACACCATTTGTAGGTCTGCAGCTATTTAGTTTCTTGTAGCATTGATTACTTTATAAACCTGAGATGTAAAAATTTTCTCGCATGTTAAACACATAGATTTCAGTCGAAGACGTTAGAAAACTCAGCCATATTCATATTTAACTCTTTTTTTCACGTCTCTCTAAAATATTTAATATATGTTAAATTCCTGATTCCAACATTTTTGCGTTAAGGTATACCCTGTTTTTTCATTCCATCAGCATCTTTCAGACGCACTGAAAAAACAACAACAAGATGTTGGAGGGGGAGGTATAAAGGCATCAGAGAGGCAAATGAGATTTGATATGACTTTCTAACATCTTGGACTGACAATGGTCTAGTTAAAGACACTGCTGCAGCAGAAAAATCTAATTGTCACTCCCAAGGACCACACAACCGTTAGCGCTTAGTAATAGTTAAACCATGGTTTGTCCGCCTGTTCGAAAGGATATTCCACTACCGTTGGTGGATGAGTCCCCTGGCAGGTAAACAGACCATGATATAACTATTCAATACAACCTTCATCACAGGACGAACTATTTTGTGATTCTGGCAAATGTGCTATAAACATAGATTATCCTTTGCGCTGAATATTGGATTAATGAGAAAAATCACAAAATAAATAAACGCTTCAAAATTAACATTCTGATTCCTGAGCATTTTGTCCAAATCGGTTAAGAATAAGACAAGTGTTGGCATCTAAACGTTCAATCAAGGCAGTCATGGACGACGCTATTTTGGGAAATTCGTGACGCCATTATCCCACATGAATTGAATATGTATAAACTGAATGATTTACGCATTCAAAAATACATGTATCTACTGCCATATTTCTTTACATGTCTATTTTGTACAAATGAAGCTTATTGCATTGCTCTCTTTGCAACAGAAGATTTTATTAGGGTTTTAGAATTTTTCAGTTCCCCGTTACATGTTACTGAGAAATGGCGGCACCTATGCTGACAGTAACAAAAGCTAAAGATCCAGATTACTTATCGTGTGATGGAATTCAATCTATTTGTATCAAAAAGCTCAGATTATTTTGACCTTGAAGTGTATGATGTTGAATAGTTTTATATCATATCCCTTTGCTACAGACAGGATACCCCTTTGTAGAGGTGACTGTATATACAAAACAATGTTTAAAAGTCATGGACAACTGGGCTATGAAGATATTCTTAACACTGAACTCATCCCCCCCCCCCCCCTCCCCCCAAGCAACTTCCACAGGACCCAGACATGTGACTTGGCGAGCTCTGAGAACTGCCAGTGTGTATGTTTAAAAGAATTTTGAAGAACAATTTAAGAGAGACAGACAGACAGGCAGACCGAAGAGACAGACAGACAGAGAATGATGACTAACAAACAGGGGTGAACGTTTTTTTAATTCTAAATTCTCATTTTTGCAACAATATTTCATTGAAGCTATTCCAATCTAGCCTATAAATCAATGTCTATTACTCATTTTGCCTTGCTAACGGACTTCTGTTTACGTTTCGGTGAGCAAACCAGAACTTTGATCCATTTTGCCCTTCATTTGATATGCGATTTCTCCCCGCTGATTTAATATCCTACCAAATACAGATGTCTTAATATTCCAATATCGAAAAATCTGTCTCCTTAATGTGGCATGCGCAGAAATTCTCCAGATTAAGGAAATTATACGTCAGTGGCAGACTTCTAAATTAAGTCTTCCATGGTATCCAGAGGCTTTATTGCAAAAGAAGAAGTTCTGGGCTACATACTACTAAATTTCACAGACAGGTGAATTTCTTAATACACCGTTTGTCACAGGCTGGTAAATAACTCAAAGCACCGTTTGTCAATTTCACAAGCTCACATGCTTGTGAAATTGACAAACGGTGTTTTGCGACTTTTTCAAGCGCATGAATACGCTGTTTGTTGTAATTCTATGTTATTTCAGACAGTTTTAATGCCACAAAACCACCCATCGTGTAAAATCATCAACAAGTTGCAAAACTAAAAGACTGAATTAATTATATATACTGCTCAAAATATTTAAAGAATCACTGTATATAGTTGCCATAGGTCTCTATATATAAAGCTCTTCGTCATCAAAACTCTTAAACAGATCAGGGGCCATATTTATAAAACGACTTAAGTGGTTGCTATGCTGTTGCTAAGGCAGGATTTCTATGAAGGAGGTTCCCTACAACTATGAAATTTGTTCTAGCGGAACTCCTCCAGAGCAATTTCATAGTTAAAGGGGATCTCCTTTATAGAAATTCAGCCTTAGCAACAGCATAGCAACCAGTTAAGTCATTTTATAAATACGGCTCCAGGCGTCAGTGACTGTAGACTTTGATGCTTAACCTATGTATTAATTTTACTGAGGAATATAAAGGCTTATAAAAATTATACACGGTACTTCTTTAATTATTTTGAGCAGTGTACAATGTGATGAGTATTTCCCACAGACTGGTGAATAACTTAATGCACCGTTCGTATCTTTCATGGACTGACAAATTACTTAATGCACCGATTGCAAATTAGATTTCGTGCCATTTTTCTTTCTAAAGAATGACTGGTTAAACAACAGAATGAAGGTGTATGTTAGGCATAATACAATTGCTCGTAGACGTGTCAGTAGGCTGATATGTAAAAGTATAATTTCTGGCCAAAGTTTTGTGTCCATGCAGCCGTAAGTAGAACCGACATACTTTCTTGGGAAATGTTGAATCAGGCGTGTGAGCGACAAAGGGTGTTACATTATATTTAGACTGAAATGGATGATTTCCTTTACGATTTTCAAACAAATCTTGATTCCCTTGATTGTTTCCAATAGAAGCAGTATTAAAGTAGTCCAGGTTGACAGATCCACTTTTTAAGATTACATGTACCAGTCTGCAGCCTGGCTTTATTCAAAATCAAATAAGCAGTCTGAGATTTATTCCGCTGCTTTTGTCCATGCAGAGGAATTTCTAAAGACTTGAATTTCTATAGAGAAATTATCGTCATACACTTGTAATTCTCCGATATTGACAAGTAGTCCGGCATGTGAAAAAGATGCAACCTCTCACTTGGCACACAACTCTGACTCAACACTGAATCAACGTTGATTCAACGTCATGACGTTGAATCAACGTTGATTCAATGTTGAGTCGACGTTGTGAGCCTGCTGGGCTGTTTTATACGTCGGATTTTCTAGGAATCTCTTGCGCATGAATACAAAATGGCCAGGATCATGCATATTCGCTTGGCAATCGTAAGCTTTGTACTTTCTATTTAAAAATAATACAGACACGCAGATAATGATATATTAGGTCACTCTGGTGAGAGGGCCTGGTAGCCGTGTCTGACTTATCGCAAGTCATATGAAAAAAAAAAAATAAAAAAAAATAAAACCCGGGCCTAACTAGCAGTAAGTCACATTCGCTTAGTCAGGCCCTCTTATCCATTGACGCATTCTAAAATTATTTATTAACTAGACAGGGAATCTGACATGCAGAAGATTTTAGGTCATAGGAAATCTCATGTCTCATATATGACTTAGACTTGTCAGACTTGATCTGTGCTGATTTCCTGATATAGAATAAATCAATTCATTTTGCATGCGAACGTGCTAAAGTAGGCCCACTGGAATATGCTTCGTAAACATCTGAGATGTGCCATAACAAAAGAGTGCCTTATGGCATTTTCTAACAATGAACACTCATGATGATGAACTATAAGGCCTTTACACGGACCGAATATCTTGTCCGTTTATAAACAACAAGAGACTGAAGGGAGAGGGCTATGCGCGTGAAAAACCGTTTTAAACACATCTCCCAAGTATTTTAATAACTGACCGTTCCAAGGCGATGGTTCTGAATTGTCATTCTTGTCGGCGCTGTAGTCTTTGACTCTTTGTAAATCATTTAGCATAGCCTCGCGGCAAACTATTAGGAAAGAGCTAACAATTTATTACTGACCGTTCCAAGGCTGTGTTTTTGTTGTGTCAACTATACACCTGGAAAAAAGTTAAGCACCCCCAATTATTGTCGCAGAAGTTTAATCTAAACTTTTCACAACTTTTCACCGATAGTATTCCAAACCATTTCTTTTCGAAATTATTAAGCCTTGATATACTGCTTCTTGGTATGCGAGTTAAAGGGCATCAATCGGAAGTAAATCAGTAAAAAAAACTAATTGAAAGCGCGCGCTATGTTTTGAACGAAAAAGTGGCTTGTTAAACTTTGGGGCTGCAATCAAGCAACTTCGTGGTTCATTGGTTGTTTATATCCAGAAGTGACTGATTTGACAAGCACAAGCTTATAAAAGTTATGTTACTCAATGGGTCCGTGAATAACAGTGTCAGTTTCAACCCCTACATAAAACAGGACCGTCTTGCTATTTCAGAAAAAAAGTATCATCATTTTGACACATGATGGCCCCAAATTCTACCAGAACATGTTAGATGTTCCGATTTTTGAACGGCATTAAAATCAATTTCAATATCCGGGTTTTCTTTCTATGATGCTCGATGGGGAAAAATGAGTTTTTACTGGGGTGCTTAACTTTTTTCCAGATGAATAGTATTTTCATTGTTGTCGGCTTTCTATTGGTCTTTGACTTTTTCTATATTATTCAGTATAGCCTCGCGGCCATCTGCTGGGAACTGACCTCTTGGCATTCCGCTTGTCTTGTCTTGCTTTTTGTGCCACCTTTACTGTTTTGCTTTTCCCATTTGGTGTTTTAGGGCAGGATGTAAAAAACGACAGTAGTCTGGTTTCTTAATCATTGCCTTCTTACCTATATATACCGGTCTTTGCATTGGCATTGCTTCAAGAGCTGGGCTCTATATACATGTATGCATGTTACATTTTAAAAACGAATAAAATACGTTTAAACCAAGAGCTGACCCATTTTTGGAGGGATTTTTGTTCAGAGAAACTGTGAAACAGAAATTAAATAAGTTGTCCTCTTTGTGAATGATGGAAGGGTGATGATGAAAGGCTGTGTGTAACTGAGCCCCGTTTAGGATTGAAGAGATTCTGCCTCCATCGGGAATGGAAGTCGGTCAGCTAGCTGAACTTAGCAGCCAGTTCACCTCCATTTGGCTACCGGGTCTCTCTGTCTTGCCTTACTAACACTTCTTCAGAGTCGCCCGTATGGTTAACTGGTACGGCGATAATTAGACAATACATACATACCCTCCCAATCCACACACACACACAAAGAAAAACTAAAACCGATATTGATGGACTTGGACGAAGACACTTTTTACATGAATAACAGACAGAAAGAGTGAGTCACATGACGAAAAACGTCAGATACGGGCAATTTCCTGGCCTGACAAGTACAAAGACAAAAATCTAATTAGCGGCCATGCGTGGAATAAAAGTATGTCATTTTATCCGTCAGTTGTTCTCTAGACGTTAATACTTTCCTAGTAACGGAAGGGTAAGAAACGAATATTTTTTTACATTTGTTTTTATTCAGAGAAGCGATAACTCATGTCCATATTACCTAGCGTCTGTTACACTACTTTTGTAAGTCAATTTTATTTAACAAAAAAAAAAAAAAAAAAAAACGACGATAACTCCTCCGAGGCCGCCAGGCCGAGAGCATTTATACATCATGTCGTTCAAAACGAGAGGCTATTTTGACTGTTATCTTCATGTAATTCTGTAATTGTCTGATTACCAAACAGGTGGAACACATGTTTCAGTTGAGCCAAGAGACTCCAGCTTAGTAAAACGTAGATTGTGAACATTTGAATCACTTCCGAACGTGTGACGTCACTGTTTAGCAGTTCAAAATATCAGACCAGACAAGAGTTCGGCGAGCCAGGATTCAGACAACAGTTCGGCGATCGCAGACAGTAAAATCTATGATCGCTCGGCACACATATACAGAAGGTCGGATAATAGTACCGTTCATATCGCTTCTTAAAATCAAAACATCACGCGACGGTCTGCTACAGTGCCAACATAATAATGTCAACAGATTTAGATTCCAATAGTTTGTCTTTCAAAGTAAGGCCAGGCGTTGTGTGCCTATGATGAATTAGTTCTATATTTTCAAGGAAAATAAGATATAAATGTAGAAATTGCACGTCTGAAAAGTTTTGCCAGGATCAAATTGTGCTTTGGCGTTTTAGTCTGCACCATGCTGTGACATGAATTTCGGATTGCCAAAATGCGTTTGTGCTGCAATTTTTACAAGTTGGTAACAATTTACGCCAGAAGTTGTTGATATGTAGTCATCTATACTGACTGGTATCTTTGCAAACCATTTCTTCGCCTGCGACTAGCATTAGCGAGTTTACGGCGTCATCGTCGGCGTTAGCGCTGGCGGCGAAAACTCTGCGTCGAATTTTCTACTTAAGCTGTATTTTGTGACAACGCACAGACAGGCGAGACATCGAGACATCGCGCAGCATTTTTTCCTTTTTATTTATTTATTTATTTATTTATTTATTTATTATTGAAGTTTTTAGCCCTTTGAGCATAACTATAAGATCGTAAGATCGTCAAATTCACGGGGACTTAACATCATTTTCTAGCTTTCTTTCTTCCCCATTTTAAAATTAATACAGTGCAACAAAACGTCACGCGACAGTCTGTTATAGTGCGACCATAATGTCAAGAGATTTGGATTTCATTATTGTTCGACTTTCATTTAGATGCCTGTTGTGGTGTGCCAACAACTAATTATTTCTCGTCTTTGAAAGCAAATAAGTGTAAACATAGAAACTGCATTTCTGAAAGTCTTCGCCTAGATCAATTTACGCTTTGATATTTCTTGTCTTCTACATGAACTATTGCATAAAAAAGCGACCATGCGCTTTTAACAGCCGTGTTTTAACGGCCAAAAATCCAGGTTGTAATAAGGCAATATACGTTCTGCTGTATAACTGCCACGCAGTTTTGTTTACACAGATTTAGGGTGTCATCTCACTTATAATTCAAGAGGAGCGTGGCATACAGTGTATGCCATGCTCCTCTCGAATTATAAGTGAGATGCTACCTGAAATTCATACGATTGAAAAGTATGATTTTCTTAAACCTATCTATTATTTTCAAGTCATTTAATTCTGTGTTTAACGATCTTTGCACTTCTCAATATCTACTTGAAAAAAGGAACACAAAAAAAAAAAAGAAAATAACAGACCCTGTTTCTTTGCATTTTTTCATGAGCAGAAATATCATTTGGCACACTACTCGCGCCCTCTAGCGACGGTTGCAGAAGAGCTCTTTTTTCAAACTTGAAAACTTCCGGAGATGTCCAAAAACCTGTTGTCAGCATCAGTCGCGGACACGAATTATAAAAGTTATGACGATACTTAAATTACATTACGATTTGCCCTAAAAGCGGCGTTCACAAAACGTATACAAATAACGTAGCATTCCGCGACATAATGCCCAGAGGAAGACAGCATATTTTAGAATTTTCCTCCTTCGACGTTTTTGAATAGTCCTGTATGTTCTACGAGAGTGGGCAGGGATAGTGTTCTACATAGAGTGGACAGGGATAGTGTTTGTCAGAACAATTACGGAATCTGAAACCAGGATTTGATGTAAAGGGCTTTTTGTAAAACCCCAACTGCCTTGCAAGGTTTTGGGATAGCATAGATTAGACTAGACATCTACAAGACGACTCTATGATGAAGCAAGTCGAGAACCTATACGGTCACCATACAGCATTTAAGGTGAATGGGTGCACTTGTAGGGAAGCAACCCTGTCATTTTTCTATTCTGCCTTTCTCCACAATGAGGTTCAACTCTTACAGGAAAGAATTTGCTCCTTATGGAGCAAATTCTTTCCTATTAGAGTTGATCCCATTTTTAATAGCTTCGTCGTCAGGGAGAGAAAATAAGAAATCATTAAAGTTGGCCCCCTTTGTTAAAATGGCAGATAAACATGAAATTATTCCAATATACCTTTAAGTTCTTTTTATAGCGTTGCTTCATTTCAATATCGTTTTCCAGAAACTCTGGTATATTTATCACAGCTGGGCCTACTAATCCAAGCTTTACTTCATATTGAAAGAGCATGCACTTCCAGTCAGAATATAACTGCTTGAGTTTGCACCGGTGACCCCCGCCATGCGTCTGGACCGAGCTACGGCAACGTTTCGTCAACGTTTTTTTCAGATTATACTTTATGGCATCTTTTGTTTTGAAATTGATTGTACAAGTCGCTTTTTTATTTGGAACGAATAAGATATTTGCAGGACCCGTCCGAAGCCTGAGGACATATTTTTTTATGTGTATGTTTGCATGCAACTACATGTAGTGTATTCATGTTTCTTAGTGACTTTGTCAGAAACCACATACACGGGTCGAGTCACAATAAGTGTGGTATGTTTCATATTATAGAATTTAATCCATTTTGCATTAATGCAAAGCCTTGAGCCTTAAGCTTTCTAATATGCTTTGTTTAGAACTGTTATCTCTAAACTATAAAACAAAATCTTTTGCAGGCTGAACCAATATGTCGCATTAAATATCAAGCAAAAAATCTTATTAAAGGTACAAAGGATTCCAAATGAGATAATTAAAGAAACTCACGCGAGATTTGGAACAAAACGTGAATTATTGATACTTGGACATCATGTTTCATCCTTTTTGGAGTGAATTTGCAAGAGACCTATATTTGAGAGTTTGAGAATTTTTTTATTTTCAGTTTTGCTTTCAAGTTTGAAAATACAGCTCTTCTGCAACCGTCGCTAGAGGGTGCGAGTAGTTTTCTAAATGTTATTTCTGTTTATGATATGGTTATGACTGTGTATTTCCACCGGAAGCTGCTGTCACTGTACGTCTGAGATAGACCGAACATCTTTGCTGTCTACATAACGCTTTAAAATTAATCATGCATCATAAACACGTGTGCGTCTGAGATAGACTGAATATCTTTGCTGTCTACATTACGCCTTAAAATTGGTCATGCACCATCATGAAACACGGAATTAACTATTTGTTTGAGAAAACCTGAACTTTGTGTTGAAAGAATTTCATTTATGAGGTCACTGAAAAAATGGCGGAGCATGACAAACATTGTATGCCATGCTCCTACACCAATGACGTCATAAATCCGTTACCACAGCAACTAAGAGTTCATACTGATTCTGCCAAGGCACAAAGCACACCAGTTGGTAATTACACAATTGCTATGGTAACATTAGTGATGTCATCTCACTTATAATTCGAGAGAAGCATCTATAATACTAAATAAACGAAGTAACGCATAAACTGCAAAATTGGTGGCATTTTCAAGCGTAATTTCTTTTCTGGTTCTGTCGCATATGGCTATCATTGATAATTTCGGTTAGCGTGTTTTAGTTTCACGTAGATTTAAAAAATTTGGGAATTAAATTCGCCTTTCATTTTAAATTCTCCCAAGTATTTTTCTAGAAACTTCGACTATTGGTCGATTTTTTTTTTGTCAACAATGGGTGCGTTCGAGTGAAATTATCGTGTACTCGAATACACGTGTGCGGCTATGGTTACGTACCGCTGAGCCACTTGGGGAACGTCGTTAGGAGAATTCAAACTGAACTGAACTTTCGAAAAGACAAAAATTAAAAATGTCTAAGGTTAACACACATGCGCCAGGTAAGAAAGGGCATTTTTCCAGCGAAGCAGACAAATCAATTTCAATGATTCAACGAAGCTAAATAAGCCTTTAGTCTTCAGAGGGCTTGAATATTTTCCCCCAAAACGTTCCAGGACCCAATTTTTCCAGAAAAAAAAATACCCAGGACAGGTCACATAACCAATATGGCAACATTTATAACAGTAAAAAATTTAAAAAATCTTCTAACCCCGCCGGGCCGCGTAGCGCAATCGGTAGGGCACCTGACTCATAAGTCAGAGGTCCTGGGTTCGAAACCCGGTCTGGCCACATACTTTCGTTTCTCCTTCCGCTGATTCAAGAAGGGCAGTTGTCAGTTACTGGCGAAAGTATGTGCACTTAGTACTGGTTAACCGCTTAGGAGGTCTAAGCCTGCCCAGGAATAGTGTGGTTAGGTTAACTGACCGTCCCGGCATGACCTTCGCTGAATACCGTGGACGTTAAGCATCAAATCAACCAATTCTCTCCCAGAACCACAAATCCTATGATCTTGAAACTTAGCATGTCGCATCAAGGACTCAAAAGCTTGAAACAAAATTTATATAAATGATGACCCTGAGACGACCTTGATCTGTTTTACGGCAAGGTCAACTTTTGAGTCACTTAGGTTTTTCTATAGGAAAAAGTGAAAAAAGTTGATTTTTTTTAGAAACAATGCAGTCTGCTACCTGAAAGTTTGTAGATGCAGACAACTAATTAGGTAAATGAAGCTTTAGTGAGTATTCATGGTAAAGGTCATATCTTCACCTGGGCCTAAGGCCATTTACATTGAAAAATTAAAACTCGATTTTTTTGTATAAACTTGAACATCATGAAATATTTCCGCGCTTGCGCGGGCTCTTTTCTAGTGGTATACAATATATGCCATGCTCTTCCCAAATTATATGTGAGATTGTCTCCGCATACCGCAAAGTAATCTGAAATTCATACAATGGAAAAGTGTGATTTTCTCAAACTTATAATTAATTCTAAAATAATTTAATTCTCTGTTTATAATGTTCTTCAGTACTTAGTCTCTGGAAGATTCTCGACATAAATCGCGGGGACTTATTCCGGCGTATATAAATACGGAGTGGCTATTGCCAGTCGACTGGCAATAGCGATTTTACGTTAAAATCGCTATTGCCAGTCGACTGGCAATAGCGATTTTACGATGAAATCGCTATTACCAGTCGACTGGCAATAGCGATTTTGATGTAAAATCGCTATAGCCAGTTGACTGGTAATAGCGATTTCAACGTAAAATCGCTATTGCCAGTCGACTGGCAGCAGCGATTTTAATGTGAAATTGCTATTGCCAGTTAGTTTAAGTTTTGGTCCAAATGGGCAAAAACTACTTATCAGCAAGCAATGCTTGTAAATGTTTCTACTTTGTATTTATTGTTGCACCCTCATTAAACTGCACTGCTGAATATAGGTTTAGACTTTTCTTAAGTATTATTACTTAACTTGCTACTACTGCGTTGAAATCTGAAATCCACGAGTTAACTGCAAAGGAAGTTTTTTTTTTGTTTTTTTTTCTAGCCTTTTCGATTATGCTAATATGATGTCACGGAGGCTTGAAAGATGTAGGAACATGGGCGTAGGTCTGAGCTAAAAATCATTTTGCCCCAGTTTGACAAGTTTAAACAATTCCTATATTTTCTCACTATCTTTACCCATTTTAATGTTTTACATCTTTTTTTAAGTAATTTTCCTCGAGAGTCTAATAGAATCTAATAAAATTATGAGCTCAGTACTCGCCCAGTCTTGTGAGTTTTGGTTGGTTGGTTGTTTGTGTTTAACGGCTCTTTGAGACAGTATTTCAGTCTATATCGAGCCTTCTCCCAGAGAGGGGGAGAAAGAAGAGAGATTATGATTATTATTTTTTATCGATTATTTACTTATTGATTTAATCATTTTTGTATTTTTGTAATGTTGAATACCATGGTTTTCATTTATTTAATACCAAACATTTTGTCATGCCGATTCTTTAGACGAAAATTGTACTGCTTTCATAATTTTGGACGGATTCAAAAGGATATGATCAAATGCTACATGCGTATAAAATGTAAATCATTTAATATTCGCAATATCTTCATGTTTGCTAATATTTGCAACACCTTCATTTTTGTTAATTTTCGCCAATCGGTTCCAAGACTCTCGCCACTGCTCGACAAATTAACTTCCAAAGTGACGACAATTGGATGATCATGATTTCAAGAATCGCTGATATTTTGAAAGCCATATTATTTTTAAAAAAATAAAACGCGAAACTAAAACACGAGTTGCAATAGCTGATCTCTCTCTCTCTCTCTCTCTCTCTCTCTCTCTCTCTCTCTCTCTCTCTCTCTCATTGTACATCCGACCGTCTGCTTGTATATCTGTCATAAACAAAATCTCAGGTGTATACGCGGTATCGATTAATCAGCGATCATCGATTATTGATATACACGATCAATGTAGGTGTGATAAACAACGTACTTGGGCAAGATAAGGCGTCTTTGATTTGAAAAAGAACCATACGGCATGTGCGGAATTTGTAAATACTAAAATCGGTGTACGCATTAGTTCAGACTCACCAGAATTCTCTTCTCATCTTGTTTTAGATTCTTCATAAATCAAAGATTGTTTCTATGAAGATGGAAGGGTCGGTCGCGCAGATTGATCTGAGTCTTCACATACCGTATGGTACGTTTTCACGCGAAAACAATTAGTAACATTATCGCCGTCTGTGAATTATTTCACGCTCTGTGACAACAGCGATAACTGACAACAGTTAAAAATATACTCCCTAGTCCCAATTCGCGAATGTAAAAATTCATACTAAGTCAGATAAAAGACCATGTAACTGATGTGCTTCATAAAAAGTTTGAAGCTCCTGTATCAAAACTTTCAATTTTGTCGTAAGAGAAAACTAAATTAGAATTTATAGGAAAATTGCATAATCGATCATTTTGGAAACAAGTTTTGAAAAGTTTGCCTCTAATGTCCGAGTTTGGAATGACATGACCACAATCAATATAGCGCAATACAGTTTCGTCTAAATACTATGCCAGTTTCGTGAAGATGAAGTTAAATTTGGTGATATTTAGGATACAAAATTTAATAGGGTCGAAATTTGTCATTGAAATACAGTGGTCTTAATTTTTGGCACTGTGTATCCAAACAACTGCCGAGTTTCCAAATTCCACTGCCTCAGCATCTTCTGTTAACGCTAAGACATCGGATAACAACAATGGCTTTTTTTTTACATAGCCGAAGTCCTATGTATCAATTATGTCTGCTGCTTAGTTCAAAACTTTTGGCGAGGAGTATATATAGCAGGGAAGAGATTGTTATTCCCTAGACTGATACTAGCATCTTTTCGAACAGAGATTTTGTTGGTTACGTATGTAAATTTTAATGATAGATACATGTAGATAATTAGATACATGTACTTTATTAATGCAATAAGCCATACGGCTCATGAGCATAAATACAGACGTTAGGCAGGACAAATGTCATTCAAAGAGAGAGAGAGAGAGAGAGAGAGATAGATAGATAGATAGATATTTCATTTCTGCTAAAATGACCCAAAATACGTTAGGCAGGGCAAATGTCTTTCAATAAGATAAGATATTTGCCCTGCCTAACGTATTTTGGGTCATTTTAGCAGAAATGAAATATCTATCTATCTATCTCTCTCTCTCTCTCTCTCTCTCTCTCTCTCTCTTTGAATGACATTTGTCCTGCCTAACGTCTGTATTTATGCTCATGAGCCGTATGGCTTATTGCATTAATAAAGTACATGTATCTAATTATCTACATGTATCTATCATTAAAATTTACATACGTAACCAACAAAATCTCTGTTCGAAAAGATGCTAGTATCAGTCTAGGGAATAACAATCTCTTCCCTGCTATATATACTCCTCGCCAAAAGTTTTGAACTAAGCAGCAGACATAATTGATACATAGGACTTCGGCTATGTAAAAAAAAAGCCATTGTTGTTATCCGATGTCTTAGCGTTAACAGAAGATGCTGAGGCAGTGGAATTTGGAAACTCGGCAGTTGTTTGGATACACAGTGCCAAAAATTAAGACCACTGTATTTCAATGACAAATTTCGACCCTATTAAATTTTGTATCCTAAATATCACCAAATTTAACTTCATCTTCACGAAACTGGCATAGTATTTAGACGAAACTGTATTGCGCTATATTGATTGTGGTCATGTCATTCCAAACTCGGACATTAGAGGCAAACTTTTCAAAACTTGTTTCCAAAATGATCGATTATGCAATTTTCCTATAAATTCTAATTTAGTTTTCTCTTACGACAAAATTGAAAGTTTTGATACAGGAGCTTCAAACTTTTTATGAAGCACATCAGTTACATGGTCTTTTATCTGACTTAGTATGAATTTTTACATTCGCGAATTGGGACTAGGGAGTATATTTTTAACTGTTGTCAGTTATCGCTGTTGTCACAGAGCGTGAAATAATTCACAGACGGCGATAATGTTACTAATTGTTTTCGCGTGAAACGTACAATAAGATAAGATAAGATAAGATAAGATAAGATAAGATAAGATAAGATAAGATAAGATAAGATAAGATAAGATAAGATAAGATAAGATAAGATAAGATAAGATAAGATAAGATAAGATAAGATAAGATAAGATAAGATAAGATAAGATAAGATATAAGATAAGATAAGATAAGATAAGATAAGATAAGATATTTCGTTTCTGCTAATATGACCCTAAATTGGCAAAAAAGTAAATTTGAAAGAGCAAACTTTTGCTGGGCTAAAACGAACGGTAATAAATCTAAATAACTACGGCTATTTCACTCATAAACTCGAAGATGAATAATCTATCTTATCATATCATGGTCTTTCCTATAATATATTTCATCATTAAACATATTTAGCAGCTCAGCGGCTTTAGGTCCGCTCCCCCATACCCCCTACCCCACTCCACCCCCCCCCCCCCCCCCCCCCCCCACCGCTCCTTATATTAATGCCAGTTCTTTTTGTTTGTTTTAAATTTTCTTGTTTTGATTTCCTTTCTAACTTTTGTTTTAATTTCATTCTGTTTTTATTGTTCCAATTTCTTCCGTAAAAAAGGTCAAGGTCAACCCAAGGTCTTAATTTGAACAATCTTGGTAGTACTCGTGTACCTGATGCTACATACCAAGTTTCAAGGCCATCGACCTATTGGTTCTGGAGAAGAAGATTTTTAAAGGTTTTTACCATATATGGGCGCGGCGGCCATGTTGGTCATGTGACTAAGACCGTTTGAACAAATTTTCGTTCTACCGACACTAGCGGCTCTACATGAAATTTAGTTGCAATTGGTCCAGTGGCTTTTGAGGAGATGTGTGAAATTGTCAAAATATGAGACCAGGGTCAAATGTAAAAAAATGACCGTGACCTCTTATACGCATAAATTTTCATGTTCTCATTAAGATGACTGTATATACCAATTTTCAGGTCAAAATCTTCAACAGTTTCCAAGAAATCTTATGTTCTAGCATTTTCCCATATAAAAGCTATTGAAAGCAAATTTGGCCTTACCGTAAAAAAGGTCAAGGTCAACCCAAGTCATAGTTTGAACAATGTTGGTAGTACTCGCGTACCCGATGCTACATAGCAAGTTTTAAGGCAATCGGCCTATTGGTTCAGGAGAAGAAGATTTTTAAATGTTTTTACCATATATGGGCGTGGCGGCCATGTTGGTCATTTGACCAAGACCGTTTTAACAATTTTTTCTTCGTAAGTCCCCTGGAGGCTACATATGAAATTTGTTTACAATCGGCCAAGTGGTTTCAGAGGAGAAGTCGTTTGAAATTATGGACGGATGTGAAAACAAACAATAAAGAAATAGAACACTGGCATATAACTCACTCGTAAGACCGCAGGTTGAATATGCATCTTCCGTCTGGAGCCCATACACAAAAGAAAACATAGAGAAAGTTGAAATGATTCAACGAAGGGCATCAAGGTGGGTTTCCAATGATTACTCACCCTATAGTAGCGTGACAGAAATGATGAGTAATCTTGGGTGGCGGTCGCTTGAGTGCCGACGTAACGATGCGCGTCTCACTATGTTTTACAAGGTTGGTATTGCTTGGTTGCTGTTCCGGCTCCGTCATATTTCGAACACCCACCAGATATACTCGTCACATGCATCCTCTTTCCTACAGACAGATCCATACATCTGTCTGTTACTGTCAGTATTCGTTCTTTCCCATAACTATTGTACTTTGGAACAGATTACCAGCTGATCTCGTCCAAGTTTCAGATCTTGACTCCTTTAAATTAGGAGTCAGCAAGATCAGTCATACCCTCCCCTAAACATAAATACTGTTTATATCCTGATTTTAAACTCTGCTTACAAACATTAACTCTATCATCTATATTTCACCTTGCTTTTGCCAGCGCTTAACCCACTGAGCTACCGGAGCTCAGTCATATAAGGAAGATGGGAGGGTGATAGTGAAATATTGTACGCAATGGAACCTGTTTACGGTTGGAAAAATATTTCCATCTCCATCGGGAATCGAACCGATGACCGCTAGTTCAGTATGATAGCGCTTAACCCACTGAGTTACCGAGACTCAAGACTGATGTATCACTTGCAGTTTTACGCCCCTTCAACAATATTTGAGTCATAACAAGCCGAAAGCAGGTGCTAATAAAAGGCACTCTTCTAAGGAACCTCTTTGACGGTTGAAACAATTCCCCCTCTATCGTGTTTCAACCCAGACCGCTGCCGTAGCAGGCCAGTGCTAAACACACTGAGCTACCGGAGCTCCTTAATAACCATATTGCCAAAATTCCTTACAAAGCAAAAATGAAATAAAATGAATAAATTGGTTATTTCGCAGAAGTAAAATATCTGTGAAGTAAGGAACACTTACTAAGCAGCTGTAAACTTCAAAAGGGATGCAATTTCTTCAGCTTCAAATTTATTCTTAAGAAATGGGAAGGAAAACTAAAAAAAAAAAAAAAAAAAAAAAAAAACTGGCAATAGCGATTTCACGCCAAAATCGCTATTGCCACTCGACTGGTAATAGCCATTTTACGTTAAAATCGCTATTACCAGTCGAGTGGCAATAGCCATTTTACGTTAAAATCGCTATTGCCAGTCGACTGGTAATAGCCATTTTGACGTGAAATCGCTATTGCCAGTCGACTGGCAATAGCGATTTTAACGTAAAATGGCTATTGCCAGTCGACTGGCACTAGACCTTTCCATATAAATAATTCACGTTTTATTCGAAGTCTCGCGTGATCATCTGAAATTATATCATTCGAAATCCTTTGTACCTTTAATTTCTTTTGTTCATTGATAATTGTTGTAATGATTTTGTTCCTAGCCCTCAAAGCGCCAACAAGTATAGATTTAACAAAACCAAAAAGTTAGTTAATGCTCATCGAAAACACCGCAAAAATATAGAAAAAAAACGTGTGTTTTAAGCTCAAAACCAGACACTAAAGTCTCCAATGGGGAGTTTGAAGCACAGGCACAGGAGAGTTGGTGAATTTCATACCGCCCTGGCCAATTTATGTTTATAATAGGTAGCACTAAGTGCCGAAAAAGCAATCCTGTATTGTTGTACTGCTGTTTACCTGCAAAGTGGTTACTAAAACGACAAATACTCAACAAACCTGTCAAATTGATCCATTACCCAAAACACAGAGAGTCAGACTCCAATACAAATGTCAACAACTTGGGGATAACTAATTATATACTGTATTTCTTTGTTATGCTTACTTGACCGTCGGTATGTGGAATCCCATAAGCTCAGTGGGTTGAAGTGCTGACCTGGTAACCTACTGGTCAGGCGAATCATGCAATCTTTTTCAACTGCAAACGGAGTTCTCTTGCACACGGCTTTCATTATCACCTTCCATGGTTTAAATATTGTTGAAAAGGCCGTAAGACTGCAATCATCCATTTACATGTACCGTTCTGTATTGCTATACCTGGCCCCGAGGTTATAAAACTTTTTTCATGCTCAACTCAGATGAGCATGAAATTTTTTCTGCTCATAAATTTTAAAATGCCAACAATTGTTGGCATTTTAATATTTATGATTAGAAAAAATAGCCTTCTTGGCTTATCTGAGCCTGAAAAATGCTGAATTTCTTGGTATTTTTATATTAATGGGCATTTCAAATTTCATGCTCAGCCGAGTTGAGCATGAAAAAAGTTTTATAACCTCGGGGCCTGATGGTATTTAATATGACCGCTCACGACATCTATGCGAACAGCGTCGTCTTTGTAAACGATGCTCTTTCTATTGTGAAGACAATAAGGACTTATGATAAGGACTCGTCGGGTCACAGCGGATCTCTAGAACTGTATACACCCCAAAAAACAGGCCACAAAATTTACGTCAGCAAAATTTCAAATGATCCGTATTCAAGGGACAATCTACATATCGTATCATACTACATTTGACTGTGGATATCTCAAACACTGAAATCTCAAAATACCCCCATATATCAAAGAATATAGGTATGGACACATTTACTATTATTCCTTACATTTCGACTCATGTTTTCTCAAACTACTGGTAACCCGAATTCTCTGGAACCAGAAATATTGAGATTTGACTGTAAAAGAAATATTTCTTCACTTATATGCAGATTCCTTCACAGGAATATTATTAGATATACTAAGATAATCTTAAAGCAGTTTAATTAGCTTTATAAGAAGTTGATTCCGATTAGATTTAATTAAAGCAGATTAATACGCATTAAAACAACTTAATATGCCGTAAAATTTTAAGTATTGTGACAGATAGGATCAGAAAACTGCACAAACCTACATCAGACTGCTCATATATATAATGTTTGCCATTCTAGCATGTTTTGGAGATGCATTACTGCATTGTTAAACCAAACTATAATATTTGAGCCGCGACACGATAAAACCAACAAAATGATATGTGCGCCCAGGGAAGACGCAGATCAGACTGGACAGCCGCCCAGTCCGGTCAGAGTCTTTGCAGTGCGCTTAAAGGATAGCTAAGGCCCGAAGCTACTTCCATTCGGTCAGCCAAGACTTAGATCAGACAGTGCGAATGCACAGGCTGATCTGAGTCTTCGATGGGCGCACATGCCACTTTGTTGGTTTTCTGGTGTCGCGGCTCAATTTTAAGGATAATTATGGTGATTATTTTGGTTTTAGGCGTCCCAATTTTTAAAATGTTTACAGTATTTCTTTCAGATCAACAGTTTCTGAATTTCCCTTCTATGTTTATTGGCATTATCTGAGAAAGCTGTCAATTAGCTTGAATATAATTCAGTCACAAAATCTGATTTGAAAATTAAAATCAGAGATTCTTCGCATCGCAAGCTAATTCCAAATTATAAGAAAGTCAATACCAAGCCTATTCTATTGCATGTGCTCATAAACAACTTCAATAGCAAAGAAAACAAAAGGTAGAAGAAAGCAATGAGAGACCGCAATATTCACAGAACGCATTTTTCACACGTGTGTGATGAATACGGGCGAATTCTTCACATTTTGCCAGTGTTACAAGTGCGTTCGGATTTTGTAGAGATTTTTAATATAAACGCATTTTTCACACATACGGCAATGGACGTTTGAGAATGAGTCCCTAACTATGAGTTTGAGCCCCATCTGCGCTGAGCCTTCGGCTCTTGGGGAGTTTATATGAAAGAAAGTGACTCCGCTATCCGTCGTCCGTCGCCTTACGTCGTCTGTCAACACCTTCGAGCTACTATATCTCTTAAGTGCCTTAGTCAGTCTCAACCACATTTCATATATAGCATTCACAAGGCTGCAGAACGATGACATGTTCTTTAAGACAGTTGATTGAAATTTTGGTTGCTATGGCAAGTGAAATATCCCGTAGATTTATAATTGAGAAATGCTTCTGACCAGCCTGGCTTCTAGAAACTTGTAGATGACTAAGACCGGCATTCAAAAAAAAGGAATCTCAGACGAATTGACAACTGTTCAGATCCGACCGATAATGTCGAAATTATGTGTCCCCATGATTGGCGATGAAGTCTATATAACTGACCTCATGACAAGACTAACACCTTCCTTTTTTACTTTATCAATTCCTCTCCAAAAGGGAAGATAAATCATACAATGCTGCTTAAGTATTTCAAACTCATCGTCTATTTTTCCGAGGGTACACCCCTTTCCCCAGGAATATAGCATGCACTACAACTGTGTTCTGCTGTATTTCTATATCACTTGTAATTTTTCCTGCTGCCCTAAGAATGTCGAGACGTCATGTACAGCTTGGTACAATGTCCTCAAGCCAGTTAGTGGCATAATTAATCAATGTCACAGAAATTCAAGGCCCATGAGAACACCCCTATATGCTTCAGCCACTTTTGCAAAGGGACACAACTTCTGTGATCCCTGTCCGTCTCCCTGGCGATGAAGACCACCCAAAATAAGGTCCACTCATAAAGTAAATAATTTGTTTTTAAGGGAGCAAAATCTCTCCTTTAAAAGTTTGACCCCTACTAAGAAGGAAATGACAGGGCTGCTTCCCCTGAAAGCGTACCCATTTACCCCACAAACCTACCATTTTGCCTGTATGCAGCAAAAAGGTTGAACTAAAGCTTACATCTCATCCACACTCTTGTACATTATCAACAGGCACTGGAGTCGGCTTCGGCGTGACGGAATCTTGTACTCACGATTTCTCCTGAACCAATAGATGGAATTTCACAAAACTCGCATGGATATGTCATTAGGACATGCTTAAGAGAAGGCTGTTCTGATTAGATTTTGGTGACCTTGACTTCATTTTCAAGGTCTTGAGGACTTACATATTAGAAATCTTCACTGAAAATGAGATATCTCGTAAGCCGTTTCTTTCCGTCCACTATAGCCTAACTTTCATAATTTCAGAATATATAAAAATGGCAGGAAGTAAAAAATGCGTTTTTGTGATATTTTGTCATATTTTAGGGGTGTTGCATGCAATATGAAATATACGTTTTCATGGTACATGTCAAACGCAAATTTCACAGATATGTGAAAAATGCGTTCGAATTCTGTGAAAAATGCGACCGGATTTGTCACACAAGTGAAAAATGCGAACGCATTTTTCACACATGTGAAAAATGCGTTCTGTGAATATTGCGGTCTCATAAAGCATTACATGATACAATGAGAGAGAATATAACAATCCATCATGAGTGTCCATGTAGGATAGGGAAATCTCACCCGAGGGGTCGGAATTTCAACCAGGGACGAGGCTTGCCGAGTCCCTGGTTGAAATTCCGACCCCGAGGGTGAGATTTTCCTATCCTACATGGACTGGCTCATGATGGATTATTTTTCTCCCACTGTTAGCGGATTTTAAACTTTAAGTCGGATCAGGCGTCAGAACAGGAAAATTCTTACTTTTTACCCAGCGATTGGAGGTAAATTTTGACCAGCACAGTGTGTTTATCGGGTCCTAAAAAGGGTGTAAACACAGTACAGTTTGCACCTCAAAATTAGACGGAAAACACGATATGTGGACTATTTTATCTTCCAGTGGGTGAAAACAAATGCAACTTAGCCTGTAACGTCACGCGCGTCAAGTTTGCTAGCGACGGTTTTTACCGGTTTTAGTGACGTCATTAAAATTGAGTGACGTCACAAACCCATGATCTGCTATCAAACGTCATCCGACATGCTTGCGAGTCCATTTTGTTCATTTGAAATTAAAATATTAGTCAAAAAAATGAAAAAGTCTGGTTGCTAATATAAGAAAGATGTTGCCAGGTATAAGATAGAAATTTCTTATATGATACGAGCTGAGAGCCTATCTTATATAGGCAAAGGTGGGAGAAATGAATTAGTCAGATGCTCTGAACTATGCACTCTTGAGTAAATGTGTATGATTTTACTAAAATAAAATAGTACAATAAATACATATATGCTTTATCCAACTGTATACGTGGTTCCATTGCATACAGCCTTTCATTATCACCCTCCCATCGTCCTGATATGACTGAAATACTGTCAAGATGGCCATA
This sequence comes from Ctena decussata, assembly GCA_963989385.1. Lineage (NCBI taxonomy): Eukaryota > Metazoa > Mollusca > Bivalvia > Lucinida > Lucinidae > Ctena > Ctena decussata. The sequence goes on from OZ022515.1 coordinate 36,565,789, forward strand.
CAATCGCAATTCATCTATTCAGCCATCGTATTTGCTTAGCTATTAAGCCTTACCTCGCGTGAGACAGGAAAACTCGAGTAAATTAAGTAAAAAATGATTTTAAACCTTCATTTGCTTCACAGAGTCGCAAATAGAATTCGTTTTGATGAAAATGTTAGGATGAGTTTTTCTTATTTTCCTTATTCCTTCTTTAACCATATTTTGAGATGTCTGGAGACAGGCCTTACGGATTGCGGCACCGACCAGTTAGATCTGGTCACATTCTACCTTTAGCGAGTTTCCATATATAAGACCAAGTAGACTAAATTCATATGAAGCCGACACGATAAACCAACAAAGTGGCCATATGTGCCCAGCAAAGTCGACTTAGATTAGGCTGGGCAGCCGCCAAGTCTGGCCAGATTCTTTGCTGTGCGCTTAAAGGGTAGCTTAGGGTATAAGCTAGCTCCATGTGGACAGCGATGACTCTGATCAGACTGGGCGGATGCCAAGGCTGATCAGATCTTCGCTGGGCACTCGTGCCCATTTGTTGTTCATGGCGTGTTGCGGTTCAATTTTAGTAATCAAATGCGTACGATTTTCATGCTTGACATTCAATATTATGTCTGCTGTATTTTGCCAACAACAAATTATTTCTCATCTGAAGAAACCAATAAGGGTAAGCAAGTCTGACTGTGGCTACACAAAGCTTTTAACTTAGAAGAAACTGCCAGCTTTAAGAGATTTCCTTTCATTTTTAAAAATCAATCTGTGTTAGATGTAGTTAAACCTGTCTTAAGGGATCACCCATCAAGGGAAAGCCTAAAATTGGCTGCTAAAAGCAGGTGATCCTTTAAAACAGGTTCATTACCACTGTAATTTGGTTCAAGGGACTCAGAAAAGGTGAATGCTTACGGTAGGTGACCTTAATAGAGGTGACCACATAAGCAAGTTTGACGGTATTTTCAGCCTGCAGCACGTTTTGACGTCAGTTGCAGAACGATAGTCAAGAAGCATCACCATGTATATCATAAAGTGCCCCAAAGATATCACTACTATAAAATATCCGTTTGAATTTAAAATAATCTATATATGTCAGAATAAAGGCATAAATCATTTCAATATTTACTATGGCCGTCAAATCGAGTCTGTTGTTTTCAAATTTTAAATTTTCCCTTTACTTGTTTTTGGATTAGGTAAATGTACAAGTACATGTACTATAACTATCCCTTTAATTAAAACTACTGTCAATATAGACTAAGCGGGATATACATAAATACTCAGGGACAAAACCTAATCTGAGAAATAATTTTAAACCGTGAGTTCGAAAGACGAAGAAAAAACAGAAGGAAGAAGAAAATGTACAAGTTAAACAAAAAAAATGAGAAGAAATTGAGACGGAACAAGAAAGAAGAAGAATAAGAATAAGAAGGAATACAACACATGTTACAAGAACTATCTAATACCATGTAGTTATATCCGGTTTGAACGTAACACGGTCTCGTCAGAAGCATATCTATACGCCAGTTACCACGTAAACGTCAGCGAAACTGTAAATTCTTGTGTCCCTGTCCTTGTCACCTTCTCACTAATGTGACACCTCTTTTGTTTTAAACTAATCCTATATATCACAGTAACTGTGGGAAGATCATAAAATAAAAGAAGACCATGTACATCTTTTAAATTATTCAAAAGTTCATTATCACTAACAGGAATCCTACCACATGTTAAATGTTTAAAGAACACACGTGAGGTTAAGTCTTTGAAATTCTCAGACAAGAAAGTCTAAGATGAATGAGTATTGTTTATTGCTTCGAGGGGTTTCAGGTGGATGTTTCCGTTTATTGCACTAGAGGTAGGAAACTGCACGAGAAACAAGTTTTTGCGTATGGCGTAGAAATATCACATTTTAAAATGCGTTAACCGGCAATTCAGTCGGCTAGAATGATGTCATAACGTTACGTCCACATTGCCTCACCGTTGAGTGAAAGTCGATCAACTCGACATTGAAAATACGTTGTTCAATCGCTGCTGGTTTCCTTGGCCGAAATTTAGTTCCTTAAAACTAAACACAAAGACTTAAGGTGATAGATACACTTGACTTGAAGCAACTATGACCAAAGGTGACCAACTCTTAAAGAAAAAAAAAACTCCTCTAGGAGCAAATTCTTTCCTTTAAGAGAAGAAAGGTTTTTTTTTTGTCAAGGAAAGATAATTTGAAGTCATAAAAGTTAGTAAAAGCCTTAGTAAAAGGCGGACAGGCATGAACATGTACCCAATACTCCTAAATCCTACATCTATAGCACGCTAAAAAGGCACATATATCCGCGATTTCTAAGTTGCCGCACTCTTCCGTTTATAGTTGGCCCTACGTTTCCACGATTCAGACAAAAGCAGCTATTTCCAAACACTAAAGCATACACACAGACAAAGTGAGCCTGGCGTATATAAACAATGCAATCACAAATATGACAGAGACTTTTGTACACATAATAATTGTAAATCACTTCAGGTCTAAAAGCAATTATAGATTTTACGGCTCCCTTGCTACCACTGCGCCAGGCATCAGAGAAACGTTCCAGCAGGTACAGAGCATTTGAGGCAACGTCGTATCAACGTCGCGTTCTCGCGAGAGTTTAACAATATCTCATCATGGCCGCTCGTATTCGCCGCATGGACCAATGGGTAGAATCCAGATTTGCATAAAGATGGCGGACTAAGCATGAATGAATGGCTGCCGAGAGAATCCGAAGGAATACTTCCCAGCATTCCCCGCAAGAATGCGACAGATCGGTGCGGAGATGTTCCGACTGTTTTCAACAATGGGTGTATTCGACTGGACGTTTCAAGCATCACGATTCTAAGCAAGAAGCACTTTTTCTATAGAAAAAAGTGCTTCACGCTAAGAATCGTGAAGCACAGAAAAATAACTGCTTCATGCTTAGAATCGTGAAACACGAAACGCTCATGGCGCACTGGGCGTAATCGACTAATACGCCCAATGCGCCATGAGCCTGCTGTGTACATTTCAAATGTTAAAGCATGAACAGGTTCCACCGTATGGCTAGCGGGTGGGGTAAGGATATTCCAATATAGTGAATGTTTAGACATCTAAGAAGTGCTAAAAAGGTTCCATTTTCCAGCACGTCAAGCGCTATTTCATATGACACGATTCAGATATATGCGTCCATTCATTATTCAGATTTACAGAGCAGACCTGATTGCACAAAGGGACTCATGAGCAGAAAGTCCATGATAAATGTCTTCGCGCTAGCATTTAAGGAATTAAAGGCAGCGTTTTTGAGTCAAATTTTGAGTATAAAGTTTGAAACGGAAATTCGGTGTACTAGTGAAGCAACTATCAAATTAGGGGTACCCATCTTTAAAAAAACAAAAGTTTAAAACTACTACGTATTGTACTAAATGGTGCTTGGCATGTTCAAAAAGAAAGTGGCAAAAACAGACACACTAAGGTCTAGCTTGCTATATTTGAACTAAGCACAATCAGTCGCATAAGGCAAGGGTAGGTGAGTGAGTGAGTGAATTCGGTTTAAAGTCTCATCCGAAAGACCGGAGAAGCGGGGATCGATCTTGCGACCCCTAGAGTGGTAGTCTAGCGCGTTATACACAACACTACCGCCGTTCCTGCAAGGGTAGGTTATCATTCATTTAAACTTCAAACGAAAAGAAAATACGATGGCTATTTGAGTTTTTGAAACATATCCTTGGGGCTAGGGCTTCATATTTTACTTTCTTGTTTTATTAAGTCAATATAGGATATAAAAAGGCCTTGGCGCTTTGTACCATGTTTATGATGTCATCCTAACCGTGCAATAACAAAAATTTCCGTAGTATAAATTGACAAAATTCTATACTATACCAAATACGCACCTATAAACATTCGTGTGCACAACTTCTCCCCTTCTGAGCAATCCTGGCTCAGTACATTCCAGAAAATGAAAAGGGGCCTTTATACGTGCTACTGATTCTATATTTACTAGAGGTAACAAGGGACCTATAAAACCTATTGTTGCTTTTAAGTCAAATAGCTTTCAATCTGATGGTAGAACATGATTTAGAAAGTCCATCTATTTTTAATTATGATAAGTGTACAGTGTCGTGTCTAGAAGCGACATAAGTTGCCACTGGCCATTGTCTCAGGGTAACATATAACTGAGCCGCGACACGACAAAACCAACAATGTGGTGGTGCGCCATGCGCAAACTCAGATCAGCCTGGGCATCAACTCAGTCTGATCAGACCCTTCGCTAAGCATTTAAAGGGTAGCTAAGGGTCTAAGCTACATCCATGCGGACAGCGAAGACTCTGATCAGACTGGGCGGATGCCCAGGCTGATCTAAGTCTGCACTGGATGCACAACCACGTTGTTGGTTTTGTTGTGTCGCGGCTCAGTTATTCTCCGGGCAATACGCCTGCATTATTTATGGGCGCAGACATTTTGCCCCGATTTTGACGCATGCGTCTCAGGAGTGGAGCCGTGGTAGCTCACTGCGTGCTGGCCTGCTGATCTATCGGTCCCGGGTTCGAGACCCGCTGAAGGCGGAAATCTTTCCGATCGTAAACGAAGTTCAGTTGCACACACCTTTCATTATCACTCTCCCATCGTCCTGATATGTCTGAAATACTGTTTAAAAGGACATGAAATTGAAAGCCAGCCATCCATCTATGCGTCGTAAGAAGGATAGAGGGGTTTTATTGATATGGGTTTGAATTTTTATGCTCAGCTGAGCTATGCATGAAAATAAGTTTTATGACCCTGCATGGGGTTTGGTTTCTATGGGAAAGCCGCTACGACATTATCATTGTATGTTTTGGCGATAACCTGACACTCTACGAAAGCCCAAAATACCAAAAAGTGAGACTTCTAAATTACATATTTTATTCTGTATAGGGTGGAGATCAATGAGTACATTTACATGATTTACAAGGGCGGCAATTCTGTCATTTTCGTTTCTTTTTTTTTTCTGCAGGTGTCAGGTCTTAAAAGAAAACAGATCTCCCCTAAATGCAAATTCTTTCCTAAAGAGTAGACCCCTTTAGATACAACTCCATACTCCAGATAGGCAGACTGGGAGTCACAAAAGTTGTTTGCCTCGGTAAAAACGGCGACAGAAACATGGATATATACTACATTGTATTTCACCTTAATATACGTCATACATAACGTATTTCTTCCCTTAGAAGACAGAAGTTTTTCGTTTTCAAAACAAACCCATAAATCTAGATCCGTCTTAAAAGACGGATCTAGATCTTTGGGATTGTTTTGGAAGGCTTAAAGACGGATTTAGATCTTTGGGATTGATTTAGAAGGGAAAAACATATTAAAGCAGAGTTTTATAAGACTGATTTAGATATCGGGTCATTCTAAAGAGGAGAAACCCCCGTTTTATAGCCGAATAAATGAGCCGCGACACGACAAAACCAACAATGTGGTTGTGCGCCCAGCGCAGACTCAGATCAGCCTGGGCATCCGCCCAGTCTGATCAGAGCCTTCGCTGTCCGCATGTAGCTAGCTTAGACTCTTAGCTACCCTTTAAGCGCAAAGCGAAAACTCTACTCAGATTGGACGGATGCCCAGGCCGATCTGAGTCCGCGCAGGGCGCACAATCACATTGTTGGTTTTCTCGTGTCGCGGCTTAAATTCTGGAGGGGTGGAAACGTTACTTTAGTTACGACGGAAACCTGTCTTAATAGCACAACGGAATCAAGAAAAGAGTAACATGATTTCTTTGTATTACGAAATAATACATTAGGCACTGATAAAAAAAACTTAATGACCCTGTATTAAATTTTATTATCTCTAATACCAAATGGCAGAATGCAAGAAGAGCCTAAATCGATAGACTACCTTAATATCAATAGAAACTACACATTAAAGGTACAAAAGATTCCGAATGAGATAATTACAGAAAATCACGCGAGCTTTGGAACGAAACGTAAATTATTGATAAAAGAAGAAATTCTGAGCAAGCCTTGTTTGTTTACTGTCCTTGGCACTAAGCCTTATATGTGTGAAAAGGCATATAAGAGAGAATTAAACTATTTTCGAATGCATTATAAGTTTGAGAAATTAACACTTTTCCATTGTATGATATTCAGGTAGCATCTCACATATAATTCGAGAGGAGCATGGCATATACTGTATGCAATGCTCCGATACCAATGACGCCATAGATCTGTTATAATAGCAACTATGGAATACACGTCTGTTTTGCTTAGTACCACAGTAAAATGTCGTCTCGATGACGTCACTTTGACACAAATATGATTTCTTAAATTTGATAACAGATCTATGATGTCATCTGTATCGGAGCATACTGTGTATGCCATGCTTCGCCAGATTTTCAATGACATTACAAAGTGAAATTCTTTCAACAGAATCTTCAGCTTTTCCCAAACAAATAAATATGAGCCGCGACACGAGAAAACCAACAATGTGGTTGTGGGCCCAGCGCAGACTCAGATCAGCCTGGGCATTCACCCAGTCTGATCAGAGTCTTCGCTTTGCGCTTGAAGTGTAGCTTAGCGCCTAAGCTACCTCGATGCGGACTGCGAAGACTCTGATCAGACTGGGCGGATGCCCAGGCTGATCTGAGTCTGCGCTGGGCGCACAACCACATTGTTAGTTTTCTCGTGTCGCGGCTCAAATATATTCTCAAGTCATGTAATTCCGTGAAATATTTGGTGTCCATGTAGCATAGCTAGGTGTCCATAGTGTATATGGTGTACATAATGGTAGCCTTTGTTTTCGTGCTTTAACACTACAAGTTCAGATGAATGCAGGAGTTATCCGGGCCGACAAAGACTGAGAAAGGGCCATATTAGCCAAAAAGTTGGTTTCGGAGCAATATTTGAACATGTTTACTTTGCAGAATGGCCTTTTTTTACCAAAATAAGTGGCCTTTTTGAAAAACAAAGTGCTATTTAGCACAAGGATCCCCTCTCCCTCTAAAATTATCCCTGAAATTGTAAATATAGATATAAATTAATAATATTCATACTATTGACAATATTTATCGCAATGTCGAAAAAAGCACTCTTGTTAACATGTTTTTCTGTGACATGTTGAAATGAACAATAATGTTAAAATATCCCTACATCAGAATTCGACGTGCGAATGTGGTGGGGAAACATACAGGGATATCCATACACATAAAAGACAAGACAAAGACTATGCCTTCTAGATTTCTGAGAATTATGCACGATAAGACAACATTTTTTGTTCCTTCAGGATACGCCTCAAATTGATGAGACTCAGACTGAAAGCGCTCTTCCGTGCAGAACCGGATGTTCGCGATCGCAGACAAAAATAAAACCATATAAGGCTTGATCTATTTTCCTTTTAATTCTAAAATAACTACTTTCCATTAATACAAAATCTTAATTCCTTTTAATGCGGCTGAGTAAGGATTCTTATAAGTCTGATGTATCAGAGACGGGAACCAGAAAGAAAGGACTTCGGAAATTTCCGAAGTCCTTTCTTTCTGGTACCAGTCTGGTACCAGCTGCGACATAAAAATGTTAACTTTGTACTTCCGGTCTAGGGTTGTCTTTCGAGATTTCGATATTCCAATGTTTTGAAACAAGCTGAAATATGTATAAGCTGTTTTGTTATAATTCTAGTCTGGTTACCCATGTCATAAAGCTCTTTTTCTGGCACCTGGCTCCTGCACACAATTAAATCAATATGCGTCTGTGCAGGCAGCCATTAAAATAAATCTAAAGGTACAAAGGATTCCGAATGAGATAATCACGACAAATCACGCGAGATTTAGAGAATCATGTACGAGTAAAACATACAGCGGATGAACAGCCTTAGAAGAAAACGAGTATCTCCGCGAAAGAGAAAATCTTTGATCCCTATAATAATCAATTGGGTTTTAAAAAAATGCTAAAATTAACTCCTGTATAAATACATTAGGTAATATATTTAATTTCGTGGGATTAACGAAAAACTGCGGTAACTGCAGTATTGCGCAAACTTGCACACAATTTGTAAATTTCAAAGAAATTGCCTCTTTTCGTCTTCTGGTTATCTAAAACCTTCCTGCTGATGAATGAGAACAATGTACAAAAAAAATGTTTCTTCGACCCGCATAATAACCGCTTTAATAATAATCAATATATAACTCGTATAATTAATTACTCAGATATAGCGTTACTTGTTTAAATTTCAAAGAAAATTCCCATAAGCGTCTGTTTTCATGTTTTGCCAAGGTCGTCTGATGAAATATTTGTATAAGCTTAAATATTGGAACCTTCTAAAGCAGCTAATTATAACAACTGAAGATGTATCAAATATTGTGAAGAGCTCTATAAGATATCTGATTCTTTCCCATTGTATATAGTTAGGTTGTTTGTATGTACATTCTTGAAAATAAAATATGTTTGAATTAACTATTGAGGGAGCAAACCCAGACCAAACTGGTCTTGGAGAAATCTAGCCTCTGTATGCTCCTGTAAGCCTATCCCACCACCAGCATTTAGCATCATTAAATTTCCATGTAGAGCCGTTATGGTGCTTTTAGAGAATGGGCTCGTATGGCATAGCCTTTGGAGTATACTTTTGCTGTCATCAGAAATTATGCGGGACAAAGGGTAATGTTTACTACGATCAAAAGGTGAATACCAAAAGTTGGTTCTACATATAGTACTTGCCCGGTTTTCATTGACTGCCGATAAATCTCAGATTTAAGGGTTTTCTGGGCAAGTACCTAGCAGTGACATCATCAAATTGAGATGGGATTAAGAAAATAATCTTAGCCACCCGGATTCCCCCCCACCCCCCCCCCCCCCCCCCCCCCCCCCCCACCCCACCCCATTTGTTTTGCAGGACTTAGTGTTCAAAGTTCAGGAACCTTTTTTTTTTAAATATTTTATGACGGAAAATTATAATTTAAGTTCTCTCTTAATATACGAATTTTTTTTTCTCATTCTAAGAATATTTGTGCAGTCCAATCAGGTTAAACCATCTTCGGCTATACGAAGGAGCTCCTCCATTCCAAAACAATTCAAAAAATCTAGAGCTGTCTTATAAGACGGATCTAGAATTTTGGGATTGTTTTGGAAGGGAGACCCCATTTGATTGCAGACTCTCATAAGAAAAAATTAGATATTTGGGGACATTCTAGAGATGATAAAAACACAACTTTTATAGCTGGATAAACACAAAACCCGCCTGGCGTGTGGCATTTCACAATGTTGATCATCTGTATACTTTATTAATTACATTTATGCTACTTATCTTTTTGCAAAAACGAGAATGTCACAGTATTATCAGGGGACTTCACATTTTGTAAATGGATCTGCGACTGGACATTTTACTACCGTTTTTATTCAGTTATAAGACGGGTTATTTCCTTTCCAAAACAATCCCAAAGATCTAGATCCGTCTTCTAAGACGGATCTAGATCTTTGGGATTGTCTTCGAAGAGAATTACCTATTTTAAAAGTGAATTATACAAAACTGATATATATATTTGTGACAATTTTGGAAGGATAATCCCCATCTTATGACCGAATATTTACATTCTTGGTGTATTTACTGAAAAACCCTATAGTAAACCATTGGAATGTAATGTAGTTTACATCCCAATAATTACATTGAGACACGCGACGACAATGACGTCAAAATAAACAATGTCACTCGTCAATCTGATTGGGCGTCAGCAACGTCATGACGTCATGCATGCTGTTCTGCTGTTAGCAAAAAAACTGCGTGTGCATGTTTTACTGCTTCAATTCAAGAGCTTAAATAAGATTTTTCATGAAAATTCTGATTTAAAAGGAATGTAAATATAGGCAATGAACTTAATTTTTCTGTTGTTTATCGAAGTGTAAACTACATTGGGTCACTAGCAAAGTTTACATGAACCCCTTCGGGGTTCATGTAAACTTTGCTAGTGACCCAATGTTCGGGGTTCATGTAAACTTTGCTAGTGACCCAATGTAGTTTACACTTCGATAAACCTCAGAAAAATGAAATTCATTCCTTTAATAAACACGGTGAGAGGAAAAGCTTCAGAGAACAAGAGAACTGAAATATCTGAACACCGTGATCTTTTCAATGACATAACGTAATTCATGCTTGGCAGACGACAATTCCATTCCCATCTGCAAATTTAAAATTCAAAAGATAAAATATAACATACTGTTCGACTCATATACAGTCAGCTCGCGATATTTTCAAAGTAGTCCGTCTCAAAACTATTGATACGTCAAGGTAAATTTTCTGGTCCCAGGAAATTTACTTTGAGATACCTGTAACAGGTTGGCATAACAAAAATCGAAATGTTATGAGCAACAGGAAATGTGTCAAAATACTGTGTATATATTATTTGGTATACGAGGTTACTTTGAGATGTCGTTGTTTGAGATTATGAGGGTCAAAAAGTCAAATGTATACATGCTTTATGCACAAATTGCGCTCTGAAGTAAAAGAAGTAGTGGAGTTACAAAGCTTCTTAAATTTCGGTTTCGCCACTTTCAGGAGTTTTGTGAGCACTCCACCATCTTATCTTTTACAAGGCCGAAATTTTGTACAACCTCCAATAACTCTACCTGCATATGAGTAGGACTTCCGGTAGCCTTACTGATCTAATTGTCCGGAGACAGAAATATTTTAAATGGAGAGCAGGATGCCGTTGCACACAGCCTTTCAATATCACCCTCCCATCCGCGGCCCCTGTTGAAAAGGATGTGAAATCGCAAATCATCCATCCATCCTACATATGCGTTCAATTAGCGTAGTTATTTTTTGTCATTAGCAGAAGCTTGGATTTTCAATGTTTATATGGGAATGGAATTGCGCGTTTACCAAACGTGATTTTAAGAATTTGACTTTGCCAATAACAACTGACTGATTCCTGTCCTATCGATTTGGTTGAGAGGTCACGTGTTCTAGCAGATAAATATGCCCTTACAATACAGATCCAAGAGGTCAGCACGTGTTGTCACTAGCAATTTCATTCGCTGGCATATGCCGAGCACGTGCAGGTCACTTGAGGGTATGCAATTAATAATAAAGCAAAATCAGCAGAGAAGTTCAGTATACGCCAACCAGCCCTGATGGCAATACTCTTTGCTGACCACGCACATTTATAAAGCCTAACAAAGCCTAACGTAGTAGCTTATGTTACTTCACTTTACTTTATTATCTTTTTATTTGTTTATTATTTTATCAGTTTATTTAAAGATTTTCTCCGTCGTCTCCATATGAATAGGCTTTCATCGAAATGGCTAAAGTAGTCATATAAACTCCGTGCAAAGAGCAATTGCTTGTCAAAACAATAAATATATGAATAAATAAATTAAATAAGGAATAGAAAAATAGTGAAAAAGACAAACTTCAAACCAAACAGTATATCAATGTAAAACAGTCATAAGCCTCATTTGAATTTGCTTCGTTGCTCGAATCCACGAATCAGTCAAAATTTACATGAACATGATCAAATAAAGACCAAATTAATCAGTCTTTCTAGGTTTGGTCGCCACAGGAAGCAAAGAGGAAGTCGCAATAGTTATCTCCCTTTGGAAATACTGACAGAATAAACATGGCGATATAGTCAGCTCTCCATATCTCGAATTCGAAGTTTGCCCAAAACTGCTAATATCTCAAAGTAAATTTTCTGGTCCCAGAAAATTTACTTTAAGATATCAGTAGTTTGATATAATAAGAGTTGAAATGTGAATAAAAATAGTAAATGTTTCCAAAGTAGTTTCTTTGACATAAGCGGGTACTTTGAGATATCAGTGTTCGAGATATCGAGAGTTGACTGTATATCCATACACCTTAATGCCAAAGAAATTAATTCAACACGAACATGTATTTAGACACTTATTTTCTAGTAATAAACGCACATTTGTTGCGTTAAAACGATGGTTTTATTTTGATTTTAACTACAAGCACGTGCATAAAAGCATGAATTTAAAGCTCTGAAACCACTATTCTCAGGAGCATTTATTACTGTTCAGGAACACGTGCACAATTTAAATGAATTCGCTTGCAAATTTTGAAGAAAAATAAGAGGATCAAGCGATGGCATTTGCATAAGGCTGACTTAGGGGAGAGTCGAGTAACATCGGACAGGCGGGTATATTCGGACATACAATTGCAAACAGTGAAAATCCAGATGAGACGGCTCATCATGAGCCGTCTCATCAGGATTTTCTCTGTTTGACCGGTTGCTTTTTGTTTTAGTTCCAAACAACTGATATAAAAAGGAAACAATGTCAGTGTCCGAAATTACCCGCTGTCCGAAGATACCCGACTCTCCCCTAAGCCTTTCATGGGAAAGGGTACACTTTCAAGGGAAGCAACTCTGCCATTTTCATTTTTGCATCTCTTCTCAATAGGGGTCAACTCTTAAAGGAAAGAATTTGCTCCTAATGGAGCAAATTCTTTCCTTTAAGAATAGACCCATTTTTGAAGGCTTTCATCATCACTGGAAGCAAACTGAAAGTCGCAAAAGTTGTGTGTCTTTGTAAAAATGGCGGAAAACCATGGTTGTAAACATATAACCATCCATTATAATTACTATATACCTACTTTACATTATAATTAAGTCAAACATAAATACAAAAAATTCACCTCCCTCTTCTCTCGCAAGATTCATAGTGTATAAGAGCTGAAAGTGTTCTGATCAAGTTGTATGAAAACTTAATTTTCTGATCATTATGGAACGTGCAGTGAATGAACAGAATGACTGTATGCGAAGCGGATTTTGTCTACCACGAAATACACTAGAAAATATTTAAACCAAGAGGGGGAAAACAAGATACAAAAACGCATCCTCGTTTAAGACGAAACGCAACCAATACATTATGGGTATTCTCAGATGAGACAGAATCAATTCAATAATCTCTCTCTCTCTCTCTCTCTCTCTCTCTCTGTTATTGTTTCCATGGTAACCGCACCATGGCATGATCACCGCACCATGGCAACATATACAACTATTTTCTCGGTACATCCAAAATGCGATAAATTTCCATAAGACACTCTGATGCATGCGTTCTTTTAGGAATAATTCATTTCAAAATTACTTTCTAGACAAAGAGATCTCGGTTTGTCTTTCATTCTTTATTGGCATACCGTAGTTGCACTAAAATTTGGGACACCTGGTCAGTCACTGTAATTACTCTGAAGTGCGAACACGTGGAATTTACTGTCCTGGAAAATACGACTGGCCTTGTGTGAAAAGGGGGCTTACGACATATGAGCCGCGACACGAGAAAACCAACAATGTGGCTGTGCGCCCAGCGCAGATTCAGATCAGCCTGGGCATCCGCCCAGTTTGTTCAGGCTCTTCGTTAAGTACCCAAAGGGTAGCTAAGGGTCTAAGCTACCTCCATGCGGACAGCGAAGACTCTGCGCACAACCGCATTGTTGGTTTTGTCGTGTCGCGGCTCAACTGTCATATGCATTAAGTGACTATTCAAATCAGCATGCGCAGAAAGACATACTGACCAGAGTTTTCATTGATCTAGTTTACATTATTTGCAGCGGTACCGCAGTCCCAACATTTTGGGTTACTATGGTAACTTGAGAGGGCTGTCAATGTCATTCTTTAGTGTTTTGTAATAAAACCTTGTTTGAATATTGAAATTAGACCTTGTCTGTAATATTGCTCTGGACATTTTCCTAGAAATATAATATTGTACAGTAAGAATGAAGACGTAGGCACACGTTGACGAAGACAGAGCGGCTTCCACGAGCTTTATAGGTAAAGCGGTAAAACCAGAGGGGTCTCGAGCCAGCGACCCTTATGTATTTAGAACAGCACATAGCGACATACCACGACCGAACCTTATATGGCTAGATCATCCACATTTTTAGCATCTTCAACAGAACAGCAAGTGTCTCTACGATACTGTAGAGCTGCTTCTGGCAAAATTATGACAACGAAAGTTTTTTATTTAAGAGAGTCACTCAAAGCACCATTACTATAATTGCTGGCTTTTAGAAAAAATAGCAAAATGAAACTGAGCCGCGACATGACAAAACCAACAAAGTGGCATGTGCGCCCAGCGAAGACTCGGATCAGCCTGGGCTTCCGCCCAGTCTGATCAGAGTCTTCGCTGTCCGCATGGAGCTATCTTAGACCCTTAGCTACCCCTTAAACAAACAGCGAAGACTCTGATCAGACTAGGCAGCTGCCCAGGCTGATCTGAGACTTCGCTGGGCGCACATGCCACTTTGTTGGTTTTGTCGTGTCGCGGTTCATAAATGTAATTACTATCTGCTGATACCGTAAGGCAACGTAGTCATGGAAATACCAGGATTTTATCCTGGGAATTTGGAAGTGACATGTGATCAGTTATGGAAGATGCATTGTCTTTCTGATCATGGTGGCCGTCGAAGTTTTCTTTATGTAAATATTTGTAGAGAGTACCGTGTGACAGAATGACCTTAGACAAAGGAATTGAAATATTTCCAATACTGCCTGTGTTCGGTACCGAACAGTACCGTAACAGTAAATGACAGAATTATTTCCCTCGAAAGTGAATCCAGTCACCTAATCGCAGTTATAACCTCATTCTTTACTCTGGTGCAGCTCAGAAAAGGAACCTTAAAAATAACCTCGTTTACACGATATGTTTTTGCACATGTTGCAAAAAGAATATATGGAAAATAGCACATATGGTTTCATGTTTACATGATATGCAGAGAACACATATGTTCTCAGATTTTCCCCGCCATTTACCTGCATAATTTTGTCATTTTTATGTGACAAAAATGGAGACTGAGGACATGCTGATGATTCCACTTTGTGTGTTTATCATTGCCAATGATTATGCGCAATTCCAGCGTATAAGAATATATACCCTAAAATGAAAGGACTTCAACACTCAAGAAAGCAGACAGGAAGTCATTAAAGTAGTTCCACTTTGTAATATACATGTACATGTAATACTCAAGAAATATACATTATAATAGCCCTGATATCAATATTTAGGTATTTTAGTCACCTACTGAGGTTGCAAAAGCAACTGACCTCAGTGAACTCTCTTCTGATCGGTCAAAAGCATAATATGGAAAAAAGCATAAGGCTAGAACATGTTCTATTACTTGTGCTTTCCACATGCATGTAGGAAGAATAAGCAGTGCATAACTCTGTTTAGACGGTATGTTTTCCATAAGTGCACAGAAAACTTATGTGGAAAACTTATCGTGTAAACGAGGCTTAACATAATAAACGCATAAACTCCTTTTTTCACATCTCTGACGGTGAAGATTCGGTGGTCTGCCTTTGACCCGGAAGTACAACTATAAAGTATTTTGGTTGTGCTTGTTTGAGCTGTTTGTTTCACTATCGGTCTACCTAAAACCGAAATCAGTCATCGAACGTTTCTCGCATCATCAGTAACAATGACCCACAACAACGGTATACAACCTTCGGGGCTCTGCAAACCGAACTTTTCTACTTGCAATCATCTGAGAACATGAAGTGTTGCATGTATATGGCTGCAATAGATAACAATTAGATACATGTTGTAGGACCACTGTAAACCCATCTCGTCATCATGACATATACTACTAATTTACTAAATAGAAGTTTTGCCTCAGCATATATATTTCCCATAGACATAATACTAAATCAACTTAATTCCAAGAGGCATACAAGAAAGGCATGTCTCTGTATTGCTTTATGGTTTCTGTAAGTCATACACTTATGTCTCCGTAAACACCTGACAAAATTCGAAGACAGAACTGATCGCCGCCCCGTCGGGGTAGTTAAAAGTTTCTGACTAGTAGTATTGGCCCTTTTACACTTTAAAAGCCTATATCTCTCAATACAGACGAAACCAAAGACCAACTTTTCACATTTATGATACCGAAACATATGACTGTTAATCATGCAAAATAACCACGTGTCTCATTGCTACACATATGACTTTTACACACACTGTAAAAAAATTCCGTAAGTTTTACGGTAGAATAAGTGGCAACCAGCTGCCAGTCCTTTTCCCGTTATTTTTACGTTCGCCCGTGAAAATTGCAGGAATCATCAAGCAGAGTTGGACAGAATAGAACAGGTGTATTTTTGGTTAGAAAGCTCTTCAACACTATAAAGTTATTTTCGAGTGCGGTCATTTAACATAATACTACCATATCATGATTTTCAAAAATGTCTTACAGCCAAACGCCCGTAAAAAAAAACGGGAAAAGGACTGGCAGCTGATTTCCAGTTACTCTACCGTAAAATCTATGGATTTTTTTTACAGTGCAGGTGAAATATTTCTGTTTTGCATTAGCTCTATGACCGCGAAAAAGTAAGGTGATACAAAACTTCTTTTGAGCAGTATACATTGTACCGTCATCATATACAAATATTCGACTACGACGTGCGATTTTGAAAGAATTAGGGATTCGGTATATCCCCTTTGGTCTGATGTCTAGTTTCAGAAGCCTGGCCATAACTGCCAAACGTATCGACCCACTATCGATTTTACTTGCCGAATAATCGGACAATGCTCTGTCGCCTGTTAATTGCCTGTCAGACACACTGTCATTTACCTCCCTCCGGTAAAATAGACTAGTCTGCATGTGACCTCAGACGCCATATCATTGGATTAATGGCATCCAGCGCGAGCAGGTCACGTGCGGTCATGTGATAATTTCCCGTGTCGTAGAAGACACGAAAGCCATACTATTAGTTCTCAGCTGGAGATATACCGCGAAAAAATCTAAATCTTGGGACACTTTACAAATTACCGTAATTGTCCAAAGAGGGAAAAAAATTAGAACAGTTTGGTTTCACGATGCAGCAATGTGTCTAAAAATGGAGATAGAATGGCAAACAGTGTAGACCCTGATCAGACTGCTCCTTTTGGAGCAGTCTGATCTGGGTCTGCACTGTTTGCTCAGACCTGTCTGTCCCAATACTTAGAATTTTCAGGATAGAGGATTGTGGATTTAAGGGTTTGGCGTATTGAAATATTGATTCTAAGTTTTAATGAAGCGCCCTAACCAACATGTATAATTAATTTCACGCTCTGAATTTCGAGTTTAATATTTAATTACACTGGTTCCTGACCGACTGGCGACTAAAGAGGGCCTCCCAGAGGGAGGCCTGGGTATATGTTTCCTAATTCCCTCAACACTTTGGTCAGTGTTCTCTTGTTCTCCAAAAGCACACTCCCCAAGCAGTTCTGTCAATGTACCCTTGAGACGTCACATACTGTTTGACAGTCAGTATATTGCCCCGTCACGTGCAAAACTAAACCAGAGTCAAAATTACTTTATCTGAATCTGTATGTAGCAGTTTGGCTATTAGGGGAAGCTATTGACCCCTTAGCGGTATGTCCTGGCGGCCTCAGTCCCTACAGTTTTGATATAAACCTATCCATACCAAATTTAGTGTGACAGACGCGCAATTCTATATTTAACTTTTTCAGTGTCGCTAAACCCCCAAAAGTTTGAATGAAGATGATGGGAAGGTCTCGGCAGGCGTATTCCGCGGGACATATTAGCTACAGACATCAGGTAAGAGACGCCTACCTATTAACTCGCGAGCGCAGGCCTACCCCATCGAGCCACCTCAACCCCTGTGTCTCGAGAAAGACGACAGACAAGGGAATCAGGATAGAGCTGTCCAATGCAGCAAGATCCCGCAAAAAGCCAAAACAACTCAAAAGAATGGCAGCCAAACTATGCTAAGATTCATGTCTTAGGTTAAGAAAAAGTTAGAAATTTTACCAGATATATATACATCTAATGGAATAAGGCTACTTTAAATCAGTATTTAAGTAGTGACCCCAATGCGAGAGAAACAGAATCAATACTGAAACACTGACTAACTGGGTTGATGATATCCTCGGGGACAAATTGTCCACCAGAAGTGATCATGGTGATATCGGCCCAATGGTTCTAATATAAGCATATCCTTTTTGCCCGTGTACTGCTCAGCGAGTATTGCACAAGATGCTTTTCGAAATTAAGTCCCTGATCTCGTAAGCCTTGTTCAAATTAAAATAGTCTAGTAGATTTGTAATCCCCAGTTTCAATTTCTGCACTGAAAATAGATCTTTTCTAAAACACTTGATTAAATTCAGAACATTGAAAATCAAAGAAAAAACGTTGAGATTTAATAAAGAAAAGAGATTACAACTACAAACTCAATAATTAATCAACCAGCTAGATGTCTCTGATTAGATGCTGTCACTTGAAGATAAATATATCTTTCTGTGTAACTTTTACTTCTTGTATTTTATTTCAAAGAGACAGTTGAAGAAAACACTTTAAAAAAATAACTGATATTCATACATGTCTGCCTGAAATCATAGACAAAACACTCAAGAATGACATTCTGTTTCTACAAGGGGATGGGAATGCTTAAGTTGGAAGGGATGCAGAGACAGACTGGGGAGACGTATGTAGACCCTACTGCAATGAGGAGACAAATGACAGAGGTCCTAGAGTAACCTAGTACCGACAGCAACAAGCATGCAGCTGATGGACATGGCCCAGACAAGAAGCATTACAACCAGACTGAATACATCTGGGTGGGTCAGCGGTTCCGATCGGGAGACAAGGAGCTTTGGTTTGGTTTAAACATATTTATTTCGCTTTTTCGTTGACATTTATACATACACGTACAAATAAGATATCAGTACAAGCTATGGGATTAGAACGGAAGATGTATGCTTATAGAGTTCTTCTCCCTAAGGAACTTTCCTGGTGCAGACAGATGAAGTGACCATGACCTGGTGTGATGACCTTCCGCGTTCGTCTGAAGAAGGCCAGAAGGCCAACCAGGCCTGAGGTTTGATCACGAAACTAAAGGCCAAGATGTGGTAACATTGGTAGAAAATTTGCATCAGTCATCTTTCGTAGCGATGACGACATGGACATAGATAGCATGATTACCACCCGGCTGACACAACCGGGAAGGAACGTCGCAAGACAAAAGGATTCGGTCACCAGAGATGTTCACGACCTTTGTGATGAGAGGAGCGATTTGCAGAAGAGGCGGCATGAAGCAGAAGAAGGGGAAAGAATACAGGAACGCTTAAAAGAGGGTTCAGAAGCCCTGCAGGAAGCAAAAGAGGACTGGTTAGGTACTCAGTGCGAGGAGAGTGAAACTTGGCTGAGCAAAACAACAGCAAGAGAGTGTATCAGCTGGTGAAGGATCTAACTTCAGAGAAATAGGGTAGATCTACCAGTCTAACAGAAAAACAAGAGATTATCAGAGGATGGACAGACTATTGCTGTCAGAGCTATACAGTCATGAGAGTTGGTGTGACAATGCAGTTATAGACTGCAGTCAACACCCAGAAGAAGATCTACAATACCAATGTAACTCAAGTTTGCGCCAGTGAGCGCCTCTATGACAAGGCTATGAGTGCAGTTCAGATGAATAGCAGAACTGGAGAATGTTTTAGAACAGCAGTTGCAGGAGATGACTTTTAGAATTTTATTAAGCGTTTCACTGACCGTCAGGTCCTGTCCCATATTGTATATTGTACTGTTTTGTAACCATTTAGCTCCTTATCTCACCACCCACTTCATCATTTTTCGAAAGGATTATGTCTGATACTCTGATGATACAGTTAGCTTAGACGGCAGAACCTTTGCAAGACTGCGATTTGCCAGTAACATTGATGGTCTTGTTGATGAAGAACAGTCACTACTTATAGGTCTCGACAAAACCTGTACAAGGTAGGGTCGAGTCGGGTAACTTCGGACAGCGGGTAACTTCGGACAGTGACATTGTTTCAATTATATGTCAGTTGTTTGGAATTGAAACAAAATTAACTTGGCAAACAGTAAAATCCTAATGAGACGGCTCATGATGAGCCGTCTCATCTGGATTTTCACTGTGTGCAATGGTATATCCGAATTTACCCGCTGTCCCAAGTTACCCGACTTACCCTACAGTAAATATTCTAAAAATCTGGACGCAAAACATATTTGAGCCGCGACACGAGAAAACCAACAATGTGGTCGTCCGCCCAGTGCATACTCAGATCAGCCTGGACATCCGCCCAGTCTGATCAGACTCTTTGCTAAGCGCTTAAAGGGTAGCTGAGGGACTAAGCTACCTTCATGCGGAAAGCGAAGACTCTGATCAGACTGAGCGGATGCCCAGGCTGATCTGAGTCTGCGCTGGACGCACGACCACATTGTTGGTTTTGTCACGTCGCGGCTCATTTACCGTAACTGTCCTTAAACGTTACAGCGGCTAATATGTTTAGAGGGCGTCAATTAACATGATATCGGGCACTGTGACGCAAACAGTTTCAAAGCAACAAGTGTCAAAGAAACAGCAAAAGCAATTAGAATCTACATTATTAGTAATTTATCTCCAGTAGGATCGTACTAATCAAAAGCTTTCATTTGAACAAATCAACTTATTCTGATCTAACAACTTGTTCGTTTCTTTAAGAATAAAATATCAGAGTAAAATTCTGAACAATAGGGAAGACTAAATATTGCAGTAATTATCCTGCAAGATAGAACAGTAATAGAGTAAGCTTTTCCCTTCCCTTCCATTTGCTGTATTTTTTTTTCTCTTATGCCGTCTTTGAGTGGCCTGAGATTTATTCCTAAATAAAAGGTTTGTTCTGTTCTGTTCTGTTCTGTTCAAATCAGATCTAGACTCAGATTTTCCCTACCAAAATAGACTACAAAATCTTGAACCGTCTTATGAGACGGATCTAGAATTTTTCAGGTTGTTTTGGGACGATAAAAATTCTCTTACAAGACGGATCTAGATTTTCCGGGTTGTTTTGGAAGGGAAAATTCATGAGATTTTTCCCTTCCAAAACAGTCCAAAAAATCTAGATAAGACTTAAAAGACGGATCGAGATTTGCTATATAATGGATCTAGATTTTTTTTTTTTTTTTTTTTTTGGGGGGGGGGGGGGAGGGGGGGGGAGGGTGTTTTGGAAGGGGGAAAATCCCATCTTATAGCAAAATTTTATAAGACTGATTTAGATATTTGAGGTCATTCTAGAGAAAGGAGAGAACCTATTTTAAAGTCGAATACACAGAGCAATGTGCAACTCGGCTGTTCTGTCTTGCTCTGTGGTGTGAACCCCTCAAGCTGTATTATTTTCACAAGCTTTTATTGACGAAAGCCATCAAGTGGCACCTTTTGCTCTTTGTAGGAGAGAACAAATAAAATATTCATTCTGAGAAGTTCAAAGAAATGCTATTGTATTGATTGTTAACTATCCTGCCCACTGAAATGATTCTAAATATTGGACATGCTTCCTGATTCACAGGGTAAAAAGATGGGCAATGACCAGGAACTAGGACAATCAGATCCAAAACCCCGCCCTAAAGGCCAAAAGTGAAAGCAGTATAAAATATATTTATAACAATTCAAGAAAGGTAAATGAATGAGCAGCTTTTTCTCAGAATGGTGGTCATTCAGCTACCACTTACACAATAGGTGACGAAAAAGGATCAGTCAAGATCTACATCAGAAGTACCGCCTTGGAAAGGTCAGTAAATATTGCTGGGATTCAGAGGTATGTGGGGGAGTGGAGGGGGGGGGGGGGGAAGCAAGATCTACATCAAAAGTACCGCCTTGGTAAGCTCAGTAAACATTGCTGGGGTTCCGAGGTGTGTGTGGGGGGTGGGGGGTGGGGGGGCAATATCTAATTTAGAAGTACCGCCTTGGAAAGCTCAGTAAACATTGCTGGGACGCAGAGGTACGTGTGTGTGGGGGGGGGGGGAGGGGGGGCAAACTGCGCCTATAGCATTATAGTCTCATCTATCCTATTCCTATCTTCTGGGAGACTGAAATACCGTCCCGAAGAGCTATAAAATCCAAAACCAACCGACCAACCATCGAAAGCAGAAAAGGTACTAATAACAAACAAGCTAAAGAGAAAGAAAAGTCTATTTCAAAATATGGATCACCAGATACCAATGCTAAATAGTGTGCCATCTTTATTTGGTTACTTTAATTCCATTACAATAAAACTTTAACAAGCCTGTTTAGAACGTTTGAAACGTCATCTTGCAACGTGTCAAACAATGACCAGTAGAAAGACAAACATCCTGATCAGACTACTCTTTGAGCTGTCTGATCAGGGTCCACGCTGTTTTCTCTCACACTTCCGTCCCAATGTTTTGGTCATTACGTAATTTTTATGCTTAAGTTTCCAGTTTCGTTCCGTTATTGAACTTTAGATTTTCCAACTTCCAAAGCATCTGAAATTAATCAAGTAATTTAAAATGGATCTATTTTCGGTGTAACAAATTGAAACTCGGATTTCAAATCTACAGGTTTATTAAATTGAACAAAATCTGAAAGATTACGGCTTTAATCTGAGCTGTTGTACGAGAAACTTTAGCTGACAATCTCAGGATGGAGGATCACGTGGTTTTAGTTTAATGGGCTTCAGGGAAACATGCGACTGAATCTTTGCTTATGTCAGGACGGTGAAGTTGGTTTGCTTTTCGTTTTTCGCTTTTCGTTTTTCGTTTTTCGCTTTTCGTTTTTCGCTTTTCGCTTTTCGTTTTTCGCTTTTCGCTTTTCGTTTTTCGCTTTTCGTTTTTCGATTAACGCTGTTTTGTTTTTCGCTATTTGTTTTTCGTTTTTCGATTTACGCTGTTTTGTTTTTTGCTTTTCGTTGTTCGTTTTTCGATTTACGTTTTTTTGTTTTTTGTTTTTCGCTTTTCGTTTTTCGTATTTTGTTTACGTTTTTCTTTTTTCTTTTTTTTGTTTTTCGCTTTTCGCATTTCGTTTTTCGTTTTTCGACATTCAAATTCTTCGTACTGTTGAAGTTCAATAACGAATTTTGAGAATGGAAATACTATTTTGATATTGGCACTAAAGCAGAATATCGAAATTTGGAATTCAAAATCCTATTTTCACATTCGAAATGAAGCCAAATATGGTATTTTTACATTCGATATCCCATTTTGACATTCGCACTGAAGCTTAAAATGGTATTTTGAAATTCGAAAGACTATTTTGACATTCGAATTCAGGCCGAATATGGTATTTTGATATTCGATATCCTATTTTGACTTTCGCACTGAAGCCGAATATCGAATTTTGATATTCGAAATCCTATTTTGACAATCGAACTGAAGCCAAATATGCTATTTTGACATTCAATATCCTATTTTAACAACAGCACTGAAGCCAAATATGCTATTTTGACATTCGAATTCCTATTTTGACATTCGAATTTAGGCTGGATATGGTATTTTGACATTCGAAATCATATTTTTACATTCGCACTGAAGCTTAAAATGGTATTTTGACATTCGAAATCCTATTTTGACATTCGAATTCAGGCCGAATATGGTATTTTGATATTCGAAATCCTATTTTGACATTCGAAATGAAACCGAATATCGAATTTTGATATTCGAAATCCCATTTTGACATTCGAACTGAAGACGAATATGGTATTTGGAAATTCGAAATCCTATCTTAACACTCGCACTGGAGCTTAATATGGTATTTTGACATTCGATATCCTGTTTTGACATTCGAACTGAAGCTTAAAATGGTAATTTGACATTCAAAGTCACTTTTTGATATTCGATATCCTTTTTTTGACATTCGAATCCAAGCCGAACATGGTATTTTGGTATTCAGTTTCCTATTTTTACATTAGCACAGAAGCTGAATATCAAGTTTTGACCTTCAAAATCCTATTTTGACATTCGAACTGAAGCCGAATATGGTATTTTGACATTCGAAATCCTATTCTGACATTCGCACTGAAGCTTAATATGGTATTTTGACATTCGAAATCATATTTTGACATTCGATTCTAGGCCGAATAAGCTATTTTGATATTCGATATCCTATTTTGACATTCGCACTGAAGCCGAATATCGAATTTTGATATTCAAAATCCTATTTCGACATTCGAACTGAAGACGAATATGGTATTTTGACATTCGAAATCCTATTTTGACATTCGCACTGAAGCTTAATATGGTATTTTGACATTCGAAATCCTATTTTGACATTCGCATAGAAGCCTAAAATGGTATTTTGACATTCGAAATCCTATTTTGACACTCCAATTCAGGCCGAATATGGCATTTTGATATTCGAAATCCTATTTTGACATTCGAATTGTAACCGAATATCGAATTTTGTTATTCGAAATCCAATTTTGACATTCGATTTCAGGCCGAAAATGGTATTTTGATATTCGATATCCTATTTTGACATTCGCACTGAAGCCGAATATCGAATTTTGGTATTCGAAATCCCATTTTGACATTCAAATTGAAATCGAATATGGTATTTTGACATCCGAAATCCTATTTCTAGGAAAATAGCTTTTTATATGGTATTTTGACATTCGATATCCTATTATGACATTCGATCTGAAGCTTAAAATGGTATTTTGACATTCAAAATCCTATTTTGACATTCGAATTCAGGCCGCATATGGTATTTTGATATTCGATATCCTATTTTGACATTCGCACTGAAGCCGAATATTGAATCTTGATATTCTAAATCCCATTCTGACGTTCGAACTGAAGACGAATATGGTATTTTTACATTCGAAATCCTATTTGACTTTCGAATTCAGGCCGAATATGGTATTTTGATATTCGAAATCTATTTTGACATTCGAACTGAAGCCGAATATCGATTTTTGATATTCGATATCCTATATTGACATTCCAATCCAAGCCGAACATGGTATTTTTGGTATTCAGTGTCCTATTTTTACATTTGCACTGAAGCTGAATATCAAATGTTGACCTTCAAAATCCTATTTTGACAATGGAACTGAAGCTTAATATGGTATTTTGACATTCGAAATCCTATTTTAACATTCGCACTGAAGCTTAATATGGTATTTTGACATTCGAAATCATATTTTGACATGCGATTCCTGCCCGATTATGCTATTTTGATATTCGATATCCTATTTTGACATTCGAACTGAATCCAAATATGGTATTCTGAGATTTGAAAAAGTATTTTGGCATCCGCACTTAAGCCAAATATCGTAGTTTGTTATTCGAAATCCAATTTCGACATTCGAACTGATGACGAATATGGTATTTTGACATTCGAAACCCTATTTTAACATTCGCACTGAAGCTTAAAATGGTATTTTGACATTCAAAATTCTATTTTGACATTCGAATTCAGGCCGAATATGGTATTTTGATATTCGATATCCTTTTTGACATTCGCACTGAAGCCGAATATCGAATTTTGATATTCGAAATTTCATTTTGACATTCGAACTGTGGACGAATATGGTATTTTGACATTCGAAATCCTATTTTGACATTCGCACTGAAGCTTAAAAGGGTACTTTGACAGTCAAAATCCCATTTTGACATTCGAATTCAGGCCGAATATGGTATTTTGATATTCAAAATCCTGTTTTGACGTTCGAACTGAAGCCGAATATCGATTTTTGATATTCGATATCCTATTTTGACATTCCAATCCAAGCCGAACATGGTATTTTTGGTATTCAGTTCCCTATTTTTACATTAGCACAGAAGCTGAATATCAAATTTTGATCTTCAAAATCCTATTTTGACATTAGAAATGAAGTCGAATAGGGTATTTTGACATTCGAGATCCTATTTTGACATTCGCACTGAAGCTTAATATGGTATTTTGACATTCAAAATCATATTTTGACATTCGATTCCTGGCCGAATATGCTATTTTGATATTCGATGTCCTATTTTGACATTCGCATTGAAGCCGAATATCAAAATTTTGTTATTCGAAATCCCATTTTGACATTCGAACTAAAGACGAATATGGTATTTTGACATTCGAAATCCTATTCTGACATTCGAACTGAAGCCGAATATCGATTTCTGATATTCGATATGCTATTTTGACATTCCAATCCAAGCCGAACATGGTATTTTTGGTATTCAGTTCCATATTTTTACATTAGCACTGAAGCTGAATATCAAATTTTGATCTTCAAAATCCTATTTTGACATTCGAACTGAAGTCGAATAGGGTGTTTTGACATTCGAGATCCTATTTTGACATTCGCACTGAAGCTTAATATGGTATTTTGACATTCGAAATCATATTTTGACATTCGATTTCTGGCCGAATATGCTATTTTGATATTCGATGTCCTATTTTGACATTCGCTTGAAGCCGAATATCAAATTTTGTTATTCGAAATCCCATTTTGACATTCGAACTAAAGACGAATATGGCATTTTGACATTCGAAATCCTATTTTGACATTCGCACTGAAGCCGAATATGGTATTTTGACATTCGAAATCCTATTCCTTCAGTTCGAATGTCAAAATGGGATTTCGAATATCAAAATTCGATATTCGGTTTCAGTTCGAATGTCAAAATAGGATTTCGAATATCAAAATACCATATTCGGCATGAATTCGAATGTCAAAATCGGATTTCGAATGTCAAAATACCATTTTAAGCTTCAGTGCGAAAGTCAAAATAGGATTTCGAATGTCGAAATACCATATTCGTCTTCAGTTCGAATGTAAAAATGGGATTTCGAATATCAAAATTCGATATTCGGCTTCAGTGCGAACGTCAAAATGGGATTTCGAATATCAAAATAGCATATTTGACCTGGAATCGAATGTCAAATATGATTTCGAATGTCAAAATATCATATTAAGCTTCAGTGCGAATGTCAAAATAGGATTTCGAATGTCAAAATACCATATTCGGCTTCAGTTCTAATGTCAAAATAGGATTAAAAAGGTCAAAATTTTATTCAGCTTCAGTGCAAGCGTAAAAATAGGAAGCTGAATACCAAATTACCATGTTCGACTTGGAATCGAATGTCAAAAAAAGGATATCAAATATCAAAAATCGATATTCGGCTTCAGTTCGAATGTCAAAATAGGATATCAAATATCATAATAGCACATTCGGCCTGAATTCGAATGTCAAAATAGGATTATGAATGTCAAAATACCATTTTAAGCTTCAGTTCGAAAGTCAAAATAGGATACCGAATGTCAAAATACCATATTAAGCTTCAGTGCGAATGTCAAAATAGGATTTCGAATGTCAAAATACCATATTCGTCTTCAGTTCGAATGTCAAAATGGAATTTCGATTTTCAAAATTCGATATTCAGCTTCAGTGCGAATGTCAAAATAGGATATCGAATATCAAAATACCATATTCGGCCTGAATTCGAATGTCAAAATAGGATTTGGAATGTCAAAATACAATTTTAAGCTTCTGGTCGAATTTCAAAATAGGATATCGAATGTTAAAATACCATATTAAGCTTCAGTGCGAATGTTAAAATAGGATTTCGAATGTCTAAATACCATATTCGTCTTCAGTTCGAATGCCAAAATGGGATTTCGAATATCAAAATTCGATATTCGGTCACATTTCGAATGTCAAAATAGGATTTCGAATATCAAAATACCATATTCGACCTGAATTCGAATGTCAAAATATGATTATGAATGTCAAAATACCATTTTAAGCTTCAGTGCGAATGTCAAAATATGATTTCGAATGTCAAAATACCATATCCAGCCTGAATTCGAATGTCAAAATAGGATTTCGAATGTCAAAAATACCATATTTGGCTTCAGTGCTGTTGTTAGAATACGATATTGAATGTCAAAATAGCATATTTGGCTTCAGTTCGAATGTCAAAATAGGATTTCGAATAATAAAATTGGATATTCGGCTTCAGTGCGAAAGTCAAAATAGGATATAGAATATCACAAGAGCTGTCGCCTGACAGCATAGCTCGCCTGAATAGGTGCTTGCCCATCACACAGTCGCTATGGTGGTGTGGACTGCTATGTATAAAACTTCAGGCAAGCATTCCATAATGACAACACATTTATAAACAAAAGCTATCTCAGAAATGTCTTAAAATAAAAAAAAAATCCACATGAAATTTCAAAGTCCATGAGCTTGAGATCAAAGAACTAAGGGGTAGGGGGGTGGGTGGGGGGATGGGGGGTGGGGGGTGGGGAGGGGGGCGAGGACAGGACTAGGAAGTATCAAAGCCTTTAACCGTTATCTAACATCAGTCCAAGTATTAGTATCAACTGAGTCCATTGTGGCACTGTGAAATTATGTCTTCATTAATATAAATTATGTCTTCATCAATATAAAACTATTAATCAAAATCTTTAAGACAAAACTCAAAGTCCATGACCTTGACATCAAGGTCATCCAGTCGGGTAAGTATATAGTGTTTTGTAAAAACTCAAAAAGTGTCTAACATCAGTTCAAGTGTAAACTAAATCTCTGCCAAGCATTATGAATCAGTACGCAATTAGAAAACTTTAATAAAGACCAAATTTCCTAAGTCCCTGACCTTGATATCAAGGTCACCAAGCAGGGCTGGGGTAGTACCCTGTAAAACTTTGGACTAATATCTAACTACAGTGCAAATATAAAAAGAATTCATCTATGGGTTGAGGAGATATGTGTCATTAAAAAACTTTAACCAAAACATCCAATCAATAAAAAGACAATTTTCTAAGTCCATGACCTTGACATCAAGGTCACTGAGGGGGGGTGGGGGTAGTACCTTGGAAAACTTCGGACCAATATCTAACTACAGTGCAAGTATCAAAGGAATCCATCTATGGGTTAAGGAGATACTGGGCTTTAGAAAACTTTAACCAAAACATCCAGTCCCAAAAAACTCCCAATTTTCTAAGTCCATGACCTTGACATCAAGGTCAAGGAGTGGGGTGGGGGTGGTACCATGTTAAACTTTGGACCAATATCTAACTACAGTGCAAGTATCAAAAGAATCCATCCATGGGTTAGGGAGATATAGGTCTTTAAAAAACTTTAACCAAAACATCCAATCCGGACGCCGACGCGGACGCTGACGCTGACGCGGACGCGGACGCCGACGCCGTGGTGACAACAATAGCTCTTCCTGAACTTTCGTTCAGGCGAGCTAAAAATTCCATATTCGGCCTGAATTCGAATGACAAAAAAAATAGGCTTTCGAATTTCAAAATACCATTTTAAGCTTCAGTGCGAATGTCAAAATAGGATATCGAATGTCAAAATACCATATTTGGCTTCATTTCGAATGTGAAAATAGGATTTTGAATTTCAAAATTCGATATTCTGCTTTAGTGCGAATATCAAAATAGTATTTCCAATCTCAAAATTCGTTATTGAACTTCAATACGAAGGTCAAAATAGAATTTGAATGTCGAAAAACGAAATGCGAAAAGCGAAAGCGAAAAAAAAAAAAACCTAAACAAAAAACGAAAAACGAGAAACAAAAATCAAATAAACGTAAATCGAAAAACGAACAACAACAAGAGGGCCATGGTGGCCCTGAATCGCTCACCTGAGCATTAATCAGTTCACTGGCTCTGGTGAAGATTTATAAGAGTTTTTACCATACATGGGAATGGCGGCCACCTTGGTCATGTGACCAAGATCATTTGAAGAACTTTCAATCCTTTGACCCATGTGCAGGCTCCATATGAAATTTGATCTGCCCAGTGGTTTCAGAGATGTTTGAAAATGTTTATGGATGGATGAAAGAGGCAGCTAACACCAATACTGTAAGGCTCGATCAGGTGAGCTGAAAATGGCAGAGTCGCTTCTCCGAAAAGTTCCCGTTCATGTTGAGTTCCTTTGATGGATTTCAACTAGACTTAACTAGGCAAACACAGATGATAGAATGGTAGCATCATTATCTCACTGTGGTGAAACTAATGTATTCCAAGGAGTTTGTGGCTGGCATCATTGCAATGTTAGTTCTGATACTTGCAACATAACTTAATTTAAATTTGACCTAGTGACCTAGCTTTTGACCCGACATGACCCAGTTTCAAACCGAATATTGTAAGAATAAACATTCTGACACAGTTTCATTGAGATTGGATCAAAACTGTGCCCCCTGGAGCGTATACAAGGTCGTTCTTATATTTGACCTAGTGACCTAGTTTTTGATCCGACACAAACCAGTTTCAAACTTACCTAGATTTCATAAAGGTAAACATTCTGACAGAGTTTCATGAAGATTGGATCAAAACTGTGCCCTCTAGGGTGTACACAAAGTTTTTCTTAGATTTGACCTAGTGACCTAGTTTCTGATCAGACGTGACTCTGTTTCATAAGGGGCATATATATATGGACAATAAACATTTTGACATAGTTTCATGAAGATTGGATCAAAACTGTTCCTTCTAGTGCGTACACGAGGTTTTTCTAAGATTTGACCTAGTGACCTAGTTTTTGACCTGACATGACCTACTTTCAAACTTGGCCTAGAGTTTATGGAGATAAACATTCTGACAAAGTTTCATAAAGATTGGATCAAAACTGTGTCCTCTAGAGCATACAAACGGTTTTTCTATGATTTGACCAAGTGACCTAGTTTTTGACCCTACATGACCCAGTTTCAAATTTGTCCTTCATATTATGAGGATAAACATTCTGATAAAGTTTCATGAGCTTTGGATCGAAACTGTGCCTTCTACAGCGTACACAAGGTTTTTCTAAGATTTGACCTAGTGACCTAATTTTTGACCCGACATGACCCAATTTCAAACTTGGCCTAGAGTTTATGGAGATAAACATTCTGACAATGTTTTATAAAGATTGGATCAAAACTGTGTCCTCTAGAGTGTACACAATGTTTTTCTATGATTTGACCTAGTGACCTAGTTTTTGACCCGACATGACCCAGTTTCGAACTTGGCCTAGATATTATGGAGATAAACATTCTGACAAAGTTTCATGAACTTTGGATGAAAACTGTGCCTTCTAGAGTGTACACAAGGTTTTTCTAAGATTTGACCTAGTGACCTAGTTTTTGACCCTACATGACCCAGTTTCAAACCTGGCCTAGATATTATGGAGATATATATTCTGACAATGTTTCATATAGATTGGATCAAAACTGTGTCCTCTAGAGCGTACACAAGGTTTTTCTATGATTTGACCTAGTGACCTAGTTTTTGACCCGACGTGACCCAGTTTCAAACTTGTCCTAGATATTATGAGGATAAACATTCTGACTAAGTTTCATGAACTTTGGATGAAAACTGTCCCTTCTAAAGCGTACACAAGGTTTTTCTAAGATTTGACCTAGTGACCTAGTTTTTGACCCGGCTTGACCCAGTTTCGAACTTGTCCTAGATATTATACAGATAAATATTCTGACAAAGTTTCATGAACTTTGGATGAAAACTGTGCCTTCTAGAGAGTACACAAGGTTTTTCTAAGATTTGACCTAGTGACCTAGTTTTTGACCCGACATGACCCAGTTTCGAACTTGGCTTAGAGTTTATGAAGATATATATTCTGACAACGTTTCATATAGATTGGATCAAAACTGTGTCCTCTAGAGCGTACACAAGGTTTTTCTAAGATTAGACCTAGTGACCTAGTTTTTGACCCGACGTGACCCAGTTTCAAACTTGTCCTAGATATTATAAAGATAAACATTCTGACAAAGTTTCATGAACTTTGGATGAAAACTGTGCCTTCTAGAGTGTACACAAGGTTTTTCTAAGATTTGACATAGTGACCTAGTTTTTGACTCGACATAACCCAATTTCAAACTTGGCCTAGAGTTTATGGAGATAAACATTCTGACAATGTTTTATAAAGATTGGATCAAAACTGTGTCCTCTAGAGCGTACACAATGTTTTTCTATGATTTGACCTAGTGACCTAGTTTTTGACCCGACATGACCCAGTTTCGAACTTGGCCTAGAGTTTATGGAGATAAACATTCTGACAAAGTTTAATGAACTTTGGATGAAAACTGTGCCTTCTAGAGTGTACACAAGGTTTTTCTAAGATTTGACATAGTGACCTAGTTTTTGACTCGACATAACCCAATTTCAAACTTGGCCTAGAGTTTATGGAGATAAACATTCTGACAATGTTTTATAAAGATTGGATCAAAACTGTGTCCTCTAGAGCGTACACAATGTTTTTCTATGATTTGACCTAGTGACCTAGTTTTTGACCCGACATGACCCAGTTTCGAACTTGGCCTAGAGTTTATGGAGATAAACATTCTGACAAAGTTTAATGAACTTTGGATGAAAACTGTGCCTTCTAGAGTGTACACAAAGTTTTTCTAAGATTTGACCTAGTGACCTAGTTTTTGACCCGACATAACCCAGTTTCGAACTTGGCCTAGAGTTTATGGAGATATATATTCTGACAATGTTTCATATAGATTGGATCAAAACTGTGTCCTCTAGAGCGTACACAAAGTTTTTCTATGATTTGACCTACTGACCTAGTTTTTGACCCGACATGACCCAGTTTCGAACTTGTCCTAGATATTATGAGGATAAACATTCTGACTAAGTTTCATGAACTTTGGATGAAAACTGTGCCTTCTAGAGCGCGTACACAAGGTTTTTCTATGATTTGACCTAGTGACCTAGTTTTTGACCCGACGTGACCCAGTTTCAAACTTGCCCTAGATATTATGGAGATAAACATTCTGACAAAGTTTCATGAACTTTGGATGAAAACTGTGCCTTCTAGGGTGTACACAAGGTTTTTCTAAGATTTGACCAAGTGACCTAGTTTTTGACCCGACATGACCCAGTTTCGACTTTGGTCTAGAGTTTAAGGAGATATATATTCTGACAACGTTTCATATAGATTGGATCAAAACTGTGTCCTCTAGAGCGTACACAAGGTTTTTCTATGATTTGACCTAGTGACCTAGTTTTTGACCCGACGTGACCCAGTTTCAAACTTGTCCTAGATATTATGAGGATAAACATTCTGACTAAGTTTCATGAACTTTGGATGAAAACTCTGCCTTCTAGAGCGTACACAAGGTCTTTCTAAGATTTGACCTAGTGACCTAGTTTTTGACCCGACGTGACCCAGTTTCAAACTTGTCCTAGATATTATAAAGATAAACATTCTGACAAAGTTTCATGAACTTTGGATGAAAACTGTGCCTTCTAGAGTGTACACAAGGTTTTTCTAAGATTTGACCTAGTGACCTAGTTTTTGACCCGACATGACCCAGTTTCGAACTTGGTCTAGAGCTTATGGAGATATATATTCTGACAATGTTTCATATAGATTGGATCAAAACTGTGTCCTCTAGAGCGTACACAAGGTTTTTCTATGATTTGACCTAGTGACCTAGTTTTTGACCCGACGTGACCCAGTTTCAAACTTGTCCTAGATATTATGAGGATAAACATTCTGACTAAGTTTCATGAACTTTGGATGAAAACTGTGCCTTCTAGAGCGTACACAAGGTTTTTCTAAGATTTGACCTAGTGACCTAGTTTTTGACCCAACGTGACCTAGTTTCAAACTTGTCCTAGATATTATAAAGATAAACATTCTGACAAAGTTTCATGACCTTTGGATGAAAACTGTACCTTCTAGAGTGTACACAAGGTTTTTCTAAGATTTGACCTAGTGACCTAGT
This sequence comes from Ctena decussata, assembly GCA_963989385.1. NCBI lineage: Eukaryota > Metazoa > Mollusca > Bivalvia > Lucinida > Lucinidae > Ctena > Ctena decussata. Next base: position 36,599,148 of record OZ022515.1, read on the forward strand.
TTTTGACCCGACATGACCCAGTTTCGAACTTGGCCTAGATTTTATGGAGATAAACATTCTGACAAAGTTTCAGAAAGATTGGATTAAAACTGTGCCCGCTAGAGTGTACACAAGCAAAAGTTGACGGACGGACGTCCGGACGTCCGGACGTACGACGGACGACGGACATCAGGGTATCCCAAAAGCTCACCCTGAGCACTTCGTGCTCAGGCGAGCTAAAAAGCGAAAAACAAAAAACAAAACAGCGTAAATCGAAAACCGTAAAGCGAAAAACGAAAAGCGAAAAACAAAACAGCGTCAATCGAAAAACGAAAAGCGAAAAACGAAAAACGAAAAGCGAAAAACGAAAAGCAAATCAACTTCACCGTCCTGCTTATGTCAAGGTAACTCGCCTATTGTTTCTCTTTTACTCTTTCACTTGTGTTGTTGCGTTCGTTATTTCACAGTCCACATTTTCCCAATTTCTATGACACATTGATGGCGGGGTTCCAATGCACACAGACTCTCATTATCACCCTTCCACTGCTATAAAGAACATTTCCCAGTTCCTTCGACACTTTGATGGAATCGCAAAGATTTCTACTTCGGACAAGAATTCTGTCATAAAATTTCAGTAATGGAATATCAAATCGCGGCGTATTCTGCACGGATGTCAACTGAAATTTTGAGACAGACTTTGCCAAAATACGAATTTTTGTGGTTCAGTCAAAGTGTCATTTGAACTGGAAAGATGTGGACTGGCTCAATGAGCGCAAAATAGGGTAGAGTCGGGAAAATTCGGACAGCAGGTAAATTCGGACAGTGACATTGTTTTCTTTATATGTCAGTTGTTTGTAATTAAAACCAAATTAACCGGGCAAACAGTGAAAATCCTGATGAGACGGCTCATTATGAGCCGTCTCATCTGCATTTTCACTGTTTGCAGTGGTATTTCCGAATTTACCCGCTGTCCGAATTTACCCAACTTGACCCTAGTTGAAAGAGGAATACTAAGCTGTCAGAAACCAAGATTCACCCACTGAACCTCCATTTCCCTTCGCAGTGTATCAATACAAAACCCAGATGACCCCGATTCTGCGGTACTGCGAACCATCTTTTTATGCATGTGAGACTTGGGCCGCTTAAGGATTCCGTGTCAAAAGACTTAACCACGTCCACACAAGCTGTCAACAGAACTTCAGTCATATCGGGACAACAGGAGGGTGACAATATATGAAAGGCTATGTGCAAAAGAACACCGCCTACGGGTTCCAGCGAGATTCGAGCCCGGGGCCGCTAGCTATGCTGACCAGCGCTTAACCCACTGAGTTAGTTGGACACCTAGGTTTAGTTTTGGTAATTTCAGTTGTGGAGGGTAAAAAAAGCTGGCCGGCTGATCAAGCGGTACCGGGTTCGAGACCTGCTGCAGGAGTTAATCTATCCAGCCGTATAAATTGCACACAGCCTTTTATTATCACCCTTCCATTGCCCTGATACAACTGAAATATTGATACAAAGACGTAAAATCGCAATTCATCAATCCATCCATCGTGGTCAATATTCATATCAAGGTTCTAGACAACCCTGATGGACAGATAATAATTCTCGGTAATTACTCTAAATCTAAAAGCGCTTGTTACTTGTGCCAAACCCAATGTTTATATACAGCTTAATGTCACAAATGGCTGAAGACTATTACGCCTCCTGCACCTTCGATTTTTGGCCTGTTTTGAACCCAGAAGTTAAGCTTTTTTACGAAGGGCAGTCAGAAAACTCCGATAAATTTACAGATCATTTACTTGGTATACATATCATGCCCTCAGACCAAATGGGAAGGAATCATATACATAAAATAATAGAAGTTCGCGAAAGGCATGGTAAACCGAACGATTAGGTCTTTTCCAGACAGATGGTCAAGCAGCTAAATAAAAAATGCCACTCAAAATAGGTGAATGAAAGTTACCTAGTTAACCTATTATACAAGTGGCATTTTTAAAAACTTTCTTACACCTATATGTGAATGGCAATTTGTTATTAAGTCAAGGCAGCTGAATAACCACCTGTCTGGTACAGAGTTGTTCCCACCTGTCTGGTAAAGAGCTGTTCGTACTTCTGTTGTGGTTCTTTATTGGTACTTGTTCGTAAACAAAACGGAGACGTTAACACTGAGGAACCACAACAGAAGCAGAGGTTTGAAACGGTCAGTAATAAATAATTGGCGAATATAAGCGTTACGCTTACTGTCAGATCCTGTATTCTTCACTCTATTATTCATATGTATGTATAAAATCTTTGAATAAAATATTGTTTAAACCAATTTGCGAACTTAAACCGTCTGGGTCTTAGCTTCTTTAATGGTCAAACATTTAGTTAGTTGTTTGGTAAACATTTAGTTAGTTGTTTGGTCCATGTGAGGGTCTTCTAACGCATAGATTAATCATCACGGGAAACAAATAAATCACGGATAAAAACTATGATAAAGCAAAGACGAGGACTCGACAGAAACAGCAATTACGACACCTGTGGAACCCTAGAGCACCTTGGGAACCCTAGGTGTCAAACAATACCACTGAATACTGGAGCAAAAGAAAACCATCACTTGAACCCAGTGGGCCAAGCTACAAGCAAAAGAGCTTCGGCTCCAACCAGATATAGGTCACTGCTCCAACCAATTAAAATAGTTTTTTTCCCGTAATGTGGTTAGGTAGATATGCGAAATATTTGGGCGTATTCGACTGGGCGTTAAATGCTTCACGATTCTAAGCGTGAAGCACTTTTCCTATAGAAGAAGTGCTTCATCCTAAAAATTGTGAACCACAAAACACTCAGTGCTTCACGATTCTTAACGTGTTCAGCATTTTTCTATAGAAGAAATGCTTTACGATAATAACTTGAGCAGGAAACGCCCAGTCGAATACGCTTGAAGCTTTTATTTCCGTATTTTGGGTCAGGTTTAAAAGACCAACTCACAGAAACAACGGAAATTGCCGAGGAAAAATGCTTCCAGCAGAATATGAACACTGGTAAAACCATTAGGATCCATTTTTCTACAAACACCATTAGAAACAAAAACGTGTGAAGTGTGGAGGAGCTAAAAATGTTGATCATGATCAGAGCTCTAGATAAGAGGGAGTATTTGATGACAATTAAGGAAATTTTTCTTATTTCTCATTGAAACCGTACGTTGTGACCCCTCATCTGAACCGTCTCGTCGAGACGGTTCAGATGAGAGGTCACAACATATGTTTTTATGCAGAATTAACAAAAATTATCCTTAATTATCATCAAATACTCCCTCTTATCTAGAGCTCTGTCATGATTTAGTACGCACTGCGGTGTAATTTGTTTTAACACTTGTAGCAATGGATCTCCAACGGCATGCATTAACACTTTACTTTTTTTTCATCTTGTGCACTTTTTTTTTTTTTTTGTTCCATGTCCTGGATTACAGTTTGTTTTGTTTTGAAGGCTTAGTTTTGTAGGGAAAATGTAACAATTTCTGTACACGTGCACATGTTCCGTACAAAACATGTACACTTGTACAGAAATTGCTTCAACAAAAAATGTACACGTCTGCAGAAATTGTTTCAACAAAACATGTACACGTGTACGGGAATTGTTTCAACAGCCCATGTACACGTGTACATAAACTAATTCAACAGAACATTCATCGTAACATGTAGAGAAATTGTTTCAACAGAGCATACGTGTACAGAAATTGCTTCAACAGCCTATGCACACGTGTGCAGAAACTAAATAAACAGAACATATACACATGTACAGAAATTGTTTCAACAGAACATGCTCACGTGTACAGAAATTGTTTCAATAAAACATGTACACGTGTATGGGAATTGTTTCTATAGAACATGCACACATGTGCAGAAATGATTTCAACAGAACATGCACACGTGTACAGAAATTGTTCTAACAGAACATGTACACGTGTACAGAAATTGTTTCAGCTGAACATGAATACGTGTGCAGAAATTGTGTCAACTAATTTGCAAATCTAAAAGCGAACCTGGCGGGTATACGATGAAAGTCATTTTGTTGAACCAACGTTGTAGCAAAGTTGATGTATTGATTATATTCTGTTCTGTTCTGATATGTTGTTTCAGCTGCTAGAAGCTAAACGCAAATTTTCGTTTTTTTATATACCCTCCAGTTTTATTTTGTTTTGATTTGTTTCAATTTATTCGTTCATGATAAAAACAAATCCTTGATAACATCTTAGATTGCAATACAAATTATTGTTATTACTGTCAAAAAGAATTTTTTCCCTCATTGACAAATTGCAACTGCTTCCGAATAGGTTAAATCCACCCTCAAAAGATTTTCAGCAGTATCTTGTGCGGAAATTTTGATCGCTAATGCCGGCGGATATTGCTATTTTGTACAGGTATAAATACATAAGGAAAGCAACTCTTCAGGGCATAGATTGTCTTAATAATGGTTTTCTGCTCTTCATTTGATTGCTGGCGATGATTCTGACCTCTGAATAATGTACCTAGGGTCTTAATTCCATGACTAACTCAACCCGGCCTGAAAATAATGTTTTGAATCTAGAAAAAAATAATCAAATTAAAACAATTAAAGATAATACAGATATGTTTTCAAGGTAAATGGCTATAATTTCAGGGGAAAGAACTCTACCACTTTCTTTTTAACCCCCTTTCTCAGTTTGAGTCAACTCATATAAGAATTTGCTCCCTTAGTAGCAAATTCTTTACCGTATGTGTAGACCCATTTTCACTTTTATCTTTAAACTTTAGCAAACAGAAAGTCACAAAAGTTGTTTCTCTGATAAAATTAGCCGATTTACAGAGGTGTAAATATTCACCTTAAATTCAAGGTAACTGCTACCTATTTTGCTGGAAAAAGTAAGGTACATGTACATATTGTTGAATTCTTTATGAGAAATTCTATGAAAATCAATGATAAAGATGATGCTTTGATAAATGGATTTCACCAGTTGATATGTTACAATGCTGAAATGAGTTGCTAAAATTGAATGACTGGATGGGCCACTTTAACCATGTTAACAGTGACAGAAACTATCCTCAACAATTTTGACGCCAGTGACGCAAATAGCTGAATTTTCAAACAGCGTACATCCTGGTGAGGTGGCTCATAATGAGCCACCTCATCAGAATCTATGCTGTTTGACCTCTAGTCTTTGAATTCTCAATATGACTATAGCTTGGATGGAACATTCTTTGAAAATTTGCAGACGTAAATTTTGTCGTCTGCTATTGGGCGTCAAAAGGGAGAATTTGAACAGGGTGATGTCATCGCAAACAATTTTAAAAAGTGGTACACCTAAAGTGTCTTAAAATTGAACAGTTTATTTTTTTTTTCAAAGCAGTAATGCGTCTAAAAGATGCAGATGGGATTGCAAACAGTGTAGACCTTTATCAGACTGCTGAGCTGGATCTGCCACAGTTTGCTCAGACCTATCTGTCCAAATATTTAGAATTTTCACTGTACTATCCGAAGATGTGTCAAACTTGCTGGCTGAATGGCAAACCAGGGTAGAACCTGATTAATCTGGATTGCTCATATATAGGGCAAGTCGCAAATACGCAGATGCAAATTGGAATTTCGTCAGTTTTACATTATTGCAACACGCACCTGAGTATTTGCATTCTGAAAGTTTGAATGATTGGACAAGATTTTAGTACCGACTGCTAAACACTTAGATATCCCTAAAGAATAATCAACTTAACTGCGTATTATGTACTTGTCCCTAGCTAGGCCCCTGTATGAGCAATCTGATCTGGATACACTTTGTTGCTCAGGTAATTTTGTCAAATAATTAGGTTAATTGCGGAATTTGAAGTCAATTTCAGCATCACTTACCGTTAGATAATAAGGCATCAGAAAACTTTTTTAATCCAAAAAATCACAGAACAATAGAAAAATCAACAAACAATGTGCGCCTGTCCGACCACGACCAATTAGGGAACCATCCGATGCATAACTGAGCCAAGGAAAAGTCAAGAAGCATTCCAATTCATGATGGCTTTTAGGACTAAAGCCGTGATTACCAAATGAATAATTCAAGCTCTTCTCCGATTCGGAATTTCTATATCTTTTATGTAGATTTGGAAAGGCAATTTAGCAGGCTTAGATTGTGGTATTGAATCTATAGATTTTTGGCTGTCTTTAATGTTCTCTTGCGCTGAATCGATAGCAGAAACAGAAAAAGTTTGTAAAAGACCACAATGTTACATGTGGTTAAAGCGGCGGGGAAATTGCCTGATTAGGGACGAGTCATTTATTACCAGGTGGGGGGGCCGGGTACATTTAGGGGGGGTCGGAATATTTTTTGGTGATGTGCTGGGGGGGTCGGAAATAAAAAAGTCATGGAGTAGGGGGGGTCATATATTTTATTAGGCATATTGGGGGGGTCAGAATTCTTCCATCGGTCTCCATTTTTTAAAAATGTCTCAGCTTCTGGGGGGCTTTGCCCCCCAGACCCCCCCCCATTACTTCTAACATTTCAGACTCTATTCTTTCAAATTTAAAAACGTAAGGCCATTTATAGGAATGACACACAAAACTTGGGCAGCTTCTGTTAAAAACACAGATATTTTTATTAGCTTGCTATGTACAATTGTCTATAAAATCAGGTCGAGAAGATGATTTTATTCTCAATTAAATTTAATGCCTGTTTTTGTAATACCAGCTTGTCAGCAGCAAAGCTACTGTGGCTTCAGGGGGCTGCGCCCCCACACCCCGTCTCCCCATTATCATTATTAACAGTTTATTGAGCATTCGACAACAGTTTTCAAGATGCCCATAAGCGTAAAGACTGGAAAGAATTGCAGACAAAATTTAAACAAACCCTTAATCTGCATGATTAATTAACATACATGTCAGAATAAGTATGTTCTTTATGTTTCATACAGGTTTTGATCGAGATCAGTCTGACATAAAATAGGTAATATGGTGTGTGTGTGTGTGTGTGTGTGTGTGTGTGTGTGAAGGGTAGCTGGGATGTGGAGTGGGGTAGGGGGGTCATAAACTTTTTTGTCATCAGTCTGGGGGGGTCGGAAAAAAAATTCTGGTGAGACTGGGGGGGTCGGAAAAATTTTGGTGAATCATATGAAAATGTACCCGGCCCCCCCACCTGATTATAAATGACTCGTCCCTTACAACTCTTCAATTTAGTTACAGAGTAAATGTGTCAAGTTGAGATATGTTCTTAATTTATCTCTCTGTTAAAAACTTATGTGGAATTATTGGAAATGTCAGATATCAATTGTTTTATCATTTAAACTTATTGCTGGCCTTACGTGTGTTAGTGTTGTTTTGTTCTGCCCCGGTTCCAAGGGGGTGGGCTTTGGAGCTTTGGCCCCGCCAGCTGGGCTTTTGTGTTATGTATAATATTTAGGCCTCCAACTAATAAGGGATATCGGATGACAGTTTGAGATGATTTATCCATATGGCTAGATTAAAATATATGTTGTGACATCTCAATTGAATCGCCTCGCCGAGGCGATTCTAATGAGATATCACAACATATATTTCCAGGCAAAAAAAAAACATTATCTAAAATTCTCATCAAAGTGATCCCTAATAATGTCATACATTTTCAAGCCCCCTACCCCCCTCGAATACCCCACTCCACACACACACACATATCTCGGCACCTCCCAGCCCCACCAGTTATCTCGAGCCCCATCAGTATGAGGTGGTCTGGATCCGGGCCTGTTGCTTCAGATCCATTAGTGGACAAGCCATTTAAGGGCTAGAAAGCCTGGGTATCCGCGGAAAATAAGCGAAAGCCTGAGTATCCGCGGAAAATAAGCGAACTTCCATAAACTGTTTGGCTTTTCACACATAAAGAAATGCTGAACGTCCCTCCATGCTCGCTCCGATGCTTTTCAAGATATCATTCAAATACCGTTTAAAGAAGAGATGTTTCTTGGCAAAGAAGCGCAGTGGTCGAGTGGTTAGAGCGACTCGGTTATGATGCAGGTTGTGAGTTCAAACCCCAGCTGGGCCATGACTGGAAACCCCTGTCTGTCGATCCAGCAGTAAATGGGTACCTGATTCGAATCAGGACAGAATAAATCAGTGAAATGAATGGGATGGGCTTCGCCTGTCAATACTGTGTCTCAGATACAGTGGACCCCTAACCTTCACCGCCCGTACGGCCACTTGGCTTTGGGAAACCATTACCTTTACCTTTTTGTTAACGTAAATTGATAAACTTTCAGGGAAAGTAGCTTTGCCATTCTTTCCCTTAAAAATAATCTCTTTGGAAAGGTTTCGTTGTCCAGGGAAGCAAACAAGAAGGCACAAAAGTTGTTCCCCTTTGTAAAAATGACGGAAGACAGGGGAGTGTACCCATAATCCTTATTAACCCTTTAATCTTCAAGACGTTAAACCAAAGACGGATACAAGCCAACTTCAACAAAAGTTTTAGATGAGCTTCTCTTTGCTGGCGATATTGCGAAATTTGCGAAAAACAGAAACAAGGTCCAACAGAGTTTCACGAACCTGCTTCATCTAGTCTTACAGGGTCAAGTCAGATAAATTCGGACAGCAGGTAAATTCGGACATATCATGATTGCAAACAGTGAAAATCCAGATGAGACGGCTCATGATGAGCCGTCTCATCAGGATTTTCACTGTTTGCCCAGTTACTGTTGTTTAATTCCAAACAACTGACATTTAAAGGAAACAATGTGACTGTCCGAATTTACCTGCTGTCCGAAATTAGATGACTTGATCCTAATGAACTGAAGTAGTGCACCACTCGTTCTACAGCTGAGTTGGCAGTTTTACAGCCTTTTCAACATTATTTCTGCCATATCAGGAAAATGGAAGGATAACTATGGAAGGCTCTGTGGAATGAACTGCCGTTTAGTTTCAAACATAATTTCGTATCCGGCGGGACTCTAACCCGCGACTGTATAGTCCAAAGTCGGGATCCGTAACCACTCCGCAATGCAATTTGATTTACATTTAGATGAATAATGCAATATTAAACCTAGGTTCAATAATGTTAAATACAGAGCCACATTGGTATGCTACAACGAGAATATCGTAGCATTAAAATGGTTCTGATCTGGAAAATTATTCACATTCAAGAATTAATTTCACGGGTAAAAGGGGCTTAAACAGCTTTTGTATTCGCCCTTACACAAAAATTAAACGGCCGACCAGATCTCTTCCACACAAAGTCGCCTCTGAACTTGTCACATGTTTTTTCTTCTTTCTGACATGCGCAGGTTAGAGTCTTCCGGTTGTGCGTTGTCACGTTTATTTACATCCGCGTAAAATGTAGTTCCTACACCTTTTAGCATGACGCTGCCTGGTACTAAAAGGTATGCGCAGCTGCTCAGCTGAAAACGAAACCATTCATTGGATTGTTGATGAGGCCTAACCTTGGAAATGAAGATTAATTTAGAATTAAACAGCTGTTAAAAGTGTATCAGATCTGCAAAAAATAGTTCTCCATGTTGCTTTAAATAACACGGCTCTGAAATTCCTCACACGACAGCGGAGCACCTGGCCTACATAAGGTTGAATCGATGTTGAATCTACCTTGATTCAAAGTTACGACGTTACATCAAGGTTGATTCAAGGTTGATTCAAGGTTGATTCAACTTTGTGTGACTGCTGGGTCGCCTTTCACGCAGGGTGCCGTGGGTTTGAGTCTCACGGGCGGAACATGTCTGGTCGGTTTTCCGATCCAGAAGATCAGGCAATCCCCTTTCAGGGCAAAAGTGAGCTTCTAGAGGAGCATCTTTTGTCTTTTAAGAGGTTACCCAGTTTTGAAGGGAGGCAAAATGAAAATGGCGGAGCTGTTTCTATCAGAGAGTAGCTTTCTCCCGGAAAGTAGGATTTGCCCCCGGAAAATGTCTATGATTATGCTTTTTTCATAGTAAAATTTCCTACCCTAAACATGGCCATCTAATAGAATTTCCCCCCAGAACTATGACAGTATAGCCAATTTTCCGCGGGAAAAGTTTAAAGGTAGCGGTTTCCAAGCCTAGTGGTCGCAGGGACGGTGGGAGTTAGATGCCTACTGTGTCTTGGGCCCGGTATATGAAAGGCTTAGCCCATCCTTCTCCTTTCGCTTCCCTATCCTTCCCTGATTCGAAAAAAAGATACCCAATTACTGCTGTGTTGACAGAGAGAGATTTTCCAGTCGCGGGTGGCCGATTCGAAGCTGCGACCTTCTACACCATGCCCAAGCGTCTCTAACCATTCAATCGAGTATGTGAGGTGAAACGTAAAGTGAACTAAGCACGGTAAAGTTTTAAATTTATCTAGCTCCTTTCCGTATCTTTAGACTTTTTTTTTGTAATCAGACAACAATAATAAAACTTCATGTTCAAAACTGGAACCGCGTGACTGACAAGCCCATGAATATCAATTTCGCAGTCTGTGATTATAAGGAAGACAAACAAATAAGAGGTGCCACTCAACACAATATCTTATGCCATGTGAGTAGTAAAGGGAGTCACTCTGGGGACGGCCCTTTACTACTCATGTGAGAAGAGCCAAAACTAGAGATCAGCTAGTGAATCCGCGCAGGTTTAAGAAGTCTTAAGATTTCACTACAAAGATTCTCCTCTGCGGGATCCTAGACTGTTCCGTGGAAAGATCTAAGCTTCGGGACATATAGGGTTAAAATCTAAGGTTTTGGGACATACAGCTCTTTGGGACAGTTACGCAAACAGTGTAGATCCTGATCAGACTGCTCCAAAGACCCAGATCAGACTGCTCCAAAAAGGAGCAGTCTGATCAGGATCTACACTGTTTGGAATCAGTCGATCTGCATCTTTTGGACGCTTTACTGTATTGTTCAATAAAACTGTTCCATTTCTACTGCAATTATGGTGATTGTTTAGGTCCCAATTTTAGATAGTTTACACTAGGCCTACATATGAACAGAGGAAGCTTGAGTCAGACTGCGCGGATGAGCTGGATTTTCTGGCCTTATGTGTGTGTACATGCCGTAGTAAACCCTTTTTACGCGATACAGCTGAAATGTATTTTTACAAGCCTAGTTCCAGGATATGATTTTACTGTCTTTTTCTGTCACAGGTTCGATGAAGATGACAAATGTCAATATTTCTGTCTGAGAAATTATTATGTTTTGTGTCCTTGAATTAAAGACTGTACGTTGATTCACAGGGGCTTTTAAGCTGCACTGCACGTTGATTCGCAGAAAAATATAAGCTGTACTGCATGTTGATTCACAGAGACATATAAGCTGTACTGTACGTTGATTGACAGATATAAGCTGTACTGTACGTTAATTCACAAAGACATATAACTTGTATGGCACAATGTTTCACACAGACATATATGCTGAATTTCACGCTGTGCAGATTATATTCTATTTTTGTCCTTTGAGATCAGAGGATATATTCTGAGAAAACAGAAATTCTTAAATCGTTTTTAACCATTTGGACCCTTTTGATACTAATCAGTCTTTGAATTGACTGACATATTAAAATTAGTAAATGACAGTATGCTTCTCTGTGGCCGCGTTTCGTAACCAGATGTTGTCAGCGCCACTGATGAGGCTTGCATAGCCGAAACTTCAAGGTATTCTTTTGAATGTGTGCTCTGCTCTCGCAAGGACTCTTTAAGATTTTAATTTACACAGCCATTTAGACTGTACGGCACATAGCTCGGGCAGTCTCAAACAATGTACACTGCCTTACACAAACGTGTAAGATGTCTACACGCTGCTACAACACAGACATGTATACTGTTCGGCAGTTCGCCTTACACATACCGCACATTGATCAACGCAGACATATTCACTGTCATACAGATATATAAACTGTTATTTTGCTTCACACAGCCTTAAAGGTCGTACTACACGTTTGTTAAGGTGGTGATAATCACTGATTTGGGACAAAGACAAAAATCTGCATAAGATACTCAAAATAACACTGATCTTTCCAAAACTTAGCAGATGCCTTCTTTATGTTGTTTCTCATAATTTAGAATCCCAAAATGCAGCATTTGTTAATGTTAAAAAGTGTTTTTATAAGAGAAGATCAAAGGGTAATTTTCTGCGCATAAATCTGAAAAAATAATATCATTATTGAAAATATACTTAGTGCTTAGTTTACCTTGTTGCATAATGGAGAGCGTCCTAGCAATTATTTTTTTTCAAACTTTTTCACACATTATCAGGCTGAGCAGATGAAAAAAGATGCAGTCTGTGTCCATTTTTTTTTTTTGTCAAAACACACAGGCGAGACAGGTGATACTATTTTAACAAGGTTGAACAATTTCATCTACACACCACTGATCATGTCAGTAATGTATTATTTACATTGTAGGTGTTAACATAGGTATGCTTGCCTACCCTATATTTAATAAATGCGTCCAGTGTACATTTACTTTGTACATGGTTGAATATTTGAGAAAAAGCTACCATTTATATCTGGTCTACATTACAATTTGAGAAAGAGTTGGAATAAATAATTGCTAGGACGCTCTTCATTATGCAATAGTGCACCTTCAGCACTACGCAAATTTTCAATAACAATATCATTTTTTCAGATTTATTCGCAGAAAATTACCCTTTGATCTTTCCTTATAAAAACACTTTTTTAAGCAGCATGTACGTCTATTTTCTATTCTAAACTGTAAAGAACAACAAAAATAAGAAGTATGCTAACTTTCAGGGAGATACGTTACGTTTCTATAGTTTTATGCAGATTTTTACATTTACCATAAATCACCACCTTAACACAGACTGTTTATTTGCTACACAGTCATTTGTACTACACGTTTCTTCACACAGACACATGGACTGCCTGTTTGCTTCACACAGTCATATAGGTTGTAATACACGTTTCTTCACACAGACGCATAGACTGTCTGTTTGCTTCACACAGTCATATATGTTGTAGTACAGGTGTGTGTTTTTTTTCACACAGACACATTGACTACGCATCGGTTGTACTGCACGTTTCTTCACACAGACATATGCTCAGTTTATTTTTATCATTTTAATTCTGTTTTTTTTTTTCTAATTCTATATTCTTATATATGCAAATAGTGAAGACCCAGATCATCTTTCGGCGGCACTATTTTCCTATGTCCTATATATGAGACACAATCGTAAAATGGTTAATCCAATAAGGTAATAATACTCAGGCGCATGTTGACATTTTGTCAACTGGAAAGAATTCAACCGTTGCACATGTGTATGTATGCCCTTGAATACTATGACTGGTTAGGGCGCCGTAAATTACAGCGGTGTCCCAATACTTGAAGAAAGTGGGTAAATCTGGAACAGTAGCTGTTTCTAGTAAGCAGCAATTAAATCTTCTGGTATAAAATCTGAGAATATCAGATAAACAAGATGGCTTTTTAATTGAGGGCACACACTTGCTATTATGATAAGAACAATCAGAGAGAAATAAGATGATTTTAGGCACGGTGTGTTTTTCTTGAACGCTAAAACATATAGTGCAAAAAAGTAAAACGCAAGTGACTAGGAATGAACCTGCAAAGTTCTCTGATATACGAAGTGACGGTCACCTCAGTTCAGGCCTCATTCTCAAGAGAGATAATCTGAGCAAACAGTGTTGGGTCTACTCTGTTTGCAGCCTAAATGCATATTTTGCAGCGGTGGGGGATCACGTGTTTTTTTGTTTTAATATGCTGCATGAAATCTTTGTTTTATGTCAATGAAAATTCATGTCAAGGTAAGAAGCTTACCGTATTAATCCTATTAAATGCCCCGGGGCGTTGAATTTAACGAAAGGGGGTGGGGTATTAAGAGTATCAGCCACTGTCAAAATACCTCAAATAAACAATATTAAGGCGAATAGTATACTTTCAGAGGCAGTAACTCTACCGTGTTTGCCTGGTGAGGGTAAACTCTTAAAGAAAAAGAATTTGCCCCCCCCCTAGGAGCAAATTCTGTCATTTAAAAGTAGACCCCATTTTACAGAGATACCTCATCACGTGAAACAATATAAGGAATTCGTGCAATTCAATATGACATTATTTTTGGGGAAAAAGGCAAGGCGTGTTTATTAGAGCAGGAGCGTTTATAGGATAGATATGGTTTATCTTTATAAACGTCTACACTCATTGCTCTGTGTAACTTTCCAGCCCACATTTTCCCGATTCTAACGACACTTTAATAGAATTTTGGAACAAGGACTCTCTTTCAACCAGGAAACATCGAAACTAAAATGGTGGCGTAGTCTGTTCAGCATCTTCCCAAGTCAAGGGTTCTAAGTCGACGTCGCTCCTTACAAACCCTTATCCGCGAAGGCTTAGAATATTACTAGGTCACAGCCTCACCTAAGTCCCTTGAATACAGAATCTGATCATTCGTTTTGGTTATTTGTAAACTAGCCTCTTACAGAAATCCCTTACACTGCTTGCTAAATCTTTGACTTCAAACAGTTTGACCACAATATTGCAGCAGGATGGTACTTAAGTAACAGTTACAAGTACTTATCAGCAATTTAGGTACATAAACAATCAGAAGTATCCGTTACAAAACACAGTTCGCAGAACAATAAAATCAACCAGAGCACACGTGTGACGATTTGCCATCACAAGCTTGTGGAAGGTGTCCCATAACCTCACATAATTTTTCAAAAGCACTGAAAAAATAGTTGAAAATTGACCGTCTACTCTTATTTTAGTAATTGTTCACGCCAAAGACGACCTACTTTTATGGACAAGGACGTCACCGCCTTGGTTATGCCCAAAATGTTTTGTTACAGATAATTTGATTGGGTACGATGGAGGTTGCTCGCATCCAGAGAAATGGCGCAGCGGGGAAATTCGATTTACAAATCGGTCGGCCAAAGGTGCGTAAGTAGAGAAATGGATAGCTGGTTGGATATGCGAATTGCACCACCGCAGGAAACCCAGTCCTTACAATTTGGTATTTATCAAGACCAGCGCAATTTCACTTGGAATGCCAATCTGTATAATTATTTTTAGGGCGCAACGCGCATGCTCTAACGAGGACTGCTCGTCAGCGCAAGCATTCCGATTCTGCGCAGTTTGAATATGGTATTCCATAAGGGCGTATTCGGCTGGGCGTTTCTTGCTTCACGAAACGCCCAATCGAATACGCCCTTACGGGAGACTCGAGTATAACTAAGAAAACGCTTTAGACAGGCAGAAAACGTTAAGTTTAATTCAGAGACTGTTATTCTCAACAATTTTTTTTTACTTCAAAAAAATCGCTTCAGTTGCGTGCAGAATTTTCTGCCAAAGAGAATTCTTCGTAATTTTATTTCCTGATTGCTAAGTAGCACGAGGCACGTGCTTTTAATTGAGAAAGAGCATTCTTCTGTCTTAAACAATTTACACAAGAAAGTAAACATTGAACATTGCAGACACATGCTGAAAATAACGAAGAAATTAGTGAACCAGGTCGGGGTGAAAAAGTACCATTTGGCACGTGCGAAGCGTAAAATTGAAATCTTAAACAGTTCCCTTAAGAGCAGAGAATACATTCAGAAGAAGGAACATAGGCCAGACTACGTAGTTTCGGCTAATAAAGCCTCTTCAGTGACCCTGACAATATCTGGTGACGAAACCAGAGAAAAGCATACTAAGATTTCTTAATTTTAAGATTCCTATCAGCTTGCGCATAAAGATTCCTCATACATTAGTAAAGAAATAAAAGAAGCTCTGATTAGTCCGCGCATAAACGCTTACACGCTGGTGAACCCACAATTCCATTCCCATTTTACAATGTCCTGAAAGTTTTATATAAACAAGAAATGTTACAGTATGTAACTGATGCCCCCGAAGGCCCCTTAAACTGACCTTTGACCCTGATTGTGACCTTGAACTTGGGCACGGCAGCCCAAATCTTGCAAGCGAGATGCCTTTTTATCATGCTTTACCTTTCTGTGAAGTTTGATGAAATTCACTTCAGCAGTCTCCAGTCAGTTTGGAGATATAATCTGACCTATGTGCCCTGATTATGACCTGACCTTTGGAACAGGAACCTAAATTTTGTTTGTGACATACCATCTCATTATGTATTACTATTTCAGGAAGTTTAATACAGTTTGCTTAAGAAGTCTTTTTAGCAATTGGGGAGAAACGACCTTTGACCTCAGACTGTGACCTTGAACTTGGGTGTGAAAGCCTATCTCTTGTGTGTGTCTTACCTTCTCATTAAGCTCCATCTTTCTGTGATGTTTAAGGAAATTTGCTTTGGTACATTTATGAGCAATTGTTGAGACATGATTTGACATATGACCCCAGATTGTGACCTTGACCTAGGGTTTGGGAATATAAATATTATGTGTGACAAACCTTCTCATTATGCTTTGTATTTCCGTGAAATTTGATAAAATTCAGTTATGTAGTTTTAAAGTAATCGCAGAGACACTATTTGACCTCTAAGCCCCAACAGCGACCTTGACCTTGGGTTTGGGAATATGGATATTATATGTGACAAATCTTCTCATTACTCTTTCCATTTCTGTGAAATTTGATGAAATTCAGTTATGTAGTTTTAAGGTAATCGCAGAGACACTATTTGACCTCTAACCCCTGACAGTGACCTTGACCTTGGGTGTGGGAACCAAACTGTTGAGCATGGCACACCTTCTCATTGTGCTCTATCTATCTGTGAAGTTTCATCAAATTTGCTTCAGTAGTTTATAAGTTATAGCTGAGACACGATTTAAGACATGATTTGACCTTTGACCCAATTGTGACCTTGACCTTGGGCGTAGGAACCAAACTCTTGTGCGCGACACACCTTCGCAATGTGCTCTATCTTTCTGTGAAGTTTCATCAAATTTGCTTCAGTAGTTTTTAAGTTATGGCTGAGACACGATTTGTTACGGACGGACGGACGGACGGACTGACGGGCGGACTGACGGACGGACGGACGGTGCGATTTTAATATGCCACCCGAAGTCCCTTCGGGGGCATAAAAATGGTTGAAAGTCAAAGAATATCAATTAGCGGAAGAATGGGGTTTATCGACTTTTCATCCCTCGTTTCAGAACTTATTGCCAGAAAACACGATTGAACTGGGACATTGTTTGTAACAAAATTTACCCTTTATAATTTATGGTGAAGTGCTCCACTTCCAGAGAAAGGAACTCAGACATTTTTTCTCCTCCTCCACTCCCCCTCCCCACCTACTCCCTCCCCCCACCCACCCTTTCTTAGTTGGAGTCAACTCTTAAAGGAAAGAATTGTTTCCTTTAAGAGTAGACCCCATTTTGGAAGGGCTTCATCACCCAAAGAAGCATACGGGAAGTCAAAAATGTTGTCTATCCTTATAAACAAATGGCTGAAAAATATGGAGGTGAACGCTGATTTTAGGAATGAATTTTATTTTTGTGGATTTTATCGATGTGTAAACGCCGGCGAATCACTCACAAACTGAATAAAGCCCCAAGGGTCTTTATGTTAAGTTTGTTTTTGTTTTTTGTTTTTTAGCTCGCCTGAACGAAAGTTCAGGAAGAGCTATTGTTGTCACCCTGGCGTCGGCGTCGGCGTCCGCGTCCGCGTCGGCGTCCGGATTTGATGTTTTGGTTAAAGTTTTTAAAGACCTACATCTCCTTAACCCATGGATGGATTCTTTTGATACTTGCACTGTAGTTAGATATTGGTCCAAGGTTTAACAGGGTACAACCCCCACCCCACTCCGTGACCTTGCTGTCAAGGTCATGGACTTAGAAAATTGGGAGTTTTTTGTACTGGATGTTTTGGTTAAAGTTTTATAAAGCCCAATATCTCCTTAACCCATTGATGAATTCCTTTGATACTTGCATTGTAGTTAGATATTGGTCCAAAGTTTTCCAAGGTACTACCCCAACCCCCCTCAGTGACCTTGATGTCAAGGTCATGGACTTAGAGAATTGTCTTTTTATTGATTGGATGTTTTGGTTAAAGTTTTTTAAAGACACATATCTCCTGAACCCATAGATGAATTCTTTTTATATTTGCACTGTACCTAGATATTAGTCCAAAGTTTTACAGAGTACTACCCCAACCCCGCTCAGCGACCTTGATGTCAAGGTCAGGGACTTAGGAAATTTGGTCTTTATTAAAGTTTTCTAATTGCATACCGATTCATAATGCCTGGCAGAGATTTAGTTTACACTTGAACTGATGTTAGACACTTTTTTGAGCTTTTACAAAACACTGTATACTTACCCCACTGGATGAACTTGAAGTCAAGGTCATTGACTTTTAATTTTGTCTTAAAGATTTTGGTTAAAGTTTTATATTTATGAAGACATAATTTCACAGTGCCCCGATGGACTCAGTTGATACTAATATTTGGACTGATGTTAGATAATGCTTCAAAGTTTTGATACATCATAGGCCAGCCCCCCTCCCCCCCCCCCCCTTCATTTTAAAACTCATTTCTGAGATAGCTTTTGTTTATAAATGTGTTGTCATTATGGACATGCTTGCCTGAAGTTTTATGCATAGCAGTCCACACCACCATAACGACTGTGTGATGGGCAAGCACCTATTCAGGCGAGCTATGCTGTCAGGCGACAGCTCTTGTTGTTGTTTTTTTGTGGATTTTATGGATGTGTAAACGCCGGCGAATCACTCACAAACTGAATAAAGCCCGACGAAGAGGGCATTATTCAGTTTGTGAGTGATTCGCCGGCGTTTACACCATGAGCCATAAAATCCACTGCCACAAAGAAAATAGTCCAAGAAGTTCCCAATTTTCGGTTCAAGGGGTTTATCGAAGTAGTAACGCCGTTTTCTGTACGCTCTTGACCAATCAGATAGCGCCAAATTAGCAGTAGAAATTCAAAACTGAGTTGGAATTACATGTATATCCTAATAAAAACCAGGAATGACACAGAAAATCCTTCAGTTTTGATTGATACATAATAATATTCCATTAGTCTGAAGTTAATGTCAGAGCAATTCCAAACAAAAGCCATCTTGCGTCCCATAATATGATTAAAATCCAAATATAGTACATTTTAACAGATGATAATGACAATAAAAATACAAACACAACTCTTAAACTTAGGGTTAGGTGCGGCGTGCGGTTGTCATTTATAACACTGAAATCATTTGAGAAAAAATTCACAATCTTTTTTTTTTTTTTGGAAGGGGGGGGGAGGGGGGGGGGCTGCTTTTTAGTGTTTTTTTTTTTTTTCGAGGCTTTATTTGAAGTAATCCGAACACTAAACAATGATTAAGGCCTGGGCACGACTTGAGCCCACAACCTCTGACTTGTGAGTCCAGCCAACATGAGGCTACCAAGAGGGTAGGAACAGTCTTATCAAAGCCTGCACAGGTCGTCAAATAACAACAATTTCTGTAATACACCCAAACAGGCACACAAAATTGAAACAACACTGAATCAACGTTGATTCAATGTTGATTGAACAGGCCTCTTTAAGAGGAAAATGAAGCGGTCTCGTGCTCTTTTGACGTGTTTGAAGTTACATAACTCAAGCAGTAAAAAAAGCTTAATTCTTGCATCATTTATTTCCACCTCCTGGACTATACTATTGTAGCATGTCAATGCTAGACTTTGAACATGTCGATTTTAGTATGTGAAATAAGAAGTATATGAAGGAGCAGTCTGATATGGATCTTAACTGTTTGTTCAGGCAAATGTAACCCAGGATCGTTACATAGAATAACCGAAAAGCACAGAAATACCGGAAAGCACTGGAATAACCGAAAAGCAATTTAAAAAATTCAGTTTTTATATGAATTATCATAATAATTGTAATATTACTTAAATGGATGGGAGAAGCATTGAAAGAGGAGTTTTCTGCACAACAGTTGTCTTGTTTTAAACGTTCATAAAAAAAAATAGTGCACTGACATTTCAGTTACGGTATTTAAAGCACCCGAACTAGTCTTGTTTACCAATAAATTTTGTGTCTCAGATTGTGACTGATAGTCTGCTCAGAGTATTATCGGTGTAGTTGACTACATGTATACATAATCATACTATTTTATTTGCTTATTCGGTTTGTTTTGCTTAAAAAATGACATATTAAATGCATATGGTAGTTCACATTACTGGATATAACCGAAAAGCACTGGAAAAATGCTGAGCATTATTAGTGCCTTTTTATGTTACAATGCTAGTATATAGTATGGAACCCAAGCTAATAAAGTTTCACAAACAACAGTACTAATGATTTCCAACCATAAAAAGCTAAACTTAAATAACTCTTCCCATGAAAAACTATTTTTTCAAATTGCTTTTCGGTTATTCAGGTGCTTTTCGGTATTTCTGTGCTTTTCGGTTATTCTATGAACCCCCTCCCCCCCCCCCCCCCCCCCTCAGGATTAACCCATTAATGACATATGGATTCGTCTACCATTGTGAAATGGATGAGTCCATTCATCATGTTAGGGGTGTCTGGTAAATTTTCACTTTTGATTGTTTTACAAAAATGCTTGAATTTTAAGCAAACAGTGGAGACCCGGATCAGACGTCGCGTTATGCGGCGTCTGATCTGGGTCTGCACTGTTTGCCTGTGTCCCATTTACGTGACGCTAGGTATGGATGGGCTAAGGGTCACTACCGAAAATTTCGTTCCTGTCCGAAGCTACAGCGGCAATTTCCAGGCGTACAAGCATCTGAGCCGCGACACGACTCCACCAACAAAGTGGCATGTGCATCCAGCAAAGACTCAGATCAGCCTGTGCATCAGCCCAGTTTGATCAGAGTTTTGGCTTTGCACTAAAAGGGGAGCAGCTCCATGCGGACAGCGGAGACGCTGATCAGGCTAGGCGGATGCCTAGGCTGATCTGAGACTTCGCTGGGTGCAAATTCCACTTTGTTGTATCCATGCACACAGCCATAAATACAGACATGCATGCATCCATTCATATCCAGCAGAGCTTATGCGCTGGCCTTCTAATTAACCCTGGTTCAAAACCCGCTGGAGGTGGAATTACTCGGCTCCACTGCACAGACTTCCATAATATCACCGATACGACTGAAAGTCTGCTGAAACGTGTCATCCGTTCAGTCTCACAGCTCACAATCAAAGGGAAATTATCAGGCAAACAACTTTTTGAAAGACTTAAATGCAGTTGATTCCCTTATATGCTGCGTGTCACGAAAAATGAGCCTTACATGGCAGACGAATAGAGAAGACGTCTAAAGTCAGTCGAATCAGAGTTTCCGCTGGTTGGTTTGTAGAAATAATAATACTACCTTAGCCTTCACAGGCACGGTAGTAATTCCTTAGAATCATTTTAATGATGCAGCTGAAAAGTGATTCACTTTTCATACATTAAGTTATGTTACACAGAATGTCTATTGAAAAAAAACTTAGATGTTGATGCAGTACACTTACTGAGCTATTACAGCATGATAATTTAAGTAAAATCGGCTTTAAAATACTTTAAAAGATGCATGATGATTCGTACCTCTGTGTTTCGTACTGAAGTCAATTCCCTTAAAATTGTTCATTTCCAGCGTTGAATGCTGGGTTTAGATAGAATCTCATACTGTGATCTTGAAGTGAAATTCAGTGAAAACTTTATAAAATAACAAATTTTTTACCACTTTTAAAAATGATAGTAAGAAATTACTACCGTGTCCAGCCAGTGACTTTTAGGTCACTGGTCCAGCGGACTAAGGTAGTAGTGATATTTGTTTTGTAGAGCGATACTAAGTCATGGGAAAATGAACCAATGCTCTTTCATGAGGATGGTTTCAAAATAAAAAAATATCAAATAAATCACACGACCATCCTTTAAAACATCGACAGTTCTGTTAAAATTGTTTTATTTGCATTTCTGAAAGCTAGATCAATACAATTGGTAATCACTCAAAATAGAGGAACACCAAGATGATTGACTGATTGATTGATTTATTTATTGATTGATTGATTGATTTGTTGCTTAACGTCCACGGTAAACAGCTATGCTAATGTCGGGACGGTCAGTTAACCTAACTACACTATTCTTGGGCAGACTTAGACCTCCTAAGCGGTTAACCAGTACTAAGTGCACATACTTTCGCCAGTAACTGACAACTGCCCTTGTTGAATCAGCGGAAGGAGAAACGAAAGTATGTGACCAGACCGGGTATCGAACGCAGGACCTCTGACTTATGAGTCAGGTGCCCTACTGATTGCGCTACGCGGCCCAGCAACACCAAGATGGATCTAGTAGTTGGAAGCAAGTCTTCTTCTTTTGGTTTGCAACTACTCCCCCCCCCCCCCCCCCACGCCCGACCCCCACACACTTGCTTACAGAGCTTTCACATTCCAAAGCAAAGGAAGGTTATATGCAGCAGATCCGAGCAGGAAAGTCTCGCCTGCTCATCCGTACAGTCTGATCAATGTCTTCCCTTTTCGCATATACCATTTTGTGAATCCTGGCGACTCGAAAATTGGAAAAGTGAAGACTGATAATTTTACACATGTTGATTTGAGCATTTACAGTACTCAGCTGACTAATAATAATGCTGATAATAATAATAATAATAATAATAATAATAATAATAATAATAATAATAATGGTAATAATAATAATAATAATAATAATAATAACAGTAATGATAATAATAATAACTTTAGGTCCCTTTTTACGCAATAATCAATTACATTACCGTATTTTTCGCTTATAAGACGGGGATAATTTACTTCCAAATCAATCTCAAAGATCTAGATTCGTCTTGTAAGACGGATCTAGATGTTTGAGATTGTTTTCGAAGAGAGAGAGAGAGAGAGAGAGAGAGAGAGAGAGAGCATGACTGCTGAATTGCACAAGCCTGATTTACATATTTGCGGAAATTTCGAAGGATAAACTCCCGTCTTATAACCGAATGAATATGGTATTCACTTTTTTATATTTCCCGATCATTAATAGAGAAAACTATCTGTAGTCTCCAAAATCATAAAACATAATTAAAACTGACGGCGAAGTAATACCAAATTACACAGGGAGAATTAAAGAGAAAGAATCAAGATCATATTTCAATAAGAAGTAAAAGTACTGTTAATTAAAGATAATTTACTGTTTTTCCACTGTAATTTATTACCAAGATCCGTTATTTATTTTCTGCAGATTCAAAGTCGCTCCATATTTATGGATAATCTACTTAATTGTTTAATGCATTTTCGCTAGAGTGCAGAGAGAGAGAGAAAGAGAGAGTTGTTGTTGTTGTTTTTTGCTTTACGTACACGATAAACAGCTATGATCATGTCGGAACGGTCAGTTACCCTAACCACACTATTCCTGGACAGGCTTTGACCTCTTGGGCGGTTAACCAGTACAAAGTGCGAACACTTTCGCCAGTAGCTGACAATTGCCCTTCTGGAATCAGCGGAAGGAGACGCGAATGTATGTGGCCGGACCGGGTATCGAACCCGGGACCTCTGGTTAGACGCGCTACCGAATGCGCTACGGCCCGCCAAGAGAGAGAGAGAGAGAGAGAGAGAGAGAGAGAGAGAGGGGAGGGTAGGGGGAAAGGGTAGTAAATTCACGTACATATATTTGCGGAAGACACAGAAAGCGACAAAATTGTATGTGTAGAGCCTGGTCAGGATACGCACATTTAGCAACTTTGTATGGCAACTGCAAACCTGACCAGACTGCGACAGCGCAATGCACAATGCTCAGTTCTGAACGGCCAGCAAATGTGCGCGCATGGATTTATTCAAAAATGCCCTTTGCAGTAATACAAATCAAGGAACAATTTGAATCAGCTTATTGAACCTTTTTCAAACATCCTTTTCCTATATAATACTTTTGTTCAAAGGACAACCTTTATACCAGTATGTACGTTGGTTGGTTGGTTGCTTTGGGTTTAACGGCCCTTTGAGGCAGCATTTCAGTCTATATCGGGCCGTCTCCCAAAGACAGGGAGAAAGAAGAGAGAATTGATAGACGAGAGAAAAAATGTCCAAACAACCCCCACCCGCACCTACTGCAGGACAGTAGGCCCTTGCCCTACAATTATCCAAATCAGTAGTAGGACGCCCCAGCACTGGAAGTTATACCCAGCACCATGCACGTGGCACCACGGCACCACCCAACCATCCCTACTTGATGTATGTAATGATATGTATGTACATGTAGGTATGAAATGGTAAGAATAATATATTCTGACGTCGTCTGAGCTCTTTTTCTCCAGAGACAATATGCTTTCCTGTTTATTCTTTCTTTTTCTTTTACTATTATGATTCTTTTTCAGCGTAGCAGTTAGAAATAACTTCACTTGTTTGTATGAACTCGATCATTGATTTCTGCAGACCTACTATCGCCATTTAAAACACATTCTGGTCGCCATGGTGACGTATTCACGTGTAGTATTATGTGACAGTGATTTTGGTGTAAATTAGACACTATTGGAATCCTATTTTGCTGTCAACGGTTGCAGCTTGGTGTCACTGGTTTTTACAAGGTTACACATTTAATTAAAAATGCTGTTACTGGGGAGGCGTCATACCTCACGTGCAAACAGGGACGCTGACTCCAATCAGTCTGATAGAGCCATCCCATACGCACGACCAAATCTGTTGCTCCTTTAGAATTTATAGCGCGAATAGCAAAGACGTTGCTCAGTCTGCGCGTAATGCCATTAGATACGTATCTACTGTGATTTTGGCTAACAACACCATAACTTCGAAATCACATCTATGCCCAAAAATAATCTTAGCACTGGGACAGTAATATTTACCGTAGTTATCCTAAATGTTGAAGAAATTGATTTTATTAACTTATGGTGTTAGAAACGGTGCAAGAGGGAAACTTCTCACCTCGTCAGACTGCTCATTAAGGCTCCTTTAAAATCATGAATGGATTGTGTTGGAATTGAATTTTATAGATCATTCCACTGGCTATAGATAAAATCACTCTCAGACAAATCACTCCAAGACAATTTGGTCATAGACATTCCACTGGCTACAATTTCTCCTAGAGCCTAGGGTGTTACTCTTACAGAATGAATTTGCTCCTTTACAAAGAGCAAATTGTTGCATGTAAGAGTGCCTTCCTTAATCAATGAAATGGTGCCCATCCCATTCCAATATACTTCATTTCATTGTATGTTTAAACTATGCAAAATATCTTCCTAACAACTGTAAATCTGACATAATTACCCGAGCAATACCCAGGTATCTCTCGGGCTGCTCGAAACACGACAAAGGCAGCAAAGTGGCATGTTCACCCAGCGAAGACTGAGATCAGCCAGGGCATCTGCCCAGTCTGATCAGAGTCCCCGCTTTGCGCTTAACGAGTAGCTAAGAGTCTAAGCTAGCCACATGCGGACAGGGAAGACTCTGATCAGACTGGGCGGATGCCCAGGCTGATCTGAGTCTGCGCTGGACGTACATGCCACTTTGTTGGGTTTTTTCGTGTCACGGCTCATGTGCACATCGATGAATTACCCTGTTATTGCTCGAGTGTACCCAAGTAATGCTGAACGAACGTACCCACTATTTGTCTTAAGGAAGGTTTTGCCAGAATGCGGACCACATGCTAATAATTGTCTCTTCTACAGAGTGGTGACAATATTTATCTTTGGTTAATCGTTTCCCCAGTCGAGTTCCTAGACAAGATAAGTTATGACTTTATGCACTTCCAATATCCTGGGATTTGTTTTAATGTAAAACGCGATGGGATGCGGCGACTCAGCAAAGACTACTGACGCAGCAATATGCTGATGTGAGTGAAATCGGGTTTAATGCTCCATCAACATGTAGGTCATACGGAGACGGGTCCTCGGTTTAAAGGACAAGCCAACTGACAAATATATATTTGGGATGGAGGCGGGGATTCAATGGGTAATGTCGACTGGGTGATATGATATCGGCAGTTGGTAAATTACGCTGGTTAAGGAATATCGTGTCTCGGCAATCTTCGAGGCACACCACTGGAGTATTCCGAATAGACAACGGATGCGAGAAAAGTAGGACTGTTCAGCCGATTGGAGCTTGGTATTTCAACATGAATAGATTCTATATGTTTCTCTTAAAACTATATACATACTTACAGCTTATTTAAATCTGAATAAAGTAAGCATACTTATATTCTGAAGAAAACAATTAAGAAACAGTACAGTCAGCTCTCGAAGTCTCAAAGTCCAAGTTGATCTCAGACTACTGATATCAAGGAAAACTATATGGTCCCAGAAAATTCACTTTGAGATGTTAATAGTTTGAGATGTCCTGAGTTGAAATGTAAAATCAAATTGGAAATGTGACCAAACTATATTCTTTGACATACGAGAGTATTTTGGGCTATCAGTGTTTGAGATAAGGAAAGTTAACTATTTTTCATCCCATAAAGTCTGTTAACAGTCAAACTTTAAAGACAGATCGCGAAATATTGTTTCAAGACGGCAAAGCAAGACGGAAATAAAGCTGACCTACATGATCTGAAACACTGTTATCTCAAGGTACAATAACAACATACTCCCGATGATATTAGATCACATGTAGATGTGAGGAAGCTATTTCAGAACAGGAATTCCCCCAACCCACACGCCCCCTCTCCCCTCGCCCATCCCGCTTTAACAGTCTAACCGTATAGTATGCAGCACTCCAATTTTAAATGAGCATATCATGTATTGAAATTTAGACCCATGGATGTCCAGTATATTCTTACATGATCCAATGTCTGCGTTCTACCCTTAGTATATTTTGGCGATCGATATAGGCTTAATTTGGAATGAAGAGATATATAGCGATGCTATACAACGATTGCGACGACATCAAGCTGAGGAATCACGTGAGCTACCTCGATTATTTTGTATAATCGATTATTATTACATTACTACTCAAAGAATATACATGCGGTAAAGTGTAGATACCTCAAAGCTTTTGCAGCAAGCTATTATCTACGAGCTATTTCCATGCACACTGTATTTTTTCCACAGTTTATCGATCAAAGTCAGAAAGTCTTTGCTAAAGGTAATGTTGAAAATTATAGTGCATAGCATAAAACTACTTAAATAGTCATTTGAACAAAGACACGGTATCTGCACTTTGCATGAAAATTCATTGAGTAAAAAGGATTTCATGATCAATTTTCTTACTTGTTCTGTCCAAATGCAGATATAAAATAACCGAGGTAAGTCATGTGATTCCCCAGCATAGAAATATAGTGCCCACTCAACGCCTTATGGAACGTTTTGACACATGCTACAATGCGGACCACATCCTATTAACTGTTTAATGTCCTCTTTTCATAATTTTCAATTAATTCTAAACCTTTCACACTCTTAGGATTGGTAAGCTTTGTTAGTCTGTTAGTGACGCTCACAATTAGGTTTTAGGGTTACTGAGAGCAGATTAAGTTGTCTATGCATATACCTTTTTACTGTGTGAGTGTTTATAATAATTAGACTGCTTCATCTGGATTTGCAATTCACCCAAAAATGTAAACGGTTACAGACGACGAATTAAAATTACCCAAGTCACAGAGGAAGCAGAAATCTTAAACACAAACGACGAAATGGAACAGCACAGGTGCTTAACAGACACAACCGATCTAAGTAAGGAGAACTGCAACAGTTGAACCGCATTGGAATGGAAATATTAAGGCTACTGTGGGTTAAAATGTATATTCGAAATAATGATGAAGATCAAATAACAAAGAAATATTCTGTCTGCGTAAGGGGCTACTAATAATCAGTTGCTGTTGTTGCTGTATTGCGGTTTAACGTTCCTGCAAACAAACTTCAGTCATGTTGAGATGTTTCCAAATTTGTAGGGCTTTTACCCGACCTTAGAAAAATGACACCCAAGTCCTGCTACAGCTACTAGCAGCTCTGCCACACCAGGCAGCCCATTTATTTCATGGGCACTGATGGGTGGAGGCCACTAAATCATCATTCACAAATTGTAGGTTGTTTACAAAACGTTCCAAAACGCCAGACCCTTTGGAAGCAAGAACTCAAACAAGTAAAGGAAACTAGCAGATTCGGTTTGATGACTTTGTGCATCACCAGTAAAGAAGACACGCAAGAACAAAAATCAGAGTAATCTTGTCTTTTCGTATGAAAGCAGTGTCGCTCGCAAGGCTGTTTCGTGAAACACATACAGGGTCCTCCCAAGCTGTATATAGCATATTACATGCGAAATCGCTTTAAGCCAGAGTCCTGAACAACGACGTGCTTTCGTGGAAATTTATTATGGAAAAGTAGGCAGGGAAATTCTTAGGAACTGAAACAATTCAATCCCAGATTCCGCTCTAGACACTATGTGGAAAAGACACACGGAATTAGTCACTACCACAGTCATCACCAGTCTGCCTTATGCAGCCACTTCCAAGCGTCCTAGTGAAAACATCTGTTTTCAAAATGGGTGACATGTACAATAAATACAATTTTCACACCTCAAGATAGCCGTCAAGCATCTATTTGACCAATATACAATACAAAGTAACATGCTTTAGAGCTAATTAATTTTCAGCAACCATCTCTATTCCACATCAATGAGGGCAATTCCACTAAAAGCCAACACATTAGGTAACGTATCCCTGGTCAGTGCCGCTGCCTCTTGAAAACTTTATCAATACAAAACTTAAAAAAATGCTTCAAATCATCAGGAATGCT
Organism: Ctena decussata; assembly: GCA_963989385.1. NCBI lineage: Eukaryota > Metazoa > Mollusca > Bivalvia > Lucinida > Lucinidae > Ctena > Ctena decussata. The sequence continues at coordinate 36,627,652 of OZ022515.1, forward strand.
TCATAATAGTAAACAGCGCGAGCTTGTCGAGACTGAACAAATCCTACAGAAACGTTCCGCAGTAAACACTGAAGCACTGTGTCCTTCCAATAAGCTGCAGCAGTTGTTTTACAACTGATAAGCACCAATGACTGTTTTACTACTGGAATAGCAAGTTTGATTTTCCCACGTTTTTTTATTTCATTTTTTTTTTTTTTTTTCATAATTGTTACTTCTTTAAATATTTTATTAAGCTAAGACAAAGCTTAAACATCGTCGTGTCAATGTCAGCGCAACGTCGTCGAACCTATGCCGCAGACATTGATAGTTTTGATGTGCAATGCTCGTGCCTAGTGGCCACTGACAGCAATGCTTGCTTTGGATTAGTCGCCGCATCCCACTCCATGGCGATTACCGCGGATTTCATCAATATAGCGTAATTGCGGTGTAATCGATTTGTTCCAGTAATTTGCGCCTTACTCCCACTCTGAGTGGCGATAAAAGATAATATTACCGTAAATTACCGTAAATATTGAGACAAGCCATATAATTACCGTAGTTACCATAACAATTGACTTTTTATCACTTGAACCTTCTAAGCTGGCGGAATCGCAATCAGAGTAGACCCAGATCAGACTGCTTCCACACAGAAGCAGTCTGATCTGGGTCTTCACTGTTTGCCCAGATACTTATGCCCAAATATTCAGAGTCCTCACGGTTTTTAATATAACTATCGATCGTTGTTATTTACTCAATGCATGAAAAAAAATCAGAATTTAATAGGTTTTTTATACAGGAAAATAGTGTAATATTACATGGAATCGCCGTAAACATTCTACAGATAATTATTGGGACACCTTAAATGCATGTAGTTACCGAAACTCTCCTGAAATGGAACAGTTTGTTTTTACAATGCAGTAACGCATCCAAAATACGCAGGTGGAAGTACAACTGATGTAGACGCCGCCTCTGCACAGTTTGCGCTGACCTATCCATTTTAAGGTGGTGATTTATGGTAAATGTAAAAATCTGCATAAAACCATAAAAAAGTAATGTATCTCCCTGAAAGTTAGCAGACTTCTTATATTTGTTGTTCTTTACAGTTTAGAATACAAAATAGACGTACATGCTGCTTAAAAAAGTGTTTTTATAATGAAAGATCAAAGGGTAATTTTCTGCGAATAAATATTGTTATTGAAAATTCATGTAGTGCTGAAGGTTGGTTGGTTGGTTGATTTGATGCTTAACGTCCACGGTAAACAACTAAGGTCATGTCGGGACGGCCAGTTAACCTAACCACACTATTCCTGGGCAGGCTTAGACCTCCTAAGCGGTTAACCAGTACTAAGTGCACATACTTTCGCCAGTAACTGACGTAGTGCTGAAGGTGCATTATTGCATAATGAAGAGCGTCCTAGCAATTATTTATTCCAACTCTTTCTCAAATTGTTATGTAGACCAGATGAAAACGGTAGCTTTTTCTCAAATGTGCAACCATGTACAAAGTAAATGTACACTGGACGCATTTATTAAATATAGGGTAGGCAAGCATACCTATGTTAACACCTACAGTATAAATAATACATTACTGACATGATCAGTGGTGTGTAGATGAAATTGTTCAACCTTGTTAAAATAGTCTTACCTGTCTCACCTGTGCGTTTTGACAAAAAAATTTGGACACAGACTGCATCTTTTTTCATCTGCTCAGCCTGATAATGTGTGAAAGAGTTTGAAAAAATAATTGCTAGGACGCTCTCCATTATGCAACAAGGTACTCTAAGCACTAAGTATATTTTCAATAACGATATTATTTTTTCAGATTTATTCGCAGAAAATTACCCTTTGATCTTTCTTTATAAAAACACTTTTTAACATTAACAAATGCTGCATTTGGGGATTCTAAATTATGAGAAACAACATAAAGAAGGCATGTGCTAAGTTTTGGAAAGATCAGTGTTATTTTTAGTATTTTATGCAGATTTTTGTCTTTGTCCAAAATCAGTGATTATCACCACCTTAATATTTAGAATTTTTACGGCAATGCATTAAGATTATCTGAAAAAATGAAATAAATACCTGGAAATATTCAAATCCTTAAATTGTTGTACAGAAAATCCAAAACATTTCTCCACCCATTAAATCAAATGCTAACAGATACGATCAAAATATTCAAGATACGGTTCATGACTGCCCTTTCCTTACCTTAAATATAAACATGCCTTTTTAATAATTTTCCCCTTTTGGGTGTTTAACATTGATAAATAGATTACTGTGCAAGAATATTCTTAAATGTCGCCGAAACAAAATAATTAAAATAAAATCAGAACCATTTTCAATACTCCCAGAATAAGAAATAAGTTATGGGATAATTCGTCTTTACGTCCGTTCGTGTCCCTGTCCACCTGTCCTTCCATGCGTTCGTACGTCCATCTGATAACATTTGCATTTTTAGGTTAGTTTGACTCGATCAGGTTGTGGCATTGGCCAGGAGTATACGCAAGCGCACGCCCACTTGCTCTAAATAAAAATGACCCTTCAGAAGTAGAGGTCAGAGACTCCACTGGGCCTGGATAGATTAATCGAACTAAGATGGTTAGTTGGATGACTTGCGATTTTTCGTCCTTTCAAAATTATCATGTAGGTATATCAGGACGATGGGAGGATGATAATGAAAACCTGAATCCAAAGAAACACCATGTACGGTTGAGAAGATTTCCGCCTCCAGTGGGAATCGAATCTGGGACCGCTAGATCAGTAGGCCAGCACTCAACATATTGAGCTACCGGGGTTCCTAATTGGACTAAGAACCGTTTGCTGTAACCGAGCCTAAATTTACTACTAAGACTTCCATGACAATTTGTATCCGGGAAACATTGTGTATGTCTTGGTTGCCTTGACAACAAATTGGAGCGATGCGACTTGCAGGCAACTAACAGATGTTTTTAGTCTGAGCAGGCAGTAAAGATGACAATTTGGTCGTAGAAATATAGAGCGAGGAGTAATTTCAATAGAAAAATGGTCGAACTTGTTTAGTAAAGTATGTCACGTAGTTGCAGCTATAGCAGACTTATGAAAACTCAATTTTCAAATGGAATTATGCTGCAAAAAGACAGTAAATTAAATGTAACATTTTTAAACATACAATTCCCATACCAAATGCGCATTTTAAAACTATACTTGAGGAAATTATATGAGCTACACCCCAAGACATTCTCGCGAGACTTTAACGATTGGCCCTCTCGTATTTGGGGCATGGACTTATGGGCAGTATCCAGGTTTGGACAAATGGCGGTTGGTTGGTTGATTTGATGCTTAACGTCCACGGTAAACAACTAAGGTCATGTCGGGACGGTCAGTTAACCTAACCACACTATTCCTGGGCAGGCTTAGACCTCCTAAGCGGTTAACCAGTACTAAGTGCACATACTTTCGCCAGTAACTGACAACTGCCCTTCTTGAATCAGCGGAAGGAGAAACGAAAGTATGTGGCCAGACCGAGATTCGAACCCAGGACCTCTGACTTACGAGTCAGGTGCCCTACCGATTGCGCTACCCGGCCCGGCCCGAACAAATGGCGGACAAAACTTGAACGAATAGCTGTCGAAAAAAGCTGAACGAAATGTCGATGCTTTACCTGCAAGAGGGTACTTTTTAAGATTTTAATTTTACCTGCAAGAAATGCTGCTTGGGACATTGGTATTAGTCCAAAGTTATTTCCTTTAATCCCTTTCAGCATATGCTTTTACATAAAAAGTTCCCTGGCGCACTGCTTTCTAAGAGGGCCAGTTTACTGTATACCCTGCTTGTTATGACAAACTGTGAAGAGCCTTGCATATGCTTCTTGAAAATGTTTAATTAATTCAGAATCACCAAGACTGGAGGTAACTAGAGGGACCGAATCAAACCCTTCACAGGTGCTCCTACAAGGGCAGATTGTCTCAGAAGTTGACCGGTGAAACAGGAAAAGTAGCAGGTTTTGCTCTGTCGAAAATGTGAAAAAAGTTGGTTATGTCTCAGAGACTTGAGAAAAAAAGGATATAAACTGCCTGGAGTGTTGTGTAAGAAAATCATGGTTATTTTCATTAATGACGGACAGATAATTAAAATATACAGTAAAATTATTAATGTGGTCTCGTGCCCAATGCACTGTTATGACTGCCTCATCTTCGCAGTGCCATCTGCAGGAATATAAGCCCTACATGTACAATATTCGCAATTAACGCTTTGTCAAAAATCAATGCTGACAGACTCAGGTTTTGTTTCACTTTTGTCAAAGAAAAAGTGAAGTCACCATAGCAACGTATAGTAAACTTGAAACACGAAACCATAAGTGTAGACTTTTACAGAATCCAAGATTACCTTCGTTAAAAAATCGTGTCGCAATGTATTGCGCGTAAGATGAAAAGTGAAACTAAACCGTATAAAACCTATGCGACCAGCGAAAACTCTGATCAGCCAGCGCATTTGCGCTGGCCGACCAGTGTCTTCGACAGTCGCTGTTTTAATGTCTCTAGCGTCATAACTGTTGCTGCCCCACATCTCAGACTGCATATGCTGATTTGAGTCATCACGATTTGCACAATGGGATCAGGCACGTTATCTCTTGTGACGGGTGCGTATCAGATTTTTCTTGTGACAGACTACAGGTTCTCCAAAGTCTCCCATGGGAGATTCATACTACAAACTAGCATTATAGTGCTAATAACCATTCCTCGAAAAATCTGATTAAGTTCATGTTACAGCAATGAAAGGGATTTGGAAAGTACAATATTTCAACAAGAAAAACTATAACATGCAATAACCTGTTACTCAAGGCGTGGCTGCTTTACTTTGATGAAAGGGTAGTATCTGATATTTTTTCTCAGTCTGAGCACTGTTTGAATTAGATACCACCAGATTTGCATGTAATAAACATGAACAAACAAACAAAAGTAGAAATAATAATAATAAAAAAAACACTGAAGAATGTACACATGCATTAATGACATAAGTTCATATAACAAGCTCAGTGCTGAATGGGAACAAGTGTGATATCCAGAAATTCTTATGGTAGCCATATTCATTAACATCAACCTATGACACGTGTGTAGGTATTATACGTGCAATGCTAAACAGTATAGGTCCTTATCATCATTTTTATTTATGATGGTCAGCCATTGCGCTAAAATTTCAGTTAACGTAACAAAGCCTTTGAAATTAAAGGCGGGCAGTCTATTTCAACTTGATCGGTTCATATATTTTTACAAATAATTGGGACCCTTTGCCATCGCATACTGTAAACGAACAAATATTTTGTCACTTTCGACGTATATGAATCTAATCATCAGATTTTTGGAGCATTAGTACGGTTGCATTCAAGGAGATCATTTCAGATTTGTTCAACACTTCCTTTCTACAGGAAATATAACGTGAAACAAAAATAATTAACATGTTAAGATAAACACTTCACCGCAAGGATTCAAACCTGCGACATCTTCCTTGCTACGGTATAAAATCTACGCTGATACCACTAGCCTATATTGCCGATGACGTCAAAGTGTGGAAATAAAGTATATAAAGGTCATTCGTAGCATCTCCGTCTTGCCCAATCCTTCGTAAATGTCCAAAATGAATATAAATGAAGGTAAAAGTATGTTTGCGAAATGAAATTTGAATCAATAATACGATAACAATAATCTGAGTAAGAAAAAACGGTGAAAGTACCAAAAGCGTAAGTCCAAACTAAAAAATCATTAAGGATGACTGAAGTTAAAATGTCGAGGATTTCATATGTTTTTACAATAAAAGGTAATCGATCATTTCAATTTACGATCTTGTGTTGCACACGCGTGGTAATGCACTGCTGCCCGCGTCGTTGGGTAATACAAAATTCGGACGACTTCCCAGCTGATGCTTTATATGAGATAACACACAAATATTGTTATATTATATGCAAACAGAAGCTTGACGTTTTGCAAAGACACCATCATAAATACTTTTTTTTTCAAGTCCGCGTAACATTGTTTTTTTAAGTATATTGTGATCTTTTGAGGAAGCCGTAGTGATCCACATATGGCGTATTAGACTATTTAATATATACTCATGAATAAGACTATTTAATGTATATAGGTCCGTTTCCTTATTGACGCAGATAGTTGGCCGCTAAAGACAATTCTTTTTACGCCAAAAAAGTTGCTACAGACACAATCATTGTTCTGTTTAAATATATTTCATTTCAACACTATCATAAATATACACAGATATAATATAAATAAACAGAAGGATTGGAACGAAGGTGTTTGCTTATTTAGTTTTTCTCCATAAATAATTGTTTACAGCGCACACTAAACCAATATGTAGGTTAACCCGGGGATCAAGGTTTTTCAATGCAGAATAGATGAAAGAATTACTCATTCAGAGTATAGCAGTATAGTTGGTTCTCCTTATCTCCAACAATGATATCTCAAAGTACCCTCATATCAGAAAGCAGTTTGGACACGTTTCCTAGTTTGCTTTACATTAAATCAAATGTTATCTCAAACTACTGGTATCTCAGAGTAAATTTTCTGGAACCAGAAAATTTACTTTGAGATATCAGTAGTTTGAGATGAATTTTGATCTTGACAAAATCGAGAGCTGACTGTATATACTGAAAGATAACAATTCCAGGTTTCGGTGCAGTGCAATTTCGGCGGCACCAAAGGCAACATAGTTATAGGAATTGGACAGAATTGAACATCTTTGAGCTGGAGAGGACTAACAGTTGGAACGCAGCTCCAAGGAGTAGGGATATAATCAAACACATAGCAACGAATTTTTGTTCGAAATTGTCGCCATCAAAATGGCTATCGACGAACCCCATAGTACTTTAACGCCACCATACAGATTAATCAAATCGCCCCACCGGTTGAAATTTTAAGAGCACTTTTCTGACTTCCATTATTGAATTTTTCTGTTAAAATAATTCCAGGACATCCTTTTCCGCCTGTGTAATTATTGACGAAACAGTGCCCTTTACGTCAGCGTCAAACAGGTGAACAAAAAATTACGATTTACAGCTTATTCGACTTTCTCCAAAACGCAGACCTATGCCATGATAAATATTGATATATATTCTACTATTATGTGAAATTTCAGAAAATTTGGTTTTGGAACATTTTAAAATTGCAAAATAACATATGACCACCCGGTTTGAAAACAAACCGAAAAATTAAATGGCGTCGAAATCATGCCAGCCTTACGCGCTAAGTTAGTTTTCACTGCCAAATTTACAAACTCACAATTCGGCCTGTCCGTAGAAACGTAACACCTCTCACTGATTAATCTTCAACCAAGACCGAATAAAACAGTCAAGCAAATACATTTTATTCATATTTTATTGTCAGATACAATAATGTCAACTCTCACCTCTATCGTAAACACAAGCTTATGACGTGATTTTTAATCGGTTAGAAGTTTGTATAATCACGGCTTAAAAGACGGACTTAATCAGCAATTGATGTTCATTTAGGTACAATTCATGCTATCGTTCAGGATTAGCCTGTCCCTCATAATTGAACGGTAATTAAACGGTTATTTCTTTTTTTCTTAGCAGATCACGCGCTTGATTTCAAAGTCAAATAAACGGTTGTATGTGAGTAACCTGGGAGGGATGAGGAATGCCCCCCCCCCCCCCCGCTCTTCGTGGGACGGTTTACAGAGCTGGAAACAGCCAGTGGCCCCGGGGCCAAATGCGCCTAAATTTTGTCTGGGGCCACCAAAAAGTTTCAAATTATGAACTTTTGTCTGGCAATAATAAATGTATCGGATATTTAGCTAGAGGCTAATTTGGGCCTCTGAAAATGTGGCCTGCTGAACTTTTGGGCCACCACTTTAATTTAGGGAGTGTCAAGCACTGCCGGTTAGAAGCAGGAGTGTAGGGGTTATTACACTTTACGCACAATTATGTTTATCCTTTGAGAGCAAGAATAAGAGGTGGGCCCCAAAGATACTTTATATTGCCGCTACTATTGAAATTTTGTTCAATTTACAAATACCAGCATCATCAAATATGGCGATACCTGTTGAAATTTTGTCTATTTGACAAAATTACAATACGCACCTGGCTATTAGCGTACAGGCAGTTACGCCTTTGAGAAGAGTTAGCAGTGCACTGTATGCATGCGATGTTTTTGCATTGCCTGTATAAGTTTGAGAAACTCGTCAGGCATCTCTGTGTGTGTGTGTGTGTTTTTTTTTTTTTTGGGGGGGGGGGGGCAACATTTCCGAATCTGCAGGTACACGGGTAGATCTACATAAAATAATAAAATAGAATAGAACATTTATTTCTCCAATTACGAACCCTTTCCGTTATGCAGTCACATATAAACAAACAACAAAAACATTCACTAATAATTCAGATCGTGTTTTCCTATTTCTCTATTAAAATGACTGATGTTGCCTCACATTAAAGTAGTCTTGGCGAGTCGGTTCTATATACAGCCGCAACACGTTTTCATGGATAACTGGCACAAATTATCGTAGACTTATTATCAAGACATAACTTTATCAATTTCCTGTTAGTTTTCCTAATTGGGAGACTCTTCAAAAATTCTTTGCTCTCAAAGGAGCAAATGCTTTCCTTAAAGAGTTTACTCCCATTGGAAAGGTAGGATAAATCAAAAATATTATTGTCGAGATGCTTCCCCTGAAAGTGTACCCGGTTGCCCTAGGCCCACACATTTACATGTACACTCTCAATTTCTTTTCAGTTCCTTCCAATGCTTAACATGTTCATTATCATTTGTATGCCGACTAAAATTGTAACATTGTAATTGTCCGGTTGACTAGCAGGCCCGGGTATCTTGCAGGTCACCAGAAGATTTGATATTTTTGCATTTACGAATCGTCCCGAAGGCACATGTAAAGGGCAATCCAATACACTTTATACTCAACTCTGGGCTTAATCATTCTTCATCATACTCTGCGTCCTGAAATTAAATAATTGGGCAGTCGATTTCCGAATCGAATAGGACAAAAGTCGAAATACATTCATTAGGCAATGATAGGAATTGAGCTAACGGCCTTCAGATTCTCATCTGAACACTCTAAGCTACCAAATGTGGTGACGTGCGGGAAGGTTTTCACTTTTTCCCTTACTGTAGTATTTTCTGAGGGTCAGTAAGTACACGGGTGACCTGCAACAATCCAAGACTAAGATAGCTTGCACCACAAAAGTTAAGATGAACAGCTTGCATGTGTGCATTCTATTATGGATCTTCGCTGGTAGCTTTTTTGTTAATGCACATTTTGCTAAATGAAGGCAATGAAGGGTTGCTTGAATAAGTATACAAAGTTCATGCGTATTTCAACAGTTTCTCACACGCCCGCTATTTTCAACTTTCAAGCAGATTGTTTAAGTATACTGTCAATGGTCTTTACGCTTATTCGGGATGTGGAATTTGCCAAAGTGGAGCGATTCGTATACAGTTTAAGTTCATGTAACTGTACTTTGCTTCCACGGAATAAATGGCTGTTTTGTGCCACGTGCCAAACGTCGGATGGCACGTAGCAAGCCTCCAAATTTTCCCCACACCTCCCACATCCGCACATCCCGACACATTTTCATGCTCATCATCGAACGCACGAAATGCTCTTCGTAACTTAATTCAGAACGGAAAGAGTTTGCTTGCAAGCCAATCAAGGGTTTGCTATTCGCTTATATATACAGTTTTGTATCTTGAAGCAGTCTTGTTAGACTAAGCAGATTTTGCTGTTATCATATCCGACAAGATTCCTCTTTCCCTGTTGCGGCTCAGCTGTTGGTAAGATTCAAATGATTGTAATAAATCTCAGTATGTGTAACAACAATGAAGCCAAATCGGGCAGAGAGAGAGAGAGAGAGAGAGAGAGAGAGAGAGATAATACGCTATCACAGCAACGACTGCTCAAGTCATGTTTGGGACCTTTAGATACATCACTCCAGGCATCAGTCAAGATGAATTCCCCCACTTCCCTGGCCCCACCCACCCCCACCCTCGTCACCAACCGCCTCCTTCCCAGCACGCACATGACGTTGAAATGACGTCGAACCGACGTTGTTGCGACGTAATGACGTCGCATCGACGTCAGTACGACGTCATTTCGACGTTATGTGCCCGCTGGATTCCATCCCCACCTGGCTTGTTTCTTTCTAAGTAACTTGAGCCGCGACGCGAGAAACCAACGATGTAGAGATAATCCTGGGCATCCGCCCAGTCTGACCAGAGTCTTTGCTGTCTGCAGGTTGCTTAGACCCTTAGCTACCCTTAAAACGCTTAGGGAAGACTCTGTGCAGACTAGGCGGATGCCGAGGCTGATCTGAGTCTGCGCTGGGCGCACAACCACTTTGTTTATTTTCTCGTGTCGCGGCTCATATGTTCTCTGTAATTGTTGAGCAAATTATAAAATCAGATCGTAAATTTTTCGAAAACTAGACAAACAAAACGACAAGAAAGAAACTCTTTACTTCGTACTGGTGCCTTTCATGTCCGACTTATAATCTGTTTACATGCCATGCGGACTGGCAATCTAGCGCGAGGCAATATACGTCATTTATTTTATTACGTCACAACAGTGACCTAATTACTTATTTGACAGAAAACAGATGACTGTTTGAAAGATAAATAATATTAGAAAAGGATATTATTTTCACAAATTTGAGTGGCAGAACGTCAGATTTGTACAATGCCAATCGGGTCAGCAGTCAGGTAAGGTACGTTCTACCAGTTTGTAGTCTTTTTTAGCTAACTAAACTCCGTAATTTTTCTTCTATTCAAGTATTTAGCAATCTGAGCTAATGTTTGACAAGCTGTTGTTCTCAATTTTCTGTCTAAATTGTGGCTGTCCGACAAATATTGCTGGTGCTCATATCACGTGCAAGACCGTTACCTGAGCGTTAAAACTGCAGATGCCATCTTTTATTTTGCAATTTAAAAATGTTCCAAAACGATATTGCTTGAAATTTCACATGCAAAAAGAAGAAATAATAAAGTTTTCGATGGCATGGGTGTGCGCATTGGAGAAAGTCTCAGCTTTCTGTAAATTATGTTTTATATTGATACAAGTTTTCGGTAGAATCAAGATAGAGTATTGTCATATGACGATGAATATTTTAGCATTTCGAGCAATTTTGGCCCTGAATTTTGTTGAGAAAGCCTGCTTAATACTAGTTAGCAAAACATTTTTATGTGTTTAATTAATTTTATATACCCAATACCTCTAAATGCATTTGAGAATAATGGGAAATTTCGTCAAGAACCATGTTCGCCATTTTTGGGCCTATTTTTTATGTGGAAGGATCCACCGTTGTAAATACAATCACCGCTTTTCGAGGGTTTGCGTTCCAACTGTAACTCTGGGGAACATTGTTATGAGAACTGGGCAAAAAAGAAAGGACTTACCCCAGGAAGTGTTTTCTGTTCATGTAATGCTTGTTGAGCCTGAATAGCACTTTCTCTTCCACAGTAGGTCAGAAATGCACATCCTGGAAATAGAGAAATAACAGAAATCGAGTGCGTTGCTACACTAAACATCATTTGGGGAGACTTAAAATTCCATTTCTGTACCTGTATGCATTTGTGTATTGTCCCTAAATACTTATAAACATATATAGAGATTTCTCGGTGAGCCCAAAATTGATAATCTCCGAAACTGCATTCAGACCATATCACCTTGGGCTCTGGCCAATAAAATCTCATTTAACCCAAAATTTACGAAGTAAATAAGCCCAACAATTTATTACGCATGTGTTATACAGAAAAACGTTTTCTTTGGCAAAAACCAAACCTTAGAAATATTTACGCTCATGGGCGTAGACAATAAGTTGATCCACAACTATTAAAAATGATGACGATGATGATAATAACAAAACTAACGATACTAATAATGTAGTAAAAAAAACTAATGTTAATAGAATGACATAATTATAATTATAATAATAATAATATTTTTTCTTCGTTTTCTTGCTAAGCATAACTGCGCATGAACATTTCAGCGTCAATAAAAATGAATATATGTAAAAATACAGATAGAACCTGTGCACTTGAGGTTAAGAATTTCAGGTATTTTCTAAAAGTTGTAAACTTTCATTCATAGTTTATTGTTATCTCCTTTTGTCTGATATGTTGCAAGGTGTAGACATCTAAAGATACCAAAAACCAATCAGTTCTGGTAAGTAGCAGCTGTATTACGTCAGCATTTTAGACTCCCGAGACACGTAAAAACCACTAATGAGCGGCGACAAGACAAAACCAACAAAGTGGCATGTGCGCCCAGCGAAGACTCAGATCAGCCTGGGCATCCGCCCAGTCTGATCAGAGTTTTCTACTTGCGCTTTCAGAGTAGCTAATGGTGTAAGCTACCTCTATGCCGACAGCAAAGACTCTGATCAGACCGGTCGGATGCCCAGGCTGATCTGATTCTTCGCTGGGCACACATGCCACTTTGTTGCGGCACATGTGAAATATTAGAGAGAGCTTCAGCAAGTTGGATATAGAACCGAAGAGAATAGAAGATTTAATTCAGACTTATCCTTCAGATGAACCACTATATTAAGGTGTCATCTGTCTTAAACAACCACCCTTTTTGGGCTCCCTTGATCCTCAATACAGTTCAAATGAACAAATGAACCTTTATTGAGTGGTAACCTGTCTTAAGCAGACAAGTTTAGTGTTTGCCTTTGGGTGCACATACCACTTTGTTTGGTTTGTCGTGTCGCGGCTCATCTGTGACGACCCATTTGCTTCCTTGGATAACGTTACCCTTCCGAATTTGGGTCCATCCTTCAAGGAAAGTGGCTGCTCCTGCGGGGAGAATTCTTTCTTTAAAGAGTGGATCCCTATGAGATAGGGGCAAACTGAATCTGCAGAATTGCTTGCCCTGAAAGTCTACACTCTAAAAAAGCCGTTTTTACCGTAGAATACCTGGCCACCAACTTCCAGGCATTTTCCCGTTATTTTTACGGGCGCTGTCAGAGAGTAGCTTTTCCTCCTAGTAGCCCCCCCCCCCCCCCCGGAAAATGACTATGAGTTTTCCATAGTAGAATTTTCCACCGGAAAAATGGCTATATAGTAGAATTTCCCCCCGGAAATATGACTATATAGCCATTTTTCCCCGGGGAAAATCTACTATACGTGTTTCTAAAAGTATACCAATAACCATACCAAAATCACTAATAGCCAATTTTCCGGTGGGGGGAGGGGGGGGGAATTACTATGGGGGAAAAGTGGCTCTATGAGGTCCGGACAATCCACTATGTGGGGGGGGGGGGGGGGCTATGTGGACTGCTATGCATTAAACTTCATGCATGCATGTCCATAATGAAAACACAAAAGCTATCTCAGAAATAAGTCTTAAAATAAAATTAAAATAAAAAAAATGAAATGAAATTTCAAAGTGCATGAGCTTTAGGTAAAAAACTGACGGGTAGGGGGGAGGGGGGGGGGGGGGGCTAGTATGTATCAAAACCCTGAACCATTATCTAACATCAGCCCAAGTATTAGTATCAACTGAGTCCATCATCGTGGCACTGTGAAATTATGTCTTCATAAATATAAAACTTTAACCAAAATCTTTAAAACAAAATTCTAAGTCGTTGACCTTGACTTCAAGGTCACCCAGTGGGGTAAGTATAAGATGTTTTGTAAAAACTCAAAAAAGAGTCTGACATCAGTTCAAGTATAAACTAAATCTCTGCAAAGCATTATGAATCAGTATGCAATTACAAAACTTTAAAAAAGACAAAAATTTCCTAAGTCCCTGACCTTGACATCAAGATCACTGAGCGGGGTTGGGGTAGTACTCTGTAGATCTAACTACAGTGCAAATATAAAAAGAATTCATCTCTGGGTTCAGGAGATATGTATCTTTAAAAAACTTTAACCAAAACATCCAATCAATAAAAAGACAAAATTCCAAGCCCATGACCTTGACATCAAGGTCACAGAGGGGGGTGGGGGTAGTACCTTCGAAAACTTTAGACCAATATCTAACTTTAGTGCAAGTATCAAAGGAATCCATCCATGGGTTCAGGAGATATTGGGCTTTATAAAACTTTAACCAAAACATCCAGTCCAAAAAAAACACCAATTTTCTAAGTCCATGACCTTGACTTCAAGGTCACAGAGTGGGGTGGGGGTGGTACCCTGTTAAACCTTAGACCAATATCTAGCTACAGTGCAAGTATCAAAAGAATCCATCCATGGGTTAAGGAGATATAGGTCTTTAAAAAACTTTAACCAAAACATCCAATTCGAACGCCGACGCTGACGCGGACGCGGACGCGGACGCGGACGCCGACGCCGTGGTGACAACAATAGCTCTTCCTGAACTTTCGTTCAGGCGAGCTAAAACAGTGCATATAGCGCATATGCAACTAGAAAAGTCTCAGACAAGCCTGGGCATCTGTGCGGTCTAATCAGAGTACCTACGGCTCGCTTACAACATGATATATGGAAACTGAGGAACTTAAGGGCACAAATGGGTACACTTTTCAAGAGAAGCAACTCTGTTTTTTCTTTTCGTTTTTGCTTTCCGTCTGAATGGCAGTCAACTCATCGTCCAATAAGAGGGAATTCAACCCCCTTTTTTCGAAGGATCTCATCAAATGCCCACGGAAACAAACAGGAAGTCCCCAAAAAAACGTATCCTTAAGTAAAAGAGGTGAATCTACTCGTATATACCTTATATGCTCTAGTTTGGCAGCATTGATTCAACGAAAGATAAGAGCTTATGCTTTACGCAGATACGTTAAGTATAATTTTGTGTGACTTGGCTCAAAACATGTTTTACGTATCGTCAACAGCCCGCTGGACCCCCTACCCTGCTGGAGGGGGAATGCTGAAGAACAAACTTACCAATTTGCTGAGCAAAGCAAAAATCTATATTTTGACAGCTCGGACAAATGCAAATACGATGCATATCACAGTTTATGTTATTTCATGATGAGTTTGTGAAAATTCATCTGGTAGACTAATTACACTAGTTCATATGAGGGTAACCACCTTCAGTTGTAAGCAAAAATCTGGGAAACACATATGCATTCTTGTTTTCTTTTAATTGCGTTATGAATTATGTAAAATTGAGATGTACAAATGTACCGAGCAAATGAGTTTGTTTAATTGATAGGTTTGTATGCGTTTATCATTACCGTAAAGTTGTAAATATTGGGACATACCGTATCTGTCTGCACAAACAGTGCAGACCCAGATCAGACTGCTCCTAAGCGGAGCAGTCTGATCACCCAGATCACCGCGAAACTGTGGGGTGACATGTCCATAGTAACAGTTTAGCAGCATAATTGAGATTTTTTTACTGTTTTTTTTTTTTTTTTTTTTTTTTTGCTAAATAATCGACTTTGTGCCAAAAGAGACTGCATATACCGTAAGAATCATAAATATTGGGATATTGGGACACCTATAACATTTACCGTAACAGTCCTAAAAATTGAACAGTTTTGTTTTTTCAAGGCAGTAATGCGTCTAAAATGCAGATGAAATGGCAAACAGTGCAGACCCAGATCAGACTGCTCCTAAGCGGAGCAGTCTGATCACCCAGATCAGACTGCTCCTAAGCGGAGCAGTCTGATCAGGGTCTACACAGTTTGCCATTTCATCTGCATTTTAGACGCATTACTGCCTTGAAAAAACAAAACTGTTCAATTTTTAGGACTGTTACGGTAAATGTTATAGGTGTCCCAATATCCCAATATTTATGATTCTTACGGTATATGCAGTCTCTTTTGGCACAAAGTCGATTATTTAGCAAAAAAAAAAAAAAAAAAAAAAAACAGTAAAAAAATCTCAATTATGCTGCTAAACTGTTACTATGGACATGTCACCCCACAGTTTCGCGGTCAGTAGTATGTGGATATCACCACTCTCTACTTACTCTACTTATCAAATTGCGAGATCTTGGTTCTTCGAGAATCCATGTTATTTAGATCTTTCACGCCTGGTGAACGCGCAATTCCACTCCAAATCAGAAATGAGAAAATAAAAGAACTCTTGCATAGAAATAGTCGATAGATAACACTAACTCCGAATTTGCGGTTTTGTCACTTTCGGGATTTTTGCTAAAAAAAAACGGCCATTTATTTTTCACAACGTTGAAAAATAATGTACTTAAATGCTTTGCATCCATATGAAATGAATACCATTGTTATATATAGGTAATTCACTGAAGCTTGATTTTTTTTCAATTTCCATATATGAATAGAATTCAGCTGCGTTTACCAAGCATGCATTATGCTCGGTACGCATGCACTAGCCAACCAACCGCCAAATTATGGGGATACGTATTTAAAAAAAAGCAAAGGTCAAATACTATGACACATACATATTGTAACCCTGTCGACGATTAAGTGCATCGTAGGAAGTGCCGTCAGGAGCTGGTAAATTAAAGCATTAAATACTGTAATTATAAGACGAGTAAAATTGTCACGTGGTCTTGAAAGTATCTATTTTTTTTCAAATATTTTTTATTTCATAATTAATACGATATCTGCATTCTCCCATTCTGCATATTATTATCATATGCCCAAACCTTTAGCATGAGATGACAATGGGACGGTGATAACGAAAGTTTGTGTGCAAGGGAACCCCGATTACGACAGAAAGATTTCCTCTTCCATCAGCAATCGTTAGGTCAACAGGCTAGCGCTTAACCCACTCAGCCAGGGGGGCTTCTTCACCAAGGTGACATCAGTCTGGTGAGATGTGCTCCTCTCACCATTGAGATGCTTGAATCACCAGGGGTCGTATTTATAAAACGACTTAAAAGGTTGCTATGCTGTCGCTAAGGCTGAATTTCTATGAAGTATGAAATTTGCTCTGTAGGGACAGTCTTTTCAGACTGTTCCTCCAGAGCAAATTTCATAGTTGTAGGGAATCCCCAAAATAGAAATTTAGCCTTAGCAACACCATAGCAACGACTTAAGTGGTTTTACAAATACCACCCCAGACATACCCTTGACCTCTGCGGAAGAAAGTAGAAGAAGAAACATAAACCCAAAGGAGAAGCAGAAAACAGAGAGGGTGTCTAAAGAACCGAAAAGGCCATGAGAAGGACTGGATATAATGTTCAGTGTGAAGAAATTGAAACTTTCCTCAACCAACAACGAGAGCATATCAGGTGATAAAGAGCTGAGATCACAGTAGCAGCACTGAAGTTGTACTTGCTAACATACCAGCAGACGACACCTTCACATTTGGTGCTAAGTGGACAATGCCAAACTATGAGACAACCTGTTTATGTCATTGATTGAAATGTGACAGACACACAATATGTTGAGCCGCGACACGACAAAACCAACAAAGTGGCATGTGCGCCCAGCGAAGACTCGGATCAGCCTGGGCAGAGTCTTTGCAGTGCATTAAAAGGGTAGGTAAGGGTCTAAGCTACCTTCATGCCGAGAGCGAAGACTCCGATCAGATTGGGCGGATGCTCAGGCTGATGTGAGGCTTCGCTGAGCGCACATGCCACTTTGTTGGTTTTGTCTTGTCGCGGCCAATATATTCATGAAGGCTACTACGCGTCTTGTTGTGGGTACTTTTGTGTGTCGCACTGGCTTTGGCAGTTAGCATTTAGATGGATGGATGGATGGATGGATGGATGGATGGCCTTTAAGTCCTTTTATACTGCATTTTACAAATATCAGGACGATGGGAGGGTGATTATGATAGGCTCTGTGCAAGAAGCGCCATCAGACAAATTCTCGTCTCCTGGCAGCGGAATTTGATCCTTTGGTATCCGTTGCATTCAAACACATTATGCATTCGAATGTATGTATGAGGGCACTGCCGGTACTTTGCTCTGTCGCAAACAGCGGGCACTCTCCGCACTGATCAATCGGAACACCGATCGGCCAATTCCGTGAATCAATCTGATTCACGGAATTGGCCGAGCGTGCTCCGATTGCACGTTGATATGTCACATTGCTCGCAGAGAAAGCTGGGAAATTTTCATTCGGGTTCCTTCGGCACTGTTCTCTAAAGCCTTATCCGCCATCTTCTTCTTTTGTTCGTATTTCCCTCCTGTAAATAGGAGCACCTGCGTTCACACTACGCAGTAAAGTGTTTATAAGAATAAAAAGTTATGTCACTAAAACTGTCAAACACACTCCATACAAGTTATGCCACTAATACTGTCAAACACACTCCATACAGTCATAAAATGCTAGTACTGCCTATATCTGCCCATATACAAATGTCACTTCCTCCTAAAATGTTGAGCAACTGAACAGACAAAACGGTAGAACCCAGAGTCTTACAATACACTGTGACCTCACAATGACTATAGCGAACAAGTTCAACACCAAATGCAAGCCTTTGCTTACAATTGGCACAAGTGTCAAACATTCCTTAGAAGGACGTCGTCGTCACTGTCCAGCACTTCTAGTAAATCCACAAGAATTGACTGTTCAGTTGCTACTGTCAGAGAGTGGTTTTTTCCCCTCCCCCCACCCCCCCCCCCCCCCGGAAAAAATGGCGATAGGAAGGACGGCTATATAGTTGATTTTCCGGACCTCATAGAGCCACTTTTCCCCCATAGTCCTTAGTGAATTTGGTATGGATTTTGGTATTTTACGGAACGGAACGAAACGGAACGAAATGAAACAGAGACATTTTACGGAATTAATCGCATTAGAAATGTATCAGTTCTTCAAGGGAGCTGATAAACATAATTAATTACAAAAAATCAATATGCAAATTTAGCAACCATATTTTTATAATAATCAATAATTACTAATTTAAGGAACGAGCAGGGTGTGATTTCTTCCCATCGCAGATATAAATACTCACTAATACGCATGCAAGCTTACAGGAAGATGTACGAACGAGTGCTTTGTCAAGTCATGTTTGATTTAGTAGGGAGTTTAAAACATTGAAAATGATAATCGGACGTGTGTCCCAATGGGAGTCGAGCCCACGACTCCTGCTTGAAAGGCGAACGCTAGTCCAGACCCTCCGCTGCGTGCACGCACAGATGAATGCTTGTACAAACACAAAGTTATACACATTTACGCACACAACCGCATACACTCATAGCTTTTTTTGGCTAACATGGAAAATCAAAATGCCTACGTGTATTCCGAAAACAAAAAAAAAGACTGTTAGACACATGCATGCGGTTCTAGCATCTGTTATCCATTGCTATTTTACAGACAGATACTCGTATTTCCGTTTCAGTTATGAACCTCGCTATTATGATTGGAGAAGGAGCAAATTCCGCTATGTAGCGTGTTTTTCTGTAGTCATATTAGCAGGGGGAAAATCCACTATAGAGGGGAAAAATGGCTATGCAAAAACACGTATAGTAGATTTTCCCCGGGGAAAATTGGCTATATAGTCTTATTTCCGGGGGGAAATTCTACTATATAGCCATTTTTCCGGTGGGAAATTCTACTATGGAAAAATCATAATCATTTTTCCGGGGGGGGGGGGGCGGGGGGGGGGAACTGCTAGGGGGAAAAAGCTACTCTCTGACAGCTACATCAACTTCAGGGGTATGTGATGCCACTGACCGTGACTCCAGTTCATTAGGTACACTTTGACTGTGAACAACCAGTTCAATATGATCCTTCTGACTGGGTTCCAAATCATTCAAGTTACGATTAAGAACTTCACAAACAACTGAATAGTCCTGTTCTGCACGAATGGAGGCTTCCTCTTCATGACGGTATCCTTATTTGTTTGAGGCTGCCGGGCGGTCAGTTGAGAAATGTTAGCAGATTTCTTCTGTTTCCAGAACTTCTGACTTCTGGCACGGTCCCTTGCAACAGTTGATAGGGATTTCTTTTTCCGCTTTGGCCTTATTTTTTAGGCATCGGTAATATCCGGGTGACCCAATCCTAAAGCAGAATGACCGTCCTTCAATGGCGTGACATTTTTCGATTTTTTGGCGGTAAAAGTCCTGACCACCAGTGAGAAGCCTGACTAATTTCCACGAAACCTTGAATTTCTCTATAAGATTGATACAATCTAAAAGAGTTTGGGGAATAACAGTCGGTGACGGTTTATCCGAGCTGCCCATTGTTTTTCTTCGAAAAACTTTTCGGTGAACAAAAACATGGCCTCCATTTTAGACGGGTTCCCGCTTTTTTCGATTCTTATCCAAATCTGGATAATAACCAAACGTCCGTACGCCAAATACGAGAGGTCAATACAAGATATCGTGATACAAATTAAAGTCTAAAAGAACCGTACTGTGATTAAGAACGTGCTTGTCTGTCCATGTACGAAACAATGCTGCTACGAAACGTCGTACTACCCGCAGTAGGAAAAGTACAAAGGTAAGGTCAAATCGGGTAAATTCGGACAGCAGGTAAATTCTGACAGTGACATTGTTTCCCTTATATGTCAGTTGTTTGGAATTAAAACAAAAATAACAAGGGAAACAGTGAAAATCCTGATAAGACGGCTCATAATGAGCCGTCTCATCTGGTCAATTGGATTTTCACTGTTTGCAATGGTATGTCCGAATTTACCCACTGTCCGAAGTTACCCGACTCGACCCTACCCATGATAGGGCGTCATAGTCCAAACCAAGCCAGTTTGGATTGTTAACTGTTGCCTCACTCTTCATAGACATTCTCTGACATTAGCCAAATTCTGCCTCAGGAAAAGAATCAGTGAACATGTGCTCATTTTCATCAAGCTGACATCTGCCAAGGCGCAACCATTTTGTATCCGTGATTCTCTGAAAACCCGACCCGGAAGACCAACCAATCAGCAGCCTCCAAAAAGTGAATGGTTGGCTATGTCGACAAATGTCTAAGAGCTTCGCGAAGTAAATTGAACAATTTCATTTTAATTGGTTCGTTTGATAATTAAGAAAGGAACTTTTGATGGCTTCAAAAACAAATTACAAACCAATTAAAAAAGGAAACAGTATGTTCCAAATTAATTTAACATAGAAACTGGAATGTATTTTTGCAAAATATCATTCCCGTTTCATTTGCTGCTTTAACAAAAAATAATAAACTTTAAATTACAATGTTCTGAGAGACCTTAATGTCTGCAGCCATACGAAAGGGATCAGCCACGTACCAAACATGGAAACAACATTTGCTTGTGAAACAAGCAATGGGGTCGGGCTACATTAGTTTCAAGTTGTGTGCCCGCTACAAAGGCGACAACATATAATACTATGAACGAAAATCAAAATGTATCTTAGAATTGTCATTATACTGCTTTCTACATTGTCTGTGACTCTGATTTTATAGAATCATGTTTCCAATTTCTCAGTAAAAGCTGTTTACTTCTCCCTATGGATTCCAATGTCTTAGAAATTCTAGACAATACCGTAATTATCCTAATTAATGGGCACCTCAATTATGAGTATTTTCACGAATAATGTAGAAAATTATTCTTTTTTTTTCTCATTTGCCGTGTTGTAGCCTGGTGGCCAACAGTGAAGACCCAGATCAGACTGCTCCTGAGGAGCAGTCTGATCTGGGTCTGCACTGTTTGCGCAGGAATTTTGACCTACTATTTAGGGTAAATACGGTAGAAAAGATCAATACGAAGCCGCAGGTGTGCTCGACAGGGAAATGACAGTTTCTTGTGTAACTAGGAGACGAGTTCTATAATGGTGCTGTCAGTTGCCTTGAGGACTGGCAAGGGAAAATGTAAATTACGTTACCAATTAGAATTTGCAGTCGAAGCTGTTCATAGCCTTGAGGATTTGCAAGGGAAAAAGTAAATTACGTTACTAATTAGATTTACCAGTCGATGCTGTTCGTTGCATAGAGAAAATGCACGAAAAATGTAAATACGTTACCAATTAAAATTACAAGTCAACGTTTTTCGTTGCCTAGAGGACTTGTAAGAGAACTGTAACATTAAGTTAGCGATTACAATTAGAAGTTCAACAATTGTGTCTCGACCTTCAGCTCATAAGCACTCTTATAAAGACATTCAACAGTCAGGTACATAACCTTTAAAAGTTAAAAATATATAACTTGAAGCAGTTATAATTTTTTGTGACTTTAGCAAAAGTAACCTGTTTAAGTTAAAGTGTCTTTTTTCACCTACATATTCAGGAGTTACCGCAATTTTTATGGACAGTTGGGTAATTTTCCCTGAAAGATCTCTTACATAACTTTATGATTAAGCAATAAAATTCTGTACGCATCGTCTAGAAATTGGTACGCAAGGCCCTTGAAGATCAGGAAATTAGCTACTTTTTAACTTACAACAGTTATTTATTTGGAGATTGCAAATCTGACCTTGGCGTAAATAATTTCAGACATAACCTAAATAAGTTATTTTCTACAGCCTCACTTTGAAATTAGTGGTAAATAGGATAATTTTTAACTGCTTCAAGTTATATTTTTATTAACTTTTAAAGGTTATGTACCTGACTGTTCAATATAACAATCTAATAACAATCTTCTCTACAATGTCAGTTTGACTGTCACAAAAGTATATATTTTTTAAATTAGACACTTTAAAGCATAAATTCCGTCAAAAGCATAATATATGGGTATGAAAAACATGGTCCACTGCAGTATTGTGTATGGATACACACAGCTTTTCCTATCAGTTTCGCAAAGGGGAACCACTTCTGTGATAAATAAATAAACAAACATAAATAAATAAATAATAAAAGAATAAATAAATAAAAATGCAAATAAATAAATAAGCAAAAATGCAAATAAATATATAAATAATATTCAGGTCTATAAATAAATGCTATTCTATTCTGTCAATTCTATCCCATAACCTTACAAGGTCGTTGGGGCACCACAGATGATTTCGAAACGATCCCTTTCCACCTTGTCCTGTTTTCAACTGCCCTAGTTGAGCTGGCAAAGTCCATTCCTGTCCACTCTTTAATATTGTCTTCCCAACTCTTCTTCTGTCTACCTCTTCTTTTTTTTCCTTTCACTGTGCCATACAGGATCGTCTTTGGTAAACCAGAAGACCTTGAAATGTGGCCAAACCACCTTAGTTTCCGTTTCTTGACCAGGGTCAGGAGTTCATAATATTCTCCAATGGCTGCTTGGATCTTTCTGCGAACATCCTCATTGGTCATATAGTCCTTGTACGAAATGTTCAGTAACTTTCGGTAGCATCTCATCTCAAAAGCCTGCTGTTTTTTGTTGTTGTTTTTTTCTCTAACTCTACTGTCATGGTCCGCGATTCACAGGCATACAGAAAATTGGAAATGACAAGGGAGCGCATAAATTTCACCTTTGATCCAAGAGATCAATGCAAATAAATGCAGCCTTTTCAAAAAATGAAACTCGTTTCATTCACCATTCAGTGCTAGCCAACGTTCTCCTTTTAACAACAACTAAAATTAAACAAATAAATAAATAAAATACATCTAAACTACAGCAGCCTTTTTTGAGTTGGTCTGTAGCTTAAAAGATTCCAGAACCAAAATAATCAATAAAGCGAACAGTGATGACTCTGATCAGACTGCGCGGATGCGCAGGCTGACCTGAGTCTTCGCTGTTTGCGCATTCTAAGAGGAACATGTACCTCTATCCATGTCACTCAGTCATGGACCAAAAACAGCAACATTCTTAACAAGAGTATGACATGTCATGCAATTTACACATCGATAATTGCTCTAGAATCGATTCGATAATCGATCCCTTATCTTTGAGCCCGCATTAACCCAGTAAATAATTGATTTAAACAAACAAGCATGTTTTTAGATATGTCATTGATATAAACAGAGGCTGCGTGTTTATTTAGTCACAATGAATTGTAGCAAAGAAACTGAGATTATTTTTGTTGCTATTTTCTTTTCTTTTGAAAATGAATTTCTAGAAGATAAATGGGAATCGAGAATTGTAATTGGACACAAGTTCTAACAACAAATTTAAGCGTGAATAACATTTCCAAGAAGACTTAGTCTTGTTTTCCTTTTTGGTTACATTTAATACCGATTTTTTTTTTTTTAATACATTTATTGCTTTTTGTTTTGTTTTTTGAAAACAAATACATTTATTGTTGTTGTTTTTATTGTTTTATTTTTTTTGTTTGTTGTTATTGTTGTTTTTTGCTAATGAATATTGTACGGTAATACTAAAAGCCAGAAAACTTGTTTTTCTGTTTGGTCACATTTTATGCTATATAAAAGATTTTTTGGTTGTTGTTGGTGATGGTTATGATTTTGTTGTTGTCTGTACATTTTTTTTCAGTTCGCGTCGACAGGAATGGACCTGAAGAAAGCCAAGCAGGAGAGAATGGGTGTTCGGTATGAGTAGACTGAGTTGGTTGGTTGATTTGATGCTTAACGTCCACGGTAAACAACTAAGGTCATGTCGGGACGGTCAGTTAACCTAACCACACTATTCCTGGGCAGGCTTAGACCTCCTAAGCGGTTAACCAGTACTAAGTGCACATACTTTCGCCAGTAACTGACAACTGCCCTTCTTGAATCAGCGGAAGGAGAAACGAAAGTATGTGGCCAGACCGGGTTTCGAACCCAGGACCTCTGACTTATAAGTCAGGTGCCCTACCGATTGCGCTACGCGGCCCGGCGAGTAGACTGAGACTTGTCTCAACAAAAACAACAGCAAAAGAATATATTACCTTATCAAAACTTCTGAGAAACAGACTAGATCCACAACTTTCGAAGACAAGTTTGACAAGAAGAACTAGAGACTCTCACAGAAGATTGCGGAGAACTTTAGAACTATGAGCGTTCGTTGTGTGTGTGTGTAGTGGGGGTGGGGGAGATGCAGTTCTAGATCGCAATTAGCAGTCGAATCCTGCACCTCAAGCCACTTTGTATAATTTTCTCATCAAACATCGATTTTGCGTTGACGAAGGTTTTGCGTGCAGATGACATTCAGTTCAAAATAATTGCTACTACTCGCAGGAAATTTGATGGTTACTTCATTTTTTTTTCATTATCAGAACCATCTTACCATAAAAATTAAAAGTGTTAGGACAGGCGAGTCTGAGCAAACAGTGCAGACCCAGATCAGACTGCTCCTAAGGAGCAGTCTGATCAGGGCCTACACTGTTTGCCATGCTATCTGCATCTTTTGAATGCATTTCTAGATTGTAAAAAAGATTGAAATATTTAAGCTTATTACGGCAATTATTTTAAGTGTCCCAATTTTTGGAATTGTTACGGTACAGAGCTGCTGAATTTACTTTGATCCTATTCAATTGTCTATAGAAATAATTTGTCATTGATTTTGCGTTTTTCTCAGCAAGTTGTTATGTTGTACGAAAAGGGACATTTATAGGTGTTCAAAACTAACGACGTCTTTAGTAATGAGACGTTAAATTCAAAGGTATGATACATAAAACAGTGTCATTTTGGGGGAAAATGAGCTAAGTAAAAGCTCCTCGCATTCTTTTCAGCAAAAAATTACTAGCACCCGTTTCTGTGTGACCTAGAAAACTTAACGAATCCTTGACTAATGGCTTCGTCAGGCTAACGATGCTTTGAATGACTGGGCTCTGCACAGTATCTGCAATCATCGGGGTATTGCTAATACGTTCTTTCAACCAAGATGCAATTAAACCGTAGAGCCACAAAGAGCAAAACTTGGCTACCTAGAAATTTATTCATAGACTCGCGGACGCCAGATTGTGCCTGGAAAAGATTCGTTCCCCGGAATCTCCCCGGACCACCACCACCACCACCGCTGCCCTCCCCCGGATGTTCCATTTACCGGCAAAATCGAAAGCAAAATACATATAATCATAATATCAGTCTGTTAATACCAAGTTTAGAAGAATATAGAATGCACGTTCGTCCAGGAAAGAGTTGGGACACCTTAGATTATCTATTTTTAATTTGTCCCAAATGGAAAATTAATACTTTAGGTGTCCCAAATTTCGGGCACATCAATAGTATTAAACAAGATACCCAGTAAAGGCCCATCCAATCTATAAACACATGAGGTAGTTTTTGTGTCTCTTTTTGTTCAGTCCATAGGAATTCAGGTGCAGTCAGCCATGTGATCAACGTGCATGTTGTAATAAATATTTCACAATTGTTTGAAAAGTTGTTAATTTTAGAACCAATATTCGACACCTGAAAGTCGCGCCGAGCAAGGATGGCAGATATTTGATGTTCGTTTCTGCCTGTGCGGGCTTGTAAGGGGTTTTAATGTTCGTATTGTCAATATACAGATGTGCAAAGGGTGCCGCTGTCGCGTGGTTAGAGGCACTCGGTTATGGTGCAGAAGGTCACGGGTTCGATCCCGCAACGGACCAGTCAGCGACTCAAAAACTCTGACATCCCAGCAGTAGATGGGTACCTTCACTCTATTCGCACAGTAACATGCTCTTACTTCTCTACATGCATAATATATCATACTTTGTGTATCGGGACACATCCATGCTTTTCCGCAACTTCTACGAAGGGATACAATTTTTGTGACTTCTTGTTTGCTAGAGCCCTTTGAAAATTAGATCTACTCTTTAAGGAAAGAATTTGCTTTCGGGAAGCAAATTCTTAATGATTTGCCTACCAAAGATACCATGGATACAGAGATGTAAAGCAAAAATGAATAGCAAAGTTGCTTTCCCTCGAAGCGTATCCATTCACCTGAAGGGGGTGGTTACATCGCTAAGGGAAATAATTCTTACCTGTAAGCATTTGTCTCCCTTCTGACAGGGGCAATCCTGACAGGAAAGAATCCTCTCTCAGTGAGAGCAAATTCTGTTTCAGGCCCGATTTCACGTCGCCTTAAAACATGTATGACTAGTGTTGCATTACGGTAAAGGTAAATCATTCGATAACTAAAAGTTAGTCAGTCAATGCTTTAAGGCGACGTGAAATCGGACCTTAAAATCTCAATAGCTGTATATGAAAATGGTTAAATTTGCAAACAGCGTAGATCCCGACGCGTAGGCTCATAATGAGCCGCATCATCTAAAAAGTTCTAAACTATTTGCCAGCCAGTCTTTGCCCAGACGTCATGCTCCTTCTGGGTGAATCCTCAATATGATACAACTTGAATAAAACATTCGAAATGTTTAAGACGTTAATTTTGTCATCCGTTATTTGTTAAACTTATTTCATTTCATTTTATTTTATTTAAGATTTTTTACGGTAGGCGAAGTAAAATCCAAGAGATAGCAAGAACTTTTTGTGCATCAATAAACCAGAGACCTGTCAGAAAGGGTTTTATTGTGACAACTGATTTGGAGAGCACGCTGTTGTACTGAGAAATCTTTAACCTATTCCATTCGGGATGGCAAACAGTTTTGATCCAGATCAGGCCCCACAAACGTGGGGCCTGATCTGAGATCCAAACTGTGTGCTGCCTAGACATAATTTCTACAAGAGTTAGTTAGACCAATATTGTCAAAATATTCTTGATTTTTGATGCAGACGACAATTTCAGCAGACGACAAAAATGCACAGAATGCAATGGGTTAAGAATATTACAATGCAGTGGATATAAGAATCTTTAAGAATTTAATGAATGTTCGATGACTAAAAACAAAAATTAAGAATTTCCCGACAGTTTCCTCAACGAACCGGAAGTATGTTGTTTATCAGTTGCACGGTGCAATGTGTGGAATGGGTGAAAAACATGGTACATATGTAGTAAGATTGAGAGACTGACAGATATTTATATTATCTTAGACATAAAGAAGATGTTAATGTTAACAGGTATTTGATGATGGTTAGCAGAATATGTCTACCAGGTAGTTATCAAACAATCAGAGAAAATTGCAGCAGCCACACAACGTTGATACATTGTGCCGGTAGGGCTTGCATTACTATGATAACAATCGGACATCCCCATTCAGGATACAGAATTGGCCGAAGTGTTACGATAGCTATGATAACTAGGTTAATTGCCCAGGTAAAATTTTGTCCAAATTACTGAATTTAATTGGATTCAATGGCAACAGAAATGGTAAATTTTCGAAAAAAAATATTTAAAAATTCTCGTCCTCAGTAGCCATAAGGCGGATGAAGCTGATGCTTTGCATGCACGTTCATTTATTAACCTTGCTCATGTGGTTTTGTTGCTGCAGCAACATAAGTTTCCAACGACTTATAATGGGAAAAGAGGAAACAGGGATTTATTACTGTGTTACTGCAGATATTTTGACAAAAGTTTTACAGAAATGTTTCTGGAGTAGTCCTCAACCATATAAATTTTTGTCAAATCGTTGATTTTCATTGGTTGCCGTATACGTAGCAACAGAAATGTAATTGTTTTACTTGCAACTTTATGAAACTTGCATATAATCTGAATGGGCATAAAATCTCGAAAACGTTTGAATTTGGGCCAGATCTGAATATTCACTTCGGAGTTACTGCAACGTTATATTTTATTGAAACTTAATCAAACTTGTTGATAACCAGGACTCGCATAAACTCTCGGACAAGTTTGAAATTTGGCTATATTGTATATTTTGCTTTGGAGTTACATTCACTTTAAAGCTTACATATCCTATACTAGACCTTGTCCCCGGCATAGTGACTTTTTGGGAGGATTAATATACTTGTTAATCCATTATTAATTCAGGCGAGACAGCATTGGCCGCTGAGGCCTTTCAGCACATCTAAAGTTATTTACATAACTTCAGTTCATGCAGTCTCCGCATGATCAACTTTTCCGTGGATCAGTCCACTTTGGCACTGGATTATCCCACTTTGTGCATTCAGACGCTTCGTGTCAGCCTCAGCGACCAATCAGAATCAAGCCCCAGATTTGGCGCCTGTTTCAGTCTGCAGTTCTGCAAGCCGCGAGCAAGCATTGTTTACATATCGCTAGCTTTAAAATGCGTTGTTTCCCTCCCACCCTCCTCGGGCAGGAGCATTGAGTTGCATTGTACACAGTATATGAGTTGTATATGTGTTTTTATTATTACCTTCCTTTTTTTTTTAATAGAGTAGTTGTAGTTAGGTGGACCATTTATATTGCTTATATGCGCCTTGACATACTTAGTGGATATGTTGAATTATCTCACATCTATTGCTGTTTTTTAAATCTAACTCCATTTGTGCCAGTGCTATTCATAATAATTATTAGTGTCACTGTAATGTTACACCTATTCATAGGTCTATAGGATTTGTGAGATGGACACTTCAATTATGGACCACTATCTTGTGATTCCAGTGCCGTTTGTAATGGACACTATAGTGTGATGAGAAGGACACTTAAGAGTGCCAAGAAAACACCATATTGTTTTATCAGTGCCATTATTTTATGGACATTACTCAATGCCAGTAATATATGGACATTACTCAGTGCCAGTAATATATGGACATTACTCAATGCCAGTAATATATGGACATTACTCAGTGCCAGTAATATATGGACATTACTCAATGCCAGTAATATATGGACATTACTCAGTGCCAGTAATATATGGACAGGCAGTGCACACATAGACAGTGATAAGTTATCTATCCGTGGGAGATCATTTCCATGATAGTCATCAGACATGAGCCAGTCAAGCCTGTCTGTGACTGTTATATAATATTTGATATTATGCTCCAATTGCATGCTTGCTAAAATAAATGGTCTACAGGTACCCAAACCCAGTCTTTCTCTTTTATTATATGACTGCATGCTGCATCAGCTTGGTTCTCAAGGGAGAATTAATATGAAAAAAAAAATCATCAATGGACAGGCATGAAATCTCGGACAAATTTGAAATTCGGCCATATTGTACAATTCACCTTAGAGTTAATTACCCTTGAATGCTAAGGGCGAGCTACAGGACCAATGGTCCTCTGGTTGTGAGTTCCTGTTTGCCTTTCTGAACAACACATTTCTTCCCAAATGGGATCTACTCTTGAAGGAAACAATTTACTCCTGAAGGAGCATTCATGAGCCTGGTACGTCACCTTAACAGGAAATAATTTCCTGAAGTTCTTTTATGTATGAGTATCATCCCAAATAAGTGGAATAATGGAGAGGACAGCAAACCTGACCATGCTTTACACTATGCCAGTTGCCTGTCTGATTTATACATGTACCTCGCAGACCTCGCAGCAAAATTTTCCAAAAATCAGTTCGCCTCAAAACCTTATTAGACTGCAAGGAAAATACATTGAATTATTCAGTCGTGTTGTTCTAACGAAAGTGAATTACCATGGTCACACTAACTACCGGAACACCTAAACCGAATCACCGTATTTACATTAAAATCTGAATAAACCCGTCTAATTAGTCGCTGATGGTAAAGAGATGATGGTGGAATAATTAACAGTGTCGACCAGATCAGACTGCTCCTTAAGGAGCAGTCTGATCTAGGTCTACACTGTTAAATCAGTTAGCTCTTTCCCAAAACTTGGAATCATGGCGGTAGATGTAAAGAAGCTGGCTTAATTAGATTTTTAAGAAAACCAGAAAATTACTTAAGCGGCTCCTAGCAGACCATAATGTAATAATAGCCAAACATGGCGGAATTGCCACATCAGTGAACGATGAAAGCTTCAGGTTTAACGGCCATGTTTTGCACATAGGAAGGATTGGGTAACATGACGAAGAGGAGGCTTGAAAAGATTCACGACTTGAAATGAGCTCGGGCTTCGAGCCCGTCATTTTTGGATTATGAGCCCATCCACCTGTATTACCGGTCCAAGAGTGAAATCTTAAGTGCCAAAATTTCAAGGTTCAATCGTTGATGTTAAAGAATATGTCAAACCTTCTCGCAAACAGGGAAAGAAATAGGAAATGGGCAGGCGGTTGGATGATTGAAATACGTACGTAGACAGCCCTCACACTGTAAAAAATAGAATAAATAAATGTACTGACCCCAACTGCTTGACAGGCCCAGCACCTGCAAAATGAGCACAATGGTTTAATATGCTACAGTCGCATCCTGTCATTTTCCGTATGTAAAATGTATGTCCAGTAATTTTACGATACCAAAGTTACGAGGTATTTCACCGAAAAAAAATTTCAAAGTGCAAATAGGTACTCAGGTACTCTTCCTGACTACGAAATGCTAAATTTTCGAACAACATGAAAAGAGTCCTATTCTTTTCTCGTATTCGTTGCCATTCACGCAAGGCATATTATCACCCATGACAACTCGACAATTTTAAGACAGACGGAACTGATGAATGGAATGTCTGTATTTGTCTCGTGAGAAACAGATTTGCATAATTTGTATTCAAAATTCAATGCACAAGAGAAACA
Source organism: Ctena decussata (assembly GCA_963989385.1). Classification (NCBI taxonomy): domain Eukaryota; kingdom Metazoa; phylum Mollusca; class Bivalvia; order Lucinida; family Lucinidae; genus Ctena; species Ctena decussata. The sequence continues at coordinate 36,658,730 of OZ022515.1, forward strand.
CAAAGCAACGGTCGTAAAATCTATAAGAGTTCCTTCTAGAGCAGAGAACTCATTCAAAAGAAGGAACATGGTCCATAAATAATTCGAAGTTTCGGCTATCCAAGCCTCATCAGTGACCCTGACATGATCTGGCGACGAAAGCCAGAGAAAAACATACTGTAATTCACTTTGACAAGACAGTCGAATCAAAGACTGGGTGATATAAAAACCTGTCCGGATGGACAAAAAGCGATGATCTAGAATATGAGTGTAAACCAATAAACAATTTCTGATTTCTAAGAATATACCTAATTTCTCAAAATATAACCAGTGTAGGTGTCTTCTAAACTGTCGAAGTTTTTCGCCAGAGAGGTCTTAACCCAGGTCTAAAGAGCAAAAGAGTACTAACGAATACAGTCTCAGAAACAAAGAGTGGCCAGAAACACCAAATTCGCGACTAGGCTCGACGTTAAATTGATTTCGAATTTGTAGCGTTGTGTTTATCGCAAAGACGGGCCCTAATGTTGTAGCGCTGTGTTTATACATCGCAAGAAGTAAAATGGCTGTACATAACTGCAACAAGCAAGCTTCCAATATTTTCATTTCTGCCTCTCCCTAAATGGTGGTTCAACTGTTAGATACAAGAATTTTCTCCCCAAGGAGAAAATAATTTCCTTTAACAGTTGACCCCATTTCGGAAAGGGCTTCATCCTCAAGGGAAGCCAACAGGATTTCACACCAAAAACGTTCCCCCTTGTTAAATATGGCGGAAAAAACGGGATCTACCCATACACATTTAAAAGAGAAATTTACTCTTTACAAAAATCAAATTCTTTTCTTGGAGGGATGCCTATTCTGCTCCCCTGGCAATTGGTAAATGAATCCACTACTCAAATGGGGCTGCTCATAGAATTTGCTCTTTCCATTTAAGGAAGCTCTTTAAAATAAAGGAAACAAATGCTTCTGTCCCATTGCGATCACCATCAGAGACTGGTTAATCCAGGCTCCTTAAATCGCAGCTAGGCATTCAGAATCGAAACTCTTTTCTTTAAACTCTATTAAATTGTCGTCGTAACGTTTATTTATGACCATTTAAGAATCTCTGTAAGCGCTCGATAAACATGAAAAATATTATTGATTGCTATACGCTTCATTTAAGGTCGATTCCTTCCGTTTCCGTTATTAGAGTAACCGTGTAAGAGGATTACTCCGCGACAGAAAATAGATTCTGGTGTTAACTGGGGTTTGGAATCGATAAATAATTTTCTGGTTATGGCATTATGTGATTTTTGTTTGGTTTTGTTCTTTAAGAGACTTGACAGGTGCTGGTCTGTTGGTCACAGTAAGCAGAGGGTGTGGTCAAGGTTGCAGACTTCATTATTGGTCGTGTCACCAATGGTGTTACTGCTCGTGTCACCAAGGGGTTACCGTCGAGAACCTGCTGTTTGAGTCCAACCAATTTCTGCAGACTCTGGATATATCCACATCATCATCATACCCATTACTCCATTGGTTCAAATTGACTGGCATACTGCTTATACTTGGTATATAAGCCATAAACTCAGGAACCCATTTATTATGAGCCGACATGAGGGGGTGAACACGGGGTACTTCAACCCACCTCCCTAAGCATTAAACTGTAAAAAAATCCGTAGATTTTACGGTAGAATACCTGGAATCCAGCTGCCAGTCTATTTCCCGTTATTTTTACGGGCGTCTGCCTGTAAAACACTTTTAGACATCTCGATTTGGTAGAGTTATGATAACTGACCGCAATCGAAAATACTTTTATAGTGTTGAAGGGCTATATGACCAAACCAATACCTGTTTTATTCTACCCTACTCTACGTGACGATTCCGCCAGTGTTTACGGGCGCCCGTAAAAATAACGGGAAATGGACTTGCAGCTAGTTGCCAGGTATTCTACCGGAAAATCTACGGAATTTTTTTACAGTGTACCCCAACCATATTGAAGCATTAAGTTCCCTATGAAAAAGTCTAAAAATCGCGGGACACGTAAAATAATTACCGTAATTGCCTTCAAAATGGACCAGTTTGACATTTAAATGCAGAAACGCGGGGGAATGGCAAACAGTGTAGACCCTGATCAGGGAGCAGTCTGATTTGGGTCGGCACTGTTTGCTCAGCCCTATCTATCCAAATAGAGAGGCGCCGTGATCGAGTGGTTAGAGCGACTCGGTAACAGTGCAGGAGGTCGGCGGAAGGTCGGGAGTTTAAAACACGGGCTTGTTCATCCGGCGACTGGAACACTCTCGTTGTCAATCCAGCAGTAAATGGGTTGGTTTGTTGGTTTTATGGTTTGTTGGCTGTTTTGGGTTTAGCGGCCCTCGGAGACAGTATTTCAGTTTATATCGGGCCTTCCCGAAAGAGAGAAAAATGTTCAAACAACCCCCACCCGTACCTGCTGCAAGCACAGAAGGCCCTCGATCTACCATTATCCATCTCAGTAGGACGTCCCACAAGTGGGACGCCCCGGCACTGGAAGTTATACCCAGCACCATTGCACCACCCAATCGCCCCAGCAGTAACCAGGGAAGGATAAGGCAGCGAAAGGACGGGTCTTTTATATGTTATGCCCAAGATAAAGCGGGCTTCTAAGCCCCAATTACCCCTACGGCCACAAGGCTTTGGGAAACCTGTACGTATTATCTATCCAAAGACTTAAAACATTGCGGTACCGAAGTTAAACAATAGAATGAACATTGGCGTGAGACTCCTCTATCAGGCTGTGCTAACGCATCAATATTTACAAATCCGTTTAACTCCAGTGATAATTTTACTATAGACAAAGTACAATAAAACAGCATGTATTAATATGCTGGCGGATTGCGTTGCCTTCTGCGATCGATTGAAAAGAATCGGAATTCCAATAATAATGGAGGTCGAATTAAGGCACGTGTTGGTCGCACGCGAGCATTGTCAGTCGATGGAGAAGAAATTCTTTCAGTTGTCTGTGATAAAATTCTGCAGCAAAGTTAGTTTCAAAATTGAACTGGCCTGAATGACACCACCCCTCTGTACAACCTCAATGCCTGACAATATGTTTACAGCTGTAGAAGAACCAACAACTCAGTTTAGGAGCCCAGCAGGCACACATTGAATCAACCTTGAGTCCACGTCATGATGTTGAAACAATGTTGATTCTATGTTGATTCAACGTTGTGTGCTCAGTGAGATTGTTCCTTATTAAATCCCATCCCCAAACAAATCATTAGGGGACAGTCGGGTAACTTTGGACAGCGGGTAAATTCGGACAGTGACATTGTTTCCTTTGTATGTCAGTTGTTTGGTACTAAAACAAAAATAACTGGCCAAACAGTGAAAATCCTGATGAGATCTGGATTTTCACTGTTTGCAATGGTATGTCTGAATTTAGCCCCCTGTCCGAAGTTACCCGACTTGACCCTAGGTGCGGGTACATTTCCATGTTTTTCTGCCATATTTTTCAAAGGTGGACAAAATTTATGACTTCCTGTATGCTTCCTGTTTAGGAAACAAATCCCCTAGACTAGAAATAGTCCAATTCATTTTTTCTTGTTCATTCAAAATATACACCATAACGTTTTCTTTCTCAGTATAAAAGAATTTTCTTCTGATAATTATAAATGAAAGATTCTATCTGGGGTTAAATTAAAGTATCTGAGAGGGTTGAAATTTATAAGTGAATGAATATATATCTTTTGGACTGACTCCAGTCTACAAATCCCCCTAAAATGGGGTCTACTCTTAAAGGAATGAATTTGCTGCAAGAGGACCCTGTTCATGCCTTAATTGATTGGCAATTGAACTCATCTCACGAAAGACGGTTTAAGCTGAGTCCGCCAGTTATTATTAAGCTACCATAACTCACAATCCTCTTTACGTAGCTTATAGAACATAAAACAGTCGAGTTACCTTCCTTGATGGGGCGTGGCATCTCGAGTGTTATCGACAATGGAAGCATGTTTATGGTAGAACACACTGAAGGTGGTTTCTTGATCTTAGTTGGCGCATTATGGAGGCCAGGTTGATAAATGCTACTTCCCCGACTACCATGTCTTCTCGAGTTGATGCAATAATTTGGTAATACATGTAGCTTAATCCATAGACTGGCATCAGTCTATTAAATAATAGTGTGGCAAAAAAAAAAATGAAAAATTTAAAAACAATTTAACAATCCTACTAATTTCACACCTTCCGAAAGCTGAATTTAATGATGGCTCTTAATCTTATTAGAATAGAACAAAGCTATATACCGACAGAATGCATATGTGGGCCAGTATCCATGGCTGCTAGGGCCGCACGGGTTTCTCTCATTTTGGAAGGGAATTGTCACCAAAGGAAACAAACAAGATTCCACAAAAGTTGTTATCCTTTGTAAAAATGGTTGAAAAATCTAGAAGTATACTGATACAGCTTCAGTTGAAGTCATAATTACTTAGCTGTACCAAGAGAATGTTTGAACTCGTGTCCTCCGGTAGACATAGCAGTTATGTCTACAGTATCAGCGGCTTCTACCGTAAAATTTCTGAAAATTGGGACACCAAAATAATTACCGTTGCTGCCCTGAAATTTGCACATTTTGGTTTTTCAGTGCAGTAATCTTTTACAAGATGTAGCTGGAATAGCAAACATTGTAGGCCCTGATCAGACTGCTCCTAGGAGTAGTCTGATCTGGGCCTGCAATGTTTGCTTAGAGCTATTTGTCCTAATACTTAGAATTTTATGGTATGTCTGCAGTATCAACATCTTCCAATCAGATTATGTCAGAGTGTACAGATATATCGCCAGGGTTGGCCTGCCATTTTTACAAATGATGGATGGGCGACTTGATTTTACGCCCTTTCATCAGTATTTCAGTTATATCGGGACGATGGGAGGAAAATAATGAATGGCCGTGTGCAATGGAATCCCGCTTACAGTTAAATGGATCCCCGCACATCCTTGCCCCACCGCGGCGGGAATCGAACCCAGAACCGCTAGATCAGCGGGTCAGTCTTGATGTACTGAGCTACTGGGCTACCGGGGCTCCTTCTACAAAGGGATGGATGTGTGACTTGCGATTTTACGTCCTTTCTACCCGTATTTCAGTTATATCAGGAGGATGGGACAGTGATAATGAAAGGATTTATATAGTGGGATCCCGTTACAGATAGAGAGATTTCCACTTCCGGCGGGCCTCGAACCAGGAACCTCTTCATCAGTAGGCCAGCGCTCAATCTACTGAGTCATCGGGGTTTCTGTCACAAAGGGAGACTGACTAATATTTATCGTGTCAGCGAGCGGTGACTACTCAGATTAGTCTTTGCATACGCAGGCTGGTCACAGCATGTGCTCTTCACATGTGCATTCTGACAGGTAATCACAAGATGGCTTACGTTACACCTGAGATGGCGTAAGAATCCAAGGAAATCTCAGATTTATTGTTTATAAGATCATAACCAAATGGTGCCATACGAAAACATTCCTGAATATTGCGGCGGAGGTGCTTGAGTGAACAGCGCAGAGCCTGATCAAGCTCTTCCTTCAAGGAGAAGAATCAATAGTCTGATCAGGATAGGCACTGTTTGCCATTCTAGTGAAAATCTGGTTTGCCACCGGGTAATCAAATCAACCTGTTAAAAAAGTTACGATCATTACGGCATATTTAAGGTGTCCCAATAATTTAGCCAATAATGGTAGTGCCAAATATATTTTACGACCTCTCCGAATCCCTTTCATCATTAAAGTCTATGATTGTAATTAGAAAAGTGTGGAATCATTTCAGTAGCTGTAATCCTGCAGTAGGTTATTGGTATATTCCTCGGGTCCCACAGTGCTACCAAACTAGTTCTCAGCAGCCACACAAGGTTGAACCAACGTGGAATCAACGAATCAAGGCTGATTCAATGTTGATTTAACGTCGTGACGTTGAATCGAGGCTGATTCAAGGTTGATTCAACCTTGTGTGCCCAGTGGATTCCTGCTAAACGGTAAAAAATCTAAAACTTGGGGCACCTAAGATAATTCACATTGCTGTATCCTAAGAACTGAAGATTTTTTTCAGTGCGTGAATGCCTCTAAAAAGTGCAGATGGAATGGCAAACAGTGTAGACCCTGGTCAGACTGCTCCTATAGGAGCACCGTTTGCTCAAAGATATCTGTCCCAATAGTTATAGGTTAACAGTAACGTAAATTCGGGTTAAGTCGTCAGGCTCATTAAGTCGTCACTTTCCCTTCTCGCAATGCTCTCTTTGCCTACGTCATCACAGAAGTGGAGGAGCGGCAAAAATTTAAAATAAAATTATTCAGCTTTTATATTCTTCTGCCATAAATATAATTATTTTTAATATTTGCAAGATATATGCTGCTATTCAGGGGTACTGTTTTTCGACCCTGATCAAAAAGTGGGCGACGGAATAGTCCAGATTTAACGGGTTGCGGCGAATGAGTTTTAAAACTTTCCGTTGCGGCCACGTGCCATAGTAAAGTGCTCGGCCTTGAGAAGAATGATTAAAGAAGCGAAAGAGTGGTTTCCCTTGTGCCAAATCAAATATTTATCATGAAAGAGCACTGACGACCTAATAAGACATCTGACGACTTAATGTGCAGGGCGTCAACTTTTGTCCTATATCCTATATTTGTCCTATATTTTGATGGTTGTCCTATATTGTCCTTTATATGACTAGGTGTCCTATATAGTGATAAAATGTCCTATATATTTATAAGATCATAAAAAAGAAAATGATAATTACATTGAAATTGTAATGACAGACTGTTGGAAGATAGAAAATTAAAGAATTATTGTTCTGTTAGGATCTTTGAGGACTTCCTGACATCATTCCAGAATAAGGAACCTCAAATTCATCAACTGTATGATGAGATGTGTAGTATTGTGAGAATATTGTGCCAGAGGTTCTTGAAAAAGGAAATGGAAAAGGAAAGCCTTTGTGTTGAGCTGGTGCATGTGAATGTCTCTTGGTCAAATCAGCTATCAGATGATAACTATAGGAGATACTACAAGGAAGGAGCTCAAGAAGTTGGATAGAGATGTACAGAAGAAGTGCTTACTGGGATTGTGAACATTCTTTAGTTCCATTGTGACATATCTTCAGAAGTTGCCACTGGAGAACAAACTACTGAAAAGTCTTGGTTGCCTGAATCCTCAGGAAATGAAAAGTTCTTTCCCACATGACAAGAAATTTCATCTGCCAGATATATATAGAGGCTGCAAGGGTAGCTGATGAAGTATGGCTGATGAACTTGAATGTCCACCTCCTGAAAAACATGTAGACCATTACTGGAGAGATGCATTCAATATCAAACAGACTGATGGTAAGCCAAAGTATCAACTCTTGAGTAAAGTGGTCAAGACTGCTCTGGTTTAGCCACATGGTAATGCTGATGTGGAAAGGGTATTATCAGAGAACACATCTGTTGTTACTGCAGACAGAGCATCTCTGTCTGAGACAGCCAGAAATGGTTTAAGAGTTGGAAAGATACAGTGAATTTTTTGTAGGCCTGAAAAACTTTCTAAAAAACTTTCTCTGAACAAGAAAGATCTGTTGGCTGCAAGAAATTCACATTCAGAGTACATGAAAAGATTGGAGTAAAAAAAAAGCAAAAAAGAGGAGGACTTGAGAAAAGAGAAAGAAAGGAAAGAAGCTGAAGATGAGAACAAGAGAAAAAAAAATGAACTAATGTCCCAGAAAAGTTCAGTACTTGAGAAAGAATCATGTCTTGAGCCAAAGAAAAAAATAAATGAGTCTTTGAATTCAGAAAGACAGAAGAATATTCTGAAAAACTGCAAGAACTAAGAAAGAAACTGAAAAGGGTGGTTCTATAGAGCTTATGGGTCCTTGCACTTAACTTTCAGCAAAAACTTCTTTAAATCATGCCAGAAAATCTAACTGATATTTATACAAGATAAGTATAAATGCCTTTTGAAACAAATGAACCAACAGGTGCTGATTTTGTTCATATGCAGGCAGATACCTTTTAATATGCACTGTTTTATTTTAAGTCCATAAGGATATTATATCTGCCACAGGCAATTCTGATAAAGAGCTGCTCAAGCTTTGAGAGACCGCAATATTCACAGAACGCATTTTGCACACGTGTGTGATGAATACGGTCGTATTCTTCACATTTTGCAGGTGTGACAAATGCGTTCGGATTTTATTGCGATTTTAAATAGAAGCGCATTTTTCACACATACAGCAAGGGAAGCTTGAGTGTGAATGACTTGTTATCCCTTTCCAATTATGAGTTTGAGCCCCAAATACACTGAGCCTTCAGCTCTTGGGGAGTTTAGAGGAAACGCAGTCTCCACTGTCCGGCGCCTGACGTCGTCTGTCACACCTTCGAGCTACTATATCTCTTAAACGCCTGGGTCAGTCTCAACCACATTTCATATATAGCGTTCACAAGGCTGGGGAACGATGACATTTCCTTTAAGACAGTCGCTTGAGATTGTGGTTGCCATGACAAGCGAAATATCCCGTAGACTTATGACTGAGATATGATTCTGACCGGTTTTATTGATTGTTTTGGGTTTTACTGCCCTTTGAGACAGTATTTCAGTCTATATCGGGCCGTGATTCTGACCAGACCAACCTTTTGAAACTTGCAGATAACTAAGACAGACATTTTAAAAATCTTAAGACAAATTCACTACTATTCAGATCCGACCGATAATGTGGAAATTATGTGTCCCACGATTGCCGATAAAGTCTATAATCTTTTTAACTTTATTATTATTTACTGGTGGTAAATTCCTTTCCAAAAGGGAAGATAAATCATACAATACTTCATGAATATTTTTAACACTTCATTCATTTTTTCGGGAGTAAACCCCTTCCCCAGGGGTTTCCCCCGCAAACCCCATGATATCCAGTTCAACCAGGATTTGACTTTGTGACCTGGAGTGAATTCAAGAATCCCGTGAAAAGCATTTGAAGTTTATGTTTTATTATTTCCCATATTTTATTACCTGGCTCCTCACTGGTGAAACATAACTGTGCTCTCAGTTGCGAAATAATTTGTGGGGACATATTGATTTTGGCTTATCAGTTCGTCCGTCCGTTCGTGATGTATATTTGTATCATATTTGAATCTTATATTTGTACCAAGTTTCCTAAAACTACTAGTTTTAAAGTTATGAAGCAGAAACAATTTGTGACGGACAGACAGGCAGACAACTATGGGAAAACGATATGTCTTCTCTCCTATTTCATCCCCATGGAACCATATACCAACAAGCAACTGAATATACCAATACCTTTAACCTTGATGCAGCATAAGGGACTGTTGCGAAGAAGCTACCAACCAGAATTTTGTATTGGAAATGCCTAATATTGCACAGGAATACCCGAGGTCTCTTCCAGCTGGATTATGGCACCACCAAACACAGTTAGTACTAGAAGCTGTGCACTTCACCTTACGTCATCAGCATACATGTGTATTAAAAGGTTTTCCACAGTCTTGTGGCCGTAGGGACAGTGGTTGTTGGAGCCTACGGTGTCTTAGACACAGGTTATGATAGAGGGAGCCTATCCTGACATCTAACCGTCCCTGATTCGAAACAGGTACCCAGTTACTGCTAGGAAGACAGAGTTTTTCAATCGTTGACCCGGCGGGCGACTCGAATATACGACCTGTTGCGCGGAAGAACAGAGCAGATTTCTAGTCTTTTTTTTTTTTTGTTTACTGTACCGTTTTTTCGTCCACTATAACCTTCATAATTTCAGGGTTGAAAAAAATGTCAAGAAGTGAAAAATAGGTTTTTGTGATATTTTTTCATATTTTAGGGGTGTTGCATGCATTTGGAAAATTACGTTTTCATGGCACATATCAAACGCAACTTTCACAGATATGTGAAAAATGCGTTCGAATTCTGTGAAAAATGCGACCGGATTCGTCACACGTGTGAAAAATGCGAACGCATTTTTCTCACATGTGACAAATGGGTTCTGTGAATATTGCGGTCTCACAAAGCTTCTTAGACTACCTATTGTCAAATTATCTTCCTAAGATTATGTATTAATTCTGCCTATTACATACATGTATTTTCATTTAATGTTTAAATACAATAGCTGTATTGAGATAGAAACAATAAAAAGGTGGTTAGGGGATGGCTGTAGGGATGGCGGAGGCCATCTGTAATGTCCTATATTTGTCCTATATTTTTGCTCTGAAATGTCCTATATTTCTATATATTTTTCAAAATTTTGAGTTGACGCCCTGAATGTGACATTTTTATGTATTCTTGTCTCCACTCTTTTACACTAGAAACCGAACAGATCTATAAATCGCGAGAATGTTTCACTTCATCACAGCAATTGTATTGATGTTACTGTAGGAATGAATTTTATTTCCGTGGAATTTCTCGATGTGTAAACGCCGGCGAATCACTCATAAACTGAGTAAAGCCCGGAAGGCTTTATGCTATGTTTGTGGGGAATTCGCCGGCGTGTAGACATCCATTAAGTCCACAATATTTTATGCCTTAAAATTCCAGCTGCATCATGAACTCATGGAAAATAGTTGTAAATCGTTGACTTTAGAAGCTTGCGGAAAAATAGCTCAATGAGATTACATTTATGATGCTTGAATTTACGAAGTCTAATTTTTTTTCTTCTAGCAATCAAATCGCACGAAACGAACTAAGTTGGAATTATTGAGAAGTATGGGGTGGTGGTAGCACCTTGCAAGCATCATCGAAGAGCATTGGATACTTTCTATAAAAGCAAGCATATCTAAACTCTCTCTCCATCTTCTCTCTCTCAAATTATTCAATTTCTTATTCCTATTATCTGATTTTCAGGAATGCCTTCAAGGCCTGGTTCCAAAGGTTCGAAAGCTTATACAGGCAGTCAGTGAGGTCTCAGACTTTGCAGATGCGCAACTCATCTGAGACGTAGTTTGAATAAACTGCCCAGAACCGCTTCCCGTGTTTCTTGGAACACCAGAAGGAAATGCACATAAACAGGAATGCATGCACAAACACACATATCCCCCCCCCCCCACACACACACACACATGTGGTTATGATCTCAGTGCTCATTTATTGAATTATCTTCGTCATGATAGAGTTCTGTTCTTGATATTACGTGTTATTATTTGCAAGAGGTCGAATTATTTGATGAAATATGGTTCCTTTCTCTTTTTTCAAAAGTATCTACGAAGACTATAACTTAAGACCTACTGACGACATTCCAGTACATAAGATGACGACTTAATTTGCAATGTCATATAAGGTCGTCAGGTCCACCCTTCTGTCATTCAGTGATTGTTCACGTAAAAAGTTTGTATTTCAGGAATAACTGAAATAAATAATCGTTTAGATTAATAATTCTGGAACCCGTTGCAAAAAACCGTTCTTAAATACCTTCGTTCGTTTGTGTTTAGTAATACAAAATATGCCGCAACCTGACGACTTAATGTGCATTGACGTTAATTATGATTTTAGCCGAACATCAAGATCTTGCGAATCAATATGTTAGCACTTGCTCAGCGAACGTGCACATTAATAACTTTTAACTAAATACATACACGTATGAGTATTTTGGATAGATTTTCATAGGCAAAATTACAAATACTGGAGGGCATTCCTGTCCATTTTCAAAATAATTTTGCATTTCTTTTTGTCCTCCTAGAATCTTGTAGTAGTTTTCTTTCCTTCTTTTTCCTTTATTTTCACTTTCAGTCGACTTAACCTCAAACATAGGAAATTGCCATTATGGTGAATCTTCCAAAACTACAAAAAAAATCTAAAAATTGGGACACTCAGAATATTTACCGTAACCGCCCTTAAAATTTACAGTTACGTTTTTTTCTTCTTCTTTTTTTTCAATGCAGCAATGTGTCTAAAAGATGCAGATGGAATCGCAAGCAGTGTAGACCCTGATCAGACTGCTCCTTCAGGAGCAGTCTGATCTGGGTCTGCACTGATTGCTCAGCCCTGTCTGTCCCAATATTTAGAATTTTACGGTAGTAATAATCAGCTGTAGGTTTGAGTTGTTAAGGTTCTGATGAAAGGTTGTTTCTTATGAAGATTTTTAATGTAAAATGCAGAGTGAATTTACAAAATTTTGAGCCGAGACACGACAAAACCAACAATGTGGTTGTGCGCACTGCGCAGATTCAGATCAGCCTAGGCATCCGCCAAGTTTGATCAGACCGTTTGTTAAGTGCTCAAAGGGTAGCTAAGGGTCTAAGCTACCTCCATGCGCATAGCGAAGACTCTGATCAGAATGGACGGATGCCAAGGCTGATCTGAGTCTGCGCTGGGCGCACAACCACATTGTTGGTTTTGTCGTATCGCGGCTCAAATGTAAATGAAAAACTCATTTCAGTTGCAAGCTCTTTCCAACAAAAGTATGTAACTCTATTTTAGTTGGAACAAGACTTTTGCTTAATTACACTGAAACTGTTACGTGTACTGTCAGAAAGAAGTTTTCCCCTTTTCCATTGGAAATATTTTGACTATAGGAAAGGTGATTAGTGGATTGTCCAAACCTCACACTACCACTTAAGGGGTAGTGATCGGGCGATGGTGCTGGGTATAAACTCCTGTGCCAGGGCGTCCTACTTATTTGGATAAAAGTAGGGTAAGGGCCTACTGTGCTTGCAGTAGGTGTGAGTTGTTTGGATATATTTTCTCTCGTCTATTATTGGTCTTTTCCTTCTTATCCTCTCTGGGAGACGGCCCGATATAGACTGAAATACTGTCTCAAAGGGCCTTTAAACCCAAAACAACAAGCCAAACAGAACCACTTATGCACCATAGTCATTTTTCTTCATCGGAAAACATGGTAGTTGGCATGTAGTGGGATTCCCAATTATCATCATAGCTGAATCTCTGCCCTGCCTCCCTCCCCACTTCCCATAAGGGATGCTAGGGATGTTGAGATGAGTACTGCTTAGTAATGAAAGCAAATGGCGTTGTAAAGCAAAAAAAAGGAATAAATAAAATAAATAAATAAATAATAGGTCATCATGTGGAAAATTCTATGTTTGCTCCCTTTCTATTCTATTCTATCCCATAAACTTGCAAGGTCGTTGGGACAACACAGATGACTTCGAAACAATCCCTTTCCACCTTGTACTGTTTTCAGCTGCCCTAGTTTAGCTGGCAAAATCCATTCCTGCTCACTCTTTAATATTGTCTTCTCACCTCTTCTGTCTACTTCTTCTTTTTCCATCCACTGTGCCCTGAAGAATCGTCTTTGCTTAACCAGAAGACCTTGCTCCCTTACGTTTATTAAATTCCATGAAATCTGCGAGCGTTACCGAAGCAATTTAACACTGACAGATAAAACAATTAGGAATCGCATGCTTTTGGGCATACTTGTCTAGAAAGAGCATTCTGAGAATATCAGAAAGACAAATGAGGAACTTCAGAAGAAAAAAGAACCTTTTAATCCGCGCAAACGGCAAAGACTTGGATCAGCCTGCGCGTCCGCGCAGTCTGATCAAAGTCTTTATCTTCTATGGTTCCTCAAGAAAGTTATATAGGACAAGAATGAATACTCCGATCAGTCTGCACTGAGGCTTAAACAGATTTTAAGTTAGCTGTTCTCACGTTTTGTCAGGCTCAGTTTCCCAAGATGCGACATAAACAGTTCTGCGCAGGGGAAAATATGAACAGCAAAAGCTGAAACAAGGATCAGCATGAACGCAGTTTGATCAGGACTTTGTCTAACTAATGTTTAGACTTTTAAAAATCAAGATCTAAAGATGATATATATATTTAAGAAAGAAGGACTCCATCAGATTGTGCATCTTGCAATGATTTTTCGACTGATTTGACTATTTTCATGAGCATATCACAGCCAACCCGACCCGAAGCCTTGGTACAGACATGGTCGACTTGTCTCAGACTGTTTCTGTAAGAATTGATCTGACCTGAGCAGTCGCTCAGGATCAACATTGTTTGCGGCATCTTCCGGCTGGTTTGGAGGAAATTAAAACCAACTTTTTTCGGATTTATGATTATTTTATAGTCACTGTAAAAGTTGTCCGAATGCATTAGATAATTTTGATATTGTCTTCTTCCTGAATTCATTGCACATTCTGGTAGAATTCCTCATTTCTTCAGTATTACCGTTAAAATTGTAAATGTTGGGACGGACAGATCTGAGAAAATAGTGCAGACCCAGATCAGACTGCTTCTGAAGTGTAGTCTGATCTGGGTATACACTGTTTGCCATTCTATCAGCATCTTTTAGCTGCAAAACTGCATTGAAAAACAATTCTGTTCAAATTTTGGGACAGTTACGGAAATTATCATAGGTGTCCCAATTTTGAGATTTTCCCGGTATTCTTCAATTTCTTGCATATTCTGGAGAATTGCTCATTTCTTCGGTATTAATTGTGGCACTCACAGAAACATTATCAGGAGTGCAATATCGTAAACAATGACAAATTTGCTACAATAGTTAGTACTTAACCGAATATCAACAAAAAGGTAAAGGGAATGATGAAGGAAGGAACTCAGCAGGCACACAACTTTATAAACGCTGAATCAACATTGATTCATGTTGATTCATATCTAGGGGAGACTGTTTCCAGCACAGCTAAATTTTCAGCAGCTGAAGCGAATTTGAGTCTTAAAGCAAACAGGGCATTATTTTCAATCAAGCAAAGTATCTTTAATAAAAACATAAAGCCGTCGTCTGTTTTGAACATATTTGATGCCCTTGTCAAACCTATTGCTTTATATGGTAGTGAGATATGGGCAGCTTACAAGCCATGTTATAAAGACAAGACGCTTGATGAAATGTTTGAATTGTCATTAAAAAGTAGTAATGAGTATGATAAGTTATACATTAGATTTTGTAAGCATGTGCTAGGCGTTCACTCTAAGGCTTGTAATTTTGCTGTTATGAGTGAGCTTGGTCAGTTTCCATTGTTAATATCAATTATGACAAGCGGCATAAATTTCTGGCTACATATTATTCAGTCCAGTTGTGATTCATTGATTTCAAAAGCATATTTAGAACAACTTAATAGTTCAAATGATAAAAGCGGATGGGTGCAGTTCATCAAAAACGTAATGTGTGACTTGGGTTTCTCTCATGTGTGTAATAACCATTATACCTTTAATTCTTCAAATTTAATAAGCGCAATCAAAAGTAAACTTAAAGAAAGATACATTTCCTTTTGGCAAAAACGTATGGCAGGAGACGAAGGTATGAAGAAACTGCAACTTTATAGACTTTTTAAGCGAAATTTCAAATTTGAGCCATATCTTGATGATTTGCATGATAAAAGTATAAGGAAATGCCTATGTGCATTTAGGATAAGTTCTCACAGATTAAGGATAGAAAGGGGTAGGTACTGTGGGGAAAAACCAGAAGAAAGGCTGTGCGATCTTTGTAATGTTATTGAAAATGAAATTCATTTTTTGGGCCAATGTGATAAATATAATGTTTTAAGATCAACCATGTTTGAAAGTATTAAAGATACCAAGTTTACTGCTAGTACCACTTTAGAGGAAACATTTTTAACCTTAATGACAAGTGATGATATACGCATTGTTAAAGCTGTAGCCACGTTTATACAAGATTGTCAAATTACATGATAGGCTAGAATTGTTAACTTTACCAAGTCTTTGAACTCCAAGTCATATCTGACATTTTGTTCTTAAATGCTAAACAATTAATCAGTGTGTGAATGTATGTACGTGTATGTATGTATGTGTGTGAATGCGTTTGTTATTACCATTGTATGTTTGATTCACATGTAATTTGCCTTTAACCCATGTGATAGGTATAACTGTGCAATAAATAAATTCTAATTCTAATTCTAATTCTGTTGTTTCATTGTTTTGTATCCAGAGGACCAAAAGTGATACTTTCCGATTTAACAGCATATGACTTTGTGCAATTGAATTAAAATCTTAAAGAGTTTCTTCGAGAGCAGAGAACACATTCGAAAGAAGGAACATGGGTCTTACTTCGAAGTTTCGGGAATCCCAATTACGGTTGAAGAGATCTCTGCGGAATCCCAATTACGGTTGAAGAGATCTCTGCCTCTAAAACTGGACCCGGACCGCAGCATAGAAGGCCAGCACTGATTTGACTGATTTGCCAGTATAGAACCAATTGAGCTGAACGTATTTTTCCATATGCATGGATGATGCTGTGAAATGTTAAAGAGGTTTTTTTTATGTTTATTGGTCTGACTTATGCTTTACTCTAAACTGTTTAATGAAAAGTTTCATGCCCTCAAGTGTGGATAGTGTTGAAAAATTATTTGTGACCGGAGGTATACGGCATCTTCATTGGGCTATTGGTATTTTGCTGAACGGAACGGAACGGAATGGAACAGAAATTCTTTACTGAATAAATCACAATGTTAATATATAAGATTGACAAGGGAGGTTATCAATGCGTTTTATTCCGTAAAATAACATGCAAATTTAGCAACCAAATTTCATTGTGACAATCAGTAATTTTTAATTTAGGAAACCAGGCGGGTAGGTGCGTCAGTGGGAGCATGGAGACTAATATATGTTCCGTTCCGAAAACTAACAGCCCTTCATTGTCAGGTTCGAAACTTTTCAATAAACTATCGTTCTCATCATTTATGACACCGTCGTATAACAGACTTTTCCGTTTGCATAATGGCTTTGTCCAAACTGGGCAAGCCTTATCTTTTCAGAAGGAAACTTTATGAAAATATCTTCCTCTTCAGAAAGACGGCTCGATATAGTCTGACATACTGTCTTAAAGGATAAGCTGCATATACACAAATACGCAGTGCGTATTGAAATTTTGTCAAAGTGACAAAATTTCAATTCACAGCTGCGTATTTGCATGCTGAAAATATATGTCAGACGAGCGCCAACCGTCACGAGAATAAGCGCTATCTTATGGACCTATCAGACAGACAGACAATAACTTTAACCACTCACATGTATACATGACATTAAGAGGAATTTCATTAATACTAATCAACATGGCAAACGGACGGTGGTCATATACTAATACTAGCAATGGTAACAGTAAATGATTTGAGAATTTAAATGCAGGGGGGGGGGGGGAGAGAGAGGGGGGGGGGGGAACGCAGAACATAACTCGCGAAACTGAAAGAAAGGAAGAAAACAAAACACTATATTGTACTTATACGGCTCGCCGCATACTTCCTGCCGCCAAATGAATCATACGGGCAAGGCATCCTAAGTAAGCGAATTTTCAGAGTAGTTTAATCTTCAAGATTATAATTATAACAGCCATAAAAATAATTATAACAGTAATGAACGACAGCAGAACGCATATGACTAGCCGTTCCATCTAGCTATTAAGTACAGAACTTCGTCTTACATGAGATTTCCTAATTTCATTGTGTAAAATATACCGGTACAAAGACAATTTCAAACCCCTAGACTTTCCCTTTAGGAGTATGAAACATGTTTTTGTTTATTATGTTGGTTTAAACAATATTTTATTTGAAACTGAAGCATACATAGAGTGAATACAATAACATATAAATGAAATCAGTTCAAATAGGATTCAGAAGAAAGTCTTTCGACTTATGTGAATCTGTATCCTATTTTACTATCGATCATGTCAACAAATATATAGTAATTTGAACTTTGAAACTTTCAACAATTAACTGTTTTAACTAAAGATGACTAGCAAAAGTGTAACATATAATCGGGTATTTTGAGAACAAGATACTAGACAGTAAGGACAGTAAAGTTATTAAAGTCCACGGCGGAAACACAAAGATCAATAAACTTCAAATCAACGCCTATCCAACGTCATTGACGTTGAACCAACGTCGATTCGATACCTACTGAACGTTGTGTGGCCGGTGGGACATTTAGAAGAGACAAATAGAAAAGATTCCGAGAAAAGGACAACAAGTGTGAAACAGAGCAAAATATGTGCAAAGGAGAGCTCCACGGGGAATGGAACTTTGAGTTTGCCGTCAATTACCACTTCTCAAGATATGCAAAGGCACATAAGAATCAAAAACATTCTTATTGCTGAAAAGCCAAAGGTTTGCACAGACGTATGACGGATTCACTTCAATTTGAAAATAGCAGCCACAACAGGCACGCAAGACCTAATAACCCCCGAGTCAACGCTGGTTCAACGTCGTGACGTTAGATCAACGTCGTGAAGTTGAATCAACGTCGGCTCAGTGTCGATTCAAAATAGTGCCCTGTGTAATATTGCGATTTAACCACACCATGTATTCTAATTATATGTAATATAGAATAAAGATTAACTTACTGTATTTCAAAGCGCTTAGTTTTCAATATAAACTTCTGAACAGTTAAGAAAATTTCTTTATTTGATTCGCGTGAAAGCTCAGAGTTACCCCAAAGTAATGTATTGATAGTTGGTGGACAAAAAGTAGATATAGTGTTAAGCATATCTCTTCTAAGATCTGCATATCCATTACACTGAAGTAAATAATGTTTTGTGTCTTCGACCTGACCACAATTGCATAGCGGACTATCAATTATATGTTTTTCATAGAGATGACAGTTCAGAGAGCTACAGCCGGTTCTGATCCGAGAATGGTATATCTGACCGTGGCGAATACCATCATTAAAATATACGGGCGGAAGTTTTACGTCAGTGTTTAATTTATACTTGAAGGAATTTAAACTGCTTGCGTTACGAGTGTCCATTGGTAGATCGTTCCAGTCTCGAATAACGGACGGGAGAAATGAGTTATAGTAAAGCTGCGATTTAGCATGAATGGTTTGGATATTTGTAGCGTTTCGAAGACTATAAGTGGTGTTGTTACCGACAGTTGGAGGGACCAATGAGGTCAAATAATTGGGGCATAAGCCATTATTCATTTTGTAGAAAAGTGTGAGTTTATGCTTTTTTCTTCTTGTTGAAAGTAGTTCCCACCCAGTTTCTTTTAACAAATTATTAATTGATACCAGTTTAGTCGCACCAGTAACAATTCTGGCGGCCTCATATTGAATTTTTTCCAACTCATTTGCTTCATACTGAAAACAGTTGTCCCAGACAACATCTGCATACTCCAAAAGAGGTCTAATAAAAGAGAAATAAATTGTTTGGAGAGATTTTCTGTCGAGCTGAAACTTAAGCTTACGCATGATGTTTATACGGCTCCAAGCCTTAGATTTGATATATTCAAAGTGCTCGTTCCATGATAAGTCTTCAGAAAAGGTGAGTCCTAGGTGTTTATGAGAGCTTACTTGTGCAATTGGCTGTTGGTTCATGTGTATAGGCGGATGTTGTGGTTTGTTTAATTTCCTTGAGAAAATCATTTCCTCTGTTTTAAGGGGATTAAAAGTAACTAACCATTTTGTTGCCCATGTGTGTACCTTAGCGATATCGGAATTAAGTATTTCAGCTGATACAAGAGGATTTTCAACAATAACATAAATTGAGGTATCATCTGCAAATAGTCTAATAAATGAGTTGATGTCCTCAACTATATCATTTATATAGACTAGAAACAGAAGAGGACCAAGAATAGAACCTTGAGGGACGCCCGCTGAAATTGTCGTCCAATCAGAAACTCCGCCAGGTAGGACAACCCTTTGCTTTCTATTATGCAAATAGTCGGTAAACCACTGTAAAAGAGACCCAGTTATTCCGACAGTTTTAAGTTTGTATAAAAGACCCTTGTGCCATACTCTATCGAAAGCCTTACTTATATCGAAAAATATCGCTCGCACTTCCTTTCCATCATCAAATGCTTTACAAAAAGTATTATAGATATCCACAAGTTGATTAACAGTTGAATCACCTTCAACAAAACCAGACTGTAAGGCTGTAAGTATTTCGTGATCTCGAAAAAAGTTGAAAACATGTTTGTGAACTAATTTTTCAATGACTTTACCTATAGTACTTAAGAGAGAAATGGGTCTGTAATTTGAAACGTCACTTAGGTCATTCTTTTTGTGAATAGGTGTGATATTAGCTAGTTTCCATATGTCGGGGACCTTTCCTGAAAGAAGAGAGAAATTGAAAAGATCACAAAGAGGAGACGCAAGAGGTTGTGCAAGCTCTATCAGTAATCTATTGTTTATTGTGTCAGGTCCAGCAGCCTTTCCTGTTTTGAGAGATTTTAGAACGGATTCTACTTCACTAGGTGTAAATGTTATGGGTTCGATGACTGACTGGGGTGCAGGAATTGTATCAGGTAGAGAAGCATTACTATCATCTAACAATGACTGATTAGCAAAAAATGTATTAAAGATATTGGCCTTATCTTTGCTATCAGAATATATGCCATCGTCTTTTTCTAGCGGTGGTATCACTGTTGTTTGAGTAGGTTTTATGAATGTTTTGAGTGTTTTCCACCAATCTCTAGAAGTGTTAGTGTTGTTATGAAGATTTTCAGGGAGTTTATCAATTTGTTCTTTCTTGGACTTCCTAATTTCATTTGTTACCTTGTTCCTAAACCGCTTATAGTTTTGAAAATCAATGTCATTACGGGTACTTTTAAACTTATTAAATAAACGTTTTCTTTTCCTTATCATTTTCTTAATTGTATTGTTAAGCCACGGAGGGTCTGATTGTCTAACTTTTATATTCTTATTTGGTACATGATGTTTTGCTACTTTGATTATTTGGTCAGTAATATTCTGTGCATAAATATTTATGTCGTCATCTATTAAGTTGTTCCAATTTGTTTCGTTAAGTTCAGCAGAAAGAGCTTCATAGTTACCTTTATTATATAGCCAAATATTTCTTGTGAAAACTTCTGAATTGGATCTATTGAAATTAAATATGCAGTATACCGGACAGTGATATCTTATATTCTGTTCCAAGAAAGGATCACCGATTCCACTAATCCAAATATTATTTTTATTTGATGTAAAAATCAGATCTATAACCGATGACGATGTCTCAGTGAAGTGAGTAGGCTCGCTAATCAGTTGGTCAAGGCCAAAGTATTGCGTAATATTGTTTATTTTTCTGCCAGGAAGTTGCTTTAAGATATCTAAATTAAAGTCACCTGTTATGAGAATATCTTGAATATTAGTGTCTAAAGCTAAACCTATGGAATTTTCTATATTTGCCATCGTATTTTGAGGTGAATTTGGAGGTCGGTAAAAAGTGCCAATGAGAATATTTTTATATTGAGTTGTGATTTCCACCCAAACACATTCTAAATTTTGCATTTCAAGGTCATTCCTACGTCTCGTGTGCAGATTATTTTTAACGTAAACGCATACACCGCCGTGATTGTCACCTACGCGATCTCGTCTGAAAACAGTATAATCTTCCAATTTAATTTCATCATCAGAGATCGCGCCGTGCAACCAGGATTCCGTTATGCATATTACGTCAAAGTTAGACAGTTCTGACTCAAGAATATCCGTTTTATTTAACAAACTTTGTACGTTATAATGAACAACGGAAAACTTGTTTTTGGTATTTATGTCGGAGAAAAAGGTAGATGTGTCGCTAGATGTGAATGATATTTCTGGAGAAGATTCGGAAGAGGGTCCAGGATTTTTTTCAATGTCGTTACATAACATCAATAAAGATAGAATAATAAGCAATTCAAAATTAGATAGATAGTCCAAACCTTTAACTTTAATCTGACGACTATAGTTAAGGCCTATACGCAACCGATATATACTAATTTCATCAGGCATTACGTAATAGAGTCAATAAGACAATGAAGCAGTTTCAAGGTTGCCAACATAGGCCTGTAAGTTGCAGCAGGAACTACATGCCTTAACGTGCAAATAGTGGACAAAACGCTTTCCCCGTGGAGTAGTAGAAAGAGACAGAAAAGAGATTTTCTATATGTACAGATAACATAGAACATCTTTGTCAAAATATAACAGACAGTCAGGGAATGAGGAAAACAATAACTGTTGTTTGCGTAGTAGCAGATAATATAAATAAGCCAAATAATGCCGTAACTACACACTGAGTAATACAGCCACCCAGACACCCAATTACTCCGTCAAGTGTACTAATCCGATTTATGTAAAATGGGAATGAAGCCCTCACATGCACATAGAAGTCTCTGTTTTAGCCATACCGTATCTAACGTACTGACATCTCGACACTGACGGGGCATTTGAGTGTCTGAGCGACTGTATATGCTTGGTCTGCTATGAGACGTGTCACTCAAAAAGAAAACCCCAAGCTGGTAAGACAGCGAAGATCGGGATCAGCCGCCTGATCTACCGTTATGGTCAAACTTCCCTGTATGCATGAGCATTTCATTAACCCTAGTACATTACAAAATAAAAAGCGAAGACCCCGATCGGCCCGTATAGGCGTCTATGGTCAATACGAGTGACAGTGCTCAAACACATAAAACAATAAGAAGCCATCGGGCACACAATCTCCTGTCAACGTTGACTCAGCGTCGTGGCATTCAATCAACGCTGATTCAATGCTGATCCGTGTTGTGTGCCCTCAGGGAACAACTTGTAAGAAATTTTAACATACCAAGTCCGAAAGACATCTAATGCATAGATCTAGGAAATCCATTATTTGCCTATTTTTAGCTTGTCTCGGTTTACTCGTGAATCTGCATATACACAGTAACTGACAATAAGATCATAATCATTTGAATATTATAGTATCAGATATCGAATACATATATATACAGGTAAAATATACATTTGCCTTTTTAGTTTGATAATAAAGTTAAAGTAAAGCTATAGACAGGATCTCTACTGGCGCCATCATCAGTGATTCAACGCTGATTCAACGTCAAGACGTCGAATCAATGTTGACGCAATGGTGATTTAACGCTATGTGTCCGACGGGGAGAGATCGTGAAAAGTCTCTCCCAATCCCCACACAATGTGGCATGCCATAGCCACATCAGAATCGTCTCCAGAAGGCTCCTCCAATGAGAGATCACATCGCCTGAGAAAATTCAGTAACCTACGCAAATATGAAAATAAACTGTTAATTGTAAACTGGAAATGACCCCAAAGGTCCTTTATTCACATTAACTTGCTCTCGCCAATAAGAATATACCATTGTCAACATAGGAAACAAAACCACGCAAATAACCCTTTTCTATGATTTTCTTCCAACAAGGATTTATTAAAATTACCTAACCAACATAGATGGAATAGTCATAGACGTTTGTACATATTCTTACATGCATACAATCAAACCTGTCTTAAAGGGTCTCCGAAGAGAACATAAAGATGGCTTCTAACACGGACAGTTCCCAAGAGAGGTTAACCTTCACCGCACATCGGCCCAAAAATCTTGAAAAAAAAATGAAAATGGCTACCTAACACCGGTGACCCCTTAAAACAGGACTGACTGCAATATAGCATCACAGTATAAGAAGCATACAGATCTACAGACCGCAAGTGTACCATGTTGGACACCCAGACCGCACAGACAATCTGCCTCAGCATTCCTCAGGCGCATGCAGACTCTAAATAGACACAGTGCACAAACCTCGTCATTCTGACACCCACATGTCCACCCCACACGTAGGCCTGGAACAAATAATCCCTTATATGCTCCATGCCAGTCTACTCCGATAATCGGACTGGCATGGAGCGTACAAGAGACCGTATCAAGACCGTATCAAAACCGAAACAACCAGCCCAGCGGCCAGCTCCGTGTTGTTACTTAGTACTTTGAGCCGAATCAAAAGAAAAGGGTACTTGTGACGTCTGAGGATTACGGAGAGCTAGACCAGTCTGTGTACAAATCGATCCAACAATTGATATAGCTTGTGCATGAACATCATGAAGACCTTCTTGGGCCGTCTTGTTTAATCCCATTACAATCATGACTGACACACAGTAAAAGGTTCCCTCGTTGGCGCCTCACTCATCACGGCCAAATAGTAAATAACAGAACGGGGACGGTCACAATGATGTGACACTGTCGTTAGTACATACACCTGAGAGGTGCCTCAGCGAGGCGGTCTCAAAGAGGGGCTACGACAGGGAAGGAAATTTCATTTAGACCATTTATAATGCCGCGGTCTTAGATTATTATAGACCATCAAGTACGGTGTGATCACTTATTTAGAGCCGAGTCGAGAGCGAAGGGCACTTATGGAAGATCTATACCAGTCAAAAAAAAAAAAAAAGAGAAAAATAGAGTCATGACCCCATGTGCGAACATAGGCTGTCATTTACATATTTGTTTATTATGTTGTTGCCCCTTACATGTATAGCTACGTCCCTGTGTCTGACGGGGCTATTAATCCCCCCACCACCACCTCCACCACGCTCCCCCACCCCAAAACCCTAAATAATCAAACAAGAAATTAATTAATCACTTAGACATAAATACGTGCACGAAATGTAGATTCGAAATTTAGAAAGCTCGAAGATTTAAAAACAATCCTTAAATACTCTTATACGTCGGATAATTCAATGATACATAATCTTTTCATACATTTACAGATTTAGCGCGCGCGCGTGCTTGAAGAATTTTAATGCGTACTGCATCTTGTCAATCTAGAGTTTCAAATGATCCAAAACGTTTTGGATAAAATTTAAAAGTCTTTAATATTTGATGTAATAGAAATGTGCTACACAGACCTGACTTGAGTTGCATTGCTGAGGCATTTTTCGGTGACATACACATTATAAATTTTGTCAAAAAATGTGAAAATTTCTACAATATTTCATGCCCAAAATTCCATCTAATCTTGAACTCTACAGTTGTTAGAAACAAGATTGATTGAAAACTAAGATTATAGCAGCATTTATGTAAAATCTGGCAAAGATATAACTTTCTATTTTGAACATGACTTTCCAAAGTTTTTCTTCAAAGCGTGCCACAGAATGCATTTCGCAGACAAGGCTCTAAACAAACTTCTTGAAAGATATTTGGTGCTGGGTTTCGATGCTAAGATAGATTTGAGGTGCATAATTCGATTCAGTTTCGCTTAATCTAGTCCGGTAAAATAGTGGGTGTTTTCGCTTGATTTTGCTCACATTTTCTCTCTATTTTCCTGCTAGATGTGGTGAGAATGTGTAACTCAAATTAAAATCTTAAAGCCTTGAAAACCTTCAAGAGCAGAGCACATATCAAAAGAAGGAACATGGGCCACACTATTGAGGCCTCCTCAGTGACCCTGAAAATATCTGGTTACGAAAACCAGAGAAAAGTACACCGAATTTTTTTGATTTTAATAAGGCAGTCAATTCAAAGACTGTTAGTATAAAAAAGGGTCCAAATGGACTTTCATTTCTTAGTGAACCGCTTAGTTGCCGTGCGTATGAATGCGACCTGCCCCTGCATATCTGCACCTGCATAGATTGCAATACAAGCTAGGGGAGAGTCGGGTAACTTCGGACAGCGGGTAATTTCGGACAGTGACATTGTTTCATTTCTATGTCAGTTGTTTGGAACTAAAACAAAAATTAACTGGCCAAACAGAGAAATCCGGATGAGACGGCTCATTATGCCGTCTCATCTGGAAATTCACTGTTTGCAATGGTATGTCCGAATTTACCCGCCTGTCCGAAGTTACCCGACTCTCCCCTACCTACATCAATGTCAATGCATAACATCTGATGAGGGTAAACCCCTAAAATCCTGACCCACGTCAGGAAAATAAAACATGAATGTGGATTTCTAGAACTTGACATCATTTACGCTACTGGACAGTAGATGGTATGTGACATTATAAACCGTAAAACTCTTTATATTGGGACAGAAAGGTCTGAGCAAACATTGTAGGCCCTGATCAGACTGCTCCTAAGGAGCAGTCTGATCATGGTCTACAATGTTTGCTATTTCATCTGCATTTTTGGACCCATAACTGCAAGTAAGACCAAATTGTTTCAATTTTTATGGCATTTACGGTAATTATTTTCCGTGTCCTGCTTTTACATTTTTACGGTAAGTCAGATTCTCTTATTGCAACTGCATCTCACTAATATTATGTCTTTTAAATTAAGAACTTGGAACCAGTTTCAAAACAAGCATGATGCTTGATTACTATATATACGTCAGATCGCCCCGACCAATTACATACATCGGTCGGTTCCAACATTACATCCGCCAACGGTAAAAAGAACCTGATAGTAAGAATCGAACATGAGATCTTAGCAGCAAAAAACGGTTCACCGACCACCGAGTTGCCATGTTTTATTCTATTTATTTTTATTAATTTATCTTATTTTATTTCTTTCTTTCTTTCTAAAGGTAAGTAACGAGTTTGACCATGTAGATATACATGTATGTGTCAGTCATATGGAGCCTATGGAATGGTGATAATGAAAGGCTGTGGCTGTGTGCTATAGGATCCCATAGATTCCTTCTCACGCGAGATTCGAATCCGTCTCGCTAACGTAGCAGGCCGGTCAGTCTTCCGGTCTTCGGTTCACTTTGTAATTTTATTGCTACAAAGTATCAAATGTAAGATTAATTCCACAGAAATTCAGCTGGGATAGGAATCTTTTACTGTAATATACCTAGATATTAAGACAGAGAAAAGCGTAGCAAAAACGTCAAACCCCTGAAAAGACTGCTCGTAAATAAGCAGTGTTATTAAGGTTTCGTGCGCAATAATTGCCATTTTGCCAGCAATGTTTTTGACACATGCATCGCCCAAATGACCTCTGACAGTTTCCATGCAAATTTGCCTATTTTTCGACAAATTACTGCCGCTTTCTTGAGAAGACAAAAACTGCCACTTTCTTGAGAAGACAAAAACGAAAATTTTATCATTTACGGGTACACTTAATCGTTATAAAGAGATTTTGATATTGGTTTTGAACAATTATTACATCTGCATACTAACTCTCACTGATTCTCGCAGGAGGGGTAAGTGAAATTTTCAGTCATCCTAAATACATACATTTTTCGCTTTTTCTTATTTAATGAATTTTATTTGTTAGATATGCTTAAAATGGAGTAAAACACTAAAGCTGCTCATAGTATGCAATTATATGTAAATAAAAAGTATGCTAGCCTTATTTTTAGACACAGAGGGTCTAATTACCCAACCCACTTTTCAGTTTTTCAGCTGTAGACTATCTTTCCCCCCTGTGCCTCAGCTCGCCACTCATATATAATGTGTATATTGACAGTACACATATGCATGCAAAGTGGCTTGCTGAGGCACGGGGGGAGGGGGGGGGGGGGCAAAGCATCTCTATAAAACTTTTCCTATTTTCCATACATTCATTGGTAAAAACTTGCTTTTTTACACCAAAAATCTATGTCTACGTGTGATATAATTGAAAAATTATTTTTGTGCCAAATGTAGGGAGTTCAGAGCAACACATTTCAATAAAAAATTTGAAGTATACAGAAAGTTCATTTTTCCCCATTTTTATAGGCAAATTTACATTACAACTGTCAGAGGTCCTTTTACGACCATTTGTAATCGCTGAGGGATAAACACGCTTCACTCTTAATCCAGAGATCATTTGTCCAAGCCGTGGCTCTCCTGTAAAACCTGAAACGTTTCAGCGTCAGTGCCACTCCTTCCACCCCCCCCCCCCCCCACACACACACACAAAGACACCACCAGCGCCCCCTCCCCTTTCTCCTCCCCACGTCCTCTTACCATCCGTTCTAAATGGCTAGAATACTATATCATAGGCCACAGAACTGGACCCCAAATCATCAATTCAGCCATAAAATTGAAGGTAGCCAAATAGAAAACTGGTTACATTGTCCCAATTATGAAAGCTATAAAAATTGGGACACCTAAAATAATTACCGTAAAGGTCCCCAAAACGGAACAGATTCTGTTTGCAATGCAGCGATGCGTTCAAAGAGATTCTGATCCAATGGCAAACAGTGTAGGCTCTGATCAGACTGCTAGGAGCAGTCTGATCTGGGCCTGCACTGTTTGCTCAGAGCTAAATGTCCCAATACTTCAATTTTACGGTATATTTAGGAAAATACGGTAGCTGGATCAAACCTATAACAACCTGGCTGGGATGGAGATGATTTAACTCTTTGCACCCGCTATGTTCTAAGTGCCACTTCTAGAATTGATTAAAATAATAAAATAATTAGGTTTGCTATTAAAATCAGATACCTTGAAAATATTTTAAATGCTGGAAAAAATAATGTTTTGAAAAAGATGTTTCAGCGATGTTGGTAGAATTATAATAACATATTGCATAGGCTTATCAGTCTTTTTAAATGTCGAGCGTTAGTGACCAGCCGTTTTGGTATTCTGGGTGCCTTGGTGACTGGGTTTTTTGTCAAAAGCATACTCTAACTCTTGATTGGCAGCAAAAATGGATATTCTGGTCTTTAAGAAAGAAAAAAATATAAGAATCGGCATAAAAATGTAATAAAAAGAATTTGGGCCATCTTCCACGAATCTTTTCTGTGTTTTTATAACGTATTTGCATCTTTGGGGTTGGGGAGGTTGGGGGGGGGGTGGGGGTGGGGGGATGGAGGACGGCGGCTACATTCATTTTTTAAAGTATAGCCAATTAGAAATATTAGTATTAGAAATATAAACTGTTTGTTTCCCAGTAACACTTGCTTGGGAAATGTTTCGCTGTAGAACTGGGCAAGTACATAGGAGTGTTTCAGTCAATATGGAGCCGATTTATTAACTTTGATTCCACATAATATGTACATTTCTTCTTTTCTGATCATTTGCAATCATAGAATCATCAGAAAAAGTTATGTTGATTACAAATAACAAACAAGATTTACCGCATTTGATCTAAAAGTAGGACTGACTTTTCTGTGCACCGCCCAAAGAAAAGTCTGATCAGACTCAGCGTTCTTTGTCAACAGTTTACACAAGGAAAAGGAACGGAGAAGGGAATAAGCTCTGAGAGAGAACGTAAAACATGTCCAAATTTGAAAGGAAAAACAGTCGGGGTGTCCGAATACATAGAATATATTTATGATTGTATATTCCATTGAGAACTCTCACATTAATTACAGAAATGCCAATCTGTAGCAAAGTATATAAATATTGGTGTCGAGAGAAAATGTACTGTTGCTTTGTGGATCAGAAAGAAATGGTGCTAAGCCGAACACCATAGATATCGTTACACAAACAAATAGGTCCACTCCGGACTTGTATTCTTACTCGCAAAACAAAACAGGTTCATTCTGGGCGACATCGATCATGTCGATTGCAACGAAAAAATAATGAATTCCTTGAACTATTAATTCCTAAGCAAACAAAATCCTCTCCTGAGGCTCCAAAACCAATATAAATCACTAGAAATATTTGTAACTCCTTTATCAATAATTGTAATAGTTATCTTTTTTTTTTTTTTTTTTTTTTTTTTTTTTTTGCAACCTAGCGAAATGTTAAAATCACTGACAGATCTAGATACAATCAGTGTTGACACCGATCAGACTGCTCTTGTTGGCGTAACTGGTCTGAAACTTCTCTGTTTTAATCTTGAACTTCTGTCAAAGTATTTTGAATCATTACGGTAACTGACTGACAAATATAAAACATCTGGTAGTTCTAATGTATTAGTTACTAAACGGAATTATTTTATGTATCGGGGTTTTGTGAAATGGGCGTATCGCAGAGACTCAGATCAGCTTGAGCTTGTGCGCAGATTCACCCTTTGTATACAGTTATACCTGTCTGAGAGAAGAGCAAACCATGTTGGCAGGTGCTTGATTAATTCAGATCAGTTTATACAGAAATGCTAATACGAGATAGCATATTTTGGCGTTTCGAGACAGGTTCTTACCTAATAGATGTGTCTTTCAACACAGGTTCGATGTTTTATGTTCCCCAGAATCCACGAATTGTTGGTTATGTCTTTTAACACAGGATCGCTTTTTATGTTCCCCAGAATCCACGAATTGTTGGTTTTACCAACTATCCGTGGATTCACGAATTGTTGGTCATGTCTTTTAACACATGAACGCTTCTCTATGATCCTCAGAATCCACGGATTGTTGGTAAAACAGTTGCTGCATGGTATGCCTTTAACACAGGATCGCTTGCTTTTATCCACGGATTGTTGGTTTCCACGGATTGTTGGTTTTTTTATGTTCCTCAGAATCCACGGATTGTTGGTTTTACCAACAATCCGTAGATTTTGGGGAACATCAAAATCGAACCTGTGCTGAAAGATGATATAATTTAAGCAAATCATACCTGTGTTAAAAGACGGCTGTAAATCAAAACAGAGACTGCGGCGTTCTGATCCAACTGCGTTAACACGCAGGCGTATCTGAGTCTTAGGTGTTCATATACGGCCCCAAGATCCCCTTTTATCACAGACAGGCGCAATTATGTATGATGCCGTACGAATGTTACAGTTTCAATAATACTGGGAGTTATAGCTATCTGTTGGAATAGGGCAACTAAAGTGTACGAATTGCATTTGTGGGATCGAGATCCATCGAGAGATCAGTGTATATGCAAATCAGGGACATATATGCTCCTGATGCATATAAATATCGACATTCAATTAATCAAAAAGTACAGATAAACTAACAATTTAAGCATGTAGTTTCGGTTTGGAACAAGCTTCCCGCAAATGCAACCTTTCATTAATCATCTCGATACTCGTATCTTCCAAAATATTCGCTGTGAAAACGATTAATAAACCGCATGTTAGTATGAATTGCAAGTTTTAAACGAATTCCTGTGATAATTTCTATCATAAAATGAATTACAAACAGGTTCGTAGTCATATTAGTGTAGTACGAGCATTGTTAGAAGAAAATCTAATTTTAGACATATCCGAACTGCGCATGCGTTGACACGATTGCGCATGCGCAATCGAGTGAAAGCATGCGCGCAATCAAGTCAGAACATGCGCAGTTCGCCGAGACATAAACAGGAAGTCGGTTTGAAAAGCGCGCTGAGCATGTGCGCCCGCAGATGTGGACATGGGCACTTCACAAAATGAAGTCACAATACTTTTGTTTTATACATGTAACATATGTACTATAGTAAATCTATGATGATAAGCTATGTATGCATGTCATAAAGACGTATTCTATTCGATTTTATTCTGTGTAACGTGGACAGACACAACTGGTTAAACAGAAAGCACCCAAACTTTCAATGTCATTTCAGTGTCGGATAATCGGTTTGGTGGCGATCAGCGACGTAACAGGACGACGTGTCTTATTTCACCGTAGTCGAGTGGTTGGAGCGATTCGGTAATGAGGGTGCAGAAGGTCACGGGTTCGAATCCGGTTTTAGCCAGCCGGCAACTGGAAAACTCCCTCTGTCAACCGAGCAGTAAATGGGTACCCTTTTCGAATCAGGGAAGGATAAGGCAGCGAAAGCAAGCGGATGGGATCCGCCTTTCATATGCAGTTCCCAAATACAGTCGGCCTCTAGGCCCCACTGCCATTACGGCCACAAGGCTATAGGAAACACTTATCTTTACCTTTACTTTTTCACTTCTAAATACAGACAAAATCGCAATATAACAATTACTGCCATCAAAAAAATGTTTGGACATTGTTTCCACCATATGACCCTGTGTTCCAGGTTCTCTTCGGCATTTTATGGCGTGGTGCCGAGGTACAAATGACACATATCTTTTACATGTTTTGCATTATAATACCTAATCGAGTGACTATCATTGAAAACAGTTACTGTATGTATTGGATTGCTTGCTATCCTGATAGTGTTCCCTAATGAACATGGTGTATGTATATATTTTCATGGGCCTTATAGGCTTAACTTCAAACTTTTATAATTATTAAACATGGTTTAACATTCTCATGTATTTTTCCCTGACGGATACGTTCGATCAAATAGATTTCTCTCGCCTCAACTCAGTTCTGAGATGTCCTTCCGCGACACATCCTTTTAACACTGCGTCCTTCATCGATTTTCCGAGGCAATAATACAGAACGATAATTTGATTTCATACTCTCAAAAAAGCGATAGGTATAATCATGTAATACCAGCAAGAGACGGCTAAGCTTATGCTGGCATTATTTCTGATACTTTGCCGTAATCACTCAAAATATTGGGACACCAAGGAGCTCTCTGAGCAAAACAGTCTAGTGTATGATCAGACCGCTCCTGTACGAAATTGTAAATGCACACCCCATAGGCCCAACCAGGTATACAGTAAAAATGACGTGGACCCAACCCGCTGGACGTATTTGGACATTTGTTCCTGGCAATACTATTTTTTTCTGTGTCGAAATATGAATTTTATTATTTTACATTGACTTCTTAAGGGGAATGGAAACACATTCTGGGAAAACAACTCTGTCATTTACAGTTTAGGCTCCCTTCTGAATGGCGGTCAACACTTAAAGTAAAGAATTAGCTCCTATAGGTCAACTCTTAAATGAAATAATTTGGTCAACTCTTAAAGGAAAGAATTTGCTCCTATAGGAGCAAATTCTTTCCACTATGACTTGATCCCATTTAGAAGCACTTCTTCGACCAGAAATAGCAAACAGACAGTCAGAAAAATTGGCGGTCAAACCGTTTGGATACTTGCACCTTTAGCTTACATTAAAACAGAAATAAGATATGGCCACGCCTATATCGAATTTATCCTTAGTGCTCAGACATCCCTATTATATTTCATTTACTGACTTTACCGTATTTGTTTTGGTACTAGTCTATTATTTCTGTTAGAGAATGCTTTTAACTGTTTCAGCACAGTCCAGTGCCTGATCAGACAGACTTCTTTCAGACCTACCCTGCTTGCAATGTATTTTTTTTCTGAACATAAAGGCTATGGGTACGCTTCAATATTTTTCCGCCATTTTTAAAATGAGGAACTTCTTTCGAGACTTCTTGATGGATTCCCGAGATGGAGAGAAGCCGTTCCGAAATTGGGCCTACTCTTAAAGGAAAGAATTTGCTCCACAGGAGCATATTCTTTCTTTTAAAAGTTGAGCCCTACTGAAAAGGGAGACAAATGAATCTTGCAGGGCTGCTTCCCTTGTAAGTATACCCACTCGCCTTCAGAAACAATGTGTTAGACTCCAGAAAAAGCTTTTTTGTGACACATGTAGACACCAAAGCCACGCCCACTTGCATCGATATAAAACATAAATCTTGAAAGTTTGTTGATCTGTCATAATTACGTTATATATCAAATTTTATTTACAAACATTCAATATGCATACTAAAACTTTGTGAAAATTGACAAAATTTCAATACTAATCAGCGTATTTCCCAGTAGGCACATGACGTAAAATGACGTCGTTCTGACGTCAATGCAAGGCAATGGCATCGCATCGACGTCAATATGACGCCATTTTAACGTTACGTGCCTGCTGGGTTTGCACATGGAAAGCTTCCTCAGCATACTACGAATTTGCCTAACTTGGCTTCGACCCATCTGGTACCATACAATGTGGCTTAGGTCGTAAGCTATACCAGTAACGGTAAACAATACTAATGACTGTCGACCGAGCTGATATTATTGTCGATTGTCTCGGTCGACAACCACTTTTGCATGTATGGTAACTGACTGGCTTGGTCGACAGCACATGCAGGGAAATATGTGTTTTCTTCATGATTCTTACGGTTAACATATGTTTTATGCGATATATGAACATGGTGGTAACTTCCATCAGTTGGAAGCTGAGCTGTAAAATGTATATATTGGCATGTCATAGAAAGGTGGACATTTTCTCATGGTGTTTTCTTATAATGATATAAAAAGATCCTACCTTTGTGCATTCCGGTAAATCTATCCTTTAAAACTGTCAGCTCGTAAATTTGTCCATATTCCTCAAAAATTGGTCTTAGATCCTTATCCTCCAAATTCCTAGGGATCTGCCCCACAAACAATTTGATAGCATCATGGTCCTTCATTGGAATTGTGGCAGGCGCGTGAGAAACGGGGCCATTTGGAATGAGGGTCTCGGGGATGTGGGTGACCCCGTTCGAGAGCGTTGACAGATTAGGTCTCATTTGGAGCCCTTCGAAATGTCTTCCTGTCATTAAAGCACGGTCCAGATCTATCCAATCCACTGTCGCAATTTATCCTGGTCCCCGTCTATGTCACGTGGTCCCCGATTGTGTCACGCGCAGTGTTCCAATGACTTCTACCAATTTATCTCTTGTCACAGACTTATCCTTATTGAAACTCTGCTTCTGTTATATTATTTGCATAGATTATCAATATTTCCCATGATGCTCTACTGGAACAATCAATTTGTGGCGCGTGCCTTACACGGTACCTTACGGAATTGTGGGAAAATCAAATTTAAAAATAGCCTCAAAACCCGCGAAAGCTGACCAGACGTATCGCTTTATTTATACAGATTCGTCTGGGTCCCTAAATTATTTGTACGAATAAGAAATGCTCTGATCGGCCTGTGCAGACGCGCAGGCCGATCAAAGCCTTCCCTGTTCACACTCGATGAAATATGCATTTCGCGCGACCAGACTCATTTTGTTCTCTCTCCATTTTTTATCAAAACCAGTCTAAGAATCGATAGCCATGATAGCGCAATAGACTGCTACCTAGAAACAATAGTCTTAAAAAGGAGAAGCAGTCCAGTGAATTCCAGACTATATCCAAATACAGCTTAATTCAGATTCCGATAATTGGAACTCGTCGAATAGCTAGGTTGCTAATGATTTCGCTAGAATTCGCTAAAAAGTGACTTCTGCGAGAAACACAACAGACGTTTCGGAATTAGAAATCTGAGTTTGGGGATAAAATTGTCAGATCCTATATTTGATATTTAATCAAAAAGAGAAAGACGGAAGCTACTTGTAAAGAGTTTTTAAAACACTTGAAATAAGAATCATGAAAATTCATTACCAATATATTGGTAATGATTCTACGAAAACTTGTTTCATGATATATCATGAAACAAATTTTCATAGAAAAAGGCACCTCATGGAATGCTGATAGCCAGAATTCTCAATAGCTTGCATATCACTACACAACGATCAGTTCTTGAACAAGTAATCCGTGACCACGCGTCACGGAGTAATATGAAAGCACAATTGTGCATTTGAAAAGAAGCCTCCGTCTTAAAGTTCACTACGTAAAATTATGATTTTACCATGTATTGACATTTGACTGTCGACTGAGATTGGCCTCGACCCATTGGGGTCTGCGAAAAAGATGGGTTTCCCCCGCCCATCGGGGCCCGCAAAATAGACGGGTGTCTGATGCCTCTGCGGTGGAGCTGACGATAGCTGTAGCAGGTGTTATTTATCTCAGGTCGGGTAAAAGTCCTACAAATTCGGAGGCGGCGTCTCAACATGTCCGACATATTATTTACTGGGACGTTAAACCGCCACTTAACATTAAAAACAACATCAACGTCGACCGAGATCGGTATATACGATATCAGCCGATACACACACTCGACCAAAATTGTTGCTTGTGTGTACACATGTAAAAAATCTAAAAATTGGAACACCTAAACGAAACAGTTTGTGATCCAGACGTGATCTCAAAGAGTGTGAGCCTTGATAAGACTTCCTACTGTTCTGGGCTCAGACCTCTCCGTCCCAATACTTAGATATTTTGGTAAACCCGTTTGTTTACCATGCATTTTAGCGGTTATTGTATCCCTGCTTTAAGTCGGACATGCGTGTAAATTCAAAAAAAGAATAATAAAATAAAGGAAATAAACAGTATATTCTAAATTAGGCTTTGGATTTTTGTATATTGTTTTACAATCGATTGGATTTTTAACGCATTTTATGGTAAAACAGCGAAAGCAAAAGGAAGGACTCAGCTTTTCATATGCTGTGCCCAAGATACAATGAGCCGCAAACTCCCACTGCCCCTACGGCCACTGGGCTATCGGAATATTTACCTAGTATTTCATATCGGTTTTAATCAATACTTTATTTCAAATGTCATCTTTAAGCGCACATTTAACAAATATTTCATTTCGAACTAGTAATTATTAGAGGCTATAAATCTTCAAAGATATCATTATTGCAGCCATAGGAGACAGAAACTCAGATTCTGAATACTAGAAGAAGCCAAAACAGAATGATTTAGTCTAGCGATGTAACTTTACATAACTGACATCTGGTTTTGTATGCGGATTTAATTTGACGAAGCTTGCAAAAATAAATTGAAAACGATTGTCCT
Organism: Ctena decussata; assembly: GCA_963989385.1. Lineage (NCBI taxonomy): Eukaryota > Metazoa > Mollusca > Bivalvia > Lucinida > Lucinidae > Ctena > Ctena decussata. Next base: position 36,694,626 of record OZ022515.1, read on the forward strand.
ATTCCTACAAATGAGCGCCGTAAAATAAAATAAAATAAAATAAAACAGTTTTAAAAACTGATAAGTTGCTGCAATCGATTATTCTATTTTTGAGCGATCATTTGATATCGATTACTTTACGCTGAAGAAATAACGTTTGGTCGATTATTTTACGATCGATTAATTTATGTGAAATCCAAAAACACAGTAATTTTGGAAATAAAGATCATAGTGTAAAATTTAATACTTTTTATCATGGAAATGTTATTTTACGAATAAATCAACTCCAATATGGATGCCTGTAAAGTCGTTTTCGGGGTTCGAACACGTGACAATGAAACTGAATGTAGAAATGTAAGATTATTCCACACTAATACACGTAATTCCACAAACTATATTTCTGGAAAAAAGAAAAGAAGTCCGTACGATAGAAGAACTGCTACTGCCACTGTGCTCTACGCATGCAGACTTAATTGAAGTTGGCAAAATCTAAAATGATTGTCTGATAGTAAATCGGTATACGCTCATTTACTAGGGCTTATCAGGTGTAATAGGCTTGCGAGGAATAGAGCACGTGAATTATTCCTCTTCTCAAGACCGTCGTTACCCTTGGTATAGGGACAGATTAATGATAAATCGGTTACCGTAATTCTTAAATGCTGCAACAGTTTGATTTTATGTATGAGGCGGCGGCATGTTAGCTAAAGTTGGCGGGATGGCGAACAGCGTAGACCCAGATCAGACTGCTCCTCAGGAGCAGTCTGATCTGGATCTACACTGTTTGCTCAGAAATTCTGTCCTAATATTTCGGTTCAATATGGCACTTTTCTTGTCTTTAGTAGGGAAAGTGCGAGCTAGATAAGAAATCCTTAGAACTGCACCTACAGTAGCTAATTAGAAAAGATGCTCTTGACTTGATAAAGTTCCTCATACCATTGTACCAAATGATTGATTTGCTTAGAGGTTCATGGCTTTTGTCATTCTGTCTGACTATCTGTCTGTCCGTCCGTCTCACTGTACCTACCTACCTACCTATACCAACCTACTTGTCTGTCCGTTCAACAAGTCATTATATCTATCTATCTATCTATCTATCTATCTATCTATCTATCTATCTATCTATCTATCTGTCTGTCTGTCTGTCTGTTTATCTGTCCGTCTGTCTGTGAGTCTGTCTCTCTGTCTGTCTCTGTCTGTCCGTCCGTCCGTCGTCTGGCTGTCTGTCTGCCTGTCTGTATGTTTGTCCGCTTAACAAGTCTTAAATGTCTGTCTGTCTGTCTGTCTGTTCATCTGTCTGTCCGTCCGTCCGTCTGTCTGTTCATCTGTCTGTCTCTGTCTGTCCGTCCGTCCGTCGTCGTCCGTCCGACTGTCTGCCTGTCTGTCTGTCTGTCTGTCTGTCCGCGTCACAAGTCTTAAATATCTTAGGTATTTTCACGAACCTTGGTATAAATATATAGAGGATCTTACATGAGTGCTCATGTATTATTGGATTTATTAAACGAGTTGGGGAAAAAGATAAGATGCGAGGCTTTGCCGAGCATCTTATCGGTTTTCCCCAACGAGTTTAATAAATTCAATTATACAGGAGCACGAATGCAATATTTTATTTATCATATGACACTAACATCGCATTTTATTAGCAAAATTTGCACTAAAACGTCACGGTTCCGCCATTAGAAAACAAGACGTTTTTATGGACGTCAACATACAACGTTACGACGTAATTTGCATATTTAATCCACTAGTGGATTACCGTTTTTAATGCATGGCTTTATTACACTCTCAGATGCGACGTCATATGATAAAAAGCATTACAAGACGATGTGCAAGGAACAAGGAACATAACTCCATATTCACTTTTGACAGAATAATGCTGGGGTTTTTTTTCCTTTGGTAATGGAAATCGCGTTCTTTAAACTTTTTGAAAGCTTTAAAACGATTGAACGTATTTTCATGAAACAGGCCTAATATATACGTTCCCAGGTTAAGTATATGGAATAAGAACTGTTTCCCCATTTTCAATTTTGATGGAATTATGCCACTTCATAATTTTAGTATGTTCGCTCAAAAACTTTAAAAATCAAAGAAAAGCAACGTTATCATTTCCTTTTTACCTGCATTCTCAAACTGTGTACACTCTTAATTTGCTTGTCTATGAATAAATTCTTTCCTTTATTAGTAGACCCCACTTTGGAAAGTCTTTGTCGAATATGGGAGTACATAAAAAGTCACAAAAGAGTACTCCCTTTGTAAAAATTGCAGGAAAATAAGAAGGTGTATCCATACCTTGATGTAAGTCAAATCTGCTAATGTGGTCACTTCTATTAAAGAGCCACCTGTCTCAAGCAACCAACCACCTGTTTGGGGTCCCATAAACCAATATACACGTCATACACAGTGTAAATAAACCTGTATTTAGGGGTCATCTCTCCTAAGCAGCACAGTTTTCTATTTCCCATGCCCCCCCCCCCCCCCCCCCCTTCAGACAGGTTTGACTGTATATTCTACATGACTCGTTCCATTCGGAATCTGCACGTAAGAGACAAATGAAATGAGCCGCGGCACGAGAAAACCAACAAGGTGGCATGTGCCCCCCACCCCCCAGCGAAGGCTCAGATCAGCCTTGGCAATCGCCCAGTGTTATCAGACTTAAGGCTCTTAGCTGGCTCTGTGCGGACAGCAAAGACTGAATCATCGTTGGGCGCACATGCCACTTTGTTGGTTTTGTCGTGTCGCGGCTTAAAAACTGGCAGACAACTTAAATTTTAGAATTCTGCATGCAGGTGCTCTCTTGGAATTCAAGCAATCTGCAATTCTCCTAGGATTAATGTATTTTTCACTGACAAGGTGATAGATAGCTCCAAGCATTGAAATTATATTAAACCGTGAGTTATACAGTTTGTACAGCGCCTTACAACACGGAAACTTCCGTTATTTTGCCGAGTGTCAAAAGTCTTTCCCCAAAAACAGATTTTCCATAGACTTCAATGCATTTTCAAGTGTGCGGGGAATTTTGCTGTAGCAAAACTACTTATCTGACGATATTCAAATTTATATGGTTAGAAAGAGCAATAATTTTGGCAACATATAATAATTTTTATTTGAACTCTAATTAATTGTTCTTTTAGACATATGCTGTTAAAGACAACACCTATACTTTTTCAGCAAACTTTGGACAACGTCACCATTGACGTCAATGGAAAACTGCATTTCTGAAAATTTTATTGAAGTTCAAAAACTTGCAACTTAACTGTAAGTAGGTCTAGGGCAAAATGAAAATTATTTTATATTCCAGAAATCTTTTAGGTATTTAGATATGCAAAAATTATAAAGAATAGTTGAACACAGGTCTCACAGTAAAATTTCTTGCACACTTGCAAATGCACTAAAGTCAATGGGAAAAATATTTTGGGGAAAGACTTTTGACACTTGGCCGAATGTAGATTGCATTATTTGAGCCGCGACGCGAGAAATCAAACAATGTGGTTGTGCGCCCAGCGCAGACTCAGATCAGCCTGGGCATCCGCCCAGTCTGATCGGAGTCTTCACTGTCCGCATGGAGGTAGCTTAGACCCTTAGCTACCCTTTGAGCACTTAACAATGAGTCTGACTAAACTGGGCAAATGCCCAAGCTGATCTGAGTCTGCGCTGGGCACACAACCACATTGTTGGTTTTGTCGTGTCGCGGCTCATTTCAGCCTGATAATAACAAGAATTGTCAGAAGACAATAAAGCACGACTTTGCGGGAGCTTGACTTTAACAAGGTCACTCACAGTATCAGCCCACACTCATAGCCCACGTATAATGCAAATCCATGTTAGAGTGTTAGAACTATGCAAAATCACTGGACCATGAAATATAGGTCACACTGACCTACAATTAGTATGAGGTCACTCACAGTGTCAGCCCAAGCCATGGGTCCATGGACAATGCAAATCCATGAAATAGTGTTAGTAATATGAGGTATAATCACTGGACCATGAAATATAGGTCATGCTGATCTTCAAGTAGTGTCAGCCCCCATGATGTAACGCAGTATGATGCAAATCCGTAAAATAGTGATACAAGTATGAGGCAAAATCACTGGACCATGAAATAGGGATCACACTGACCTACAATCAGTATGAAACCACTTATAGTGTCAGCCCAAACCATTAACCGAAGTATAAGTTTAATATATGAAACAGTGTTATAAAACTTGAGGCAAAATCTCTGGACCATGAAATATAGGTCACTCTGACGTACTGTTAGTTTGAGGTCAAACATCCGGTCATATTAAATCATTATCGCAAGCAATCATGTTCGTGCATCTAAAAGTCTTCAAGCAATAAGGAAAAACCTCTGAACCATGAAATATAGGTCACTCTGACGTACTGTTAGTTTGAGGTCAATTTTTGGGACATACTGAGACATTACCAGAAGAAATCATTATCGTACATCAAACAGTCTTCAAGATATAAGGCAAAATCAATGGACCATAAAATATAGGTCATTGTAGCGTACTGTTAGTTCGAGGTCAAACTTTGGGTCCTACTGAGTGATTATCATAAACAATCATGCTCGTACATCAAATAGTCTTCAAGATATAAGACAAGTCACTGGACTATAAAATATAGGTCAATGTGGCCTACTGTTACTTTGAGGTCAAACATCCGGTCATACTATGTCATTATCCCAAGCAATCATGTTCGTACACCAAACAGTCTTCAATATATAAGGCAAAATCATTGGAACATGAAATATAGGTCAATGTGGCCTACTGTTACTTTGAGGTCAAACATCCGGTCATACTATGTCATTATCCCAAGCAATCATGTTCGTACACCAAACAGTCTTCAATATATAAGGCAAAATCATTGGAACATGAAATATAGGTCAATGTGGCCTACTGTTACTTTGAGGTCAAACATCCGGTCATACTATGTCATTATCCCAAGCAATCATGTTCGTACACCAAACAGTCTTCAATATATAAAGCAAAATCATTGGAACATGAAATATAGGTCAATGTGGCCTACTGTTACTTTGAGGTCAAATATCCGGTCATACTATGTCATTATCCCAAGCAATCATGTTCGTACACCAAACAGTCTTCAATATATAAGGCAAAATCATTGGAACATGAAATATAGGTCAATGTGGCCTACTGTTACTTTGAGGTCAAACATCCGGTCATACTATGTCATTATCCCAAGCAATCATGTTCGTACACCAAACAGTCTTCAATGTATAAGGCAAAATCATTGGAACATGAAATATAGGTCACTGTAATCTACTGTTACTTTGAGGTCAAACATCTGGTCATACTTAGCCATTATCCCAAGCAATCATGTTCGTACATCAGTCTTCAAGATATACGACAAAATCACTGAACCATGAAATATTATACAATTACTGACCTTTGTTGAGGTGAATATGCAGTTTTATTGACCTGCAAACATCATATTGACCGACGCGAAGCGGAGGTCAATATATTATGTTTGCAGGTCAATAAAACTGCATATTCGCCGAAATAAAGGTCAACAATTGTTTTATTATATGATAAATCTAAATTCAGTTTGATGGTACTACATGGTATTATCTCGCGACGTTACGCCATTAACATCAACGTAAATCAGACTTTACGGCACGAAAATACAATGACGTCAGCGTAAAAGTAATATTCGCTGACAGGCCGATGAATATCACAAAATACTGACCGGCACGTGACGTCAAAGCAGCCAATGAAATTGCGTGTTACATCTTGGTCATATAATAAAGGTTCATATGGCCTACTGTTAATTTGAGGTCAAACTTTGGGTCTTACTGAGTTGTTATCACAAACAATCATGTTCGTACATCAAAAAGCAGTGTACCCACGTATTCTGAGATGCACAATATAAAATATTAGTAGAAGACATCAACTAAGGCGTGTGCAAGTTTTGTACCCTTATGTAGATGGGCTGTATAAGATGTATATAGCCTTTTCAAGACAACCCCTGTTCTATTTTCACTTTGTACGCAGTGTAATCACATATTTCGAGGTATTGGATAAGAATATTATTTGTAATCATCATGTATGTGATTGTGCCGACCAGTAACCATTATGTAGATAGGTTGTAGACAATGTACATAGACTTTACAAAAGGTGGCCGTTTCTCTTTTCACTTGTTAGCATATGTACGCAGTGTACCCACGTATTCTGAGATGCACAATACAAAATTAGAGGACATCAACTAAGGCGTGTGCCAGTTTTGTACCCTTATATAGATGGGTTGTATAAGATATATAAAGCGTTTTTTTCTAAACATGCCCTCTTCTATTTTCACTTTGTACGCAGTGTAATCACATATTTCGAGTTATTGGATAAGAATATTATCTGTAATCATCATGTATGTGATTGTGTCGACCTATAACCTTTATGTAGATAAGTTGTTGACAATGTGCATAGACTTTACAAAAGGTGGCCGTTTCAATTTTTTTTTAATTTTTTTTTTACGTTTTTACAGTCAGCTGTAGGAACTATATTGCCTGTACTAGTCTATTGAATAGTCTATTGATTGGCATGTGTGTTATTTTGTACCCATGTAACCATATGTTTATACCCTACAAAAATAGTCTTGTTAATTTTTGGCGCCAAATTTGTGCAGCATCTCACTAGCAATCGTATTAACGGTGAAATCTATCAAAACAAGAAGTATTATCAATGCGTTCAAGGTCAAAACATAGCACAACCACAAATTCAAGAATTGTCGCTCACCTGGGTTACGCTGCTCACCCAGTTTACGCAGGCCTAGTTTTTCATGATGTAAATGAGTTCAGTGTACATACTAGTCGCTTACAAACAGGACACTGGCAACTGTCAGAGAGTGGTTTTTCCCCCTTTCCCCCCGGAAAAATGACAATAGGAAGTACGACTATATAGTGGATTGTCCGGACCTCATAGAGCCACTTTTCCCCCATAGTCCCTTTTCTCCCCACCGGAAAATTGACTATTAGTGAATTTTGTGTCGCTATTGGTATTTTTCGGAACGGAACGAAACGGACCGTAATGGAACAGAGACATTTCACGGAATTAATCGCTTTAGACATGCATCGGTTTTTCGACGAAGGTAATAAAAGTGATTAATTCCAAAAAATCAATATGCAAATTTAGCAACCGTATTTTTATAATAATCAATAAGTACTAATTTAAGAAATGAGTAAGGTGCGATTTCTTCCCATATATACTGACACAAAAAAGAAACGTCCGTTTTCTAAGGTATTGTATCTTTAAAACCAGTAAAGTTGTAGCCATAAAAAATAAAACAAAATGTGTCCCGAGCATCTGGCACACATAAAGTTGCAATCATTTTGATTTTTCTCCATAGGCACAAGATTTATCGAACCTAATGTCAAAACACCATTTTTCATTCTCAGCAGCATTTTATTCATCAAAACCTGAAATGTTTAGCGTAAAACAAGGGTTAAAAACGTCGACAAACGAAAAATCAGCTTTTAAAAACAAAATCCGCTTATTAAATGAACGAGAAAGCAGCCCAAAGTCTTCGATTTATAAAATTATCTCCCTTTTAATTAAATTAATAACGAATTTCGAACTTCCGTATCTCCATACCCGTTCATCATTTTGACACCATTTTTGTTTCAGTTGACTATACTTGAGTATAATAATGACAATATGCATCAGAAAGTAAACAAATAAGGCTGAAATCTGAAATCCAGGTGCACTAAAACCCGATTTTATTACCCCACCTCTTACAGAAAAGTCGAGTAAAAAAATCGAGTAATTTTGTAATCAAATTTTTGCAACGCTGAATGATACTGATTTCAATGCTATTGAACATGTTGAAGGCTAGAAATAAATTCTGAAGTAGTCCTATGCCATAGATTTCCAAACTGATGGACCAACGAGGTAATGTTTGCGTGTATCTACGCACTGTCGTGATCGACGTTTTGTGACGTCACTTTACGTGACAGATTTATGCCAGTGGTTGTGACGACTTAGAATGCATCCAGCACCCATAAAATCTCAGCAGAGTGTCTGCTCAGCAAAGCTAGGATGAGCTCTGATAGTTAAAATGGGAAGAACACACGAGATACTGAGTTTGTGACTTCCGAAATTTGGGTTCTGGCGCTTGCGACATTGTCATTATCGCTGATGATCATTTAATGGATTTCCGTTCAGCGCACACCATTGTTGAATAATCAACGTTATTGAAACAAAACATTTGAAGGAAAATGTCTGTGTGCATTTGGAATTCAGAGACGCAATTGTAAAGCGGACGTTTCTTGTTTGTGTCAGTATAGGTATACATACGCATGCAAGCTTACAGGAAGATGTAAGAACGGGTGTTTTGTCCAGTCATGTTTGATTAAGCAGGCAGTTTATTACATTGAAAATAATAATCGGAGGTGTGTCACGATGGGAGTCGACCTCACGACTCCTGCATGAAAGGCGACCACTAGTCCAGGCACTCCGCTGCAAGAACGCACAGATGAACGATTGCACAAACACAAAATTATACAAATTTATGCACACAACCACGTACACTCATAGCCGTTTTTGGCTAACATGGAAAAGCAAAATGCTTGCCTGTTTTCCCCGAAACAAAAATCAAACTGATGTACACACGCATGCGGTTCTAGCAACAGTTATCCATCGATGATTTACGAACAGATACACGTATTTCTGTTTCACCTCACTATTATGATTGGAGAAGGAGCAAATTCCACTATGTAGCGTATTATCCTGCAATCATATTACCAGGGGGAAAATCCACTATAGAGGGGAAAAACGGCTATGCAAAAACACCTATTGTAGATTTTCCCCTGGGAAAATTGGCTATATAGTCATATTTCCGGGGGGAAATTTTACTATATAGCCATTTTTCCGGTGGGAAATTCTACTACGGAAAATTCATAGTCATTTTTCCGGGGGGAAAAACTACTAGGGGGAAAAGCTACTCTCTGACAGCTACAACATATCGGCGAAATTTAAATATGACACACGAAAATGCAATGTCAAACGTTCTTCACCCGCAAACCCCACCGCCTACCGCGGAGTGAGGCGCCTTGCACAACAACTTTTAAATATACGCTGTCCTCTCGGAGACCAGAGTGAAGGTAGCAAAACGCTGGAAGATAATTAGAAGCCAAACTGCTAGATTGAAAGTTATAATAAAATGAAATGATTCGAATAACCAAGCTAAAGCATAACAGCTCATCGACCTAAAATCAAGTATCACAATGAATGGAACAATTTCAGAAAATGACGAGAAACAAGATTAGTGACTACAATCGGGGTATTCAAAACTTTAGTGATATATGCGGCTGCGTCAGAAACTGACCAATGTTTTGCCTAACAACGTGGAAGAGTTAGAATCAAGCTATAATGAAATGAAGTCAAAACAGACCATGAATGCAGAAAAACTTACAGACTTACAATGGAGAGGTATGAGAGAAAATATAATCTTTACTGGTATAAAGGAAACAAACTTACCTCGAGGTGAATATGAAAACACAGGGATGCCACATTAAAACACATACCTAAGAGAAGAAATGAACATAGAGAAAGACTTGGCATTTAATTAAGTGCACAGATTGTGAAATTTCGATAGATTTCAGAAATATCCTCCACCCGTATTTGAAAGATTTAAAGATGAAGAGAGTGTGCGTTTCGTTGCACTAAAAACGTTTTTTTTTTTTTTTTTTAATCGGGGTCAGAGAAAATTCCCTGAGAATAAAAGAGAATATAGAATTGTTGTATCATAAAGCGAACCAACTGAGGGAAAATCAAACCAATAATGTTGCCCAGTTTAAGATATGCTGTATTTGAACCGGGTACAGATGTGATCACTGAAAGTTTGCGACAAACTCTTATGAATAACGAAATTCATGGGCACTACAGACAACAATCACAGATTAACAGGCGTTATCAATCGTTTCAGCCAGAGAAAGAACTACAACCAATAAGGCAACAGTTCCAGAACGAACGAAAATGCAATAAAATCACACAGAAATACCGGATTCAAATATGTATAATGTGTTAGGCCTACAAATACCAGTAGCGACTTAATTGATATGCCCGACCGGGGATAAGAAAAGCAAACTGTTTCTCGCCTAGAAAGAGGTTTGATGTTCAAAAGACAGAGAGAGAACACTATAAATATTCAAAGGGAACAAGTACAGAGGTAGATGTATCAATGGACAGGCAAATAACAGATGGCAATAACCCAATGACTGAAACACAGAACTCTCACCACAGTACCGAACATCATCTTAGTCTCATATAATGCACATGTATATTATTATATGTTAGTCGGTTTAATAGCTATTCATAGCTAATGTTACTTGTTATGTAAACACATCCGACTTTAAAATTTGTATCTGTAAAATTTGTATCTGTATCGTCAAACCGACAAGAGACAGACGCTCAGACATCTAACACTGAAATGGACGCACGACGCCCAGACATCTAACATTGAAATGGGCGGACGCACTATGCCCCGTACTGCGGCCATGGATACATTCCGCTGAGGTGCGGGTTGGGGGATGGTGGACATCGTTACAATAATTGAAACACACACGCACACATCTAAAATTGTACAGACAGTCAAGTCGAAAAACGAAAACTGCAGTGTTATAAAACCAAAACAACACTGGGAATCAAACAACACAGACAAACAAAATACCAGCTGCAGTCAGAAATATGCAGGTACAGCAACTATCGAGATAACAAAATATGAAAGGTGCTCAACTTTATTGTGAACCAACAATAAGGTCACTAGAAACATCGCAAAATATTTGTCATAATGAGAACATAAATCAAACTGATGACTCTGAGTCGCCTATGCATGACCCTACGGCTAATCATCAAAGTAGGTTAAACAAGAAATGTTTTTTCAGAGAAAAACTGATGTTCCCCCACCAGCCCATTTCCCATCCCCTCTAATGAATAAAAAGCCTGAACAAGTAAAATATTCAGGCAAGTTTGGAGAAAATCCATCCACTGGTTCTAATGATATCCTACATAGATGACTATGACCTTGAAAATGAGGCCAAGGTCACCAAAATCTAATCAGCTCTTAAACTTGTCCCAATGATGTGTCCATGCAAGTTTGGTGAAATTCCATTTATTGGTTCAGGAGATATAGTGGGTACAAGAAAAATGTTATCTAAGTCCTCCAGTGACCTAGAAAATGAGGTCAAGGTTACCAAAATCTAATCAGCTCTTAAACTTGTCCCAATGATGTATCCATGCAAGTTTGGTGAAATTCCATCTATTGGTTCAGGAGATATAGTGGGTACAAGAAATTGTCATCTAAGTCCTCCAGTGACCTTGAAAATAAGGCCAAGGTCACCAAAACCTAATCTTCTCTTAAACTTGTGCCAATGATGTATCCATGCCAGTTTGGTGAAATTCCATCCATTGGTTCAGGAGATATAGAGGGCACAAGAAGTTGTCATCTAAGTCCTCCAGTGACCTTGAAAATGAGGTCAAGGTCACCAATAGCTAATCAGCTCTTAAACTTGTCCCAATGATGTATCTATGCAAGTTTGGTGAAATTCCATCCATTGGTTTAAGATATATCGCACTAGCAAGAAAACTTCACAGGGACCCCGACGCCGACGGCGAGGCAGAAATTGTCATCCAAGTCCTCCAGTGACCTTGAAAATGAGGTCAAGGTCACCAAAATCTAAACAGCTTTTAAACTTGTCCCAATGATGTATCCATGCAAGTTTTGTGAAATTCCATCCACTGGTTCAAGAGATATCGCGCACGCAAGAAAACTGTCACTGGGACGCCGACGCCGACGCCCGGGATCCGCACTGAAAACAATATGTCCCCCCTCACCTTTGGTGGAGGGACATAACTAGGAGGGAGGCTGCGGTGAGAATGAAAAAGAGAAATCTGTGTCATATAAGAGCGGGAGATATCGGTTTAATAATCCTTTCTGTAATAATTCCAGATTTTTTTTTTTTGATACGATGAATAAATATGATATTTTTGGAATCCAAGAGAGCCAAAAATGATGTTTGCGATGACAATGATGTACTGGGCTTTAACACTGTATATAACAAAAGAGAAAATTGTAAAGTTGTAAGTCTGGTAGAATTGTTTTGTTGATCGAGGATGAAATTTTTGAGTACATACAGATGGACACTAAGCAGCAGTCAAAGTTATAGTAGTTCGGTGGTTTTCTATTTCCCATCTGCTATCGCCAACTTATGAACGTATTTAAAGTGTGTTGAATGTTTACTGCCACAAGGGTCAAGATATGCAAATAAAGGTCCATACATTAAACTAAAATAACAGATACTCAGAAACTATCTCTTCTATTCTATTCTATCCCATAACCTTACAGGCTCGTTGGGGCACCACAGATGACTTCGAAACAATCGCTTTCCATCTTGTCCTGTTTTCAGCTGCCTTAGTTGAGCTTGCAAAGTCCATTCCTGTCCACTTTTTAATATTGTCTTACCACCTCATCTTCTGTCTACCTCTTCTTTTTCCTTTCATTGTGCCCTGTAGAATCGTCCTTGTTAAACCAGAAGACCTTGAGGCATGGCCAAACCACTTTAGTTTCCGTGTCTTGACCAGGGTCAGGAGTTCATCATACTCTCCAATTCCAATGGCTGCTTGGATCTTTCTGCAAATGTTCTCATTGGTTATATGGTCCTTGTACAAAATGTTCAGTAACCTTCGGTAGCATCTCATCTCAAAGACCTGCGTTTTTCTCTCTAACTCTGCTGTCAAAGTCCATGATTCACAAGTATATTGAAATATGGAAATGACAAGGGAGCGCATTAAGTTTCACCTTTGATCCAAGAGATATGTCGTTATCTCTCCAAATTGGCTTCAGCTTTGTAAAAGCTAAAGTGGCTTGTGCAATCCTTGAGAGAACCTCCTTCTTAGAGCCATCATCTAAGACAATTGCTCAAGGTATTTGAAGCTTGTTACAGTACCAAGTTTCTGTCCTTTTACCTTGATCTCCCTCTGGATGCCATTGGCGCTATCTGTCATACAGTTTGGTCTTCTCAGCACTGATCTTCATCCTATACCTTGTGCAGGTTGTGTCGAGACTGTCAACTACGGCTTCTAGTTTCTCAGCTAGAGCGTCTATATCATCGGCAAACCATTCTCCCATGCTGCCATTCATCAGGACTGCAATTGTAGCCTTGTCGTAGAGCTGCTCAGTGGTGCGAACTAGATTTGCACTGATATTGTACTTTTGCATGGTGGCCCAAATGGCTGCAGGACAGACCCTGTCAAAGGCCTTTTTTTAAATCAATGGTTGGTTGATTTGATGCCTAACGTCCACGGTAAACAACTAAGGTCATGTCGGGACGGTCAGTTAACCTAACCACACTATTCCTGGGCAGGCTTAGACCTCCTAAGCGGTTAACCAGTACTAAGTGCACATACTTTCGCCAGTAACTGACAACTGCCCTTCTTGAATCAGCGGAAGGAGAAACGAAAGTATGTGGCCAGACCGGGATTCGAACCCAGGACCTCTGACTTACGAGTCAGGTGCCCTACCGATTGCGCTACCCGGCCCGGCATTAAATCAATGGAGACATGGTACAGATTTTGGTGATGTTCGAGATACTTTTCACACAGGGTTCTAAGGTTGAAGATCTGTTTTATGGTGCTCCTTCCAGCTCTGAACCCAGCCTGTTCTTCAGCGATTATCTCTTCGGTTTGGGGTTTAAGCCTGTTTAAGATGACTTTCAGCATGACTTTGCTTGAATTATTGTCGAGGCTGATGGGTCTGTAGTTCTGGCAAAGCTGTAGGTTGCCCTTTTTAGGGAGTATAATAACCAGCGAATGAGTCCATGTGATAGGCCATTCTCCTGTTCTTCAGATCCAATTACAGATTTCTGTTAAAACATCAATCATGGTCTCCCATCAACTCCGTCAGACTTCCCTTTCTTCAGTGCTGCTACTGCAATCTCAACTTCCTCACAAACGATCGGCTGTAGATCTTCTTATGTGGGTTGATTGCAGTCCAGAACCGCATTTTCACCATCACTTTCATGGTTTTATGGTTCTGAGCAATATTCTGTCCATCTGCTGAGTATCTCTTGTTCCTCTGTAAGGCATTTCCCAGACTTGTCCTGGATAGTTGTGGACCTACCCTGTTTCTCTGAAGTTAGATCCTTCACCAGCTGGTATGCTCTCTTGCTGTTGTTTTAATTCAGGCAAGTTTCGATCTCCTCGCACTGACTAGCTATCCAGTCCTCCTTAGCTTTCTTCACTCTTATTAGCTTCCCTGTATTCTTTTGCTCCTTCTGCTTCATAGCGCTTCTTCTTCAAATCTCTACTCTCATCACAAAGGTCGAGAACATCACTGGTGACCCAGTGACGTTCCTTCCCAAGTATCTCACTGGCTGCATTGTAAGTGGTATCATGATATCTATGTCCATGTCATTATCCCTCAGACCAGTGAGGGTGCGAACTTCCCACCTATTGTTGCTTGACAAGTGCATGCCACATCTGGGTCCTTTAACTTCTCAAAATCAACCTTCAGTCTTGTCTGGGTTGGCTTTCTAGCTTTCTTTAGACGAACTCGGAAGGTCATCAGCACCAGGTCATGTTCACTTCCTATGTCTGCTCCAGGAAAGCTCCTTGTCCTGTGGATGTTAACTCCTGATCGGAAGCACTTCCGCGCCAAGATGTAATCTATCTGATTGTGGTGTTTCCCATCTGGGCCGTGCCATGTCCATCTTCTGGATGGTTTGTGAGGGCCAAGGGTGTTTGTCAGTACTAGGCAGTTAAAGGTTGCAAACTCTAGAAGTCTGAGACCTCTCCCATTCGTCTCGGCATTGCAGTAGGGTCCACAAACGTCTCCCCAGTCCACTTGTGCATCCTTCCCAATTTTAGCATTCAATCCCCTTGTACAACTAGAATGGCCTTCTTTGGTGTTTGGTCTATTATTTCCTGGAGTTGCTGGTAGAGGTGGTGGACCTTATTGTCCTCATGCCCAGATGTTGGTGCGTAAATCTGTATGATGGTGATTTTAAAAGGAGCTGCTCTCAGGCGGATCGAGACCAGTCTGCTGGAGACCGGTTGGCATCCTAAGACAGCACTCACCATGTCCTTATACTGTCCAAATTCAAATAACATTATTTTAATGAGTGATTTTAATTCGCGGACTGGCGAAAACAAACTTATTATATCTACATTAATTAATTCATAAGTGACATGTACTAACTGAAGACTAATTGTCAGTTTTAGACGTTTTTGAATATATTAGGTCTTTATCGACAGGTTTAATTTGGATAAAACAATAAACTACTATGACAATCGAATGCTTAAGTTTTGAAATATAAATGACTTATATATTCTCTACGGACGATTATAAAATTCTATAACTAACCCCAAAAGTACATGTAATGACCGGACCGGAGCACTGTCGATTATTTCCTTCGCACTTATAAGTTATTTAATGTAATTGAAGAGATATATGTTTAGAATACAGTAATTTATTTTCTGATGCATATGGCATGTCAAACGTTGCCTTATTCGGTATTTTGATTTTCTTTCATTTGTATTGTATATTTTCATATTTGTACTCAATCTCTGTTCATTTCTATTGTATATGTTTTTGTTTCATTTCTAGAATCGATCATTTGTATTTAATATCTGTTCATTTCTATTGTATAAGTTTTGTTTTTATTCTATACTCGATAATTTCTGTTTAATAATAAATGGTTTGTATGCCAGATTGTCACGTTCATTACTCATTGACTTTCGTTTATATTCCATATTTTTTCATTTATATTCTAAATTACCATATTTTGTATTGTATAATTGTGATTTGCACTTAATATTTTCATTTTTGTATTAAACTTTTGTTCATTTCTATCCTTTATTATTTCATTTCTATGGTATATTCCTTCATTTGTATCCTATATTTCGATATTTACATTCTGTGCTTAGTGATTTATGTTCGTACTTGCTTTCAATTTACTTGATTTCTATTCTAAATTGTTTCATTTCTGTTATATATTTTTTTATTTCTATTCTATATCTCTAGATTTGTATTTAGTAACTAATGTTTCTATTTGATGTTCCAGTTTATAATTATAAATTGGTTTATTTTGAAAAGAAATTAACTTACCAGTCTGTCAACATATTGTTTAATGTTTCTGTTGAAAGGAGTCGGAGATTAATAATTTTATCCGGCTAACATTAATACCACATCCAGAGCTGCAGAGGGGGGGGGGATCCTGGGAAGAGCTTTGCTGTTTTTCTCCTGTGTCCAGTAGTTAGAGCCCTCGTCGGAGCCGCCTTGTCGAGGGGGTACTAATGAGAGGCCATGGTGCGCGTTTGGGCAGAGAATGTCTTGACATTGATCTCGAAACCCACCTTTTGCCTTGCATATCTTCTCCAAAACACTTTTTGTTACTGTTTTTTGTATTCATATAAATCCTATTGAAATATCGATGGCTTTCTTTAAGAAATTCATTATTTTTTATTTGCACAAGAATCATTATTCACTCATATACTTGCACGAAAGCCATGTATACAGATACTGGAAAACAGTAATGTATATGTGCATTGAAGCATACAACCAGATCTGAATGTATGTTTACTCCCAAAAGTACGGTGCTAAATAACTTTTCGAAATGTCAGATGGACTAGATTTATCTTTTGCAGGTATTAAAGAGTCAACAGGCGTTGGATAGGCATGGCGTTTAAAATACATAATACTTGAATCAACATTGATTCAAAGTTGGTCCAACGTCGTATGTCCGGTGGGTTTAATGTTATAATGCTGATGTGTATTATGTCAATTAGATTAAGCCTCCATGTTAGTATTGCGTACATGTATATCATTGTTCCTAGCGTTGTTTAATTGTCGTAAAACTGAGTGTAATCAAGCAAATTCGATGAATTTATGTCCCCCGCCTTTGGTAAAAAGAAGGGAGGATGTACAATGCCAAAATGTACAATGTCCAAAACAATATGAGGACATACACACATGAAGTACACATTGTAAATGCAATTTGATAGATTTGAACTAGAAATATGTCTAGTTCGAAATCCATGAAATGTAAGAAAAATTATCTGGAGATTCTACAAAAAAAAATACATGCGAGCTCTCAGACCATGTTAAACACCTGTCCACTTTCGAAATGATTGGTTCAAAATACCACGAGGAGCTGCACAAACAAGGTATCCTCTGTCAATACATTTTGTTAGTATTTGTGCCTAAGTTCAAAACATGAAAAAAGTGACAAAAATATCAGACAGTAATCTTAAAGTAACATTCACATCTAAAGACAATGAAGAAGAAGCCTGCAAAATTTCAAAATGCTTTATGCAAAACTGTAGAGGAAGTTGTGCACACTAGGAATATACTGCCAATAGGTCTTCTGATGTGGCAAAATGACTAAGTTCATAAAGTAAAAACAAAGTGGTAAATATTAACCGACCATAATTCTTCCTGAGGCGCATGCAAATTAACAGACCATGAGAAAGACGCCTGCAAAGTTTCAGAATGATTCATGAAAAACTGTAGGAGGAGTTGAGCACACAATGTACGTACGCAAAAGGTCTTCTGATGCTTGAAAATGACTAAGTTCGCAAAGCGAAAAAAAAAAAAGTAGAAAATAATTTGGCGGTAACCCCTAAAACACATGCATATTTACAGACCATGAGAAAGAAGTCTGCAAAGTTTCAGAATGATTCATGAAAAAACTGTTGGAGGAGTTGCGCACACAAGGTATGTACTCTAAAGGTCTTCTGATGCTGACAAATGACTATGTTCGCAGAGCGAAAAAAGTAATAAAAAATTATTTGACGATAAGTCCTAAAGCACATTCACATTTACAGACCATGAGAAAGATGGTTGCAAAGTTTCAGAATGATTCATGAAAAACCGTAGGAGGAGTTGAGCACAAAAGGTATGTACTCTAAAGGTCTTCTGAAGCTGAAAAATGACTAAGTTCGCAAAGCGAAAAAAGTGGTAAAAAACTATTTGACGATAACATGCACATGCACACCTACAGACCACGAAAAAGAAACCTGCCAAGTTTCAGAATGATTCATGAAAAACTGTAGAGGGGTTGCGCACACAAGGTACCTACTGTTAAGGGGGCGACGGAACCTCGGAACCCGGAACCACCAGCCACGGAACCACGGAAAGCCGAATATCATGTCCCCTCGCCTTCGAAAAGGCGGGGGACAATAAAGAATCGAATCGAAGTAAGGTGGTGATAATCAATGATTAGGGAGAAAGACAAAAATCTGCATAAAATACTCAAAATAACACTGATCTTTTCAAAACTTAGCAGATGCCTTCTTTATGTTGTTTCTCATAATTTAGAATCCCAAAATGCAGCATTTGTTAATGTTAAAATGTGTTTTTATTAGAAAAGATCAAAGGGTAATTTTCTGCGAATAAATCTGAAAAAATAATATCATTATTGAAAATATACTTAGTGCTTAGAGTACCTTGTTGCATAATGGAGAGCGTCCTAGCAATTATTTTTTCAAACTCTTTCATACATTATCAGGCTGAGCAGATGAAAAAAGATGCAGTCTGTGTCCAAATTATTTTGTCAAAACTCACAGGTGAGACAGGTGAGACTATTTTAACAAGGTTGAACAATTTCATCTACATGCCACTGATCATGTCAGTAATGTATTATCTATATTGTAGGTGTTAACATAGGTATGCTTGCCTACCCTATATTTAATAAATGCATCCAGTGTACATTACCTTGTACATGGTTGAACATTTGAGAAAAAGCTACCGTTTTCATCTGGTCTACATTACAATTTGAGAAAGAGTTGGAATAAATAATTGCTAGGACGCTCTTCATTATGCAAAAATGCACTTTCAGCACTACGTTAATTTTCAATAACGATATTATTTTTTCAGATTTATTCGCAGAAAATTACCCTTTGATCTTTCCTTATAAAAACACTTTTTTAAGCAGCACGTCTGTTTTGTATTCTAAACTGTAAAGAACAACAAAAATAAGAAGTCTGCTAACTTTCAGGGAGATACGTTACTTTTTTATGGTTTTATGCAGATTTTTGTATTTACCACAAATCACCACCTTAATGCGCGCACTGGCCCAGTGATGTGAGAGGTCTTGATGTTACAAATATCTGAGCCACTGCCTGCAATAAGAAATATTTGTTTTATTTAAAAAAAAAAAAAAAAAAACAGCAAAATGACCCACGACACGAGAAAACCAACGAAGTCGCCTGTGCGCCCAGCGAAGACTCGAATAGGCCTGGGCCGCCGCCTAGCTTGATCATGATCTTCGGTGTGCGCTTAAAGGGTAGCTAAGGGTCTAAGCTAGCTCCATGCAAACAGCGAAGACTCTGATTAGACTGGGCGGATGCCCAGGCTGATCTGCGTCTTCGCTGGGTGCATATGCCACTTTGTTGGTTTTGTCGTGTCGCAGCTCAAATATCTCTCGCCAATCATGAAATTGGCAGGATTTACTTCACATCATATTTGTAAAATTTGGCTGGTTTTAAAATTAAAAAAAAATACTCACAAACTGCGTACGGTTCGCAAGTACGCATGATAAATGAGTGAGCGCGAGCGAATTTACGAAGAAGCATTTGAAGACGTGGGAATTATTCTTTAATAGTCAGTCAAAACAACCAAATATTTGTTAACTGCATTTCTTTCCTTTAAAGAAGCAGGAACACACGCAAGCTTTTTCTTAACCCTGACCACACTTGTCTGGCATTCAACACAGGCAACGAAGACAATTGAACAGGAAACTTGTTTTTCCTCTCATTAGAGTAAGTTTGTTTCAGAAGTAGAGTCTCACGGACCATCTGACCCGCGATTCTTGAAATAGGAATCAAAAGTTTTCCTAAACTGACATGCATATTCAAGAAATGCTTAAAAATCAGTAATCAGGGGCCGAGTGCACAAAGCAGACGTAAGCGTACGCTCGACGTACGACCGTCGTAAAGTTGTCGCAGAAATTTAATCCGTGTGCACAACCGAGGCGTGTCGCAAACTTAGTCGTAAAATCGCTCTAAAACTCACGTCTGCTGTATAGTAGACTTAACAGTGGCGTAAGGTGTTCATTTTGAGTTATTCCGTTAGTGTTTCATTTAAACATGGCCGGAATGTTACATTGGATGCACGATTTGCAATATAGAACAGATTTAAAGAGAGACAGGATAATTTATTTCCATTTATGCTTGATCTCTTCCAGAGTCCGCTGCTGCTTCCCAATTGCATTTACTGCGGACTGTATTTCTTCCTATTTTTTGTTTTGTTTTGTTTTTCATTCTTGACGTGGACACATCAGAAAATTTGGAATTTAGGATCTCGGAATTTTTCTTATACATCCCCAACAATTTCAATATTTCATTATCTTCAAAAAAAATTTTCTGATGGACATTTTACGTTTAACTCAAAAGCAAATGCACGTTTGAAAGTGTTATAATGAACATTAGTTTTAAAGATAAACACCAAAAGATTAAAATATGTGGTGCATTTTATGATTGATCCATAACATGCAAAAAGGTGCATATGCCATATGCGAACATCAGAGGCTCATACTAGCCTGCGCACCCGCGTAGTCTGAAAACTATGCATGGAACCTAAGGATTGTACAGGTACAAAGTGAAAGATCTATCTAAAATCACGGACTTACAGGCTAGTTTCAGTCTTGTCTGTTTGCAGATGCCTTAAGCAACCTTTATGCCTAACGCGGCTCATATCACATAAGAAAATCATTCTTCAAACACACGTGCTAATTTTATTTGAGAGCACTACGCTAGTCGTACTCTAGTCGCAACTACGCCTGACTTACGCCTGCTTCGTGCACTTGGATTTTAATACAGTCGCAAGACTGACTTAGCTGCGCCGACGTTCGTAGCCTACGCCGGCGTAGCTTACGCCTCCTTTGTGCACTCGGCCCCAGATTACAGACTATGGCAATGAGTTGGTGAAGACACTTATTTTAGCACAGTATTTATACCAGACGAAAATCTGCTCTGACCTATAGGTCTAACAAGCTGTCGGGTCCGTAAGAATGTTAACTTGAAAATATATTTGGAATCATGCGGGAAACATTTGAGTTTTATAGTAAGTTGCATTCGTTGCGTGTGTTGAATGCCAGATCAGTGTGCTGACACACGAATAATCAAGCAAAACCCTGTTTTGGCTTGAATCTTTACCAATATTTCAAACGTTTTTTGTTGCTGTTGTTGTTGTTTTTTGTGTGTTTTTTAAGAATGAATGGACTTGGTAGGCCTACCTTGAAACGCATAGACGAAACGTCAGCGACGTAGGTAAAACGATCAATTTTCTGGCACCAAAGTCAGCTTGAAATGAAATGAAATAATTCACTGGTAAGTATGGTAAACTCTGTTCTGCATCTGAGGCTTTCTTTCGGCACAATACTGAATTCTCTAATGAAGCTCCTACCATAATAAAAATGCCCGTTACTTTTCATGTTCCTACGAAAGACCCCTTGATCGTAACTTGAGGGCCATATTATCATAATGGAAGGCTGGATTATGCGTCTTTACATACCGAATTAATCCTAATAAACGCCCCTGCTCTAATAAAAGCCCCGAGCAGCCTCTTTTCCGAAAATAATGCTGTTTACTTGCATGAATTTTTGTTTGCTTCTCTGGATGAGGTAGCTGTCTGAAATGGGGTCTTCTCTTAGAGGAAAGAATTTGCTCCTTGAGGATTTATACGATTTATTGCCCTGTATGTAGTCGGTTGGCTGAAATCTTACTCAAGTTGAAATTTGGTCAGTTTGGGAAACCCAGAGTATGTGCATACCGGCTGTTAACGCCTTGTAGCAGAATGATCAGGCTTTGTGCCATGCAAGAGATATAACCAATAAATTCTTAAAGCCTTACTAATGTCACATGTTATTCATCTTTTTACGGAAAAAAATATGTATGGTGCACTGTATAAAATATCTTGTAGGTTTTACGGCAAAAGACGGCACTCGGTTGCTAGGTCAGGCTGCAGTCTGTTAAGGGTTTATACTCTTTGCCATTCCATTTGCATCTTTTGAATGGATTACTCCATTGAAAAAAAAACGAAACGTTTCCATTTTATGACAATTACGGCAATTGATTTAGGTGCCCCAAATTTTTAGAACAATTCTGTACAGTTATTTTATAAAAATAATGATCAAAGTGTCCTTAAATTCAGAATTACCTACATTTACAGTGAAATATTTTATGATAATTACATATCAAATCATATTCATTTATTTTGAAAATGCACGACAGGATTACAGTAACGGGTTATGGTTTTTCAGTGTTCAGGTTTTTCCACTGCAAAAGAAAAATCCAGTAGACTTTACGGAAAAGGGAGTGGCAATTGGCTGGGAGGCCCTTTACCGTAAAAGGTATGGGAAAGTACCGGAAAATTTTTAATATACTACCCGACTGCACTGTATAAAACCCTTGCTTAGATTCACATTTTATGTCTTATTAATAATTGAAAATCAAATTCGGAATTTAAAAAAGGTTTTCATACACTGTATAGTTATTTTCCATCTTAAAAAGTTTGGTTCCACCCCTTATTTTTTTATGGTAAAGGGCCTAAGTCTTTTACCGTAAATATACGGGACTTTTTACGGTGTACGGTAATGTTATGAAATTTGAACTGCAGCTTGAACCACACACGTGAGCGAACAGCTTTGTTTTAAAATGGCAAATTATTTGACACCAACAAATTTGACGACATGCAGTGTAAAAATGGCCTGATGTACATAGTGTGTGATGAGCGTACACCCGAAACAGCCAGAAAATCTGTGCATACATATCATACTTTCATTTTCACAATAAATTCTGGAGCATTCAGAGATTGGTTATAAAACCGAAAAAAATCAGAGTAGCCTGCGTGCATTGCGCGGATACGCAGGCTGATCTGAGTCATTCCTGTGAGGTACCTTATTATGTGTAACAACTTTTTAACACAATAACACACCATAGTTCGAACGTTTCAGTGATTCATTTGATTTCATTTCGAAAACTTCAGTATAATACGGAAATATTTTTGTTCCATATTTGCAGGTAAGTATGCTCGTTTTTTGTGTGTGTTTTTTGTTGTTGTTGCTTTTTTTTTTTTTGGGGGGGGGGGGGGGGGGGTCTGGAATAAGCAAAAAGGAAGCTATGCTCGCTGATTAACTCTTGAAGAAAGCTTATGCTGGCATTTGTGTGTCTGTTTTAGGAGTTGGGTGTGGGGGGTTGAGAGAGCCTCCTATACCGGGCAAGGACCTGTACTGATGGCCATGGCAGTCGGATCGATATAGACTAGAATGCTGTCTCAGTGGGCCATTTAACCAAATCTTTCACTCAATCAATCAATCAATCAGCACCAGTTTTTCTATTAGACTGACAGTAATAAATTAGAATTATTACCAAGTAAATTTCAGTTCACTCTGATGCGATTCTACACTGTTCGTTCATTTTAGCTGCATACATGTATATGTAGCTTCAGCTACTGTATTTCTCGATTATATGACGGCGGGTTTTCCTTTTCAATGTTATCCTAAAATCCAGATCCGTCCAACTAGACGGATCTAGATTTTTTCCAGATTGCTTTGGAAGAGAATAAAACTATCTGATAGCCGAATTACACACAAATGATTTATATATTTGGGGTAAGGCTTGATTGAGAGAGAGAAACTCCCGTCTTGATACGGTAACAGTGTTAGGAGTCCCGGTAGCTCACTGGATTAAGCGCTGGCCTACTGATCTAGCGGACGTGGTTCGAGCCCCGCTTGAGGCGAGGATATTTGCTATCGTAAACGGGGTTCCATTGCACACAGCCTTTTACTACCACCGTCCCATCCTCCTGATATAACTGAAATACCGTTGAAAAGGACGTACAATCGCAAGTCATCCATCCATCGGTAGCATTGTTGTTGCTGGCCGAAAGTAAACATGATGGCCGGGGTAACATATAAGATCATTTAGTTATGCTCGTTGTCGATTTAAAGGAAGAAAAACTGCTGGCGAACAGTGCAATTATGCAATATGTTGCTGAGGAAAGCGCTATATTATAGCGCTCGGTAGCGCTCTGCCAATGCTAAGCAACGATTGTGCTTTCAAAAAGCGCTTTTCTGTAGCAGTGTGTTGCACAGTGAAAATAGGCTCATTTTAAACACATGTAAACAGACAGCGCTACAGAGCGCTATGCCTATGCAACGGTATGTTACAAAAACGCGCTTTGCGAGGCAGCTCCGGGGATGCCACCTAGCGTTACGAAGCGCTTTTTTGTAACATACCGTTGCATAACCAATTGCTACAAAGCGCTACGTAGCGCTCGCGTTAAGCAACTCATCCCTGGCCTCTACTGTTCGCTCAGACGTTTCTGTCTTAGTATTTAGAACAATTATGGTATATAAGAAACTCTTACTACTTCAAAGTCGAAGTTCATCTCAAACTTCTGATATTTCAAAGCAAATTTTCTGGTCCCAGATTTTTTTTATTTTTTGAGATAGCAGCATTTGGATGATCTCAAATTACTGATATCTCAAAGTAAATTTTCTGGCCCCATTAAATTTGCTTTGAGATTTCAGTAGTTTAAGACACCAGTAGCCTTGAAATGTAAAGAAAAATAACCTTTTTATTTTATTTTTTTATTTGGTAACATTACGAGGCTAAATTCGAAGTAAATGCTGCAAATATAGTTGTTACCTTGCGGAGATACTTATTTCTTTTTTCTTGAATGTACACCCACTATATGTTGCACACATTTGCCAAGTAACTGAGAGTTCTTGCGTACCGGGAAAGCGGCTGGACTAGTGCACGCAACAAATAATGGGGGTACAGGCAGACAGATTTCGCTGCTTCCGCAAAGGCACGACCAAAATTAATGAATTTTGCAACCTTTTCTAAACACCGTATTAGTCGGACTTAGCTTTGTAAAGTAGCCATAAAACTTTCAAAACGCAAAAATGCATATTTATCATGACTTTAAACAAAATCAGTAGATTCGCTAATGTAAAAAGACATTGTTGTTCGGCAATATCTTCAGTCAAGTTTTAAGAACACTAGATAGCACTATAAATGTTTGACTGACAGCCTGCATCGAGAAGAATGAAAAGGTGCACTGCTTGAGCAGACGTACTAATCGCAGCTCATGAGTTACGTACAGTAGAATTGTGTGCTGTTCATAAGTTCCGATATACATCTGACTGAGCACAGTACGCTATTATTGCACTATAAGAGTACAGTGGTTATCTAGCGTGTATTTAGTGTCATTCCATTGCATTTCAGTGCCAATAAAATGGATAAGCCGAGAAAAGAGAGAAAGGATAACCCAACAGACGGACAGACAGACACTCTTCACCAGCTGCTTCAAACAAAAGACACCATAAACTCCAGGCTACTCACCGAAACAAAACTAAACAGTGATCTAACGAGCCAAATCTCGGTCGCCGAGAATCAGCTAAGGGAGCTAACTGAAAATGCTCTCAAAAATCTTCGAAGCCAGTTCGAGAAAAAGAGAAAACATGTTAGCCCGGGAATAAAAAGATTAGAGGATTCATTAAAAGAGTAAGTAAAATGAAATTTTCCAGAAGTGACGCTCTAGTAGCTGGTGAATTCCTCTGTTTCATCCGTTCATCAAAGATGTTCATAAGCTTTACCGCATCCTGCAGCGTCAGTTATAAGGATACACTTTGAGAGAAGCAACTCTGCCATCATTTTTTTTTTTTTTTTATTTTATTTTTTTTTATTCAGATTTTCTAACGAATTTTATCCTTTTACTCAGTCTTTTCCACTGCATCGCTGAGAGTACCAAATGGCGACATCCTTTAAACACCTCTGGTGACTTATAGCGTTGAACTTCTTTGTACCGGTGTGGCGCGTCCATGACGTTCTCAGGTCGTGTTAGCTAGGATCCATAATCAGGAGATCAACATTTCCGTTGATTGGTAATGCATATTCGATTTTTAATACTTTGCGCAATTTCGCCACCTTCTGCATATATAGGTTTGTAATTAACCCGAATATGCTTGCCTGATCCGAATGTCAATTCCTGCATGTGTTTGTAAATAAGCGGAATATACTTAACCTATCCGAATGTCAAATCCTGCGCGTGTTTGCAATTTATGCTTGCCTGATCCGAATGCCGAATCCTGCATGTGTTTGTAATTAAACCGAATATGCTTGCCTGATCCGAATGTCACATCCTGTATGTGTTTGTAAATAAGCCAAATATGCTTGCCCGATCCGAATGCCAAATCCTGCATGTGTTTGTAATTAAACCGAAATATGTTTTCCCCGATCCGAATGTCACATCCTGCATGTGTTAATGATTAAGCCGAATATGCTTGCCTGATCCGAACGTCACATCCTGCATGTGTTTGCAATAAAGCCAAATATGCTTGCCTGATCCGAATGTCACATCCTGCATGTGTTTGCAATAAAGCCAAATATGCTTGCCTGATCCGAATGTCACATCCTGCATGTGTTTGTAATTAAACCGAATTTGTTTGCCTGATCCGAATTTCACATCCTGCACGTGTTTTTTAATCAGCCGAATATGCTTGTCTGATCCGAATGTCACCTCCTGCTTATGTTTGCAATTAAACCGAATATGCTTGCCTGATCCGAATGCCGAATCCTGCATGTGTTTGTAATTAAACCGAATATGTTTGCCTGATCCGAATGTCTTGTGCATCGTGGGTCAGGTTTTTCAGACTAAGGCAAGTCTGTAATACCACCAAACACAAAAACTTCGACTGGTATTCTTCTGTTGACAAATTTGTTTGAGCCGCTGTTAATTGAAGATGGCAACGAGGTTTGCATAAACGCGATTTTAAGATCGACGAAACTGTCGAAGCATAGGTTTTCCTGTATGATCTCTGGGCAGTTTAATATTCGCCAAACGGCTACTTGTGTGTGAACATCACAGGAAAATAAAATAAGCATACACAAATGAATAAATCATGATAAATCAGGGTTCGAGGTTATAAAACTTGAGAAAAATCTCAAACTCAAAATAAAGCACACCGATTGGCTGCTTCCGAGCATGTGCGTGCTCGGAAGCAGCCGAGCATGTGCGTGCTCGGAAGCAGCCAATCGGTGTGCTTTATTTTGAGTTTGAGAATGTACTCAAGTTTTATAACCTTTGGGCCAGGTCTATAATACAGCACCTCATTGTTAGCCTGAGTATGTCTATTGTTAGAAAAGCATTTTCCGATTTTGTCATTTGTCTTATTCTTTCGGTATCTTGAGTCTGTGTCCTTGGTAACTATGTCCTTTCCTGGGTGGCATCTTTAGTTAGTGTGACAGGGGAGGAAAAAATCGCAACTCGAAAAAGACTCAAACCCAGAGCTTGTCGCTTACCGTTGAAGCACTTTGTCATCTGAGCAACATAGTCACATGGTCGACCTTTGACATGAGCTGCATGTGTCTCATACCGGTTACATTTCACTTTTTTACATTTCAGTTTAAAGAAGTCTGAAAGAGCACTGACGAACAGAACTCACCATAAAAGCAGCAAACATTCAGAAATCAAAAGGGCAAAGCGGAGAATCAAGGATGCCGAGAAAACATTGAAAGATATTCCGAAAGTTGATGGTACTCAGTCCATATATGAACTAGTGGTCGAGCAGGTAACCAGTCTGTGCCAGCGATTGATGCAGATCCCAATGACTTTGAGCATTCACGGAAATAACATGTCGACTAAAAACAGAACAGTTTCTCCTGGATATAATAATGATGACACTGATGATACCGATACCGATAATTCAGACGAGGACACAAATGGTTCGAAACCAATTACAAGGCCAAGAGCAAACTCTGATACAAGAGTAGAAATTCGTTATCCGAGTTATTCCAGAGGACTCAGAATTGGTATTAACAGTGACAAATCAAAAACAAGAGGGAAGCAACACGAGAAAGAATACAGAAGCTCACCAGCATTAAGCAGCCCTCTTGATGAATATAAGGCATATTTAGAAAGATTCAGTGAAATTGGATATATACCAAATGACAGTGAATCATCGGAAGGATCATTAAGAAGCGACAGTCCTGGACCCTTAAGGGGTTATCCACTGTCGGTACAAAGACGACCTTCTTCTGCTGGGCGTGTTGAAAGGCATTCCTATTCGAGAGATCGTTCTAGCAGTTTGCCTCAGTTGAACACAACAGTTCGCCGCTGTCGGACACCAACACCGACATCTAATGGAAATTCCTTCATAGCTGCTGACATTCAGACATCGAGCCGATATAAATCTCCAAATGTTGCACAAACATCTTCAAAAACCTTTGGCAGAAGGGAGCGGTTTGCAACAGATTTTCAAAGAATTTCGCCTTTGGATAAGCAGTTTTCGTTTTCTTCAAAAGAACGGACGGAGAGACGAAAATTTTCACCGGTAGCTTTAGTACAATCAAACAAAGATGATATTCTGACATTATATGAACGTAGTGTCAAAAATCTTGCGAAGCGACAAACGAATGTTCAAAGTCCTTTGGAAACACAAAGCAAACACTCGAGTAGTGATGGGTCAGAATCATCAAATACTCAACAACAAATCAATCTGCGTAGTCCAGAATCAGAATCCCAGATTAGCACTAATGCGTCATATGCGACGCTTACTGATGAGGAACAAAATAACGATGGTAAAAGCATCAACACAAATAAAGAATCGATATCCTGTGTTGAGCACAGCAGAGAAGCCGAACATGATAATATGCCACATCCCCGAATGACGCCAAAACGGTTACTTCCCAAAGTTCCTGCCGGACATAACTCAAACAATGTGAAAGGATCCATACTTAAAAGAGATACAGCTACTAGTATTTCTCCGCAGCAAATGACGGACAAACTCAAAAACACTGCAGTTCCTAGTAAACCCTCTAAAATAATTCCAACTGCGACAAAACCTCAGCATAAAATTAAACATGAAATAAAAATTAACAATACCTCTGCTGTAGGTAACCGTGTTTCTCAGACGGACGTTGATAAAATCAACTCTGACACCACTGATGTAGAGGCACACAATACTAGCAATAAAGGACCAACAGAAACTGAAACAAAGCTGGAAGCACCTGATAGGGATTTTGATATCGAGGAGATAAAATTCAAAGAAAATGTAAGAACAGCAAGGCGTGAAATTATCGACAAACTAAGATCTAAATATGCTTTACCGCGCCTAGAACATGATTCTGTATCTGAAACTACAGAAGTGGGATCTCTAAAAGATAATACCATTACAGCGGCTTCAAACGAAAACAAGTCTAATTTTTCAAATCAAATCCAGGTCGACAAAGGGCAAAACAATTCCGCAAATGTTCTAAAGGTTGATCGGACTGTGAAACATGTACCTTTAGAAGCATCTGTCGAAAGACATAGTCCTGTTATGTCTATAGCGGGGCTAAAGCGTTACAAATCAACATCAAATTTGTCAAAATTAGAAAGCTTCGATAAGGCCACTAGCAAATTTGATGATAAACAATCGAGTATTAGCAATGAAACGTTCGATGAAACGAAGAGACTCACTAAATGTGACAATACAGCAGGGGAAGAAAAGCTAAATGTCGTTGAAGATGACAGGTCAGATAGGAGCGAACTAGCTGATACCCAAGATAAACTTAGTAAGTCATTAACATTTGAAAGACATGGGTCAGCCTCTACACGCACACCGCTGGATCGACAAGGCCTGTTAAGGTCTGCATCGGTTGAAAATGTCGATTCTTATCAGCTTATTGAAAGTTTATCAACCTCGGATCATCTGTCATTGAGCCTAAACAATGATTTAAAAGAAAGTGGTTTTTCTACGCTATCTTTCAATGATTTGTCTTTAAATAACACAGGAGATTTAACAGAAGCGGATTTGAACAGGCGTTCTGAACGTGTGGCTTCGGATGAAACAAACAAACAAACAACTTCATCCTCTGATAACGGCTTCGATTCCGGTGAAGGATTAGGGAACTCTGAAGACAGTTTAGACGATTTAGATGACGATCAAGTTCTCAAAGGTATTAAACCAGAAACCAAAGAACCTGCTGTCTCACCGAAACTTTATCCTGCAAAGCTAATACTTATTGATGAACCGAAAGATAAATCGACAGCAAAGCATTTTTTTGATTCGGAACAAAAGCAAGTTGCCGTTGTTCCACGATTGACTGATAAAGCACGGGAAAAAAGAGGACAGTCTGGTGATCTCGCTAAGTCTTCAAATGTGCTTTCAGCAATAGAGAAATTCGAAAGCACATTTCCTACCAGAAGTAGACCTGAAAAGCGGACTCTTAAACAGTTTATGGAGAATTCCAAGGATAGAAAAACTCACGTTCGAAGCAGATCGGCCAGTGCGTCAAGAAATCCGGCTTCTGTATATGGTGATAGTTTGCCTACGTCACCAAAGGCTCTAGTCCCGAGAAACAGATTTGGTTCTGCAACTGAGAATACTGATAATAATACACATTATCCGTCCATGTTGTCGCCTGTAAAGAAATCTAGAAGTATAGAAGCAGATCTTAACAAAATATGTCAAGAGGAAACTGCGGAATCTATCAGACGAGAATGGATCCAGCGTAGGTTGGCGTCAGCATCTAGGAAAACTGTTCCCAAGGTGATCACCACACACGTGTCAACCATATTTGAATTTGAAAAGTCACACCTACTTCCAAGTAGGTACTTGAGACGACGCTTGTCGGGAATAGTGTCTCTTCAAAACGGAAAATTTGTAGTAGTGGACGAACTTCAAATGTCTCTGTGCTTGTTAAATTCTGACTTTCGAATTGTTTCTGAGATTAACATGGAAAATATTCCCTGTGGTATATGTCCAACTGGATCAAGTTCGTTTTCCGTTGGCTTCCCATATAAAAATATTGTCCGTGTTTTCTACGTGGTAAAAGACCGCGTTACACATACACGGGACATTTCAGTCAGGTGTTCAGAGTGGATCACAGACATGTGTCACAGAAAGGGGAGACTACACATTCTCTGCAAAGGCGGTCATGTCCACATTCTGGGAATAACAGGGAGAGAAGAAGGTACAATAACTGTTGGACTTGTTGGTAAGCTTTTACTGAATGAAGCTGGAAACCGATTTTACATCCACGGGGAACGGAAAATCACGCGTCTAAACGATAAAGGGGAGATAATTTGGACAAAGTCTGATATCAACGCTAGCTGCATATTACTTTACAACGATAAACTGTATATTGCGGATACCGACAAAAAGAGGTTGATGACGATGTCCGAGATAGGTGACACGCGTGATTTGATAAACATTGACAGCGGGTCGATTTCTGCAGCATGTCTTGCTCTTGGAGCAGATAAACTGTTTATTTGCCAGTATTCTGATGAGCTCGATGATGAAAGCACTCGTCATGTTGCTATTTATAGAAAGCATGCAAAATGACCCGTTAACCCGTAGACTATGATAAACAAACGCAAGCAATTTTGTTAGGGAAGTTTATATGTTGCAACTCAAATTGGTTAAAATTATGAAAAGTAAGAAATACACCAAAGAAAGGAAAATAGAAGTCTCGATTCGGTTGAGTCTGTGTTCATGACCAGTAATGAAATCTGCAACAGCAACCATACCCTGTAGCACCGGCTTAAGCAGAGTTTTACTTTCAAGAAGACTTTAGATGAAGTAACTGATCCCAGAAGAACTGGCAGTTGAAAGTCTACACCACTTTTTCTATACATGTCCAACTCAACATCCGCTCAGTCTGATCAGAGTCCTCCTTGTCGGCATGGAGGTAGCTTAGACCTTCAGATACCCTTTAAGCACACAGCAAAGACTCTGAACAGACTGGGCGAATGCCCAGGCTGATCTGAGTCTTCCCTGGGCGCACACGCCAATTTGTTGGTTTTGTCGTGTCGCAGCTCGATTATGGTGTATACTTATGATGACTTCCAGGTGTTCGCTGTAAGCTTTTAGCTTACTGTCAAATCAGGACACTTTACATTGTACAGTATACGTCATGTACGAGGGATTATCAAAAAGTTCCCGGAAAAGCTCTGTATTCTCTTTACTGTTTTACTTTCTTCAATGAAATTTCACACTATCCGACTGTAATGTATTTGTTATTCATATCATATAAAACAATTGACTTATGTCTAACCAGTTTCATACACGCGCCACCAACGTAACGTGACCCGGCCCAGCTAACGTGACGTTGCATTTTTATCGTTTCTAATAACAGTTTCTGAACGTTGTTTATCTATGAAATGTATGTAGCAACGTTAATTCATTTACCTAAACTTAGAAATATGTATCTTATCTTTACGTTCGTAACTTTTTTGTAAGTTGTTTTGATCTCTTTAACGAAATGATGTCCGATTCCAACGTGCCCTTTAAAAATCAAATGTGTGGGGGCGGGATAATTCAAGGGCAGATAATTTGCATTACGTTATAAAATGGAATTGTTATGATCAAGTTTCATGAACATTAGATAATGGCTATTCGTTAGATATGTGATGTACCCTTTCAGTCGAACTATTCTACCAATGCGACAACGCAATCTGATATCTCCAGCAGCATTAGCTGTTTATCAAAAGTCTTAAATCAAGCAGCAGCAATGCTATATCAGAAAGCGTTGTCAAAATTCAGCCATAGTCTTAAGATAAGCCCTTTTGCATAAGCAGCTTCATGTACCACACTCTTCTAAATGCTGCACATAGTAATAAATCAATATGATCTTAATTATGACAAAGGCGGCCGATACATCGTTGCTGCTGGGTGAGATGGGCATTTGCTGGAATTTCATTATGCTGCCGATTTCAGGTTGTGATGTCGTATTCCTGGAATGGTTCAACTGAAAGGCATAAATCGCATATTTAACAAATTGCCATTATCTCTAGTCTATGAAACCTTATCATAACACTTCCGTATTATAAGGTAAAGTAAGTTATCTGCCCTTGAATTACCCCACCTCCACATATTTACTGATTAAATGTCACGTTGGACTTAGCAATTATTTCGTAGAAAGAATAAAAACAACTTACAAAATTTGTGATAAACATCAAGATAAGTTATATATTTTTAATTTTATGTAAAGTAATTCATGTTTATTGCAATTGCATTAAGGTTGCCTGGTATAAAATTATATTGAAGAAAGTAAAATAATAAAGGGCGTACAGCACTTTTCCGGGACCTTTTTGATCATCCCTCGTAGATTAATAAAAATCTTGTTAAAACCAACTGACAGAAGTCCTTTGACAAGTGGACTCTTATGTCCAGTTCTTTGGACATGTATATTTCCACTGTGTATATTTCAAATTTAAGGGATGTCAGGTTTATTTTATTGTATTCTATTCTAAAGTTCTTGGCTCAGGACTACAACCATTCCTTAAAGTGAAGGTGGCCTTAACTTTAAGTGAGGGGTGGTGGTCGGGCGATGGTGCTGGTTATAACTTCCAGTGTCGGGGCGTCCTACTTATTTGGATCAAAATATGGGAAGGGCCTACTGTGCTTGCAGTAGGTGCGGGCGGGCTGTTTGGATAGTTTTTCTCTCATCTATCATTTCTCTTTTCTTTCTTCCTATCTCTGGAAGACGGTCCGATATAGACTGAAATACTGTCTCAAAGGGCTGTTTAACCCAAAACAACCAACCAACTTTAAGGGACCTAATTTTGTGTCTAGAAAATAAGCGTTTAATATTATTTTTTCCAAACAATTTTGCGTTTAATCAAATAAGTACATCCCAAAAGGGTTTACGCGCATAAAAATTCATCATCATTGTCAGCCAGTATAAAACACAGCAGTGAATTTTCAGACCTTAAAGTTAAGGTAAAGTGACCTTAACTTTAAGGAACGATTGCAATTCCCGACTCTGGTGTGTTACAAGTCTCTACGGTAGCACGGATTCAGGGGCGTAGCTAGGGACAATAACTCAGTACGCACAATCATGTTTTATACTCATTAGGGGCAATAATAAGGGGTTTAGCCGCTAAGATATTTCAAATTTTCATGTCTGTTGGCAGTAAGTATTAAAATTATGCCCAATTAACAACATTTCAGCATGAAAATACTCAGGTGTGTGTTGAAATTTTGTCAATTTGACAAAATTCCAATACGCACCTGCGTATTTGCGTATAGATAGCTACGCCCTTGGGATTTACTCCATAGTGCCACTGCACGACGTCGATTTATTTCATTCATAATTGTTTTACAATAATGTCTTTAAAAGTTTCCAAAGGACCTAGTATGATAAGGCCTTTATTTGGCCCCCATAAAACTCATTTTTCAAAAGTCCTATTTCGATAATAAAAATGTAGTCATAAGAAAGTTCATATTTATTTTGATGTGTGGGAATTTTTTGGTTAGCGTCTCTGG
Source organism: Ctena decussata (assembly GCA_963989385.1). Taxonomy (NCBI): domain Eukaryota; kingdom Metazoa; phylum Mollusca; class Bivalvia; order Lucinida; family Lucinidae; genus Ctena; species Ctena decussata. The sequence goes on from OZ022515.1 coordinate 36,728,860, forward strand.
ACTTGCAAACTTGAGTGGGTGGGGTACCTGGACAGGCCTTGTGCACTGCGCAGGTAATTAGCAGTGCTTTCCAACGTATAAGCATTTCATCAAAGCCTATTATCAAGAGCTTTCAAAAGCCAATGTAAATCAATTGTTTCTTTAAAGGAAAAGCTATTAAACTCAAATTTTCTTGTAATTTCCCTTCATTATTGTAACAACATAGGCGTGTCAGAAATCATAATATTTTGAGAATTAAAAAAGTGAAACATATCATTTCTGTTTGTTCCCATATGCACAAATGATAAGAAATAGAAACCATGCAATTTTAAGAGAATTTGAAAGGTGCGGGGGGAGGGCTTGGGGGTGGGGGGCAAAAACGGCCCTTATCATTCCAGGTCCTTCAAGGCAACAGTGCGGTTGACTACTTCCGTGCCTTTCCGCATTTTTTTAAACTTAAAGGAAATCAACTGTTGTAACTCTCTGTCTGCTCCACTGGCTACGGGAGCCCTTTCAAAGTGGGTCTACTCTTAGACACATTGAGAATGGAGGCAAATACGAAAATGGCAGAGTTGCTTCCCCTACAAATGTACCCATTCGCCGTAAGACAGCGCTATCATATCTGATATGTACTTTCAAACGTAGAGAGAGAGAGATAGACAGACAGACAGACACAGACAGACAGACAGAGACAGAACAAGGGTGTCTGAAGTTTTAGTCTAGCCCAATAATTAGCCTGAAAACTGGACGGAGCCCGCCATTATGCCTCTAGCGAACTAGCAAAGCGTAATAGAGGGGTGCCATTCATTTTTCAAGCTTATTTTGGGCTAGGCTGTGATGTCAGACGCCCGGTGACAGAGACGATCAGATGAATGGTTTTAATAACTGGAAAGACTAAGCCGTGTAGTTCGGTCAAATCATTTATTCATGAAATTGGCCTAAGTTAATTTCAATATTAATTTCAGCTCCCGTCATGCAGTATCCGGTCCGTCATTTCCGTCTGGTGTATCGGGTCCATCCGGTCCGTCAGGTCCATCAGGTAGATCGGGTCCCTCTGTTGTTGATACCTCTAATTTAGGTTCGAGGATACTGCCCGAATGAGGAGGTATTTTCGTAAGTTCTTGAGATTCATGTGTAACAGTAGCAGGAGTAGAGGCAGGTACGGTAGCACTTTTGAAGTGTTCTTTCACTTTCTTTAGCTGCTTAATAATGTCACCATTTACTTTGTTTACTAAATTACTCTTGGTCGTTCTTGTTGTTGCTGCACCGACAGTTAAACTGTCCGTTTTCTGTGATGGCTTTTTAAGGTTTTGGTTACTTGGTGTTGCTGTTTTTTCATTAGATATGCGTCGATTGGTACCATCTGCTTTAGTTTCTTTACTGACAATTTTCTTACTATCTACCTTCTTCAGAAAGTCTGTGTCATTTGTTTTAGTCTTACCCGTATGAGACGATGCAGCTGCATTTGAATGTGTCCTGCTGAGTGATTTATTATTAGGTTTCCTGTTTAACATGGACTGCTTACTGGAACCCAAACTAGTGTTGATAATGATTCTAGATCGGCCATTCGGTTCAGCAATATGAGATATTTGTACATTTCTCCCTCTGCTAGATTTGATTGAAATTCTGTGCCTCCGTGCATATTCATTACCTCCAAGTCGGAAACTTCCGTCATTTCTTTCTCTGATATGTCTTTTTCTTGAAAATTTTTCTCCAAGATTCAGCGATACAGGTGCTTGTCTCCATTTCATATTACTAGCGATGACCCTTGACCATTTAGACAACTTTGCAGGTCGTTTTACTCTGTCATTGTCGTCAGTCTGACTTTTACTTTTCCCTTGAACAAAGTTGGGTAGTTCTGCATGAAAGTCAGCGTTAAGAGGGCTTCGAGCACCAGTTCGTAGAGGTTTTCTGGTTTGTAATCTATTAATAGTGTTATACAGTGGATATTCATTCCGTATCAATCGATTTGCACGGAGTTGGCGTGTTATTAGTCCTAGCGTTGGTTCTCTATTTAATGACGAAACGATGCGGTTGGATGGATTGCGGTAAAATGCATGACCAGAGCCACGGTACTGGAGAACTCTTTGTTGGATCAAACCAGGTCGCAGCTGTATCCTCTGAAATATACAAACAAAACGCATTTCAAATGACAAACATATTTTACTATCTCAACACTGTGAATATAGACTGGAGAGAAACTGACAAATGTGACATGAATTAAATTGAAATACTGCACACTTTTCTGAAAGGTTCCAGATCCGTTGCCAAGGGGATGGTTCTTAGCGCAGCGGCTTTGTTCCTTAAACACGTACACATTTTAGGGGAAGCAAATCCACTTTTCATTTGCCTCTTTTCTCAATGAGGGCCAAGTCTTAAATGCTCCTATGGGAGCAAATTCTTTCCTTTAAGTTACATCCCATTTTGCAATCGGAACACCGCTCGGTCAATTCCGTGATTCACGGAATTGGCCGAGCGTGCTCCGATTGCCTATTTTGGAGGGGTTTCGTCGTCAAGGCAAGCAAGCATGACGTCACCTAAGTCATCTTCCTTTGTAACAAGAATTCCGCGGAATGCGCCGTCTCACCTGCTGGCGATTTGTCACAAAACAGAGCTAAATCAGCAAAGATGTATGCATGAACCAAGTTTCTTGGCTCTAGCCCTTACATTTTCTGAGAAACATACCTAAACGCGTAAACATGCCAAAAAATTGCAAAGTCAGCCAACCGTAAAATGTTGGTAAAGACTCAATATCGATGATGACTTTGAGTTCTTCTCTTCCAGATGAATGCATGACCCAAATTTCATGGCTCTAGCCCTTATACTTTCTGAGTAACAGACCTAAACGCGAAAACTTGACAAAAATTGTAAAAGTCAGTCAACCGTAAAATTTAGGTCAAGACTCAATGTTGATGATGTTTTTGAGATTTACTCTTCCAGATGTAAGCATGAACCAAGTTTCATGGCTCTAGCCCTTATAGTTTCTGAGAAAATGACCTAAACCCGAAAACTCTGAAAAAAAAACTGCTTAGTCAGTCAACCGTTTAAACTAGGTCAAGACTCAACATTGATGATGGCTTTCAGCTGTACTCTTCCAGATGTATGCATGGCCAAAGTTTCATGGCTCTAGCCCTAAAAGTTTCTGAGAAAATGACATAAACGCAAAAATTCGACAAAAAATAGCGAAGTCAGTCAACCGTAAAATCAATGTCAAGACTCAACATTGATGATGGCTTTCAGCTGTACTCTTCCAGATGTATGCATGACCCAAGTTTCATGGCTCTAGCCCTTATAGTTTCTGAGAAAATGACCTAAACGCAAAACCTTGACATAAAATTGCAAAGTCAGTCAACCGCAAAATTTAGGACAAGACTCAACATTGATGATGGCTTTCGGCTGTACTCTTCCAGATGTATGCTTGACCTAAGTTTCATGGCTCTAGCCCTTATAGTATCGGAGAAAATGACGTAAACGCAAAAACTTGACAAAAAAATGGAAAGTCAGTCAACCGTAAAATCTAGGTCAAGACTCAACGTTGATGATAATTTTTAGCTGTACTCTTCCAGATGTATGCATGGCCCAAGTTTCATGGCTCTAGCCCTTATAGTTTCTGAGAAAATGACCTAAACGCAAAAACTTGACAAAATATTGCTAAGCCAGTCAACCGTAAAAGTTAGGTCAAGACTCCACATTGACGATGGCTTTCGGCTGTATTCTTCCAGATGAATGCATGACCCAAGTTTCATGCCTCTAGCCCTTATAGTTTTTGAGAAAATGACGTAAACGCAAAAACTTGACATAAAATTGCAAAGTCAGTCAACCGTTAATTCTATGTCAAGACTCAATATTAATGATGGCTTTCAGCTGTACTCTTCCAGATGTATGCATGACCCAAGTTTCATGGCTCTAGTCCTTATAGTTTCTGAGAAAATGGCGCAAACGCAAAAACTTGACAAAAATAGCAAAGTCAGTCAACCGTAAAATCTAGGTCAAGACTCAACATTGTTGATTGCTTTCAGCTGTACTCTTTCAGATGTATGCATGACCCAAGTTTCATAGCTCTAGCCTTAAAGTTTTTGAGAAAATTACCTAAACGCAAAACTCGACAAAAAATTGCGAAGTCAGTCAACCGTAAAATCTAGGTCAAGACTCAACATTGATGATGGCTTTCAGCTGTTCTCTTTCAGATGTATGCATGGCCCAAGTTTCATGGCTCTAGCCCTGATAGTTTCTGAGATAATTACCTAAACGCAAAAACTTGACAAACAATTACAAAATCAGTCAACCGTAAAATCTAGGTCAAGACTCAACATTGATGATGGTTTTCAGCTGTACTCTTCCGGTTGTATGCATGACCCAAGTTTCATGGCTCTAGCCCTTTTAGTTTCTGAGAAAATGACATAAACGCAAAAACCACAAAATATTGCTGTCAGTCAACCGTAAAATCTAGGTTAACACTCAACATTGATGATGGTTTTCAGCTGTACTCTTCCAGATGTATGAATGACCCAAGTTTCATGGCTCTAGCCCTTATAGTTTCTGAGAAAATGACCTAAATGCAAAAACTCGACAAAAAATTGCGAAGTCAGTCAACCGTAAAATATAGGTTAACACTCAACATTGATGACATCTTTCAGCTGTACTCTTCCAGATGTATGCACGACCCAAGTTTCTTGACTCTAGCCATTATAGTTTCTGAGAAAATGAATTAAACGCAAAAACTCGAAAAAAGTTTACGCCGACGCCGATGACGACACCGGAAAAGCAATACATATGTCTCGCCTCTGCTTCGCAGGCGAGACAAAAATGGCAAGAAAACCTAGAGGTGAACCCATACACCTAATCTCTTTAGCCGTTACCATCATGCAAGAAGCCAAAGTTTAACTAATCCGCTACGTAAGATCATATAGCATCAAGTTTCTACTCAGTCTGCGCATCCGTGAAGAAGGAGTCTTTGCGTCCCGAGATAAGGATTCATCATGGTCTATAATAGAACGTTTATGCAAGCAAGGAGGACTTTGATTCGTCTGCGCGGGTGTGAAGGCTAGTCTGAAATACTGTTAAAAAAGACGTAAAATTGCAAGTCATCCATTTATCCATTAACACGGTGAGTGTATCTTCAGCGTTTAAATGTTTCTAGATAGGAGGAAATTGTTAAAACAGATCTGTAAGATTTTGTCAGTGCAGATATATTTAGAAAAACTGTCAGACAAAAAGTTGTTTACCTGTCACGTGCAGTTTTTCGCAATGTCTCGTAGGTAATACTTTCGAGTACGTAAGTTTGCTTACATACCGTGTGAAAGCAAATCGCAAGTTTAGCGCAAACTGCGGTAACCGCAGTAAAAGATATAGCAGGAGTCACCGCAGTGTCTCCCTTATAAAACTGGCGCCTAAATCATGAGAGTGAATCTATGGGTATACTTCCATGCTTTTTTCCGCAATGTTTAAAAAGAGAACCAACTTTCACACTTCCTGCTTGCTCCTAGAGAACACAGACCTTCAAAAAGAGATCCACGCTTAAAGGAAAGAATTTGCTCCCAGAGTTTTTACCCTGAAAGTGTAACCATTCACCTTAAATCGACAGAAAGGACAATGCAAAATGAGAAAGGGTTGTATGTAAATATGACGACCCTCAAAGACACTCATCAGTCTGCGCAGTCGAGCAGTATTGAGGAGTTATTTCATAGTCCACATTCTGCTGTTTGTTTTTTGTCGCAGTTTTATTTGGTGAATAGCATAAAACACTTAGAACTTCTCTTGTAATAAACATACCCGATAATTTTAAGACATAATTTACTGACTGTATAAGAAATGAAGTTTATTAATAATTTCACTCACTCATTCCCTCAAAGCTCAGACAGAAATGTTGCAATGAACTGTCGAAGCCCACGAGTAGTTAAAGGCGCTCGGTTGTGGTGCAAAAGGCCTCGGATTTGAATCCCCAACGAGCCAGCCACTGATTGATAAAGTCTGTATAGATCTTCTACGAATTTTAAAAAACTGTTTACTACGGAAGCCGATAGGGGACATTTCACTTGACGGACTTGGACGTTTTTACACTTGGCAGACACGGGACACTTAGGCGTTATATTACACTTAGATGATACTTGAGACTTAGACATTTCTACAAAATATTCCAAGTGTAGCGAAATGTTTAAGTCTACAAAATTTTCTAAGTTTATTAAAATGTCTAAGTCTACAAAATCTTCTAAGCGTAATGAAATGCTTAAGTCCCCGATAGGGGACATTTCACGACTGTTTTTTTTTTTTTTTTATTTATTTATTTTTTTTTTCTTTTTCTTTTTATCTTTTTTTACACTTGGCAGACACTGGGCACTTAGGCGTTATATTGCACTTAGGTGATATTGAGACTTAGACATTTCTACAAAATATTCTAAGTGTAGCAAAATGTTTAAGTCTAATATTTTTTAAGTTTAATAAAATGTCTAAGTCTATAAAATCTTAAAAGCGTAATATAATACTTAAGTTTTAAAAAAATCTTTTAAGTGTAGCAAAATTTGTAAGCCTTAAATATTTTCTAAGCGTAGTAAAATGTCTAAGTCTACAAAATCTTCTAAGTGTACTAAAATGTCTGAGGGTACAAAATCTTCTAAGTGTAGAAAAATGTCCAAGTCTACAAAATACTTCAAGTGTAGCAAATGTATAAGTCTACAAACTTTTTTAAGTGTAGTAAAATGTCTAAGTGTACGCAACTTTCTTTAACGTTTTAATATAAATATTTAGACCTTGAGATTTTAATAAAATAAGAAAAATTTGTAGACTTAAACATTTTGCTACACTTGGAAAATTTTGTTGAAATATCTAAGTCTAAAATGTCATCTAAGTGTTATTTAACACCTAAGTGCCCAGTGTCTGCCAAGTGTAAAAAAACGTCTAAGTCCGTCATGTGAAATGTCCCCATCGGCTTTTTTTAAAACTTAAGTATTTTATTACGCTTAGAAGATTTTGTAGACTTAGAATATTTTGTAGACTTAACCCTTTTGCCACATTTGGAATACTTTGTAGAAATATTTAAATCTCAAATATCATCTAAGTGTAATATAACGCCTAAGTGTCCAGTGTCTGCCAAGTGTAAATAACGTCTAAGTCCGTCATGTGAAATGTCCCCTATCGGCTTCCGTAGTTTACACTTTCTAGTTCAGTGGTGGTAAGGTTTATTCACTGAATAAGGGATGTCACACCTGTATGATTTAGCATACTATGCATGTGCAATCAGTGCACTGTTCAACATCTCTTACCTGGTTACTTGTGCGTAAATGCATGCTTAAAAGCCATCCTATGACTTCTTAAAATGAAAGCATGGAAAAGGCCAAATTCTGAACTTTATGTTTCGAATGCTAATACTCTGCTGTTGAAATATTTGAAACTGGTTTCTTAACGAAAACTAGATATGTTTGGAACTGGACCTAAAAGACCTCGAATAAGCGGCATATAAGCAATACAAGGTCTTGAGAAACAGTTTTCAAACTATAAGAACTTGTTGACTGACTTCACTATGGCAGTTTAGGCTTTCCAGAACTGATGCTTATGACTATATCTCTTTGCATAGACATAATTGGATTCTGATATCTTCCCACTTCATCTTATTCATTTAACTGTTTACCATGTACATGTATATACTTGGATTTTCACTCAGTGAAATATAAACACAGGTACGAATTTGGTCTACAAGCAAATAAATGTTCCAAAATGATCTGTAAAACTTGCACCACCTCCCCTAATAAATAGGACAGGAATGTCTGAGCAAACACTGTAAATCAAGACCAGACTGTTCAGGGACTGCAGTAGTATTTCCCATTCTGCCAGCACCTTTGTGCCAAATTGATGACAATCAAATCAGTGAAGGTAAAATCAACTTAGTTTAGGTTTACAATGGCATCTGCTACGGAGATGGCTCCTGTTAATATTAAAGCTGGAATGGTAAGATTTTATATCAGTTGGCTGTCAGCTATAACGGAATAGAATTAAATTGTGCTAAAATGGGCGGTCAACCTTAGCGAAAAGTAGACTTGTCGGTTACGCATCAGACCTGTTCTTAAAATTTGTATAAGAGCTAAATCAATCCAGTAGTAAATGGGTACCTATCTACCTTTTTCGATCCAGGGAAGGTTACAGGCAGCGAAGGGAAAGGGATGGGTTCCGTCCTGCTGTGTTCAAGATACAGTGGGTCCGTAACAGCCACTGCTCCTACGGCCACAAGGCTACGGGTAAACCTTATCCTCAACTTCTAAAAGTCTCAAAAAATGATTTATACCATCTTTGTCAGTCCGCTTATCGGACTGCCATGGACCGTATAAAAGATTAGTCTTTAATAGAACTGGTGTTTAAATGTGAAATGACTGATATTAATCACATCTGTTTGGGGCGGATCCAGGAATTTTAGATAGGGGGTTCAAATTAGCTGACGGGTGTGTGGGGGGTCGATTTGTGCAGTTTGCCCAATTTTAGAAATTCCCCATGAAAATAAATGAATTTAGGCTGATGTGGGGGTTCCTTTGAACCCCATGAATCCCCTCTGGATCCGCCACTGTCTGTTTCGGTTAAGGTAAATGGGTACACTTGCAGGGGAAGCAACTCTGCATTTTCATATTTTCACGTTTGTCTTCCTTCCCAATGGGAGTCAGCTCTTGAAGGAAAGAATTTGCTCCACAGGAGCAAATTCTTTCCTTTAAGAGCAGATCCCATTTCAAACTCGTTTCATTGTTCAGTGAAGCAAACAGGAAGATTCGATAGTTGTCGCTCTTATTAAGAATGGTTTAAAAAAAACATGGAATTTTACACATACGCCTTAAATGCATAGTGTGGGTAATGTTTCTTCTCCAATTATTTAATGAAAAGTAAAAACAAAAAAACTTACCTGTGGCGGGATATACCGTGATCCAACAAGGCAAATCTGAACGAAGCACAATACTGTTATTATTATCTTCTGTTGCGCCATATCTAATAACTATTTCTTAAGTTCGCACTTTAAACTCTATCCAATTCTAGATTGTATTCAATATTCAAAACTTTGTATCCTATATTTTTTTAATATATTTGCTGAATTTGTTTAACTTAGTGGACGCTTTAAAAACTATTTCCTAAGTTCGCACTTTAAACTCTATCCAATTCTAGATTGTATTCAATATTCAAAAGTTTGTATCCTTTATTTTTTTAATATATTTGCTGAATTTGTTTAACTTAGTGGACGCTTAAAAACTATTTCCTAAGTCCGCACTTTACACTCTATCCAATTCTAGATTGTATTCAATATTCAAAAGTTTGTATCCTTTATTTTTTTATATATTTGCTGAATTTGTTTAAGTTAGTGGACGTCGACAAGGAGATATTATAGACTGCCAACTGTTTTGCGATATTTGGTTATGAAGTTTTTTTCTTCCTCTGTTTTCTTGCTTTCTTTCTTTATTTTTCTATACTCGTATATTTATTTTTTTCTTTCCTTCTTTTTTTTCAAATTGTTACGGTTGAGAGTTCATTCATCTGATTACTTAAGTTTTCTTTTCTTTGTTTTATTTAATTTTGCGCCTTTTAGATGTTTCTCAACAAAAAGATTCGAAAGAGAGTAGGGCCTAATAAAATTGCCTTGTTTCGAGGCGTCCAAAAGTTTAACTGTCATTTGGGTGCATTTTGTTTCGATACACAACTTTTAATCGCTGATAATAATATATGTAATTTGACGTTTGATTGACATGTTGATCTCTTCTTTTTTGCGTAATTGATTATTATGTAATGTTAACGATATGTTTTATTACATGGATGATAATTATTGATAGCTGGTGTTTGTCCAGTCGTGTTTGTTTTACGAGCCACAGTACCTGGGTACGAAACCATATCAGGTACAATTGCTCCCTATGTTTTTTGTTTGCGTAGTACTACAGATCTTCAACCTTAGAATCCTGTGTGATAAGTATCTCCAACATCAGCAGAATCTGTACCATGTCTTCATTGATTTCAAAATAGCCTTTGACAGGGTATGGCATGCAGCCTTATGGGCCACCATGCGGAAGTACAATATCAGTGCAAATCTAGTTCGCACCATTGAGTAGCTAGACAACAAGACTACAAGTGCAGTACTGATAAATGGCAGCACAGGAGAATGGTTCAGAACAACAGTTGGAGTAAGACAAGGATGTCTTCTGTCACCCACCCTCTTCAACAATTTTCTCGAACGGATCATGTCTGATGCTCTGGAAGAACATGACGGAAAGGTTAGTATAAAAATTTACCAATCTGCGGTTTGCCGATGACACAGACGCTCTAGCTGAGGAAGAGCAGGAACTAGAATCTCTAGTTGATAGTCTCGACCAAACCTGCACAAGATATAAGATGGAGATCAGTGCTGAGAAGACCAAACTGATGACGAACAGCGCAAATGGCATCCAGAGGGAGATCAAGGTTAAGGGACAGAAGCTGGGTACTGTAAGCAGCTTCAAATACCTTGGAGCAGTTGTCTCAGATGAGGGCTCAAAACAGGAGGTTCTCTCAAGGATTGCACAAGCCACTTCAGCTCTTACCAAGCTGAAACCAATTTGGAGAGATAACAACATATCTCTTGGATCAAAGGTGAAACTTATGCGCTCCCTTGTCATTTCCATATTTCTGTATGCCTGTGAATCGTGGACCTTGACAGCAGAGTTAGAGAAAAGAAGCAGTCCTTTGAGATGAGATGCTACCGAAGGTTACTGAACATTTCGTACAAGGACCATATAACCAATGAGGAGGTCCGCAGGAAGATCCAAGCAGCCATTGGTTTAGCAAAGACGATTCTTCAGGGCACAGTGAAAGGAAAAAGAAGAAGAGGTAGACAGAAAAAGAGGTGGGAAGACAATATCAAGGAGTGGACAGGAATGGATTTTGCCAGCTCAACTAGGGCAGCTGAAGACAGGACAAGGTGGAAAGGGATTGTTTGGAAGCCATCTGTGGTGCCCCAACGACCTAGTAAGGTTATGGGATAGAACAGAATAGAATAGAAAAATAGTACTACACACATACATTAAAATAACTGAGCCGCGACACGACAAAACCAACAATGTGGTTGTGCGCCCAGCACAGACTCAGATCAGCCTGGGCATCCGCCCAGTCTGATCAGAGTCTTCGCTGTCCGCATGGAGGTAGCTTAGACCCTTAGCTACCCTTTGAGCTATCAACAAAGAGTCTGATCAAACTGGGCAGATCTGAGTCTACGCTGGGCGCACAACCACATAGTAATTTGTTGGATTTGTCGCGGCTCAATTTTTTTTTTTTTGCCCGTTTCATAAGACGGACGCCCCCGCCGACGATTAGTGACACTGCAATCGCCAACCTCCACACTATACCACTTTTCCCCACTCTGAGTTTTCTTTGAAAATACGGATAGTTTTTGCTAGGAGGCTTGACTCTGATCAGACTGTGCGGATGCGCAGGCCAAAATGTCGCAATCACCAACCTCAAGACTATACCACTCTTCCCCACTCTGAGTTTTCTTTGAAAATATGGACAGTTTATGCTAGGAGGCTAGACTCTGATCAGATTGTGCGGATGTGCAGACCGCTATATCTCATTCCTGAATTACATTACAAAAAGTTATATCAATAGGGATGTGTTACAAATTTTCAAAGTAGCCCCCCTTTTTTTGTAATCTATGTACCCAGTCTTGAAATGTACTTAAATAGTTTTCTTTTTGGTATCTAGAGGAGACATCGGAACAAAACAGACCCATCTAAATATTGTGCGTATAAAAATAATTAGTTTGGCTTCCAGGCTAAATGGTTATATGTATTCAAATAGTAGAATTCTTAACGTGGCTCTTTTTATTCTGATGTTTAAGAAATGAATAATACATATTTTTCTATACTCTCGTACTTTAAAAACGCCTCACCTTAAAGAAATTGACATGCTGCATTTGTGTTATTATCAACTTAAATAAAACTAATGATAAGACTGCATGTAAATATCAAATGCATGAGATAGTCATCAGTACAATCTTATAATTTAAAATGTTTAAATACACGCCACAAAGATAAAAGGGTGTTTAAAACTAGGGATTTTCATCAAAACAGTTATAATGCACTGTCCGAATGCTTGTCGGAGTATAGCGTGGTTCCCGCCTTCCGCTATATTTCAACAATTAAACAAACGCTCGTGGAATGCAATAATGACATTTTGAACATGGCATCAAACTTCGAAACCGACAACAATAAATTCACTCAAACAGTATTTTTGGCTCACAGTGGTCTACTCTAGAACCGCGTAAAACTTGTGAATTTTAGAGTCCATTAAGGATGGAATCATTGACATTGACGTCATTTACTAGGCTGATAAACAGACGTTTGACGTTGATATAAAAGTATCCATTGATGTTGGCGGATGCTTAGGAAGTAAATCTGTAAAATGTTTGTATCGAATACTGGTCTTGTGAAGTACAAAACGTCAAATCACGTTATTTTCCAGAAAATCGCTTTTTGGAGACCCCAGTTTGTGTGTTCCAGTTTTCGATAAAAGCTGTCTGACAGCACATAAAGACATGGCGGCTTTAATTTTGCGTTTTTGTTGTATGATATCTTTCATGGCATAGCTGGGATCGACGTCAAGAACTGTAACGTAAAGAAGTCGTAAATAAAATGATGGGGCAGTGACGTTAGCCAGTTCAATGCAAACGTCGTCACGCATGACATACGTTCTTGCAATTTCTTTAATTTGATTAGCTTTACCATTTCTGAGAAAACCTAGTCATAAAAAGTAACTTGAAATATTGAATTTCTAAAATATATCACATTTCGGGGTGAGGCATTTTTAAAGTCCTCAAGTATATATCACACAGTTCAGAAAATATCTGCTTTGCACCTGTACCAAGCACAGTACTGCATTTTATATAGCTCAGAATTTCAGATTTTTGTACTTCCCCGAAGAATTTCGAGGGAGCATATAGTAGATGTTTCATCCGTCCATGTGTCATTCCGTCCATGCTTCCTTTCACCCGTTCTAGTCCAGGAAAATACTCAGCAACTTCTGGTAGGGTTTCAACGAAACTTTATAGTTCTCGAACCCGTGACCGCCAGACCAGCAAGCCAGGGTACTCTCTAATTAGGGATCAGATGTACTGTTATGAGTGTAAATTTTGGGACATGTAAAAATAAAAAGAAACAAAATTCTATTTGGGACAAATGCAAAATGAATTATTTTCAGGTGTACCAATAATGCAGCATATTACAGTAGGCTGATAGATGGAATGATAGACACAGGCCAGGGAATGCAGGGTATAATCGATTCCGCGTATTTTCGCTTCCTGCAGAGACTGTACATCATATCTGGCTTCCGCAGAGACTGTCCGCGAAATCTTGCTTCCTGCCGAGACTTCTGTACATGATAAATGGCTTCCTGCAGAGACTGTCCGCGTGATTGTGCTTCCTGCCGAGGCTCTCGGCAGGAAGCAGAATCACGCGGACAGTCTCTGCAGGAAGCCATTTCTCGAGGACAGTAGTCTCTGCAGGAAGCAAGAGTTCGTGGACAGTCTCTGCAGGAAGCCAAATATGACGGACAGTCTCAGCAGGAAGCGAAAATTGGCGGAATCGATTATACCCTGTGGGGAATGCTATGTCCTGCCTGTCTGCAATCTCTCACAAAGCCGAGATAAGCCAGAAAACTCCACAATAATTTTATACTGCCAATGCCACCAGAAAAGTGAGTAATGATATGACAAAACCCACAAATAGGCATGTGTGCCCTGTGAAGACTCAGATCCACCCGGGCATCTGCCAAGTCTGACTAAAGTCTAAACTATCCACATGAATCTAGCCTACACCCTTAGCTACCCTTTAAGCGCCCAGCAAAGACTCTGATCAGACTGGGCGGTTGCCCAGGCTGATCTGAGTCTTTGCTGGGCGGACAGGCCATTTTGTTGCTTTTGTTATGTCGCGGATCAAGTAAAAATCTACCAGTGTGTCTCTTCTTCTTGACAAATGTGAGACAAAAATGATAGATGGAACGCTGACCTTCACCTGAATGCTGGTGAAGAAACAAAAAAGTCGACAACCAAACTTTTAAAGGCTTGGACACGATTTTATTTATTTAATCATTATCACAATAAAAAGGCACATGAAATGTAATTCTGATAATTGAGCCGCAACACGAGAAAATCAACAATGTGGTTGTGCGCCCAGCGAGGACTCAGATCAGCCTGGGATTCTGCCCAGTCTGATCAGAGTTTTCGCTGTCCGCATGGAGGTAGCTTAGACCCTAAGCTACCCTTTAAGTGCTTAGCAAAGAGTCTGATCTAACTGGGCTAATACACAGGCTGATCTGAGTCTTTGCTTGGCACACATGCCACTTTGTTGGTTTGGTTGTGTCACAGCTCATATAATGTTAATGATTTTCCCATATTCTAACTTGCAGATTTCCAACGTGATATCTTCCCACCTAACAATGTCAATATGACATTGTTAATAAACGTTTAATGATTACAAAAATTTCCATGTTGGACTGTTTTCAAGAAAACATTGAATATTGAGGGTTTTCCTCCTTACCACTATGAAAGGTTGCTTGCATCCCGCCTCCTCCCCCACCCCCACCCCCTTCTCCCCCTCCCCCCTCTCTAGAATGACCCCAAATATCTATTCAGTCTAATGAAATTCTGTTATAAGATGTGACTTTCCCTCCCAAAAAACCATTGAACTCTAGATCTGTTTCATTTGATGGATCTAGACTTTCGTGGTTAAGATGGACCTAGATTTTCATGGTTCTATGGGAAGGAAAAAACCTGTCTTACAACCAGGAGATTAATGCAGTAGCCTGTAGCATTTATCTTAAATATTCAGCCAGCCTAACAAACTTCAATCTCATTGACAGACTTTTCTGTAAATAAATTTAGACTAAGTCTATCTTGTGCAATCTGGGGCTGATCCAATTGACATTGTGTGGAAATGGACGATAAAGTGAATTGGTAAACATCTGCTTACCTTCTAAATAGGGTCTACTCTGAAAGGAAAGACTCTGCTCAACTAGCAAGCAGCAAATGCCTTCCTTTCAGAGTAGACCATCTTTAGAGGATGTCTAAGCCATTTGAGCCATGTGCATAGTATAAATATCCGAATGGGTGGGGCGTAGTTAAGATTTGAGGATTGTTGGGGAAAACCAATAATATGCTCGGAATAGCCTCACACCTTATATTTTTCCCCAACTCGTTTAATAATTTCAGTTATACATGAGCACTCATGCAAGATCCTCTACGTTAAAGTAATACTTATGTCTTGCTTATGCAAGTTGCAGGTGAGAAAAAACTTTACTTAACGGTCATGTCATGACAAGGCCAGTCCTTCTGAAAGTCTGATCTGGGTCTTAGTCATTTTCCTCAAGAATTTGTCTTTGATTATTAAAGTAAATGTGGCACAAAATGGTCTGCAAAGGATGAGGCTTATGGCCCATGTTTCTTCTTTTGAATGTGTTCTCTGCTCTTGAAGGAACTCTTTAAGATTTTAATTGTACTGTCTGGAAATGAAAAAGCATCTCGTCTTTTCTCACTTAAACATAATATACTCGAAAAAAAATAAGGGGTCAAACATTTGAGTTTGCATTTCTGGGTCTACCAATATTTATACAACTTTTGTTTTATATGGTGAGTTAGAATTTTTATAGCACTTTGTTATGCCATCAGTTTTAAAATTAAGCACCGTTTTGTTTAAGCACAGAAGTCCTTCAAATCACACTACCCTCAAAATCAAAGTGGTCAGAAGTCCATAAGGAGAAAATTCACCAAAATTTTTGATTTCGCCAATTCATGAGTTTTCTGCAAAATTGCTTGATAGTCATCAAATTTAATCATTTTTAGGTCAGCAAAGCTGTAACAAGTTTAAAACTCACAGCAATTTTAGACGTTATGCCCGACCAAACTGACACACTATCAATTCTCTATGGGAGTTCAAAACACTTTCATTTTAGGAGTAGTCTGACTGTAAGCCTTGGTCAAGACAAAGGCTATAGGTTCAAACTTCATGTGTATAAAACTTGCAAAATGAATAAAATGGAAGGTAGAAATGGTTTACTTTACTAAATGTTTGAAATATTCCAGAAATCGCAGGGTAAAAGTTAGACCCCTTAATTATTTTTTTCGAGTATATTTTAAAAAAATAATTCTGATATCTTCCACCTGACCTCTTTTCTAACCCACACCCCAACCTCAATACAGGAGGTGATTGCCAGGGCCCACTTGTTCAAAACTAACGATATCATTATTTAATGTTTTATTAAAATTTCAAATGTCAATATTTCAAGTATGCCAAAAAATTTTGTTGAAAAAAAAAAAGCTTCTCGAACTTTTTCAACAAAAAAATTTATCAGTGTATTTGGTTATAAAGTTATATAACACTTAACAAGTTGACCTCTTCACAAGCTCGTAAGGCTAACAATGCTTTGAACAACTGGGCCCAGGTGGGCAATGTTCCCTGTCACCTAATTTTACAAAGCAAATGTGTGAGAACAAGTTTTCTTACCTACGAGACAGAGTTTGTTCTATTTTTAGCGGTGCTGGAAAATTCTGTCTTGCCCATGGGCTGGGACAGCTCACACGAGCTTGAATTCTGCATATCACTACTCGCTCAATGAAATGCGATAAGCCCCGCTCGGCGATTCTATACTTTATGCATTATTTTTTAAAGCAATGAATTTCCTCAAAGAAATTCTTTATAAGTCCATCATTATCTGTTCCTATGTCTTAAAATCGAAAAAAGCCCCGAAATAGTCAATGTTTCACACAAACACTGTCGAGGGTGCCGCCATTTTGAAGACGTTACCAACTGACGTTCGAAATAAGGTTGACGTAACGTCACAATACTACTTACGCTTGTGTACTTTCGCATGGAATGATAGTTCCCCGTTCAATTTGAAATAATTAGATCTCTATCATCGTAGGTAAGAAAAATAATCAATCATCAGACCAATGATAGATTCTATTTGCCCAACAGAGACAAAGCATGATGTCTGCAAATACGCAAACTAATGTCAGTAAATCAATGACATACTAATGACTGATACTATTAAAATTCTAAGTACAGAGACAGATAGGTCTGACTGAGCAAACAGTGCAGACCAAGATCAGGTTGCTCCTAAAGGAGCAGTCTGATCATGGTCTACAATGTTTGCTATTCCATCTGCATCTTTAACATGTGTATTACTGCACTGACAGGCCAACTGCTCAATTTTTATAACAGTTATGCAGAGCTCTAGATAAGAGGGTGTATTTGGTGATAATTAGGGATAATTTTTGTTAACTCTGCATAAAAACATATGTTGTGACCCCTCATCTGAACCGTCTCGACGAGACGGTTCAGATGAGGGGTCACAACATATGGTTTCGATGAGAAATAAGAAAAATTATCCTTAATTATCAGCAAATACGCCCTCTTATCTAGAGCCCTGGTTATGGTAATTCTTTGAGATGTCCCAATGTTTTAGAAATTTTACAATAGCACCATCTGAAGGTCAAGGTTATGACAACTTTTCTTAGCAACTTTAATCACTCATTCTGTACATCTGATCTTTTCTACATTCTCAATGTCATAAAAATGCAAACTGGCTCTAGCGGGCAGTGAAGCTCAAGATGGTTTCTTAGCAATAGACATTACTCAGTCATATCAATCCCTCTGTGCAACAGATTTTCTTTTTATATTGTCAATACGACAAAAAATGAAAATCAACCAAAGCTGGAGGTCAAGGTCATGATGGTTTCACAGCAACAGGCATAATATAGTAATATCAATCAGTCTGTACATCTAATTTTCTTCTTTTAATGTCAATGTCACAAAAAATGAAAATTAGCTCTAGCTGAAGGTCAAGGTCATGATGGTTTCTTAGCAACAAACATAACACAGTCGTATGTATACTGTAGCATGGACTTGGGATTCTGGGTATAGGTTGTTTTCAAATCTGTTTCTTCCTTCTGCAAAAATAAATAATTTACTTATTTCTCTAGATGTCCAACAGGCTTATTCCCTTCAAAACAATCCCCAAAATCTATTTTTGTCTTATAAATGGATCTAGATTTTTTGGATGGTTTTGGAAGGAAACACCCCAGCCTCTACATTTTTCAGATTGTTTTAGAATGGAAAACCTTGACAGCAGGTGTACGGTCAACAACAATCCCAAAATCTAGATCCATGTTAAAAACAGATCCAAATTTTTTGGGGTTGTTTTAGGAGGGAAAATGTCAAAGCAGAATTTCGTACTATTAATAAAGACATATGGAATTATTCTAGAGATGGAAAGATGAGCCACAACACGACAGAACCATCAAAAAGGCATGAGTGCCCAGCGAAGACTCAGATCAGCCTGGGTATTTGCCCAGTCTGATCAGAGTCTTTGGTGTCTGCATGGAGCTAGCTAAGACCCTTAGCTACCCTTTAAGTACACAGCATAGACTCTGATCAGACTGAGCAGATGCCCAGGCTGATCTGAGTCTTAGCTGGGTGCACATTCCACTTTGTTGGTTTTGTCATATTGTGACTTCCTGTTTGTTTCCCAGGACATACAAGCCCTTTTTAAATGAGGTCTACTCTTAAAGGAAAGATTTCGCTCCTCTAGGAGCAAATTCTTTCCTTTCAGAGTTGACTACCTCTGACAAGTGGGGCAAAAACATATTGGTAAAGCTGCTTTCCTGTGCGCCAATTTACCTTTTATACATGACACATCGTCGGGACCTCATACACATTGTCATGAAGTTTCATCAACACATCCCACACAGTTACCTATTTATGGCGTGCACAAGACTAGTCTGTAACAAGAACTAATCAGAGGGGCATAACTCAGAAACTAACAAAGGGGGAGCAACCATTTGTGTAAGCAACACGTCATCCTAACGGTTAACTAATGCATATTCCTATAAAATTTCATAAAGATATCCCAAACGGTTACTGAGTTACGGCATGCACTAGAATGTTTACGGATAGACGGGCAGATAAACGGACAGGGCCATGACATAGTACATTCTTTTCAAAATGGGCGCATAAAAAACTAGATCCATCTAAAGAAATGGATCAAGATTTTTAGGGTTGTTTTGGGAGGGACAAAAGTATCCCATAGAAGAATGTCAGAAGAATCATTATTATTGAGGTCATTCTACAGAGGGGTAAACCCCATTCCATAGCTGAATAAATACAATATATTTAAAAAGCTGGAAAAATATCCTTTATTTTGATAAATCTACCATATTGCCTCTGCTAAAACGTCACTTTCATTAAATTGGCAAATGTTGATATCAAGGTGTTTTTATTGTAACTATACCTCAAATATAAATCCTGTCTGTTCAATCACTCTTCGGACATCCTCATAACTGAGTTCTATTGACATATCCATATCTGCATAGTGATATAATAATGGACCTGCAATATAATTTATAATACTAAATACTATTACAATCCTACCACAAACATTCTAGGAATAAAGACAGATAAGTCTGAGCAAACAGTGAAGACCCATATCAGACTGCTCCTAAAAGGAGCAGTCTGATCATGGTATACACTGTTTGTCATTCTATTTGCATCTTTTGAGCTGATTTTGGCAAATTGTAGTTGTAAAAAAAACAGACAGCTATGTTTTTGAACAATTACGGAAATAATCTAAGAACATGTATTCCATTTTTTAGAATTTTTATGGTAAGTATTGTGACAGAAGTACCTGACCAAAGAGTGTGAACCCAGACCAGTTTGCTCATACAACAAAAGTCTAAAACAGGTCTGCACTATATGCTATTCCGTATCTAACATTTTGCAACTTAAATGCGCTATGAATTTTCTAAGTACAAACCTTCAGGTGTGTGTAAATATGGTTTAAAATTCTATCTTCAGATGCATGATATAAATCCGATATAACATACAGGCACAGGTTAATATGATTAAAATTCAACAACCTTCAAAGTCATGTAATTCAACATTAAATTCTGCAACCTTCAGGCCCATATTATGATTATGTATATCTATTCAGGTCTTTTGCCTTAAAACATATCTAGGTTTATATATATCTGTTCGGGCTTAATATACTTACACTTACCTAGATTTATCCAAATTCCACCAGGCTTTAGGACCTTATATATAGTTTCAATATAAGCAATGATGTTGTGAGCTGTGTCAATAAAAAATACTGTAGCTATACATTCCCAGCTTTCTGAAATTACAAAATAACGAGTTGTCAGAGCCATATTTGTTTGGTTATAAGACTGAATTTTACCTTCTAAAACATCCTCAAAAATCTAGATACATCTATGATGGATCTAGTTTTTTGGGACTGTTTTGGATGGAAAAACTCATTTTGAAGCACAATTACACAAGAATGAATCAGACAGCTGACATCATTCTAGAGGGGGATAACTCTTCCAACTTAAAACCAAATAAATAAACTATGTTTCTTCTCTTCAGGCTCCAAACAATATTTCCCTTTTTTCCAGGGACAATATGGCATTACTGATCAAAGCACAAAACAAGACTATGAATATGTGTATGTAAAGCACTACGCCCCCCTCAGCCCTCCCCCACCACATGCATACATGTCTCTGAAGATGGTTCATCAGAAAATGCCTTGTCAGAAACTGGTATAACTCACCCAATTAAAGAACCTGATCAAAACTTAAACAGCCCATCTTAACCTTTGCCCTGAATTGAATGCTATGTATCATTATCTTAGTTCAAGACATTCATTAAATATTTTGTTCATTCTTTTATAAGTATCTAACATGGGGCATAACTTTATTAAATTGCAGGGGAAACAAGAGGCCCAAATGGGCCTGATATTGCTCACCTGGCTATTGTGCAACAGGACCATTCTGATACAAAATTGGTCCAATTCCACTGAGAATTTCTCATTTTCACATTTTGCTACTTTTAGTAACAGAGGCCAACTTGCCTGGTCTTTATATATTTACTTTTGAAACATCTCAATGCAAGAATCATTTTGCCACAAATTTCATCAAAATCCATTCAGGGGTTACTGAGATATTGCCAGTTTCATGTTGTGTACTATTTTTAGTAATGGCAGATGGCGGCCATCTTGGATTGCTAAAATGTAAAAAATCAAAAAGCCTTCATGCAAGGACCATTTTGACACAAATTTGGTCCAATTCCATTGAGATTTTCTGATTTTCACATTTTTCTATTTCTAGTAACAGAGGCCAACATGACTGGTCTACAGTTAGATATTTTTGAAACATCTCAATGCAAGAATCATTTTGACACAAATTTCGTCAAAATCCATTCAGCGGTTACTGAGATATTGTCATTTTCATGTTTTGTGCTATTTTTAGTAACGGCAGATGGCAGCCATCTTGGAATGCCAAAATGCAAAAAATCGAAAAAGCTTAATGAAAGGACCATTCTGACACAAAATTAACCCAATTCCATTGAGATTTTCTAATTTTCACATTTTTCTATTTTGAGTAACAGAGGCCAATATGACTGGTCTACAGTTAGATATTTTTGAAACATCTCAATGCAAGAATCATTTTGACACAAATTTCGTCAAAATCCATTCAGCGGTTACTGAGATATTGTCATTTTCATGTTTTGTGCTATTTTTAGTAACGGCAGATGGCGGCCATCTTGGAATGCCAAATTGCAATTAATCGTAACGACTTCATGCAAGGAACATTCTGACACAAAATTGGTCCAATTCCATTCAAGGGTTCTTGAGTAATTGTCATTTTTATGGTTGTTCTATTTTTAGTAACACCAGATGGCGGCCATCTTGGAATGCCAAATTGCAATTAATCAAAACGGCTTCATGCAAGGAACATTCTGACAAAAAATTGGTCCAATTCCATTCAAGGGTTCTTGAGTAATTGTCATTTTTATGTTTGTGCTATTTTTAGTAACGGCCCCCATGGTGGCCATCTTGGATAGTCAACTGGCACAAAATTGAAATAATTCCATTCAAGAACCATTTCAGACCAAATCTGGTCAGAATTGGTTGCATTTTCTTTAGATATTGACATTTGAGCAAAATCGGCCTTGTAAACGCTAAGTAGGTCACTGTGACCTAATTCCGCTATAGATTTTTTTTATTTTTATAAATTTTAATACCAAGGTCCCACTTATGTTTCATGCAAACTTTCAACCAAATATACCAAATGGTTCTGGAGAAGAAGTTGATTTTGTTGTTTTTGCTATTTTTAGTAATGGCAGCCATCTTGGATTCTTGATCTGACCCAATTTTATAATTTTGAAACCCTGCAGTCTGGTCATGCTCCATGTGAAATTTGAGATCCATGGGTTCAGTGGTTTTAGAGAAGAAGTTGTTTGAAGTTGTTTAAATAGGTCATTTTTTGACATTGGCATTTGAGCAAAATTACACACGTAAACAGAAAGTAGGTCACAGAAAGTAGGTCACTGTGACAAAACTTCGCTACAGATTTTTTTCATTTTTACAATTTTGAATACCAAGGTTTCACTGATGTTCCATGCCAAAATTCAGACAAATATACCCAGTGGTTCTGGAGAAGAAGTTTATTTTGTTGTTTTTGCTATTTTTAGTAACGGCGGCCATCTTGGATTTTCAACCTGACCCAATTTTACAATTCTGAGACCCTGGAGTCAGGTCATGCTCCATGTGAAATTTGAGAACCATGGGACCATTAGTTTTACAGAAGAAGATGTTTGAATATTTGTTTTTAGGAGTTGACGGACGACGCACGGACGCACGACGCACGCCGGACGCATTGGTATGACAATAGCTCACTATGGCCCTTCGGGCCAGGTGAGCTAAAAATCAAAGGGGCATAACTTGGAAACTAAGGAAGGGGGGAACAACCATTCTTGTAAGCGACACATTGCCCCTACCTAATACATATGCCTACAAAATTTCATGAAGATATCCCAAATGGATACTGAGTTATGGTGCGCACAAGAATGTTTACGTACGGACAGATAGATGGACGGACAGTTTGTTTTTTCAAAAGAGCGTATACAAATCTAAATCCATCTTATAAGATGGATCTAGATATTTTGGATTTTTTTGGAAGGGAAAGAACCCATCTTATAGCAAAATTTCATAAGGCTGAGTTACACATTTCCAGTCATTCTAGAGACGGCAACCCCCATCTTACAGCCAAATAAATATGGTACTTATACATTTTATACCCTGCCTCACCTGGTTCTGTGTAAACTTCCAAAAAGTCTCCAGCTGCCATTGAGAAGTTGACATTTGGTGGCAGATCAGAGGGATCCACATCGGGAAATTTGATTGGTTCAATTTGATCAGCTGACCGTTTATTATTGGTCCATTGGTGTATCCATGGATATATTGTGAAAGTGTTCACACTGTGACATCTGCAATATGATTTATGGTAATCTGAAGAGCTGGTCTTTTATTACTGGATTGGAAGATGGAAGAATCTATGAATATAAGGTGAATCTGTTTATATTTAAGAAATAGATCAGCTCTGGTAGTGAATCATTCAGTAATAATTCACTATTTGTGAGGTCAGTTGTGAAGTAGATCATATCATAAGTGTGGAGCGTGAATGATATGTCTACTTACATCTGACCACCAAACTGTGAATAATTCACTGTTTTGGGTCAGTTGTAAAGTAGGTCATCTCACAAGTGCTGAATGAGAGTGAGATTTCTACTTACATCTAACCAACAAACTGTGAATTATTACTCATCAATTCACTGCTAGAGCTAATGCTGAAAAAACTAAAATGTGTCCATAGGACACGGATACCCCCGCCTAGTGCCCTAAATAAGATGGCGCCTTGTTTAAGTTACCGGCACTTGTAGGATACCTAGGTTCACAAAGGCAGACTTGTTGTGTGGTACATGTTTTATTGTTTTCCTTAGGCAGATGTACTGAGAGAAGTGTGTGAGGGTTGGGGGGGGGGGGGGGGGGGGGGGGGGGGGGGGGGAAACATGTCTTTGATATGTGATAACATTCTCTATCTTATCACAGAAATGGATGCCATGCAATTTTACAAAAGAAATAGCCCCCGGAAACAAGTAACTTTTAAAAAACTAACAAACAGAAACCATTTTGAAATGAAGTTGAAAAAGGGCCATAACTCCAAAGCAACAATATACCATACCAAAAGTATTGGCGGATTTTACCCTAAATTAAACCTGACCTGTATTTTATAATTATATATCTGTGTATAAAATATGAATCCAGTACATTAATCTTTTCAAAAGATAACGAACGGAAACCATTTTTTTGTACAAAATATAAAGTTGAACAAGACTTGTCGCCAGACTCTGCTGAAATGAACTGTTGCAGAATAAATACAAGAGGGCCATGAGGCCCTGAATCGCTCACCTGAGTATGGTGGCCATGTAGGCCATCTGACCTAGACCGCTTGAATAAATTTTCGTTTGACTAGGGCCGTTTGAACAAATTTTCATTCCCTTGCTCCCTAGAACCTCTACATGAAATTTGGTTACAACTTGCCAAGAGGCTTTTGAGGACAGGTAATAAGAGAAACTAGAGTCAAAGGTCAAAGAATGGCCTTGACCTGTTGTATGTGTACCATAATTAAGATGACTGTATATACCAATTTCCAGGTCAAAATCTTCAACAGTTTCCATGAAATCATTATCTTCTAGCATTTTCCCATACAAAAAGCACCAGAAAGCAAACTGACCTTGCCATACAAAAGGTCAAGGTCAACCCAAGGTCTTAATTTGAGCAATCTTGGTAGTACTTGCGTACCCGATGCTACATACCAAGTTTCAAGGCCATTGCAGGGTTTGAAATTAACTTTTTTTCTCACTTGCTAAATTTAACAAGTGCTCAATTTTTCTACATGCTAAAACAGGAAGTCCACTTGCTTTTTCTCTGAATGCCATAATTTTATGTAATTAAAAACATCAAATACCCTGTATTGTTAGTTTATGCAATTAGTAATGTATCCCAGCTGGGTGGGCTGTCTCTTTAGCTTTAAAAAAATCGGGTATATGGCCCCCTAGCCCGGGCTATTTTCTAAGTTCAAATCTATGGGCCGTTAAAGTTGGAAAAAGACAGAAAAAAAGGAAAAAGGCTGGGATGAACACAGTGACTCATATTGACCTAGTGGCTCTCATTCATTATACTCCCTTTTTCCCTATCTGACAGACAATATAAGGTATCTTACCAATGAGGCTTTACCTCACAAGGGCCATGCCTACACACTCTACCAGGTTCTCTTCACAGCAACTAGTTTCATATTCCAAAGCAACTCTGAGTTCTTTCTCCCACTTCTGTGCAGTTTTTGTAGGGACAGTTTGGGGTTCGGGGCCAATAGAGTCAGTCTTGATGGGTTTATTTTCAGAAGTTTTTTCTTCCTGATACCCCGTTTTGCCCCTTTTCCAGTTCACAATTAATATCTGTCCATGTTTATTGATTTGAGAACATGTGCTTTTTGATCAAACTGAAAACAGACGCTTGCAGATGCGGGTTGTCATAGACGCTTGACGAGGGGCGTCGTATTGGGGAATCAATATAAGGCAAGCACCTGGGTGATCAAGACGAGTTTGCGGCTGCGCATCTTGTTCTGCGCATAAACAAAAACTTTACATTTCCGGATTAGTTCAACTACACTCGCAAAGAAAAGCAAGTGGTGGTTTCTTGGACTTGCAGTCTGTAAATTTTGGTCGCATTTTGCGAGTATGCGAGTCTAAATTCGAACCCTGCATTGGCACATTGGTTCTGGAGAAGAAGACTTTTAAAGGTTTTTACCATATATGGGCATGGCGGCCATGTTGGTCATGTGACTAGGACTGTTTGAACAAATTTTCATACCCTTGCCTCCTAGAGCCTTCTACATGAAATTTGGTCAAAATTGGCCCAGTGGCTTTTGAGGAGATGTGTGAAATTGTCGCAATACGAGAGACCAGGGTCAAAGGTCAAAGAATGACCTTGATCTCTTGTACGCATAAATTTTCATGTACTCATTAAGATGACTATATATACCAATTTTCAGGTCAAAATCTTCAACAGTTTCCAAGAAATCTTATGTTCTAGCATTTTCCCACATAAAAGCACCAGAAAGCAAATTTGACCTTGCCGTAAAAAAGGTCAAGGTCAACCCAAGGTCATAATTTGAACAATCTTAGTAGTACTTGTGTACCCGATGCTACATACCAAGTTTCAGGGCCATCAGCCTATTGGTTCATGAAAAGATGATTTTTAAAGGTTTTTACCATATATGGGCATGGTGGCCATGTGACTAGGACTGTTTGAACAAATTTGCATTCCCTTGCCTCCTAGAGCCTTCTACATGAAATTTGGTCACAATTGGCCAAGTGGCTTTTGAGGAGATGTGTGAAATTGTCGCAATACGAGAGACCAGAGTCAAAGGTCAAAGAATGACCTTGACCTCTTGTACGCATAAATTTTCATGTACTCATTAAGCTGACTGTAGTATCAATTTTCAAGTCAAAATCTTCAACAGTTTCCAAGAAATCTTATGTACTAGCATATTCCCATATAGAAGCACCAGAAAGTAAATTTGACCTTGCCGTAAAAAAGGTCAAGGTCAACCCAAGGTCTTAATTTGAACAATCTTGGTAGTACTCGCATACCCGATGCTACATACCAAGTTTCAGGGCCATCAGCCTATTGGTTGTGGAGAAGATTTTTATAGGTTTTTACCATATATGGGCGTGGCGGCCATGTTGGTCATGTGACCAGGACCGTTTGAACAACTTTTTGTTCCTAAGTCCCCTAGAGGCTACATATGAAATTTGGTTACAATTGGCTCAGCGGTTTCAGAGGAGAAGTCGTTTGAATTGTGGACGGACGACGGACAACGGAGCCTTACCATCCTATAAGCTCCCCAAGAGCCATTGGCTCAGGTGAGCTAAAAAGGCGATCGGCCAAGTGTCACCCAACGTTTGAAATGTGACACAAACTGGAGACCTTTATTCAGTTTCAGAGTCACTGTATGGCCAAAAACAAAGTATGGCCAAAAACGAAGAATATGTGTATTACAGAACCTGGTATTTACTAAGCAAATAATAAATGAAGCATAAGCAAATACATATACCCAATTGCTTGACCTCTTATAAAAGTTATAAAATACTTAAGTTTAGAATCGGCATATATTTGTAAAATCAGGTTACTGAAACTTTTGGCCCTTAAAGAATGCCCAAAACATCAAGACTATATACACAATAACAAAATAACAAGGGCCAAAATCCTGATGATATGAATCTGATGCAAAATGATCAATGCATTTATGAAAATTCAGCCCATTAATATGAATAGTTCTGGAGTTATCCCTTTACCTTTAAGTGAATGTCTATTATCTATGAAAGGGGAATAACTCTGTCACAAATCAGTTTATCACATCCCAACAAGATTCAGAATAATCAATTTACCAAACACTGATAGCATACCAAATTTAAGCTGTCTCGGTTCAAAAGTTGGAAAAATGCCAAAAACGACAAAGGGCCATAACTTTGTAAAGAATAGGACAACTGAAACTCCAAAACCACATGCACATCTTCAGATCATGAAGAAACATTCTGCATAATTTCAAGTCAATCTGATACAAGATGTGGCAGGAGTTACGGGGACGAGATTTCGGACGGACAAGGTTTGAGTCAGCAAGGGCCGTAACTCCATCAAAAATGGTCGAAACAAAAATCGAAAACCACATGCACATCTTCATATCATAAGAATACAAACTGTAAAATTTCAAATCAATCCGATGAAAGAACTAGGAGGAGTTGCGGGGACAAGATTTCGGATGGACCAACAGACGGAAGGATGGACGGACGGATGCACACACACGGACGGACGAGGGTCATTTCTATAGTCCCCCTCAGCCTACATCGGGTGACAAACATGAAAATTTTCCACTGCTTCTATAATGGTGGCCTAGCAACAGCTCGAACACTAAGCTAAACTAATCCTGAGTTGATTTCATCTGTCAATCAATTAAGGTATGAGCTGCACGGTCTCTAAAGACTGTCACCATTATCACCAGTGGAGTAATGGAAAAGACAAAAGGAAGCTCAGTACCGCTTTCTGACCCAGATGTGTGAACCATTGGTCAGACTTGTCCAGACTATGTAAATCTGAGTGTGCCAGATAAGAAGGGGTGAACAGGGATAATTTTATTTTTCTATAAAATCATATTTTGTGACACTCATTAGAACCGTCTCACCGAGACGGTTCTGATGAGGGGTCACAATCTATGTTTTCATTGAGAAACAAGAAAAATTGGGTCACAATATATGTTTTCATTGAGAAATAAGAAAAATTATCACAGACTGAGAATTATCCTCATAATTCATCTTATCTGGAGCTCTGAATCTGAATACAAAACTTACTTATTTAAAACAAAATTTGAGGCAAACAACATGTAAAGGCTCCATTCATTTCCTTGGCAGCTGTATCCCAGCTTGGCCAACTCAAAGGCTAGTCTACCAAGACCTGCACCGGGTACCAGAACTGACACAGAGGCTGGGTCACTGGAAAACAAGAATTTCACACATGGAGGATCTTACATATGAAATTTATGAAATGAGCCTTTGTTAACATGGACGTTGTCAATGGCATTTTGTGTATGTGTTAACGTGTTATTACACTATCCACTGAATAACAGCAACGACATACGATAAAATGAGCCGCGACACGAGAAAACCAACAAAGTGGTTGTTCGCCCAAAGCAGACTCAGATCAGCCTGGGCATCTGCCCAGTCTAATCAGACTCTTCGCTTAGCATTTAAAGGGTAGCTAAGGGTCTGATTTACCACCATGCAGAAAGCGAAGACTCTGATCAGACTGGGCGGATGCCCAGGCTGATCTGAGTCTGCGCTGGGCGCACAACCACATTGTTGGTTTTCTCATGTTGCGGCTCAAATGATTTGTCTCCTCTGTACCAACAAAGCAGACAACAAAATTTACATTTGAAAAAAAAAAATCAAAAATATTCTGTCCTAATTTTTATTTGTCTGCATTAGCGTCAAACACAAATAATTGGCATTCTTTTCTTTATAAATGGACCGCTTCCCAGATTTTAATTTTGGTGAATTTATGTTTTCTGGAAAAAAAAAAAGACAATTTCTGCCGTGGTCCTCTCAGATATGGGCATCTGAGATACCGTATTAATCCTATTTAATGCCCTGGGGGTGTTTCATTTTGCAATAGGGGGCATTATTTAGAGCTTAATGTGTATTAAATCAGCCACTGCCAAAATACCTCTAATAAGCAATATAAAGTTGATGGATCACTTTAAAGGAAGCAATTCTACTATTTTTTTTTTTGTCTCCTTTTTAGTAGGGGTCAACCCTTAAACGAAAGAATTTCCTCCTCTGGGAGCAAATTCTATCCCTTTAGGGTAGACCCCATTTCAAAGAGCTACCTTATCCATTGAAACAAACAAGAGTTCATGCAATATGATATAACATTATTATCGGAAAAGAGGCACGAGGCGTTAAATACAGCAGGGGCATTTATTTGGATTAATACGGTACATGTGTATGCTGCATGACTCCACTTTCGACAATTCTAACTACGAACAGCAGGTTTGCTCATCTGTTTTAGGACCTGCTAGGGGTGACTTACTGCTGACAAGATAATCAGTCTGCTCTATGCTTAAGACATAGTGGATCTTACAAGAATGGTCAGTTATAAAGTTCATATGAAATGACCACATGTGTAAGATTCTGTTTATATGACCCTCCCTTTAAAATGGGATTTTAGCGTCTTCAAACTGAACATTATTTTAACAAGAAAACGCATTGCTGACATGGACGTTGCCAATGATGTTATGTGTACACGCCAAAGTGTTATTACACAAGTGGCCACATGAATTATTGACACGACATTATCCACTGAATAACAGGGATGTCGTATGATGAATGTGTAACTTGTAAGTTAGTGTTTTTCGTTTTGTCTGCCAATATTGCCAAAATAAAATGACCACCAACAGGAGCATATGTAACCAAATACAACTGTCTTACAGTACTGCATTGTAAAACCAAACTGTCTGATGTAATGACAATGACAGTAATTATTTTAGATGTCCCAATTGTTAGATTTTTTATGGTATTTCAGAAGTATCATTTGAGCCATGACACAACAAAACCAACAAAGTGGCATGTGTGGACAGTGAAAACTCAGATCAGCCTGGGCATCCGCTAGCTGGAGCTAGCAGAGACCCTTAGCTACCCTTTAAGCCTTTAAGCACAAAGCACATACTCTGATCAGAATTGGTGGATGTCCAGGCTGATTTGAGTCTGCGCTGTACGCACATGCCACTTTGTTGGTTTTCACGCGTCGCGGCTCATTTAATGACTTCCTGATTTTTGGCTCTGCCTTGTCTTACCAGGTATCAGGAGGAAACCGGTCTTGTATTTCCCTGATGACTGGGTCATAGCACATTTCCCGTTCATGTCTACCGGCCTCGCTCCAGTCACGAACAAACTGTTTTAGTGTCGTCTTAATTTTTTCCATATCACCAATCAATGGCATCAGTGGTTTCACCGGGGGATCCTATAAATACAGAATGTAATAAATACAGTCAACTCTCGATACCTCAAAGTCGAAATTTAACCCAAACTACTGATATCTCAAAGTAAATTTTCTGGTCCAAGAAAATTTACTTTTAGATATCAATAGTTTGAGAAAAAATAAGCTTAAAAGTAAATAAAAATAGAAAATGTGTTCAAACTATATTCTTGAATATAAGAGGTTACTTTGAGATATCAGTGTTCGAGATATCGAGAGTTGACTGTATACTGTAGCAAAATTACTGTATATTACTTACCATACTTATCTGGCTAAAAGACAGAGGATTCTCCTTCAAAATTACTCAAAATATGTAAATCGTTTGTATGTAACACAGCTGTAAGATGGTTTTTCTATTCCAAAACAATCCCAAAATTCTAGATCCATTGATATGACGGATCCAGATATTTGGAATTGTTTTGATCGACAATAAGCATTCATCTAGATTTTTGGGATAGTTTTGGAAGCCAAAAATACCGTCTTATAAACAAATGAATACTGTAATATTCGTGCCAATATTTTTTCATTCTAATATTTGAGTTTATGAAAATATGTAATCCCAGTACACACTGAATGCTGAACACATAAAACCACAAAGCTGAAACCACGTGATGAAGGTCCATCAGCATTGCATTTAGTGTAAACCAATTACACTTCATAAGCTATGTTTTTCAAGACATTCTCAAGGAAGAAAATGTTTCAAAAATAAATTCCCACAAAAAATTAATAAATTCCAACAAAATTTTAACAAAATAAATTCCTGCAAAACTTTAATTCTACAATGGTAACAAATAAGATAGGAAAGAATCTCACAAAAAATTAATCGCCATTTATCATATGACGTCGCATCTGAGAGTGTAATAAAGCCATGCATTAAAAACGATAATCCACTAGTGGATTAAATATGCAAATTATGTCGTAATGTTTTGCATTGACGTCCATAAAACGTTGCGTTTTCTAATGGCGAAATCGTGACGTTTTAGTGCAAAATTTGCTAATAAAATGCGATTTTACTGTCATATGATAAATAGAATCTTGCATTCGCGCTCCTATATTATTGAATTTATTAAACTCGTTGGTGAAAATGATAAGATGCTCGGCATAGCCTCGCATCTTATCATTTTCCCCAACTCGTTTAATAAATTCAATAATACATGAGCACTCATGTAAGATCCTCTATGAAATGGTGGGGTACCAGCAAGGGGAAAATTAATAGTCCTGAAAATATACAGGTTAACAGTGTGCTGATACTACGTACAAAATTCAGTTTACTTTTCGGCAGGATGTCTTTCCCACCATTTTTTTTAAAAGTGAATTAACATCCATGGTGTAGTTTTTGGTATTGGTTTTCAGCTAAACCAACCAAAATTCTGAAGGGCTCTTCACTAGACTGAAGAATTCCTAGGGTTGCAAATTCTTTCTTTAAGAGTTGACCTCATTCAGAAGGAGGCAAAAATACAAATGGCGGAGTAGCATCCCACATGAAAATATTTCCATTCACCTAAGATTTTACCTCAATCTCTTCCTGCTTTTTATTTTCAAACACATTTTCAGCATCTTTGATGATGAGCTTTATAATCTCATAGTTGTGGTCAATACACGCCCTTACGATATCCAGATGATCAAGGAATGATGGGATATATTTCTGGTGCTGCTCCGATAAAGACTGGTAATATTTCTCTGCCTGCTGAACACGACGGATTGAAAATGTTCTGGAATACAGAAAGAGTATTTTGGTAATAGTTCCAAGATATCTGACTTATTGATTGATTGATTTCTTGCTTTATGTCCATGGTAAACCTCTATGGGCATGCCGGGGTGGTCAGTTAACCTAACCACACTATTCCTGGGCAGGCTTACATACATGTGATGTCTCCCGAATCGTCCTGGAGTGTCCCGGAAATGAAGCCCATCTCCCGCGCTCCCGAAAAATATTCAGAATAACCCGGATGCTGAATTTTCCTGTCATAATTTTTTCTGAAACATACATTTAAGGAATGAATGTTATTTTTTAAACGTTTACTGAAGTATAAACTACATCGGGTCACGAGCAAAGTAAGTGAACCCCGAAGGGGTTTACGTAAACTTTGCTCGTGACCCGATGTAGTTTATACTTCAGTAAACGTTTAAAAAATAACGTTTATTCCTTATATTTATATTATTAAACAATGTTTTTGATCAATAAAAAGATAAAAAAAGTAAGAAATACATATATAAAAATCGTTTTAAAAACAATACCGGCTGAATTTTACAATAGTTTGGAACAGCCGGATTGACACTGCCTACCAGTAAATTCCACCTCCTGCTGTATATTTCACGTGGAAGTAGGCGTAGCGAGCTGTCAGTCAATGTTTACTAGCCATTCAAGTACACAGCATGTTGCAGATTTCACGTGCTACTTAGTGAGAAGAGCTGTCACTCTAAAGCGCGTGACACAATGTAATTATTGACTTGTAAACGATATTGACTCCCGCATCACTTATTGGGTTTACAGAGAGTTTTGCAATGATAATGTAAATATTTTGTGGTAACCACTTACCCTGTGGCTAGTCAAAAGGATTAACTGTCTGTGACCTAATTACCTAACAGGGTGCAATATTGGTCGTGTCACTCTGAGGGGCATTCTCTGATAAGACGCAGCGAGGTGTTAAATTGGCTAGTGCATCAGTAAGGGTACCTGTTGTACCGGTAACTGTTATAACTGGTAACTTTTATTGAGAGTAAATGACTGTTTATTGCGTCACGGCTTTATGATTATGACACCGTCATTGTTTCTGTCATGGATCTGCACGAATGAAATAGATGCAAGTGCCGCCAATCGACAATCATTGCATATCGATTTTTTCAGTAAACATGTCAGATACGTAATGTATAGTCATCATAAATACCGATCATGCAAAATTTACGCAGGCTGATCAGATCATACTTTGATGAAATCATCACGGGTGCCAGCAAATATTTTTGTTTTATTAAAGTCAGTTCACTTTAAGAATAATTTCCTGTGTGTCTGTAGCCAGTTCCCGCCAATTTAGACGCATCTTATGTGAAACTACAACCAGTAAATTTATAAATAAAACATGGGAAATGCGCAATCTTCAGCATCTGACTGAGACAGAAATATGCCATTTTAATCTAATATTCAACAAAAATAGACAGGTCTAATGACAGGTATGTTCATTAAAGTGTAGAATATAACTAGGCTTTGAGATAGACAGATTTTGAGATTTAAACAAGTATCAGCTTTCATCAAAATAACGAACAAGTTTATATTGAGGGTTAGGGAAAAGTGGGGAGGGGTGATGGTTTGAGAATGCCAGATAAACATTTTTTTTTAAATTTTTTAGCAATTCAGCAATGGATTGGTCAGCACTATACTCTATGAACAGAAGTGTTGAATTACACTAAATATTAAACCTAGGATGTTAGTCTTACTGCACTGAAATGGCATGGTTTTGAGGTTAAATTTGAAGTATTGGGTAACTCAAAAGTAAAGGAGTTAAACAAACTATACTGTAGTTCTTCATGCTATATCTTAAAATAAGAAAACAAAACACACACACACACACACAAAAAATACCCCCAAAAAAACAGTAAAGTACGTGAAACAACACGTCCAAGCTGCCGTCAGAAAGTCTCCCTGATAGACAACTCAATCTCCCTGAAATGAAATCCAAATCTCCCAAAAGGTCCTCAAGATCTCATCACATGTATAGGCTCAGACCTCCTAAGTGGTTAACCAGTACTAAGTGCACATACTATCGCCAGTAACTGACAACTGCCCTTCTTGGATCAGCGGAAGGAGAAATGAAAGTATGTGGCCAGATCGGGTATCGAACCCAGGACCTCTAACTTATGAGTCAGTAGTCTAATGTTTTGACGTAACTCCGATTTTATTTTTGGATTGGTCTCCGTTACGGGTATTTCAGAAAATGACAAAATGAAAAAAAACAATACCCGGAGTGCAATTTCGTTGCTCTAAAGAGTCAGGTGCCCTACCGGTTGCGCTACGCGGCCCGGCCTCCAAGGTATTTGAGCAGCGACACGACATATCAAACAGAGTTGCATGTGTGCCCAGCAATGATTCAGATCTGCCTAGGGCGTCTACCTCTTACGAGAGGTTCTAGCTGACTTAAGTTACATATTAGCTTACCCCACCCACTTACATAAACGTGTACAAGATCAAAACAACAGAAAAAAATGTGAAAATGCAATCTAGCATTTATACCTGTAATATTTAAAAGCATTTATAATTCTTATGAAATGTTCTCTCTCCTTTCTTTCTTCCTCTGTTGATGGCCCTTTTGGATTTTCATCGAAATCAGTTTCATTATCAGGTTTCTTTTCACAGTGCGCTTCCATCTTCGAAAGGGAAAAGACTCTTCCTAAAAAAAAATGGTCACACTAAACACCAAACACGCCTCTCCCGAATCCCTAACCCTCGGTGATTACTTTTTAGGGACGAGTCATTTATTATCAGGTGGACGGAGGGGGTTGGGCAGGTACATTTTCATATGGTTTACAAAAAAATTCCGACCCCCCCCCATCCCCAGTCTCGCCAGAATTATTTTTCCGGACCCACCCCCCCCCGGGCCCCCAACCCAGATAGGAGACAAAAAAAATTTTGACACACACACACACACACACACACACACACACAAAATTACCTATTTTATGTCAGATTAACCTCAATCGAAACCTGTAAGAAACATTAACATGACAAAGAACATTTTCTTATTCTAACAGGTTAATTAATCATGGTCTGTTTAAACTTTGTCGGCATTTCTTGCTCTTTCTTCTGCTTATGGGCATCCCGAAATCTGTTTGTCGAATTCCAAATAATTATAGGCCTAACTGTGAATAATATTAATTGGGGTTCTGAGGGGGCGGGCTCTGAGGGGGCGGGCTCTGAGGGCGCAGCCCCCAGAAGTCACAGTTGTTTTGCTGATGAAAAGGAACCTGGAGAGCTGATAGCACAAACCCTGGAGAGCTGATATCACAAACACAGACATTAAATTTAATTGGGCACAAAATCACCTACTCTATATGATTTTATAGACACTTTCATACTGTTCTTCTAGCAAATCAATGAAAAGATCTGTTTTTGGATTTGAAGAGTCTGAAATTTTATGAGTAATGGGGGTCACAGAAGCTCGGACATTTTTAAAAATGAAAACTGATGGAAGAATTCCGACCCCACCCCAATATGCCTAATAAAATATATCTGAGCCCCCACCCCACCCCACCCCACCCCCCTGCTCCGAGCCTTATTGATTTCCGACCCCCCCCCCACCCCCACAGTACATCATCAATAAATCCGACCCCCCCCCTTGATTGTACCCCCACCTGATAATAAATGACTCGTCCCTCTTAATTCACCTAATACCTTCACATATTGTGAGTGCAGACTATGACTGTAGACTATATCTCAGAGTTTAGACTATGACAGTATTTTTCAAAAATTTAAAGCCTTTGTCTATATACCGGTATCGGTATAATTTCCGTCTGTATAAAGCCATATCTACGCTATACCCTGAATCCATAGGGGAAGGTTCACGAACCTGCCATTTGCGCGCATCACACTTACGTCTTTCCCCATGCTCAAACACATCTTTCCCCATGGAAAGTGTTCAGATCTGTGTTTCATAAAACTTGATAACGCACTAGCCCACCAATCCAGGGGTTGCAAGATCGATCCCCCACTTCTCCGGGTCTTTCGGATGAAACTGTATGGCTCGCTGGTTGTTGGTGAGACGTTAAACCCGAGTTCACTCACTCACTCCTGAAACTTGTTTTTTATTTATTTATTTATTTATTTATTTATTTATTGTTTCTCGTGTTCGTTCTCACAGGAAAGAGCACCTCAAGCGACATACTGGTAAAACCCAGCTACTGATATTTAGTAGGTAATGTTTGTAAGGTAGCCTTGCCTATAGCTAAAATTTTTCCTTTCTTCGATGGGAAAGAACGCCACCTTGTTTTCTTTCGTCACAGAAGACATTTAAACACATGTTCAAGGTTGTATATAGAGAGGTGGACTGGCCATTATTTAACCCTGGTGTAAACAGACTTAATAATATATATCAGTTTTAATCCAAACTTCTACTCTACAAGATGTGTGTCGAGATCGGTTGAATCTACAATAACCAACCAACCAACCAACCTAAGGCGACACGTACGGGAAGGCCGTGATTTGGTTGACTTTATTTAGCCTTGCAAAAAACTGTACATCGCAGAGAAATTTAGCTAATTATTCATGGTACGTTTGTAGCGTTTGCTGGGTCGTCCACCAAGTCAAGCAACCGATAATCCATCCAGGTAATAACCGCGATCTCCGTTGCTTAACTTCGTGAAAGAGCCACCTGCTCCAGTAGCAGACCCGAGGGCTGATCCTATGCAACACAGCCAGGGACACCTTTCCCTGTAAGCCTGGGTCCGCAGATGATGGTGATGTCATCTCCTATCCGACCGCTGCCACCAAATATAGCGTTTGCCGGGTCGTCCACCAAGTCAAGCAACCGGAAACCCATCCAGGTACTAACCGCGATCTCCGTTGCTTAACTTCGTTAAAGAGCCACCCACTGAACCCGCGTCGCCATAAAAGCCGGCTTCTACAGCCTTGCTGTAGACGTGTTTATATAGCTAAACTCGTTACATTTCTCTCCCTCTTCTCTTGACTTCGTCCCGAAGTCACCAACTGCTCCAGTAGCAGACCCGAGAGCTGAGCCTATGCAACACAACCAGGGACACCTTTCCATGTAGGCCTGGGTCCGGAGATGATGGTGATGTCATCTCCTATCCGACCGCTGCCTCCAAATGTAGCGTTTGCCGGGTCGTCCACCAAGTCAAGCAACCGGTAACACATCCAGGTACTAACCGCGATCTCCGTTGCTTAACTTCGTAGTAGAGCCACCGACTCTACCCGCGTCGCCATAAAAGCCGGCTTCTACAGCAAGGCTGCAGACGTGTTTATATACCTAAACTCGATATTTGTGCAATAATTCCAATTTATATGTTTGCTGTCCTGGGGCAGTATGTATGAAACGACAAGTGGTTGCTATGCTGTTGCTAAGGCTAAATTGCTATGACGGAGATTCCCTACAACTATGAAATTTGCTCTGGAGGAACAGTCTTTTTCAGACTGTTCCTCCCGAGCAAATTTCATATTTGTTCTGTTCTGTTCAATTCTCGTATCGACGTTACCGAAGTGGCTCAACGGTACGTAACCATAGTTGCACACACCTGGCGCCGTGTGTCCGTCCAAACCAAGCAAATTTCATAGTTGTAGGGAATCTCCTTTATAGAAATTCAGCCTTAGCAACAGCATAGCAACCACTTGAGTCGTTTTATAAATACGGCCCCTGGGCAATTGACAGGTCAGAAGTCCTTCATATATAAGTTTATGAACCACAGCAGAATCAAAGGCTATAGCTATGCGCATCCTAAATCGGGTTAAGCCCCCTCTCCCAGCATTTTATAAGTGACCGTTCTAAGGCAGTTCTTCTGTTATCCGGGATTACTATCAATTTACCGTTGTTCGTCCGCTTTCTGTTAGTCTGGCTTTTTGTACATTATGATAAGTTAAGAGTAGCCTCACAGCCATTTGCTGAAAAAGAGCTGGGCCGTATTCATAAAACGACTTAAGTGGTTGCTATGCTGTTGCTAAGGCTAAATTTCTTTGAAGGAGATTTCCTACAACTATGAAATTTGCTCTGGAGGAACAGTCTTACAAAGACTGTTCCTCCAGACCAAATTTCATAGTTGTAGGGAATCTCCTTTATAGATATTTAGCCTTAGCAACCGCATAGCAACGACTTAAGTGGCTTTATGAATACGGTCCCTGATCTCTTAACTTTTCCCTAATCTTATCTTGTGCTGTCTTTATTATTTTCCTTTCCCAACACTACAACATCATTGAAAGAATATTGCCAGATGACACGATAGCGAGATAACGACGGGACGCCGATACATTTAAGTAAATCAAAAAGTGGTACCACTCTATAATGGTTTTATGATCCTACTACGTCATTACCCATGTGAGATGGAGTAATAGCAGTGTCGCTAGACTGTTGCATAATAGGATTTTGATATCCAATAAACAAAAATTGTGTCTTTACAAGTAATACTTTTCTGCGACGTCAGCGTCGTTCAGGCGTGACGGAGCCGACCAAGTGGCTTCAAAGCATGGAGAACAGACTGCGCAAAACTGCAATAAAAAATACTGGAATTCGTGCTATCGTGTCTGAATTTTGTGGGTTTTTTTTCTAGCTTTCATTTTCGCGAAAACCAATATCAGCAAATAAATACCAAAAATTAACCACAAGTTTCTGCTGAATCATACAAATTATTAAAAATAATAACTTACTGTATGCTCCGCAGGCAGAATCAAACGCGGGAACACCAGCATCAGAATAAGATCATGTATGATTCGCGTGATTCAGACCTATATTCTCATCTAGATATTACTATACAAATATGAAAACAAAAAGATGATAGATAACTTACATTCGCATGCGATCCACTATGCTGCGGAAATCTACAGTGACCTTCAAAATGGAGCCAATGTCACTATAACCTATTTATACACATGTAGTCCTATCAGTATTGTGAAAAATTAAGAAATGTGTCAACAAGTGCATCATTTAACATTCAAAGAACTCTTATGACTTTGAAAATTCACAATAATTTATCATCTCTGTGCCTATTCCCATGCTAGTTCAGTACAAATCCGACGTTTCCATCCTAGAATAAGATGCTAAAAAGCCATCTTTTAAATGTAATAAGTCCTCCTTTGACCTTATGGAGGAGGTCAAGGTCACAAATACTTGTTTAGTTCTGCATCGTCTCCCAATGACATGTCAATGCTAGTTGGTATAAATTCAACATAAAGACCAGTGAATAGGCCGCACGCAATGACCTTGAAAGTAGAATCAAGATCACTCAAACAGCTTCTCTAAGCATGATTCTCTGTCAGTTTTGTATGAATCCACAATTTCTTTCAGGAAACGGTGAGGATACAAACCATTTTTTCAACATTCAAAGATTGAATCAAAGACCTCCTGTGGATTTGACACAAAAATATAATTAATTCTTTCCCATGTCCCAATGATATACTGTTTCTGCAAGTTTGTTAAAAATCCGTTCAACCCTTCGGGTGATAAGGTCGAGCCGGGTAACTTCGGACAGCGGGTAAATTCGGACATGCCATTGCAAACCGTGAAAAACCAGATGAGACGGCTCATAATGCCGTCTCATCAGGATTTTCACTGTTTGCTCAGTAGATTTTGTTTTAATTCCAAACAACTGATATATAAAGAAAAACAATGTCACTGTCCGAATTTACACGCTGTCCGAATTTACTCTCGGGACTTCCAGAAGGTATATCTATGCAAGTTTGGTGGCTATGAAACCAAAAGATTCAAGAGATATATCAATTTTAATGACATTTCACATACTTCAGTCCTCCTGTGACCTAGAAAATGAAGTCAAGGTCACAAAAAATCAAATCAGCTCAAGTTTGGAGAAAATCCCTCCCCTTGTTCACAAGATATCCAGACCATAACTTGGAAGAAGAAGAAGATATCCTACATCTATGACTATGACCTTGAAAAAGAGTTCAAAGTCACCAAACATAAATATATATTAAACCAGTCACAATGACATATCCATGCAATTATGAACTATTTCCATACACTGGTTTCAGAAATATCTAATCTTGAGGAAAACATTTTTAACTTCTGTAAAATGGATTCAAGGTCAACAAAATGTACTCAACTCTTAATATTGTCTCAAAGGCGCATCTATGCAAGTTCGGTGGGAATCAAACCAAAGGTTCAAGAGAAATATAAATATAAGCGAAATTTTCACGTGAGGGGGGGGGGGGGGGAGGGGGGGGGGTGCTAATCACAAATTCCATTCTATGTTTTTTGTTTTGTTTTGAAGTTTGTTTCAATTTTTCATTCTTTAATTCGCGAATATATATACTTCAATCAAATTTTTACCTTCCGTTTGAGTGTGTGTGTGCGGGAGGGGGCTGGGAGGAGGATAAGGCTTCAGCGGCCAGGGGAGCAAAAAGTCACAAAAGTTATTTTCCTTCCTTCAAATGGGGCGATAGCTTTAAAAAGTACGTTCTTCCTTAACCTCTGCAACATAGATCAACCGACGTTACGGAAGAACGCTCAGGTACATTGAGTTGTCGGTTCTCCATGAGGCTCAGCGGAACGTATCCTTAATACTTTGCATAAATTTGTGCGGCACGCGACACACTAATTTCCATATCAAATTATGATTGGTTACGTTCGCCGTGTAAAAAGATCAATGAACACACCGTCAAGAGGTCCTGATAAGGAATCTGTATTTTTTGCGGGTTATTTATGTTGAAAATAGGCAAAGTCGTCAGAATATATTCTTGAAACGATAATTAGCTCACACATACTAATTTATTTGCAAAGACCAGGTAGAAAACAATGCCATCTAATTTATCAATGGTAGTAATTCAATTACCAATACCCTTTATAAGACCTCAATTGAACAGGATGAAAACAGTAGACCGTATAACAGCCGTGTAAGGTATATCAAATAGTCCGCAATTCTCGTAGATAATATTAGCACGTTGCTGTACATATATCTGCCATAACTTCAATTATTGAAATCAATATAAATTTTGAGTTGAATGAAGACTCTTTTATTCATTTCATTGCGGTCAACAAATCCGTAATTGGCAGGTGCCCGTTTTTTAAAACGCGCATTGATACGAGTTGCATTCGGAAACTGTATGGGTTACAAAGAAAAAGGATAATGCGTGTAGTGGCGAAAACAGATTGCTTATAACGGGTGACTTTCATTAAGTCATTTAAGACTGTTTGTATGTATTGTGTGCAGTAATCATTCATATCTGGATTGAATTATGATGAACTTAGGTGGTGATGCCGGCAAAGGTAGGCCGGTGGATCCGAGATTCGTGAGGTAAGAACCGTCCCAAACGATGAATCAGTGAGGTCGCCATTTTTGCCGAATTTGCACCCTCGGTTCCTTGCTAATAGGTGTGGGTTTCCCTTAATTATGGGACGATCTGCTCAATGATCGATGAAAATAATTACGCATTGGGACAGGTTAGGGTCATGCCTGAAATATTCTAAAATATGACCATGTTTGTATGCGTTTTAAGAAAGTTACAGGCATCTAAATGAACATGTGTATCAAGAAAATTTCTGTTATGGCGCCGCGATGTCTAGCCCTGCATTCAGTTTTTGGAAGTCACGTGGTATAGACCTGTAAATTTCATGAAGTGTGACATGCCGAAAATAGATTACAGCACTTGTGTATTGCCTATAAGCTGACAACTGCGGAATGTTAGAGAAAGTACAAAAGATCGCCTAACACCCTTCCTGTGTACTTCTAATTTTTGCTAGAGTTTTATGCACTTTGCTGAGTCACAATTACTAGTTGCCTGTCACTCGCATGCAGTACATTAATTGGCAATTCGTGAGTGCTAATTAGCTCTGGAAATATATTGTTTGTCAAGAATGAAACACCCTGGGCACATAATGCTGAAACCATCATTGAATCATTTTCTTTCTAATTTACTTCTCTTGTAAGGGTTTCCATGATCACAGGTCCTGGTGAATGATTGTCCTTGGACGCATCACCAGCAAACAATTCTGATTCTGAATCAACTTTGATTCAACGTCATACAGAACTAGCATTGCCATTGGAAAGATCTGCTGTGCTGCTGCATACTGTAGGCACCCATATGAGAATTTCAGATGGTGCCATAAATTTAGTCAATACATTGGAAATGAGTCTAGAAAAAAAATCTCAAGAAAAAATGTTTGCTTCTTTTCAGAAAGTTCCAAAATACCTGGCAGTCCAGTGAGAAACTCATTTGGAAAAAATACCCCCTATAAAATGACACATTTTCTAATTAAAGGTTTGAATACATACCTTATGTCATTTGTGCTTATTAAAGAAATTTTGTTTTCCCTTTTGAAAATAGCATAATCCTGACCACCAAAATTCTGGCATAGTTTTTACTCCGTAAGATGTGATCTGTTGAAAAAGATCTAGAAATCACAAAATTTGCACTAACTGTTTTTACAGTAACAGAAAAGAAAAAATAAAAAAGAAGAAAAAACAAAAAAATAAAATTCCTTTTTAGAAACGAAAGACATGATGCATTGCCGACTGTTGCATGTAAAATGATTAAAATAATTGTGTCATTTCTCTCTGTGTATGGAGCCATCTGCCATTTTATCTTGTGTAGACATTGGCAGCTGTCCGATGTCATCAATGGCTTGCGGGGCGTCATGTGAGAGCCAAAACAGATGATGCCATGAAGCATATGTTAAATTGAATATTTCTGTCACATTTTTATGCATAAAGCTGTATCACCACACTTGCCTGTTTTTTGGCATTTTTTCAAAGGTGGCAACTTTTGTGATGTTCTGTTTGCTTCCCAGGACAGCAAAGACTTTGCAAATAAGGTCTGCTCTTAGAGGGAAGAATTTGCTCCAAATCCAGATCACAGGGTATAATCGATTCCGCTAATTTTCGCTTCCTGCAGAGACTACATGGGCATGTTCAAAAAAAATGTGACCAAAGTGTGACATTGGAGGTCAAAATTAAACACTTTGCCATATGTTTAATCTTTATTCCAGACTTATCTACAGTGCTTCCAGTTTACAAAACTGTATAAATTTTAATATTAACGTTATTGATAAAAATTTTATGACAATTTTTGTGAAGAAATGTACACCCAAAATCTGTGAAAATGACCAAATTTTATGAAAGCTTTGGAAGGCTAAAATCATGATTCCATCACTTTAAGTTTCTATTATTTGATGCAGGGCATTTCCAAATTACGTAAACAAATGCTGTTTTCTGTCAGAAACCGCTGAATGATATAAAAACTCAAATTTTAACTTCATTTTGACACATTGTTTTAGATGTATAGTTCTAAAAACTTTCATATCTTTTATTTACTTGACTGTATCTCAATGAAATTTGCATTGTAATGATGCCATATGAGTAGAGAACTATTCTAGAAAATGATTACTCATATAAAAAGTTATAGGTAGTGGTGAGGCTTTGTCAAAAATGTGCTATAAGTTTCAAGTAATGTGTTACACTCCTGAGTATTATTTCAAAACTGCACTAATTTGCACTACAAGAGCTATCAGTCAATGATTAAGTGTTCCATATAATAAAGTAACACCAACTGCATGTTGTTAACATCATTTTTTTCCAAGATTATTGGCCTCTTTAGCAAGAAACATTGTTCTGATGCTCAGGAGTGTAACACTTTACAGCTGTTTATTGTATTGTAAAAAAAAGATGAATATTCTGCCTTTGAATTTCATTATTCTGTTGTCTTCTCTTTAAAAGCAACTTGCACTCATTGCTGTAGCTAAAACCATATCTCTTAACTCATGCTTGGGTGTACCACAATATATTTGCTATTTCGGCTATCTAAATGCACAAAAATCAGATATATACTGAATTTAATTTTCTTCTTCACTCTTTCTTTTGATAATTGAACAGTTTTCTTTACCTGACTATCATTACCTGTTTACAAAAGACATTACAGAAGTGACATTCCATACCAGTTTTAGAAGTTGATGGTCACATTATAAATCAGTAGAAAATGTCCCTTTCTAAAATATCAT
The DNA here is from genome assembly GCA_963989385.1 of Ctena decussata. Classification (NCBI taxonomy): domain Eukaryota; kingdom Metazoa; phylum Mollusca; class Bivalvia; order Lucinida; family Lucinidae; genus Ctena; species Ctena decussata. The sequence goes on from OZ022515.1 coordinate 36,772,962, forward strand.
TAACCTCAAAATCTTATCAAAACAGATGGCACTGCATCAAAAAACATTTTCAGATGTTGGAAACATATATTTAGCATGAATTTATCCAAACATGTTGATGTAAGAGAAGAAAAAGTGTCCAAAATGGAATTAAACTTAAAAAACTCAGGAGTGTAACACCTTGCTCTGTACACGTCATAGCAAAACTTGAATTTAGTCACAAAATATCATTATCTTGGTCATTCTTATCTAATTATTTCTCACAAAACACTTGATAGCCATATATGGTTACTGTTTAGAAAGCCTCATAGTGATAGATATGAAGAAAATGGAATCTCAAAATCTTCAATTTTTGGTCGATTTCATGGCAGTGCAGCTTTATTTACATTTAGAAGCTAACTATATGTTCCAAAATTGCTTGAGGGGGGCTTGGTCTTCATTTATAAGCACAATAAATGAGAATTAAACTGCTTGTGGTAAAGAAATTAGCTATTTTTGTCTTTTTCCAAAAAAGTGTTACACTCCTGAGTGGCTCAAATGGTACATAAGAAGAAAATAGAAGCCAAGATGAAGACTGTCTGTGTACCAATTACCATGATGGGTCAAAGACTTTTCATACAAGGCATGAAAGTTTACTAAAGCTACCCCTGGAAAAAGCTATGGGGTTCCAAATGTCAAATGTTACACTCCTGAGTTCAAGGGGTACTTGAGAAGAAGTTGTTTACATTCTGAGATGGATGCCGGTAAAGCAACTGGAAAATTTGCAACACGATATACCATCTTTATTCAATGTTTCCGACCATATTATAGAGATTAGAAGCATTAAATATAAAAATGACATCCATTTAGATGGGAACCTCTTCTTTTTTGGTGCACCAGAAATTCAGCATAGTGCTGTTGAGCTCGGCATTACTAATTCCATGGGTGATGATGAAAGGACATTAATCTTACATTTTCATGCGGCCCAAAGTGCTGAAAAGTCAAAACGATGGCTAATAGGTATGGTAACCGGCATAGTTTTGTAAAATTGCCTGCTGAAAATTCAGTAATCAAAAAAATGTCACACAAAAAGCGTTACACTCCTGAGTTTTTTGGCTATATTTTTGCCCGTAACATTTTTATTACTTGAAGTATTTCAATGAAATTTGGCAGGTATCTTCAAGGCCACATGATACATCTTCAGGAACAAAAATAATGCACTGATATAGCCCTGTTTTCTTTAAAATTCTCTGAAATGCTTTGGTCACATTTTTTTTGAACATGCCCACATCATATTTGGCTTCTGCCGAGACTGTCCGCGATCTCTTGCATCCTGCCGAGACTTTTGTACATGATAAATGGCTTCCTGCAGAGACTGTACACGTGATTCTGCATCCTGCCGAGGCTCTCGGCAGGAAGCAGAGTCACGCAGACATCTCGGCAGGAAGCCATTACTCGAGGACATTAGTGCCTGCAGGAAGCAAGAGTTCACGGACAGTCTCAGCGGAAGCCAAATATGATGTACAGTCTCTGCTGGAAGCGAACATTAGCGGAATCAATTATACCCTACTGTGCAGATTATACTAGTTACTCCTGATTATGGCAGGTGAAACATGATAATTTGAATATTTGTTGCATTTTCTTTTTTCCTTGGAGTTTCTTGTAGAGAGGGCGGAGCAATTAGAATAATTTCTTGCCCAAAATAAGTTGGATCTCAGGTGGGACAAGTGAAAATCTCCCAGTCCTTAGTGGATGGATGAATTTCGACTTTACGTCATTTTCAGTAGTATTTCAGACCTTTCAGATATATCAGGAAGACGGAAGGGTTATAATGAAAGACAATTCATTTCTCAGAGAGGGGATGTTTATTAGAATAGATAGAATAAGTATACATTTTTACAACGGTAATAAATTGTAATCAGTGTAACTGCCAAACTTTGATGGATATTTCTTGGTTTTTGCTTAAGAAAAATGCATTTGAAATTTAGTAATGATGCATAAAACGTTTTTTGACAAGTTATAAATCATGTTCCTATATAAGCCTACTAAGGCCAAACTTAATAAAGTAAATGTTTGTTGTACTCACAGGGTATAATCGATTCCGCTAATTTTCGCTTCCTGCAGAGACTGTACATCATATTTGGCTTCCGCCAAGACTGTCAGCAAACTCTTGCCTCCTGCCGAGACTTCTGTACATGATAAATGGCTTCCTGCAGAGACTGTCTGTGTGAATCTGCTTTCTGCCGAGGCTCTCGGCAGGAAGCAAAATTACACAGACAGTCTCGGCAGGAAGCCATTTTTAGAGGACAGTAGTCTCTGTAGGAAGCAAGAGTTTGCGGACAGTCTCGGCGGAAGCCAAATATGACGGACAGTCTCTGCAGGAAGCAAAAATTGTCGGAATCGATTATACCCTGTGGTACTGGAAACCAAAATCTGCACCCAATCATGTTTTAGTATTTTATCAGAATACATGTGTTTCAGGGTTCGAACTTAGCAGTAGCAAGTAGCAGACTTGCTACCTGAAAAAATCATTTGCCACCTGCCAAAAACGAAGGTGGCAAAAAGTTGCTGCCTGATGATTCTGCAGTGAAATTAATTTCTTGGAAACATGACCTTATTTTCATTGAAATATTACTTTTGCTTGTAAGAGTAAACAAGTAATTTGTATGGTCCAAGGCACTATCAATGCCTATGACTGTATGGAAATAAATTTGTTTAATTCAAAATCTGACAACAACCAAGGATTATTATTTGGCTGCCAATTTTTGCTACCATATTTGTTAGTTTTGCTACTGACTTAATTTCCAGGTAGCAAGTACTTGCTACTTGCAAAAAGAGTTAGTTTCTAACCCTGTGTGGTTTTCATAAGTGCTAAAAAAATTCAACATTTTGTCTTCGCATTCTTAACAATTTTCTTGGATTGGCAATGGCTAAATGTCAGCCCATGGTAGAATCAAATCTCAGACTGGAAGAGCCTATTGCCTTGATGAGTAGACTTTAACCCATAGCATTCTGGGTATTTTTTGCCGTCTGCTGAAATTATCATCTGCATCAAAAATCAAGAAAATTCTGACAATATTGGTCTAACTAACTCTTACAGAAATGATGGCTAAGCAACAAACAATTTGGATCTGAGATCAGGCCCCACCTTTGTGGGGGAGATCAGGCCCCACCTTTGTGGGGCCTGATCTGGATCCAAACTGTTTGTCCAGAGACCCTTAAAGGGGTATCCCGAATTGAATGAGTTAAGCAACTCCAGGTAAATGCAGTTAGTGCAAAAATTGTACTAAAAGTGTAAGATTTCAGTCAAATCTAAATTACCTTGTCAAAAACACCTGTTAGGGGTGAGAGGTCATCGCAGTTGTACTAGTTTGTACAACAATGAGTGTGTTCACATATTAAAGTAACTGGGGTATACCTAAATAACCCAAAATTATATGACAGTTTCATAGATTCTATGCAAACAATGTAGACCCTGATCAGACTGCTCCTCAGGGGCAGTCTGATCTGGGTCTGCTTTGTTTGCCCCCTGGTCCACTTCCTGTACATAGTACCAGACAGTAAAATTGACTTGGTAATGTATTAGGATAATTACGGTTTTAATAAGTAACGGACATGTCCTAAAATTTGGGTAATTTCTGTAGTTGACTCAGTCGACGCAGCCAAGAGTGGCGAAGTAAAGAAGGATTTTTATTGACAGTTTATTTTTTTTATTTTCGTAAATTTGATTTGTCGGTGCGCACAGGTAGAAATGTCATTAGGTTGTTCACTCATTGTGAGTGTAATGCACAAATAAATATATAGGATTTTTGTATTTTGTACATTCATCCCTTTCCCAAATAAAATGATATTCATTTAATTACTCAGTTATTGGGACATGGTATAACAAGCTGATTGTCCTGAATTTTAACCAAGTTGAATTACTATCGAGCACTGTCAGAGTAAAAAAATGGTGGTGTGTGTGTGTTTGGGGGGGGGGGGGGGGGGGGGGGGGGGGTTTACATGTTGTCCATTCATGTTAGTTCTAGGCCACAGACAGTCCCCAAAACCACATCAGAAACTTTTTCCAGCTTAGAGCATACCCAGGGTGGGAACTAGGGATTTCCTTGCATATTGACTGCGCCAAACATATATGATGAAACTGTTGAAACGAAGGGGGGGGGGGGGGGGGGAGAGGGGGGGCTCACAGGGTAGGTTTTAATGAAGAAATATGCAAAATCATCCCTAGATTATTCACTGTTAACACGTTTTCTAGGAGCTCATGTAGCCCAGTAGGTTAAGCACTGGCCTGCTGATCTAGCAGTCTTGTGGTAAATCTTTCGAACTGTAAGTGAGGTTCCTTTGCACACATCCTTACATTATCCTAATCCCATTTGTTTTCGTTTCAGTCCTGCCTACCAAAGATTTGGGGAGCGTATGAATATGCAGAGTGATAAAGAGCTAAATGATCTTCTAGATTTCAGCGCGGTAAGTATCACATGACCTGTACCCAGAGAAACAGTTTCCCAGAATGCAGCAAATTACAGTTACGTTTGAAGTGCTTAAATAGCCCAAAAACAGATTTTTTTTTAAAAGTTTTTGAATTTGCAAACAGCGTAAATCCAGATGAGGCGGCTCATAATGAGCCACCTTATCTGGATCTACACTGTTTGCACCGCTGTCTTAAATTCTCATAGGTGTCACTGATGCTAGGCTTAATTCTGAAAACGGGAGTCCGAGAGCCACATGATGAACAAGGAGTCCCACATAGATCCAGTTGAGGCGGCTCCTAATGAGCCGCCTCATCTGGATTTAAGCTGTTTGTCCCCATTGTCTTTAAATTCTCACAGGTCTCACTGATGCTAGGGTTAATTCTGAAAATAGGAGTCCGAGAGCCACATCATGAACAAGGAGTGCCACAATACCAATTTAGTAAACTTCTCAGAAAAAGCAGGTGTCTTAGAATTCATGAGTCTATTTAATAATATTAGACATTACTTGCTCATAGTTAAACCTGTCTATGCTCCAAATCAATTGTTTCATACACAGACAATTTTCTTTTAAATTTAAGTGAATATGGAGCAAAAACTTTAGGAGCAAACTCAGAATAAATTTTGTTTGGAAATTATTTCATCATAACACTGTACCAAAGTGAATTCTAGTTGTTTAACCATTGGATTTACACACAATTATCTTCTCATAGTTTTCTTGGAAATATTAAGTAAAACCTTGAATTAAGCGCTAACAAATATTAACAGGCTTTGATTTTGGTTGTATAACTTGTAACTACACATTAGTATCATTACTTTTTGCCTCTTAAGGTGTGAATGTATACTTTTCTTATAATTTACATCTACCTATGAGCCTTCATGGTTCAAGGTGTAAACATTGATAATTCCTGTAAAACCAGAAATTCTGTTAAAGTATATCATTTTTCTGCAGTAAACATAATGGGTTCACTCTGGATTACTATACAGGGCTCTCGATCACCGAAATTTGGGGCCGAAATTCGGCCCTATTCCCAATGCCAAAAAGTATGTTTTTTTCCCAATTCCAGATGAAAAATTCCCAATCTGACTAAGCCTGTTTGGTCCAAGAATACTGCAGTTGCATCAATGCAAAATGTACTTAAAACCACCTAAAACTAAAAATGTTAATATAATTTATAACTTTAAAAATCGGGAAGCGATTACATTTTCAATCACGATCGTCATGTTTTGTTACTGGAAAGTGGTACCGGGTTTTATCATGTAGTCCTGTACTCTTAGAGTTACTTCCCTTTCATTAGAGGGCGACTAGCCAAGCCAATTTCACTGCAATATGCTAATATTTTCTTTGCTTCAAGGGCCAATATTGTTGTGGTGAACAATATTTTGACTTATTCTTTAATTTAAAGCGATCCAATGCTAAAATTTGATCGGAGTTTTCACCTATGGTGGATGATTCTGCTGTTTTTGCGTTTCGTACCTGAATCGATTTCCCCAGACATTTTCGGCCATATCCAAAATCATAAACAGGATTACCCGGACATTCAAGAGTTAGTATAGTGATAGTGACATACCGTGGGTGTTTTGTACTTGCAGGACTGAAAGTTTTGTCATGTTCTGCATTGTGACATTCTCTCAACTTCACATTATGCTTAGTTCACAGATGCTTAAACCTAGAGTGTTATACTGTTGTTATACTGAAACACTTTTTTTCTAGGTCCCAGTCTTGTCTCCAATTTGAGAGTGGCAAGACGGGGAGGTTGCCAGTTCAAAGAAAAGAAAGAAAAAACTCAACACACACAAATAACTTTGACCAAGTTACAAGCCTAAACAGCTACCATGTTATTCTTAGTATGTTTATATTAGCTCATACGTAACTTATGTTATCTGAGTTCTGAAAATAATTTATTTGTATATTATCTAATATCCCAACTATTTGCTAAAGTTAATTATTACGGTATTCACTATCTGCTAGATTTATGTCTGCTTATTGACTGGATTCCTCTAAAATATAACAATACCATATGTAAGTTGTGTTGGTCTGACAATGAAAACTTCACACATAAAACAATGAAAATTTTCCCAATTTTAGACAAAATGACGCTATTTTTTCCCAATTCTAAAGGCCCCGGCCCCATTCCCAAAAAGGGGTGTGAGAGCCCTGCTATATTGCAGAAATTGATGTTTGAACATAGTAATAGTAGTACCCTAATGTGCTTAAATACTGGGACACCTAAAACATTATTAATTTTCCATTTGGAACAAATGGAAAATAAATTGTTTTAGATGTCCCAATACTTAAACTTTCTCTTTGGAACAAATGGAAAATTCATGGTTTTAGATGTCCTAATACAAAAGCTTGCAATTTGGAACAAATGAAAAAATAATGGTTTTAGATGTCACAGTACTTTCAGCTTTCAATTTGGAACAAATGACAAAATAATGGTTTTAGATGTGGCAGTACTTCCAGCTTTCAATTTGGAATAAATGGAAAATTAATGGTTATAAATGTCCCAATACTTAAGCCTTCCATTTGGAATAAATGGAAAAATCATGGTTTTAGATGTCTCAGTACTTAGCTTTCCATTTGGAACAAATGGAAAAAGTACTTAGCTTTCCATTTGGAACAAATGGAAAATTCATGCTCTTATAGATATCCTAATACAAAAGCTTGCAATTTGGAACAAATGAAAAAATAATGGTTTTAGATGTCGCAGTACTTTCAGCTTTCAATTTGGAATAAATGGAAAATCAATGGTTTTAGATGTCCCAATATTTAAGCTTTCCATTTGGAATAAATGGAAAATTAATGGTTATAGATGTCCCAATACCTAAGCTTTTCATTCGGAATAAATGGAAAATTAATGGTTTTAGATGTCCCAATACTGAAGCTTTCAATTTGGAACAAATGGAAAATTAATGATTATAGATGTCGCAGTACTTTCAGCTTTCAATTTGGAATAAATGGAAAATCAATGGTTATAGATGTCCCAATACCTAAGCTTTTCATTTGGAATAAATGGAAAATTAATGGTTTTAGATGTCCCAATACTGAAGCTTTCATTTTGGAACAAATGGAAAATTAATGGTTATAGATGTCCAAATACTTAAGCTTTTTATTTGGAACAAATGGAAAATTGATCGTTAAAGATGTGCCAATACTGAAGCTTTTCATTTGGAATAAATGGAAAATTCCTGGTTTAAGATGTCCCAATACCTAAGCTTTCTATTTAGAACAAATGGAAAATTAATGGTTTAAGATGTCCCAATACCTAAGCTTTCAATTTAGAACAAATGGAAAATAAATGGTTTTAAATGTCCCAGTACTAAAGCTTTCAATTTGAAACAATTTAAATTAATGGTTTAGATGTCCCAATACTTAAGCTTTCCATTTCGAACAAATGGAAAATTCATGGTTTTTGATGTGCCCAATACTTAAGCTTTCTATTTGGAACAAATGGAGAATTAATGGTTTTAAATGCCCCTTTACTAAAGCTTTCAATTTGGAACAAATGGAGAATTAATGGTTTTAGATGTCCCAATACCTAAGCTTTTCATTTGGAATAAATGGAAAATTAATGGTTTTAGATGTCCCAATACTGAAGCTTTCAATTTGGAACAAATGGATAATTAAGGGTTTTAGATGTCCCAGACTCCCAATACTTAAGCTTTCCATAGAGTTGTTTCAGTGCTGAAGCTATACATTTGGAATAAATGGAAAAGGCGAGGTCTGCTGACAACCGGTTGTCACCAGACTTTTGGACCAAAACCGTCTGCTGACAACCGGTTGTCACCAGACTTTTTGGACCAAAAACGTCTGCTGACAACCGGCTATATAATTTCTATTAAATGGTTTTAAATAGGGTTTAATTTAACTGAATTTGTTTTAATAAGTTATAAAAATTTTATAAATATAACATAAACATGATAAAGCTTCTCATAGTTAATGCAAATGACCATTTTTACTTGCATGATTCTTGCACTCTTGTCATTGTGTTACATATGTATGTGGACTGTTTGTACTTTATGTATGGATAATGGAAAACAATAATGAAGTTAATTATCTACACCATTATAAGCCTATGTAAAACATGTGACCCCAGGGCAGGGCATCTGACCCCAGGGCCATAATTTGAACAAACTTGGTAGTGGACAACTAGGTGATGCAAATTACCAAGGCTCTGCATCTATTGGTTTTATGCATGAAGAAGATTTTTTATGTTTTCTCTATAAAAGCCTTTGTAAAAACCTGACCCCCAGGGTGATGCCATTAAGGCCCTAGGACCATAATTTGAATTAACTTGGTAGAGGACCATCTGGTGATGATACATACCTAATATCAAGGCTCAAGGCCTTATGGTTTCAGACAAGAAGATTTTCAAAGTTATTCCAAAAACCTATGAAGCAAATTGTTGATGACAAAAAAGGCACAACTCAGACATGATTGACTGATCACAATAGCTCATCTTGAGCCTATGGCTCAGGTGAGCTAAAAAGATTTTTGAACATTTTCTTATGCATTTCTATGGTTCAAACGTAGGACCTAATGGGGCAGGGCCATTTTGGACCCTGAGGCTACCATTTAAATAAACGTGGTAAAAGACCACTAGGCAATGCTAGCTACCAAAATATCAATCATCTGAGCCCAGTGGTTCTGAAGAAGATTTTTGAATATTTTCATATGTATTTCTATGGTTCAAACCCAAGATACCCTGGGGCAGGCCATTTGGGGCCCTAGGGCCACCATTTGAAAAAAGTTAGTAAATGACCACTAGGCAAAGCTACATACATGTACCAAAATTCAAGCATCTGATTCTAGCACTTCTGGAGAAGATTATTTTATTTTGGAACCCAAAACCCCCTGCTGCAGGGCAATTTAGGACCCTAGGGTCTCCACTTGAACAAACTTGGTAAAGGTCTACTAGACACTGCTTCATACCTAACATCAAGCATCTGAGCCAAGTGGTTCTGAAGCAGATGATTTTCAGTATCAAAGCCCTAGGCCTAGCGGTTTCGGAGAAGTTCTCATCTAAAGCAAACTGTTGATGACCGACAAAGGAAGACGGATGTTGGACATTGACTGATCACAATAGCTCACCTTGAGCCTATGGCATAGGTGAGTTAAAAACAAACTAGAAAATTGTGTCTGTAAGACAAGAATGATGCACCCATGTGGTGCCTGTCACACACCTGTATACATCTCAAAATTGTCTATTATCAACAAATACAATTTAAACAACATACATACTGCCATTTTGTTCTATTGAAATCTGTGAAAGAGTTGAATACACAAGCTCCATTTCTAAAGCAAAAAAAAGGTGCTGTCAATGACTAAGTTTGAAAGGCCATAATTCTGCCAAAATTTAATTCTGTCAAAATTTATTTTATCTCCATCCAAAGGCTACATGCACATTTTGATTGTGTAGACAACATGTGTACAAAGTTTGAAAAGAATCCGCAGACAACTACAGAAGTAGTTGATTACACGAACTCCATATACTGTAATACAAAAAGGCTGCCAAAAATGACTAAGTTCAAAAGGCAGTCATTCTGTCAAAATTAATCTATTCTTCATCAAAATGCCACATGCACATTTTAATTTATAATGTCTGTAACATGTGCATAAAGTTTGAAAAAGATCAAGTGAAAACTGTAAGAGGAGTTGCTTACACAAACTCCATATTCTTTAAGGCAAATAGGCTGCCCAAAATGACTAAGTTCAATAGGCCATAATTAGGTCAGAATAAAATTCAAGCCATCAAAAAGCCACATGCACATCTTCACTACGTCCACAGCATGAGTACAAAGTTTGAAAAGAATCCAATAAAAACTGTCAGAGGAGTTGGCTACAAAAAATTCCATACCCCATAATGCAAAAAGCTGCCCAAAATGACTAAGTTCAATAGGCTGTAATTCTGTCAAAATTAATATTACCCCCATCAAAAAGCCACATGCTCATCTTCATTATGTCCACAGCATGTGTGCAAAGTTTGAGAAAGATTCATTGAAAACTGTGGGAGGAATTGATTACACAGACTCTATATCCTAAAGTGTGGTGAATGGACGGACAGACAGATGAACAGACAGATGGACAGGAGCCAATATTAATGCCCTTGACTGTTGTCAGGGGACATAACATCTCCCTCTTCTGCACCCCACCCCAGACAAACAGACATATGGACAGGAGCCAATATTAATGCCCCTGACTGTTCTCAAGGGGACATAACATCCCCCCCCCCCCCCTATGACCACAGCTGATCAATTCTAGCGGTATACGACGAAACATAGAAAGACAAAAGAGAGAAGCGACACTTAATAGATAAGTCAAAACATAGACTGGACATTTAATCGATCGACAAATAATAGAACGACCAATAATAGAACAATAAGTGTGAAAACGATAATCATAATATGCTATGCGTCATTGAACATTCGCTCCATTGGGCAGGCAAACTGGCGCAAAATTTTTGAACTCGGCCTTCGAACTAAGTATGTTGACGACCTTGATTCAACTCGAAGGTACGCATGTTCACGGCACTTGCGTTCCTACCACTCGATACTGTCTGTCATACCTTCCAGGAAATCAAACACTTCTGCCACATGAAGCGGAAGACTGCCGTTCTATGTGAATGGACATATATTAGACAGTATTCCAGTGCTGATACGGGTACTGATGCATTGCACCCTTTGCGGCTGATTTGGAGAGAACCTCCATCTATTTGGCCGGAGATATGCTCACCAAATTAAAAAAAAAAAAAATTTATATAGTGTTGTCGTAAAATGGTTGTAAATAAAATTTTCGATGTTTCTGATTTTTTTCGATGTTATTTCGATGTTATTTCGATCTTTTTTCGATATTTGTTTTCTATGTTTAGTCTTTCTATGTATTGTCTTTTCTATGTTCTGGCTTTTCTATGTTTTGTCGTTCTATGTTTCGTCATAGATCCAATTCTAGAACCCATATATGATAGAGTAAGGATGCTGGGGTCTTGATGTTATGGTGTACATATTTGACTCGAGTGACTCGGCTATGCTCAATGACAAGAGCCATTTATTTTTCAGATGGATAAGTAAAGATCATAAGAATAAAATATGATGCTCCAAATTTTGTAAATGCATTAAGAAGCCATTCAGAACAAACTGCTAAACAAACACAACGCCTTTGTTAAATATCAAAGTTTGATTTTCACACCTTAATTCTAGGATTTAATTGTAATGGGAGACAGACCATATACTATTATTATCATGCACAGCGCGACAATGTTAGTTAGATACTATATCACAAACAACAACAGGCAATAAATAAGGACTAAATTTAAAGGCAACATTATTTTGTTTCTATACATCGAAGTACAAATAGTCCTCATCTGTATGTAACACGATGCCAAAAAATGCAAATATGCTAGTAAAAACAGTCATTTGCCTTAACTATGAGAAAATTTATGTTATATTTATAACATAATAATATAAATAGAGCTAAAGGAAACCTAATTAAAAACCATTAAATAGAAAATATAGGGCTGGTTGTCAGCAGACGTTTTTGGCCCAAAAAGTCTGGTGACAACCGGTTGTCAGCAGACGGTTTTGGTCCAAAAAGTCTGGTGACAACCGGTTGTCAGCAGACACTTCCAATGGCTATATAATTTCTATTAAATGGTTTTAAATAGGGTTTAATTTAACTGAATTTGTTTTAATAAGTTATAAAAATTTTATAAATATAACTATGAGAAAATTTATGTTATATTTATAACATAATAATATAAATAGAGCTAAAGGAAACCTAATTAAAAACCATTAAATAGAAAATATAGGGCTGGTTGTCAGCAGACGTTTTTGGCCCAAAAAGTCTGGTGACAACCGGTTGTCAGCAGACGGTTTTGGTCCAAAAAGTCTGGTGACAACCGGTTGTCAGCAGACACTTCCAATGGAAAATTATGCTTTTAGATGTTCCATTGCTAAAGCTTTCTGTTTGGAACAAATGGAAACTTAATGGTTTTAGATGTCCAATTACTTAAGTTTTCCATTTGGAACAAATGGAAAATTAATGGTTTTAGGTGTCCCAATACTTAAGCACATTAGGGTATTTAGATATCATGACACCCATTTGATGATGAATTCTAGAATACACTAATGCACAAGTCATTTGTAACCATGGCCTCACTGGGGCTGGTGAATAGATGGAACTATGACTCATCTTGTGGAGCCCAGATTGAAAATGCTTTTGGTCAAAGCTTCACCAAACAAAATTACCCAGCCCATTCGGGAATGTAATCAAAAGCCTGCACAGGCAGCTGCAACGGACAGTGGTGATGCAGCAGTGATAAGAACATTGTACCTAAGGCATCTCTGTGCCCCACCTTTGTCAAGGAGGGGGGGGGGGGGAATGGATGAGGGGGGGGGGGGGGGGAGTTGATGCCATGGTTATAGATGACAGGTGCATAATAGCAAGCTGAGGAATTTACGGAATTAATAATAATTAAAACCTCAAAATAAAATGGTTTACGGAATTCAGAAGGTGTCAGATACCATAGATCCTCTAGTTACATGTAGTATCTTCTGTGATAGTTAAAATTTCAGCTCCAGACAAGGGGGGATATTGAGAATAGTTCAGAGATAATTTTCTTATTTCTTAATAAAAATATATGTTGTGACCCCTCATTTGAACCGTCTCATTGAGACTGTTCTAATGAGGGGTCACCCCCTCATTAAAACCATCATGTTGAGCTGTTCTAATTTGGTTTATGTTTGAAAACTATGGAAAATTGTCCTTATACCTGTTACTCCTTCTTATTTGGAGCACAATCTTTTATAATTTAGTCTTTACTTTTTCTGGTGTCTTCCTGAACTGTTCACTAACTTGAAACGGAGCCTTAGATAAGAGGGTGTATTTGGTGATAATCAGGGATAATTTTTGTTAATTTTGCAGAAAAACATATGTTGTGACCCCTCATCTGAACAGTCTCAACAAGATGGTTCAGATGAGGGGTCACAACGTGTGGTTTCTATGAGAAACAAGAAAAATTATCCTTAATTATCATCAAATACTCCCTCTTATCTTGCGATCTCAACATATACATGTATGATCAGTGGTGACAGAGCCTTCAAACCGTTATGCTGTGTAATCTGAGCTTCAGTTTGGATTAAATTATTATAATCTTTTTAATTTCTCAATAAAATAAAAAAAAGAAATGTCATACTATATTCATGGCATCAGTGTCTTGTAGTATCTCATCTGTACAGAAGGGCCGAACATGTTAAGGTGGGTTTACACAGCAATGTGTCACGGTGTAAACACCCAAAAAACGTGTTTCTTGACACAGAACTGTTGCATGCAACCTGTCTTAATCATCTAAACATAACTTACCCTTAAATGGGTAAATGGTTGCAAGACGTGTCGCGGTGTAAGCCCACTTTTACTGTGTAGTGTGCTTATTTGCTAGCTTTCAGTGTATAGTGGGAAGACTTTAGGTGACTAGGGTTTTGGAGATATTAGGAAGAAGTTTGAGGTCAAAAATGAAGATTTTGTGCCAAAACTTCTTTCGTGAATGTTCGAAATAGGGAAGCTGGGATATTATATCATATATACTGTATTTCTTCTTATAAGTGCCCCCTCCCTAATAAGCGCCCCCCACACCTAGATTGGCTTGGGACTGCAAAAGATTGTCTCAGCATGTCCAAATTTCGTCTCAAAATGTCATTAATACTCAGAGGCTCTAGATAAGAGTGGTATTTGATGATAATTGAAGGATAATTTTTTTCATTTCTCTTAAACCATATGTTGTGACCCCTCATCTGAACTGTCTCGTTGAGACAGTTCAGATGAAGGGTCACAACATACGTTTTTATATAGAAATTACAAAAATTATCCTAAATTATCACCAAATACTCCCTCTTATCTAGGGCTCTAATTCTGAGTAGTATTTGTGACTTGCTGTGCTCACAAGGCATTTATTACAAGAAATACGGTATGTTTCTATTTTTCTGCCCTTGTATTTATGTTTTATTGTAAATTGCTTTGTCTTTTTGAGTTGCATAGTTTTAATCGTATGTTTTTGTTTCTTTTCTCTTTTATATTCCGATCCTGCATGTGATGGTTACCAGTTTGCTGACCCATATCATAAGGTCAGTATTTTTGTGATAAAAGGGGTATTTGATGATACTTGAGGGATAATTTTTTTATTTCTCATTGAAACCATATGTTGTGACCCCTCATCTGAACCGTCTCGACGAGACGGTTCAGATGAGCGGTCACAACATACGTTTTTATGCAGAATTAGCAAAAATTATCCCTAATTATCACCAAATACTCCCTCTTATCTAAGGTTCTGAGAAGGGATAAATGGGGATAATTTACGGATGATTTTCTTTATTTGTGCATAAAAACATACAGTGGAACTTCAGTGGCTCGACCTCTGAGGGCTTGTCAACCCTGCCTGACTAGAATTCATTCCTTGGTCCCTAGAGGTCAGTTTATATAGAAACTAACCCTGGATGGCTGGAACTACCCTTGGTTGAAACTAATTTTCATGGTACCCTGCCTGTTTGAGCCAGTGAAGTTCCACTGTACATTGTGACCCCACATGAAAACCGTCCCATCGAGAGGGTTCTACTGAGTGGTCGCTACATACGTTTTTGTTGAGAAATAAGAAAAATTATCGCAGAATTATCATCAGGACACCCACTTATCGGGAGCACTGAACTGTGCTAGTCTTTCAGCTATATGATTTTGTTGTTAAATGCTTCAGTGGCTTGGTTGCTATAGCAACAGACATGCCCAAAAATGGCATAATATTAATAAATTCATTTGCGCCATAGCCCTAATGCTTGGAGAGCTGAAACTTTACTAAAAAAAATGTGTGTGTGCTTTTTTTTGCATAAGTAGTTTGCAATTTCAATTGGTATTGTAGTTTGGTTGCTGTTGCAACTTAAAGTTGCCATGGCATGTCAACGGGAAAAGTGAAAATTTACGCCTTATACTTAAGCAGTGCAAATTTAACCCATTCCATTCGGGACACCCCTTTCTGGGCAAACAGTTTGGATCCAGAACAGGTCCCACAAATGTGGGGCCTGATCTGAGATCCAAACTGTTTGCTGCCTAGACATCATTTCTACAAGAGTTAGTTAGACTAGTATTGTCAAAATATTGTTGATTTTTCATGCAGATGACAGAAAATTACCAGAATGCAATGGGATAATTGTGTACCTTTTATAGAAATTTGTACCGTTCATAGAAATGAGATCATCCCCCATCAGATGCAACTCATATGAATCGGCTTGGTAGCTAATTAAGGCTGAAAAAGCTGTGACTTATACCCTGTTTAGACTAGAGTTTTAATCCGAATCGAATCCGAATTGGCTTCGAATTAACTGTTTACACTAGCAAATCTAATTCGATTTAAAAACTAATTCGGAGTAAACTAATCCTACAGAGTACCTTGGATCGAATCCGAATTAACTTTTACTCAGGATTAAAAGACACGTCTAAACAGCAAACCGAAGCAAATCTGCATTAAAATTTATTTTTGTACTGACCTCGGGCATTTTTAGGTCATGTTAACATTTGAGCATGCTGCATTTACTTTACTATAAAGTAACTTGCACCGAACCGAAAACGGTATAGTCTAAACAGACAAGTGGGTTCGCGTCGGATTACCTTATTGCAGAGCAATCTGTTCCAAATCGAAACAGGTATCGTCTAAACAGAGTATTAACTGAAAAGGATGAACAAACAGGGCCCCGTTACTGTGGTGGATTTGTTGCGCTGAGGTGCAGGGAGAATTGAAATATACATATGTAGACACAGACTTAGCTGAAATGGCACTGCTGGGGCAACTGAAAATTGCCATTTACTGTCAGTGGGGATTTGAAATTCTTGCTACCGTAGTAACATTGAGGACATAAAGAAATACCCTGGTAGAATTGCATGAGACCCCATCAAGTAAACAATTTTGGTCTGTCAGAGCTTCAGCTAAGAGGGAGCATTTGGGGCTAATTTGGAATAATTTCTATTAAATCAGTACATGAAGGTACCCTCATGTGATTGGGACACCTAAAATCATTACTTTTCCATTTGTCCAGAATGGAAATTAATGGTTTTTAGGCGTCCAAATATTTAAAAACATTATACAGTATTTTGTGACCTTTCATGAGAACTTGAAGCAAGGGTCACAACATATAACTGAGATTTATTTAAAAAAAAAAAAAGAGTAAGATCTCAAAATATTCAGAGCTCCAGATATGCGAGGAAAATGAGGATAATTCAACCATAATTTTCTTATTTCTAAATGAAAACATATCTTGTGCTCCCTCATGAGAACCGTCGCGGTGAGACGGTTCTCATGAGGGGTCACAAGATATTTTTTATAGAGAAATATTGAAAATTATCTCTGAATAATATCTGTTGCCCCATCTTTTCTAGAGCACTGAAATATTGGATCTTTGGCCTATAAAAGGTTACCTGTAGTGTTGGCTGATGGGAAGACATGTATAACTGCAGCTGTTGCAATGACAATTGGGCTGTGGCATGGAAAAGATACCTTTTTCCTGTAGCAAAAAACCCAGCCCAAACCCAGAAAGAGGCTGTCAGTTTTAAGCTCTCTTGATCATACATAGTATTTTTGCAGACAAATTACAGTACTAACTAATTGATACAGATGAGGTACAGATCTATGCTAGGTGCATAGATGCATAAGCTGATCAGTATCTTCTCTGTGAGGCATAGGCTGTAAAATACAATTTTCTCTGGGTGCGGCTAAATCGATGTTGAGCATTGTTAATGTCACTAACTTGTCACAAAAAAAGATTACATGAAATTTATTCAGCCTTTATAATGATAAAAATGGTTGAGTTTGCCTCGAAACTGGGCATGATACAAAAAGTTCAATTTTTGTATCATCGAACAGGATGGTCGAAACCTTACATAGACACGGGGTTAGTACCAATTTCCCTACCTGTCCTTTTGACCGAGTCAGTCAATTACCATACATGCAAAAGTGGCTGTGGACCAAGACAATTTACAACAGTATCAGCTCAGTCTAAAGCCTTTAACAATAGTATCTGATCATTTACTGTTATTTTGTTGTTATGCTATTACTTTCATTTCTTAGCCAGTAAAGTTGGTTTGAATGCATAAGTATCATCAATGTAAATTTAGGCTTATTTTGACAAAGCATTGCTATATTAAGGATTTTAAAAATTGATGTTAAACAGAGCTCTAGATAAGAGGGAGTATTTGATGATAACTAAGGATAATTTTTCTTATTTCTCATTGAAACCATATGTTGTGACCCCTCATCTGAACCGTCTCGTCGAGACGGTTCAGATGAGGGGTCACAACATACATTTTTATGCAGGATTAACAAAAATTATCCCTAATTATCACCAAATACTCCCCCTTATCTAGAGCTCTGTTAAACATGGCATGGCCTCTGAAATTTCTGGGGAGATCAGTGCTAGTGCAAGCCCAACAAGCCATTGCCTTACCAGGGTTTTCCCGGACTCAAGATTGAGAGTCTCAGACTCCCATAATGGTGTTTGGGACTCCCAGGAAAAAAACTGTGCATCCACTGGGACTCTCAAAACAAAATCCAAGTCCCAATTCAATGTGATGAATTCTTATAAAAATCATATTATTCTTGACACAATACAAAGTAATGATTTTCAAAATAAAGTACCGGTATTTATGAAATTCTGATATTTGATTTGGATATTTTATAACATTTTTCAGGGTACAGTACCCTTTACTTTTGGCAATGGACTCTTAAAAATTTGGTATGTGGGTCCCAAAGACTCCTTAAATACAAGGCTGAGGGAAAACCTTGCCTTACCATAAACCTAGATCACTAGACTATCCCAATTTCTACCTGTTTTACAGGGATGGGAGCTGCGGTAGCTTAGTGGGCGGAGTACTGGCCTACTAATCTTGCAGTCCAAGCTCAAGTCCAGCTGGAGGCGGAAATCTTTCAACCGATAAAGGGGTTCACTTGCATACAGCCTTTCGTTATCACCCTCCCATTGTCTTGATCTGACTGAAGTACTTCTGAAAAGGATGTAAAAAAACTCAAATCATCCATTCAGCTGGGTGGCAGAAGGATCAGCTCAAAATATGCTCTTTCTCAAATTAGTTTCACGGCATCATGACCCAAAACCCTGCAAGAGAATTTTGAAGTGATACAACATACAACTTGTAAATTTTCTGCAAGTCTAGAAATGCTGATTTGCGAGCCTATGATTATTAAAGAATTGATTTTACAGTTTTGTTGAGGCTAATTTTCCTGTTTGTCTATTGGGAACAGCAATCGTAGGGCAGTTGAGTAAATAAAGTGATTACTCTAAGCTGATAAGTGGCAAGCGTTCAAGAAAAAAGGAAAAAAAGGAAAGAAAAAGAATGTATTTTTCTCAGAGAAACAAGCACAGTTAATACATGGCTCATTGCACCCTTGAACTCTCAAAACACCAAAAAATGAATTACCGGTAGTTGAATTTGAAAACAGCATTAGATCAAGCTGATGTGGCGTGGCTCATAATGGGTAAACATACTGTATGTGAGTTTGTTTGTGTGTGTGTTTGTGAGGGGGGACGGGAGGGGTCCTCCTCCAAAAGTACCCCAAATAAGTAAATCAGTCTTGTATATCTTATAAATTGTTGGTTGGTATAAGCTGTGTTTTAGCTTCCAGAACAATCCCAAAAATCTAGATCCATCTTGCAAGAGTCAGATCTAGATTATTATCATATGAATTTGTAGGTTCCTTCAAGAGCAGAGGACACATTGTAAAGAAGGAACATGGGCCATACTTCAAAGTTTCGGCTATTCAAGCCTCATCAGTGACCCTGGAAATATCTGGCAACGAAAACCAGAAATAAGCACACTGTAATTTCTAAATTTGAATAAGGCAGATGATTCAATAACTAATTAGTGTGGAAAATGGTCAAGCCCATCAAAAGCAAAAGTGGACGTAAGCCAGAGGGTCAAGCCTATCAAAAGCAAAGGTGGACGTAAACCAGACCTCCTGGTGGTAAAACTGCCTGATCATCTGCAAGCAGAACATGGCTTTCTTTCTTGTGCGCTGGCTGAATATATAACCAACAGAGGCAGCAAAATTTACAGCAAGGCCTAAGGGCCAGTCCCAAACAAGTTGTTATACTTTCAACCATTGTGGCAATGGATTGCTGTCATAATACGACAGCTGTAGATAGAGGGAATATTTGGTGAAGATTACTGGGTAGGGATAATTTTTGCTAATTCTGCATAAAACATACGTTCTGACCCCTCATCTGAGACGGTTCAGATGAGGGGTCACAACATATGGTTTCAATAAGAAATAAGAAAAATTATCCCTCAGTCCGTCTTATCTAGAGCGCGGTAATATGACCCTGAGACTGCTCCAGTCCCACTAGTCTGATCTGGGTCTACTGGTACACTGTTGTCAGTTACACCAGTCCCATTCAGGGTTTCCACCATGATTTTAAAAATAGGAGTCGATCTCAGGAACCATATTTGACAAAAGGTTGGTGTCCTTGACCCTCGATGTAATTTTGATAAAATTTTCTTAAAAACTAATAAGTAGGAGTGAAGGAGTTAGTGAGAAGCCTGTCCATTGTTTAGTGTGATTACCATATTGATAGAGTAATGTAAATAAAGACATCTGTTGAATAAATACCTTGTCACAGGTGGAAGCTGGCAGTATCTGTTGACATCTTGATTTCCTATTGTCCTGGTAGTCCCAGTAGTTCAGTTGGGAAAACGCTGGCCTGCTGACCAAACGGTCCCACATTTGATTCCCGCTTGCGGAAATCTTTTCAACCGTAATGAGGTACCATTGCACACAGCTTTTCATAATCACCCTCATTGATAAGGATGTAACATTGCAAGTCATCCATCAATCTATTATCCTAAAGTTTGGATAGCAAACTCAGATCAGTGTGCATGGCTACTGTCCAGCTCTTGATCTAGGAGATGGGCCGCCTCTATGGCCTAGTGGATAAGAGGGCTGACTAATAAACATTAGGTACATGTATCTCAACACTTTGGGTTCAAGCCTTGATCCCAAATTAAAAAAAAAATAAAAAGAATGTAGGGACTAACAACTCATTTCCAGACAAGAAGAAAAGAGTTTTGAACTCAACCGCTCTAGAATTCAGTTTTTACCCAAGTGAGGGCTGGGAGTATTTATAATTAGATGTAGAAAAATGGGAGTTTTAGTAACTCTGTCAAAAAGTTATGCCATTTTATTTATGGATGATGATGCTACATGTACTATGAATATTCCTTATAAAACTTGAGGCAAATTGTCATTGTTTGTTATGACTTACAAGACTAAATATAATTATCTCCTATCAACTACACTTTCAATTCCTCTTATCAAATGAAAATTTCAAAACTATGGGTTTAATATTTGGCCTCTTGCCCTTTCCAGCTAGAAAAATCAGAATTAAAGGTTTAATATTTGACCCCACTCCCTTTCCAGTCAGTTTCTTGAAATCTCCTAGCTGTCATAAGGATATCTGTAGCTTTGAATGACCCATATAAACACTTTAAATGACAAAATCACCTGTTACTGATCAAATACAGCTGCTTTGTGAGGTTTGATCAATGATTTACCGTGAAAATCCTAAAAATTGGCACACATGAAATAATTACCTCAATTGTCCGAAAAATGAACCGTTGTTTGACAATGCAGAAATGTGAGCTAAAGATGCGGTTGGAATGGCAAACAGTGAAGACCCTGATCAGACTGCTCCAACAAGGAGCAGTCTGAACTGGATCTGCACTGTTTGCTCATATTTGTTTGCCCCAGTGCTTTGGGTTTTTAAGATACATATACTTGTAAAGGAAAACAACTTCAGTTACAACCAAACTGGTCAATATGGCTATAAAACAGGGTGGCCCCTCTCTAAGTATGACCCCAAATTATAATATCTAAATCAGTCAGATCTGGAAGAAATTCTGCTTCAAGATGGAGTTTTCCTGCCCAGACGACCCTGAAAATCGAGATCTGTCTTATAAGACAGATCAACATGTAGTTTGTTAGCATTGTTTTGAAGGGAAAGGAAAAATCTCCCATCGTATAACTATTTCTAATTTCTCCCGGGTCTTAGACAAACTTACATGGTTCTTTAAATACTGTAAGATCATTGCTTGCTGTTCTGTTCCGTTACAATTCTCGTAATGACGTTCCCCAAGTGGATCAGCAGTGCTTTCCTCCATTTTTAGCTCACCTGAGCCATAGGCTCAGGGTGAGCTATTGTGATCACCCAGTGTCCGTCGTCCGTCGTGCGTCGTGCGTCGTCCGTCGTCCGTCGTCAACAATTTGCTTTAAATGACATCTTCTCTGAAACCGCTAGGCCTAGGGCTTTGATATTTGGTATGAAGCATTGTCTAGTAGTCCTCTACCAAGGTTGTTCAAATGGTGGCCCCAGGGTCCAAAACGACCCTGGGGCAGGGGGTCTTGGGTTCGAAACTAAAAAATACTTAAAAATCTTCTTCTCCAGAACTGCTTGGCTCAGATGCTTGAAATTTGGTATGATGCATTGCCTAGTGGCCCTTTACCAAGTTTGTTCAAATGGTGGCCCCAGGGTCCAAAACGGCCCTGGGGCAGGGGGTCTTGGGTTCGAAACTAAAAAAATACTTAAAAATCTTCTTCTCCAGAACTGCTTGGCTCAGATGCTTGAAATTTGGTATGTAGCATTGCCTAGTAGTCCTCTACCAAGTTTGTTCAAATGGTGGCCCCAGGGTCCAAAATGGCCCTGGGGCAGGGGGTCTTGGGTTCGAAACTTAAAAATACTTAAAAATCTTCTTCTCCAGAACTGCTTGGCTCAGATGTTTGACATTTGGTGTGTAGCATTGCCTAGTGGTCCTCTACCAAGTTTGTTCAAATGTTGGCTCCAGGGTCCAAAACGGCCCTGGGCAGGGGGTCTTGGGTTCGAAACTAAAAAATACTTAAAAATCTTCTTCTCCAGAACTGCTTGGCTCAAATGCTTGAAATTTGGTATGTAGCGTTGCCTAGTGGTCCTCTACCAAGTTTGTTCAAATGGTGGCCCCAGGGTCAAAAATGGCCCTGGGGCAGGGGATCTTGGGTTCGAAACTTAAAAATACTTAAAAATCTTCTTCTCCAGAACTGCTTGGCTCAGATGCTTGAAATTTGATAGGTAGCATTGCCTAGTGGTCCTCTACCAAGTTTGTTCAAATGGTGGCCCCAGGGTCCAAAATGGCCCTGGGGCAGGGGGTCTTGGGTTCGAAACTAAAAAATACTTAAAAATCTTCTTCTACAGAACTGCTTGGCTCAGATGCTTGACATTTGGTATGTAGCATTGCCTAGTGGTCCTCTACCAAGTTTGTTCAAATGGTGGCCCCATGGTCCAAAATGGCCCTGGGGCAGGGGGTCTTGGGTTCGAAACTAAAAAATACTTAAAAATCTTCTCCTCCAGAAGTGCTTGGCTCAGATGCTTGAAATTTGGTATGTAGCATTGCTTAGTGGTCCTCTACCAAGTTTGTTCAAATGGTGGCCCCAGGGTCCAAAATGGCCCTGGGCCAGGGGGTCTTGAGTTTGAAACTAAAAAATACTTAAAAATCTTCTTTTACAGAACTGCTTGGCTCAGATGCTTGAAATTTGGTATGATGCATTGCCTAGTGGCCCTTTACCAAATTTGTTCAAATGGTGGCCCCAGGATCCAAAATGGCCCTGGGGCAGGGGGTCTTGGGTTTGAAACTAAAAAATACTTAAAAATCTTCTTTTACAGAACTGCTTGGCTCAGATGCTTGAAATTTGGTATGATGCATTGCCTAGTGGCCCTTTACCAAGTTTGTTCAAATGGTGGCCCCAGGATCCAAAATGGCCCTGGGGCAGGGAGTCCCAGGTTTGATACTAAAAATACTTGAAAATTTTCTTCTCCAGAATTACTTGGCTCAGATGCTTGAACGGTTGTATGTAACATTGCCTAGTGGTCCTGTACCAAGTTTGTTCAAATGGTGGCCCCAGGGTCCAAACAGGGAGTCCCAGGTTTGAAACATAGAAATACATAGAAAAATATTCAAAAGTCTTCATCTTCAGAACCGCAAGGCTCAGATGCTTGAAATTTGGTATGTAGCATTGCCTAATAGTCCTTTACCAAGTTTGTTCAAATGATGGCCCAAGGGTCTAAAATGGCTCTGCGGCAGGGAGTCCTGAGTTTGAGCCATAGAAATACATAGGAAACTATTCAAAAATATTCTTCTTCAGAACCACTGGGCTCAGATGCTTGAAATTTGGTATGTAGCATTGCCTAATAGTCCTTTACCAAGTTTATTCAAATGATGGCCCCAGGGTCCAAATGGCCCTGCGGCAGGGAGTCCTGAGTTTGAGCTATAGAAATACATAGCGAACTATTCAAAAATCTTCTTCTTCAGAACTATTTGGAAATGGTTGCAAACTATCAGGTTTGTTCAAATGATGACCCTAGTTTAACCTTTGACCTTTTTGTTCAGGTGAGCGATTCAGGGCCTCTTGGCCCTCTTGTTTGATGGATGGATGACTGTGAGTTTACTTCCTTTACAACAGTATTTCACAACAGTATTTCAGTCATATCAGGACGATGGGAGGGTGATAATGAAAGGCTTTGTGCAATGGAACCCTCTTTACGGTAGAAAAGATTCTCACCTCAAGCGGGGCATTTAAACCTGGATTTGCAAGATCAGTGGGCTAGTGCTTAACCGGTTAAGTCTGACAGAGCTCTAGATAAGAGGCCGTATTTGGTGATAATTAGGTATAATTTTTGTTAATTCTGCATAAAAACATATATTGTGACCCCTCATCTGAACCGTCTCGACGAGACGGTTCAGATGAGGGGTCACAACATATGGTTTCGATGAGAAATAAGAAAAATTATCCTTAATTATCATCAAATACGCCCTCTTATCTAGAGCTCTTGTCTGAGCTACTGGGGCTCCTCCCATTTGTTGAAGTGTAAAATTCATTCAAACTGCCAGGTCCTCTCATGATTAGGCTAGGTTAATCAGAGCTCTAGATAAGAGGGGTATTTGATGATAATTGAGGGATAATTATTTTTATTTCTCATTGAAACCATATGTTGTGACCCCTCATCTGAACCGTCTCGTCGAGACAGTTCAGATGAGGGGTCACAACATATGTGTTTATACAGTATTAACAAAAATTATCCCTAATTATCATCAAATACTCCCTCTTATCTAGAGCTCTGGGTTAATAGGGTAGGTGACAGTGGTGGGCTTGGAGTGGGGCATGGTTGTCTCGGGATGGGCAGGTGCTGGTTGTTTCGGTAAGGGTTTGATAAATCATTTTGGCAGATTTGTGATAATTTTTCTCCAGAATAATAGTGCAGTCAGTGTGGGGGTGTTGTGTTAGTCATATTGTCACATGACCTAGTCTCAGATGTCTTAATTAGTATGTTATTGATGGCTTAATTGCAAATTTGAGATGGTAAATATACCTTGATTGATTAGGATCTCTTTTACAATGTTTTTGAATGAGGTTAATCAGTGCATAAGGCTATTTTTCCATTATTTTTGCAAATGAAGACACCTTAACCCTTAATGTGCCAAAAAGCATACAACAAAATTTACGTCTGAAGAATTTCAAAAAATGTTTTGTCCAAGCAATATTATACTAAATATTTGAACACTAGAGGGCAAACAGTGTAGATTCAGATGAGGTGGCTCATGAGCCTTTCATTATTACCCACCCGTCATCCTGATATGACTGAAATACTGTTAAAAAGGATGTAAAGTCGCAAGTCATCTATCCATCGATCCATCCTGGAAGAAATGATCCCCATTGTAAAAGGAAGAAAAAAGATAATTGCAAAGTTGCTTCCCCCTGTAATGTACAGCCCATTTCTCCAAAATTCTTAGTTAGCATCAATTAAATTTACATGAAACCAATTAAGTTACTGTGTGGCAGCGGCTAATCAGTCCCTTTCTGATTTCAGATGTTTTCTCCACCTGTATCTGGCGGACAGATGAAACCTGGACCGGGTCCGAGTAATTCAAACCCAGGGATTGATCCCGTCATGTATAATGCTTATAAACAGGGTGAGTACTGATGAATCAAATATTGGGATAGATATTGGTTTGAGCAAACAGTGCAGACCAGGATTAGACTGCTCCACAAAGAGCAGTCTGATTGAGGCCCACACTGTTTGCAATTTCATCTGCATCTTTTGGATGCATTACTGCATTGTGAAAACAAACAGTCCTAAAAATGAACCTTTCACCTGTTGCACTGTTGGTTATAGGGAGATGATATTTAATGTCTTCCAGAATTGGTAAGAAGGGAGATAACCTGTTAATAAATGCCTGTTAATGTAGGTTAAAGGGAGATGATCTGTCAATAAATGCCTCCCAGTACTGTTAAAGGGAGATAATCTGTTATCAAATATTTCCAAGAGCTTATCTCCCAATATTGTTTAAAGGGAAGATTTTCTGTTAATAAATAGCTCCCAATATTGGTTGGTCAGAATATACAGATTCCTCAGCAGACATAGATTGTCGGCACTAACAGGGAAAACATGATTGAGCAGAATTTCTTCATGCCATACAGTTAAGCTTTACTATATGAAAGTGCAGGAAGACCTGCTGTTGTCACTGAGGCATCGGCGTAGACATTGATCAGCAATGTGAGCAAACACATTATCAGGTGAGCTATCCTCTATTATATAGTGAACTATTATTAAGCCTCAGAGGCTTTGGTACTGGTTCCATGGCTGCAACGTCAATGTCCTGTGTTCTGATACATCTATGACAGTGTCAGACAGCATCTTGTTCCGCTTGGTGAGTTATGGCAGGATATCTCACAGTAGTGATATATATCAATATATATATCACAGTAGCAGATATTTTCTCAGGAATGGTGATAAAGACAGCCATCTGGGAACTTGGCTGCACCTGCCACAGAGTAGCTAATCTAGGTCAGACTGTGTATCTACAGAAACATCTGTACTGGGCCGTAGCTTCCGTAAATGTTCTGGCGGTGATACCTGAGCAAACAGTGCAGGCCCTGATCAGACTGCTCCGGTGGAGCAGTCTGATCAGGGCCTGCACTGTTTGTCAAAAGATTGGTACAAAATACCGTGATAGGAGGTACTTGGAAAATGGAGTATTCGAAGTTTGAAGGTGACAAAATGGTTAATGAAAACGACGTCAGGTGTGCGAATGTTTAGAATTAAAACGGTGGCTTATATGATGAGAAACAGCAGCTGAAGTCGGGATGTGTATTACAGGCCTTACACACATGTTGGCCAGGTCTCCTGTGATTGAAAACACATTTGGTGTAGGCTGGCTGAGGGGTCTTCTCAAACATATCTTGGCAGGAATTCTGTCAGCATGTCCATGGACTAGGGGGCCATAAAAGTACCGGTACATAAAACATATAATACATACTATATCACTCGTAGACTTGGTCTATAATCAAAAATGATAATGAAATGCAGAATTAGGTAACAAATTTCAGTTTTCCCATAGCTATATCTCTACTGGGTAGGTCATAAACATCTGATAAATGATTTGATTGGTTATTTGTGTGGAGGAGTTTATCTGGGAAATGATTGACAGCTATTATCATCTCAATGACTTTGCTCACTTGTTGAATTGTTGTCAGTAAGAAAGTAACTCCTCCCACTTATTGTCTTGAACACCAATGAAATCTCTATTTAACATGTTAAAAAAAGACTTTTTGCACTAAATTTATTCACAAACTATATCCAGTTTCCATGGCAGATCATGAGAATTTGAATTATTTCCATGGTCTTCATTTGTCATAACTAGAAAGAATGAAAATAAAATCAGAAGCTAGGTAATAAACAGCCAAACAATAAATTTTATGTAGTATATTATCTTACAAGAATAATTAGTCTTATCATAGGAAAAAGCAATTTAGGGCATATGCGAAGATAGACAGATCAGTCTGTGTATTTGGGTAGTCTGAGCAATCTTCCATGTTGGCAAAGAGGGTCTTTGAATCTTGAGAAATTAAACAAGTAAAGAAGGCGGGTATGAACAGGCTGGACATACAAATAGGCTGATTTCAATGTTTGGTGCAAGGCCAAAGATACCTTTTCATGTGAGTCTGCAGATATAAAGTTCTGTGGGAATCTGGTCCCATGTGTTACAAGGGATTATTCAAGGGAGGAAGAAGATGTTATTGTCAGGTTCGCAGCTGATGCCCAGTATCACAGATACTGGAAATATTGGGGCTTGATTTGGTTTACAGAAAAAGCTCTGTGTACGGCCGTGTCAGGATAAGGTTTTGAAGATAATTTTAAGATAGAAAAAATGGGGATTTTTTTTTTTTGAAGTAAATTTTGTTAATAATTATTCTTACTTCTCTAGAAAAACCTATCTTGTGATCCCTCATTAGAAGCCTCTCACTTTCTCCTAACAAGAATTCCGCGGAATGCTGTGTCTCGCCTGCTGGCACTTTGTCACAAAGCAAAGGTAAATCAGCAAAGATGTATGCATGAACGAAGTTTCTTGACTCTAGCCCTTACAGTTTCTGAGAAAATGACCTACACGCGAAAACTTGAAAAAAAATTGCAAAGTCAGTCAACAGTAAAATGTTGGTCAAGACTCAATGTTGATGATGACTTTGAGCATTTCTCTATCAGATGAATGCATGACCCAAGTTTCATGGCTGTAGCCCTTATAGTTTCTGAGAAAATGACCTAAACGCAAAAACTCGACAAAAAATTGCAAAGTCAGTCAACTGTAAAATGTAGGTCAAGACTCAGAATTTATGATGGCTTTAAGATCTACTCTTCCAGATGAATGCATGACCCAATTTCCATGGCTCTAGCCCATCTAGTTTCTGAGAAAATGACCTAAACGCAAAAACTTGACAAAAAATTGCGAAGTCAGTCAACGGTAAAAGGTAGGTCAAGACTCAATATTGATGATGGCCTTGAGATCTACTCTTCCAGATGTATGCATGTACCAAGTTTCATGGCTCTAGCCCTTACAGTTCTCAAGAAAATGACCTAAACGCAAAAACTTGACAAAATAATTACGAAGTCAGTCAACGGTAAAATGTAGGTCAAGACTCAGTATTGATGATGGCTTTGAGATCTCCTCATCCAGATGAGTGCATGTACCAAGTTTCATGGCTCTAGCCCTTATAGTTTCTGAGAAAATTACCTAAACCCAAAAACTCGACAAAAAATTGCAAAGTCAGTCAACCGTAAAATATAGGTCAGGACTCAATATTGATGATGGCTTTGAGATCTACTTTTCCAGATATATGCATGTACCAAGTTTCATGGCTCTAGCCCTTATAGTTACTGAGAAAATGACCTAAACGTGAAAACTCGACAAAAGTTTACGCCGACGACGACACCGGAAAAGCAATACATATGTCTCGCCTCTGCTTCGCAGGCGAGACAAAAACCCTTTGTTGTGACCCCTCATTAGAACTGTCTCACTGAGATGGTTCTAATGAGGGGTCACAACATAGTTTTTAGCTCACCTGAGCACGAAGTGCTCAAGGTGAGCTATTGTGATTGATATTTGTCCGTCCGTCCGTCCGTCAACAATTTCTTCAAACGACATCTCCTCCTAAACCAGTAAGCCAATTTCAAAATAATTTCACACAAATGTTTCTCTTATAGCCCTGAACCAAAATTGCTAAAATGGTTCCACTCCGCAGAACAAAATGGCCACCAGAGCTAAAAATAGAAAAACCTTTAAACGACATCGCCTCTGAAGCCAATTGCTTGATTTAAAAAACGACAACACAGAAATGTTTGACTCATGGCCCTGAACCAAAATTGCTAAAACAGTTCCACTCCGCTGAATAAAATGGCCGCCAGAGCTAAAAATAAAAATCTAAATATAGAAAAACCTTTAAAAGACATCTTCTCTGAAGCCAATGGCTCGATTTTAAAATAATATCACAGAAATGTTTGACTCATAGCCCTGAACCAAAATTGCTAAAAGGGTTCCACTCCGCTGAACAAAATGGCCACCAGAGCTAAAAATAGAAATCTAAATTTAGAAAAACCTTTAAAAGACATCTTCTCTGAAGCCAATGGCTCGATTTCAAAATAATATCACAGAAATGTTTGACTCATAGCCCTGAACCAAAATTGCTAAAACGGTTCCAGTCTGCTGAACAAAATGGCCGCCAGAGCTAAAAATAGAAATAAATCTTAGAATGACACAGAGGGCACAGTTTGGATCCAGTTATCATGAAACTTTGTCAGAATGTTTATCTTAATGAAATTTAGACCAGATTTGAAACTGGGTCATGTGGAGTCAAAAACTAGGTCACTAGGTCAACTCTTAGAAAAACCTTGTGTACACTCTAGAGGGCACAGTTATGATCCAATCTTCATGAAACTTTGTCAGAATGTTTATCCTTATACAATCTAGGCCAAGATTGAAACTGAGTCATGTGGGGTCAAAAACTAGGTCACTAGGTCAGATCTTAGAAAAACCATGTGAATGCTCTAGAGGGCACAGTTATAATCCAATCTTCATGAAACTTTGTCAGAATGTTTATCCTTATACAATCTAGGCCAAGATTGAAACTGAGTCATGTGGGGTCAAAAACTAGTTCACTAGGTCAAATCTTAGAAAAACCATGTGTACACTGCAGAGGGCACAGTGATGATCCAATCTTCATGAAACTTTGTCAGAATGCTTATCTTGAGATATAAGTATATTGACATGAACTTGGACTTTGAGATAGTGAGAGTGACTGCTCATAAGAACTGAGATGCATCGAATTTTGGTTTTATTTCTAAATGATTTATAGGTTGAGTTGGTAAATAGCTATACATAGCTAATGTTATAACATGTTACTGTTATAAGTGTCATGTCCGACTATAAATAACATTTGCATTTTGTATTTATAAGTTCATAAATCTTAAGGGATTGTTCTAGTTCAAATGAAAATTAGATATTATTTCTAAACTCCTTAAAACAATTATTAACAGAAGAAAATAGAACAACACATGAAAATTAATTTGCATGTTAAATATTGTTTCTTTCATGAAATTTAAATACGGCTGGAGGATTGAAATTTGTAAAATAGTATATTATTGTACATTTAATTTAAATTACCATCCCTTGGGGAAAATTTAAATAATATACTTCAAATTTTTTAGTTTCAGTTAATGCCTTGGGCTCAGATCATCTAATTTAATTATGTCATGTTTACAAAGTAATTGTTATGAAATAGGTAATAAATGTAATTTGATTTATATTTTCATTGCATAACTACAGCATATGTCTGTTGTAATAATTTGAAAAATTAGTATTTAAATTCTTGAAAATTAATTTCAACTGAAACCAGATTACCCTAATGTTCTTAAGTATTGGGATGCCCTGAATGGGGAAAATCACTAACACAGGTACCTCGATATAATTTTTCAGATTCATCATGTAATAAAATATTTGTTAAACCAAATTTTTAGACAAAATGTAAATTATATATACCTAAAATAGGTGATAATGTAATTTGAGCATGAAATCTAAAGTAGCATTTCAATGAACAGTTATAATAAGGCTGATGCCCTTTGAAGAGTATTTCAAGTCAGAGGTAGCAAATAAAGTCACAACTGTCCTGATGCAGTTTTGTGATTATGCTTGACTACCCTGAAGTGCGTAAGTATTGGGACACCTTAAAACCATTAATTTTCCATTTGTCCTAAATGGAAAATTAATGGTTTTAAGGTGGCCATAAATTTAGGCACATTACCGTAATTTTGGTGGTGACTCTGCATGGAATCCATGAACTCAAAATTGTCCCCGATACAATTTTGAGACTTCCCTTGATCATTTCGATGTGTGAATTTTCTGCAGTTTGTTGCGGGATATTTCTGAGATTTTCCCTTGCCTCCTGGGATAATGAGAATTGCCAGATGTTGCTTCTGTTTTTCACTGAGAAATATAAATAACTTTCTCTAAGACTTCAGCTGATAAAATCATAAATCACTGGACAAATTACCTCTTTCAGCTACTTTCAGCTATTGTCATACCATATTTCCCAAGTTACTTCATTTATCACAAGTTGCTGTCTGGGAGAGGGAACCATATTTAATGGGGCTACCCAAAATGCACTGCTCAAAATATTTAAATGAGCACCATTTATGTTTCCATAAGTCCCTTTTTAACCCATTCCATTTGGGATATCCCTTTATATTTAGGGGGTATCTGGGCAAACAGTTTGGATCCAGATCAGGCCCCACAAACGTGGGGCCTGATCTGAGATCCAAACTGTTTGCTGCCTAGACATCATTTCTACAACAGTTAGTTAGACCAATATTGTCAAAATATTCTTGATTTTTGATGCCGACGACAATTTCAGCAGACGACAAAAATTACCCAGAATGCAATGGGTTAAAACTCTTCCTCATCAAAACTACTATATAGGTTAGGCATCATAGTCTAAGACATTAATGCCTATCATATATCATATGACAGGGGGTGGGAGGCGTGGGTAAATGTTTTTGCTGCGGATCCTGTCGCGTTAGCGTCTGCATAGCTTCTTGTCTGCACTATTTCCTGTAGGGATCAGTGGATTTTGACCAGACTTTCACAGATACATGATTGGTGGTGGTGGTGGTGGTGAGGGGAACAATGAATTAGATTTTGGTGACCTTGATCCTATTTTCAAGGTCGCAGGAGGTCAAAGAATGTGTTAAAAAATGCCTTGTCTGCACTCTGTCTCTTGAATGGATGGCTAGATTAAACCAAACTTGCACAGATATATCACTGGGAGATGGAAAAGAAATGATTAGATTTGGGTGACCTTGACCCCATTTTCAAGGTCAAAGAAGGTCAAGGTGTTGAAAAATGCCTAATATCTGAACTCTATCTCCTGAATGAATGGATGGGTTTTGACCAAACTTTCACATATTACTGAGAAATGCAAAAGAACTGATTATATTTTCGTGACCTTGTCCTTACTTTCAAGGTTACAGGAGGTCAAAGAAGATGAAAAATGGCTTGTGTCACCATACATGTATTTCCTGAATTGATACATGTATATGGATTTTAACTACTCACACAGATACATCCCTGGGAGATGGAAAAGAACTGATTAAATTTTGATGACCTTGACCTTATTTTCAAGGTCACAGAAGGTCAAAGAATATTGAGAAATGGCTTGTCTGCACAGTATCGCCTGAAGGGATTGATGGATTTTGACAAAACATAGGGAAGTGTATTAACAGGAGGTGGGAAAGAACTGAATAGATTTTGGTGACCTTGACCCCATTTTCAAGACCAAAGGAAGTCTTTACTTGGCAACATTTAGGGAAAATATACTGCTGGGAAAGTGCAGATGGGGGGAAAGCTGTTTTTGTCAAAAACTTTTCTAGTTCGGGTTGTATTTGTGGGGGAAAACCCCCATCTTATAACTAAAGAAGTACTGTAGTAGGGTTACTAATGTAGGATATTTAGGCAGTTAACAGACAAGAACCATATCCAGGGTTGTTTTTGCGGTCATACAGTTTTTGCAGTTAATGTGAAACCATGAAAATTACCAAATATTTTCCATGTTTTAGCTTGCCTGTACGAAAGTACAGAGAGCTATTGTTGTCACTTGGAAGTCAGCGTGGGCGTTGGCGTGGGCGTGGGTGTCACACTTTAAAGTTTTACGTTAAAGTTTTTTTATGTGATGGGCAAGGCACTGCAGGCGAGCTATCCTGTACGCGGACAGGTCTTGTTGACAAAGAATCTTTGGTATATCTAAAATCAGTCCTATGAAATTCTGCTGTTATACAGTTTTCCCACGCATCTGCTGTTATACAGTTTTTCCCATGCAAAACAATCCCAAACCTGTAGTCTAGATCCATCTTACATGTAGATATAGGGTGCTTTCGGGGTTCTGCCACTGTCACCACTGGCATGCCGATGCTGTTCAGAGTTTCAATAATCAACCAGTGGTACCAGTGTTGGGAATATTGTCAAGCATTGGCTGCCAATACTGCAGACAACTTAGGGCGTGGATAAAATTACCAGTGCATTTGCAGTGTTCATTCTAGAAATTTCAAAAACTGGGGCCCAAGGGCCCCTATCAGGTAAAAATGTGGGGACATTACAAAAAATTGTGGGCCCAAAATTTACAACTCACCTCAGTGTTTTGCCTTTCCCTTGTTGGGCCTGCTTTTGTTGATAATAATGTCTTTCAGTTACAGGAATCACTATGAAAAGTCTCTTAGCCACGCAGACTGGAAAGATCGTTTGTCATGTTTGTTTTCAATTTTTTCAGAGTCCCCGCCCCCCTGCGATTGACCACTTTCCAAGGCATTGGCCCCAGACTGATTACTGATTTCAATAGGAGATGTGCTATTATTGTTGTTTTCATCGGTAGAAATCCTCTGACGCTTCGGAAAAAAGCTCAGAATTGTTCTTTCTGTTTTGTGTATTACGCCGGCAATGACTTGCTTGTCCGACATTTAGAGAGAGAACACTAATTTCTAAGAAGAAATCTGATTGGTTTAGGCACCGCATTTGACCAATGAAAACGGCTGTTTTATATCACAGTTTGATTTACATTTGGTGCACTTGTTTATGAAAACGGGCGTACGCCATTCAAAATCTGAGCGCACGCCGTTCAAAATTCGAACGGCGACAACTATGCGCCCGGCAGACCCGGGTATGGAATTTTCTTTGCGCCCACACTACCAAATGCGCGCCAATGGCGCAAGGGCGCGGCCTAGAATGAACACTGCATTTGGGGTTCTGCCACTGTCACCATTGGCATGCCAGTGTTGTTCAGAGTATCACCATTGGCACCACTGGCGCTACCATAAGTACCAATGGTACCAAAATTGTCAACCATTGGCTGCCAATACTGCAGATAACTTAGGGTGTGGGCAAAATTACCAATGTAGGATATTTGTGTCTTTCAATATGGCGATTTTGTTAAATCCAAATTATAAAAGCTGGAGTTCCAAACAACTTATCTTCAATGATTAGACTATTGACAAGTTTTACTATTTATGAAATACCTTATATTTTAGTGATTTTGTTTAAAAAGTGAAGATAAATAAAATTAACAGGACAAGTACTTCCAAAATAATATCCAGGCAAATTATTAAGCGATTTTAATTTCTGTGCTATTTATAAATCCACCGAAATACACAGAAATTAAACACCAACAGAAATTACCTGCTATATGGTAAGAAATTTCATAGGGTACTCAAAATGCCAAAATTAAAAATAATTGAATCTGCAAACAGCATGCAGCTCATAATGAGCCGTCCCATCTGGAATTTCACTGTTTTCTCTCAAGATTATGATATTACTTTTGAAAATCGACAGTTTGCAATTTTGTTGTCTGCTTATAAGGGTTTAAACAATCTAGATATTTGACTAAATTTTTTTTAAGTGTTTTACTTAAGTTCAAATCTGTGTTAGATATGTTATTAAAAAAAAAAAAA
Organism: Ctena decussata; assembly: GCA_963989385.1. Lineage (NCBI taxonomy): Eukaryota > Metazoa > Mollusca > Bivalvia > Lucinida > Lucinidae > Ctena > Ctena decussata. Next base: position 36,807,779 of record OZ022515.1, read on the forward strand.
AAAAAAAAGACGAAAAGTTCAGGGTTTGTGTCATTATTAGGTAAATACACTCTAGGTATGATTTACACTCTTTGTGTGTAATTGTGTGTACACATGGAGGGTCAGAGGTCAAGTCGAAAGTAGTTCCGGCTGTATTAAGGTCATGCACTGTTCAAATAGAGCAAGGTGTGAAATGCTTACAGAAAGTGCCATAATCCCTCCCACTTGATCTTTTGTGTATGAGTTTTGGGAGTGAAGTTTATTGAATAAGTAAATAAACAGATTATGACTGATTTAATTTCTTTTCTTTGTTTAGGAAGAAATTAGTGACTTGGTGTGGTTTGAAGGAAATGATTAAGATGTGCATCAGAACTGAATTTAATAAAGTTTTTAAACAAGTAAAAGAGCCTGGGTCCAGCAGACACTGCAAAAAAAAAAAAAAAAAAAAAAGAATAAAAAACCCACAAACATGTTACTTAACTGTAATGTTCCTAAGTTTTTTGACACTTAAAATTAATTTAATTGACGATTTAATTGACTAAACGGAAAATCAAATTATTGTAGTCGTCCCATTACTTAAGCACATTTTGGTAATTGACGGAGCCCTGGTAGCTCAGTAGGTTAAGTGCTGGCCAGCTGATCTGGCAGTCAGGGTTCGAGACCTGTTGGAGGTGGTTATATTTGTAACAGTAACAATGGTTCTGTTGAACACACTGAGCCTTTCGTTATCACCCTCCGATTGTCCTGATATGTTTGAAATAATGTTTAAAAGGAGGTAAAATCGCAAGTCATCCATCCATCCATCTGACATGATAAAAGGGGACTATGGCCTGTCCATCTTTCCGATGACAGATTCTTTTCTTTTGAAAATAAAGAGTTGGCCGCTGTTTGGGAAAAAACAAAAGTTGAGGGAACCCCTATAAATACATTTGTTTGCTTATGAAGAAACTGAACAAAGTAGTTGTTTGGGTAAAAGAAAAAAAAAAGTACAGCAAAACCCATCTTAGTTAGGCCACCTCTATTAAGCAAGCAACCTGTATTAAGCAAATCAGCAACCAAAAAAAAACAACAAAAGTTGAGGGAACCCCTATAAATACATTTGTTTGCTTATGAAGAAACTGAACAAAGTAGTTGTTTGAGTAAAGGAAAAAAATATACAGTAAAACCTGTCTTAGTCAGGCCACCTCTATTAAGCAAGCAACCTGTATTAAGCAAGCAAGTATTCAGTTCCCAAAACAGGCAAATACATTGAAATGTACCTGTATTAAGCAAGCACCTGTCTTAAGCAAGCAGATTTTGATTATCCCTAAGGTGCTTGCCTAATACAGGTTGGACTGTTTATTAAAGAAATATTATGCCCACAGCCTTTTCCTGGCTAAACATGGAAACTCGGAATTCATTGTGTTCATAGTGCAAAACCATTACATGTATCAGCTTACCATATAAACCCTGAGACAGTGGTGAGACAGATTGTTTCAGCAAACTCAGTAGACCCAGATCAGACTGCTCCTTAGGAGCAGTCTGATCAGGGTCTACTTGTTTGCCAATAGTTTTATTAAACAATTAATGAGAGGACGAATGAATTTTCCCAAAATTGAAACTTGCCATATCCATTATAGAATCAAGTGTCCGATTTAATAGCATAAATACGGTTAAAATGGAAAGTCGGAACTCATTCTATTACAATGCAAAGCGATCATCAGTTAATTACCTATCAAAACCAGTAAGTCATCCCGCGGAGTTATTGATCGCGATCTTGACAGATTTCTGGCCACGCGGCACTGGAGGTCAATTGACTTGCGACGTAATTGAATTACTTCGGTCGTTATAGGCTGTAAAAATATGTTAAGGGTCGCGCTAATCATGAAAACTTTTCACCAACGGTTTCCCGTATTGATCATATTGTTCTTTCCGATAAATAAGTAGCATCTCGGCAAAACCTGTTGTGAAGCTTGATCAGTTCCTCTATGACCGAACTAGCAAGTGCCCATGAACACTTTCACATCTTAAGCAGGTTGCCCAGTTCAGTAAGAGACCTTTGTGGACCATCCAAAGTTAAATAAACCAAAGTAACCATGCCCTCACCAGATAAATCCTGCGCACAGGCTGGTATTGGTATGTGCGGTGAATATAGACCATAAGACAGTTTACTATGCCGTGGCTCTAGTGTGCTGTAAATTCTGGTGCTGTTGTCTGGTCTAACACATTTAGTGGAAAAAATCGGCACTTTGCATTTTTCTTGGGTCTTGGTATTGCAGATAATGAGGCTTTCGGACTTTATATTGTATTAATCCTATTAAACGCCCCTGCTGTAATAAACGCCCTCTGCTAAAAATCTTTTCCGAAAATAATCTTATGTTAACTTGCATATAAGTTCTGGTTTGCGTCTCTAGACGAGGTAGCTCTTTGAAATGGGGTCTATTCTTAAAGGAAAGAATTTGCTCCTTAAGGAGCAAATTCTTTCCTTTAAGAATTGACCCCACTTCTGTTAAGAAGGAAAGCAAAAATAGTAGAGTTAAAAGCTCTGAAAGTGTACCCATTGTTTATCAGAGTTATTTTGGCAGTGGCTGTTTTACTACTATTTAGGCTCTAAATAACGCCCCTCTTTTTTTGTTGAATTTGATTTTAAAACCTCAGAGTATTTATATGAGTATTTATAACTTCAATTGGCATTAGACAGAAAATCAGCAGTGAGTGATGCAAAAAGGTGCCTATCATAGATTCAGTTGGAAAAGGCGCAGATCAGCCTCTGCAGCTATGCAGCCTAATCTGAACATGTACTGTTCACACACATCATGTTTACGGACCCACGGAAATTTACTGACACAAAATAAAGAGATTTACTAGACTGCACATAAAGTTCGGGTCTTCTTGTTGGCAAAACATGAAACATTTTTTTTCAAGACAAGCTCAAAATTATGATTGAGCTTATTAAAGGCGGATGCTAACTTCAAATATGAATGAGCGGCAACATGACAAAACCAACAAAGTGGCATTTGCGCCCAGCGAAGCCTCAGATCAGCCTGGACATCTGCCCAGTGTGATCAGAGTTTGCTGTGCTCTTAAAATGCAGCGAAGGGTCTAAGCAAGCTCCATGCAGACAGCTAAGACTCTCTTCAGACTGGGCAGATGCCCAGGCTGATCTGAGTATTCGCTGGGCGCACATGCCACTTTGTTGGTTTTGTAATGTTGTGTCTTAAATAGAAGCGGAGATGTGTGAAACTATGCCTTGTTTCATATGCAAGCATTGAAGTGACGGTGTTACTCTTAAGAGGTACTTTTGTGTCGGTAATTGTTCCTTAAGAGGTATTTTATGTTGATAATAGTACCAGAAGAGGTATTTTTGTTGGTCATAGTCCCTAAAGAGGAACTTATGTCTAGGTAATAGTCCATAAATAGGTATTTTTTATGTTGGTTACAATACCTAAAGAGGTACTATTGTGTTGGTATTACGAATTTACCTATAAAAGTAATTTTGTGTTGGTAATAGGTCCCAACAAGGTATTTTTGTGTTGGTAGTCCCTAAACAAGTACTTTTAGTTTGGTTATAGTACCTAAAGAGGTACTTTTTATGTTGGTAATATGTATATAACCTAAAAAGGTGATTTTGTGCTGGTAAAAGTACTAAAGAGGTACTTTTGTGTTGGAAATAATCTTTAAAGAGGTACTAAAGAGGTACTTTTGTGTTGGAAATAATCTTTAAAGAGGTTCTTTGCTGTTGATGATATGTACAGTTAAACCTGCTTATGTGGTCACCTTTATTAAGGGATTGCCTGTTTTAAGCAGAACCAAAATACAGTGCAAATGAATCTGTATTAAGGGGTCACATGCCTTAAGCAGCCTCTTTTTGTCCTTCTCTTGGGTGACCTCTTTAAGACAGGTTTGACTGTAGTGCCTGAGGTACTTTTATTTTGGAAATCATTAATCCCTAAAGAGGTACTTCTATATTGGTGATATGTAGTACCTAAGGAGGTACCTTTTGTTGGAAATAATTCCTAAAGAGGTACTTTGGTGCTGGTAATAGTCCCTAAAGAGGTACTTTTATGTTGGTGATATGTAGTACCTAAGGAGGTACCTTTTGTTGGAAATAATTCCTAAAGAGGTACTTTGGTGCTGGTAATAGTCCCTAAAGAGGTACATTTGTGTTGGTGATATGTGTACCTAAGGAGGTACCTTTTGTTGGAAATAATTCCTAAAGAGGTACTTTGGTGCTGGTAATAGTCCCTAAAGAGGTACTTTTATATATATTTCAGGTGAAGAGGTGGGATCATGGTCACAAGGCAATCCCCCAGGGTATAATGAATCTAGAGTAAGTTTTGTTTTCTTCTTACACAGCTACATATGAGCCGCGATATGAGAAAACCAACAAAGTGGTTTTGCTCCCAGCGCAGACTCAGATCAGCCTGTGCATCTGCCCATTCTGATCAGATTCTTCACAGCGCTGAAAGGGTAGCTAAAGCCCAGTCTGATCAGAGTCTTCACTGAAGATTAAAATCTTAAAAAGTTCTTAAAATCTTAAAAAGTGAAGACTGATCAGACTGGGCGGATGGCCAGGCTGATCTGAGTCTGCACTGGGCACACAACCACTTTGTTGGTTTTGTCGTGTTGCGGCTCATATGATTTTCATCACATGGAAAGGTACCTTAGAGGTTGTGCCAACAGAGGTGACTGAGCTCAGCCTGCATATCCATGCAGGCTGATCAATGTCTTGTCTTTCTGCATATTGAATTTTTGATTCACGCAGAATCTTAAATCTCAGAAGTAAAGACCTTGGTTGGTCTGAGCTTACGCACATACTAATTTTAGTATTTGTTGTCACCCGACGTAGGCGGAGGGGGACTATAGAAATGACCCTCGTCCGTCCGTGTGTGCGTCCGTCCGTCCGTCCTTCCGTCCGTCCGTCCGAAATCTTGTCCCCGCAACTCCTCCTACGTCTTTCATCGGATTGATTTGAAATTTTACAGAATGTATTCTTATGATATGAAGATGTGCATGTGGTTTTCTATTTTTGTTTCGGCCTTTTTTGATGGAGTTACAGCCCTTGCTGACTCAGACCTTCCGAAATCTTGTCCCCGCAACTCCTCCTACATCTTTCATCGGATTGATTTGAAATTTTACAGATTGTATTCTTACGATATGAAGATGTGCATGTGTTTTTTTTATTTTTGTTTCGGCCGTTTTTAGCTCACCAGAGCCGAAGGCTCCGGGGGAGCTTATAGGATAGGCAGTTGTCCGTCGTCGTCGGCGTCTGGCGTATGTCGTCTGTCGTATGTCGTCGTCGTCGTCCGTCAACACTTTTAAACAACATCTCCTCTGAAGCCACTGGGCCGATTGGGCCAAAATTTCATCTGTAGCATCCTTGGGCTGGGGGATTGAAAGTTTGTGTTTTTTATGAAAATCTGCCCCTTAGTTTGGTTGCTATGGCAACTTAGAGTTCCCATAGACTTATAATGGGGAAAATTGAAAAATGGCATTTTCTGCCAAGCCATTGTAGAAATATTGACAAAACTTTTATAGAAATGTTCCTTGAGAAGTCTTCTATCAGCTATATGTTTTTTGACCCACTGCCCCTTTTATTGGTTGCCATGGAAACCAAAATGCAATCAAAAAGTAAAAAAAAATACTTTAAAATTATCTTCTCTGAAACCACTGGGCCGATAAGGCCCAGCTGTCATCTGTAGTATCCTCAGGCTGGGGGATTGAAAGTTTGTGTTTTTTATGAAAATCTGCCCTTTAGTTTGGTTGCTATGGCAACTTAGAGTTCCCATAGACTTATAATGGGGAAAATTGAAAAATAGCATTTACTGCCAAGCCATTGCAGATATGCTTACAAGACTTTTATAGAAATGTTCCTTGTGAAGTCTTCTGTTAGCCTTGATGTTTTGGGGCCCACTGCTCCTTTTATTGGTTGCCATGGAAACCAAAATGCAAAAATAATGGAAAAAAATAATTACCAAATTATCTCCTCAGAAGCCACTGGACCGATAAGGCCCAGATTTCATCTGTAGTATCCTTAGGCTGGGGGATTAAAAGTTTTTTTGTTTTTTTGAAAATCTGCCCTTTAGTTTGGTTGCTATGGCAACTTAGAGTTGCATTGACTTATAATGGGGAAAATTGAAAAATGGCATTTACTCCCAAGCCATTGCAGATATGTTGACAAAACTTTTATACAAACGTTTCTTGAGAAGTCTTCTATCAGCTATATGTGTTTTGGTCCACTTCCCTTTTTATTATTGGTTGTCATGGAAGCCATAAAGCAGAAGAAGGAAAAAAATTCCTTAAAAAATGATCCCTTCTGAAGCCACTAGGCAGATTGGGCTCAGATTTTATCTTTAGTATCCTTGGGCTGGGGAAGTGAAAATATGTGTTTTTCTTTTATGGGAATCAGCTCTTTTGTTTGGTTGCTATGGCGAATTAGGGTTGCATTGACTTACAATGGGGAAAATTAAAAAAAAATGTCATTTACTCCAATCAGAATATGAAAAACAGTCATATATTTTGTTATCAACTCAACAGACTGTGAGACTGAGACTTTGTAGTAGTATATTTTGTATTAGCCTGTACAAATGTGACAGCAGTTTTGAAAGCAATTTTGAGCTAGAGATCTGGTGAGCTTTGTGGCCCGTGGGCCTCTTGTTTAATGGAGTTACGGCCCTTGCTGACTAAGACCTTGTCCCCGCAACTCCTGCAACATCTTGTATCAGATTGACTTGAAATTGTGCAATGTTTCATCATGATCTGAAGATGTGCATGTGATTTTGGAATTTCAATTGTCCCATTTTTTACAAAGTTATGGCCCTTTGTCATTTTTTGGCATTTTTCCAACTTTTGAACCGTTTGACCGAGAGTGCTGAAATTTGGTATGCTATTAGCATTTGGTTAATTGATTATTCTGATTATTGTTAGGATGTGCTAAATTATAAGTGACAGAGTTATTCCCCTTTCATAGATAATAGACATTCACTTAAAGGAAAAGGGATAACTCCAGAACTATTCATATTAATGGGCTGAATTTTCATAAATGCATTGTTCATTTTTCATCAGATTCATATAAGCAGGATTATGGCTCTTGTTATTTTGTTACTGGGTATACAGTCTTGATGTTTTGGTCATTTTGTAAGGGCCTATAGTTTCAGTAACCTGATTTTACACATATATGCCCCGTTCTGAGCTGAAGTATTTTATAAAGAGGCCCAGTAATTGGATATGTCTTTGCTTATGTTCAGTTATTATTTGCTTACCAGGTTCTGTAATATATATTTTCTGCTTTTGGCCATACATTTACTCTGAAACAGAATAAAGGGCTGAAGATTGTGACACATTTCAAACGTCGGGTGACACTTGGCCGATGGCCTTTTATTGTACATACATGGTATAAGGGCCTTTTTCCTGGCAAATTCAGTCATGAATGTTAATGTTCTGTGATTTCTTCTCAGATGGATGACATGATTTTAGAGCCCTATCAACAATATATTTCAGTCATACTGAGCCCATTGTGTGTCATCTATAAGTTTAAAAAGATATATTCCATTAGCGAGTCTTTCTGTGTGCAGTAGAACCCATTTATGATGAAAAGAATTCTGCCTTCATTAGGCTTTGAACCCACACTAATGCACTTCTCACATATTACTATCCCAAATGTATTACGTTGCATCCAAAGCAAGAGTTTTCAGCAGTGTAAAACTAGGCGTCAGCCAATGAGAAGCAACATTAGGTAATTATGTCGTCATTTCTGACAGTATATCACAGGACATGCTGTGGAAAATTTATTTTATCCAATTAGACATAACAAATATACTTTATTGCATGCCACATACATGTATTGAAATCTAACCATTTGCAAACATTTTGCTTTGGCAATTTCCTTTTTACGCAGATAATAATTGCATGAAATTTGTGTTTCTTCCATATAAGTGTTTCAAAGTAGCTTAAATCTACAAAGTACCATAATGACCCTAAATATTTGGATTGATAGGTCTGAGCAAACATTGTAGATCCAGATCAAACTGCTCCTGAAGGAGCAGTTTAAACAGGGTCTACAAGGTTTGCCAATCACTAAGCATCATTTGGATGCATCAACGTGTAAAATCCACGGAATCTTAAATTTACCTATACCATATTTCTTTGATTTTTCTCTTACAAAACAATCCAAAAGATCTGGATCTATATCAAAACAATTCCAAAGATCTAGATCCATCTAACTAAGATCCAATATTTTTCTCTTACAAAACAATCCAAAAAATCTGGATCTGTATCAAAACAATCCCAAAGATCTAGATCCATCGTACTAAGTTCAAGGAAACAATCCAAAAAATCTGGATCTGTATCAAAACATCGTACTAAGTTCAAGGAAACAATCCAAAAATCTGGATCTGTATCAAAACAATCCTAAAGATCTAGATCCATTGTACTAAGTTCAAGGATTTTTCTCGTACAAAACAATCCAAAAAATCTGGATATGTATCAAAACAATCCTAAAGATCTAGATCCATCTTACTAAGTTCAAGGATTTTTCTCTTACAAAACAATCCAAAAAATCTGGATATGTATCAAAACAATCCTAAAGATCTAGATCCATCTTACTAAGATGGATCTAGATCTTTGAGATTGTTTTGGAAGCAAAAAAATGTAAGATGGATTTAGATCTTTTGGATTGTTTGTGAAAAAAACAAACAAAATAAACACATCATGTTATAGCAACATGTTATAGCTGAATGACACAATACTGATTTACATATTTGCGGTAATTTTTGAAGGAGAAACTCCCATCTTATAACCAGATAAATACTTAAGATGTTCTTTATGTATTTCAGATGTTCTCTGAGGGACAGAATTTTAACGGACATCCAGACAATATGCATCCTTTTGTAAATAATAATGATATCATAAGTAAGTACCTTTACCTAATTCTTATTATTAAAGATGGCTGAAATTTCCTCTTTTGAAATTGGCTGTAAAAATTTGAATGCAACCAGATTTAAATCACAGTTTGAGATATTTTGGAAACAAATAAACTTTCTCAGATCATGCTTTTATTGTGCTTTTGCGTCCAGATTTTCTTGTGAGACAGAGTAAAATATATGGAGAAATTTGATTGGTCGAGAAGTGAAGTGGGAGACCCAGTTGACCAATGGCATTCTAGTGTCTTAAAACCAATAGGGGATTAACAGTTTGACAGGTCAGCACAAGCGATTTTAGCGGTGGTAAATGCTGTTCAGGTGCACAGTGCACAAAGATAGAAAAAATTGGGTGTGACCATTTCTTTTTAGGGCACATAAGGTCAGGTGCAGGTCATCGCCCATTCCAGATGAGCCACGACACAACAAAACCAGCAAAGTGGTATGTGCACTCAGCAAAGACTCAGCTCAGACTTGGCATCCGCCCAGAGTCAATGCTGTGCTCTTAAAGTTATATGGTCTGTAACTTCAAAGAATTTATTTTTGGTGGCAATGTTTCTTATTTTCAAAAATACAGTAATTAAGCCCAGGTGACCATGAGACACTCATGATAATAATAAATCTAAGCCAGTACTGCTACAAAAACAATAGTAATTTAGGTGAGCTATCAACTGTCTAGAATTTCATTCATCCCCAAGGTAATAGCTGGAAAGTAAAAAGCTCCTGGTTTTACAGAGGTTATGACCTTTTCATGCATTTTTCAGGTGTAATGAATAGATTTATGATGAGAACTTAGTTTTACTCAACTTTTAAAATTGCTAAGAATAACACATTTAAAAGTTGTCAAAATGATCAAAAGTTACAGACCATATAACTTTAAAGGGTAGTTAAGGGTCTAAGCTAGCTCTCTGTGGATAGGGAAGACTCAGACTGGGCGGATGCACATGCCACTTTGTTGGTTATGTCGTGTTGTGGCTCAAATATGACTGAAATGTGTCAATGATGCAATGGCTTGGTCTGAAATGAACACTTTCTACATGATGATTGTGGACAGAGGTGGGCGGCGGTTGTCATAATTCCATTGCTGAATTTGTTGTTGATTTCATTTTTCAGATAAAAATACAGATCTTCCATTTGCTCGCTCCAGTTTTCCATCACGTGATAGTATTACACCACAGGTATGATGTAGTTACTTTTCAACCCATATTACCATAAATTCTGAAAAATGAGACATCTAAACTTATTACCATAACTGTTCATAAAATTGAACAGTCTTTCCTTGCTTGTGACTAGCGGACATATGGTATTAATCCTATAAAATGCCCCTGCTCTAATAAACGCCCCCCTGCTTCTTCCTGAAAATAATGTTATATTAACTTGCATGAATTCCTGTTTGCTTCTCTGGATAAGGTAGCTCTTTGAAATGAGGTCTACTCTCAAAGGTGGAGCATTCAAATTCTTGTCTTTAAAAGTTGACCCATACTGAGAAGGAATGCAAAAATATGAGTTGCTTCCTCTAGAAGTGCAGTCGGACCTGTCTTAAGGGGTCACTGTATTAAGTGGTCACCTGTCTTTAGCAGCCACTTTTGGGGGGGGGGGGGGGGGTCTCTTAGACCAAAATACAGTGCAAATTAACTTGTATTAAGGAGTCGCCTGTCTTAAGCAGCCAATTTTTGTGGGTCCCAGGGGGTGACCCTTGAAGGCAGGTTTGACTATATACTCATTCACCTTAATACATTTTGGCAGTGACTGAATTTAGGCTCAAATTAACGCCCCCTTTTCGTAAAATGCAATGCCCCCGGGGCATTTAATAGGATTAACACGGTATTTTTTATAGGTACACTTTAAGGGGAAGCTACTGTTCCATTTTCATTTTCGCCTTCTTTCTCAATGGAAGTCAACTCTTAAAGAAAAGAATTTGCTCCCATAGGAGCAAATTATTTCCTTTTAGAGTAGATTCCATTATGGAAGGGCTGTATTGTCCATGATAACAAGTAGGATTCAAGTCAACAAAAGTTATTTCCCTTTGTCAAATTTGTGGGAAAAGATGAAGATGTATCCAGTAATCTTAAAGATGGCGAGGGCAAAATACATGATTTGTCAATGATTCCCAGAATTTGACAGTAATCACTGATTTCCATGGATTTTTCGTCATCAGAAATACGTTAGTTTCTTCTATTCTGGAGCTGGATTTGACTATATGTATTCAGAGATTTTCCTCATATATTTAATGGCATAATTATAATCAGACTGCAAAACAGTATTGCCAGAAAAGATAAAAAACTGCAGTTAGATGACCAAACTATCCTGCTTCTTGTCGATCCTTGCTCAAGAAAAATTGCAGAATTATTTTCCTTGTTTTTCTATATTCATTAAAGAGATATAAATATCAAATTAGGCATCAGGTGCAAAATTTTGTTTTTGCTGCTTGTTAAGTGTTTGCGACTTCAGAATGTGTCACTGACATGACTCTCCTATAAAGAAGGTAGGAAAAGTTTCCCTTCCCAAACTCTTTAATTGGAGATACAAAGGTCTCTTGAGTCCTCATTAAAAGTTGTTGTCATATTTATGTCCCCTTGAAGAGCTCTTCATTAGGAGGCAATATATCTGGGAATGGTGAAAAAAATTACCTTGTGGTATGAGCACAGATCGAAAACACAGGTCATTCAGCTAACCTTGGATGTTGTAGAGGCATATTGACATGAATGGACAGTGACTAGTCTGGTCTCAGATCCTATGTTCAATATATCCCCTGCCGAGGAACATAGACCACCAGCGTAATACACATATTCAACTGGAGCCAGGCTCACAGATGACCTGCAACTTTGCAGCCTTTTCAAGGATATGTCAGTGATATCAGGACAATGAGAGGGTGATTATGAAAGGCTCTTTCAGAGTTATAGATAAAGGGGAGTATCTGAGGATAATTGAGGGATAATTTTTAGCGCGCCTTTGCGAAGCAAAGGAGAGCTTATGCTATACCCCCGGCGTCGAGGTCCGAGTATGCGTTAGCGTCAGCGTACGCGTTAGCGTCAGCGTCCTCGTCGGCGTCCGTGATCAGGTTAACCAATGTTAACAATTGCGTTTAACTTGATGTTCAACACTGTATCTGACAAACTACAGCAGCTACAATCATCATACTTGGTACATATATACATCCATATGACTGCAGCAGCTGCATGACACAATTGTATGTCCTTGACCTATATGTTACGGTTGACTGACTTTGTTGTTTGGCACTGTTTTTAAGGCAAATTTTTTTAGTTTTGATGAAACCTTTGACAGAAGAGACTTGATACTTGGTCAGATAGCATATCCCTATAATTGCAGCAGCTGCAAAGCTACCATGCGGACCCCTGTGCCCTTGACCTTTGTTCATGGTCCAGTGATTTTGTCTTATATTTCAAGCACTGTTTGATGGATTAACATCATATCTGGCGTAGAGGATCAGTCTGACATGGAGAATAACCTCATATTATTTATAGATCACTGTGACCTATATTTCATGGTTCATTAATTTTGCCTTGTGTCTCCAAAACTATTTATAGATTAACATCTTATTTGGGAATTGGAGGTCACTCAGACATAAATTTAATCATTCAGTGCTTTTGCTTCATATTTTGAGCTGTATTTAGTATGTTTTCATCATATACCTGGGATAATGGCTCAATCTGACACTGCAGATGACCTGATATATTTGTAGGTCTTTGTGACTGTGAGAGTCAGGCACCCATAAGGCGCGCTTTGTTGTCTTCTGACAACTCTTGTTCTTATTTCTCATTGAAATTATTATGTTGTGACCCCTCATCTGAACTGGCTCGTCAAGACCATTCAGATGAGCTTGGCCACATGAACGATACAGCCAATTGATAAATAGGGCCAACAGCTGCTGTGTGCAAGCAAAGAAGGTTATCTGCCCTATATCCAGACTGCTTATCCAGGTTTGTCTCCATTAACACAAAATGTCGGAAGGTACTCTTTTGAAAATCCAGGATCAGTTTAGAATGTTATTCTTTTACCTCTTATAGCACTAAAAAGCAGACAACAAAATGTGTGTTTGCAAAATTTCAGAAAATGTTTTGTCTAAGCTATGATTTTAAGAGTTCAAAGACAATATGGCAGAGCTCTAGATAAGAGGGAGTATTTGATGATAATTAAGGATAATTTTTCTTATTTCTAATCGAAACCATATGTTGTGACCCCTCATCTGCACCGTCTCGTCGAGACGGTTCAGATGAGGGGTCACAAAATATGTTTTCATGCAGAATAAACTAAAATTATCCCTAATTATCACCAAATACTCCCTCTTATCTAGAGCTCTGATATGGCGAACAATGTAGACCATTATGATCAGCCTCATTTGGATTTTACACAGTTTGCAGATTCACCAATTTGCATTTTTAGTGTTTTAAGGGAAGCGAAGGGCAATAGGTTATGTAACTACAGGTCAGTAGAACTGTGTATTCACCCAAATTAAGGTCAATAAATGTTTTAATATATGACAGTTATAAATGCTATTTTCTTTAATACATATGATGGTAAAACATGGTACTATCTAGCGACATTACACCAGCAACATTAGTGTACATGCAACTTCACATCATGAAAATACAAATGATAGCAGCATGAAAGTAATATTGACTGGTTGACCGGTCAATATCACAAAATGTCACACTTACATGTGACATTGAATCAGCCTATGCAATTGTTACATCATGGTCATAATAAATTATCCTTTGGCTACATAGCAATTACTGTAGTGCTCGTTAAATTATGAGGAAACAGTGTAGACCTGGATCAGACTGCTCTGTAGGAGCAGTCTGATTGGCCATTCGGGTAGTAATCTTTGACATACCATAGTTTAGTACAGACTCATCATTGATTAGTAAGATTAATTTTGTTCAAATTGACTACAATGACTACAATACCATAATTCATTAAGATGTCGCTGTAAACACAGGGTATAATCGATTCCGCTAATTTTCGCTTCCTGCAGAGACTGTACATCATATTAAGCTTCCGCCGAGACTGTCCGCGAACTCTTGCTTCCTGCCGAGACTTCTGTACATGATAAATGGCTTCCTGCAGAGACTGTCCGCGTGATTCTGCTTCCTGCCGAAGCTCTCGGCAGGAAGCAGAATCACGCGGACAGTCTCGGTAGGAAGCTATTTTTCGAGGACAGTAGTCTCTGCAGGAAGCAAGAGTTCGCGGACAGTCTCGGCGGAAGCCAAATATGATGTACAGTCTCTGCAGGAAGGGAAAATTGGCGGAATCGATTATACCCTGTGGTAAATTTGAAAATAATGTCAGTCTGGGTCATTTAATTTTTAGCGACGTTTTCAAGCTTTTCAAGGAGTTGGAACCTGTGCATTTGAGGAGTCTGATTTCGACTAAAATAAAATCCTGGACGTTTGTACTTTACATTTCTTTCATAGGTCGAATTTCGCTAATCAAGAAATTAGATTAAAATCTTCTGGCTAGCACCTGAGACCACAGAAATGATATAGTTTTGATGTCTTTGATATGAGATTACATGTTTTCTTAGTATTTTTTTAATTAGACGTTTTTTTGAGGTGGAAAAAGTGCATTCCTATACAAAGCCATGGATAAGAAAAGAAGCTGGGTGTCTGAGTGTGTATAGCTCGCCCAAGCACATTTGCTCCTGTGGCGCTCATTATACCTGCCCATAAGGCCTCCCTTCCTGGATAGGGGGCGGGGTTGGGGACATAGATTGTTTGGTTTGTACAGTTCCATGCATTTGTTTGAAGTTAAGTATTTTGTAAGCGTCTCTCTCAAACACGCTTAAGGTTAACGGGTGCATCTGATGGGAGACTTATGTGTACAGTTTACTGAGTTAGAATGCTTTCCTTCTATGCTACTCTGGCCCCAAGACATGCCCCGGGATGGAACCAAATATCAAAATCTAGAATAATTTTATGGTTGAGGTTATGGTCTCCACAAGAACTGCTTACAAAAACTTTATACATGTATTACTTCTTTGGTTCTGTGCTTTCTGGGCACAGTGTCTTACTCTTGGTTGGGGTCAAAGGTCACAAGACTGCCAGAAAACTAGGTCAATGTATTTTACATTTGAGACACAAGCAAATGACAAAATCTAGGCGGTCAGTTAAATAAATCTAATAGATTCTGACGCAAATCTGTATCCTCAGCATCTTTTGCTTTTAGTCCCGATTTTGTTCGAAATATGAGCCGCGACATGAGAAAACCAACAATGTGGTTGTGCGCCCAGCGCAGACTCAGATCAGCCTGGGCATCCGCCCAGTCTGATCAGAGTCTTCGCAGTCCGCATGGTGGTAGCTTAGGCCCTCAGCTACACTTCAAGCGCAAAGTGAAGACTCTGATCTGACTAGGCGGATGCCAAGGCTGATCTGGGTCTGCGCTGGGCGCACAACCACATTGTTGGTTTTCTCATGTCGCGGCTCATATTATTTGTCTTATCTGACAAACAACTGGCCCCTTTTTCAGTTAAATTGGATAATGAAATTTTCGGGAATCATTCCTTGTCATGCAAGATTTCTGATTTCTTGCATAACCGCAAAACTGATTCTAATTAGGCATATTAAAGACTTAGTGTAGAAATACTATTCATTTGAAATACCAAAATAGAAATTCTTAAACCATAAATTCTCAAATTCGAATGCCATTCCATGCCCCCTTAGGAAAATCTAAAATTGGCACCTTTTGTGATGGTTATCAGAGTAAACTTTCTGACTAGCAGAATTTTACTTATTCATTGAAGTAAAAAACAAAAGAATACAGAGAAGAAAATGAGTCGTGAATGTTGTTTCAAAAGTCGCGGTGTCACGTTTCTGTTATTATATAGTGGGATTAAAATCTTATATATACACCTGCGGTTCGACATATTATAGTTGTATGTTTGTTATTTCATTATCATTATGTATCAAAGCCTAGTTGAACACAGGGTATAAGTCAGTCCGCCAATTTTCGCTTCCTGCAGAGACTGTACATCATATTTGGCTTCCGCCTAGACTGTTCGAGAACTCTTGCTTCCTGCAGGGACAACTGTCCTCGAAAAATGGCTTCCTGCCGAGACTGTCCGTGTGACTCTGCTTCCTGCCAGGAGCCTTGGCAGGGAGCAGAATCACGCGGACAGTCTCTGCAGGAAGCCATTTATCATGTACAGAAGTCTGGGCAGGAAGCAAGAGTTTGGGGACAGTCTCAGCAGAAGCCAAATATGATGTACAGTCTCTGCAGGAAGCGAAAATTGGCGGACTGGTTTATACCCTGTGTTGAAGCTAACCCTATAAAGACATTTATGCTGATTAAACAGACAAGCTTTCCTTAAACAGCAGGACACCATAGCCAGTTCCATTACCAGTTCCATATCAAATTGCCGTAATTATCATAAAATTTGATGATTCTGCGGCGGTGTGTCAGACTATGCAGACTGGATAGCGAAAAGTGTAGACACTGATCAGACTGCTCCTAAGGAGCAGTCTGATCTGAGTCTACACTTTTTGCAGATGCAAGTCTGTACGAATGTTTACGAATATTATGATATACTGAAGAAATTTGAAACTTCTTGGATAATGCACTTAAAACGGAAATGATAAGCTTCTGACTGATACAGACAAATCAGGACATATTAGGGAAAGATGGTTGTTATAAACAGTGGGAATTCTTTAAAGGCCTAGATCCCATCCAGCCAGCAAAGTATTAAACTGCCTGTTTGAGGTTGTTAGTGGCTGGAGCTAATATGTAACTCATTGGTCTAACAGTTAGTCTGTTAGCAAAGTCTACTGGCCGCTGAGATGATAAGAGCTGTCAATCATTTCCCAGGTAAATCCCCCATACAAGCAACAACCAATCAGACCAGTTATTGGAATTTCCTGACTTACTGGAGGTGTTTACTCTTTGGTCTCTTCTCTTGAGAAATTCTGAGGTTCCCTACCTAAATGTGCTTAAATGTTGGGACACCTTAAAGCCATTAATTTTCCATTTGGAACAAAACTTGTAAACCTTGGAAGGATTTGCTCACCTAGGAGTGAATTCTTTCCTTGGAGAACAGACCCATTTTCTAAACCTTTTGTATGAAGTCCCAAGGTACAGCAGATACTTTACAGTGCTTGAGATAAGAAGGGGAATAATTTAGGGATAATTTTCGATATTTCTGCATAAAAAATTATCTTATGACCATGTTATCACATGTTCTCATTCAGACATAAGAAAAATTATCTCAGAATTATCCTCAAAACCCCACCTTACTTGGAGCTGTCTGGAAAATAGTCCAGCTCTAGACCTAAATTATTTCTGAAACAAAGTTTCAAACTGAAAATTGTAACTTGTTTCCAGCAGAGCTGTAGATAAGAGGGGTATTTGATGATAACTGAGGATAATTTTCTTTATTTCTCATTGAAACCATATGTTGTGACACAACATATGTTTTTATCCAGAATTAACAAAAAATTCCCTTATTATCACCAAATACTCCCTCTTATCTAGGGCTCTGTTCCAGGTATTTTCCGGCCAAGAGCTGGGCTGTCTAGAAAAGTCTTTGGATTTAGCAAGATATGCAATAATAGTTTATTTCCTTACAGGGAATGATTGGAAACACCAATATGCCGATGTCGCCGGAAAGTTTATCACCCGGAAAACAAGTATCTCCATATTATCAGTTTAAAAATAACCGATCGTCAGTAGATGAGTCAATACGAGGTGAGTCTTTATTAGTGTAAAACACTTATATTTGGCAGTCGTCTTATTTTAAAGATATTGGCAAATTATGCTGAAAAGGGCCAAAGTTAAATTCGGCCATTTTAAACTGATAATTATAAAAGGAAAATCTACTGTAGAGCCTCCGCTATTTTTACAAAGCCTGTACACATATTATGTACAAGTTTGAAAGAAGCACAAAAGCAAATACCACTGCAGAAAAATATAGATTTTGAAATGTTCATATTCGGTTTAATTGTTAGATGCACCCTGCTTCTATGATTTTAGTACCTAAGAAATTTTTTCTCACTGATCTTTAGTCATACGATAGGTCTTAAAACAACAAACAAATCCGAAACCATGCTTTTCATAACCAGTCAGGGTCTTTTGTTTACTGCAGTACATATATCTAGCTGGCCACACAATGTTGAATCAACACTGAATCAACCTTGATCATGGTTGATTCAATTTTGATTCAAGGTTTGTTATTCAGAACTTTTTGCACCTGCAGATTTAACAACAATCTTTATTTCACACATAGCAAAATGAGAATAGATTAGCTTGGAAGCAATACCCCTCGCGGTCCCAGTGGGGTTCAAACCTACGGCCTTCTGTATCATAACTAAGCACCTCTTACCACTCAGTCATGCACCTGTTGGATCTGCGTCGTTGTTGGTTGTATATTTAGTAGATACTCTTTACTGCGAAAACAAGGCATTTATATGAGCCGCAACCCAAAAAAAACAACAAAGTGACGTGCCCCAGCAAACACTCAGGTCAGCCTGGGCATCCACTCTGTCTGATCAAAGTCTTTGCTGTGTGCTTAAAAGGTAGCGTAGAGTCTAAGCTAGCTCCAAGCAGACAGTGAAGACTCTGATTAGACTGGGCAGATGCCCAGGCTGATCTGAACCTTTGCTGGGCACACATTCCACTTTGTTGGTTTTGTCAAATCATGGCTCATATACTATGTCATTTTGTATCAAACAGGGAGAAGAGGCTCCGGGCAAACTCCGGCGGGGAAAAGACCAAAAAGTGGTTCGGTGAGTACCTGTGAACATTTGTGCAAAAGTTTGTGTAGTAATATTTGTATGATGTTGTGTGAACTAACCTTATGCTGTTTGTGACTAAGCTTCTACAAACTTGTGGATAGCTTAAACACAGGGTATAAACCAGTCCACCAATTTTGGCTTCCTGCAGAGACTGTGCATCATAGTTGGTTTCCGCCGAGACTGTCCCCGATCACTTGCTTCCTGCTGAGACTTCTGTACAGGATAAATGGCTTCCTGCAGAGACTGTCTGCATGCTTCTGCTTCCTGCCGAGGCTCTCGGCAGGAAGCAGAGTCATGCGGACAGTCTCTGCAGGAAGCCATTTTTCAAGGCTTATATCCTGTGGTAAATAAATACAAAAATTCTCTCTCCCCTACCCTTTGGGAATCTGGCATACCCAGTATGTCAAGGGGCATATAGTTTTTATATAGTTTTCATATTTCTGTCTGTTTGTCCATTTTTCCATTTGTCCAACTGTGGCACACAAACTCTGTCAAGATTCATATACAGTCAACTCTCAATATATCTCGAAGACGAACTTCAGCCCAAACTGGTACCAGAAAATTTACTTTTGAGATATCAGTTACGTTTGAGATAACAGGAGTTGAAATATAAATAAAAATAGGAAATACATGTAGGAAATACATGTACATTCTTGGATATCAGAAGATACTTTGAAATATCAGTGTTTGGGATATCTGGAGTAGACTCTAGTTTTCATATTCCTATCTGTTTGTTCATCTCTCAGTCCATTCATCTTTGGCATAAAAAGTATATCAAGGCGCCGGGCAAGTTCAGACTTACTCTGAGGGACCAGGAAAATGCTACTGCAATGAAACAAACATGTCTGATAGGAATTCTTGCATTATAAACAGAGCTGTAGATAAGAGGGAATTTTTGGTAATAATTAGGGATAATTATGTTACTTTTGCTTACGAGACGGTTCAGATGAGGGGTCACAATTATGATTTCAATGAGAAATAAGAAAAATTATCCCGAAATGATTTCAATGAGAAATAAGAAAAATTATCCTGAATTATCATCAAATACTCCCTCTTATCTAGAGCCCTGTATAAAGTGTGATTCCATCCAAAATCTTGGTGGAAATGCCTGAAAAATGATAAAAATGGTCATTCATAGTGCCATATATGTCGTGACGTCTCTTTGGGGAAGACAGAGTGGCTAAGATGCTAACAAAAGTGATAATAAAAATGTTTATCCTAGGATGGCTTTGTAATGTCAGGTAAACAAATGATGGCCCAGATTGCGAATACGGAAGCCTCAGATGATGTTTGTTTGAATGACTCCAGTGTTAATTCAGGGCTTGGAAATTCCACTAGTCCACTTGCCATGACGAGTGGGTCGTGCTAAAGGACGAGTGAAACGTTTGACTGTTCCTAGTGCAAATTACTGAAATCATCATCTCTGTGGTCTTGTTGGAGGAGTGACAATTTCAAGAATTTTCCAGTCCTACAATGCTTGGGTTGAGCTTCATTAATGCATGGCATTTGATAACCATATGCACCAGATTTTATGCAAGAATAATTTTATGGATTCCAAACACATTCTAATAGACTGTGCTGTAACTTCTGCCCTAATATTAACCCTTAAAGTGCCTTAAAAAAGGAAAGGTTTCCCATTTCCCAGTGGTTGTAGGGGCAATGGGTTGAAGAGGCCCACCATATCTTGGAATTCAATGGCTAGAGAGTAAACTTTGTAGATCCAATTGGGATGGCTCATTATGAGCCACATCATCTTGATTTACACTGTTTGAAAATTCAACTATTTTCAGTTTTAGCACCTCAGGTGTTAACTCTTGAAGTACCAAAAAGCAGACGACAAAATTTGTTCAAGACATTTCATATTGAGAATTCAAAGACTAGAGGGCAAACAGTGTAGATCTAGATGAGGCAGCTCATTTTTAGCCGCCTCATCAGGATCTACGCTGTTTGCAAATTTAGCTATTTTCGTCTCTGGTGCTCAAAGAGTTAATGATTATAACAGTGGACTTAACCCCTGGTGCACAAGGCCACATAGGCTGGTTCAGGGTCAGTTTTTAGCTCACCTGTACAAAAGTACAGAGAACTATTGTAGTCACTTGGACGTCAGCATCGGCGTTGGCGTGGGCGTCACACTTTAAAGTTTTACGTTAAAGTTTTTTTTATATGATGGGTAAGGCACTGCAGACAAGCTATCCTGTAAGGGGACAGGTCTTATTATTAAGGTAGCCAGGCAGTATAAAACACATGGAGCCTACTGGTTTAAGAAATGAGAGAACCACCCATTTATCCAGCCACCTTCATGTATTGATTAAAATTACAAAAAAATGTGCTTAAATAAAAACAACAATTAAATAGTACTATGAAATGAACACAATTTTGTGTTCTTTTATTGATTTCAGCCACATAAAGAAAATTGGGGACCACATTGATCCAAAATACTGAGACAGACAGATGAATTGCCGCACAAACAGTGTAGACCTAGATCAGACTGCTCCTGTGGAGCAGTCTGATCAGGGTCTTCACTGTTTGTCATTACTTTTGAGTTTTTCGCACATACCCAATCCATACCAAAAGTGACGTATTTAAAAATCAAAACAAGCTAAGTTAAAGTATTCCAATATTTTGGAAATTATGGTATTCTTAAATTTCCCAACAAACGATTGCTTATTATCCTTATAATAGTGAAAACTCGTAACAGCTTGCCAAGAAATTATCTTTTTAAATGGAAATATTAACTGATGTTTATTATTCTGTGAGAAATCTTTTAAATGCTCAATACTAAGAGATTTGGTTCACCGTAATTGCGTATTTATCGGGACATTTTAACATGCCAATTTCTGTAATTTTCCTAAAATTATAATGTGAAGTTAGACAAAGCAAATGGAGTTGGACATTATGGGCGCGTTTAGGGCCTGCTTGTTGAAAAGTAAAGATTTTGATAGTTAATGAGACATTACATTTTGTTTGCCAGACAGTTGAGGAAAATAGATTAGGGTGTTCGTGTACGCCCCTTTGTTTCTTTTCCATTTTACCCAGAGAGACAACTTTTGCTTTCATGCATGGGCCTAACCTTAAAGTAGAGACGTCAGTGCTAGGGGAGCAAATTCTTTCCTTTATGAGTTGACCTCCAGTTAGGAGGGAGGCAGAAATGAAAATGATGCTGATGCTTCCCCTGAAAGTGTCCATTCAGTATAATTTTGTCTATCAAACAAAGATAGTGTTTGTTTATGTTGCTGTTGGGGGTTAGGTTTGGGGACTGGGTTCGCAGGTCCTATGGGCTGGCCTGCTACGCTTGCTGTCTGTGTTGAAATCCCCCTGAAGGCTGAATGCTTTTCAGTGGTAAACAGGGTTCCATTGCACAAAGCCTTCCAATACCGCCCTTCCATCAGCTCTGTATGATTGAAATAATGTTGAAAGGGCCAGAAAACAGCAAATCATTGATCCGTCTATTAACTAGATATTTGAACACTTTTGTTATTGTTCTGTAGTGGCAGTCTGATCTGGGACTCCCCAGCAGTAACTTACAGGACAAAAATAGACTTAGAAGTCAAAGTTCAAGGATGGATGGATGACTGACAATTTTACGTCCCTTTAACTGTATTCAGTCATAGTAGGACGATGGGACGGTGATTGGGAAAGGCTGTATACAGTGCCCTGTTTATGATTGAAAAGATTTCCGCCTGCTGCAGGAATTAATCCCAGGATGGCTAGACCAGCAGGTCAGCACTTAACCACAGAGTTTCTCCAACAGTTAAGCTGCCCACAGATTTGGAGTAAATTCAGCATTGTGGCTTTTAATTGTATAACGTAATGACCCTAAATATTTGTACAGACAGGTCTAAGCAAACATTGTAGATGCAGAACAAACTGCTCAAGGAGCAGTTTGATCAGGGTCTACAACGTTTGCCATTCACTAAGCATCATTTAGATGCATTAACATTATGTAAAATCAACTTTCTAAGAATTTTGGAATTTTTCCACGTGTCCAAAATTTTAGGGTCATTATGTTACAAGATTTATCAGTGAAATTTACACCTTTTCCCACACTTGAAATGGTGGTTTAAACTGTTTTAGAGAAAATCCATAAATATTATGAGCTTTGAATCAGAGAATGTGACAAAATTTTATAAACATCCCCCACATATTGCCAATAGCCTGAACATCTGTGCAGAATTTCTGACCTTGCCTGCCCCAGCTATAATTAGACGTGGAATTTCCATGACTGACTGGCTGTTTGTAAACAAAGCCATATGGAACAAACTGATATAGAGCAGGTGTCCAAATGTGTGAGAAAAACAGTTTCCCCATTCATAAGGCTGCACCTGGTGCTTAGATTTCAACAGGCATGGATTATCTGTCTTGGTGTGACAGCTTGTGATAACTGTGTTAACTCCCTTGATTTATTGGTTTAGGGGAGATAAATGTAACTGGTTCACTTCAGGATTCATTGAGAGAGTTAGATTTCTTCTTGCTGATCACCCTATAAAATTCTTAAGTGTCTGAGTAAACGGTGCAGACCCTCTGATCAGGGCCTACACTGTTTGCCATTCCTTCAGCATCATTTAGATGCATTACTGCAATGCGAAACCAATCTGCCAGCTTTTAGGTCAATTTCAGTGATCTTTTTTGGAAAATAAATGATCTCATTGGAACAAGAAATTATTTGACAACAAATTACATGAGGTCAATAAATGATATTGATTGTTTAAGAAATTATCCTGAGGTCAATATATTTTTTGATGGTACAGTAAATTATCTTGAGGTCAATGTGTTTTTGATAGTGCAAGAAATTATATTGAAGTGAATATATGGCATTGATGGAAGATTATAAATAACGACAGTACATGTCCTAAAAGATTTTGGTTTCTCTCAGGTTTGCCATGATCTGGGAAATTCATTTAGAAAATGTCTGGGAAAAACTCAGGGAATATGCAGGCTCATCTGAACCTTTGCTGGTCCCATAATTTTGCAGTTTACATCTTGTGTAGCTTTTCATGGTAGATAACACACATTGAGCTGATGGTTGAATAGAAACACCATTTACTTCCCTTAACTCTTTAAGCACCAAAAAGCAGAGGACAAAATTTACGTCTGCGAAAAATCAAAAAATTGTTTTGGCCAAGACAATTCATATTGAGAATTTAATGACTAGAAGGCAAACAGTGTAGATCCACATGAGGTGGCTCATTATGAGCCACCTCATCAGGATCTACGCTGTTTGCAAATTTTGCTAAATTTGTCACTGGGGCTTAAAGAGTTAAAGGTAGGTTCCTGTACTTAGGAATGCATCATAATTTTGATGAACTTTCATCCAAGTTGTTGGAAAGCACTTATAAAAGGGAATTAATAAGTTTCACTAAAAAGTGTAAATCAGAAAAATATTAGAAAAGTTGTTTTGCAAGGGATTTCCTAACTCTGCTTCGCACACCAGTTAGCCCTATTTTTAGTTCGCGCCAAAAATAGATAACGCAGCTGATGTCATGCTGCACTGCATTTTGGGATAGTTTTAACCCATCAGCCATGCCAGGACTTCTAGGAGAGCTCACGTCAAGGGAAAATTGACCTTTGGAGAATGGCATCAGAAATTGCGCACTTATAGACATAATAAACATAGTTATTTTTAGAACTGGAATTCCAACGAAAGAAAATAAACCAAAAGGGAAAACTACTATTTGCTTCAACATCTGACGAGTTTCCCAGTAGCAACAAATTCAGAAAAATGAATTCAATACTGCTCAGAAAAAGACGAAATTATTTTGTGGACATAATTGACATTGCTAGCCCAGGAACCTACCTTTAATAGTAAAAGAGCAGCAAAATGAAACACATTCTTTTGGTTGGTTGGTTTGGGTTAATGGCCCTTTGAGACAGTATTTCAGTCTATATTGGGCTCTGTCCCAGAGAGAGGGAAAACAGAAATGATAGACGAGAGATAAAATGTCCAAACAACCCCCACCAGCACCTACTGCAAGCACAGTACGCCCTAAAAATGCCCTGCTACAATCCAAATAAGCAGGATGCCCCAGCACTGAAGGTTACCCAGCACCATCGCCGACCACGACCACCCAAAAAATGAAACAAAGCTATGTGATGAGAAATGTTAGATTGGCTGGATATCATCCATTTTATTCCATGATCCACTCCATTCCAGTTTGAACAAACATATGTTTTACCAGAATACAAAATAGAAATTGTCCCAAAGTTATCAGAACAGATTCCATTGCTCTGCAGTAGCAATTAGGCTCTGAGCCAGGGGGGAGCTATTAATTGTCTAAAGTAGGATGGTACATTGCCATTATTGTCCAAGATATTTGGGCACCAGCAGTTAATTAGCGTTAATTGCTGTAAAATTTGAGCTAGTTGAACTTGATCTCTTATGATGTGTCTAAAGGCAGCTGACGGAATGGCAAACAGTGTAGACCCAGATCAGACTGCTCCTTAGGAGCAGGCTGATCTGGGTCTGCACTGTTTACTCAGGATCATGTGTCCCAATATTTTGCAGTCTTGACAGTAGGATGGTAGATATTGTAATTAAAGGCATCTGGTTCTTATCAGGGCTGCCTTAAACCAACAGAACACAGCTCAAATTTCACTCTGACCTTATTCTGAGACCTCCAGGGGAGGATTTGGTGATTTTGTGGGGTCTGAAGTGGGATACAGAATATGAGTTGCGGAACAGTCCATTCTTCAAAGGGGGATTCTGGGCATTGCCAACTGAAATATTTGGTATTTCTTAAATAACACACAAAATAAAAGTTACTCAGTTTTTCTCTTGCCATGATTGATTCAGTCCCTGGGTGGTTGGGTCTGGTCTTGGGGGTCTGGTCATGTTCGTTAGATGTATGTATTATTTGGGGACTTGCGGCCCTTTCAAGAACATTTTTGCTTATGAGGGTGAAAGAATAAAACACACACAAAAAAGCCCCCCAAAACATGCATTTTATCAAACTCAGGCATTGAAGAGAAATAAGAAAGAAAAGAAAGATTAAGGACAAAGAAATATAAGAAAATAAGACAAAAAAATGAGAAAGAGAAAAAAAGACAAAACGAGAAAGACACTCTCAAGACAATAAGACTCCCCCCCCCCCCCCCCCCCCCCCACACACACACCCTGGAGACACCCCCACCAGCAGAATTTTGAATCAGCAGGACTGAGCATGCTGGTGGTGGCATTACTACCTGCCCAGCCTAAAGCTAATACAATAATGGACTTAACCCAAACCCTGCTGTGTTCTGTGTAACTCTCAGACTTCTGGTTTTTGTTGAACATCTGGCAAACATTAAAAGTTTCCCCAGATTTTTATGATGTTGAAGGGAATATACATGTGAAATATATTTTTGTGTAACATGTGAAATTGACAAGGAAAAGTGTAGTTTTCACTTGTCAAAACCTGACAATTACCAGGTTATGTTACCTGTGTGTTGGAATTGGAAACAGACATGATACAGAGTTAATGGCCAATAGATTTGTGATTAATTTGGATTTTTGGCAAAATAGTGAATATTGTGTAATTCATTCCAGAAAATAAGGATCTTTATAGTGAGAGAATTTTCAGTTTTACTATTTAATATTCAGAGATGTTCCAAATGGTATTGTAAAAATTCAAAGAATTTGGCACACATAAATAATTACCATAATTGTCCCAGAAATAGAACAGTTTTGATTTACAATGCAGTAAATGTGTCCAAAAGATAGAAATTGAATGGCAAACAGTGTAGACCCTTTCAGACTGCTCCAAAGGAGCAGTCTGATCTGGGCCTGCACTGTTTACTCAGACCTATCTGCCCTAATACTAAGAATTTTTTATAGTACATGTAGTCAATGTGATGGAAATTTCACTATCTTCACTTACTGTAATTGTCTGAAATATGAGGTCCCCATCCCCCTCCTCCTCAGGGCCTGCAAAATAGATGGGCTGCCTAGCTGTGTGCCCCCTCCTCCTCAGGGCCTGCAAAATAGATGGGCTGCCTAGCTGTGTGTCTGCGGCAGAGCTGCTACTAGCTCTTACAGAACCTGAGTGAGTATCTTGATCTCAGGTTTGTTGAAAGTCCTACAAATTTGGAGTCAATGTCTCGACATAACTGAAATATTGTTTATTGGGACGTTAAACCACAAGTCAACAACAAAAACAAAATCAACAGCAACCTAACTATGAACAAGTTAATTAGAGGTGAATGGATACAGTTCTATCTTTGTCCGCCATTTTTTTGTCCATGCCAAAATGGTGGAAGTGACTGTATGGGGGTTACCCTTGTCCATCCTTATTTCCATTTATGTCCGTGCCAAAATGATCAAGGGGTGTTCAAGGTTACCCATGTCCCATGTCCATCCTTATGTATGTCATTTCTATCTCTCTTTGCCATTTTGTGTCCCCTGCAAAATGGCGGAAAGGTGTTAGGAGCTACCTGTGTTGTCCAGCTAGCTGCCAAGCACATCAATGAGTTATCTGCATTTACCTGGAATATATATCCTGGCATACCGTAATGTGTATATATATCGGGACACCTAAAAAAAATAATTTTCCATTTGGGACAAATGGATAATTTATTGTTTTAGGTGTCCCAATTCATATTTTAGGGTAACTCCTGAGCCATGTGGAATTTATTCATGAAAAATTTCAGGTAGACTTACCTTGTTGAGACAGTGTGTCACAAATCAGGGAGACAGCTTTTGCTGTTAAAGCGTTAGATCTAGAGTTATCTGCCCTTGCCAAAAATCCATGTCCGGCCCATGACTCAAATACCATTTGGAATTAAGTTGTGAAATGTCACGTATGTGATATTACAATTGACAATGCCCCTAAAAAAAGATGCGGTACTCAAAAGGTCGTCATAATTATAGCTCACTAAAAAATCGTAATTGTGATTTTACATGTTTCGTCCCACATTAAAAATCTAATTGTCTGGGCACAAGTCTTCAATAGTCCATTAACCTGCAAATCTTTGATTGAAACATCTGCTGAAATATTAAACTTGGAATTAATTTGCTATCCGTCAGTAATTATTGAGCCGTGACACGACAAAACCAACAAAGTGGCATGCGCGCTCAGCAAAGACTTGGATCAGCCTGGGCATCCATTTTTGGTGTGACTTAAAGGGTATCTAAGGGTCTAAGCTACCTCCATGCGGAGAGCAAAGACTTTGATCAGACTGGGCAGATGCCCAGGCTGATCTGAGTCTTTGCTGCATGCACATGCCACTTTGTTGGTTTTGTCGTCTCGTATCTATTATCATTATTCGTCTGGCAAGATTGTATCTTTTTATGAAAAACGCATAAAGTGAAAATAAGATATACTAATTAAATAAAAAAATAACGTCCGCTTAAAGGAGGCAAAGAAACGGATAGAATTTCGGGATAATACGTATCATTTCACTTGCCTAAAAAACCAGATGACAAAATTTATTTGTGCAAAATTTGAAAGAAAAATGTTTCATCGAAGCAATATCTTATATATTGTATGGACAATTCAAAGTTTGACGCTCAGTCGTAGAGCAGAAAATATTCGATTTCTTAACACTTTAAGCACCAGTGAGGAAAACAGCATAATTTGCAAACATCATAGATCCTGATGAGGCGGCCTCAACTAGATCTACACTGTTTGCCCTCTAGTCTTTGAATTCTCATTAAAAAATTTCTTGGACAAGAAACTTTTTGAATTTTTGCAGACGTAAATTTTGTAGTCTGCTTTTCGGTGCTAAAAGAGTTAACATGCCAAAAAAAAAGCAGACAACAAAGTTTGCATTCTGCAAAATTTAAAAAGACGTATCATACAAGCTATATCATATTGAGAATTCAAAAACCAGTGGGCAAACAGTGTTGATCCTGATGAGTGGCTCATTATGACCCGCTTCATCTGGATTTACAGCTATTTTCATATTTTGGCGCTTAACTCTTTAAGGACCAAAAAAGCAGCGGACAAAATTTATGTCTGCAAAAATTAAAAAATGCCTTGTCCAAAACATTTCATATTGAGAATTTGAAGACTAGAGGGCAAACTGTGTAGATCTAGATGAGGCGGCTCATTATGAGCTGCCTCATCAGGATCTACACTGTTTGCAAATTCACTATTTTCGTCACTGGTGCTTAAAGTGCTTTAAACATGTTAACAGATAGAAGTGTGTTTGTGAGAAGTGGCATATGAATATTAGAAGGAAATAAAAATAAAACAAAAAAAAACAAGGACATAAATTATGTTTTATTACTTAACATATTACTAAACATACACAAGCAGCATACCATAGAAAAAGTTGTATCAGCATACTACAGAAAAGTTGTACGAGCAAACTGTAGAAGTTGAACTAGCGTACTTAGTTATTATAGAAAAAAGTTGTTCAAGCATACTACTAAAAAGGTTGTACGAGCATAACAGTACTCTAGAAAAAGTTATACGAGCATACTATAAAAGGGTTGTATGAGCATAACAGTAGTCTAGAAAAAGTTGTACGAGCATTCTGTAGAAAAAGTTGTACGAGATAGAAGAAGTGTTAGAGAGGATAGACATTGGAACGTAGAAAAGAAACGCAAAGGACAGGAAGAGCAACTGGCAGAAAATTATGTTTTACCTACCGAATCTAGTGAGGCCCATTCCACAGGTAAATGCTATTATATCACTAAAGGAAAAATGACTAGATTTCCAAGGGAAGAAACTCTGCCTTTTACATTTTTGCCTCCCCTGTCTATGGAGGGTCAACTATTAAAGGAAAGAATTTGCTCCTGAAGGAGCAAATTCTTCCCTTTAAGAGTTGACCCCCTTTTGGAAGGGCTTTGTCTTTCAGAGAAGCAAACAGGAAGTCAAAAGTTGCTCCCCTTTGTAAAAACTGGTTAACTATGGAGATGTCCCCATATACTATTGAAAAAGATTAGATGATTTAAAGCCAATCTTGGATGAAAGCAACCGCCCCCACAGACAAATCCAGAGCGGGTGTTTATTGGAGAGGGGGCTTAATGAGAATAAATATGGTACAAAGTTTTCTTGGGCAGTATCAGTCCCAATATTTGGGGCATATACGGTAAACTCCCCTTGTAAATTTAATGAGGCAGAACAGCAGGAAATAGCAAAGGGAGGTTATCAGAAGATGCCAGATGCCTTAGATGCTTATCACAAATTAGCATATCTTAGTAAGGTGTCTGGCTTCAGGGGCAGTTAGGGCTTTAGAGGCTCACTTTATCTTGGGCATGGAGCCCATCCCTCTCCTTTGGCTGCCTTAGTTCCCCATTTCCCTGATTTGAAAAAGGTACCCATACTAGCTACACAGGGTATAATCGATTCCGCTAATTTTCGCTTCCTGCAGAGACTGTACATCATATTTGGCTTCCGCCGAGACTGTCCACGAACTCTTGCTTCCTGCCGAGACTTCTGTACATGATAAATGGCTTCCTGCAGAGACTGTCCGTGTGATTCTGCTTCCTGCCGAGAGCCTCGGCAGGAAGCAGAATCACGCGGACAGTCTCGGCAGGAAGCCATATCTCGAGGACAGTATCCTCTGCAGGAAGCAAGAGTTCGCGGACAGTCTTGGCAGAAGCCAAATATGACGTACAGTCTCTGCAGGAAGCGAAAATTAGCGGAATCGATTATACCCTGTGTACTAGCTAGTGCATGGCAAAACAAAGAAAGAAAAGAAAAAAAAAACAACATGGAAAAGACAAGTTATCGCAATGGTCCAGTGTTCCTGTTGGTTGATATTTTTGAAGTTATAGCATTGCACTAACGTCTGCACTAAGTTTTTGGACTTTCTTTTATTAATTTTGTATATTAATTTTGTATATAATGTATATTGTATCTTTATTGTGGCACCCCGGGTCAGCCTGTATTTGCTATTTCCAAAAGGGATAATATATTAAGTTGCACATAATAATTTGAAGACATAATATTAATAAAGTCTCAGGTCCACTCATATTTTATAAGCAGCTTCTATTCAGAGCTCTAGATAAGAGGGAGTATTCGATGATAATTAGGGATAATTTTCGTTAATTCTGCATAAAACCATATGTTGTGACCCCTCATCTGAACCGTCTCGTCGAGACGGTTCAGATGAGGGGTCACAATATATGGTTTTAAGCAGAAATAACGAAAATTATCTTTAATTATCATCAAATACTCCCTCTTATCTAGAGCTCTGATATTGGAGCCACAACACGAGAAAACAACAATGTGGTTGTGCGCCCAGCACAGACTCAGATCAGCCTGGGCATCCGCCCAGTCAGCTCAGACTCTTCGCTTAGCGCTTAAAGGGTAGCTAAGGGTCTGAGCTACCTCCATGCGGACAGCGAAGACTCTGATCAGACTGGGCGGATTCCCAGGCTGATCGGAGTCTGCGCTGGGCGCACAACCACTTTGTTGGTTTTCTGGTGTCACGGCTCATTGTAGTTTTCCTATATGTAAGAACACATAGACGGTTTTGTAATGATCATATAATATTTGAACAAGATGACTTTAAAATCCGGTTACAGTCTGTCGAAGTTGCTGATAAAATTTGACAAACCTTGCTGAACCTGATCAGCCTGCTGCAATGGAAAAGTCTGATTCTGGTCATCACTGTTTGCCCGAGTTCTTCTGGCCAAATTTGTCCGAAAGTTTTGACATCTTAAAATGTCCAGAATATTGAGAAGAAATGTGACGCCAAGCTGCCGAAAGCGCTAATTGCAGACAAATTTTGGCTTTTACGGTCATTTCTGTAATAATTTTTCATTATTACATGATATATCTATTGTTAAGTGGCAAATGCTGCGGGCTTGCTGACAAAAATGAGCAACAAAATTAGAAAATGTTTACATAACTAATATTAATTCAATTCTCTATGTAAAACATCACCTGTACATCAATTGGCAATAAAATGAGCCGCGACACGTGAAACCCAACAAAGTGGTTGTGCACCCAGCACAGACTCAGATCAGCCTGGGCATCCGCCCAGTCTGACCAGAGTCCTGGCTGTATGCATGGAGGTAGCTTAGACCCCTAGCTACCCTTTAAGTGCTTAGTGAAGAGTCTGATCAGACCGAGCAGATGCCCAGGCTGATCTGAGTCTGCGATGGGCACACAACCACTTTGTTGGTTTCCTCGTGTCGCGGCTCCAATGTTTTTTGTCCCTCTCTAGAAGGACACCAAATATCTAAACCAGTCTTAAGAAACATGAAATTCTGCTATAAGATGGGTTTGTCTCTCCCAAAACAAACCCAGAAATCCAGATCTATCTAATAAGATGGATCTCCAAGTTGCCTTGGTGACCTTGAGGTCAAGGTCATGGAATTTTCTCTTTAACCCATAGATTGATTTAGGCAATACTTGCACTGATGTTAGTAATAGCCACCACTTCAGTGAGTTTGACATGGTACTTCTGCCTTTGCCATCAGTGACCTTGTGGTCAAGGTCATAGACTTAGAAAAAATTTTTTGTTAAACTTTTTGTGTTCAAGTTTTTCTGAAGACACATCTTCTTAACTTATTGGGTGTGGATAATAGTTTCACTGATGTTAAATAATGGTCTTAAGGTTTACGTGCAACCACCTCAAACCTCATCAGTGACCTTGAAATAAAGGTCATGGATGTAGAAGTTTAAAGTTTTTAAAAACATTGTGTTTGATAGTTTCAGTTGATACTTAGAATTCATTTAGAGGCTGATTCAATGTTTTTACATTGTAGCATCCCCATCCCCTGTATGATCTTTTAGGTCATGGTTACAGATTTCTTTATGATAGATTTGTGCTATGTCAGGTGAGCTATGCTATCTGGCAAAAGCTTTTGTTGCCTCCCCTCTCAGGGTCTGAGTGAGCTCTTAAAGGAAGAGAATTTACTCCCAATGGAGTAAAAATTTTTCCTGCAAGAGTAGACATTACCCCTTTTGGAAGAGTTTGTCATGGACCCCTATTTTGTAAAGTTTTGTCAAGGACCACTATTGAAAAAGAGATTTGTCCTAGACCCCTATTTGGAAGTGTTGGACGGGAATGCAAAGAGGAAGTTCAAAAGTTGGTGCTCTAACTGTAAAAATGGTGGGAAAACAGAAAGGTGTAATACTAATTTGTTCTCTGGCGCACAAAACATAACATATGACTGATACACAGATCTTTTCTACAATCTTGAGAACAGGTGCTTGCATTCAGAAACAGGTGAGCCTGACCTGGAGTAGACTGGTTTTGCCAGTTCTATGTAAGAATGATGGATTGATGATTGAGCTTTTTACAGCCACTATCCACAGTGTTTCAGTCATTTTGGGCCTGTCTAAAGGAATGATGATCATGATGATGATGAAATTGAAATAATTCTAGAAAAATATCAAGAGCTGGAACTGTGGATCAGACTCAAACCCAGAACCCCTTGGAGTTTAGTCAAAACTTGTTTATCCCTTAGAGCCCCAGTAGCTCAGTAGGTTAAGCCCAGGCCTGCTGATCTAAGGGCATCACTCCTTTTAGGAACAGTCAGAGGTAGATCTGCACTGTTTCTTCAGATCTATCTGTCCCGAATTGCTTAGAACTTTTATGGAAACTAGACTAAAATAATTTTGGTATTTTTTGAAAATTTTTGGCTTTGAAAATAAAGTATAAGATCAATGAGAAAATACTTGGGTTTATTTCAGTTGTCCAGATTGGAAAGGGTAACTGAGATAAATTTAATTAGGGATAACGTTTCATACTTCTGCATTAAAACACACTTCATTAGAGCCATCTTGCCAAGGTGGTTCAAATGAGGGGTCAGAATATGTTTTCATTGAGAAATAAGAAAAATTATCTCAGAATTATCCTCAAAATTGGACCTTTTCTGGAGCTCTGCTTTAAAAGTTTCAGATAACAAATTTTTGGCTTTGACAAAAATTAAAATAATGATATTAAATAAGGAACTAATTTTGACCTTGCTTGAAAATTTGTCAAAGCAAATTTTGGGATATTTGAAATTTTCGGGTAATGCCAAAATTTTTTGGCTTCAATTGAAAATAAAGTTTGAAACAAATGAACTATTTTTGACTTTAATTGAAAATTTTTAAAGCAAATTTCAGGCTTTATGTGATTGAAATTTTCAGATAACACCAAAAATTTGTTTACTGTAAAAAAAAAAGTTGGCTTCAGCAGGTGAATCACATTAAAATATACCTGTACGAGCAATTAACCTGTTCTTCTCATCAGCATCACAGCCCCATACTGTAAACCTGCAAAATAACTTAGGCCAAGTTATGAAAAATATTTGGTTTTGCATTACGCCTACTCATTTAACAATAATTGCAAGTTAAGTTTTCGACATTCATTAGGTGAGAAGTCTAAAGTTAGTTTGCCTCTTTGGCCGTAAAATTGCGTGAAATTATCAAGTGCCAAAAGAGCGGGGGACAAAATTCACATCTGCAAATTTAAAAATGATAATGTGTTGTCCAAGAAGCTATATTATATTGAGAATTCAAAGACTAGAAAGCAAACAGAGTAGATCCTGATGAGGGTGGCTCATTATGAGCCACCTCACCTGGATCTACACTGTTTGCATACTCAGCTGTTTTAATTTTTGGCACATTAAAACCTATAATATCCAAACTGTGGATATTAGGACACACACACACGAGAGAGGCTAGCAGTGTACTCTCTCTGAGGGCCTCATGGAAGATTAGCTATTACATGTACTTATTTATGCGCTAAATGTTGTAACTCTCTATAAATAAAGTCTTTACTTACATAACCTACTTACTAGATGAGTGTAAAATTGTATGTACAAATGGGTGGCATTTTTGTCTTGCCTGCAAATAGCTGAACTGAACTGTATTACTACAGTGGCTGCAGGGTAAACTTGAAACTGGATATTAGGACAGATACACCCATATTATGTAGGTGAGGCTAGCCATGTTCTCTGATATGATTGTAAATGTATGTACGAATGGGTAACATTTGTTTTCCATGCAAGTAACAGAACTGAGATGTACTAATTCTCTGGTGTCAACAGTAGCTGCAAGGAAAACTTGTGTCAAAATTGTGTTATTATAATCAGGGGTGTCATTAAGAGGCGGGAGGCATGGATTTACCCCTTCTACTCTGGCCTTATCCCCCGCCTATATATATTTTGGAAATTTATATAGGAGTTGTATGGAAAACATATCAAATCCCCCGCCTACTTTGCCCTGACCCCCGGGTGCCAAAAATGTTAAAAACCCCTGCATTGTTATATCTCCATTTTGTGACATCAAATGCACTTACAGGCAAGACACCAAGTTCAGCAGAATTCTTGGGAGCATAAAAATTAGATCTAAGCAGCTAAGCAAAGTTCTGTGAGACTCGTGATAAAGCCAAGAATAATTTTCCTTGGTCTTTTTCTGTTTTTATGTAGTTGAAGGTAAATAAATACACATATGTTCCCCATTTTGATCGGAACATGTGCTAATTCTTATATTTAAGCATTTCCAACATCAAAACCTTCTTCAGCTGAATATTAGCCAATCAAAGAACTTACGTTTCATAAAATGCAGCTGTTTGAATCTTGAATCTTTCCGACTAGAAAAAGGCATTATGTATTTCATGGACTGGACTTGGACTCTGGACTTTGGACTCTGGACTTTGGACTGTGTAAAACGTGGACTCTGGACTTTGGACTTTGGACTATGTAAAACCTGGACTTTGGACTCTGGACTTTGGACTATGTAAAACCTGGACTTTGGACTCTGGACTTTGGACTATGTAAAACCTGGACTTTGGACTCTGGACTTCGAAGTATAGAGACTCTGGACTTTTGAACTCGTTAAATTCTCCCAATACATGGAACTATTGTGACAGTTTTGTTTCAGTATATTGTAATGGCTGATAGCCATATACCTGGCACTCAGAATGTCAAAATTGTTTTACTGGACATAAGTGATCATAAAAAGCTGCTCTGTGTGAGATAAAAGCCCTAAATCGTTCACCTGATTTGATATATGATGATCCATCACTTCTGAGTTAATGAGATTATGTGAGCATGCAGCGATCTTGGATCAAGGCTTATAAAGGTAGCCATAGTTAAAGCTTAATGGGGAGGTAATTAAAGCTTAATAGGGAGGTAACTAAAAGGTAAAGTAAAGGTTTGCCATAATCTAATAGCCGTAGCGGCGGTGGGGGTTAGAGACCCACTGTATCTTGGGCACAGCCGATGAAAGGCGGAGCCCATCTCTTTCCTTTCGCTGCCTTATCCTTCCCTGATTCGAAAAAGGTACCCATTTACTGCTAGGTTGACAGAGAGAGTTTTCCAGTCGTCGGATGGCAACGGTGAGCCTCGAACGCACGACCTTCCGGCGACTGCCTGCACCATAAGTGAGTCACTCTAACCACTCAACTATGGCACCTCTCTAACAACCACATTAATAGATATGAGGCATAGTTTTTTATGGGTAAGAATGGATTGGATTGGAAAGGAGTAGAAAATCATGACACAACTACGTCATTGACGTGTGGCACTTGTCGTTACCATGCCTCCTGTCTATCTCGATATCTCGATTACTTTGCACGATATTTTTATGACATTTTCAGACTATAACTCAAATACCGTATTAATCCTATTAAACGCACACGGGCGTTGCATTTTACAAAAGGGGACATAAAATGGTGTAATTCAGCCAATGCCAAAATACCTCTTAAAAACAGTATTAAAACGAATGGGTATGCTTTCAGAGGAAGCAACTCCGTTTTTGTCTCCCTTCTACATAGGGGTCAACTCTTAAAGGAAAGAATTTACTCCTCTAGGAGCAAATACTTTTCTTTAAGCGTTGACCCCGTGTAAAAAAACTACCTCATTCAGAACAGCAAACAGAAATGGCAAATGAAATTCTGTAGCTTTCAATTTCATAGCTTCATTGACATTTCTTCTGCAACCCTCGTAGTTATCGTAATTAGCTAAGAATCCATTTCATTATGCAGGGCATCTTAACTGTAATACTGGTATTCCCAGGCTATCTAGTCAACACTTCAAAATAGTCTCAGTTACTGCTACTGTGTGCTATAGATTTGATCTTAGAATTGTTGCATTGAATAAATGCAATAAAATGGATTGAAAACCAGATGAGCCATAAATATATAGCCTAATGAGGACACTGTTGACATATCTTATAACATTTTACAGTAAGTTGTCTGCTGTGATTAAGTCCAGATGTGCTGCAACAAAACAGTTCTCAGGCACCGGTGATGAAAGGGGGTGATGAAATGAGCCATGTGTGGGAGGTCATAAATTACTAGTAATAGTCTAACCAGGACAATGTTGATACATCTTATACATGTAATACCTTATAGTGCTGTAAAAAATGTAAAATTGGTATACCTAAAATAATTACTGC
This sequence comes from Ctena decussata, assembly GCA_963989385.1. Lineage (NCBI taxonomy): Eukaryota > Metazoa > Mollusca > Bivalvia > Lucinida > Lucinidae > Ctena > Ctena decussata. The sequence goes on from OZ022515.1 coordinate 36,844,664, forward strand.
TATTGTCCTAAAATGGACCAGCTTCGTTTACAAATCAGTAATGCATCCAAAATGCAGATGGGGTGGCAAACAGTGATCTGTATTTGCACTGTATGCTCAGACTTACCTGTCCCAATACTCAGATTTTTACGGAAAGTTGTCTGCTGTGGTTGACCCAGAGGAGCTAAAATTTCATTTTTCGTCTCATCTGAGCTGAAGGCTCCATGGTAGGGTAGGGGTGGGATGGGGTGGGGGGAGGGGGCAGGCGAGAGGCACATTTAATTAAATTTGCTTCCCTTTGCATGAGGGGGCGGGGAGACACATTTAATTAAATATTCTTCCTTTTGCATTTACATGTATATGCAACAATGCTTAAACATTAGATTGCAGTCTACTGTATAAAAGTTGGTAGATATTGTCAACTTATGGGAACATGAAGACTGTTTAGTAGCAGAGGTGGAGATCATTCTTGACTTTTGGCCAGGGTCACTCATAATTTAACAATTTAAAATTTTTCCACCGAAGCCACTGTACCTGGAGGGTTGTGAAGACATGACAAAAATGGATTAGGTATAGCAATGTCTTGGCTCAAGATCGCTGCATGCTCATACATTCTCATTAACTCGGATCAGTGCATTCAGGTGAGCGATCTAGGGCTTCATGACCCTCTTGTCTCAGACAGCAGAGTACCTGTACTAGCGGATTTAGTGTATGTTCACAGGGTATAATCGATTCCGCTAATTTTCGCTTCCTGCAGAGACTGTACATCATATTTGGCTTCCGCCTAGACTGTCCGCGATCTCTTGCTTCCTGCCGAGACTTCTGTACATGATAAATGGCTTCCTGTGGAGACTGTCCGCTTGGTTCTGCTTCCTGCCGAGGTTCTCGGCAGGAAGCAGAGTCACGCGGACAGTCTCGGCAGGAAGCCATTTTTGGAGGACAGTAGTCTCTGCAGGAAGCAAGAGTTCGCGGACAGACTCGGCAGAAGCCAAATATGACGGACAGTCTCTGCAGGAAGCGAAAATTGGCGGAATCGAATATACATGTACCCTGTGATGTTCGCCTTTCGGGCTCATCTCCGTTTAAGAGTAGACACACGTCCGATTATAATTTTCAACCTAATATACCAGGAAATGTGCGCAAAGGATGCCCTGCATTGGAATAAGAGGTGTAAGGGTAGTGGTGGTAGGTGATAGCAGTGTCACTGAACTTTGGCGGTGGTGTCAGCCTTATCAAACCAGCAAAAACTATACATGTGCACAAAAACACAACATAAGAAGGTGTAATGTTTCTGTTATAGTTTCGTACCCAGAGACTGTGACCCTGCTATAACTAGCATGAATGAACATAACTCCCGCTCATCTGTGCGTTTGTACATCATCCTGTATGCTAGCATATATATGCATTAAGTATGCATGTAAAGCGATGGCGAGAAATCGCCTGGAAACGGTTGAGTGCATTTATGCGTGTGTCTAGCAGTCTAAGGATGAAAGAATAAACAAAGGTGCTTTCGGGTCCTTTCTTCTGCAGCTATTGCCAAACGAGAAAGAAATGAAATGTCCTTGTCTTCATACTCATGTGAGCATGAATGTATTCTTATGTAAAGCCATAATTAAGGTGTGTGTGCATGTTTATGTATTAGAATTTGAAATTCTACTCTATATAATAAATTTTCAAATACCCAACTTTCTGGTGTGTGTGTGGAGGGGGTGCGGGGGGAGGGGGGAGGTGGAGGGAAGGGCAATAGAGCAAAAGTGGCTTTATGAGGTCCGGTCAATGCACTATATAGTAATCCTTCCTATAGCCACTTTGCTCAGTTTCAACATTCAGTTATATAAATCAGACGGACTTTATTCATATTATTAAATGTGTATCTTCAACTTTGCAATTCACATTCACGAAGAACAAATAGAGGCACATGGGCACACCATGTCAAGACTGCTCTCTGTGTACTGCACATGTTTGCCTATGTCCCTATGATATTCTGATGGTACTGTATGCTTAGATATACTACTGAACTGAACTCCAAGCGAATACATAAATCAAGTTGCTAAAGGTCCAGATCTACCACATTGTCAGGAACCGATTTCTGACAAAAGGTACTTTGTCAATATTAACCATTAAAGTTGTTTTATGATTCACCATGAAACTAGTTAAGCCCAATTAAAAGTTGTGATATCTCTGACATACCACATTTACTCAAAATATTTTAACAATAGTTTATATGCCTGAACAACCATTGTAGATTGTAGACACAAATTAGTCTGCTGTTTGGAACAGTCTGATAAGGGTCTGTGCCAAGTTTTATAGAATGCTTAATTAGAAGACAAATGCAAGGAATGGTTAAAGTGTCCGAGTATTTAGAGTAAACACAGTATATGTGTTTAGAAAACAATTCTAATAAAAGAACTCCTACACCCTATAAATCAGATAAAATCATTAAGAATGAAGGTCTTCCAGCTCTAAGTATTTCAATAATATAATTCCCCTGTCTTGAAAGTGGGACACAAAGGAGATTTCTCTTCCATTCAATTCCAAACCATTCCATGAAATGAACCATGCGTCATATTTGCACTTTGAGCACACACCCATTTAGCAGGTTGACTGCTCATATTATAAATATAAACATATTTTACTGCAAAAGAACGGACATAAGGCACAGTTGTTACAGTCATTATATCAACATTGAATAAGCTGTATCAACTTAATGGTCAGACTGCACCAGAGTTAAGATTTTTGTAGAGTACAAAGTCCAGAGTCCAAAGTCCAGGTTTTACATAGTCCAAAGTCCAGAGTCCAAAGTCCAGGTTTTACATAGTCCAAAGTCCAGAGTCCAAAGTCCAGGTTTTACATAGTCCAAAGTCCAAAATCCAGAGTCCAGGTTTTACACAGTCCAAAGTCCAGAGTCCAAAGTCCAGAGTCCAAGTCCAGTCCAGGTTTTACATAGTGCCCTAGAAAAAAGGGTGGATTTCTGTGTTTCCAAGAAAAGGTGGATTAAATTGTTAGAGGCGCTGCTACTGGAATACAGTTTTTCTTCTTGTATTTTTTTTCTCTCATTGTGTGATTTTAATGGCATCTGGTTTCTGCCATATTGGATCTGGAATGGTTTAGTGATATAATTTGGACAGATGGTATTATAGTAGACTGGTTATCAGGGAATTTTTTTTTATGCATTTGTGTATGTGCTTTGGACTTATTTTTAAAATGTTTTAAGACTTAAAAATACAAAGAAATGACATGCTGAGCCGCCTCATCTGGATCTACACTCTTTTTCCTCTAGTCTTTAAATTATTAATTTGATCAGTATGGCTTGGAAACTTTTTTTTGAAATGCAGATGTAAATTTTGTCAAAGGATTTTTTGGCGCTAGTAAAGTTGATGACTTGTATAGTGAAAAATAAAAAATAGTGACAGAAATATACAATGTATTAAAATAGAAACGTTTAGTTTCACTGAGGTTATTTGTTGTTGATAAATACTGTAAATTGACCAGAGACGTTTTTGACAGTAAATAAAAATTCAAACAAAAATAGACAGATGTGCAATTTTTAGATCAAAGTGATAATGTAATGCTGAAAAATAGCAGAAATATAGAAAACAAGAGGTTAACGCCTTTATGCAGGGTCGTGTACGGAATTGGACAATAGGTTCAGACCAGAACTTACTCTACGTTGTCTGATCAGTCTTCATATTTCAGTCTTATTCTAAAATTTTGAGGATGTGTATGTTTTTCGGAAGAAGGGGTACCAGGGACAATTTTCCTTATTTTTCCATAAAAACATAAGTTGTGACCCCTCAATAGAACCGTCTCGACGAGACGGTTCTAATGAGGGGTCACAACCTATGTTTTCATTGAGAAATAAAGAAAATTATCTCTGAATTATCCCTGTCACCCCTTCTTATCTGGGGTTCTGGGTACGACTTGTCTATAAAATGCTTTAAGACTTAAAGTGCAAAAAAAAAGAAAAACAAAGGAAAATATTTGAATTCGGAATTAGCGTCACTAATTTTCTAAAAATTCGAGTGGGACGGATTGGCAAAGAATAATAGCAAAACAAAACAAAAGGAAACACAACAGAATAAATAAATAAAAACAGAGAGAGAAGAAAAACAGAGGAAGAAAATAATATTAATAATAATAAAAAATCATGGAATTATAAGAATTGCATTATTTTCTCAAAATAATTGGACACATAAACCCTAAGTTTCTGGTATGGATTATTTAACTCTTTCAGTACCGAAAAGCAGACGACAAAATTTACGTCTGCAAAAATTAAAAAAATGCCTTGTCCAAGATTTTTTATATTGAGAATTCAAAGACGAGAGGGCAAACAGTGTAGATCTAGATGAGGCGGCTCATTATGAGCCGCCTCATCAGGATCTACGTTGTTTGCAAATTTTGCTAATTGCGTCACTGGGGCTTAAAGAGTTAAATATCAGCTGTGGAAGAATCCGTTTTGTTTATCAGAAGAGGTCTTAAAATTGTTTAATTGAATGGCAAACCATGAATGCCCTAACAATATTGCTCCACCAGGAGCAGTCTGGTCTTGTTCTACTTATTTGCAGCACGTGCATTGCTGTCCCTTGACGTTGAGTATTTTGGGTAACTGATGGTTTGCTAGAAATGAAAAATTTGAAATATTCTTATGATTTATGTAGCCGTGATAAGAAGCCAAAACAACTCAAAAAAAAAAAAATAAAAAATAAAAATAAAAAAAAAAATAAGAAATGGGGAAATTTTTTATGTTTCAAAATTGATAACTTTATTTGATTCTTCCATTCCTGTCATTTTCTTTGTAGAAAATAAAAAATGAAATAAAAAAAAATGAAACAAAACAAAAATAAATAAAAAAAATATTATGGAAACTAAAGAATTTCTTAGAGACTTAAAAAAAAAAAAAAAAAAAAAAAGAACAACAACAACAAAAAATACTCAAAACTCTTAAATATCTGTGGTTTTCTTTAAAAAATAATGTTAATATCTGTGTGGGAAAGTTATGGAAATTTTTAATGGCCATAAAATTTGATTCTGATTTGGGTTTTAGCCATGCTTAGCAAAAATGCTATAACTGCCAAGACCCTGTTCACAGGGTATAATCGATTCCGCTAATTTTTGCTTCCTGCAGAGACTGTACATCATATTTGGCTTCCGCCGAGACTGTCCGCGAAATCTTGTGTCCTGCCGAGACTTCTGTACATGATAAATGGTTTCCTGCAGAGACTGTCCGCGTGATTCTGCTTCCTGCCGAGACTCTCGGCAGGAAGCAGAGTCACGCTGACAGTCTCGGCAGGAAGCCATTCCTCGAGGACAGTAGTCTCTGCAGGAAGCAAGAGTTCGCGGACAGTCTTCCGCCGAGACTGTCCGCGAACTCTTGCGTCCTGCCGAGACTTCTGTACATGATAAATGGTTTCCTTCAGAGACTGTCCGCGTGATTTTGCTTCCTGCCGAGACTCTCTGCAGGAAGCAGAGTCACGCGGACAGTCTCGACAGGAAGCCATTCCTCGAGGACAGTAGTCTCTGCAGGAAGCAAGAGTTCGCGGACAGTCTCGGCAGAAGCCAAATATGACGGGCAGTCTCTGCAGGAAGCGAAAATTGGCGGAATCGATTATACCCTGTGCTGTTGTGGCCAAAGCGCTGACACAGTGTAATCAGGATCTATTATTCTGTTCGCATTCCCAGATTTAGCCCTATGTTGATTATACCATGATAATTTCCGATCCTGGTCAGAAGAGATGAGCAGGCTGATCTGGGTTTTGGATGGTTATGCATTAAGGGATTAGTTGCAGTTTCCTGGTTCAAGAAATGATACATTGTTAAAAAAAAACAAAAAAAAAAACGGTTTTATATCTTTTTCAAAACATTGCATGTCAAAACTTATCATTCTTAGAAATTGGCTGACAGTGACAGTTAGGTAGTAAGAAAAAAAATATGCTGTTACAAAATGATATGTTGAATGACAGTATCTGATTCGGATGTATTTTGGATGAAATTTGAACCACCATAATTATAGGCTAAATATCCGGACATGTTAAAAATTACCTTAATTGACTAATACAGCCATAAAGTTGGAACTGGTTGGTTTATCGCTATGTGGATTAGACAGAAATTGCTGACAGACTCGCAAGCAGTGCAGCTCGTGATCAGCAGTCTGATCCCGGACTGCTTAAACCTTTCTTTGCTCATTGCTGGCTGCTAGCATATTTTGGCATAGTTGAAAACTTGGAATTGAGTGGGCTGGAATGGAATGAAATGCGGAAGGGACAAGATAATCTTAATATGATGATTGCAGAGTTAGCTCACAGAGCCTGTGATGGAACTCTTACAGGAAAGAATTTGTTCCTGGTTGGGTTCAGTTATTTTTCACTTCTTTCTATTGATTTGAGATTGGCTCTCAATATCTTACAGGAAAGAATTTGCTCAACAGAGACCAGTCCATTCCATTGCACTCCATTTCATTCGAATTAATGATTTAAACTATGCCATGTACACCGCTTGTTAGATATGTATATTCATGGGCTTTTACAAAGGAAAAAGAGCTGTTACGAAACGAATAAGAGACATAGTTACCAAACGACCTGATCAGGTCGTTTGGTAATTATGACTTTATTGTTTCGTAACAGCTCTTTTTCCTTTCATTTCATCCAGTTAACCTGGTGTGATTTATAGTACTTATTGGTGATGAGATTTTGGTGGAACTATTTCAGTCCTGAGAAAAAGGAAACTATAATTTTTTTTTACGGAATTTCTGATTTGTTAAAATTTAATAATAACAGAAGACAATGCTTTCCATGGAATTTAGTGAACGTTTGGATAATCTTAATAATCTTGAAACAGTAAAACTGGCGGTAAGGAGTTAAAATTTAAATACAAAAATTCAAAAAGTTTTGAATAATACACATGCCTCCAAGGAACATTGATAAACCTATATAAAAATAATGAAAAATGGAATTTTCAAGGAAAACAGTCATAGACGCTATAATCCAATGGTTGATTATCTTGATCTGAAAGTTTTGATTATTGACATTGATAATTATCAATAAAGGAATGACTGAACAAAGTTGTGCTTAAGTTACGAGGGTGTCTCTAAAGAGTTGAAAAATAAACAGAAAAGTTGCAACGGAAAAGTCCAAAACAATCCAAATGGTTAATTATCAGCCACTATTTTGGCTAGTGAATCAGTAACATAAATTTTGTTTCTGTTAAAAAAACAACAACAAAAAACTGAAAAATAAATAGAGAGTTTGAAGGAAAAACTCCAAAACAATCCAAATGGTTGATCGTCAGAGTGACTGGTATAGGAGGATGTACTATTCATACCCGTTATACAGACCACTGGGAATGTATCTTCCAACAAAAGTGTCGTCGGGTGTAAGTATTCTTTTGGTGTATATCAGTGCTCCGGATAAAGATTAGGGGAGGATAGAGATAATTTTTCGATTTCTCCATTGAAACATATGTTGTGACCCTTCATTAGAACCATCTCTGTGAGATGGTGAGATGGTTCTAATGAAGGGTCAGAACATATGTTTCCATTGAGAGCAGTAACAATTCTGGCTGGGGATAAGGCTGTTTGTTGGGACATTCATATCCCCCCATTTCATTACTAAAAAGATTAAGTCACCAAAATTGATGACCATACTATTAAGATATGGAACAGATTGAATTACAGTTCATTAAAGTGTCTTGAAGATGGAATGAAACAGTGTTGGCCGTGATCAGACTGCTCCTGTAGGAGCAGTCTGATCTGGCTGGGACTACACTGTTTGCTTAGACCTGTCTGTCTCAATACCTGGAAATTTTATTTTACCAGATTTATTCGGTTATAAGACTTATCCTCCCAAAATTAACGCAAAATATGAAAGTAAGTCTTGTATAATTCAGCTATAAAATATGCTTTTCTTTTCCAAAACAATCCCAAAGATCTTGATCCATCTTATAAGAAGACTGAAGATATGAAAATCAGTCTCGTATAATTCAGGTATAAAATGGGCTTTCGTTTCTCTAAAACAATCCCAAAGATCTAGATCTGTCTTATAAGATCTGATGGATCTAGATCTTTGAGATTGGTTTGGAAGGGGAAAACCCTGTCTTATAACCGAAGAAATCCAGTAAACATGATGCCGTCAGCTGGGAAATCAACATGAACCTGTGTACATTTATGAAGCTATAAAGCTTCAAAGCAGGAAGCACATTAAAAGATCTTAAAATATGATAGTGTTAGATTGGATGTGCTTATTCCTAATAATCAGAAACATGTGTGTTCACACTTTTCCTAATTACCTTTATGAGATTTCGACATATGATTCTGATTAGGAAATGGTTGGAGATTTGTCAGTCATTTATGCAGTTAGAAAATATGGTAATAGGTTGTGTTTGCTAAATAACAGTTATAACATACACAGCAGGGCTACAGAAATTTTGAAATCCAAATCTGTCCGGACGGCCGATGACGACATACGAATCCAAAATAGACACAAAAACTATTGCCTACACTTTGTATTCCAAATTCCAGAATAGTCAAGCAAACTAATGACTACACTGGAGCTCTGTTATAACGCGGGTGCCGGGAGACATAAAATCGAACTGCGTTATAAGTGATATCGCGGTCTAACGACATCGGCCCTGAATCCCCCACCCACAAATGAAAGCTGCATGTTTACATTGTTCGTAGCGCTCATTTAGCCATAACCAGGTAGAAAAACCATATTATACTGCTTGCCTGGGACAAAGGAAATCATCGCTGAAGTAGCCATTTAGTCCACATGTTCTTACTTATGGTGAAAAATGCGCTTTAAAGCGCAGAGACAGTCAGATCGAAAGTGAAAGTACACATGCCGTACCAATCGGACATCCTCGCCGATCTTCGATATACGGACTTGGCCAAAATATTACGATTGACGTATTTTACTGTATTCGAGTTAATTCTTTTGAAATTTGAATATACTTGCAAAAAGGTACCTTCAGACGAATAAAAAAATATTTTTCTGCGCGAGCCCTGACCAGCGTGCACATAATCAAGTCAGGTTTAAATTTTTTTTTTGCTTGTCAAATTCTTTCCTTATGCTATCTTTGAAAGTATACAGTAACCTTACGTTGCAAAGCCTTTTTCCATTCGTCGGCATGTGTATGTGCGTATTACGAGTTGTGCAAAACCTTCGCTGCTGGCCAAAATTGTGACACGTGCTAATTGTCGAAGATTTCTAAAAACATAATCAGTGTTCACACCTTGGCAAGACAATCGACACTTTGTTTATCTGTGATAACTTTTGACAGCAGTGCGTGATTAATGTCAATTAATGGCTTAAATCCAGGTAATTATACATCGGCAAATTGTGTTTTTTCGGACCGAAAAATGTGCCTTATGACATCTGAATCGGTTTTTCGAACTCAAATTCGGTCAGAACTGACAAATATTCGGATTTCTGTAGCCCTGATACACAGTACAACTTCAATGGCTCAAACAGGCTTGAGACCAAGAAAATTAGTTCCAGCCAAAGGTAGTTCCAGCCATCCAGGGTTAGTTTTTATATAACTTGACCTCTAGCTGGACCCAAGAACTAGTTCTAGTCAGGTAGGGTAAATGAACCATCAGGGTTCGAGCCATTGCAGTTCTACTGTAGTTCGTCCACCTGTACAAGGAGATAATACACACACTGTATCTCCTGTACATGTTGGAGCCCTGGAAGCTCAGTGGGTTAAGCTGGCCTGCTGATGTCCCGCAGCCTTTCATTATCACCCTCCCAGCATCCTGATATGACTAAAATACTGTTGAAAAGGATTTAGAATTCGCAGTCTCTTCATCTTTCCATCATTCTACAGTGTAGAGCTTGCTTATTACAAAATATTTTGTGCTGAAGTTTGCTTTTTGCGGGAAGGGTGGTATAAAGTAATGTTCTCGCATTCAGGATTTGGCTTGGTTATCAACCTGGCGTATGAAGTGTGCAAGGTACACAGCTTTTGTCTTGCCAGCAGCTAGCAGAAGCAAGACATATAGGTGCTACTCTTCCAGTGGTGGTGTCGTCGTCGGTGGCGTCGGGGTAAATTTCTGAAAAACCCTATTTTGTGACTGTGCCAGGCACTGCCTACCATGAAAATTTTGTTGTTTGTTTCATTGATCCATCTGTCAGTTTGTTGATTTGTCCATTAGTCAACACTTACATTCAGTTTTGCATTAGTTTCGAAGTTTGTTTCATTATTAGGCTGTGGCCCTGGCTGGGTGTATATGTGAGACCCTACTTACCTCAGTTCATCCATCCAATTTTTGCAAACACCTGAACTGTAACTTTAAAGTACATGTATCAATTACAGTAGTAGCTGTGAGTTGTCTGCTTTATAATGACATCTTCATAAGGGAAATAAAGGGCAAGAGTCAAAAAATCATTAAGATGAAAAAAATAGGGAAGTATTTAATATTAGTTTGACAATAATGTTTCTCGTTTCCCCGTAAATTATGCATTTTCGTCCTAATTAGGACTGCAGAACAGAGGCTGTCCTAGTTTAAGGGCTGCAACCAATGAACTCCACTGGCTACAGTTTGCCACATCTAGAGCCTAGGCTGGTACTCCTACAGAAAAGAATTTGCCCCTCAATTTTTTGCTGTAATAGTACCAGCTCAAGTCACTGGAAAGATCAAGAGGAGACTATCCCTGACAGTCCAATGTAGTCCCTCGTGGGTCTCAATCCTGGAACCACTGCATGCCAGCCCCTAACCTACTGAGCATCTGGGGTTCAAGACACACAGAACTGACAGATGGGTTAAACAAAAAAAAAAAAGGAATCACTTAAGACCTTTTACATATTGTAATACATTTTCTCTTTCCAGATGTATTCTCCGAGCCCTGACGAGTTTGGCCAGGAGTCACCGGGCAGGTCCTTTACATCACCAAAGCCCATGTACCCCGAGAATTATTATATGGGTAAGTTCTGTTTTTACTCGGCTATAAAATGGGGTTTTTCTGTCTCAAGAATAACTACAATTTTCTATATCAGTTTAATGAAATCTTGCTGTAAGATGGTTTTCCCTTTCAAAACAGACACCATAAATGTTGATTTGTCTTATAAGACAGATCTAGATTTTTAGGATGTTATGGCTGGAAAAACTCTCTATTTTACAACCTAATTTAAAGATACAGTACCCCGTAATGTGCTGGTGTCATATTATATTTTGACCTACCTAAAAAGTGACCCGTGGGTCATTATATTATGACCCGCGGGTCAAAATATTATCATAATATTTTGACCCCCCCCCCACCCCTCCCCCCCATAATATTTTGACCCGCCCTTATGAAAAAAAACAAAAAAACGGAAATAGAGGAAAGTATATGTAACACCTACAGTAACCAAGCAAATATCGAATACAATATTAATTCGCTGCTCCTCCTCATTTTGAAAAATCTGCAGTGGGACCCCGGGTCAAAATATTATACGGGTCAAAATTATACCATTATACCAGAACTGCATAATCATGATAATATGCAAAATGGATACATACTTATGATTTTTATATTCTTTTCAACACAATTCCAGTCATACCAGGATGATGGGGGGATGATAATAAAAGACTGTATGTACTGTGTGGTTGAAAAGATTTTTACGTCCAGCCTGAATTGAACCAGAAGGCCAGCGCTCAACCCAGAGAGTTATAGGCTCTGATCATGACAAAATAAATGTCCTAAATTTGGCATTGCAGTTACTAAAATTTAATGCCACAAAAGCAAAATATATACAGAAACTAATTGTTGTACCGTAGTAACCCTAAATATTTGGACAGCCAGGCCTGAGCAAACATTGTAGACCCAGATCAAACTGCTCCTGAAGGAGCAGTCTGATCAGGGTCTACAACATTTGCCATTCACTTTGCTTCATTTGCATGCATTACCTGTGTACAAACCACTTTCTTAGAATCTTCGAACAATAGTTGTCCGACTTTTGGGTGTCCGAAGTTTTAGGGTCATGACGGTAGCATATTTTAAAACATGGAATGTAATGGAGTAGAGTGGAATGATCCCCTCCAGTTGATTCCATTGATTTGGGATGGCAGACTTTTTCACAGTCCACATAGGTACAGTCAACTCTCGATAACTCAAAGTCGAAGTTGAACTCTAACTACTGATATCTCAAAGTAAATTTTCTGGTCCAACTACTATCAAAGTAAATTTTATGGTCCAACTGCTCATATCACAAAGTAAATTTTCTGGGACCAGAAAATTTACTTTGAGAGATCAGTAATTTGAGATAAAAGGAGTTGAAATGTTAAAAAAAAAAGGAAATTTGTCCAGAAGTAGATTCTTGAATACAAAGGCTACTTTGAGGTATCCGTGTATGAGATATATAGAGTCAACTATATTAGTTTTCTGGTGTCGTCGTCAGCGTAAACTTTGCATCAAGTTTGCTGGTTTAGTGACATTGCGCAAACAGGCATGACACTGCACTCATCTGAATTATGGTTACAAAAGGGAACAACTGTTTGGACTACCTTAGGAATACATCCCTGAAGGATGAAGCCATTCCAAAGTTAAGGGTCAACTCTTAAGGAAAGAAATTGTACCTAGAAGAGCAAATTCTTCCCTTTAATAGTTGACACCAGTTGCAAAGGGAGGCAAAAAGGAATTTGGCAGAGTTGCTTCTTCTGAAAGTGTATCCATTTACCTTAACATATGAGTCGCAACACAACAAAACCAACAAAGTGGCATGCATTTCACACGAAGACTCAAATCAGCCTGGGCAACCATCCAATCTGATCAGAGTCTCAACTGTGTGCTTAAAAGGTAGCTAAGGGTCTAAGCTACTTCCATGCCAACAGCAAAGACTATGATCAGACTTGGCAGATGCCAGGCTGATGTGAGTCTTTGCTGGGAACACATGCCACTTTGTTGGTTTTGAGGTGTCGCGGCTCAATTATTGTTTTTATTTCTCTTTCTTCAGAAAACCCCAGCTCATCGAATCCTTGGTCCTCAAATAGCGGACACCCGACATCAACATATCCTTCCTCCATGTTGCCTGGCAACTTCAGTTATTCACAATCATCGTCTCACAACAGTCTTCATCACTCCCATGAAATGGTAAGCTTTTCTTTAACTTTGACTCCGCCCATTGGGGCCCATGAAACAGATGGGCTGCCTGGTGCCTCTGAGGCAGAGCTGTTAGTCGCTGTACAGAACAGAACAGAGCTTTATTTGCATATAAAACTCAGGCCACACACAGGTGGCATAAGAGCATGCTTATACATGTAAACAAATATATAGCGTGTGAAAATAGACATAATGTTCAAACAAGACATACATACATGGAAAGGAAGAAAAAAAACAACAAAAAAACAAACAAAAAACAACCTTAGCTTTTGAAAAATTCTTCATTATAATTTCTTTAAAATCGGATAATTTAATGAGAAGTTTAACATTTTCAGTAGATAATAGTTCCTTAAATTTAATTATATTGGGCCTTTCATAGAAATGTAGCAGGACTTGAGTGTCATTTATCTCAGGTCGGGTAAAAGTCCTACAAATTCGCAAGCAACTTTCCGACATGACTGGAATATTGTTTACTGGGCAGGTAAATCACAACTCATCAACAAGAAAATTTTCTTGAAACAGGGCTCCAGATGAGAAGGAGTAACAGAGATAATTTAGAAATAATTTTCCTTCTTTTTCCATGAAAACATATATTGTGACCCCTCATTAGAACCGTCTCGCTGAGACGGTTCTAATGAAGGATCACAACATAATTAAGTTACCTTTCAGAAACATGAAAAATTATTTGAATTATCCTCGAAAACCCTCCTTATCTGGAGCTCTGATTTAAGGTGCACGGATACATTCCAAGAGAAATAACTGGTCTTCCCACAAAAGCTTCAGACTTGGAATCAAAGGGACGTGGGTTTGAGTCCCACTGGAGGAGAGATTTTGTCTATATGTAACTGACTCTTCATTGCACAGAGCTTCCCAGCACCTGAAATGATGGAAATAGTGTTGAAAATGACATAAACCTGCCAACTCGTTTTTAGCTCGCCTGTGCGAAAGTACAGAGAGCTATTGTTGTCACTTGGATGTCGGCGTGGGCGTGGGCGTCACACGTTAAAGTTTTTTTATGTGATGGGCAAGGCACTGCAGGCGAGCTATCCTGTACGGGGACAGGTCTTGTTCATCCATTCTCTGTCTTGAGAGTGATTCCTACCGCTACCCTAGGCTGCCTTTCCTGAAATGACAAATACAATTATAAAAGGACAGAAATTACAAATTAATATGTATCCATCTGCAATCCGTTGCATTACATCACTAGTTGTGTTGAAGAGTTATGTCCCTTAACTCATTATAATACATAACAACATTTCCCTTGATTACTTTAGCTGATGACTTTCTTGTTCACCAGCTGGAGAGGTTTCAAAGGGAGGTAAAACATGCTTTCTTAAAAATTCCAGAACTAATGTCTAAAACAGAGCAATGAGCCGTGTTTAGCTCATAACAACATCACATTTGTGTAGGTTGATGGTTTTTCCGAGGCCGCCACATGTTTTAGCGATATGGCAGGCCGAGGATTAGCTGGGAAGCATTCAAACAGCATGTTGTGAGTGAAGTCATGCAAAAAGATAATGTAAGTCTGCAGTGATAATATTACATCTGTACTAAGGTGTAGTTTGCTGGTTGTCAGTTATCAAATACCAACCGTTTTTGATGAAGGGTGAATAAGGCTGTGTGGAGTTGATTGTTTTAGCATTTGAAGTGCAAAAAAAAAAAAAAAGAAAAAAAAAAAAAAAAAACAAGTTGAATTTTAAACTGGGTAGATCTAGATGAGGTGGCTCATCCTGAGCCGCCTCATCTGGATCTACTCTGTTTGCCCGCCAGTCTTTGAATTCTCAGTATGATACTGCTTGTTTACTTTAACAGGCATTTGTTAGTAGTAAGTTGTGGTCCAGTTTGATTTCTGCTAGGACGTCTATGTGTTTTTAAAGGGTAACAACTTGGCTATTTTCATTTTTGCCTTCCCTTTGAAGCCTCTCCCCTCCCCCATCCCCCAAGTGTGTCAAGGCCACTGACAAAATGTGAAGGCAGCCAGGTGACGAGTATATAACCATGACTCGAGGTTATGTTCTTGTGGACGGACACATGGCGCCAAGTGTGTGCAACTATGGTTACTTACCGCTGAGCCACTTGGGGAACATCGTAAGGAGAATTGAACTGAACTGAACTGAAATATTCTTGTCACCTGTCTGTACGTCTTGTCCAGCCACCTGTAAACACTTGAGGAGCCGCAGTGGGTTAAGGGCTGGCCTTCTGATCCAGCAGTCCCGGGTTCGATTCCCACTGGAGGTGGTAATCTTTTCAATCATACAAAGGGTTCCATTGCACACAGCCTTTCATAATCATCCTACATCGTCCAAATATGACTGAAATACTGTTAAAAAGGACGTAAAATCGCAAGTCATACCTTCATCTATTAACATTTGTTTTGAAGTTTTATGTGAAGTCAAGTTTCATTAGGTAGTGGCATCGGGCAGGGGGATGTGTGAGCCTCTGCTCACTTTTCTAGTCTTTAATGAAATTCCAGTTTGAACTTAACTTTACAACATAGCATAAACATCCTTCTAGGAAGGAGGTTTTACGATTTGTGTATGCAACAAAGACCTTTCCCCTCAAGCCTGTTGAAATGCTGTTTTAGCAGAACATGGTTTACTTTAGCTGTTCCCTGTGTTCTCAGAGAGATAAACTTTTCTTCCTGTTTATATAAGTGCGTCAGCACGAGTGAAGTGCCTTCTGTCAATGCAAACAGCCAACCAGGACCAGCCTGCACATATGTGCAGGCTGGTCCGGCCTTGGCTGTTTGCTGTGTTTAGTTGTAAAAGTTCAGAATAGTGAAGAACCTGATCAGACAGTGCAGTTTATGAGCGGACAGGTGTCAGTTTCAGGTCAAGCTAAATTTAGTTTTGATTTGAGTACCTTTGCCTTCTCCAGACATGCCTTAACTTGAGGTGTGAAGCGAGAAAATGGCCTTATGACATATTTGGCATAAGAAGATGTAGGTCAAATTTTGTTCTAGGGCATCTAATTCAAATTATTACTTATATAGCTTATTACCATCAGCAAGACCGGCTAGTGACTAAGCAACGGTTGGGTGGGTAGGATTTTTGTCCGATACTCAGTAATGCTATCTGATTCTGATTCTTGGCGTGTGGCGCTTGGTGGTGCTGGCATGGTTTCTGTTGCCGCTGATTAGAACATCTGACAATGATGGGAAACAGATACACAGAAGCTGTTTCACTGATTTTTTTCCAGTCTTGAGCATGTCAGAAATAGTTCCCCATCACAGGAAAATGTAGATACTCTTTCATGTAAAGTTCCACACCCAAGCAAAATTGAATCAGTTGCTAGCTAACAAGCTAGGACTTTGGATGAGAGGGAGCAGTCTGATCCGGGTCTACAATGTTTGGCATTCCATCTGCATGTTTTGGATGCATTATTGCACTGATGTGAAAGCATTCCATTTGTAGGACAATTACGGTAATTAATATTTTAGGTGTAAAAGTTTTTAGTAATTTTACAGTTTATAGAAGGACATTGTTTAGTGTCAGCCCCTGTTTACGGCACAGGCCTCAGTCTATTGTGGCTTGCAAAATAGATGGGCAGCCTGGCGCTGTTGGTGAGTGAGTGAGTGATATGGATTTTAC
The DNA here is from genome assembly GCA_963989385.1 of Ctena decussata. NCBI lineage: Eukaryota > Metazoa > Mollusca > Bivalvia > Lucinida > Lucinidae > Ctena > Ctena decussata. The sequence continues at coordinate 36,861,303 of OZ022515.1, forward strand.
GGCACATCAGCACCAAAAGGGCTATTTCGCGCCGAAAACGCTATAAACGAAAACGTGTTACATGCATAAGGTCAGAAATGAATGCACGGCGCTGTTGGTAGCTTTGGCAGGATGAGAGTTAGTTTTTAATCTCACGTTGGGCTAAAAGCCTTGCAAATTCAGAGGCAACATCTTGACATGACTTAAATATTGTTGACTACCGGTAGTACATAATTCTTTTGGTGCTAATGTTTTTATAGAAATACTCTTTCAAGCACCAAATTTATTTTACAAGATTTGGCGTTTCTGGTCAATAGAAACCGTTGAAAGTCTCTAAATTTCATCAAAACCAGCCAAATTTTGTTTTTCTCGCGGAAAAAATCTTCGTTTGCCATAATCTGGTCGTAGCTTTGAATTATTTCAGTTGGTAATGTCGTAAGATGGAGCTATTAAACGGGACTGTGCCGGTCACATTTAAGCGACAATCGCGCTCTGCCTAGCAGTTGCATCTTGGCGACAATGGCGCCGAAAGAGTTAAACCACACTTCACAATCTCATGCTATGTCTAGGCAGAGTTAAGTCACAAACTTCCATATGGGACAGACAGGTCTGCACAACAGATGAGACTGCTCCTAAAGATCAGCATCTTTTGGATGCATTTCTGCATTGTAAACCAAATTTTTCCACTGTTTAGGGACTTATGGGTATTTTATTTTCAGTGTTCGAATTTTTTCTCTACAGAAGCAAGACCTAGGTATTACTTTGCCAGTGTTGTCCTTGGCATAAACTTTGCATTGAGTTTGCATGTTAAGCTCTGCTTTGTGACAATGCGCAGACAGGTGAGACACTGTGTTCCATGGAATTTTTGTAAGAATTTTTACTGATGACACAACTGACGCATTATTAGCAAGTCTGGGCCTTCTCCGGAGGGTCCTGGCGTGTTGCCTAGTGGCAGAAAATACCTTTTCTAAGGATTCAAGTCTAAGGATTCAAGGCATTAGCTAATGGATATACCATATGGAAGACATTATTTGTAGGATTTTAAAAAGTTAAGTGGGGAGTAATTGAAATACCTATCTAAATGAAAATGGAAATGGTCCTTAATGCAGATGGTGGGTTGTAGGGGTGGGGTACCCCAGAATAATAGGACATATGAGCCGCTACATGAGAAAACCAACAATGTGGTTGTGCGCCCAGCGCAGACTCAGATCAGCCTGGGCATCCGACCAGTCTGATCAGAGTCTTCGCTGTCTGCATGGAGGTAGCTTAGACCCTTAGCTACCCTTTGAACACTTTACGAAGAGTCTGGTCAAACTAGGCGGATGCCCAGGCTGATCTGAGTCTGCGCTGGGCGCACAACCACATTGTTGGTTTTGTCATGTCACAGCTCATATGTACTAGTTAGTTAGGCAGTCAGTTAAATGCTGGCATTCTGTTGTAGCAGTACCCACAGGGTATAATCGATTCCGCTAATTTTCGCTTCCTACAGAGACTGTACATCATATTTGGCTTCTGCCGAGACTGTCCGCGAACTCTTGACTCCTGCAGGAATTACAGTAACTGTCCTCGAAAATTGGCTTCCTGCCGAGACTGTCCGCATGACTCTGCTTCCTGCTGAGAGCCTCGGCAGGAAGCAGAATCATGCGGGCAGTCTCTGCAGGAAGCCATTTATCATGTACAGAAGTCTCGGCAGGAAGCAAGAGGTCACGGACAGTCTTGGCAGAAGCCAAATATGATGTACAGTCTCTGCAGGAAGCGAAAATTAGCGGAATCGATTATACCCTGTGGTACCAGGTTTAATGCTGCAGGCAGTCAGATTTTCCACTTCCTAAACGGCCTCTTGGTACCATTATCCTTTCAGTGTCATCATACCATTGTCTCAACTTGACTGAAATACTGTTTAAAGGGACATAAAACTGAACATCATACAGCCATCCAGCCAGTTACTATGATGTTTATTTTGAACAAGTTATTTTTTTACCCTTCCTTGCCATGACAACGTGACCTTTATGACCTTCTTTTGCAGGGTTACTATTAAACAGTAGTCTGTTGCCATGGCAACCTGACCTAAATGACCTTTCTTTTGCAGGGTTATCATCATCAGGTGTCACCAACTCGAAGAAAATATGATCAACTCTGGTCTTCCTCCCATGTCAGTGTTCAGAGGGCAAACAGAACTCTGTTGCCATGGCAACCTGACCTTAATGACATCTTTATGACCTTTCTTTTACAGGGCTATCATCATCCGGTGTCACCAACTCGAGAAAATATGATCAACTCTGGTCTTCCTCCAATGTCAACATTCAGAGGGCAAACAGTACATTGTTGCCATGACAACCTGACCTTAATCACATCTTTTTTTTGTTTTTTGCAGGGCTATCATCATCCGGTGTCACCAACTCAAGAAAATATGATCAACTCCGGTCTTCCTCCCATGTCAACGTTCAGAGGGCAAACGATACCTCCCTCGTCATCTTCATTTTCTAGTACGTCGCCGACGGTAAATGGTGCAGATATGGTCAGTAGTCGTGGTAACCAGGGTGCTTCACAACAAACAGGAGATGCCTTAGGCAAAGCATTAGCTTCTGTAAGTTTAAATGATGGTAAAAAATATTATTTCACAGTAATCCATTGATAACATAGTTGTTCTGTTATAAGTCAAGCTGGTACCCTCCAAAACAATCCAGAAATTTAGATCTATCTAGATTTTAAAATGATTAAAACAAATAAATTTGGAACCGTCTTTGAAGACACCTAAATTGTTTGGATCCAAAAATAATCTGGATCTGTCTAACAAGACATCCATATTTAAAAGCAATCCCAAAAATCTAGATCTGTCTTATAAGACATATAGATTTTTAGGATTGTTTTGGACGGAACAACCTCACAGGGTATAATCGATTCCGCTAATTTTTGCTTCCTGCAGAGACTGTACATCATATTTGGCTTCCACCGAGACTGTCCGCGATCTCTTGTTTCCTGCTGAGACTTCTGTACATGATGAATAACTTTCTGCAGAGACTGTCCGTGTGATTCTCGGCAGGAAGCAGAGTCATGTGGACAGTCTCTGCAGGAAGCCATTTTTCAAGGACAGTAGTCCCTGCAGGAAGCAAGAGTTCGTGGACAGTCTCGGCAGAAGCCAAATATGATGTACAGTCTCTGCAGGAAGCGAAAATTAGCGGATCGATTATACCCTGTGAACCTTGTCTTATGATAAAAGAGAAAAAAAATTCTTAAAACACTATCACACAGACTGATTTAAGGTAATTAGGGACAAATTGCCATCTTAAATACAAATTAATGTAGTACATATTGGAGATGCATGCATTTGATGTAATGACAGCAGACTAGCCTTTTACATGCTGTCACACCGTACCTGTATATTCTAGGTTTGGCCACTTTTAGGAGTGTTGTGATTTCATCGAAATTCTGTTCTGTTTCTTAAAGCATAAAATCACAGAGGTAATATTTTGTATTTCAGATATATTCAACAGATCATACTAGTAGTAGTTATGGTTCAAATCCCTCAACCCCAGTGTCTTCTCCCCCACCCATAACAGGTAAGTGCGTCCAAACTAGGTGTGTATCTCTGTGCTCAAGGTTAGAAGGTGTAACAAGGATGATTTAGCGATATCTTTCCTTATTTTTCCATACAAGTTATGTTGTGACCCCTCATTAGAACCGTCTCGCAGGGACGGTTCTAATGAGGGGTCACAGCATTATATTTTCAATGAGAAATAAGAAAAGTTGTCTCTGAATTATTCTCAATACCACCCAGATCTCCAGATATAGTGTTATGATGGTTGACTTGTGATTTTACGTCCTTTTAAACAGTATTTCAGTCATATCGAGTGGATATTGAAAGGTTGTGTGCATTGGAACCCCGTTTACAATCCTTTCAATTGATAATGAAAGGCTGTGTGCATTGGAACCCCGTTTACAATCCTTTCAATTGTAAACAGGGTTCCATTGCACACAGCCTTTCATTATCACCCACTCACCATCCTGATATGACTGAAATGCTGTTAAAAAGGACGTAAAATCAGAAGTGATCTGTCATAACACCATATCTGGAGATCTGGGTCACTCGCACATATTTAATGTAGATTTGAGGAAAAAAATCTGAAATAATACATTGATACATGTCAGAGGCTTACGAATTATTATGAGTAGTTATAAGCCTCTGTACATGATAAGTAAGGAAAAGGTTTTCTATTATACATACAGGTGTTTCCAATCAATATTGCAGAGAGAACATGAGTTTCAGGAATTTACCCTTGTCTTGGTGATTCACATATTCCATATTTAAGGGTTAATTCCATACTTAGATATCCTATGTTTATAGTGAAAAAGCACACAAGTAAGAAAAGCAGAAGAAGGGGGGGAAAACAGAAAAAAAAAAAAAAAACAGGAACGAGCTGTTAACCCTTAAAATTCCGAAATTGCAGACAACAAAATTCATGTCACCAAAAAAAGTTCCATCCAGTTTATATTGTATTCAGATTTCAAATTAAGCAGATTCAGATGAGGCAGCTCATTATTAGCCACCTCAGACTTATCTTTGAAAATGTATTGAAACGAACATTTAATAAAACAATGTTTTAAGTTTCTGGCAACTATTAATCATTCCAAATGTAAATGATATAATGTATTTTAATCTCCATTTCAGTAAGAGAATTTATTTTTCTTGAAAATTAATGTCATTGGTTGCATTTCAGGTACCTCTAGCCAATGGCAGAGGCCGTCACAAAATACATCTACCTCACCTCAGTTTAATGGTCCTCTTCACTCATTGGTAAGTTTGAATAGTGATTGACCAATCAGAGTATAGATTTCTTCAGGTTGTTGGATCACATAGTGTTTGTTTTGATACGCTGCACAGATAAATTTGACTGAATCTTCTAGGTACCTATGGTATTAATCCTATCAAATGCTGCAGGGGCATTGCATTTTACAGAAGGGGTTATTTAGAGCCTAAAGTGTAGTAAATCAACCACTGCTTTTTAGATGATGGGTATTCTTACAGGGGAAGCAGCTCTACTATTTTTGCCTCCCTATTCAGTATGGGTCAACACTTAAAGGAAAGAATTTGCTCCCCTAGGAGCAAATTCTTTCATTTATGAGTAGACCCCATGTCAAACAGCTACATCATCCGATGAAGCAAACAAGAATACATGCAAATTAATATAACGTTATTTTCGGAAAAAAGGTGAGGGCTTTTATTAGAGTAGGGGCATTTATAAAGATTAATACGGTAGCTTTTCTCCTTTATTATTTTACACTGTCCGGTTCACATATTCCCAATTCTAACAACACTTTGATGGAACTGCAAAGATTCACACTTCAAGCAAGGACTCTGTCACAAAATTTCAGTCAATGTTTCATTGGCGGATCCAGAAGTTTTGGATAGGTGGTTCAAATTAGCTAAGGGGGGTTTGATTTGTGCAGTTTGACCAGTTTTTCCTGAAATTCCCCATGAAAATGAAATAGTTTAGACTGAAGAGCAGGTTGATTTGAACCTCTGAGACCCTCTGAATCCGACACTGAGGAATTATTGACACTAAAATGGATGCGTAATTTGCACAGATGTCAGTTGAAATTTTTTTACACAGTCCTTGTCCAAGGTGCGAATCTTTGTGGTGCAATCAAAATATCGTAAGAACAGTAAAGACGTGGTCTCATTAGCCATACATATAGCTCCAGGAGTGTAGAACGGAGCATCACCATTTTCCCTTGAAGAGTATCAAAACAAAAATCAAGTGATCTCCCACCCTGGACTTGGTTCTTATTTTGTTTTTGATAGTGATTTTACACAGATTTTTTTTTTTACACAGAATTTTGCATGAACAATCTTATCAAGCCTCTCTTTTATTTGCCTATCTTCTGTTGCCATTTCATTTGCTAATTTACATGTACAGTAAATATTCTTAAGTACTTGGACAGATAGATCTCAGCTAACAGTGCAGACCCCAGGTCAGTCTGATCTGGGTCTGCACAGTTTGCACAGATCTGTCTGTCCGATTATTTACAAATTTTACGGTAAATAGTAGTTATGGGTTAATCTGTTCGAAAACCTGGGATAATTATCCTCATGCAAATTTTTGACAGTTTTGGAAATCTTAGTATATATGTTATGATGTTAAATGTTTATTTCTGAATTTTGGTGGTGACAGTTTGCACTTTTGTCTTTTACCATAGAAATTAAAAAAAAAATTTAAAAAAATGAGACACTTAAATAAATACCATAATGGAACAAAAGTGGAACAGTTTGATTTTACAAGGCAGTTATGCCTTCAAAAGATACAACTGGAATGGCAAGCAGTGTAGATGCTGATCAGACTGCTCCCTTAGGAGCAGTTTGTTCTGGGTCTGCACACTTTGCTCTTACCTACTGCTCCCAATGCTTTGGCCGGGCCGGGTAGCGCAATCGGTAGGGCACCTGACTCGTAAGTCAGAGGTCCTGGGTTGGAATCCGGGTCTGGCCACATACTTTCGTTTCTCCTTCCGCTGATTCAAGAAGGGCAGTTGTCAGTTACTGGCGAAAGTATGTGCACTTAGTACTGGTTAACCACTTAGGAGGTCTAAGCCTGCCCAGGAATAGTGTGGTTAGGTTAACTGACCGTCCCGACATGACCTTAGTTGTTTACCGTGGACGTTAAGCATCAAATCAACCAACCAACCAACCCAATGCTTTGAATTTTTAGGGTCATGTAAGTAAAGAGTTTTAGGGGGAGGTAAAAATGTAAAAATATCCCTTGGTCCTCAAAGTATATGTATACAGACCACCGGTTGAATTTTATATGATGTACCAATGCTCCAGGTAAAATGATGATTTTAGGATAATTCAGAGATAATTTTCTCTTTTCTCAACAAAAACATATGTTATGACCCCTCATTAGAAATGTCTCGGCAAGATGGTTCTAGTGATTGGTCACAACATGTATTTTTGATGAGAAATAGGGAAAATTATCCCTAAATTATTCCTGTTACCCCTTCTTATCTGGAGCTCTGTGTGCTATATATGTAATTATATATGATTAAGTTTATTTATTTGTATTTAGAATTTTTTATTTATTTGGATGTATTTGGATGTAAGATGGGGAGGGGGAAGGGGATTTCTCTCCAAAACAATTCCAAAATTCTAGATCCATCTTAAAAGATGGATCTAGAATTTTGGAATTGATTTTGGAAGGATAAAAAAAAATGATAAAAAATAAACATCTTATACCAGAAATTCATTAGACTGGTATATAAACAATTTATACCAGAAATTCATTAGACTGGTATATTAACATCTTATACCAGAAATTCATTAGACTGGTATATAAACAATTTATACCAGAAATTCATTAGACTGGTATATAAACATCTTATACCAGAAATTCATTAGACTGGTATATAAACATCTTATACCAGAAATTCATTAGACTGGTATACATGTTTGGGTAATTATGGCGAGAAAAAATGTCTTATAGCTGAATTATTGCAAAGTGACAAAACCAACAAAGTGGAATGTGTGCCAAGCAAAGACTCAGTTTAGCTTGGGCATCTGCCTAGTGTGATCAAAGTCTATGCTATCAGGGTAGAATTATCTTAGACCCTTAGCTACCCTGAAAGCTCACAATGAAGACTCTGATCAGACTGGGTGGATCCACTGCGACCATATGCCTTTTCGTTGGTTTTGTCGTGTTGCGGCTCATTCATGAGTGTACTTATATTTAAAGAAACCATTTTATCTTATAGCAAAATATAACAGGGGTAAGGTTTCAACACTCTTAAGCCTGGATATTGTTGCATTTTGGTGTATTTGCATTTTGGTGTAATTGTCAGACAGTTGTTTCTTTTCTTGCATTTTGAAATTAACATTTTTGAGTAATTTATAATAATCTAACAACCTGTACCAGTCCTTTTCCATTTTGAAATTTACAATTTGGTGTAAATATTTAGAAGTCTATTACTTTCTCCTTTTCGTTTTGGTTTCTACACCAATGGTGTATTTGTTGAACAATTGTACTTTTCCTTTTCTTTTTTGGAAATTTACCTTTTGTACCATTTCTTTACTTTTTGAAATATACCTTTTGGATATAATTGTCTGACAGTTTGTACATTTCGTTTTACCTGAAATTTACACTTTTGGTGTAAGTTCAGAGTCTGCACAGTTCCTTTTGTTTCTTAAAAATTTGGTGTAATTTTCTGGGTGTAATTGTCAGAAAATTTGGTGTAATTGTCTGGGTGTAATTGTCAGAAAATTTGGTGTAAATGTCTGAGTGTAATTGTCAGAAAATTTGGTGTAATTTTATGGGTGTAATTGTCAGAAAATTTGGTGTAATTGTCTGGGTGTAATTGTTAGAAAATTTGGTGTAATTGTCTGGGTGTAATTGCCAGATAGTTTTTACTGTGAATTTACAGTATGATCTAATTTTATGCTATTGTTGTTTTATTACATTGCAATTGTCAGGGGATTTATAGTTTTTAGCTCACCTGGCCCGAAGGGCCATAGTGAGCTATTGTCATACCAATGCGTCCGGCGTGCGTCGTGCGTCATGCGTCGTCCGTCAACACCTAAAAACAAATATTCAAACATCTTCTTCTGTAAAACTACTGGTCCCATGGTTCTCAAATTTCACATGGAGCATGACCTGACTCCAGGGTCTCAGAATTGTAAAATTGGGTCAGGTTGAAAATCCAGGATGGCCGCCGTTACTAAAAATAGCAAAAACAACAAAATAAACTTCTTCTCCAGAACCACTGGGTATATTTGTCTGAATTTTGGCATGGAACATCAGTGAATCCTTGGTATTCAAAATTGTAAAAATGAAAAAAATCTGTAGCGGAGTTTTGTCACAGTGACCTACTTTCTGTTTACGTGTGTAAATTTGCTCAAATGCCAATGTCAAAAAATGACCTATTTAAACAACTTCAAACAACTTCTTCTCTAAAACCACTGAACCCATGGATCTCAAATTTCACATGGAGCATGACCAGACTGCAGGGTTTCAAAATTGTAAAATTGGGTCAGGTCAAGAATCCAAGATGGCTGCCATTACTAAAAATAGCAAAAACAACAAAATCAACTTCTTCTCCAGAACCATTTGGTATATTTGGTTGAAAGTTTGCATGGAACATAAGTGGGACCTTGGTATTGAAAATTGTAAAAATAAAAAAAATCTATAGCGGAATTAGGTCACAGTGACCTACTTAGCGTTTACAAGGCCGATTTTGCTCAGATGTCAATATCTAAAGAAAATGCAACCAATTCTGACCAGATTTGGTCAGAAATGGTTCTTGAATGGAATTATTTCAATTTTGTGCCAGTTGACTATCCAAGATGGCCACCATGGGGGCCGTTACTAAAAATAGCACAAACATAAAAATGACAATTACTCAAGAACCCTTGAATGGAATTGGACCAATTTTGTGTCAGAATGTTCCTTGCATGAAGCCGTTTCGATTAATTGCAGTTTGGCATTCCAAGATGGCCGCCATCTGGTGTTACTAAAAATAGCACAAACATAAAAATGACAATTACTCAAGAACCCTTGAATGGAATTGGACCAGTTTTGTGTCAGAATGTTCCTTGCATGAAGGCTTTTCGATTAATTGCAATTCGACATTCCAAGATGGCAGCCATCTGCAGTTACTAAAAATAGCACAAAAGATGAAAATGACAATATTTCAGTAACCGCTGAATGGATTTTGACGAAATTTGGGTCAAAATGATTCTTGCATTGAGATGTTTCAAAAATATCTAACTGTAGACCAGTCATATTGGCCTCTGTTACTAAAAATAGAAAAATGTGAAAATTAGAAAATCTCAATGGAGTTGGGTTAATTTTGTGTCAGAATGGTCCTTTCATTAAGCTTTTTCGATTTTTTGCATTTTGACATTCCAAGATGGCTGCCATCTGCCGTTACTAAAAATAGCACAAAACATGAAAATGACAATATCTCAGTAACCGCAGAATGGATTTTGACGAAATTTGTGTCAAAATGATTCTTGCATTGAGAAGTTTCAAAAATATCTAACTGTAGACCAGTCATGTTGGCCTCTGTTACTAAAAATAGAAAATCACAATGGAATTGGACCAAATTTGTGTCAAAATGGTCCTTGCATGAAGGCTTTTCGATTTTTTACATTTTAGCAATCCAAGATGGCCGCCATCTGCCATTACTAAAAATAGTACAAAACATGAAACTGGCAATATCTCAGTAACCCCTGAATGGATTTTGATGAAATTTGTGGCAAAATGATTCTTGCATTGTGATGTTTCAAAAGTAAATATATAAAGACCAGGCAAGTTGGCCTCTGTTACTAAAAGTAGCAAAATGTGAAAATGAGAAATTCTCAGTGGAATTGGACCAATTTTGTATCAGAATGGTCCTGTTGCACAATAGCCAGGTGAGCGATATCAGGCCCATTTGGGCCTCTTGTTGCATCGTGAAATTTACACAAAATTCATGTAATTGTTGCATTTCAGTGTAATTGTCAGACAATTCATTCCATTCTTCTTCATTTTGAAATAAAACTAAAACTAAAATGAAAGTAAAACCGAACGTTATATTTTAACACCTATTTATAGCGCCAAAATTGAAATTGTTGAAATTACAAACATGTTAGATTCAGAAGAGGTGGCTCCTAATGAGCCACCTCATTTGGATCTACACTGTTTGCCCTCTAGTCTTTGAATTTCCAGAATGATATAGGCTAGGTTGCATGAATAATTTTTGAATTTTGCAGACCTAATTTTGTCATCTGCTTTTTAGCTCGCCTGAACGAGGTTCAGGAAGAGTTATTGCGCTACCCCCGGCGGCGGCGTTTGTGTTAGCAAAATGATAAAGTTTTACGTTAAAGTTTTTTATGTGATGGGCAAGGCACTGTCAGGCGAGCTATCCTGGCCCTGTGACAGGTCTTGTTTTGGGGGGCACTTTAGGGGTTAAGAACCCATATGGAAAGGAGGGTGTAGGAAATATGTGAACAGGGAAGATGTAGTTCAGTCCGTGCAACTGCAGCTGCCCAGGCTGATTCATGTCTTTTATTTTAGAAACAACTGTGCATCCTGCATGGGGACTAATTTTAGGCTTCACTTGCCTCATGTGGTATTGAAGGTCTTTTTCCCAACATTATGGCTGCAGAGCTCTAGATAAGAGGGAGTATTTGGTGATAATTAGGGATAATTTTTGTTAATGCTGTGTAAAACCATATGTTGTGACCCCACATCTGAACCATCTCAACAAGACAGTTCAGATGAGGGGTCACAACATATGGTTTCAATGAGAAATTAAAAAAATCATCCCTCAATTATCATCAAATACCCCCTTTTATCTACAGCTCTGTGTCCTTGATAATTTTTTTACAATAGACTAGCTCCCAGTACCGTAAACTTGCATGAATAATATATAAGGATTTAATGGCATTGAAAGTGTATCGTCTTTGAAGCTACTATATTCTTCTGCTGAGTCTTAAAACGGCACTGATTAGATCTCGTTAACATTTTATTGGTTCTTTATTTAGGGAATAATATGCAAAAGTACTTGTAGCAAGTCTACTGTATGATATTCGAATTTCATCAAACTTTGAAATTGGCATGTATTTTATATAAAGACCATTCCACAGAAAATACACCCATGCAGTTTCCTTTTCAACATGTAATCATAGACTGTGCAGATGCACGAACTGATCATTATCTGTTGCTTTATGCTAACCTTAATTTAGCTACCGTATTCAACCTAATTAGCACACATGCTCCTATAAGCACACATCATGGTAATTTTTGAGGCATATGACTATAAGCACTCATTTTTACCGGTTTATTTGTTTGCTAGTTTACAAGTACAGATACTGTCAACTTTTATTTGTAAAACATCTCTATACTTCTATGACCATTATTTAAGCAGCTTTTCTCCTACTTGTATGTTTAACCTTAAAATTTGTTTCCTTCAATCATTGACATGTGCGCTTACAAAAAAGAAAATTTACTACAAGTATTTGTATGCATTGTGAAAAAGTCAGTGCACAGGGTGCTGAAACACAGGCACTCATTTCATGCAATGTGAGAGCTCTACTCATACTCTATAGTGTATAGGGTATGAGTGGCTCACATTGCATGAAACGAGTGCCTGTGTGCTAAAAGGGTCGATTACGGTATGTATTCGGAAATACTACTATAAAAAATTCTAAAATATTGGGACACGTAAACTTATTACCAAAAGTCCTAAAATTGGAACAGTTTGGCTCTTCAATGCAGTAACAGCGTCCAAAAGAAGCAGGTGGAATCCCAGCAGGCACATAAGGTTGAACTGACGTCTTTCTGACGTCGATGTGACGTAATCACATCGCATCGACGTCAGTATGACATCATTTTGATGTCATGTGCCCGCTGGGATGGCAAGCAGTGTGAGCCTTGACCTGAGAGAAGTGGTGGCAGTACAGTGGATAATATGCTAGACTGCCCATATCCTGGGTTCACAGGTTGAATCCCCCACTTCCCCAGTTTTAAACTGAGGTCCAGTCTCGGCATGATCTACGTATTGACTGGACGTTAAACCCGAGTTTACTCACTCAATCAGGTTCTGCACTGTTTTATTATGTCTGTCTGTCCCAATTCCTATAAATTTTAACCCTTAATGCGCCAAAAAGCAGATGACAAAATTTACGTCTGCAGAATTTCAAAAAATGTTTCGTCCAAGCGATATCATATTGAGAATTTGAACACTAGAGGGCAAAAAGTGTAGATTCAGATGAGGTGGCTCTTTATGAGCCACCTCATCTGGATCTACACTGTTTGCAAATTTAACTATTTAGTTTCTGGCACTTTAAGGGTTAAGATATAAGCTTCTACAGATAGACTTGCTCTGACTGAACTGAGTCCCAGGAAAGTTTGATAAAGTTCATTGATTAATCATTGTTTCTGCCCTTGATCAAAAAGCCTAAAATTACAATATGTCACAAAAATTATTTGCCTTCACAAAAATGGTGGAAAAGCAGTTTGTTTTCAAATTTTGCAGACTTAATTTTTTGCGTCTGCTGATGGGGGACTTTCAGGGTAGAACTTTGATCTGTCACTGGTAAATATTTCCCTGAAATGGCAAACATTTATCAAACTGTCATTTCAGAGGCTTAAAGGAAAACACTCACTTAAATATGAACAGGCTTCAAATTATATATCATGATTAGCAATTTAATTTGGTGAAAATTCCATGAAAATTGGTCGTAAAATAAGAAAGATATGAAGATTTTAAAAAATCAAAATGGTTGTCTTGGAGGCCGCCATTTTGGAAAATCCTGTCAGGTGATAAATATTTTAATCTAGAATAAGAGCATTTATTGCTTACTTTTACCGTATTATTTAGTTTTGATAGTTTCTTTATGACGTAAAATATAGATTTATGCATTTCATTTATCTACAGTTTGTTTCAAACTTATTTATTTTTGACTGAGTTTATGACGTCATTAACTCACAGAGTTGCTGGTTCCCAGCTCAACATTTTAATATCTTTAAACTGTTATATCTTTCTTAATTTAAGTCCGATTTTCATGAAATTTTCGGCAAATTTAATGTTTTATTAGAGTATTCAATTTGAGTCCAACATCCATTTTAGTGAGTGTTTTCCGTTAATAATTATGAATGTTCATTTATTGAAATAGAGAAATAGATTGATTTTTTGTGGGGCAGAAACACTGATCAGTTTTCTAGCACTAGTACTATTCTCCATGGAACACTATATTGTCTTTGGTACCTGCATGTTTTCACCACTAACAGTAACAAGCATTATCATTGGTCCATTCATGTTCTTTCTGGCCAATAGAAAAGCGGCATGGAAGAGAGGCTTGATGATGCAGTAAATATACTGAGGGATCAGATTGAGGTAACTGCATGTGTTCTTTTCTCTGATTGGTCAGCTTTGTTCATCTAGATTATCTCTTAGATATCTTTCAAGTGTATCATCTTAAGTTAAATCATCGTTTTTACTCTTTAAAAGCTTTTGTTAATTTTTAGTGCACCTTTGCTTTTGCAAAGGTGACCAGTAAATATTTTTGACTATTCTGCTGCAAGTGACTTAGCATGTTTAGACATAGCATAAAAGCAGTGGGCAATATTCTTGATTGTCACCTGGTCACAGGATATGTAATGTCAGACGTAGCTTGAGCTTCCTTGAGTAATCAATACATACTAGTGTTGCATTGTTTGGTGATTAAACCACCGTTCCATGCCTTCTAAGAGCAACTGTCAAATTGATTGCCCAGTGGTACTTTAGACAACCTGATGCACCATTGCTTTAGGCCTGGCGGCCTCATGCAATAGTGTGTTGTCCACAGCACTGCATGGTGATAGATTTGACTATTTCTCACAAATGCATAAAATAGTTGTGTAAGACATACGTGTTTGCAGTGTCATGTTTTTAACCTTTAAAGCGTCAAAAAGCAGACAATAAAATTTATGTCTGCTAAATTTCAAAAACGTTTTTCAAAATCATTTCAAAAAAGGTATAACGTCTACGCTGTTTGTAAATTCAACTACTACTTTTATGGCGCTTAAAGTGTTAGTGAAAATCGGTCTCAGAGTCTTTGTAGCAGTCTCTTTATCTGGAGTCTGGGAATTAAGAGGTATCAAGTATTGATTCTTGATGTGGTAAATGTTTCAAAATTCACACATCAAGTAATTATGACAACAGTGCATGGGCACCCAGTGTAGACCCAGATCACACTGCCTAGGATGTATGCTGTTGGCAATTTACCAATAGTTTTGAGAAGGAAAAATAATATCACCTTCTCTGAGGATGAAATTTATGAGTAATTTCTGCTATTACTTTAATTATGTCCCCCCACCAAAGGTGAGGGGGGACATATTGTTTTCAGTGCGGATCCCGTCGGCGTCGGCGTGACAGTTTCTTGTATGCGCGATATCTCTTGAACCAATGGATGGAATTTCACCAAACTTGCATGGATATATCATTGGGACAAACTTAAGAGCTGATTAGATTTTGGTGACCTTGACCTCATTTTCAAGGTCACTGGAGGACTTAGATGAAATTTCTTGTATGCGCAATATCTCTTGAACCAATGGATGGAATTTCACAAAACTTGCATGGATACATCATTTGGACAACCTTAAGAGCTGATTAGATTTTGGTGACCTTGACCTCATTTTCAAGGTCACTGGAGGACTTAGATGAAATTTCTTGTATGCGCGATATCTCTTGAACCAATGTATGGAATTTCATTAAACCTGCATGGATATATCATTGGGACAAACTTAAGAGCTGATTAGATTTTAGTGACCTTGACCTCATTTTCAAGGTCACTGGAGGACTAAGATGACAATTTCTGGTACCCACAATATCTCCTGAACCAATGAATGGAATTTGGCCAAACTTTCATGGATACATCATTTGGACAAGTTTAAGAGCTGATGACATTTTGGTGACCTTGACCTCATTTCCAAAGGTCACTGGAGGACTTAGATGACAGTATCTTGAACCCATGATATCTCGTAAACTAATGGATGAAATTTCAAAAAACTTGCATGAATACATCATTTGGACATATTTAATAGCTGATTAGATTTTGTTGACCTTGACCTCATTTTCAACGTCACTGGAGGACTTAAATGACAATTTCTTATACCCACGATGTCCCCTAAATTAATAGATGGAATTTCACCAAACTTTCATTGATATATCATTGGGACAAGTTTACGAGCTATTTAGATTTTGGTGACCTTGACCTTATTTTAAAGGTCACTGGAGGACTTAAATGACAGTTTTTTGTACCCATGATATCTCTTGAACCAGTACATGGAATTTTACCAAACTTGCATGGATACATTTCCAGGACTAGCTCAAGAGCTGATCAGATTTTGGTGACCTTGACCTCATTTTCAAGATAATAAGGGGAGTTAGGTATGATAAATTTCACTAAAATTGATATGTCTCATTAGCCGTTGGCTTGATTTGCACTTTACCTTCATAGATATACCTTTGGGACAATCTCAAGAGTCTACTATGTTTTAATTACCTTGACCCTGTTTTCAAGGTCAAAAGCTAAACTTACAAATGCTTATTTTTTTCTCTTAAATGAGTTATACCTTGAACCAATTGACGGATATTCATCAGGCTTGCATGAATATATCGTTTGACAGGTTTAAGACTTGTTTAGCAGTTGGTGACCATGACCCATTTTTCAAGGACATAGTCTTATATGTAGGATATCTTTAGAACCAGTGGATGGATTTTCTCCAAACTTGCTTAGATATTTTATTTGTACAGGCTTTTTATTCATTAGAGGGGATGGGAAATGGGCTGGTGGGGGGACATCAGTTTTTCTCTGAAAAACATTTCTAGTTTTATTTCTTGATTCATGGTAATCAGTCTATGATTCTTTGATTTAGGCCTTCATAGTTATCAGTCAATGATTCTTTGATTCAGGCCTTCATGTTTATCAGTCTATGATTCTTTGATTTAGGCCTTCATGGTAATCAACCTACGATGCTTTGTTTCAGACCTTCAGGGTAATCAGTTTATGATACTTTGATTTAGACCTTCATGGTAATCAGTCTATGATTCTTTGATTCATACCTTCATGGTAATCAGTCAATGATTCTTTGATTCAGGCCTTCATGTTTATCAGTCTATGATTCTTTGCTTCAGGCCTTCATGGTAATCGACAAATGACTTTGATTCAGGCCTTCATGGTAATCAGTCTGACTCTTTGATTCAGGCCTTCATGGTAATCAGTTTATGATTCTTTGATTCAGACCGTCATGGTAATCAGCCTACTATGCTTTGTTTCAGACCTTCATGGTAATCAGTCTATGATACTTTTATTCAGACCTTCATGGTAATCAGTCTATGAATCTTTGATTCAGACCTTCATGGTAATCAGTCTATGATTCTTTGTTGCAGGGCCGGATGGAGGAGAGACTAGATGATGCCATACACGTTTTACGAAATCATGCCGAGGGGCAAATACCAGGGATGCCCCCGCACATGATCCCGTCTTCACATTCCAATGGTATTCTGGCGGGGTCTATGGGTTATGGCGGTGTATTGCCATCAGGACCTATGGACTCGCAGCATATGGTAAGTGCATAAAATGTCTAAAAACTGGGACACCTAAAATAATTACTGTAAATTCGTAATTGTCCTAAAGTTTTGCAGTGTAGGTATGTGTCTGGAAGATGCAGATGTAATGGCAAACAGTGTGTAGGCCCCCATTAGACTGCACCTTTAGGAGCTCCTTTAAGAGCAGTCTGACATGGGGCCCTAGAGGGAGCAAATTCCTTAAAAAATATCCCAAATTTCCAAGTGATACATCTAACACTCTTGAAGCAGAACAAAATTAACTTATGGATCTGTAAAATGTCAGGGAAAAATCAGGGAATTTTGAAGTGGACAAGTGCCAACCCTGTTTCAGAGAGGGGTCTACTCTTAAAGGTTATTACGGTAGAGAGTGGTCTACTCTTAAAGGTTATTACAGTAGAGAGTGGTCTACTCTTAAAGGTTATTATGGTAGAGAGTGGTCTACTCTTAAAGGTTATTATGGTAGAGAGTGGTCTACTCTTAAAGGTTATTATGGTAGAGAGTGGTCTACTCTTAAAGGTTATTACGGTAGAGAGTGGTCTACTCTTAAAGGTTATTACGGTAACATCTCAATAATCATTTGGCACTTCTCTAAATTTGGGAGGCTCAGCTGTATGAAAAAAAAGTGTGAAAATCATCAGCAACATGTGGTTTTTATTAGCTGCTAATTTCTTCAGCACTTTTATTGAAGTGCTTGCTATTAAAAACAAGATAAATAAGATTGTTTATATTACTTAGATCAAAGAAAAGATAAATTAATTCTTGCAAGGGAATTTCTAAGGAAGGGTAATCAATGTTGCATGAATGTGTGAAGATTGTTAGTTTATAAATTAAAAAAATTAAAAAAAGTTTCTAAGTTTGCTCCCATGATATTGCTTGGATGAAACATTTTTGAAATTTCACCGATATAAATTTTATTCAAGTAAAATTCGAAAATTTCACTGTTCAAATGACTGATGTTTAGCGAAGTCATGTAAAATTAGAAAATTTTTGTAATTAAATTGATGGTGCCAAGCAAAATTTGAAAATTGCAAGTTAATATTTGGTAGATCTATCAGTTAGTTAAAATTTAAAAATTTTCATAATTAATAACTTGGAACTTTCAGTTGATTAAATCAAGTGAGGTAAAAGCCTCCTGTTTAACCCATTGCATTCTGGGTATTTTTGTATGTCTGCTGAAATTGTCATCTGCATCAAAAATCAAGAACATTTTGACAATATTGATCTAACTAACTCTTGTAGAATGATGTCTAGGCAGTAAAAGTTTGGATCTCAGATCAGGCCACATCTGGACCCAAACTGTTTGCCCAGAAAGGGGTATCTTGAATGGAATGGGTTAAATGATATTGGCAGAGGACAGCAACGGCAACACTATTGGCAGAGTCTAGTAAATTTTAGAAATTTCAACACTGCAGAGCTTTAGATAAGAGGGAGTATTTGGTGATAATTGGGGATAATTTTTGCTTATTCTGCATAAAAACGTATGTTGTGACCCCTCATCTGAACCGTCTCGACGAGACGGTTCAGATGAGGGGTCACAACATATGGTTTCAATGAGAAATAAAAAAATTATCCCTCAGTTATCATAAAAAAAACCTCTTATCTAAAGCTCTATTACAGACTGATGCTAGATAATTTATTGAGTAACAGTCAATGCCAAATTTACAACATGGTAAAGTGTACATCAAAATTGAAAAATTTGACTAAGATTGTCAAACATTTCATTAGTTCAAATATTGACCATCTTGTGAAATTGGAAAATGTCAGTTATAACCCTTATCAGCATTTAGCAAACAGCAAAATTTATGTCAGCGAACAAAATTTATATTGGTGAAATTTCAAAAATGTTTCATCCAGGCAATATCATGGGAGCAAATTCCTGCAGAAGGTCTCGATACAGGCATAGGAACTAACACATTGGAAAAGATCATTCTTGCAAGTTTTTTGACAGGCCACAAAAGAGAAATAATTGCATTTTCACTTGACTGTTTGAATTTCCACTCTGGAAATATGTAAACTATTACCTTGAAGCATGGCGAATATTGAAAGCACCTGTTGTACAGTAAATTGAGATAAGTTGAAGATTCCAGGTTTATAATCAGATTTTTCTGTAATCTAGAATTACCCTTTTATTGGTTCAGGAAATGTTCAACTCTTTAAGCCCCAGTGACGAAATTAGCAAAATTTGCAAACAGCATTGATCCTGATGAGGCGGCTCATGATGAGCCGCCTCATCTAGATCTACACCGTTTGCCCTCTAGTCTGTGTATTCTCAATGTGAAATGTCTTGGACAAGGCATTTTTTAAATTTTTGCAGGCGTTAATTTTGTTGTCTGCTTTTTTGGTGTTTAAAGAGTAAAAGGAAAAAAAAAAAAAAGGAAGAAGAAGAAGTGAAGAAGAGAGTGAAATGGGAAGGAACCTTTCCTGACCCTTATAGGACTTAAAAATAGATCTATAGAAATTTATGTCTGCAAAATTTTATCCAAGCTACATCATATTGACGGTGCAAAGACTAGAGGGCTAATGGGGTAGATTCGTATCATATGGCTGATAATGAGGTCTCATCTGGATCTACCCTGTTTGCAAGTTATACTGTTTTAAATATCTTGTTCCTCACATTCTATAATGCAGGGGGCATATAGTGTTCGGTTGTGTGTACATGTGTATGTTATTATGTACGTACATCCGTCTGTCACAAGCAGATCTCAGCAGATCTCAAGACGAAGCCTGCAAAGATCCAAAATGATTTATGTAAGAGGAGTTGAACACACAAGTACATACCTGTCAACTCTCCCCCATAAATAGGGAGTCTCCCTATTTTTGGAGGGACTCCCACTCTCCCTCCCTCCTGTGCCAAAAATAGCCAAATCTCCCTATTTTAAGGACATCTCCCTATTTTTTGTTGAAATTTTGAGATTTTATCTTCAAATAGTATGAAATTTCTAAATATCTCCCCCATGAAAATTGTCAAGACTTTTGGAGTGTGTGCAGTTTTACTGAAAAAGTCTGCTGAAATGGTCGTTTTCACGCTTTCTCCCCCATGAGATTTTCTAAAAGTTGACAGGTATGCAAGTAATGACTCAGTGGGTCTTCTCATGCCAAAAGATGACTGAGTTGCAAAAATAGCCAAAGAGTCACATGCACATCTATAGACCTTTGAGATGAAGCTGCAAAGTTTCAAAATAATTATGAAAAACTGCAGGAGTTGCACACGCTAGGTATCTACTGTCTAGGGGTGATGAGGCCACACAAAGCTATTATAGTTTCTTCAAAAAGGCTGGAGATTTTCACCCAAAACTTATCACCAAACACTGTATGCACGATAATTTTCGGGGTATTCCATTTTTCGCTGTATTTCACGGTAACTTAGAAACCGTGAAAATTAAAATCGCAAAATAATTTCATGTTTCTTACAAAATATTTTCAGTTGACACAGTGTCTGTATATTTTGTTTCTGTTTGCTTCGGTAAATTCTAGTACTTTTCACTTGAGCCAGTTCTTTCATTAACCTGCGGCCAGGTTGATGAAAGAACTGGCTCAAGTGAAAAAGAAACAGTTATACCTTTCGAGCATGTTGATAACCGCAAAAATTAAAAATCACGAAAATTAATGTTTATGTTTTTACCCTAAACCGTGAAAATTTGAACCCATGAAAATTACCATGTATATGGTACTCCCCTGATCTTGAACTGAAATTTTAGGACAGTTATGGCAAATTATTGAGTTGTCCCAACAAACAGGGTAATGACTGTACTTTGCACCTGTGCTTCACCTGTTTTAATAATTATACCAGTTTTAGTGCTAATAATTTGAAATCTAATAAATGTATCAAATTTTTACTGCAATCCCCTCCAGGCCACACACAGTAGTTACAACCCCAAAGTTACCATTTAAAGCACCAAAATATCAATCCATTGAATTTGCAAACAGTGTAGAGCCAGATCAGGCAGCTCATCATGAGCTGCCTTAGCTGGATTTACACAGTTTGCCATCTAGTCTCTGAATGCTCAGGATTAACATGTTTTGAAAGTTTGCAGATGAAAATTTTGTTATCTGCTTTTTTGGCGCTTATTAAAGGTTAAAAGGTCTGGGATTGAAGTTTTCTTCTCAGACTAATGCAGCTTTACTCACACCATGTCAATCCTATAGAATATCCCAGGGTGTGCACTGGGCCCCAGAAAATGAGCGACATGAAGTCGCTTTCCAGCTGAAGCCGAGCGACTTCTAAAGAAACAAGGCGAAGTGGGACGTTTGTAATTTTTTCAGGTCCTATCGGAGTTAAAACTCAAAACTGAAAGTACAAGTTATGACCTTGTCAGTAACTTTGTTCCCAGCCCAATTCGTAATAAATTTCCACATCAGCGCAGACTGATCGTTGTTCATTCATGTACGTTTAATGTGAGCACAGAAGACTCGGATAAGACTGCGTGGACTTGCAGGCTGATCTATGTCAGTTTTCTTTGAATGTGCATCAATTATCTTTCTTCCTGACACACCTGTACAAATCTGCACGTGCCATCGATCGATATCAGTGTCTAGCGGTGTCTTTGAAGTTTGCTTACGATCAGTGTGTTGCGACACTGAATGTACCAATGAAGTCTCCGACAGCTTGCTCATCTGCAGAGACTGTTCAGAGGGTACGTCTTTGCTAGATATTTCTCAGCATCCATACATATTGATGCGAAAAGCCAAGATTCTGATAGCGCGGATGCGCAGGCTGATCCGAGTCTTGTTCCTCTATTATATAACTTCCGCTTAGCTTGTTTGTACGGAAAAACTATGATCAGAAGGCGCGATTTCGGTCGTCGGCTCAATGCCGGTCTGAGTTTTCTCAAGTTAATTCTAAACCAGCACCGTACATAGCGCAGTGTAGTTGTATATGGAAACAAAATCTGACCATTAGGACAAGACTGCGCAGGCTGGTTTGGACATTTGCACACCCACAATGCCAAACGCGTGGAAGCGATCTCACCGCTCCCAAGGCTACTTTTAAAAGGTACTTAATTGCGTGTGCATACGACGCAGATTAGCATGCGCACTCGCAAAGTCTGATGAAAGCTAACTCGATGAACAATCTATCAAAGGAAGACTCTGATTAACTTCAGTTAAAAACTTCAGTTCAGTTTCTCCATTAAAACATATCTGAACATGGCGTAAGGTCTCATTTTACCCGACACATAGAAAATATTTTAAGTCACAGTGGACAGTCGCTGCATGGGAAGTCCGGTGAACTCATGACCCGCACCACATAAAATGTATCTTATGGAACATGCGAACAGTGCAGACTGATAAGCTTCTTCGGAAGTATTCGCTTTTCAAAGGGTAACGGTGACGCTCATTTCACAAAGACCTTATTAGCGGTCAGAAAACACCAATCGCATTACAATATTGCGCAGGCTGATATGAGTCTTTGCTATCAGCGTATGTCTGGGTTAAGATACCTTCTCCCGTCTCTCGGTTCAATCTGACACATTGAGTTGCATGTGTCAGAGGCGGCGTCCTTTGATCTGAAACTGAAATCAACCAGTGGGATTAGACACACGTGTCTGACTGGTTACCGTCTTTAACCGTTGCACTACCAGTTTTACGCTCGATAATCGCATTTACATTGATCTAAATGCGTAAGTCGCACTGGTCGCCAATTTTTCCATGTTTTTTAGACATAGGATCGTTCATTTGCCGGTTCATCCCCAAAACGAAACTGAATATGTGACAACAACGTAGACTACGATTCGACGAGAATGAGTAAGTCTCGGGTAATGCATTGGCGAAAAGTGCAGCCCGGCGTCGGGGTTACACTGTTCGCAGAACTTTCGCAATCATAAAATTCTATGATAAACGATGTAGATCATAACCTGATGCGCTGTCCTGGACTTGTCTACACGACCAGCATTAACATTCTGAACTTCGAAGAATGCGATGATCATTTTAAGCCTACCTAAGTGAGTACTGTCGTCATATCTACTCTGCTCGTTATCGCCCTAGTTGAAAGATAAGAAAATCTAAATCATAACGTAAGAAATCAATACAGACCATGATCAGAATGTGCTTTACTGTGTAATACACCTGCGGCTAGCGGGATCAAAGCTCTATCGCTCGTCACTTAGTGGATTAACTGTACTACCGTTGGCTTTGCCTTGGTGTTAACTTTACCGACTTGATGTTGGCAACACCTATCGAGATCAAAGCTCAATCAGTGTCGGTGATGCGATTAACGCTGATAAATGAAAGGGGGCTTTGTTAATTGGCGTTGAAATTTGATGTACTGGCGTCAGTCATTTTGACGAATGATTGATCTTACGACCCAGAAAAACAGGGCGACTCGAACTTCGCTTTTCGGGAAACCCAGGGCGAAGTTTTGAGCCCCAAGGCGAAGTTATCGCCCAACTTTGCCTGCAATGCACACCCTGATATCCCTGCTCTGATAAATACCCCCCTCCCCCCCCCCCCCCCCCCCCCCCCCCCCTCCTCCGCCTTAGGCTCTTTTACTGAAGAGATTGTTATTTAGACTTTCCAAACCTGCAAAATTCCAGGCATGAAATCCACGGATATTTTAGTTTATGCATGTTATTTGAGCTGCGACACGAGAAAACCAACAAAGTGGTTGTGCGCAAAGCGCAGACTCAGATCAGCCCAGTCTGATCAGAGTCTTCGCTTTGTACTTAAAGGGTAGCTAGGGGCCTAAGCTACCTCTATGCGGACAGCAAAGACTCTGATTAGACTGGGTGGATGCCCAGGCTGATCTGAGTCTTTGCTGGCTGCACAACCCCTTTGTTGGTTTTCGCGTGTTGCGGCTCATTTGTTCAAGGTATCATGATTCACATGTTATTTCTATTTCTGCAATTATACCAGCTATTTTAGTGATGTCAGAGGGGGCTATTTCTCTTCCATACTTTCTCTTCCATACTTATAATCACTCAATACTGTTTGTTGGACGCATTTTCTGAGTGGCTCATGTTGGACTCTAAATGATAGCCACCTTTTGTAAAAATGCAATGCCTGTAGGGCGTTCAATAAGATTTATACTGTAGATTTTCTTGAGTTGGTCTTGTCAATTTAATCGTTGGGATATTTCTACTTTCAGAGTGGTAATTCAGACAGCCAACCACATATGTCCAGCTCACAGGAGAACCAAAAGTCTTTTAAATGTAAGTATATAGCGGGATCACATGGTTTAGAAGAGGGGGTAGTGTAATGGATAACATGTTGGACTACCAATCCAGGGGTTTTAAGATCGATCCCCAGCTTCTTGGGGCTTTTGGATGGGACGTTAAACCGAGTTCACTCTCCATTCAGTCACTGTTTTTTTGTCTCACCTGAGACATTAGAGCCGCGATGCGAGAAAACCAACAATGTGGTTATGCGCCCAGCGAAGACTCAGATCAGCCTGGGCAGCCACCCAGTTTGACCAGACTCTTCGTTAAGTGCTCAAAGGGTTGCTAAAGGCCTAAGCTACCTCTATGCGGACAGCGAAGACTCTGATCAGACTGGGCGGATGCCCAGGCTGATCTGAGTCTGCGCTGTCCGCACAACCACATTGTTGGTTTTGTCATGTCACGGCTCATTAGTATTACTATTCCGGTGTCTTCATTGGTGGCGTAAATGTTTGTCAAGTTTTCAATTTCAAGTTTAGCTCTGGGGTCGGTTGTTCAAAACTTATGATGTTGTTAATTAATGTTTCGTTAAAATTTCAAATGTTAATATCTCAAATATACCGATATTGTTTGTTGAAATAGTGTGAGAAGCTTTTGCAGTGCAAAATCTACTTACATGCCTTTGCAGAACAAAAGCTACTCACATTTTTTAACAAAAAGTAGTGTATTTGATTATAAAGTCATAAAACACTTAACGAGTTGGCCTCTTAACAAGCTCATTAGGCTAACGATGCTTTGAACAACTGGGCCCTGGTTTGTGACATTTGGATGACAGGCAAAACACCTCATCCGGTGATGTTCTTGTGTTTGATATGCTGCTCAAAAATGTGAGTGAATCTATGGTTATGGTATGATAAATAGCTTATTATTGCTCTTGATAATATTTTGCACTCTTTGACTTGTGTGTAAATTCCATCTTAATCTTTTGAATGCATATCTGCATTTCAAAACAAAACTGTTCCATTTTTCGGACAAACAGTTATGATTTTAGGTTTCAATTTTTAGAATTTTAAAGCAAATAATGTTTTTTCTGTAGCTGATTCGGAACCATCAGAATCCAGTAAAGAGGTTGTAAAAGCGGAGAAAATTGACGATACAAAGAGCGAGGCATCAACTGAGAGCAAAAGCAGTACGGCAGAAAAATCAAAGTTAAACCCACCACCAACGAAACGATCAAGGTACGCTTTGTATGCTTAACCCTATTGCACTCAGAACGGCCAAAACTCTATTGAGTTTTGGCCATTCTGAGTGCAATAGGGTTAACTTAAGGTGAATGGATATGTTATCAGGGAAAGCAACTTTACCATTTGCTTTTTGTGCCCCTTAAGGCTTATAGAGGCACCTCCAAGGGCGAACACTCTGCTATACAAATATTTGTCTCCTCTCAGATAGGGGACAGTCCAGTCATATGTTGGTCCATCCATGTGATCACAATTGCATTGAAAGTACAGCAGAACTTCAATGGCTCGAACCCTGATTGCTTGTCAGCCCTACCTTGCTAGAACTTTTATCTGCGTCCCTAGAAGGCAATTTGTATAGGAAGTTACCCTGGATGGCTAGAACTACCCTTGGCTGTAACTAATTTTCATGGTCCCAAGCCTGTTAAGCCATTGAAGTTCTACTGTATCTTTTAAGTCCATTTCAAACTATGATATCTAATGGGTAGATGGGTGTGTGATTCCTCAGTGTAAGGTCAATAAAGTTTGGCTCAAACATGAACTACCCTCCTACATCAGTAGATGTGGGTTTAATCCTTCAGTCTCATTTCCCACATATCTATGGAACCAACAATTATCATACATGGCATTGAGTATCTTCTCAGAATGGTCTCAAGAGTTGTTGCTTTTATTTCAAACAATGTATGCCATGCTCCGCCAATTTTTCAATGACATTACAAACTGAAATTCTTTCAATAGAAACTTCAGATTTTCTCAAACAAATAATTATTCTCAACTGATTTAATTCCGTGTTATATGACATGGCCCCGAGGTTATAAAACTTTTTTCGTGCTCAACTCAGCTGAGCATGAAATTTAAAATGCCCATTAATATAAAAATACCAAGAACTTCAGCATTTTTCAGGCTCAGATAAGCCAGGAAGGCTATTTTTTCTGCTCATAAATATTAAAATGCCAACAATTGTTGGCATTTTAAAATTTATGAGCAGAAAAAATTTCATGCTCAGCTGAGTTGAGCATGAAAAAAGTTTTATAACCTCGGGGCCTGGTGGGCTGCAGAATCCTTGCCTGGTTAACTCAGTATGTAGTGTAAGGGCTTCTTTGTGACAGTCTTAGGGTTCCCACGGTCAGGGAAAAGGAAATTTTTTTCAAGGTCAGGGAATTTTGTAACTGGTCAGTGAAATTTGAAAATTGAGCAAAGGTCAGGGGAAAGTGAGGGAATTTTGTAATCACAGGTTGAGGTCTGAGTAATGAAATTTTAACAAACAATAGAAAGAATGAAAATACAAGACTATGGCAGTTTCTTTGAGGCTAAATCTTTGATTTTTGCTAAATAATTTTTTCTAAATATATACTTAGCACAACTTCTAACTTTTAAGTCGGGTGCCAGCATTTATTATACCCCCGGCATACGAAGTATGTCGAGGGGTATATAGTTTTTGTCTTTCCGTCCGTTCGTCCGTTCGTCCGTCTGTTCGTCCGTCCGTCCGTCCGTTCGTCCGTACGTAAGTTAACATTTGCGTTAAAGTTTTGTGTTAGGTTTTTTTCTTTTGCTTCTGTTATCCAGAGCTTGTTCATAAGTGCTTAATGTTACTACAGGATGTATACCAATCAGTATGCATCACCTTGATGCTGCTGCTGGCCAAAGGTCAAGGTCACAGACTTAGAAATTCTTATAACATATGCGTTAAAGTTTTGCGTTAAGTTTTTTTCTTTTGCTTCTGTTATCCAGAGCTTGTTAATAGGTGCTTAGTGTTACTACAGGATGGATACTAATCAGTATGCATCACCTTGATGCTGCTGCTGGCCAAAGGTCAAGGTCACAGACTTAGAAATTCTTATAAAATTTGCGTTAAAGTTTTGCGTTAAGTTTTTTTCTTTTGGTTCTGTTATCCAGAGCTTGTTCATAAGTGCTTAGTGCTACTACAGGACGGATACTGATCAGTGTGCATCACCTTGATGCTGCTGCTGGCCAAAGGTCAAGGTCACAGACTTAGAGATTTATATAACAGTTGCATTAAAGTTTTGTGTTAAGTTTCTGCTTTTGCTCTGTTTTCATGAAGGTCTTTACTCGAACTTGTTGATATGTGCTTATTGGTACTACAGGATGGATACTGATCAGTTTGCACCACCCTGATGCTTCTGCAGGCCTAAGGTCAAGGTCTCAGACTTAGAAATTTCTACAGCAGTTGTTTTAAAGTTTTGTTTCAAGATTTTGCTTTTGCTCTATCATTTTGACAGCTTCTATTGAAATTTGTTCAGATGTGCTTAGTATTACTACAGGTTGGACACATATTAGTACCTAAGGGCAAGGTCACAGACTTAGAAATTTATATAACACTATTAGTGTTAAAGTTTGTATTGAGCTGTATCTGTTTGCTTATGTTTTTGATATACTTGAATGGAACCTTTTGATGTGTGACTAGGTTTACTGCGAGGTTGAGACAGTTTTGTTGACATCATCTGACTGCTGCTGCTGATTGTAGGTCAGGGTCACAGACTTTGAAATCTATATAACCATTTGTGTTAAAAGTGAACTTTAAGTTTGTATTGTTTTGATTATTGTGAAATCTTCAGATGTAGCCTAGTGATATGTGCCTACATGGGCATGCAAAATTTATTTCCTATAGGTGGTGGCGCTGGCCGGGGGTATACGTGAGCCCCTGCTCACTTGCTCTAGTTAATCATGCACAGAGATGAATAAGCATTGGCAAAAACTACATTTTGGTCAGGAAAAATGGAATTTGGTCGCAGAAAAGGGAATTTAGTTTTCTCAGCATTGTGGAAATCCTGAGTCTGCAGACAAGCAAGACACATATATGCAGTGTTTCATGGAACTCTTGTTTTGCACATGGTTGGCCTATGGCTTATGTTCTGCCACTCATATATTTTAGAAAATCTGATGGAGGAAGAAACTCAACGATAACAAGCCTCGGATCTCTTGACGATGATGGGTAAGCATTGTGCTTTAATTCTTAAAGCGCCAAAAAAAGCAGACGACAAAATTTATGTCTGCAAAATTTCAAAAATAATTTGTGAAAGCTTTATCATATTGAGAATTCAAAGACTAGGGGGTAAATGGTGTAGACCCAGATGAGGCAGCTCAAAGTGAGCTGCCTCATCTGGATCTACACTGTTTGCAAATTCAGTGGTTGTCATTCATGGCGCATTAAGGTTTAAGTAAGATTTGATTGATAATGAAATGAGCTTTAAAAGTCGATGTGTAATATAATACTTAGCGGTCATTGGTAAACCAGATAAGTCTGCAGGGGTGTCAGTAAGAGGGGGGAGGCGATGAGTTTTCCCTTCTACTCAGGCCTTATCCCCCGCCTATATTTTGGAAAATTATATAGGAGTTGTATGGAAAATATGTGAAATCTCCGCCTACTTTGCTTTGACCCCTGGGTGCCAAAAATGTTAATGAAAGCCCTGGTCTGTGGAGGGGAGCTTTAATGACTTAAGCTTTAGTAAATTTGCTCACCAGATCACTCGGGAGGGGGGAATGTTTCTGCCATGTCAGTCAGAAGAGTGTACATAATTTTACTCACCAGATTAATCAGGGCAGGGTAACTTTAATGATCTATGAGTTGGGAGAGGGAAGCTTTTGCTCACTAGATCAGTCAGGGGAGGGTAGTTTTGATAAATCTACTCACATCAGTCACGGGAGGGGTATATTATTTAATCTGCTTACCTGAGGGAGGAAGAATAAACTGATCTAGATATTTGGGGTCATTCCAGGCAGAGAGGAGAAAATTCTCTTTTATAGCCAGAGCCCTAGATAAGAGGGAGTATTTGGTGATAATTAGGGATAATTTTTGTTCGTTCTGGATAAAAAACTTTTGTTGTGACCCCTCATCTGAACCGTCTCGACGAGACGGTTCAGATGAGGGGTCACAACATATGGTTTCAATGAGAAATAAAGAAAATCATCCCTCAATTATCATCAAATACCCCTCTTATCTACAGCTCTGTATAGCCAAATAAATACCTGTATTTTGATTTTGACAGTAGTGAGGTTGATGACCCCAATGAATCTCCTGAAACAAAAGCCGAGAGAGAAAGATTACGACGGCAGGCTAACAACGCAAGAGAACGGTAAGAACATGGTCAAGATAGGCATACAATAGAACTTCAATGACTCAAACATGCTTAGGACCTTGAAAATTTGTTCCAGCCCAAGGTAGTTCCAGCCATCCAGGGCTTGTTTCTATATAAACTGAATTCTAGGGACCCAAGAACGAGTTCTAGCCAGGCATGGTAAACAAGCCATCAGGGTTCTCGAGCCATTAATGTTCTGCTGCATGTATAATAACTCCATTTTAAGGATCTGATTTATAATAATCCATAGTTATAAATGTCTTGCATTTGACCATTGATTCAAGGTCCTTGGCATAACATCAGTTACATTCAGTGTTAAGCACTTGTTTTGGAACTCTGTAAGCATACAGCTTCCGTTCTAATCCCATAGCTTGTACTGCTATGTAATTTGTACATGTATATTATATTTATGTCTGACAATGGAAAAGCAAAATAAATACCGTATACAAGGTATTTTTCACGGTGTTCTGCTATGTAATTTGTACATGTATATTATATTTATGTCTGACAATGGAAAAGCAAAATAAATACCGTATACAAGGTATTTTTCACGGTGTTCCATTTTTCGCGGTATTTCGCGGTCACTTAGAAACCGCGAATATTAAAATCGCGGAATAATTTCCTGTTTCTTACAAAGTATCTTCTGTTGACACAGTGTTCATATATGAGCCCGTCCATATAGAAATCGACCTTATGACATAAAAAATCGATTTTTAGGTTTTCTGTTATCTGAATGCGCATGCCATTATAGAACAAAAAGGTAAAAACCGTTTGAAGTTATCTTGATTTTTAAGGACGTTATGGCAGTTTTAAACACACCGGTATCTCATGAAATTTGCCAGAATTAAAAACGTAACGTCACGTCACGTTACACTGGTATGGATAACGTCATTACCAATGTTTTCCCTTGAAATGCGTATCATTATTATTAACGTTAACACAGCAAACGCATGTAAACAGTATGAGTAAATTTTCCTGTAACACAGCTCTTGACTTTGGTCCCACCCTGGGACATGCCTCTTCGGACAGGTAAAAAAAGATGGAAATTTTGATTCAGGTAAATGTCATACCAAGTATGACCCCTTTACCTCGAATGGTACATGTGTAATCAAGACATATATTTTCCGAAAAGCAGCTCTAACAAAAATATACTTGATATTCGGACTGACCGACATGCTCAAGTATTGTCGCACGTATGGACAATCCGGAAACTTCATACCTCCGGTGCTCCTACGGCTTCGAGTGCATAAAGCAAAAAAAACATCTTTTGATGTTTTGAAATACTTCAACAGTTTCTAAAGATGAATAAGCAATGAACTTAAAGTTTGTAATTTTCTTTTTAATAAAGCAAAGAATTTGTTGTTCCTGTGCCAGAGTCCTTCAGCAGCATTTTAACTTTAAGAATAGACTTATTTCGGAAGAGCTACGTGGTTCGAGGAAGCAAAAAAAGAAAGTCACAAAAGTTGTTTCCCTTAGTAAAAATGGCGGGAAATCATGGACATGTACCACACGCCACTTCACAAGAATTATCACTTCTACTTTGGAGCATCTTTTCACCATACAATTTACCAGACCAAAAGGCCGATACTATAGATGCAACTAGTGGACACAAAGACACTGATGCGAAGGCTGAGTTTATTTGCATACAAATGATAGCATGCATGTTTTATTAAAGTCTCCATATTCCTATCAGTTGTAAAATTGCCTAAACACAAATTGTTTTGAAAATCAGTTCAACCTTCATGATTGATGATAAAATGTGGGTTGATGAGCATATACTGTGCCAGATAACTGGCAAAAAAAAACTGTCTAACTGCTCAGCAAAACACAATTTGTTGTTCTAATTTCCCGTCCAGCAGTGCAATATAAACAAGGGTAAGGCAATAAATTGGGTTCAAGGCGTGTATGTTGTATTTCTACCACTTTGTTCAAGCTAAAATCTCGAAAGGAGGTCACTTTACTTGCCAGCTTAAAAGACTCAAATAATTTTTCGACCTTTTTATGTGAAACTCAGTGACCTTTTATTATGAGTTTCTCCCCTCCCGCTTTTCAATCTCCACACCTATGCCAGCTTTTGGTTAAAACGGATTTCTTGATCATATAGGCGTTTTTTAGAGAGAGGACGTGATCTTATATTTTCTGTGTCCGTAACAAAAATAAAATCGTCACTATGGTATCAGGTATGAACTTTGAGTTACCAAACTGCGGAAAAGCAAACAAATCACAATTTTAAACGAAAATAATATCATATTATTTATCTTAAAAGCGCCATTGCTCTATCAGCATGAAACATTTTATCGTGAGGTATCGCTGCAAGCTTCTCACTACAGTTTCGCCCCGAGTTTCGCCATTGATTATTATCGTGATAGGTGATAATTATCGTGATAGGCCGGCTGTGAACAACGAAACGTCCTTGAGTTTCCGATAAAAAAGATTAAAATAAAAAATAATTATTTCATTTTAGTTGGCAACTAAAATGACCTACTTTCGATTTCACAAGCTTTATTACATGGTAAAACACAAGGTACAGGAGGTAAAAATACAAGGTACAGGCGTTTAATATGTAATAAATATACAATGTACAAAAATATAGGACAAGGATCCCATTGATTGCATTTCATTGCTTAACGGGGATCCAGAGACAAAGACTGTATTTTAACGGAGAGACTTATATTTTGTTTTCAAAATACCTTGTTCCTTCTTTTTTGCCAGTTATATGATACAAAAAAGCATATCAACTTACCTATTAGCACACATTCTGAAGGCTATACAGTTTTATAATGATTTGTATTTCGACGGTTTTTGCCACTGGTAGGACTATAGATACTTTAATTTATCTTACAAACTATGATCCACCAAACACCAGCAATATAAACAGGGAAAACATAAAAATAAAAAAAAATGTATAAGCTTAAAGAAAAAACAAAACAACCAGACGGACTTTAGACTTAAACTCGCAATTTTCATCTCAATGGACAAGGAATGTAAGTAGATCAAAATGGTTCAGGATCTCCGAAAACTGTGTTAAAATTGGAAAGCGTTTTGTCTGCCTCCATTTAGATACATTAAGCTTCAGACGAAATTTCTTTATGCCGCCCTTTGCCGTTTGTCACCCGGCGCAGGCAGGAGAGGATTGATTGATTGATTTTTTTTTGATTTTTTTTTATTGATTTTTTGGGGGGGTGGGGTGGGGGGGGGATTACGGCCCTTTGAGACAGTATTTCAGTCTATATTATCGGGCCGTCTCCCAGAGAAAGGGAGAAAGCAGAGAAATGATAGACGAGAGAAAAAATGCCCAAACAACCCATACCCGCACCTACTGCAAGCACAGCAGGTCCTTGTCTTACAATGTTCCCAATCTGTAGGACGCCCCGGCACTGGAGGAGTGGGAAAAATTGTATTGCAAATTTACCTTCGACCTGGCAGTCTGTGATATAGAAAACAAGCAGTGCATGAAAACTTGAAATTGCTTCTGCACAAGACTTTATCTACATTTTGATTGTTGTCTTGCAGTTTAGACTGAAAAATTGTAAACAATGTTAGTGAATGAATGATTACGCTGACGATGTTTGTATACCTACACAAAGCTAAAGGCTTCGGGATTTTACTATTGATATTAATAATATAATTATTATTATCCGAGATTGAAAATTATTTTCTCTAGATCAAAACTGAAAAATTATGAACATGAACTAAAACTGGGCCAGAATTGTCGCCAGTCTAAACCTTTTTTTACGCATTTGCGAATAAAAGGCTTTCTTTTTTTTCAATTTATTAAATTCGGTTTTAATCGCCACCTGCACTTTTGGTGATGCATAATGCTCCAAAGAATCATATTTCCGGATTCTTGGCAACAAATATGCGCCTACGGTGGTTTCCCACACTATTAACATTCATATTAAAGTTCAATCACATGCCGTGCGAAACAGCGGGAAAATCGTCTGACGTAACATCAAACTTTGACGTCATTTATCTCAGTTTAACGTCGCGTGTCATAAGGTCGATTTCTATCTGGACGGGCTCATATGTTAGTTCTGTTTGCTTCGGTAATTGCTGGTACTTTTCACTTGAGCCAGTTCTTTCATTTAACCTGCGGCAGCCCTGCCGCAGGTTAATGAACGGACTGGCTCAAGTGAAAAAGTAGTTTTGCTTTTCACAGCTGCTGCTAACCGCGAAAATTAAAAATCTCGAAAATTAATGTTTATGACCCTAAACCAAGAATATTTGAACCCGTGAAAATTACCGCATATACGGTATGTTTAAACCAAGCACATTTTATGCCAGCATTGTGTTCTCACTGTGTAAGCTCTGTTTTTGCGGCAATGTGCAGATTTGGAAGATGCAGTGGTCTTCAGGATTCTTGAGAATTGCTTTAGCTTATGACTGCACGTTAGAATTGCCGCGACAAAAAGGCTTTAAAGAGGAACACAGTAAATGTTTTTTTAGAGAAATAAGACTTATTTCAGAATTTTGGATCGATACAGTCATGTACATTTTCGGAAGTTCTTTTTGCCATTTAACCCACATATGTCTGTCTGTGTGAATTGAATGAGTCCATGTATCATTTAGGGGTGTCTGGTAATTTTATTTGTGTCATTTTTAGCTCACCTGAGCCGAAGGCTCAGAGGTGAGCTTATAGGATGGGAGTCGAGCCGTCGTCTGTCCGTGCGTGGGTGGGTGCGTGGGTGCGTCAACACTTTCAAACATAAATATCTCAGACACCAGTTGGCCGATCGCAATCAAATTTTATCTGAAGCATCATTTGGGTGGGGGAAAGGCTGCATTAGGTTTTGGTGCCGATCAGCTCAGAACTCTGGTTTCTATGGCAACAGATAGCCCCCATAGGGTTATAATGGGGAAAATGGCGTCATCACGTTTTCTCGACTGTTTTTGATTAGATCCTTATCATACTTGCAGGTAATGATGACATACACAAGAGCTTGGATGAGTTCGAAATTTGGCCAGATTCGAGCACAGACTACGGAGTTAGCTGCCCTTGAGCGTTTGAAAAAAATCTTGTAGGGTTATAATGGGGAAAATGGCGTCATCACGTTTTCTCAACTGTTTTTGCTTAGATCCTTATCGTTTTTGCTTAGATCCTTATCGTACTTGCAGGTAATGATGACATACATAAGAGCTTGGATGAGTTCGAAATTTGGCCGGATTCGAGCACAGACTACG
The DNA here is from genome assembly GCA_963989385.1 of Ctena decussata. NCBI lineage: Eukaryota > Metazoa > Mollusca > Bivalvia > Lucinida > Lucinidae > Ctena > Ctena decussata. Next base: position 36,895,971 of record OZ022515.1, read on the forward strand.
GAGTTAGCTGCCCTTGAGTGTTTGAAAAAAATCCCATGGTGTTATAATGGAGAAAACAACGTCATCACATATTTTTAGAAAAACTTTGTCATCGCTCTATTGCCTACATTTCTCAACGTATTTTAAAATAACTTCACACAAATGTAGGGCATGACAATATCTCGAGCAAGTTTGACTTTCAGGATGCTGCACCCAAGGTCAAGGTCACTGTGGCTATTTTTAGAAAAACTTGGTCATCGCTCTAGCGCCTTCATTTCTCAACGTATTTTAAATCAACTTCACACAAATGTAGGGCATGACAATATCTCAAACAAGTTCGACTTCCAGGGTGCTGCACCCAAGGTCAAGGTCACTGTGGCTATTTTTAGAAAAACTTTGTCAGCGCTCTAGCACCTACATTCATCAATGGATTTTAAAATAAATTCACACAAATGTAGGGCATGACAATATCTCGAGCAAGTTCGACTTTCAGGGTGCTGTGCCCAAGGTCAAGGTCACTGTGGCTATTTTTAGAAAAACTTTGTCATCGCCCTAGAACCTTCATTTCTCCATGGATTTTGAAATAACATGACACAAATGTAGGGTATGACAATATCTCTAGCATGAATGACTTTCAGGATGCTTTGCCCAAGGTCAAGGTCACTGTGGCTATTTTTAGAAAAACTTTGTCATCGCTCTAGCACCTACATTTCTTAACGGATTTTAAAATAAATTCACACAAATGTAGGGCATGACAATATCTCGAGCAAGTTTGACTTTCAGGGTGCTGCAATCAAGGTTTTTAATTAGATCCTTATCATACTTGCAGGTAATGATGACATGCATAAGAGCTTGGATGAGTTCGAAATTTGGCCAGTTCGAGCACAGACTACGGATTTAGCTGCCCTTGAGCGTTTGAAAAAAATCCCATAGTCTTAATATGGAGAAAACAACGTCATCACATTTTCATTTTTCATCGGATCCTCTTCATACTTGCAGGTAATGAGGATATGCATAAAAGCTTGGATTAGTTAGCATTTCGGCTAGATCCCACCACTGACTATGGAGTACCTGCCCTGAGCATCCAAAATATCAATGTCGCCACTTTTTCTTGGTTTCTACTGATCCGATCCTTTTCAAACTTGCAGGTAATGAGGAAATGCATAATATCTTAAACAAGTTCAAATTTTGGCCAGATCAGGCCAACCACTACGAAGTTAGCTGCCCTTGACTGCTCTGTCTATTGTGCTCTTGATCGGATACTTTTTAAACTTGCATACATTAAATGAGGGCATACATAATGTTTTGGATGAGTTTAATTTTCAGCCTGATTGGACCACTGACTGTGGAGTTAGCTGCCCTTGAGCATCTTAAATATCCTTATAGGTTTACAATGTCTCTCAGGTGAGCAATTGTTGCCCTTTGGGCTACTTGTTAGCTGGTCTGTATGAAAATCTAGGAATACCATAATGTGCTTAATAATGGGGACACTAAAAACCATAAATTTTCTATTTGTCCCAAATGGAAAATTAATGGTTTTTAGGTGTCTGAATAAGCACATTAGATTGTAAGAATAATGCGATACGGTAAAAAACATGGTACCAATGCTTGCTGTTTATACTTCTCATCCCATTAAAACCATTGATTTTCCATTTGGCCCAAATGGAAGATCGATATTTTGAGGTGTCCCTTATTCTCACCCCTGGAAATAGAAAAAAAACAAAAAAAAAAAAACTCATGCTTCTGCAAAAAAAAAAAAAAAACGCTAGCTTCTGCAAAAAGAAAACAAAATGATTTTTTTTACTTTTTTTTTTTTTTTTGCGTACAAGCAAATTCGTGCACAGTATTTTGCTTTGAAACTCTGCCTTAGAAACTCTCCCTGTTTTCACAGAGTTCGAGTACGAGATATAAATGAAGCATTCAAAGAACTTGGGTCCATGGTTACAATGCATTGTGGGACGACTCAACCACTCACGAAACTGATGGTCTTGCAGCAAGCCGTCAATGTAATTACTTCCCTTGAGCAGCAAGTTCGGGGTGAGTTCCTGTTAGTTTGTTACTATATTTAGAAATTTTATCATTCAGAATACGAGTTCGGGACATCAACGAGTCTTTCAAGGAGTTGGGGTCAATGGTATCTATGCATTGTCAAAGCTCACAGCCCCTTACGAAACTGCAAGTTTTACAACAGGCTGTGAATATAATTACCTCCCTTGAACGGCAGGTCAGAGGTTAGTAGTATTGTTGTCAGTTGTTTCATATCTTAAAAAAAAGTCGAGAGTGCAAGCAAAGATATACAATTAAGTCAAAACTAAAAAAAAATAAACAACCAAAAACTAAAAAATAGATAGGAAAAAAAAATGAAATTACATATATATGCCTTAATGTCAGTATGATATAAGTCTGCATAACTTCTGACAGAGTGTAATATATTTCTATAACTACAGCATTAAAGTGTTTTTAATAGGTTTAAACTAGGAAATTTTGGCCTTCTTTTATTCGAGAAACTGTATTAAGTAGTTATTAGGGCCCCGCCAGACAAAGTCTGCGGAGGCCCTATAGTAATCACCTTGTCCGTCCGTCCGTCATCATTTCATGTCCGCTCAATAACTCTGAACCCGTTAGAGATATTTTCAGGAGACTTGGTACAAATGTAAAGCATCACCAGATGATGTGCAGAGAACAAGAACCATAACTCCTACATTTTTTACTGAATTATGCCCCTTTGTAATTTTGAGTACAGAAATCGTGTCCGCTTTATAACTCTGAAACTGTTAGAGATATTTTCACGAGACTTGGTACAAATGTAAAGAATCATCAGATGATGTGCAGAGAACAAGAACCATAACTCTGCCTATGTTTTTTACTGAATTATGCCCCTCTTTGTAATTTTGAGTACAGAAATTGTGTCCGCTTATAACTCTGAAACCGATAGACATATTTTCACGAGACTTGGTACAAATGTAAAGCATCATCAGACGATGTGCAGAGAACAAGAATCATAACTCTGCCTACATTTTTTACTGATGCCCCTTTGTAATTTTGAGTACAGAAATCGTGTCCGCTTGGTAAATCTGAAACCGTTAGAGACATTTTCATGAGACTTGGTACAAATGTGAAGCATCATCAGACGATGTGCAGAGAACAAGAACCATAACTCTGCCGACATTTTTTACTGAATTATGCCCCTTTGTAATTTTGAGTACAGAAATCGTGTCTGCTTCATAACTCTGAAATCGAAAGAGATATTTTCCCGAGACTTGGTACAAATGTAAAGCATCATCAGACGATGTGCAGAGAACAAGAACCATAACTCTTTACATATTTTACTGAATTATGTCCCTTTGTAGTTTTGAGTTCAGAAATCATGTCCGCTTCATAACTCTTAAACCATTATAGATATTTTCTCGAGACTTGGTACAAATGTAAAGCATCATCATACGATATGCAGAGAACAAGAACCATAACTCTGCCTATGTTTTTTACTGAATTATGCCCCTTTGAATTTTTGAGGGCCGAAATTGTGTCCGCTATTTAACTCTGAAACCGTTAAAGATATTTTCACATGACTTGGTACAAATGTAAATCGTCATCAGAAGATGTGCAGAGAACAAGAATCCTTACTCTGTCTACACTTGTTACTGAATTATGCCCCTTTTTAATTTTGAATATAGAAATCATGTCCGCTGTATAGCTTTTAAAGCATCAAAGATATTTTCATAGAACTTGTACATAATATAAAGCATCATCAGACAATGAGCAGAGAATAAGAACTGTTACTTCATCTAGATTTTTTACGGAATTATTCCCCTTTCTACTTGACAGTCTGGAAAACTTGTACAATTCTAACTTTAAAATTGTTGAAGATATTTTCACAAAACTTTGTACAAATATAAACATCATCGGACAATGTGTAGAGAAAAAGAACCATAAGTACAACTTCATTTTTAACAGAGTTATAACCCTTTGTTATTTTAGGTATGGATCTTGTCCACTCTATAACTTTAAAGCTTTTGAAGATATTTTTTTATAAAACTTGGTACAAGTATAAAGCATTATCAGTTGAGCTGAAGGTGTGCAGAATGCAAGAATGGTAACATCAGTTTCCAGCTTCATAGAGTTGTTGCCCATGTTTTAATCAATCGTGATTTGGTATTTTGCCCATGTCTTGATGACACTACCAGAGGCTTAATTTCAAATAACATATTGAATATGAAGGAACAACACGATAACAGAAAGCTGGTATTGTTATTTCTGGTTGGGCAGATATGACTTAAATGTTGTCAACAATTTCATAAAGGTGGGGCCCTATTAGTACCATGTTTCTAGTTTTGTATAGGAAACCTTCAGTGCTTCTATTTAAAGACATATAGTCAGAGATATTAACCTGTGTCTCACAGAATTATAATTCCTCAAACACTCTATTGGTTATGAGTTATTGTGATTAAGAGTTATTGTTCACCTTTGGACTGGACGGATACACCCCAAGTGCGTGCAACTATGGTTACGTACCGCTGAGCCACTTGGGGAATGTCCTTAGGAGAATTGAATTGAACTGAACTGAACAGTTATAGTACAATTGCAGACCTTTGTTGGGATGAATATGCAGTTTTACAGACCTGCAAACGACATATTGACCAACCTGAAGGGGAGATCAATATGTAAAGTTTGCAGGTCAGTAAAATTGCATATTCAACAAAATAAAGGTCATAAAATGTTTTATGATATGATAGTTCTAAGTTAACTTAAATTGACATCACAATCACAGGGGGACATGGTTTTGTCTCATGATGTGAAGCCATTTACCTTAATGCTTATGCAAAGTTATGTTATGAAATACCATTGACAATGAGATAAAAAATGAGCCGCGACGCGACAAAACCAACAATGTGGTTGTGCGCCCAGGGCAGACTCAGATCAGCCTGGGCATCCGCCAAATTCGATCAGACTCTTCGTTAAGTGCTCAAAGGGTAGCTTAGGGCCTAAACTACATTCATGCGGACAGCGAAGACTCTGATCAGACTGGGCGGATGCCCAGGCTGATCTGAGTCTGCGCTGGGCGCACAACCACATTGTTGGTTTTGTCGTGTCGCGGCTCAAATATTCACTGGCAGGCCAGCCAATATTGCAAAAATATTGACAAGCAGGTGATGTTGATTCAGTCAATAAAAATGTGTTACATCACGGTCATATAATAAATATATTAATCATATAATGTTGCTGTTATTCATTGGATAGCGTCCTGTCTTAAAAATTGTATGACACACATGTAATAACATTTTGGTGGGTACATGTAGGGCATTTGCAACGACCGTGTCAACAATGCATTTTCTTATTGAAATAACGTTTATTTTGAAGGGGATAAAATCCCATTTTAAAGGGTCATATAATAGACAGAATCTTACACTCATGATAATTTCATTTGAAATTTATGAAACTCCCCCAAAGCTCATTTCATAAATTGCATACGAAATGACCACTGTGTAAGATCCTCTATACATAATTGATACCGTGTTGATAGCAAGTTTCTTACTATCTGGTATGGAAACAGAGCCTCTCTACTAATGTTTTTGGATTCCATACATGTATCTCCAGCCTTTAATATAAAGCTTTGTCTTGAGTTCCCATATCTGGTGGATCTTCCCTCGTTAAAATTCTTAAAAATTGGGATAGCCAGTCAGGATGATATCCAGTCAGGATAGTGCTCACCTGAATACTGAGGTTATGTTGAAAACATTTTTAAAAGGCAAAAAATGAGAGAAAATACATCATGCAATGCAAAGCATGACAAAATTGCATTTGGAATTGATGAAAGCTAGAAAACTGTCTCACTTGCGACATATTTAAAGACTTGAATTTTTATAGCATTTGTCATTATTAAATTAGCATCCTTATAATGATTATTTAATACTAAGGAGATGGTCTCTACAAGCCTTGAAGCTTTCAACTGAAACCTATACCATGTATCATGCATATATAACATATTGTTGTAACTTCATTGAATAAATACTGTTTATTCTAACACAGTGCGCTATAGAAGCAATTGGAAAGTTTCTGTGTTTTATTCTGCAACAATTTACTGTTACGGAGCGTTTGAGTCTAATTGCTGACGTCACTGCAATTACCGACGTAATTTTGTGACATTTTGAGACATTAGACGGTGTCACATCTCTTGTACTTTCTAAAATCGCCATAAAAACGTACATTTATCTTAGATACAGTTAGGAATATTGGCGGGAGCATGAACATGCTGGCAGGAAGGTTGGGAGGGTTTGAATGAAAAGAACAGTTTTTCAGCGTTTTTGAGTGTTAGAATCGAAATAGTTCAGCTCTAGCATTGAATTGTTGAGTAATAATTCACTGTTTGTCGGTCAGTTGTAAGTAGATATATCACTCGCGCTCCGCACTCATGATATAATCTACTTTACAACTGACCTCCAAATAGTGAATTATTACTCAACAATTCACTGCTAGAGCTGATCTATTTCTTAAACCAATACTATGATCAAGAATATTAAGGATGAACTTTGTCCATTTTAAGATTTTATGAATTTATGAATACATTGATGATTATGAAAAGTTTAAATATTCATCCCCCCCCCTCCCCAATCACACACACACACCACAACCACCACCCCCTTGGAATTTTTAGGTGCTTTAACCCCATGATACTTTTGACTGTTACTCTTCATGAGTTAATTCATTTTGCTAGATTTTACCTTTGCTTGGAGATTTTACCTTTTGTGTTGAAGAATCTGCTGTCGTCAGGTTTGATATTGCCTTTGATTAGAAAGATCTCAGGTGAGCTATATAGGGCCACCATGGTGGACACTGATGCCATGTATATTTTCACTTCAGAGCGTAATTTAAACCCAAAGACAGCCTGTTTGAAGAGACGAGAGGAAGAGAAATCAGAAGATCTTCCCGGTGGACGACCAATGAACGTGAATGCTGAGGATCTCGCACAAGGATCTATGGGTGGAAAAGTAAGGATTTTACAAACTGCTCCAGAGCCCTAGATACGAGGGAGTATTTGGTGATAATCAGGGATAATTTTTGTTAATTCTGGATAAAAACATATGTTGTGACCCCTCATCTGAACCGTCTCGTTGAGAGGGTTCAGATGAGGGGTCACAACATACGGTTTCGATGAGAAATAAAGAAAATTATCCTTAATTATCATCAAATACCCCTCTTATCTAGAGCTCTGTGCTCAGTACAACTGAGACTTCCCATATTTGATTATAAAACAAGAAGTCTCCACACCAAAACAACCCCCAAAAGATCTAGACCCAGATCCAGATATCTGATATACACAACTGATTTAATTTTATTTGGTCATATTTGTGGCGGAAAAACAGCACCTTAAAAAAAGTTTATATTAAATGACAAGATCACTTTTCTGTTTGTCATACGACCAATTAAAAGGGCTGTTTAGAGCTATAACCAAAGGGAGACTACTCCTGTGACTTTCTGTATGCTTTCATTCACTATGAAACACTTATACAGAGCTCTAGATAAGAGGGCGTATTTGGTGATAATTAGGGATAATTTTTGTTAATTCTGCATAAAAACATATGTTGTGCCCCCTCATCTGAACCGTCTCGACGAGACGGTTCAGATGAGGGGTCACAACATATGGTTTCGATGAGAAATAAGAAAAATTATCCTTAATTATCATCAAATACGCCGTCTTATCTAGAGCTCTGTTATAGTCTGTTGCATTAGTTACAGGATGATCGGAAAGCAACAGATGCTTCTCTTAATATTAAGCAGGTTGAGTTAAACATAAAATTCATTAAAATAGCTTAATAATTATAGGTTCAGCTTTCTTTACCAGGAATAGGTGAGTGAAACCACTAAATTGGCGGAAGTTGTATAAAAATATATTGAAAATTCAAGAAAATCCGTCAAAATGATGGCCGCCATCATGGTTTGGACATAAATATATATTTTTTTCTTTTTGAAAACATTTTTATTTGATTCCTTGATACTGACAATGTAGGTTTTCCCACCAAAATCACGTCTGTAAGACAACTACAAGCTGAGATATGAGCAAATGTAATTTTCACTAATTTCGCGGTGGCCATTTTGAAGCCCATGGACTATTATGAAAATGTGTCAGCTCAGAGGGGCGAATTTTCCTATTGGAGTTCACCAAGATTGGGAAGGATAGTAAAATTGAAAATAAAAGAGTTTCTTCCCTTGAGCATGTCACCTTAAGTTGTCCTGGTGTTCAAAATTTTCTGGCCCCAGAAAATTTACTTTGAGATACGGCTGGGATGGGTAGAGATTTCGTACCCGGGTACCCGAGTCCGTATTACCCATGGGTACCTGGGGGTGCCCATCACCATTGCATTTTTTAGTTAGAAAATGTACATTTAGATCAAATAATACGTAAGACATCTGTCATTTACACACGTGTGTATGGATATTTTAAGACTAAAAAAATGTAGAAATATCCCTCTTACAATGTGCCAAAAATTTAGAAATATCCCTCCTACAATGTGCCAGAATGGTTTGGCAATATATGATTGCAATTTATACAAGACACCCAGTCTTGTCACGCTGAACTTTGCTCTGTTGGCTTGGAATTCTATTGGAACTGAACATTTATGCATTACACTATTATAAGCATTCGAGTAACGGGTAGTAAATATGTACCTGGGTAATTGGTCTACCCCATCTGAACTCAGGTATCCGGGTACTCGTCGCAGCCCTACTTTGAGATACCAGTAGTTAGAGATAACAGGAGTTGAGTTGTAAAGAAAACTAGAAAATGTGTCCAAACTATATTCTTAGATATAAGAGTGTACTTTGAATTATTAGTGTTTGAGATTAAGAGAGTCAAGTGTATTTGGTACTTTATCTTTCAGTGTGCCACAGATCCAACGAAGCCCGGGGGCGGAGGATGGTGGTAGCAGGACGAACATTGACCAACAGTGATATTTATACCAAGGTTGTTTGTATAGTCTTGATGAAACTTGCTTGTGAGAAAATGCGATATTGACGTACTATCATCAGAAATGAGGATTTTAAAATGCTTCAGTGCTCAAAGGTAGAAGGGGCATTTTGTGATGATTTGAGGATAATCTCTTTAATTCTTCATATAAAATATATATTATGTTCCCTTAGAAGATCTGCCTCACGGAGGCAGCTCTGATGAGGGATCACAACATATGTTAATTACGGAGAAATGAGGAGGATTATCCCAAGAACCATGAAAATGCTCTCATAGAGCTTGTGAACGGCAAGTTATCTTATTTCTTGTTAACCGAGAATATGATAAACTCAAGTGAAAGTTTGCCTTTACACTCATGAAAGTTAGCCTTGACACTCGTGAAAGTTTGCCTTGACACTCATGACGGTTGGCCTTTACACTCGTGAAAGTTTGCCTTGGAACTTTTGAAAGTTTACTGTGACACTCGTGAAAGGTTGCCTCGGTACTTGTGAAGGCACTCGTGAAAGTTTGCCTTGACACTCAATGAAAACTCGCCTCGGCTTGGTTTAAAGAGAAGTGTTATTTAAGCAAAATAAAAGTGAACAAGGGCATAAACGTGTAAAACTACATATGTGCATAAAAGTGCAAAGGAGTACTCAAGTTACATGGGGATGCATTAGTACACAAGCACAAGAGTACACTAGTACATGAGAAGCTAATGCAGGTACATGTGAGTGCACAAGCCAACTCAATTATATATAAGTGCACAGTGTGCACAAGTAATGAGTGCGCAAGCTGACACAAGTACAGATAAGTGCACAAGTGTATGTAGCTACATAAGAGTGCTTTAAAGTACACTAGTACGGAAAACTGCATAAGTACACAAAGACACAAGTACTGAAGAGTGCTTAAGTACAAAGAACAGGATAAAGTGGGCATTCATCGATGTGATGCTGCTTAGCGGTTGTTTCAAGCCGATCTCAACTAAACTTGTACTAGATCAAGAAAGAGAATAAATAGTGAGAAAATTTTGGAATTATTATTTATTTATTATGTAAGTTTTAAGTGCTACTTGGAAGTTGTGCACAAATAACCAACAGTGGACTGACATTATTGGTGGGTATTGTTATATGGACTGCATCATGCAAATAAGGGCTAACACAGTGCACCAGATAAGGTGGGTTTTTGAGGATAATTCTGAGATAATTTTCTCAATGAAAATATAGTTGTGACCCCTCATTAGAAACGTCTCACTGAGATGGATCTAATGAGGAGATGGTTCTAATGAGGGGTCACAACATGTGTGACGGTTCTAATGAGGGTCACAGCATATGTTTTCCTGGAAAATTGTCCCGTTATCGCTTCTCATCTGGAGCTCTGACTGTACAGTCGCGACTCATACCAGTCGGTAAACCAGAGCAGTCTATCTATAGCCTTCATTTTGTGTCTGTACATGTAGATTTCTGAGGGGCCATACTTGATACATGCGGTCACGGTCTGATCAGACTTTGTGGATGCGCAGGCTGATTTGAGCCTTGGCTGTTCATATACGCATCAAGAAGGAAAAAAGCTTAGTTATAAGCTCTGCGATTTAATGCAGGATCGTGAAAGGTTGTATGGCCATGCAAAAACCTAGCTTTAATAAGAAGTAAAGGGTTGCCATGACAGTGAACTGCTGACTGGCTATTGAAGTAAAGCTCAAATTGCATAACTGTTGGGTATGCAAAAGGAGGTTTTAACACATGCCACTATGTTGAAGGGGTTGTTTTTCGAAGACCATATTGATGTTGATTTGGAAGAATATGTCAGAATGTTTGCAAATTTAGGTCCTACTGTGAATATTTATTGTCATAAATATTCAGAGGGGGACTTGAATTTGCATAACATGTAAAACAGAGATCTGACAGCTTCACATTAGTACATTCAATATGTGAGACATGGAAGTAATGAGTGATTGGAAATTACAAGTAATGAGAAATGTACAAGTACATGTAATGAGAAATGTACAAGTATTGATGCACATGTTCTAACTAATGATAAATGTACAAGTATGTGAAATGTACAAGAGAAACAAGAAAATATATCAGATTTGCAACTCAAGATTTGGAGCTAGGCAGAGAAGAGAATAAAAATGTACAAATTCAGTGACTCACTACATTCATTATGTGAAATATACAAATAATGAGAAATGTACATGTGCAAGTTTGAGAAATGTGAACTGTTCAAGTAATGTGAAATGTACAGATATGAGAAATATACATGAAAAAGTGAAATGCACAAGTAATGAGAAATTCACAAGTATTGAGAAATGTGCTAGTAAAGAGACATACATGTACACATATTACTTGTACATTTCTTATTACTTGTACATTTATCTTTACTTAAAACAAGTACTTGAAGTAATAATTTCAAGAATTTATAATGTTGCAGAGCTCTAGATAAGAGGGAGTATTTGGTGATAATTAGGGATAATTTTTGTGAATTCTGCATAAGAACATATGTTGTGACCCCTTATCTGACGGTTCAGATGAGGGGTCACAACATATGGTTTCAATGAGAAATAAGAAAAATTATCCCTCAATTATCATAAAATAACTCTCTTATCTACAGCTCTGTGTTGTGACAGGTTAATCTATATAATTGTATATACTGTAAATAAAATGAAATAGTTCTTAATGCTAAATTTATGTAACAATTTGTACATTTTGTTGCTTTTAGATTCAACTTTGTAACATCACTTACTGATTACTTATCAGGGCTCCAGATAAGAGGGGGTATTAAGGATAATTCAAAGATAATGTTTCTTATTTCTCAATGAAAACATATGTTGTGACCCCTCATTAGAACCATCTCGGTGAGACGGTTCTAATGATGGGTCACGACATAAGTTTTTATGGAAAAATATGGGAAATTATCCCTTTTACCCCTTCTTATCTGGAGTACTGCTTATGAATTTTCATTATAACTTATCAATTAACATTTTATTCTGTTACGAGATGGGAGTCTATTCTTCAAAATGTACCCAGAAATCAGAGGGGAGTATTTGGTGATATTTAGGGATAATTTTTGTTATTTCTGGATAAAATCATATGTTGTGACCCCTCATCTGAACCGTCTCGACGAGACGGTTAAGATGAGGGGTTGCAACATATGGTTTCAATGAGAAATAAAGAAAATTATCCCTCAATTATCATCAAATACCCCTCTTATCTAGAGCTCTGGACATGTAAAGTAGTAGAGTGTAATTTGGCTATTTAGAAGGTTGCCCTCTTTCAAAACAATCCCAAAAATCTAGATCTGTCTTGTAAGACAGATCTAGATTTTTGGGATTTTTTTGGAGGGAAAAACCTCCATCTTATGATCGAATATATACAGTATTTTACTTTTGTTGTTGAAGCAAGGCAGATAAGAATGTAAAGTTAGGATTCAACTTGTGAGAAATTTCTAAAATGACTTCTTGAATTCAACGTTTTTGGCAGAAACTAAAAAAGTTATGCTTTTAAGTACTCACGTGCAGTCATGAAATAGAGAAAACATACAGTAGGAAGCATAAAATGCAAGCTGCTAGGTTTCAAGCTGCTAGGTTTGGAAATTCTTATTTTGAAAGGCTGTACACAACCTGCAGGCTGGTTGATTTGTAAGTTCTTTTGCAAGGCCTTACACAACCTGCAGGCTGCTACATTTGGAAATACGTATTTTGAAAGGGTTTACACAACCTGCAGGCTGGTAGATTTAGAAATTATTCTTTTGCAAAGCTTTACACAACTGCAGGCTGCTAGGTTTGGAAAGGCTTTACACAACCTGCAGGCTGGTAGGTTTGGTAGGTTTCGCAATGCTTCTTTAGCAAGGTTTTACACAACCTGCAGTCTAGTAAATTTTGAAATTTTTCTTTTGCAAGGTTTTATGCAGGCTGCTAGGCTTGGAAATACTTATTTTGAAAGGCTTTACACAAACGGCAGGCTGGTAGATTTAGAAATTATTCTTTTGCAAAGCTTTACACAACTGCAGGCTGCTAGGTTTGGAAAGGCTTTACACAACCTGCAGGCTGCTAGGTTTGGTAGGTTTCGAAATGCTTCTTTAGCAAGGTTTTACACAACCTGCAGTCTAGTAAATTTGGAAATTTTTCTTTTGCAAGGTTTTATGCAGTCTGCTAGGCTTGGAAATACTCATTTTGAAAGGCTTTACACAAACCGCAGGCTGGTAGATTTAGAAATTCTTCTTTTGCATAGCTTTACACAACTACCAGCTGCTAGGTTTGGAAATTGTTCTTTTGCAAGGTTTTACACAACCTGCAGGATGTGAGGTTTGGGCATTCCGATTTTGATATGCTTAACACTACATGCAGGCTGTTTGGTTTGGAAATTATTCTTTTGAAAGGCTTTATGTAACCTACAGGCTGCTAGGTTTGGAAATTCTTCTTTTGAAAGGTTTTACACATCCTGCAGGCTGGCAGATTTGGAAATTGGCTTTTGAAAGGCTTTAGACAACCTGCAGCCTGCCAGATTTGGGGAGACACAGTAGCTCTGTGGATTAAGCACTGGCCTGCTATCCTAGCCGTCCTGGGTTTGATTCCAGGTGGAGGCAGAAATCTTTTCTACCATAAACAGGGTTCCATTTCACAGTCTTTCATTAGCGCGCCTTCGATTGTCCTGATATGACAGAACTACAATCGAAAAGGGTCTAAAATTGCAAGTCATCCATCCAGCCATGCTGGATTTGGAAGATCGGCTTTTAAAAGGCTTTATCATATGACGTCACTGTTATTCAGAGGATAAGTCATGTCATAAAAATTGTATGACCACATGTTCAGAGCCTATGATAAGGTGGAGTATTTGGTGATAATTAGGGATAATTTTTGTTAATTCTGCATAAAAACATACGTTGTGACCCCTCATCTGAACCGTCTTGACGAGATGGTTCAGATGAGGGGTCACAACATATGGTTTCAGTGAGAAATAAAGAAAATTATCCCTCAATTATCATCAAATACCCCTCTTATCTACAGCTCTGATGTTTAATAACACGTTCGCGCGTACCTAATGTTATAGACAACATCTATGTCAACAATGCGTTTCCTGATTGAAATAATGTTCTGTTTGAAGGCATTAAAATCCCATTTTAAAGGGTCATATGATAAACAGAATCTTACATTCGTGTTCATTTCATAAGAAAATTATGAAACTCGCCAAAGGCTTGTTTCATAAATTTCGTATGAAATGACTACTCGCATAAGATCTATTTACACAATCTGCAAGCTGTCAGATTAGGAAAAAAAATGGCTTTTGAAAGGCGTGTCTTAATTTGAGTAAACGTTTTTTTCATATGAGCTGTGTTGTGTGAAAAGATGTCTTAAGGCATGTGAGAACAGGGAAAGCCACGACATGACAAAACTAACAAAGTCGCATGTGCACCCAGCAAAGACTCAGATCAGCCTGGATGTCTGCCCAGTCTGATTAGAGTCTTTGCTGTCTGCATTGAGGTAGCTTAGACCCTTAGCTATCCTTTAAGTGCACAGCAAAGACTCTGATCAGACTGGGTGGTTGCCCAGGTTTACCTGAGTCTTCACTGGGCACACATGCCACTTAGTTGGTTTTGTCGTGTCTAGACTCAGATGTCTGGAGAAAAAGGATGGACTTGTACAGATGTGCAGTTATATGAGCCACGACACGACAAAACCAACAATGTGGTTGTGCGCCCAGTGCAGACTCAGATCAGCCTGGGCATCTGCCCAGTCTGATCAGTCTTCGCTGTTCGCATGGTGGTAGCTTAGACCTTTGGCTACCCTTTGAGTACTTAGCGAAGAGTCTGGTCAGACTGGGCGGATGCCCAGGCTGATATGAATCTGCGCTGGGCGCACAACCACATTGTTGGTTTTCTCGTGTCGCGGCTCATATATGTACATTGTATTTCTCTAGTTATAAGATGGAGTTTTCCCTTCCAAACAATCCCAAAAATCTAGATCTATCTTAAAGATATGTCTAGCTCATTTAAGAATCTTTTGGTAGAGAAAAGCCTGTTTTATGGCAGAATTACACAAGCATTCCGAGCAAAAAAATCTGAAAAGCAAAAAAATACGGTATCTGGTCACACATGGCCTTAGGTTTCTTTTCATGAGACATTGCTTGAACAGTCGACTCTTGATATCTTGAAGTCAAAATTCATCTTGAACTACTGATATCTCAAAGTAAATTTTCTGGTCCCAGAAAATTTACTTTGAGATATCCCAGAAAATTTACTTTGACATATTGGTAGTTTGAGACTATCAGATATCTTGAACTTCCGGTATTTCAGAGTAAATTTTCTGTTCCCAGAAAATTTACTTTGAGATATCAGTAGTTTGAGATATCTGGAGTGAACTGTAAAGAAAAATGGGAATACGTCTAAACTGTATTCTTTGATATTAGAGGGTAGTTAAGATACCACAGGGTATAATCGATTCCGCCCATTTTCGCTTCCTGCAGAGACTGTCCGTCATATTTGGCGTCCGCCGAGACTGTCCGCAAACTCTTGCTTCCTGCAGAGACTATTGTACTTGAAAAATGGTTTCCTGCCGAGACTGTCCGCGTGACTCTGCTTCCTGCCGAGAGCCTCGGCAGGAAGCAGAATCAGGCGGACAGTCTCTGCAGGAAGCCATTTATCATATACAGAAGTCTCAGCAGGAAGCAAGAGTTCGCGGACAGTCTCTGCAGAAGCCAAATATGATGTACAGTCTCTGCAGGAAGCGAAAATTAGCGGAATCGATTATACCCTGTGGATACTAGTGTTTGAGATAACGAGAGTCAAATGTTTATGTTTTAAACAAGTGCCTATAAATCAGAGCCCTAGATAAGAGGGAGTATTTGGTGATAATTAGGGATAATTTTTGTTAATTCTGGATAAAAAACTTTTGTTGTGACCCCTCATCTGAACCGTCTCGACGAGACGGTTCAGATGAGGGGTCACAATATATGGTTTCAATGAAAAGTAAAGAAAATTATCCCTCAATTATCATCAAATACCCCTCTTATCTAGAGCTCTGTATAAATGTTGTCTGTTGTGAATGTTCATAAACTAATGATTGTTTTATGTTTTAACGTAGAGAAGTGCATTTGACCTTGCAGTTTTTCAAGGTCAGGCTTCATGACCTTGTATAGATATTCAAGGTTATTTCTTGCCATAGCCTTGTAACCTGGTCTGACTGATTTTGAAAAGGCTGTTATATTGTGTAAGAAAAGAATGAATAATTTTAGAGTCTTTTAAGACCAAATGTCGCTACCTTTATTTTATGACCTTGACATTGAGTTTTGGAGGACATGTAAAAAAGTTACCATAATTGTCCTAAAAATGGAGCAGTTTGATTTTGCAATGCAGTTGTGCATCCAAAACATGCAAACGAAATGGCAAACAGTTTAGGCCCCGATAAGACCACTCCTTTAACAGTGTAGATTCTGATCAGACTGCTCAATCTGATCAGACTGCTCCTTTGAGCAGTCTGATCTTAGTATGCATTGTTCGCTCAGACCCGTCTGTTCCAATACATAAGTTTTTATGGTACATTTTTATAGGGAATAAAGTTATGAAATGAGTGCTAATATATGTATATTTCATCATTGTTGTTCTATAGTCATAACACATTTTATGGACCTTAAATAACTTATTTTTATTAATTTTTACTGTCTGAGGGGTAGTTTGTAGAATAGATTACTGTAGTGCGCTACATGGCTAAACATGGGGAGACAAACTTTTCTCACTTCCTTTCATGCTTTCCTGGACAACAAAATTCTTCAGGAAAGGGGTCCCTTAAAGGAGCATATTCCTTCTCCAGTAAAAATTGAGGGGTCCCATAGAGGAGCATTTCCTTCTCTTGTAAGCATTGACCCCTGTTTAGAAGGGGCACAAAAAATGAAAATGGCAGAGTTGCTTTCCCTGAAAGTGTACCCATTACCCCTAACTAATGACTAATTACCATAATGTGCTTAAATATTGGGACACCTAAAAACGATTAATTTTTACATATGGGACAAATGGAAAAAATAGTGGTTTTAGGTTTCCCAATATGTAAGCTCTTAAGCGTATCTCCAGGTATACGTTTGGGTGTTATTTCGGGGGAAGCATCAGATCTTGATTTTTGGGATTGTTTTAATGAGAAAAATCAATCAAACCAGAATAATATGACTGTTTTGTGTATTTGGCGTAATTCTGGAAGGGAAAAAAGCCCCCTTCATATAGCCAAATAAATGGTGAAATATCTTTCTATATTGTTGTAATAAAAAGTCTTCCTAATGTTAAATTTTAACCCTTATAGCACTGAAAAAGAAAATAGTGGAATTTGAAAACAGTATAGATTAAGGATTTAATGCTTATAGCGCTAAAAAAAGAAAATAGTTGAATTTGAAAACAGTATAGATTTAGGGGATAACTGTATTGAAACTTGTCATTTAGGGAGGTAAATGGACAGAAACTTGGCCCAGATGTTATAAAACTTGAGTACATTCTCAAACTCAAAATAAAGCACACTGATTGGCTGCTTCCGAGCATGTGCTCGGAAGCAGCCAATCAGTGTGCTTTATTTTGAGTTTGAGATTATTCTCAAGTTTTATAACCTCGAACCTTGGTTTTACTGCAACCCGTCAGCAGAGCGGTAAAAGCAATTTGCAACCTTAAAACCTACGATTTACTTCCCCAAATGGCAATTTTTAGCTAGGTATCCCCATTCTAATGCAGTTTTCACAGTTTCACCTTCCTTTCAAAGTATACTACTTTGCACCCATTGCAAGTGGTTTCAGCAACTTAAAAACCAAATGTCGGCCAATGAGAAGTTACATGTGGTTTGCACAATGTCTGAGTGAGCATGCTATAACAATGTTATAAAATTTGAAAATAAGTTATTACTAATTGTAGTATATAGGTATGTACATGTATTTGCATGAGAGCTTTCACTCAGCCAATGAAATAATTTGATTCATATTGAGAGAACTACACCAACAAATGAACAAGTCTGTTATAAAAGCCTGTGTGATCTGATTGGAGATGACTGTTATTGAGTAATAAAATCTGTTTCATGACATATCATCAGTGTATAGAAATGGTGAAGGATATATTTCAAAGGGAGAACACTCTTAAGTTGAAAAAGTTATTATCTCCCTTTTCATAGGGAGGCCATTTATAAAACTGACTGGTAGGGGCTTACTCAAAGGATAGAATTTGCCCCTTTGAGGGACATAACTTGAATTTTGCTCCCTTCGGGAACAAATTCTTTCCTTTGGATATATTGGTACACCACCATTACTTTCCACCATTTTTGTGTCGCCTAAGATTAGTAGAAGTGAGATGTCTGTAAAACTTTTACTGGTGTTGGCTGTGGCGTCAACTTTTGTCCAGTTTTTGCATATAGTTCTGTTACATGACAAGTGAACTGACAGCGAGACAACTCATTCTGCCCAATTCTTGCAACAAGTGGAGATAACTGTTGTGACTTTCTGTTTGCTTCCCTTGACAAAGACACTCTTCAAAAAGGGGTCTACTCTTAAAGGAAAGAATTTGCTCCTCAAGGAGCAAATTCATTCCTTAAAGAGTGACCCCTGATTGAGAGGGGAGGCAAAAATAAAAGAAAGGGCGCGTTTACACGACCAAAGTTTCTATGACAAAGTAGGTTTGTCACAGAGAAATTTGCTCGTGTAAATGCCAAAATATGACAATGTTTCTTTGACAAATATATATGGTAAAGTTACTTTGATAAATTAAATTTGTCTGTGTAAACGGAGAACTTTGCTGAAGATTATGTAACAAAGAACATTGCTAGTAGTGGAAAATGTGACAAAGATTTTGTTTCATCGCTGCAGGTAACTTTGACGAATGATATTTGGTCATGTGAACACTGCAGCAAAATTAATATTTCATTGCCAAAATGTGACAAAGATTCTATGGCACATTTTCTTTAACAAATAATTTGCTCCGTGTAAACGCAAAATGTTTGTCATACTTTCTTTGTTAAAGTTTCTGTGACATAGAAACTTTGCTCGTGTAAGTGCGCCCTAACAGAGCTGTTTCTGCTGAAAGTGGGCCCAGTCTAGCCCCGATGAGGAGCAAGACTCTGGATGAAGTCGATCTTCCTTGGAAATGCATTTAGTCACCATAAGACATAAACTAGGATAGAATAACTGTGTATGTTATTTCCACATTTTGTGGCAAAACATTGAAATAAATTTTATAGTTACAGTTTTGAGAATTCGTCGTTATTTGTACCCATTTTAGACTGACAACCTTGCAATTGCATTACCCAGTAGCCACGATGAGGAGCAAAACTCTGGATGAAATTGATCTTCCTTGGAAATGCATTTTGTCACCTTAAGACATAAACTAGGATAGAATAACCATGTATGTTATTTCCACATTTTGTGGCAAAACATTGAAATAAATTTTATAGTTACAGCTTTGAGAATTTGTCATTACTTGTACCCATTATAGCCTGACAACCATTGCAATCAGGTTTTGAATAGCCATTCTAACATGATGTTTTCAGTTTTCACATTGAGCTTATCGGAAAGGGCATCATGGGAAAATTTGGATAAATTACGTTTTGTTAAAGATGCAGGGTGCATTTTTAGAGTGCCTTTGCAAATGCAAAGGAGAGTTTATGCTATACCCCGGCGTCATAGTCTGAGTATGCGTTAGCGTCAGAGTCTGCGTCAACGTCCTCATCAGCGTTCTTTATCAGGTTAATCAATGTTAACAATTATGTTTAACTCTGTATCTAACAAACAACAGCTACAATCATCATACTTGGTACATATATACATCCATATGACTACAGCAGCTGCATCACACAATTATGTGTCCTTGACCTATACATGTATGTTACGGTTGACTGACTGCTGTTTGGGACAATTTTAAGGCAAAATTTTTAGTTTTGATAATACCTTTGAAACAAGAGAGCTACTGCTGAGAGCTACTGCTAGATCACATAGCATATCCCTATAATTGCAGCAGCTGCAAAGCATCCATGCTGGCTCCTGTCTTTATTTATGGTTCGGTGATTTTGCCTTATATTTCCAAAACTGTTTGATGGATTAACATCATACCTGTCATAGGGGATCAGTCTAACATTGCAAATAACCTCATACTATTCGTCGGTCACTGTGACCTACATTTCATGGTTCAGTGATTTTGGCATATCTTAAGCACTATTTAGTAGATATCCATCATACCTGGGATAATGTTTCAATCTGATTGTGCAAATGACTTCATACTATATTTAGGTCACTGTGACCTATATTTCCTGGTTCAGTCATTTTGCCTTGAGAATCAGACACCCATGAGGCACGCTTTGTTGTCTTCTTACAATTCTTGTTTTTTTTTGCACCTTGATCGCAGTGGATGTAAACATTTACCTCAGTCTATGTTCACCTCAAAATAGTCCTTTGGAAAACATTGCAATATCCTTGCATTTTCATTCTATATGATGTTAGAATTAAAAAAAAAATCCATACCAGTAAATTATCGCTGAGTAAAAACATGTCGTCAGGCAGATAATAGTATTTACACCGGCTTTGCAGTTGTGAATTAATATTTAATATGACGTGCCCACCAAAATGAACCGTTATTCAGTAATAATTCACAGGTAAGGAAAAATTATTTCTTAATTAGATCTTTGGTATTGTTTTATTTTAGACGAGAAAAAACCCATCTTAAAAACTGATTTTGTGGGACTGATTTTGATATTTGGGGTCATTCTAGAGATGGAAAAACACCAATTTTATAGTCAAAACGGAGAGGCGCCGTAGTTGAGTGGTTAGAGTGGCTCGGTATGTGCAGAAAGTCACCGGAAGGTCGTAAGTTCGTGGCTCACCGTTGCCATCCGACGACTGGAAAACTCTCTGTCAACCCAGCAGTAAATGGGTACCTTTTCCAATCCGGGAAGGATAAGGAAACAAAAGGAGAGAGATGGGCTCCGCCTTTCATCAGCTGTGCCCAAGATACAGTGGGTCTCTAACCCCCACTGCCCGTATGGCTATTAGGCTATGGGAAACCTTTACCTTTTTTTAATAGTCAAACTAATAGGGTAGGTGTATTAAGGGTTTCTGAGTAAACCCAGTTGTGCAGGCCTCAGAATGAAAAGTCTGTTTTGCAATGGACCCATTACAAAACCAGGACATTGCGCATTCTGAGAATTGAACAAGTAGATTCAGTTGCCTCTGTGGGATTTTTAGCGCAAACGACCCAGTGGGTTAATGGGTCGTTAAATTTTAAATCATCATCATCATCTTCCTCTGTGTGCATGTTTAGGGTGTAAGGATACACATTCGAGCTGCGACACGACAAAACCAACAAAGTGGCATGACCGCCAAGCAAAGACTCAGATCAGCCTGGGCATCCGCCCAGTCTGATCAGAATCTTCGCTACCTGCATGAAGCTAGCTTTGACCTTTAGCAAACCCTTTAATTGCAAAGCGTAGACTTTGATCAGACTGGGCGGATGCCCAGGCTGATCTGAGTCTTTGCTTGGCGCTCATGCCACTTTGTTGGTTTTGTATTGTCGTGGCTCATTTAGTTCTGCCACTACCATTTTTGCCTCCCTTTACAACTGTGGTGGGGAGGGTTAACTCTTTTAAGAATGAATTTGCTCCATAGGAAGCAAATTCTTTCCTCTACGGGTATACCTCATTTGGGAAATACTGTGTTAGGGAAGCAAACAGGAAGTTGTTTCCCTTTGTAAAAATGGCGGAATAAATGTGGGATATATTCCTTCACCTTAACCCTATTGCACTCAGAAAGGCCAAAACTCCATAGAGTTTTGGCCGTTCTGAGTGCAACAGGGTTAAAGATCCTGTTCTCTTTAGGAAGGCACGAATAAACAAGTGTTTCAGATTAATTTCAGCTATATATTGTATATATTATGACAGGGAAAAAATACAGAAATAAAAAAGCGAAGAAATAAAACTAATGAAATAAAAATGAAATAGTCCTTAAAACTAGTTTTTAGCTCACCTGAGCACGAAGTGCTCAAGGTGAGGTATTGTGATCGGTCTTTGTCCGTCGTCCGTCGTCCGTCGTCCGGTCGTGCGTCCGGCGTCAACTTTTGCTTCAAACAACTTCTTCTCCAAAACTGCTAGCCGGATTTCAAAATAATTTCACAGAAATGTTCCTTGGGGGACTCTCTACCAAAATTGCTCAAATGGTTCCGCTCCGCTGAACAATATGGCCGCCAGAGCTAAAAATAGAAAAACCTTTAAACGACTTCTCCTTCAAAACTGCTGGGCCGATTTTGAAATAATTTCACAGAAATGTTCCTTAGGAGACCCTCTACTAAAATTGCTCAAACGGTTCTGCTCCGCTGAACAATATGGCCGCCAGAGCTAAAAATAGAAAAACCTTTAAACAACTTCTCCTCCAAAACTGCTTGGCAGATTTTGAAATAATTTCACAGAAATGTTCCTTAGGAGACCCTCTACCAAAATTGCTCAAACGGTTCCGCTTCACTGAACAATATGGCCGCCAGAGCTAAAAATAGAAAAACCTTTAAACGACTTCTCCTCCAAAACTGCTAGCCGGATTTCAAAATAATTTCACAGAAATGTTCTTTAGGACACCCTCTACCAAAATTGCTCAAACGGTTCCGCTCCGCTGATTAATATGGCCGCCAGAGCTAAAAATAGAAAAACCTTTAAAGGACTTCTCCTCCAAAACTGCTGGGCCTATTTTGAAATAATTTCACAGAAATGTTCCTTAGGAGACCCTCTACCAAAATTGCTCAAACGGTTCTGCCCCGCTGAACAATATGGCCACCAGAGCTAAAAATAGAAAAAAGCTTTAAACATCATCGTTTCTAAAGCCAATGGCTCGATTTCAAAAAAATTTCACAGAAATGTTTTACTCATGGCTCTGACCAAAAATTGCTCAGACGGTTCCGCTCCGCTGAACAAAATGGCCGCCAGAGCTAAAAATAGAAATAAATCTTAGAATGGCACAGAGGGCACAGTTATGATCCAATCATCATAAAACTTTGTCAGAATGTTTATCTTAATGAAATCTAGACCATCTTCGAAACTGGGTCATGTGGGGTCAAAAACTAGGTCACTGGGTCAAATCTTAGAAAAACCTTGTGCACACTCTAGAGGGCACAGTTATGATCCAATCTTCATGAAACTTTGTCAGAATGTTTATTTATATAAAATCTAGGTCAAATTTGAATCTGAGTCTTGTGGGGTCAAAAACTAGGTCACTAGGTCAAATATTAGAAAAACCTCATGTACACTCTAGAGGGCACAGTTATGATCCTATCTACATGAAACATTGTCAGAATGTTTACTTTCATGAAATTTATACCAGATTTGAAACTGGGCCATGTCAGGTCAAAAACTAGGTCACTAGGTCAGTTCTTAGAAAAACAGTGTGAACGCTTTTGAGGACACAGTTTTGTTCTAATCTTCATGAGACTTTGTCAGAATGTTTGTCTCCAGCGAATATGGACCAAGGGTGCAAATTGGTCATGTTGGGTCAAAAAGTAGGTCACTAGGTTAAACCTTAGAAAAACATTGTGTACACTCTAGAAGGCACAGTTTTGATAACTTTGCCAGAATGTTCATATCCAAAAAATCTAGACCAGGTTTGGAACTGGGTCATGTAGGGTCAAAATCTAGGTCATTAGGTTAAATCTTATAAAAACCTTAGGTACACAATAAAGGGTTCATTTTCCATTTAATCTTTGTGAAACTCTGTCAGTCATATGGATGTCTCTGAGGTTAAGTTTACAGGATATTCAGGTGAGCGATCCAGGGCCATCATGGCCCTCTTGTTTATTTTTTTATTTTTTTTTTCAAAAATATCATTGACTAATTTTGCATTAGAGTGTTCCAAGTATACAGATGTATTTGTGCTATGCCTTACATGCTCACAGACAGACTTCAGCTATATTGTATATATTACAACAGGGAAGAAATACAGAAACAGAAATAGCAAAGAAATAAAACTAATGAAATAAAAATGAAATAGTCCATAAAACTAGTTTTTTTTTTAATTTTTTTTTTTCAAAAATATGATTGACTAATTTTGCAATACAGTTCAAAGTATACAAATGTATTTGTACTGATAATGCCCAACATGCTCACAGACAGACATAAAATTAAGTCAAGCTTGTATAAACTGAATAAATAAGTAGATAGTAATAACTAACAGAATAACAGATAACATATAAAAAGAACAATTAAAATTATAATAATAGAAATAATGATAACAACATCTAATATTTACACTTGCCACTGACTTCCCATAGATGAACCCTTTAGAGCAACTAGCTTCATACACCGATGAAGGACAATTGATCATGTGATGTCGTCATCAAGCGAGGTCTTATGTAAACAAACGTCTTGATTGTTTCTTGTTACGTTTGATTGACGCCATGTCAGGGCGACGGCTGTTTAACGTTATGGCCGAACACCTCGTTACTAACTTTTCTTCGACCCATATTTTGCCTATTCTACACCAAATTACCACGAAAACGCCACAAAGATGTTCGCAAATAAAGTGTAAATATAAGAATAAAAATTTGATTTTTCAGCGTTCATCATGTGAAGAAGCCAGTGGTCGTCGCTAAAATTCTACAAGAAGCGCTTCACGCTTCATGGAATTTTAGCTCCACCCACTGGCTTCATCACACGATGAATGCTGAAAAATCAAATTTTAATTCTTAAATAATAACAACAGAATAACAGACAACTTATAAATAGAAAAATTAAAATAATAAAAATAGAAATAATAATTACAACATCTATAATGAAAATAATGATAATAAAGATAGATAATGAAATTTAAAAAAAAAAGACAAAACAGCGCATGACATGTACATAAAATAAGCTATACATTGATACACAGAATTTTTTTATACATATAGCTTGACAGTTTAAGCGCCAAAACTGAAAATAAGTTCCCAGCAGGCACATGACATCAAAATGACATTGTACTGACATCAATGCAACGTGATAACGTTGCATCGACGTCAGTACAACGTCATTTCGACATTATGTGTCTGCTGGGTTTGATTTTCCATACAGTGTAGATGCAGATGAGACGGCTCTTGATGGCTCATCAAGAGCCGCATCATCTGGATCTACACTGTTTACACTCTCTGAATATGATAAGAGTATAGCTTGGATAAATAAAAATTTTTTTGAAGATTTGCAGACGTAAATTTTGTCGGCTGTTTTTTTTTGGCGCTTCAAGAATTGAGGAACCTTCCTCTCGTGAAAGGAACCATCTTCTCGTCTTGAGCGAATTGTGCTTCTCGCAACAGGAACCTTTTTTTCGGCTTTAGAGTTATTTTATCTTGTCATAACATAGTACTTCTTAACGTCATTCTTAACATCATAGTACTTATTAACGCCTGTAAGCTGGATTTGCTGAGCCGGTCAACTCGCTGTCCTCCCGCAGTATTTTACGTGACTTTCTTGCTCTGACGAAGAGGAAGCAACTAACTGCCAGACTCAGGATTAGAGCGAGAACCAGGACTGTTGTCACACCGTACATGACACTCTTTTGCATGCACACTTCACATTCCTCAACTTTAGCAGTCTGGCCCTCGTTTACGTTGACGTCAACCTCGGTTTCTGCCAAAAGAAAAACACTCAAAATTGAACAGCCCTGGAGAATACACTTTCTGGAAGTAATAAGCGGGGTAGGGTAAAGTCGGGTGAATTCGGACAGTGGGTAAATTCAGACAGTAACCTTGTATACTTTATATGTCAGTTGTTTGGAATTAAAACAAAATTAACTGAGCAAACAGTGAAAATCAGTAAAAATCCTGATGAGATGCCTCAATATGAGCCCTCTCACCTGGATTTTCACTGTTTGCAATGGTATGTCCGAATATACTCGCTGTCCGAAGTTACCCGACTCTACCCTTATGATATCCAATATTTTGACCCATAAGCTTACTGGTATGCCAGGCCCAGATGTTATAAAACTTGACTACATTCTCAAACTCAAAATAAAGCACACTGATTGGCTGTTTCCGAGCACATGCTTTATTTTGAGTTTGAGATTATTCTCAAGTTTTATAACCTCGAACCCAGGTTTCCTAAAAATAGGTCAAACAAAGTAACTACCACAGTTTTCCATAACTGGAGCAGTTTGGTTTAACAGCGCAGTAACGCCGCCAAACGATGCAGATAGAGTGGCAATTAGTATGCGGGTAGACTCTGATCAGTCTGATCTGGGTCTGAACTGTTTGGTCATATCTAACTGTCCCAATATGTAGAATCTTTACGGTAGGACTGAAAGTCGCGTGAAAAGGTGACTTTAAGCCAGCGTGTACTGTGATTACTCAAATCAGCCAGCACATCTGGGCAAAAACATCCCTGGTTTAACCCACTCTATTCGGGATACCCCTTTAGGGGTATCTGGGCAAACAGTTTGGAGCCAGATCAGGCCCCACAAACGTGGGGCCTGATCTGAGGTCCAAACTGTTTGCTGCCAAGACATCATTTCTACAAGAGCTCGTTAGGCCAATATTGTCAACATATTCTTGATTTTTGATGCAGACGACAATTTCAGCAGACGACAAAAAATACCCAGAATGCAATGGGTTAATGTTTCACTGTTTTGATTCCCAAGGTATGCGAGCAGGGAATGCTGTGATCAGACTGCGCAAATGTGTAGGCTGATCTGAGTCTTTTTGTTTCTACATGCCGCAACACACCTTTTCACGTGACATAAATAATAAAGTAATTATTATGTAAAGGGACTTTTCAGAGGAAAAAAAATAAATATATGATAGAAAGATAAAAGTAGAGTGTCTGAGCAAAAAAAAAAAAGAAACAAAAAAAAAAAAAACTTTTCAGAGGAAAAAAATAAATATATGATAGAAAGATAAAAGTAGAGTGTCTGAGCAAAAAAAAAAAGAAACAAAAAAAAAAAAAACTTTTCAGAGGAAAAAAATAAATATATGATAGAAAGATAAAAGTAGAGTGTCTGAGCAAAAAAAAAAAAAAATAAATAAAAACAAGACGAAGAAATGAGATTTAATTCCAGTTACAGTGGGCTACTCAGAAAAGGTCAAGTATATTGAAATTTTCGAGCGGTCAGAGGTCTCGGATTACACCATTTCGATTATGAAACATGCTAGGCATTAAAGGATTTAATGGGCTAATAACATGAGTTGTAAAGACAGCTACATTTACAGTAGGTGGACAAAAGTATTTGTCACAAAGTGACGTCGCTGTTTGAATTAATGCATTTCCATATTTTTAACAAGAGCTCCACTGAGCGGGGCAATATACGCCCGTTGGGGCATAAAGTTGGAAAGACAACAAGAGATGGTAGAACTTTTGTCAGTAGCTTAAATCTTCAATAATAAGGTTGTTATAAAACTACAAAACAAACAAAGCTACCTAATATGAAATTCCTTGACAAAAATTACGAAGGGGCATAATTCCATTAGAACTGAAAGTAGGGTCATGGTTCTTGTTCTCTGCATATCGTCTGATATTTCCACGTAACCTTCATGAGGAAAATTTAAACAGTTTTCAAAATATGGAGCAGACACGAAAATACATGTACTATATGAAAAATACTAAGGGGCATAATTCCGTCAAAACTGAAAGTAGGGTTATGGTTCTTTTTCTCTGCACATGGTCTGATGATGCTTCATATTTGTGTAAACTTTTATAAACTTTTATGAAGAAATCTTATGCTTCATATTTGTATAAACTTTTATAAACTTTTATGAAGAAATCTTACAGGGTTTTCGAGATATGGAGCGGACAAATAATGTTATCTTTTGAAATTTGACCTCTAAGTGTGACCTTTACCTTTGTTGGACACTGTTGAAATATGAGATCAGCAAGTTGCCTTGATAAGGTGAACATTGGACTCAAGTTTCAAAAAAATCTTTGTAGAGGTTAAAGATATGGAGTGGACATGAATTTAATACAAAATTACAATACGAAAAATACAAGGGGAATAATTTGTTAAATGTGAAAAAAGGGTTATGGATCTTTTTCCCTGCATATCATCTGATGGTGCTTTATATGTATACAAACTTTCATGAAGAAGTTTTAAACGTTTTTCAAGATATGGAGCCGACATGAAGCTTATGTGAAATTACTATATGAAAAATACAAAGGGGCATAATTCCATCAAAACAGAATAGGGTTATGGTTCTTTTTCGCAGCTCATCCTTTGTTGGTGCTTTAATTATATTTATACAAACTCTCATGAAGAAATCTTAAACTGTTTTTGAGATATGGAGCGGACACAAAGCTTATATGAAATTACTATATGAAAAAAACAAAGGGGCGTTATTTTGTTAAAAGTGAAAGTAGGGTTATGGTCCTTTTTTTTATGGCACATCGTCTGATGGTGCTTTATGATTTTACAAACTTTCATGAAGAAATCTTAAACAGTTTTCGAGATATGGAGCGGACACGAAGCTTAATGAAAAATACAAAGGGACATAATCCCATCAAAAATGAAAATAGGGTTATGGTTCTTTTCTCTGCGCATCATCTGATGGTGCTTTATATTTGAACAAACTTTCATGAAGAAATCTTAAACGGTTTTCAAGAAATGGAGCGGAAATGAAATTTTACCATTTGACCTTTGACCTCTAAGTGTGACCTTGACCTTTGTCTGACATCACTGAAGTATGAGTTATGCACATCATCTTGATTAGGCGAACATTTGACCTAAATAAATCTATCAATGGGTTAAGGGGATATGGAGGGGACACGAAAAGTTAACAGACAGACGGACGGACAGACAGACAGTCTTCGACGGCCGTATAAACATTCAAGAGGGGTAATTTTGTTAAAAGTGAAAGTAGGGATATGGTTCTTTTTCCCTGCACATCATCTGATGGTGCTTTATATGTATACAAACTTTCATGAAGAAATCTTAAACGGTTTTCGAGATATGGAGCGGACACAAAGCTTATTTGAAACTACTCTACAAAAAATACAAAGGGACAAAATTCCGTCAAAACAGAATAGGGTTATGGTTCTTTTTCTCTGCACATGGTTTGATGGTGCTTAATATCTATACAAACTTTCATGAAGAAATCTTAAACTGTTTTCGAGATATGGAGCACACCCAAAGCTTATATGAAATTACTTTACGAAAAATACAAAGGGGCGTAATTTTTTTAAAAGTGATGTAGGGTTATGGTCCTGTTTCTCTGCACATCGTCTGATGATGCTTTATAATTATACAAACTTAAACGGTTTTCAAGATATGGAGCGGACACGAAATTTTACCGTTTGAGATTTGACCTCTAAGTGTGACCTTGACCTTTGTCGGACATCACTGAAGTATGAGTTCTGCACAACGACTCGATTAGGCGAACATTTGACCAAAGTTTCAAAAAAATCTTTCAAGGGGTTAAGGAGATATGGAGCGGACACGAAAAGTCAATGGACAGACGGATGGAGATCACGACATAATACGACCTGTCTTCGACGGGCGTATAAAAAGACTACTGGCGCAAAGTTTTAAAGGGCAATCTAATGAAACGTGGATGGATAAAAAATGAAAACAGCAATATAAAATGAAATATTAAGATGATCCTATGCTTAGTATAGCAGTTTAACGTGTTTGAACTGAATGTAAAAATGTTAAAATCTTGATTCCCAATGACGTCAATGTTAACGTCACCAAAAAAATGGAAGTTTTAATTTTCCCTCCCATTTAAAACCGTTCAACAAAAAAAAACAAAAAAAAAAAACAGCAAAGTAATCGAATTTCTTGTAATGCTTGTTTATTGCGGAAATCAACTTGTATAGACCTGGTGAAATTTGCATGGCGATACAAGTCATAGTTTTGTGATAATATTTTTTTTCAAAATTTCTGTAAATAGGCTACATTGATTTAAACGGCAACATCACTTTGTGACGAATACTTTTGTCCACCTATTGGTTTAAACATATTTTATTTCAAATTTCATATAATCCAACTATACATTGTGAATATATAAATTTAGCAGGATTGGAACGGAAGCATAAATACTTATTTGGTTCCTCTCCTTGTTTCTTGTGAGTTGTATAAGCTGAACTCTGCTATGTAGCCATCGGTCACCAAATCACAATAACATTGCCAACTTATCGCGTCCGGACTATAGCGGAATACATGTATATATGAGCCGCGACGTGAGAAAACCAACAATGTGGTCGTGCGCCCTGCCCAGACTCAGATCAGCCTGGGCATCCGCCCAGTCTAATCAGACTCATTGTTAAGTGCTCAAAGGATAGCTACGTGTCTCAGCTACCATCATGCGGACAGCGAAGACTCTGATCAGACTGGGCGGATGCCCAGGCTGATCTGAATCTGCGCTGGGCGCACAACCACATTGTTGGTTTTCTCGCGTCGCGGCTCATAACCAATACGATTTCAGTCTATAAAGTTGTGATTTTTCGAATTAAACACGCATAGACAAGCATAGCAATGGAAAATACAGATAACAAATAGATCTAGTAATTAGAAAACTAACAATAACATCGAACACAAAGCAAAATTATTTTTGAAAGTAAAAGATGTATTGCTCTTAAGTTTCGGTTCGGAGTTTCTTATGATAATTCCATTGGGGGAGAAGGGTGAAGGGTGTGGGGACGTGCACCGGGTAGGGTTGACAGTTTATCAAGATGCATGGCAGTTTCGCTGTTGTTGGTTAGTTTTTTCACAGGCGCTTGAAGTTCTATGCTCAAAAAACCCTCAAAACCCTTTACACTTGACGCAGTCTATAGGTCATTTCGTAAGAGTAGGAAGCTGTACATTTAAGAAGATCGTTATCCACAGAACCACTTCATTTTTCCCGTAATAGAACCTGATGACGTTGCTGTGCGACGTTGATACACCGGAAATTGGAGACCGTAATGGAGTCGAACACAAGCTTTCACACCTGGACATTTCTTCAAAATGGCTCATAGCCTAGATGTTTAGCGGCATTGAAATATGTTTCATAGCACAGAACTTCAAGCGCCTGTGGTTTTTTTAAGTGAATCGCTTGGTGTCTGTTATATACTTTTGTACTGTCTGAAATATAATACAGTTTGTTTCGTGTGAAAGAGAAGCATTACCGTAGAGCAATAGGTCTAGAGTGATAGTGTGGTACTGTGATACGGCGGTTACTAGTTCGGTTCGTTTGGGCAGATAGTATAGGTACTGCAAGAAAAAATGGTAAATGCTTTCAATACTGCCGCAGCGGCATAGAGGTGAGTCGGTTATGTTTTCCAAGTACAGATCTATTGTACAAGGGAGAAAATTTAAACAATTTAGACACACTATATGTATACGCTACTCACCGAAACCGGCAACCACACTACAGAATTACAGCCATGTCTTGAGGGGAGAGAGATGTGTGTATGAGAGAGAGAGAGAGTTTACGTACCTGTTTCCAGCGGGAAAGGGTTTATTCGGACTTTACCCTGCACTCTAACTTCTTCAATGATCGTGTCATTAGATACCTCTCTCCTTCTCCTGCCATACTGCATTGTAGGTCCGAATGGGCCAGCGGTACAGTCCTGCGAAGAAAGAAGAGGATTTTTATAATGTGATGTGGGGTCGTATTCATAAAACGACTTAAGTGGTTGCTATGCTGTTGCTAAGGTTGAATTTCTATAAAGGAGATTCCCTACAACTATGAAATTTGCTCTGGAGGAACAGTCTTTTTCAGATCCTCGAGAGCAAATTTCATAGTTGTAGGGAATCTCCTTCATAGAATCTGAGCCCTAGCAACAGCGTAGCAACGACTTAAGTGGTTTTATGAATACGGCCCAAGATATCATATCACTTTAGAACTGCGCTTGCGCGAATGTTATCAGGCGATGCCTAAAGAAACGATCTCTGAAGACCATTGGCTACAATCTGACGTTGGCCATGATAACAGCGTTCGATTGGTTAGATGACGTCAGAACGCATTTGGGACGTCAGCAAGTTCGTACAAAGTGCGTTTGCTTTTCAGTTGTTTGACTCTCTTTACGCCGTAAAATCTTCTAATGATGTATGATAAACAGAAAACCATGGAAGTGTATTTTGATATCAATCAAGTTTATCAGGCTCGACCAGAAACGCGTCGGAATGGCGAGGCTTCCGACGTGTTTCTGGTCGAGCCTGATAAACTTGATTTCGAAAGACACTAACATGATATTCTCTATTTATCATATGACCCTTTAAAATGGGATTTTATCATGCATCTGCTGAAAAATTCACCTGATAACAGGGGTATGATAACATGATGTGATATCATGTCACTTTAAAACTGCGCTTGCGCGAATGTTATCTGACCATGCCTTAGGAAGCGATCTCTGAAGACAATTGGCTACATACAGACGTTGGCCGTGATAACAACGTTCGATTGGTAAAAGACGTCACCGACTTACGGTACAACGCATTCGCAACGTCAACAAGTTCGGACAAAACTGCGTTTGCATTTTATTTGTTTGACTCTTTTGCGCCGTAAAATTTCTAACGATGCATGATAAATAGAAAACCATGATTGTGTCTTTTGATATCAAGTTTATCAGGCTCGACCAGAAACACGTCGGACTGGCTCGGCAAGCATCGCCATTCCTACGCTGTTTCTGGTTTCGCCTGATAAACTTGATATCAGAGGACACTTACATGGTATTCTCTATATACTTGATTGCAGATATTGGAAAAAATTTCCGCAGTGACTCGGAAGATGTTAAATGATGGTTAAATTAAAGACAGTCGATGCACAAAAGTGGAAAAAGGACCCAAATGTTTTTGGTTTAAACAGTATTTTATTCAAGAATAAGTTTACAACATAATAGACATACAACAAATAAATCAGGATTTGAAAGTAAGCTTGAAGCTTATATATATCATCTCCTGTTTTTATTTCACGTCTTCAAAAATTATATGCCAAATAATGCAGAATTAAAATGTGTGTCTGACCTTAAAATAATTCTTTCATAGAATCATATATACAATCATTGTTTGAACAAAGAAAAGATCATTTCAACACTGACATCAGGCCCGGATCCAGACCACCACATAGTGGTGGGGCTCTGGATAACTGGTAGGGCTGGGAGGTACCGATATGTATTTGGGAAGGGAGGGTGCGGGGGGAGAGGGGTTTCAAATATGACATAATAAGGGATTAATTTGGTGAGAATATTTGATAATGTCTTTTTGCCTTGAAATATATGTTGTGATATCTCATTAGAATCGCCTCGCCGAGGCGATTCTATTGAGATGTCACAACATATATTTAAATCTAACCAGGCCCAGGTGGCGGGGCTGAAGCCCCAAAGCCCACCCCCTGGATCCGGGGCTGGACATTCTCATAGAAACAAATAGGAGCTATGGTAGGTTCGTTCAATCCTAAAAACGACTAATTGGTCAGAAAAATAAAATGTTGAAAAAAAAAGTTCTTTAAAAAGCTGAAGAATTTTCCTTTTAAAAGCTATAAAACAGGAAATATTGTTTTTATTGGTTAATTTATATTATAGTTCCCCATGAGCGCTAATTTTCGGCTAGTCAAAAATCAATTTTTGCACATGTCTCCTTGAGTGGGATATATATTATATTAATCATTTTTAAGGTCAGCAAGTTTTAACAAGTTTAAAACTCAGCAATTTTATGTTATGCCCGACCAAACTGACACACTATCAATTCTCTATGGGAATTCAAACCACTTTCATTTTAGGGGTAGTTTGACTTAAAGCCTGGACTTGGTCAAGACAAAGGCTATAGGTTTAAACTTCATGTGTATAAAACTTGCCAAATGAATAAAATGGAAGGTAGAAATGATTTATTTTACCAAATGTTTGAAATGTTCCAGAAATCGCAGGGTAAAAGTTTGACCCCTTAATATTTTTTTCGAGTATAGTATCTGGAGACTATGCAGATCTATAGTATAGTCCTATGTAACTGATCACTGCTTATTCACAGGGTATAATCGATTCCGCCAACTTTCGCTTCCTGCAGAGACTGTCCGTCATATTTGGCTTCCACAGAGACTGTCCGCGAACTCTTGCTTCCTGCAGAGACTACTCTCCTCGAAAAATGGCTTCCTGCCGAGACTGTCCGCGTGATTCTGCTTCCTGCCGAGAGCCTCGGCAGGAAGCAGAATCACGCGGACAGTCTCTACAGGAAGCCACTTATCATGTACAGAAGTCTCGGCAGGAAGCAAGAGATCGCGGACAGTCTCGGCGGAAGCCAAATATGATGTACAGTCTCTGCAGGAAGCGAAAATTAGCGGAATCGATTATACCCTGTGTTATTACAAACGACAAGGAACTTACATAGGCAGTGCAGGGTCCCGGAGCGCAAACCTCAAGCAAGGCATCAAAGACCTGGATATCCTCGGTTTGTGTACCCGGGGCAAGCATGAAAGCATCGAAGTCAACCTAAAACAAAACGTAAAAGCATTAAGCCACGACACGACAAAACCAACAAAGTGGCACGTGCGGCCAGCGAAGACTCAGATCAGCCTGGGCATTCCGCGGCCCAGTCTGACCAGAGCCTTTGCTGTCCGCATGGGACTACCTTAGACACTTAGCTACCCTTCAAGCGCACAGCGAAGACTCTGGTCAGACTTGGCGGAAGACCAGGCTGCCCTGAGTGTTTGCTGGTTGCACATGCCATTTTGTTGGTATTGTCTTGTCGTGGCTCAAATTAAGTTCTGAAAATTGGGACGCCTAAAATAATTACCGTAAGTGGCATAAAATGGAACAGTTTGGTTTTATAATCACGGGTGGATGATCACGTGGTTTGCACGTCACAGGAAAGACTGGGAATTCCAGTACTGAGTACAACAACTGTTTTGTGGTTAGTTTTTTCTCAAAAAGACTTCTTTGTTGCCGAATGCAGTCTTATAGAATATAGCGCAGTGAATGCGTGCTCGTAAGTACTTTAAACTGGTATTCTTGTTTTAACTGAGAGTTCACTTGTTTTCACGTTTTTTGGAGCTACATCATTCACGTGCCACAGCCTACTTTCGGTTTCGGATGTTGTGGGGGACGATTTAATTAAAAAAAAAAAAACTATAAAGGCCACAATAAAATCGCGAATATTGGCTGAAAGTCCTCACAAATGCACATTCATTGCGCTGCATTTTGAAAGAATCCATACAGAAACAAAGAAATTTTAAACTAAAACGTGAAGAATTCCCGGGGTTTCCTTGTTCAGAATGACGTAAGAAAATGACGCAAGAAAACGCGTGATCATCCACCCTCAATCGGAGCACGCTCGGCCAATTCCGTGAATCAGTTGATTCACGGAATTGGCCGAGCGGTGTTCCGATTGCATCCACCCTGATAATGCAGTAATGCGTCCAAAAGAATCAGATGAAGTGGCAAAGAGCGTAGCTCCCGATCAGTCTGAACTGGGTGTGCTCTACTCAGACATAGCATGGGATTTTATCTCTTTGGGCAGTCGGCCAAAGCTAGATAGGGGAGAGTCGGGTAACTTCGGACAGGCGGGTAAATTCGGACATACCATTGCAAACAGTGAAATTCCAGATGAGACGGCTCATCAGGATTTTTACTGTTTGGTCAGTTATTATTTTTCTAGTTCCAAACAACTGAGATATAAAGGAAACAATGTCACTGTCCGAATTTACCTGCTGTCCGAAGTTACCCGACTCTCCCCTAATCATGCATCTGCAGTATATACCATATGTGGAGATAATGTCACGACTCAGGATTATTATTATTATTATTATCATTGAAATGCACACTGTTTACCAAGGCCCACGCTGTCTTCGTTCGGGGGATTTAGCCATCTCCTGTGATTTTTAGAGACACATTTTCAGCCTATGCGAGAAAGGTGGTCCCTTATGATCACATTCAATAATTATACCCTTTCCCAATTCCATACTTGGAAGTGTCATAAAACCCCTTCATCCGTACTGATCATCGAAAGTTCTCTTCATCATGTTTATGGGGTGTGCTTATTCCTTATCTTAAATGTGCATATTCCAACCCAGCGGGCACATGACGTCGAAATGACGTCAGTGTGACGTCATTACGACGGGATCTGCCTGTTGGGTATAATCTGTCAATATACAGGTTTGTATGTTCTCCATTGATATCCTACAATCTAGTCTTATTCTTGTATGGTAAAAATGTTTAATACTTTTGGCCACTGACTGTACACACGTCTGTCGAATTTGAATTTCTTCCATGCTACAAAACCGTTGTAATGGTCCGTGATCATTCCACAAAAGACTAGTGCGCCTTTATATCAAACAAACATTTCCAAAGCCAACAGACATCAAGATAACGATGCTTACGTCATCAGTACTTCTAACATTAAAACGTCATCATCAGCAATATGAACAAAGTTTATTTTATTTTACTATTATTATAATATATTTTTTTAGAAAAAAAAATCATTTTAATTTTCTATTTTCTCTAAAGGAGCGTTGTATTAGAAGTTTAAAACTAAAAAGCGCTAACAACGAAAATACACTGTAAAAATCGCGCTTAGCTATAAAACACAAGTGGTTACATGTTTAGGTGTAAACATGTTAAGGAATATGTCATATAGCTAAACAGTGACACCTTTTCTATTATTTTCCCGGACAAAGTCTGCTGAACACGTTTTATTCTATTACGCGTTCCGGATGAATCCATTCTTTCCTTTCCCTGTTGAAGAACGAAAAAAAACAGACGAAAATGTTGACAGAGGAAATTTTTTTATTAAAATAAAAGGTTAATAATATAACCAGTTTTGTATATGTTTAATTTCTAAACATAAACCTAAACATGTTGCAAATTGAACATGTTACGATTTAAACACATAAAAAATCGGACTGCATTTTTTGCATTGATTCTAAACACATTTTTTACAGTGTAGTTGAATTTGCATACAGCTAGAACCAAATGAGGCGGCTCATCGGGATCTACACTGTTTGCCCTCTGTCTTTGAATCCCCGATATGAAACAGGTTTGGCGAAGCATTTTTTATTTAATTTTGCAGACGTGAATTTTGTCGTCTGCTTTTTAGCGCTTTAAACATGTTAAAGATTAAGACTGACCCGTAGTATTGCGTCGTCTATCTGTTGCACGTGACCAAACCACGCCACTTGTTGGCACCTGAAACGAAACATCAACTCAAGGGTTTGCAGTACCGAAAACAACTGTGAAACATCTCCTTTGTACGAAAATTCGCTTATTCAACGATTCTGATGTATTCAGAATAGGTCTAGTTAAAAAAAATCAAAGTACTGAAAGTACTGAGAGGTGGGCATTTATTCAATGAATTTAATGAAATGACCTTGAGCTTGCCACACAAATGATCAAAGTCAATTGTAAAATTCATATTTATTTTCTTACGAGATTACCAAGATTAAGTCAAATATTTACATTGTGCCCACCATAGATTATGACTTTTAAAATTTTCCTCTTTATTTTGAAGCGTTGACCTTTGAACTATGACACTGCCCTTGAAAAGTGATAGAAAAATTCGCAGGAACTAATTTCGAAAACTAACCGTCCAAACAAACAAAAAAAAATGATATATAACATTCCTGTTTAAAAAATGTGGTCACGGGATCACATAAGCAACTCCACTTCAACTTTGAACCAATGATGAATCAATGTTGACTGACACAACGTTGATTCAACGTTCTTGTAATGTTAAGATCTGGGGTCGTATTCATAAAGCCACTTAAGTCGTTGCTATGCTGTTGCTAAGGCTGAATATCTATAAAGGAGATTCCCTACAACTATGAAATTTGGTCTGGAGGAATAGTCTTTGTAAGACTGTTCCTCCACAGCAAATTTCATAGTTGTAGGGAATCTCCTTCAAAGAAATTTAGCCTTAGCAACAGCATAGCAACCACTTAAGTCGTTTTATGAATACGGCCCCAGCTCACCCGTTTAGTACAAGATCCATAGTACCGGCAGGACTCGTTACGGTGATACGAACAGCCAGAATACCAAATGAATCTGAAAGATAAAATTACTAGTCATGAGAAGCAGTGTAACACAAATAACAGTCAGTGAGGATCCTGATCAGTCTGTCATCGTGCGCACCCATTTAAGATTATGGGTACAACTTCATGTCTTTTCCGCCATTTTTCAATTTACTTCCTTCCATGACATAGTTCCCTAAAGCCCCGTACACATGGACAAATTTGCGTATGTGAGTAAGTTTGCTTATATGTAAATTTTGCTTACCATGTGCAAAAGTATTTTTGCTAAACGTACACATGATCAAAAATCTCCGCAAAAGACCTTGGAGTATTTACGTCAGAAATGATAAAAATTGTATTTCTTTAATATACCCTTCTTTTGGTTTTCTAAATTATTGCTTTGTTTTCGCCTAGAGAATTCGACAAAATGTTGTCGGGTCAACTTCCACTTACTGATAAGTAAGTCTAAAATGTTTTGAGATTTAGAACGAAATAAAAGCTTCAGAATGGAAAGCCGGGCGTGTTATGGTGCAGAAGTATTCATTTATAGACAATTCAGTCATACAACATTTGTTATATTGTATTAACTTACTTTTTATCATATGACGTCGCATCTGAGAGTGTAATAAAGCCATGCATTAAAACGATAATCAACGTCGTAACGTTATGCGTTGAAGTCCTTAAAACATCGCGTTTTCAAATGGCGAAATTGTGATATTTTAGTGCAAAATTTGCTATAAAAAGCAATTTTAGTGTCATTTAATAAATAGAATCTTGCATTCGTGCTCCTGTATTACTGAATTTATTAAACTTGTTGGAGAAAACCGATAAGATGCTCGGCATAGCCTCGCATCTTATCTTTTTCCCCAACTCGTTTAATAAATTCAATAATACATGAGCACTGATATAAGATCCTCTATTTATCATATGACGTCGCATCCGATAGTGTAATAAAGCCATGCATTAAAAACGATAATCCACTAGTGGATTAATCGTGACGTTTTAGTGCAAATTTTGCTAATAGAATATGATTTTAGCGTCATATGATAAACAGAATCTTGCATTCGTACTCCTATACTATTGAATTAATTAAACTCGCTGGGGAAACCCGATAAGATGCTCGGCCTTATCTTTTTCCCCAACTCGTTTAATAAATTCAATAATACATGAACACTCATGTAAGATATACACATTATTATAATAGTATCTTGATCTGGCAAACTGTATCACGTCGAGTGGGCGAGCTCAAGCCATCGGATCACGCGAGACGCTTGCGTCGAGGGTGAGCCGATGGTATGAGCTCATCCACGAGACGTGATACAGTACGCCAGATCAAGTTACTATGATAATAATTTGTTTATTATATACCTTAAGGAACTTCCAACGACTCATACTTGCCAGCGCTAATGCATCGACGCGGATTTGAACCTGTGCGGCAAAGGTATGTAGCTAGTCCTGAGACAAACGCTACCGACTGCGCTATCAAGGCGCGCTTTTTGATGTGTTTGTTGACGTTACGTCACTTGTTTCGTTTCTCTGGTTCTCGTTTCTATGATACACGTTAAAATATGACGCGCCTGAAGCTGGAACTCAGACATAGCCTCGTTTTAAGGAATAGTGATACGGATTCAGAAAACGTCAGTTTGATACGGCTGCCTGTATCAGATGGCCAGAAAACATGCAGTTCAAAGGGTGTATCATTGATAGGAAAATAATAAATACATATTATTATAATAGTAACTTGATCTGGCGTACTGTATCACGTCGAGTGGATGAGCTCATACCATCGGGTCACCCGAGACGCTTGCGTCGAGGGTGATCTGAAGGTATGAGCTCATCCATAAGACGTGATACAGTACGCCAGATCAAGTTACTATTATAATAATTTGTTTATTATATACCTTAGGGAACACTTAACTATTTTCATACTTACTAGCGCCAATGCATCGACCCGGATTCGAATATGCGCGGCAGAGGTATGTAGCTAGTCGAGAGACAAACGCGACCGACAGAGCTATCATGGCGCGGCATTTGACGTGTTTGTTGCCGTTACGACACTCGTCCCGTTTCTCTGGTTCTCGTTTCTACGATGCACGTTAACAAATGACGCGCCTGAAGCTGGAACTCAGAAATAGCCTCGTTTTAAAGGATAGTGATACGGATTCAGAAAACGTCAGTTTGATACGGCTCTCTGTATCAGATGACCAGAAAACAGGCAGTTCAAAGGGTGTATCATTGATAGGTATATAATAAATGTAAGATCCTCTATTTAAGAGTTGAGCGCCATGGGAATAGGCTGCAAAAATAAACTGGTAGAGTTGTTTCCCCTGAAAATATTCCCATTTCTGTTAACGTGTATGGAGACCACCCTGACATGGAGATATTTCCCTCACTTCCCACAATCCTAAAGGAAGCATCTGTGTTCTAGAGAGAGGATCTTACATGAGTGCTCATGTATCATTTAATTTATTAAACGAGTTGGGGAAAAAGATAAGATGCGAGGCTGTGCCGAGCATCTTATCGTTTTCACCAACGAGTTTAATAAATTCAATAATACAGGAGCACGAATGCAAGATTCTATTTATCATATGACACTAAAATCGCATCTTATTAGCAAAATTTGCACTAAAACGTCACGATTTTGCCATTAGAAAACGCGACGTTTTAATGGAGGTCAACGTATAACGTTACGACGTATTTGGCATATTTAATCCACTAGTGGATTATCGTTTTTAATGCATGGCTTTATTACACTCTCAGATGCGACGTCATATGATAAACACTGAATCTGCGTTAATTCAACGTTATGACGTAGAATCAACTTTGAATCGATGTAGATTTAACGTTATTGCATAAAAAGCAGTGCTGAGAGGTATTAACAGCCGTACATCAACAGGCGAAAAGCCGTGTTTCAACAATGGTTTTCACGCGCTATTGAAACACGATGACAGAACTTTCGTTATGCTTGTGTCGGGCCACTAAAAACCGCCATACACCTACAAACACTGGTGGTGCGCCTCTCCACTTTCGGTTAATTAACAATATAATTGGTCGCGTGCTACCTATGTATTCTTGTGACGTCATCATACTTTGTACTCTTATTACGTCATAAAGTACTGACACGGATTTCAAAGCCATGTTGTCTTCATTCTCACGATGCCAAATGGAGAGGATAAATAATTGTCAAAGAAAACATGCGTCCTAAGCTTTCAGCAACCAAGAACTGCAGGATGGTGCATGAATGGGCCAGGCATGTTCTGTATGGCAATTTTTGCTTTGATCAAGGTATCTGCTTTTTGTTGATAAATTTGCAACGACCATCTTGGACTCTTTCCATAAATACTGAGGTTGAATAGGATGATGCAGCCATTTTGAATAGCTTGATGCTGTCGGGCCAGGAAGACGGATATTAAAAAAAAAACAGACGCACCGGCAC
Organism: Ctena decussata; assembly: GCA_963989385.1. Lineage (NCBI taxonomy): Eukaryota > Metazoa > Mollusca > Bivalvia > Lucinida > Lucinidae > Ctena > Ctena decussata. The sequence continues at coordinate 36,937,175 of OZ022515.1, forward strand.
GTTGGCTGTGAAACGGTGACAAAATATAGTGCCGTATTTTCGCAAATCTTAACGAATATTTCGTTGAATTTATGCAATAACAGCGATCAAACATTTTTTTCCAATGCATTAACGTTTGCCAGGTCCCTTGGGAGATGTTGAAAACCTCGGCCTTCGGCCTCGGTTGTCAACATCTCCCTCGGGACCTGGCAAACGTTAATGCATGAAAATCCATGTTTGATCCCTATATTGTGTACCCAACGTTGTGTTTTCATTTGAGAGCACCCTGCAGGCATATAAAACGGAATCAACATTGACTTTACATTTATTCAACGTTGTGTGGCCCCTGGTGCAGGATTTTACCTATTCTGCTAAAAGTTGCGACCCTTGTAAAAATGCCAACCAAATGATAGAGATGCATGTTGAAGTTAGTTCTTCGAGTTCGTCTACTTTCAGGGACAAAGAGACATAAATCATTGAACGTGGAGTTATTTAAGAAATGAATTTAATTTTTCTGAGGTGTATCGAAGTTAAACTACACTGGGTCGCGTGCAAAGTGAATGGACCCCGAAGGAGTTCATGTAAACTTTGCTAGTGACCCACTGTAGTTTACACTTCTATAAACATCAGAAAAAATAATTTAATTCATTTTTTATATTTACATTCTTTTCAATCAAAACCTTGACGAAAAATCTTATATAAGCACTAAAATTGAAGCAATAAAACTTTTGCATGCATTTTTTTCCTAATCATGAATAGCGGTACAGCGTCAATGATGTCATGACGTTGCCGACGTCCAATCAGATGATAGAGAGCCATGGTTTATTTTGACGTCATTTAAAGTCATATGACTGCGCGTGGCTCAGTGTAATTATTGGAATGTAAACTAATTACGTTCCAATGGTTTGCTATTCGGGCTTTTCAGTAAATACACCAAAAATGTGAAAATAGAATTATACCTGTCGGAGAGTAATTTCTTCCCTTTTCCCAGAAAAAAGGGCTGACGACTATGATATATGAGTCAAAGGATTTGACATAGGTTACGTCCAATCCTTTGACTCATATATATGTTGTCAAAAACTTTCTAATAAATTAAAAAAAGGAAAGGTCTAGTGCCAGTCGTCTGGCAATAGCCATTTTACGTTAAAATCGCTATTGCCAGTTGACTGGCAATAGCGATTTCAAGTCAAAATGGCTATTACCAGTCGACTGGCAATAGCGATTTTAACGTAAAATGGCTATTGCCAGTCGACTGGTAATAGCGATTTTAACGTAAAATCGCTATTGTCAGTTTTTTTGTTGTTGTTATTTTTTTAGTTTTTCTTCCCATTTCTTAAGAATAAATTTGAAGCTGAAGAAGTTGCATCCCATTTGAAGTTTAAAGCTGCTTAGTAAGTGTTCCTTACTTCACAGATATTTTACTTCTGCGAAATAACCAATTTATTTATTTTATTTCATTTTTGCTTAGTAAGGAATAGCCACTCCGTTAAAAAAATCCACTTCAAAGACACGCTTCCAGACCCCTTCTCCCCTGAAGTCATATTTTCTCCCGCTATTTGAGCATTAGACACACATATATTGGAAATATTGCTGAATTCTTCTCAAGTACACACCTATAATACTGTTAGGCGATTTTAATAAAAACCTAGCAAACGATAACAAAGATAACGAATGGGAAAATTTTACCACCTCTTTAGGCCTCAGTCAATTAGTTTGTGATCCAACAAGAGTGTCAGACACATCATGTACCTTAATAGATCATATTTACACAAATGTCTGTGAAAATATAGCTCGGGCACATGTTTGTAAATTAACAATAAGCGACCATTATGCCGTGTTTGGTAACCGGAAATTGAATAACTGCATAAAAACAAATACCCATCAAACTATTACATATCGATCATTTAAAAATTTTGATGAGAACTTGTTCATAAATGAATTACGCGAGGTTCCATGGGAAATTATTGAAACCATTGATGACATAGATAATATTGTAGAAACATGGAATAATATGTTTTTGGAAATAGTTAACAAATACGCTCCAATCAAAACGCATAGAATTAAAAGAAAGCATCAGCCAGATTGGTTAACACCTGAAATTTTAGACTGTATCAAAGAGAGGAATAAGTATAAAATTAATGGAAACATGGGAGAATACCGGCTTCTAAGAAATAAGGTTTCAGTCATGATTGACAACGCAAAAAGAAATTCGTATCAACACAAAATTGAAGAAGGTAAAGACGATCCGCGGTCGATATGGAGAATATTTCGGCATTTTGGCGCTAGCAACAAAGGGGGCTCGACAGATAATTGCTCGACAATCAAAGTAAAAGATACTGTTGTTACTAATGAGAAAGATATAGCAAGTATTTTTAATGAATATTTTGTTAATGTCGCATCCAACTTGAAAGAACCTTTAAGGCCTTCTAACTTTGAAAAATTACAGAACTATGTAAACTCCAAGGTTAGTGATGATGATTCTTTTGGGGTCCCCCAAACTAATTGCACGTTCGTAGCAAACTATCTACATACATTGGATGTAACTAAAGCCACTGGGTTAGATGGAATAGGTCCACGATTACTGAAGATAGCTTCAGAGGTTTTGGCTCCCAGTATAACTTATATGATTAACAAAAGTTTGGCCTTAGGCACTTTTCCGTCTGTTTGGAAGGAAGCTAGGGTGAATCCAATATTCAAGACTGGCTCTAAAGACGATGTAAACAATTATAGGCCGATTTCAATATTGCCAACCTTATCTAAAATAATTGAAAAGTGGATCCATAAGAAACTTATGTTATATCTAGATAAACATAATCTTCTTCATAAGAAGCAAAGTGGGTTTAGAGCTGGACATTCCACTGAATCAGCACTAATAGTTATTACAGATGCATGGTTGAAAGCTATCAATGAGGGTAAATTAGTTGGTAGTATCATGATTGATTTTCGTAAGGCATTCGATTTAGTTGATCATGAATTACTTATAAAGAAATTACGGATTTATAAATTAAATGATATGTGTTTATCATGGTTTCAGTCTTATCTTTATAACAGAAGACAGCAAGTAATTATTAATGGCACAACTTCGAGTAGTCATGAAGTTTTATGCGGGGTACCGCAAGGCTCTATTCTAGGACCGTTACTATTTTTACTTTTTATTAATGACTTGCCACTGGCATTGAAGAACTTAGACCTACCTATTAACTTATATGCGGATGACACAACTTTATATGGTACTGATTCAGATAAGAATTCACTAGAAAACAATCTTCAACAAGGTCTTGATCTAATACATAAATGGTGTCAAGAAAATGGTATGTTAATAAACACGAACAAAACCAAATTAATGTTAATAACTAGCCGACAGAAAAGAAATAAGCTAGTAGATAATACTCTGAAAATTATGTATGATCATTTAGAGTTGGAGCTTTCTTGTACTGAGAAAGTTTTAGGAATTCACATCGATCAGAACCTGGTTTGGAATAACCACTTCCAGCACATTTTCAAGAAAATATCTTCATATCTTTGGCTTTTATCTCAAATTAGAACATACCTGTCTGTGCAGCACAAACTTCTGTTCTACAATGCATACATAAAGCCTCATCTTGAATATTGCTGCATTGTTTGGGGTAACTCGTCCAATTACAATACACACAAAATTGACCAATTGCAAAGGAGAGCTTGTAAATTCATACTAGGAGACGACTATAAATCACTTGAAGATTCTCGTAATCAACTAAATATTTTATCATTTGAAGAAACGCTATTTTTGCACAAAGCTAAACTTATGTATAAGATAGCTAATAATGTTGCTCCTGTCTACCTAACAGAATTGTTTAATTTGAGAAGTAATGAAAATAACATTAGTAATACGCATCTAAATTTACGATCTGTGTCTAACAGAAACTTCCATATTCCTAAACCTAATATCAACTTATTCAAATGCAGTTTTTCATATTCTGGCGCTCTTGTTTGGAACAGCATTCCTCTGAGAATAAAAAATTTGAATACCATTGAATCTTTCACAAGCAACTGTTTAAACTGGATGAAAGGTGAACAAACATGCTGAAATGATTATTCATTACCGTTGCCTCCACCGCCATTTCAGAATTTCAATCATTATTACTCTATATATTGCTCAGAAGTTTTCATAGTCACATTACATTCAGCTGACTGTCGAATTTTGCATAATTCCATTATTATTACCCATTCATAGTATCATGTTATTGTATCTAATGTTCTTTTTTGCCTTTCACAAGTGTTGTATATGTATATGTTCTTGAGGGCCTCGGGGAAGATTGGCCTTGCCAACCGAGTTACCCTCACTAAATAAAGACATTACTTTTACTTTACTTACTTATAGGTCTTATACAAATTTTAAGAACAGGTCTGATGCGTAACCGGCAATTCTACTTTTCGCTAAGGTTGACTGCCCATTTTAGCACAATTTAAACCTATTCTGCTACAGCTGACCGCTTACTGATATAACACCTTATCATGGCAGCTTTAATAGTGACAGAAGCCTTCGCTGCAGCAGATGCCATTGTAAACCTAAATTAAGTTGATTTCACCCTCAGTGATTTGACTGTCATCAATTTGGCACAAAGGTGCTGGCAGAATGGGAAATATTATACTACTGCAGTCCCTGAACAGTCTGACCTTCATCTACAGGGTTTGCCCAGGCATTCCTGTCCCAATATTTAGTGAAGTGGTGCAAGTTTTACAGATCATTTTGGAACATTTATTTGCTTGTAAGACCACATTCGTACCTGTGTTTATATATCACTTTGAGTGAAAATCCAAGTATATGCATGTACATGGTAAACAGTAAAATGAATAAGATGAAGAGGGAAAGATATCAGAATCTAATTATGTCTATGCAAAGAGATATATTAATATGCATCAGTTCTGGAAAGCCTAAACTGCCATGATGAAAACCAGTCAACAAGTTTGTATAGTTTGAAAACTGTTTCTCAAGACCTTCAGTATTGCTTATATGCCCTTTATTCAAGGTCATCTAAATAGCTGTTTTTAGGTCCAGTTTCCACAAATATCTAGTTTTAAATTAGTTTAGAAACCAGTTCAAATATTTCAACAGCGGAATATTAGCATTCGAATCCTGAAGTTTTAAATGAGTTTAGAAACCAGTTCAAATATTTCAACAGTGGAGTATTAGCATTCGAATCATGAAGTTCAGAATTTGGCCTTTTGCTTTCATTTTAAGGACTCATAGGATGGCTTCTAAGCATGTAGTTACGCACAACTAGCCAGGTAAGAGATTTTGGACAGTGCACTGATTGCACATGCATAGTATGCTAACTCATACGGGTGTCACATCCCTTATTCAATGAATAAACCTTACCACCACTGAACTAGAAAATGTAAACAGTTTTTAAAATTCGTAGAAGAGCTATAGTCATGTTGACACGTACATAACAACACAGCTTGGACACGCCTGCGTGAGCATGAAGACACGCATAAATGCACCACAAACAAGTATATGGCTTCACAATTTACAGTTTTATCTTGCTTGTCAACAGATGCAGAAAAAAAATTATGACATCAATTTTTAATCATCTATTCATAAACATTTCTTTCTAGACAGACAGACGGACAAGCATACAAACATACACACGCAACTGTAGATTAGCCTTACTTTACTCTAGATGGTGATGTTTCTAATGAGATTTCTCTTTTTGTTCTGTCCAACTCTCAACCCCAACTCTCATGTAAAAAAACCCCGATGTTCCCCAGGATTGTTGTTGTTGTTGTTATTTTGTTTTTTCGTCCAGTAAACAGCTATGGTCATGTCGGGACGGTCAGTTAACCTAATCACACTATTACTGGGCAGGCGCAGACACCAGGGGCCGTATTCATAAAACGACTTAAGTGGTTGCTATGCTGTTGCTAAGGCTAAGTTTCTTTGAAGGAGATTCCCTTCAACCATGAAATTTGCTCTGGAGGAACAGTCTTACAAAGACTGTTCCTCCAGACCAAATTTCGTAGTTGCAGGGAATCTCCTTTATAGATATTTAGCCTTAGCAACCGCATAGCAAAGACTTAAGTGGCTTTATGAATACGGCCCCAGCACCAAGTGCACATACTTTCGCCAGTATGAAATAGAACGTCAGGCAAGCAGGTGCCCACCAGGCACATGGTATCGAAATGAGGTCTTATAGACGTTGCTGCGACGTGCTGACGTCACTTCGACATCAGTGAGACGTCATTTCGACGTCATGTGCCTGCTGGGCTGTATAGAGTATAACTGCTTGTAATTACCCAGCAGGCAAACAAGGTTGAATCAACCTTGAATCAACCTTGATTCAACGTCGTGACGTTGAACCAAGGTCGTGACGTTGAATAAAGGTTGATTCAAGCTTAAATCAAGATTGATTCAACCTTGTGTGCCCAGTGGGTAGAGTCTGAGCAATAAAAAGCCTAAAAAAAGATTACAATGTATTGATACTCTTCAGCGAGTCGATTGTATGCACCAATACTACGAGCGTATTTCTGGTATCCGCTCAGCCGCTAAATACACTCTGTGCTACGGGTAGTTAGCAAAGCGGCCAGGAATTTTGTCTGATTTTGGATCAAATCCACAAGCCAACGCGCGAAATACGAGAGGTCATAACGCAGTATCGTTTACCTCTCTACATGAGATCCGTCCCACTTACGCTCGTGCATTAGGGTCAAGTTGGGTAAATTCGGACAGCAGGTACATTCGGACAGTGACATTGTTTCCTTTTCTATGTCAGTTTTTTGTATTAAAACAAAAATAACTGGGCAAACAGTGAAAAACCTGATGAGGAGCCGTCTCATCTGGATTTTTACTGTTTGCAATGGTATGTCCGAATTTACCCGCTGTCCGAAGTTACCTGACTGACCCTATGTACCTATGTGGCATCCCTATCATATAACTCAGATTTAGCAGGTTGAGAAGGTGCAGAGAACAGCTGCCAGGTGGACCTGCAGGCGATGGCGGAACACAAGTAGTGTCGGCGATATGCTGGACGAGCTTGAGTGGCCATCCCTGGAGGCCCGCCGGGAGCAGTCCTCCTTAACCTTCTTTTACAAGATTCATTCTGGTACAGTGTCCCTTGAGAAGGATAACTTCTTGATCCCAGCACCAAAGCCGAGAAGGACTAGGGCATCCATGACTCACAATACACTAGATACCTTGCGTATAGTGATGCCCTGAAAAAATCATATTCCCCAGGACTATTCCTGTATGGATTAGTCTCCCCTCTTCGGCGGTTTCTGCCTAAACCGCTGAGGAGTTAAAGGCCCTTATTTAGATTATCGGTCTAGAGGCCTTAGCATGCCTCTGATCTGCTTCTTGTAAATAGTGTTAATGGCCCACCCAGAAAGTCTGTTTTCCCCTGAGCTAAATTCTAAATTTAGCCACTCATCACACCTGAGGTAAAGATCAAAATGATCGTCGATAGACAGATAGATAGATAGATGTACCGTACCTTGAAATGGAGGCGTCAAGAACAAATGGAGTCTCAAGGGATCACCAATTGTGGCAGTTGGCAGCGCGGTTCCGTCCCAGTCCTCTGTGTTATCTGTAATCAATATCCCAGGCACAGGTTCGACATCGTCTGTGATAAAAGCCGTTGGAGCGCTTGTGCTGCAAGAAACACGAGAACCGTATCAATAGAATGCCTTCCATCACACTCGGGTTAAGCACGTAACGGAGTTAACACAAAACGACACGGGCTTACTTAACCTTGGCAAAACCGCCATGCAAGTGAAGGAGCAGCAACTAATACCACAGGGTATAATCGATTCCGCTAATTTTCGCTTCCTGCAGAGACTGTACATCATATTTGGCTTCCACCGAGACTGTCCGCGAGCTCTTGCGTCCTGCCGAGACTTCTGTACATGATAAATGGCTTCCTGCAGAGTCAGACTGTCCGCGTGATTCTTCTTCCTGCCGAGGCTCTCGGCAGGAAGCAGAATCACGCGGACAGTCTCTCTCGGCAGGAAGAAGAATCACGCGGACAGTCTCACGCGGACAGTCTCGGCAGGAAGCCATTTTTTAAGGACAGTAGTCTCTGCAGGAAGCAATAGTTCGCGGACAGTCTGTGCGGAAGCCAAATATGACGGACAGTCCCTGCAGGAAGCGAAAATTGGCGGAATCGATTATACCCTATGAATACGTCCTAATTGGACAATGGCTGTTTGGACAATTGAGCCGCGACACGAGAAAACCAACAATGTGGTTGTGCGTCCAGCGCAGACTCAGATCAGCCTGGGCATCCGCCCAGTCTGATCAGAGTCTTCGCTGTCCGCATGGAGGTAGTTTAGACCCTTAGCCACCCTTTGAGCACTTAACGAAGAGTCTTGTCAAACTGGGTGGATGCTCAGGCTGATCCGAGTCTGCGCTGGGCGCACAACCACATTGTTGGTTTTGTCACGTCGCGGCTAAATTGGTATCGTCCCCAACAATTCTCCTCACCTCTATATAGTCACGCACGGTACTGAAAATTCAGTTTTTGGATGTAGGGTAGTATTAAGTTTGTAAAAAATGACCGCACTAATATTTCTTTGATTTTCCTACAAAATATATCAAAAGATTTGTAAGATAGTGTAGAATACAAGGATAACACAACCTTTTATGACTTTAGATCCGTGCTTTAAGAAAAACGTAGAAAACTGAGTAACTTTTGCTTATTTTCTCTATTTTCCCTATATACTACATGTATTAGGAAATGATGGCCATGTTAATCAGAGCAAAATGGCCGCATTAAATGTAAACTTAAAAGTTTGTAAAAAATATCTATGTGCAGCTAAAAAAGTGCACTATATTGCCCTAACACAACATTTTTCATATTTTATTCAAGGAAGACAAAAAAAAAAGAAAAAAAAAAAAAAGAGAAAAACTGTCAATGTCTTATATAATTTAATGCTATTTCAAGCTCACGCGATATCGTCGTTTACAGGTAGATTATACGGGGCTGAGGTAAAAAGTCGCCCATGTTTACCGTACGGAACGGAACAGGAACGGAACAGCTCTGTTCCGAACGGAACAGCTCTGTAACGTTCCGTTCCGCAAAACTTGACATCAATGGCCGATGTTGGTAACAACAGCTCTGTTCTGTTCCGCAAAATATCAATGTCCGCTGTTCGTACTTGTATACAATATGTTATATGCTGCGTCCGGTAATGATACATTAGTCAAAAAAAAAAAAAAAAACGCTGCAGACACACGGCACTGAAACAACGTCGTTACGACGTCACGATACAATTTCCTTAGATGAACCTGGGCTGACAGTGTTCATACATCCATGAGCAACACTCTTTCACGCGACGTTACACGTAAGCGACATCACAGATAATTGAAGGGGTCAGTGCAACAAGGTACTTATCTCCATTTTTCATAATTTCGAGAAAAACACAAAAAACATCATTTTTCTTGAAACTCGAAATAATTGATTTTTTGTTGCACAGTTAGTCAACATATGTTGAGAAACATTGATTTCAAGTGGTGTTGCGAGTATATCACTAGTTTTGAAGAAATGAATTGGGAAAAACTGGATTTTAGCGATTTTGTTTGTGCGAGACAGGGCCTAACTCCATGTTTCATAAAACTGAAAGACGCATTTTAAAAGTTAATGTGGCCATATCAGTAACAAAAAGATACATAACATGGTAAGGATAACTTATTTCTAGCTTTAGCAATTGTCAAAATATGGATAGGTCCAATATTAAGCAAGATTATCGCTAAAGAATTAAGATGGCTACGCAACAAAAGTCCTAACTCCATCATGTAATTTTGAGATCAATTTGTAACAGTTTAAAAAAGATAAAATTTAAATTTAGTTGGAAATGACTTTTGTCACCAAAAAATCTTAATATAAAAATACTTAGATACTTATATTCACTCTAAACCAATACCTAGATGAAATATATTGACGAAACAAATTTGATGGATTTAGGTCTTTTGTTGCATAATAAGTCCAAAATGGAGATAGGACCTTTGTAGAAATTTTGCAACCTCATTGCTGATTATGTGGTTAGAGGGGAAATAAATAGGTGAGGAAACATGTTTTCTAAATAACAGAGTGGTTAACTCATTTTTTTTACCAAATGTGGAGATAGGTCCCTTGTTGCACTGACCTCTTCAATTCTAGTTGTTGACTGGCCGATGTAATGTTCGATATACGTCATGTAACAGTGACGGTTGTTGTACGTCATAACCAAACACATTTGTTGATAACTATTCTTCGTCCTTCCTCGGCGTTAAATTAGTCAATTAAAAAAATTGGCGTGAAAACATATAGTATAAAAATAAAAGACAAATTTCATTTTTCGGAATCATTCGTTGAAGTATGAACGCAATGGGTTCCGTGCAAAGCTACTTTGCACGTAACCCATGCATGCGTTCATACTTCTCTTATCGGAAAGAATCTTCCAGCTGGAGGAGCAATTTCTTTCCCTCCGTTAGGGAAGAGTCGGTTAACTTCGGACAGGCGGGTAAATTCGGACATATAATTGCAAACAGTCAAAATCCAGATGAGACGGCTCATTATTGAGACGGCTCATAATGAGCCGTCTCATCAGGATTCTCACTGTTTGGCCAGTTGATTTTTGTTTTAGTTCCAAACAACTGACATATAAAGGAAACAATGTCACTGTCCGAAATTACCCGCTGTCCGAAGTTACCCGACTCTCCCTATCGTCCAGGAAAGAAAACAGAGTTACAAAAGCTGTTTGCCTTTGAAAGACAAAAAGCAAAGAAAAAAAAAAACGAAAAAGAAAAAAATATATAATAATAAATAAATAAATAAATAAATAAAAAACTGGCGTTAAAAACATGGAGGTGAATCCATACATCATGGTTCGAGGTTATAAAACTTGAGAATAATCTCAAACTCAAAATAAAGCACACTGATTGGCTGCTTCCGAGCATGAGCATGTGCTCGGAAGCAGCCAATAAGTGTGCTTTATTTTGAGTTTGAGAATGTAATAAAGTTTTATAACCTCCGGGCCATGAAGATCAAGAAGGTGTTAGGCCTAGTGTACTTACATCACGGTTAGACCTTGTGACACCGTTTGATCGTCTGTGTTTCGAGTACAGTTAAGCTCTTCATTGTGGTCTGAACCTAGTGTCACATTGACGTTGGCCTTAACGTAAACCTGGTAAGGCTCGTCCTGTAACAGAAAGTCGGAATTTTATTAGGGGAGAGTCGGGTAACTTCGGACAGCGGGAAAAGTCGGACACTCTCATTGTTTCCTTTATAAGTCAGTTGTTTGGAACTAAAACAAAAATTAACTGGCCAATCAGAGAAAATTCTGGTGAGACGGCTCATTATGAGCCGTCTCATCTGCATTTTGACTGTTTGCAATTGTATGTCCGAATTTACCCGCCTGTCCGAAGTCACCCGACTCTCCCCTAAAGGTGAACGGGTATTTTATTGCTCGAAAATCGATGAAGTATTAAGAAAAAAAATACCTGCTATGTCCGAACAGCGGTAGGAAATTACTTGAACCCTATCCTTCGCCGCCGTGTACGCACCTATCCATCTTTGCAAGCCAAGTGGACTAAGCCACTTTGTTCCTTACGTACCCTTGGCCGACGGCCTATTTTATTTTATTTATTTATTTATTTATACAATATTTCAAGAGGATTACACTTTTAGCTGAAGCAGCCAGTCTACCAAGTGGTCCTCTATAACAAACAAATAAAATACAAACACACATACAAATATATGCAAATATGTACAAATGGTAAAACCAGTAATATGATAAAATGTATCCTTTGGATGCCATAAAACGTGCGACATATAAAATCTGTACTACGACTTACATGTAGATAAAACCTAGGATGGATAATCTGTAAAACGTTAAAATCTAAGATGAGAATAAGCATACCATAAATACGTGCTGCATCGTCTGATCTCGTATCACATATTATCAATAAAACATCTAAAACAATAACAATCACAAATGCAATTATATTGCTCTCAGACGTATTCGTAAATCGAATTTCCCACTCCGCCATTTCATTGGATGCAAGTAACCTTTGTCGCACCCAATCAAATTATCCGCAACAAATTATTTAATTATGGCAACTACGTCGTGTTTCCATTGAACAATCAACTGATGGTAATATGCACTACCTGTGGTGAATGTACAGGGGCGTAACTAGGGGCAAATTCATGATACGCACAACCATGTTTTATGCTCTACTTCTCCGCCATACGCAACTATTTTCATAATCGCTATCGAGTGAAAAATACAGGTATCGCCGATTTATCGATAATGCCCGCAGGTCTCTGGAGTTACCTAGCGTAGCAGTCTACTTGGCAACAGGCATTGATTAAAACAGGTACAATATCGATTATTTGACTGTGGGAAGTGTCATAAAAATTAAACTCCCTTTTCTGGTTCTTTGCTTAGTTTGCGCATATGCGACTGATCAGGCTGCGCATCAGCTCAGACAAATGAATGGTTACGGATTCTGGCGATTGATGTTCCTTTGGGGTATCGCTCGTAAACAATTCTGATTCCAATGTAGTTACTTAAAATAAGACTGCGCATCTGCGCAAACTAACCATAAACCCTGGTCCCGTCTTGATCAGTTTGCGTAGGCTAATCTGAATAGCATATAAAACGGCTGAACATTCAACTAAAGCAGATGCGCAGATGATCAGGTTTCAAATGTGCATACTGATTGTTTTTTTTTTTTTTCTGTTCCCATATTGCATATTCAAATATAAAACCAAAATTATTTTCAAAAATTAAATAAATTGGAGTTTTAATGGCAATATGGTAATTTCGTTTGCTGAAGTTGTCAGTGTTTAGACGTAACGTCAGATGTTGGTGACAATAAGCGTAACGTCAGAAAGCGTCAGATTTTGAGCTCTGTTGCCAGTTCACTGCGATGACCTCATCGAATTTCTTCAAATTTTCCTAAATAAAAATACTGATTAAAAGTGAATTTAATTGCCAACAGCAGCTGCTAGCAAAATATATCGGAGGATTTTAATTTTCGGGACAACTTACGATTTTGCTCGATTTCAATAGGGAGCCCCAGTAGCTCAGTAGTTTAGGCGCTGGTCTGCTGACCTAGAGGTCCCAGGTTCGATCCCCGTTTCAGGTGAGAATCATTTCAAATGTAAACGGGGTTTCATTGCACACAACCTTTCTTTATCAACCTCTCATCGTCCTGATATGACTGAAATACTGTTGAAAAGGACATAAAATCGCAAGTCATCCATCCTTCCATTGATTTCAATATAACGTAACTAACGTCAAATACAGTTGCGGACAAAACCGCTAGATTTGCTTATTCGTAAATTGCATCGGCTCTCCGAAATAAATTCTACAAGCATTCCTGGTAAAAAATTCTTCGGAATAGGTATTTCATGTCCGTCTGATTTAAATTTGCTTTACATTAAAGTTCAATATGATTTTTATGCTCAGAAAATTTCACCCAGTATGCAAAATAAAGAAATCTGGCGTTGCGGACAAAACCGCTAGATTTGGAAAATTTGGCAATACTTTAAATCGGATCATACATTCCGAAGTCTGATTTCACAGCTCAAAAATTCCAAAAAGGTATTGTATGCTAGTACATTTTCTACTCTTCTTCTGCTGCGTAGTGTTCTTTAGTGGTCCCTTGATCTTCGTCGGGCGCCGTATCTTAGTACCAAAAATCTGAAGTTTACGTGTTTCTTGAATTGCTAAATCTTAAGTTTTCTTCTAGACGAAAAGGTTTAACTTATTGGCGTTGCGGTGTTAGTTTACATTACTTCACTTGCATCGACGGTGAAACTTTTGTTGATTTTTGAGCTCTGGTTTGCAATTTAAGCTGAAATAACTAATTTGCATTCAGAGTGTGTTGCAACGTCTTACAGAGTAAATACTGACGTTTTTGGTATTTCAAGAGGATGTGTTTATTTTTATGTCTCATAAATGAAGATTTTCTTTCTATCTTCTAAATACTCAATAAATAACCTTTTAAATGATATATAATTTATTATGTTTGCTAGTCCGTTAGATATACTGTATCAGGGAAAATTATAAAGATGGCTTGAAAATGAAATTGTCACCAACACCTGACGTTACGTCTGAATCATCTGTTGATAGCGAAGGGTAAATGTCAAGCGTGTTTATTGCACATGAATATATCGATTATCGATCGTAAAATCAGAGATTACCTGAACAAAGATATCCTTAATTATTCGTGAAATAAATAAACAATAAATCGGGGAAAAAATAAATAAAATAGATAGATAATTTAAAATAAAGATAATTCATTTTGCAGAATAATTAAGTATGTGTGTGCTGTTTGCAAAAAACAAAAGAAAAAAAAAAAAAAAAAAAAAACATTTTATGCGTGTGCCCAAATCAGCCTGTGCATGTGCGCACACTAATTGAGAAATCTGTTCTATGTTTGCGGGAGATTCTTAGGGCTACTGTCGGGAGACAAACAGTAGAACTATTTGAACCGCGACATGAGAAAAACAACAAAGTGGTTGTGGGCCCGGTGCAGACTCAGTTCAGCCTGGAAACCCTTTGCTACCCTTTTAGCGCTTAGCGTAGACTCAGCTCAGACTGGGAGGAGGACAGGCTGATCTGAGTGTGCGCTGGAATCAGAACCACGTTGTTAGTTTTCTCGTGTCGCGGCTCATTTGTCCCTCAGAACACCAATAAATATCAATGAAAATAGTGCACTTCAGATCAGCCTGCATATTTTTGCATTTTATTATTTATTATTATGATTTCTGCTTTTTCTGCAACACACTCTCTGAATACCCGATCAGACTGTGCAGTCTTAGTCTAACAATTCATAAACAGACCATCATTCAGCGCTTTGTAGTTAACATTCTGATGAGATCTTAATAGTAGTAGTTCAATTCTCATATCGACGTTGCCCCCGCACCTCAGCGGAACGAATCCATAGCCGCAGTAACGGGGCGCCGAGCGTCCGTTCATGTGAGATCTTAATCGATGCCTGCACACTTTTTTTGTACAATTAACTTACCTAGGTTGAGTAAAAGCTGAGTAAAGCGAACAATAATTGCCATTAATTGGCATTAACACCTTTACTATCAACATTAGTTCTCTCCGTTTCAAACTGTCGTCTACAATACCATCAAAGTCTTTACCGATGCAGCAAATATTGAAGCCATAATTAGCAAAAAGGATCAAATTCATAATTGGTAGTAAGTGTTACTAAAATTAAAGTACCGAAGATAATTGCAATCACAATACTGTCTCCTCATTTTAAGCAAATAATAATAATAATAATAATAATTATTAATAATAATAAGAATGTGATGAAAAGAAAGAAAAGAAAGAAAGAATAGGAATCAACTTATTTGTCTTAAATTGCAGATTTGATCATTTGATGTGCAAAACGTATCGTATGAATTGGATTTTACGGCAATATATAAATAAATACAGTTAATACACGCACCTATAGCATGCAATGATCCAGTACTTCAGCTGTTCTTAAGTTTCTCAACCGTTCGTAAACCGTCGGCATTGACCGTACACCTCCGGAATGTGATTCTAACTAAATTTGAAATTAAGGTTTCTATTTTAAATCGCAAAATAGACTTAAAAGTTCAACGCTTAGTTAAATAAATTTTATATCAGTATAAAGGTCTAATATTAAGGGAACTGGAGCCGCCAGCACAGAGTCAATAAGATCTCAAATCGTGGACTTATCTTAATTTAAAATGTATCAATCTGTCAAAATTATGATGATTTTGCTATATATTTAATCATTTTACTGGTCATAACAAATAACCCGAAAATAGACCAAAATGTTCTTACTATAAAATTATGAAAAACATATCAGCGTAATCGGGAAATAATGTAGTTTTCTATGCCGCCAGCACAGAGTTTCTATCTTTTATAATTATTTTATAATTGGTTGTTAAAAAGTCATCTCCTATCTAAATCAATGCATTTTTGTGTATCGTGTCGCCCAGGTATTGGCGAGACTGAGTTATTGGAAAGTTGGCCCATGAAAGGAAGGCTAGTATTTCAGCCTCTTTGGTAATTGGTATTGAAATCATGTCTTATTTATAAAATTTCAGCATGCAAATATGCAGGTGCGTTTTGAAATTTTGTCAATTTTGACAAAATTTCTATACGCACTTGCGTATTTGCCGTATACGTAGCTACGCACTTGATGTAGAATAATCAGTTTCTGGTGCCAGAAGGAATGTATGGAAATGAAATTGGCATTGGTCATTTCTTGCAGAATGATGCATATTTTTATCAAACTACACCATGTGGTTAAGAGTTATGAGCAATTTCACTTACTGACTACAGCGGAAGGACAAACAGACTGATGGACTTGCACAGCGATTAAAGTGCACACCTGTGGGTCGTGCAATACTGTTTAGACTTTCGTCACCGTTTTGCATGCCGGTGGCTGGACAATGTTAAAATACATATGTATACAAAAATTGAACCATATATATACACCACGGGGTTTAAGTGTTATGAGCATTTTCACTACCTGGCCGTAAATTTTCAACTTGTGTGTCCATCAAAAAAGACGGTTATGCTTGCGAGTCGTTAGATAATGCAGTGACCTATAAATACATATATAGGTCACTGGATAATGTTAACATGTATAAGTATGCAAAATTTTATCAAAATATAGAATGCGGTTCAAGAGTTATAAGCGTTTGCGCTAACTGATAACGGACGGACGGACGCACGGACTCGCACAGTGATTATAGTGCAAACCTGCGGGTTGTGCAATTTGCAATAAAGAGTAGACGGACGATATTTAACCAATTAACCAGTGTTTTTGAACAATTGTGCGAAGTTGTTGGACAATTGTGTTTTGCAATGGATCTTCTAATAGGTAAAAAAACTAATAACACCCACAAAGGGGAACAACTCACTTCAGCCAAAAGACGGTGCTGCGTGAAATCTGATATTCAAATAGCCCGCCAGCTAAGGGTACAAAGTAACAAAGTGGACTTAGTGCCGTTGGCTTGTGAAGATGGTACTGATCATAACGTCTTATTGTTTATCGCCCCCGAGATGAGGTGGTGCAGACAGAACAGATAGTAAAAACAAAATGGCGGCCAAACAGACGACATACACCGAAAAATATATACAGAAGCAATAGTTCTAGGGGAGAGTCGGGTAGCTTCGGACAAGCGGGTAAATTCGGACATACCATTGCAAACAGTGAATATCCAGATGAGACGGCTCATAATGAGCCGTCTCATCAGGATTTTCACTGTTTGGTCAGTTTTGTTTTAGTTCCAGACAACTGACATATAAAGGAAAAATGTCACTGTCCGAATTTACCCGCTGTCCGAAGTTACCCGACTCTCCATGAAATTTGGATTGTTGTCTGTTAACATTCAGCTTGCATAACGTCGTCAAACAAAAGAGATTTCGGGGACACAGTCATAGTTAAAAAAAATCCCCCCCTCCCCCGAAAACACTGGTCTAAAGCCCTCAGTTAGCCCGCCTAAAAATCCAACAGTGCCCAGAGCCCAACCAAGCATGGCCCTGATATTTTACAATACGTTTGGCGGCTATGTATTTTTAGTTTGAAGTTTGTTGGCATTTTGCAAACTGCTAGATCATGCTCGATTTGGGCGAGTGGGCGTCACGCACAGTCGGAATTTAAGGGACACAGTCGAGTGCTCCGGAACAGTGCTCTGGAACGATGCGCACTGTTCCAGACACTAAGATAGTGTGGATAGAATAAATAGTCAAAACAAAATGGCGGACAAGCAGACGACACAGAAAAAAATATAAAAAAAGAAGATATGTTAAAAGTACATTGCATCACTCAAAATGTCGTCAAATAGAAGAAATTGTGTGTTGCTAGGTCGCCATCATAGCATGATTGCTCTTATCGCCACTTTCTGGTTCGATTGGTACGCTAAATTCGAGACTCTCGGAAAGGTACCGGCACAGTGCGCAAAGATCCAATCGAACATAACCCTGGAGCATTCGGCTCGGGTGCTCAAAATATCCAACAAGCATTGCCATTGACATACACAGGAGTGAACATTGAAAAGGTGGTTAAACCATTCTATGCTTAGTGTCCCAAAATGGGACATAAGCAAACAGTGCAGACCCAGATCAGACGCCGCAAAACGCGGCGTCTGATCAGGATCTTCACTTTTTGCAAAAGACAAATGAATATTTCTCCTCCAAATAAAATAAAAAATCTAAACTAAACATGACACTTCTTAAATGACAAAAAGACTCATCCAATATCCTATACAGATAGAAGAGTACACTGGGCATTAATGGGTTAAATTCGTAGTTGTCGCCCTTGCCAAAAAGATGGAAAGCATAGAAATGTACACATAGTCGTTAACATAAGCATTCAGTGCATCGGCGCAGTCTGATCAGAGTATCCGTGGGGCTCAGACAATGATTATTAGGGACGGATCCTGAAATAATCATTATGCGCACTTGCGCAGGCTGATCTGCGATCATTCCTAAGGTCTAGCTTCGTATTGCGCCAATGCCGGTTACACTTTCATGGGAAGCAACTCTGCCATTTTCATTGTTTATTTTTTTTCTTTTTTTAATCTGTGTCGAATATCAGAGGCGAGAATTGGCTTCCCTAGGCAGTGATTTTTTTCACCATTTTGGGAATGATGCCGGTGCCCACAGAATTGGGAAAAATCGCGTCGTATTTTCCTTAAATTTGGAATTTCAGAAACACCTTTATTGGCTCAAGTGGTGGGATAGGGGACATGAAACTGAATATTTAATATTTAAATGAATTCATAGCTATATATCTGCCAGTTCTCTAAGCTAGCAAGTAAATTTATGCTTGTAGAATGGTCCATAAAAATTCTTCCTGCTGTTGGGATTTTTTTCAACTTGCAGCTGGGAAAAAGATACTACTTTGAATTGGGACTGGTGCCTTTTATGGGCACCACTTATATAGAGAAAAAAATCATTGCTAGGACGCAGTTCTTTTAACAGTATAACCGTTTTTGAATGGCTTACTCATTGAGAGAAGATAACAGGAAGTCACAAAAGTTGCTCCCCTTTGTAAAAAAGGAGGGAAATCATAGAAGTGTACTAATTCATCTTAATACGTGTGGAAACGAAGAAACAGATACATAAATAAAAACATACCCAATCCAGTGGGCACGAGGCCATGTCAGCGTCCTCCGGATCTGTGGTGAGAGGCCCTTCTTGAGTAGCACAACCTAGAATCTGGACGTATTTTCCAATTCCGCCTGCCACATTAATGGTCACCAGCGCATCAGAACCGCTAGCCCTGCATGTAGGAACAACTGGAAAACGAAAACTGGACTCTCGTTATCTCAAACACTGATATATCAAAGTGCTCCGTCATATTAAAGCAAACAGTTTAGAGGTATTTCCTAATTTTTCTTTACACTTCAACTCCTGTTACCTGAACCTTCTGGTATCTCAAAGTCAATCTACTTTGAGATATCAGTGGTTCTATATATACTTCGACTCTGAAATATCGAGACTTGACAACATGGAACTTTGGACATTTTTCACCAATTAAGGTGAATGGATACACTTTCAGGGGAAGCAACCCTGCCATTACATTTTTGCCTCCCATTTCAGTAGGGATCAACTCTTAAAGGAAAGAATTCGCTCCTTTGGAGCGAATTCTTTTCTTTAAGAGCAGATCCTACCTTGTAAGGGTTGGCCCCGCCACAATGGAATCAGGGAATCACAGAAGTTGTTTCCCTTTGGAAGAAATGGTTATATACACTAGTATGGTTGCGGGTTCGAGCCCCGCTGTAGGCGGGAATCTTTACAATCATTTACAGAGTTCCACAGCACACAGCCTTTCATTATCACCCATCCATCGTCCTGATATGACTGAAATACTGTTGAAAAGGACGTTTATCCAAGAAATACATATAGAGTGGGAGTCACGTGGTTTTAGTGGGCAGCATGGACACATGCGACTGAATTGTCAAGGTGTGTTATAGCTTATTACTATTAATCCTATATGCCCCCATCAACCCCCCCACCCCCCGCCCCCTTCTGTTCTAAAAAAGCACCCTGCTTCTTTCCGAACATAATGAACTTGCATAAATTCCTTTTCACTTGGCTGGATGAGGTAGCTTGGGACTACTCTTAAAGAAAAGAATTTGCTCCTAGAGGAGCAACACTAGGAGCAAATTCTTTCCTTTTAGAGTTGACCCCAACCCCTATTTAAATGAGAGGCAAGATGTATTACTTTCTTTGAAAGTACACCAAGTCACATTAATACTGTTTATTAGAGGTATTTTGGCAGTGACTGATTCACAAGAAATAAGGCTCTAAATAACGACCCCTTTCGTAAAATGCAAGGCCCCTGGGGCGTTTAATAGGATTAATACTGTATTTCTCTTAATATTTCACACTGATTATTTTCAACTCCATATCTTTCCGATTCTAACGACACTTTTGATGGAAGCTTACAGATTCACACTTAGAGCAAGGACTCTGTCACAAAATACCGAAACAAAAAAGGAACTCCTCGGCCAATTCCACGAATCGGACGGAATTGGCCGAGCGGTGTTCCGAATGATCATAATTCATGCCAGTGCGACACTCGGACAAACAGGGAAAAAAACTTGGATACAGAACTTGTTTCTTACACTGATTATGGAAATTATTTTAAGTGTCCAATTTTTAGAATTTTTTACGGTACATATGACTGGCGTTGCAAACCAGCGGGCACATGACGTGGAAAATTGAGCCGCGACACTTGAAACAAACAAAGTGGTTGTGCGCCCAGCGCAGACTCAGATCAGCCTGGGCATCCGCCCAGTCTAAACAGAGTCTTCACTGTCGGCATGGAGGCAGTTTATACCCTTAGCTACCCTTTCAGTGCACAGCGAAGACTCTGATCAGACTGGGCGGATGCCCAGGCTGATCTGAGTCTTCGCTGGGCGCACATGCCACTTTGTTGGTTTTTCGTGTCGCGGTTCAGGTACTCTTTGGGAGGAATACTATTAAAAAGGGGCGCATCTATACTC
The DNA here is from genome assembly GCA_963989385.1 of Ctena decussata. Lineage (NCBI taxonomy): Eukaryota > Metazoa > Mollusca > Bivalvia > Lucinida > Lucinidae > Ctena > Ctena decussata. The sequence goes on from OZ022515.1 coordinate 36,958,126, forward strand.
ACGGGAAATCTGACCATGCACAGACATTACCACAGTCAACATCAACAACGAAAGAAAGATGAAAGAACCCATCCTGGAACGATAAATAAATAAATAAATAAATAAATAAATAAATAAATAAACAAGCTGAAACAATACATAAATAAATTAATTAATATTTTATTAATATATGAATAAAATAATAAAATAGATAAATAAATGAATTAATCAACAACAAAAAAAGAAAAAAAAGAAGAAAAGAAACTGAAAGAACCAATACTGGTAAGGAAAAAAATATATAAATAAATAAATAAGTCAATAAATAATATTTACATTATCCATGCATTTATTGAAAAACCCTATGGTGAAACATTGGAACGTAATGTAGTTTATAGCGAGCACTCGCATGCAGGCGCGTAGCGCCTGCAATTCAAAGGTCCGACGGAGCTTTGAAAGAGCGGGAGCTCTATGGTAGAAGATTGGTAAGGCATATTTTTGTCTACAAAATACATTACTTTCAATGAAGTTTCTTTCGTTACGACACCAACTTCCACTTCCGTATTATCCAAATTGGACTGGTTTGAGTAGAAATCCACAAAATAATTGAGAAATAGAGGTGGGACAGTCTTCCTGTCGCAACGTTACGTAATGACGTCAAACGTTCGGTTTGAGAAAAACAAGATGGCGTCAACTTTATCCGCTTCGGTGGCGGTAAACCACTATATGTATCTGTCATGGGTGTGAGGTGCGGATAGGAAAAATCTGTCACGAGGGTCACTGTTCGGCATCACCAGGCTTGCCGAGTGATGCCGAACAGTGATCCCGAGTGACGGATTTTTCTATCCACACCTCACACACATGAACGATACTTTTTCTTGCACACCACGTTTTGTTTTAACTTTAGAACTTGTTAAATTGCGCAATTTTAGTGCTTGAGAGGTTTCTATTTAATTTTGTAAAAAAGGCGCCCTTTCAACGACCACCATTCGGTTCTTTACGTCAACGTCTGGCGTTCATAAACTGACGTCATTTTGCCGTCTTCATGACGTTATCATCTTAAACGCCCACGTCATTTGAGCCAACGTCACTTGACGACGCAGATACGTGACCTCCAATACAACCAATGCATTGAATGCTCGTGGTTTTTATCCGGTCCTGGGTGAGATAACATGGGTGAAATAAGATTTGTAGGTACACGCGGATATCCTTATCCCGTGTGCAAGAATACAAGGTCAGTACACAAAATGCAAGGAGCATGAGCATCGGGTGAAATTAAAAGGAATTAGAAAGCGACGTAGAGAAGAAATGAAAAAATTTACAGCCCATTTTCCGTTCGGGAAACGGTACTAGGGGAAAAGCTTTTCTCAGACAGGTCAGACGGAATTCGCTGCTGCTGAGTTGCAAAATTTTATTGCAAGTTTCTTACGACAAAACACCACCTGTAGGGATAGCAATGCTGTACAAGAATTTATGTGTAAATTCTACAATGACGAAATAATACAATTCTATTACCCTACTCTGTAACTCTGGAGAGCATTGTAAAGAGCGATGTGTTCGCCTATAAGCAGGGCTTATAAGCGATGTGCTCGCCTATAAGCAGGGCTTATTTCATATTACTTCAATAACTACATCGGTTCACGCGACGTTACATGACGTGAAGTGATGTCAGAATAAACCATGGTTCACCAATCTGTTTAGACGTTGACGACGTTACGACGCCGTTGTTACGTCGTTGACGCTGTTTCGTTTTTAGTAGAAAAACTGCATATAAATGTTTTTTTCTGCTTCAACTGTGGCCCCCAACGCAAAGTTATGGAAGGGCTATATCGTCAAGGGAAACAAAGAGGAACTCACAAAAAATGATTTTACGCGCCGATAATGACTCGCTTAGCGACTTTTCGTATGCATGTTGCAGGCAACCGGCGGCAAGACTGCAGTTGCAGATATCGATAAAATACTTTATCGGAGGAGTTACACAAATCGGATAGTGTAATAAATGGAAGTGCAGACGACATCGAATGAAAACTTTTATCAACACGATTATAACTTGTGAACTGCACAAAAATTCACGGTAGCTGACCATGGCCTAAAGCGAGGATCGTTTTAGACATGCATAGTGCGTGTAGGAATCAGGGGCGTAACTAGGGGCAATTTCATAATACGCACAACCATGTTTTATTCTCTACTTCTTGAAGGGAAAGCAAGTATTTCAGCCACTTTGGTAATTGGTATTGAAATCATGTTTGATTTATAAATTTTCAGCATGCAAATATGCAGGTGCGTTTTGAAATTTTGTCAATTTTGACAATATTTCAATACGCAATTGCGTATTTTCCGTATAGGTAGCTACGCCCTTGGGAATAAGCAAGGTAATGGCGATGAGGCCGAAAAATAGTGCGTCAGCATTTTAATTCTTTTCGTAGTATTGTGATTGAATTTATGCAATAATAGCCGTCAAACATTTTTCCCCAGTGCATGAACGTTTTTTTTCAAAGTCGCTCGGGAGATGCTAAAAACTCGGCATTCAGCCTCTGTTTTCAACATCTCCCTTGCGACCATGCAAACGTTAAAGCATGAAAAAACATGTTTGATCCGTATATTAACGTTTCTTATCTGTTTTTTTTAATTATCAGCCACAAAAACATAAAAAGAAACATAGAAACATAAAAACATAATGTTAAATATATAAATGATGAATGTATAAACGAATAAAAGAAAGAATTTCGAAGTCAAACATGCGAACAAATGCTTAATTCGTTTAAGTTTCGCTTAAATTTATTCAATAAAGTTCTATTCAGAAACAAACATTAATACAAAATAATCGTACCTTTTTTTTCTAAACTTTTTTCAGCTTTAGAATGGAAGGTCGGGCCCCGCTTAAGATGACTGGAAAAAATTGGGTATATTCTAAATAATTTCATCTTTAAATCATGTTCTAATTTGCCGCTGGCCGTCTACAGTTATCCAATCGCTTGCTTTATTTCGAAATCTTGTTGTATCACCAACTGTACATGCATTTGCGTGGGAAAATTTACAATCTGTCATAAGCGACCAACATCTATATTGACTAGAGTGTGCATCCATGAAGTCTGATCAAAATCTTTAATTATTTGCCTTCTAGAATTCATCAATATATATCAAACTGCAACCTGCCTGGTCATACAGCGAGTCTGCGCATGCTGATCTGGACACTCACAGTTCCCAAATCCCTAAGCCCAGATTTGTTTATGTTTTAACTTGCATGACCGTTTTCACGGGGAAATATACCTAATAATATATATTTAAAACAGCGTTCCAATCCAAGCCATCTGAATGGAGTCTACCATGGTCGCATCAACGTAAAATTGAGGCTGAGTAATTATCACTGCGAACAGCAATGACACTGATCAGACCTCGCTACAGGCCCAAGCTGACCACATTTTTCAATGTTCGTACATATTAGAAGACACCTTATCTTTCCAACAGGTTTATAACTAACCGCGACGTGACAAAACAAACAATGTGGCTGTGCGCCTAGCGCAGACTCAGATCAGCTTTGGCTTCCGTCCAGTCCGATCAGACTCTTCCCTAAGCGCTTAAAGGGTAGCTTCGGGACTAACCTACCTCCATGCGGACAGCGAAGACTGATCAGACTGGGCGGATGCCCAGTCTGATCTGAGTCTGCGCTGGGCGCACGACCACTTTGTTGGTTTTCTCATGTCGCGGCTCAGTCATCATTTTGCCTCACCTCTTTTTAGGCTGAGTGACAAGAAAGATGGAATCGGCACTAAGCTCCGCCTTTCACCTTATTTTTTAAATAGGGACAAATAGGTGTAACGAAAATATTTTAGCAAACAGGATCTTGTCGTTCCCTAAAGGTTCGGGTACAGACTGATATTTGTTAATATACTGATAAAACACCATTAAACCATTATAAAACATAGTCATAATTAGCTTTTTACGTCAGCTTCGGGTGCCATTTGAACCTATCGAAAAGATAGGCCAGCTTAACCCTTAAAACGCTAAAAAATCATAGAAATACTTGTTTCTCAAAAACAGTAATTATCACAAAAGTAGCTTTTTTATGGACATTAACTTTTGCGCTCGCTTTGCGCAGTTCTTGCTCAAAATCAATTAAAACTTGGTGCCTTTACAATGCTTAGAATGTCCACAGCTTCGGAAATCGGAATTCGGAATTCAGAATTCAGAATTCGGGATTCGGAATTGTGAAATAGGAGTAGTAAACGGTGTCACTCTGCCCCAGAGTGACACCCTTTACTACTAATAGAATGGAAATGAAAAGTTAGCCGATACTATAGGGCCATCGTACAAAACATTCCTCGACAAGTGACGTCTCATAACATGTGAGTAGCGACATGAGAAAACCAACAAAGTGGCATGTGCGCTCAACAAAGACTCAGATCAGCCTGGGCACCAGCCACGTCTGACTAGTCTTCGCTGTCGGCATGTAGGAAGCTTAGACTCTTAACTACCCTTTAAGCGCACAGCAAAGACTCTGATCAGATCGGTAGGATTAGACACTTGGCTACCCTTTAAGCGCACATCGAAGACTCTGATCAGACCGGTAGGATTAGGCACTCAGCTACCCTTAAAGCGCACAGCGAAGAAGGCTTATCAGACTGGGCGGATGCCCAGGCTGATCTGAGTCTTCGCTGGGCGCACATGACACTTTGTTGGTTTTATCGTTCAGTTAATGCACTTGTTTTAAAAGTTTAAAATGAAAACTTTCTTGTTTTTGGGAAAACTATCAAATTACTTAAAACCAATTTGCTTTAAGATATCATTTGCTCGTTTCTAAAACATGCTTTGATAAACAAATTGCGGAACAATCTACACCATTTATCTTTCTAATGCAATTTGTCACCTTTAAAATATCCAACTGTATTATGTTCCCTAAGATTGTTTTAGAGTTATATGTTCCATTAGGAGAAAAAAAAAAAAAAAAAGCTTGAAAGGAAAAAGATCAACTTGGGGGCCACCAACACAGCTGGTTTATTTTTACACCCCGCTACTAACAGTACTAATGTGTGGGGGTATAATTTTGTCTATCCGTCCGTCTCTCTGCCCCGTCCGGATATTTTGCGCAGATTTTTTTCAGATTACTGGTAAGCCCAAAGTCTTTTTTGACACTTGATCTCTAATGGCTCAGATTTTTTCTTCAGATTTTGCCCATAGATGTGTCATGACAATAGAGTTGAAACATAATATTTGTTTTCGTTATTCTCGAAAGGGAAACATGACTGATTTACGCTCCTTTGTAGTTATCTCTGAAAAAAAAATAAATAAATAAAAAAATAAATTTGATATTGCAACTCCTCTTACGCCACACGGTAGATTTTCTTGAAATTACGTGTGACATAATTGAGCCGCGTCACGACACAACAAGCAAAGTGGCATGTGCGCTCAGCGAAGACTCAGTTCAGCCTGACATTGTTTCCTTTATATGTCAGTCATTTGGAACTGAAACAAAAATTAACTGACCAAACAGAGACAGCCTGATGAGACGGCTCATTATGAGCCGTCTCATCCGGATTTTCAGTTTGCAATTGTATGTCCGAATTTACCCGCCTGTCCGAAGTTACCCGACTCTCCCCTAATATCGAAACTAGGACGGCGGCGTAATCTGCATGGAAGTCAGTTGAAATTAGTAACAAATTCCTTCCCCAAAGAACAAATATTTCTGGTTAATTCAAAGTGTAGCCAGAACTGGAAAGATGGGGATTGGAAAGAAGGGGCATCGCTCAATGAAGGTTAAGAAGAGTATGATAGAGAGATCGCCAGTTGACTGTTGGCATCGCCATTTCCATAAACAAAAGCCACGTGATCCTATACCAATTAACGGACCCACATCATGTGGTTTCCAACAATGTGGTAATTTTGTCATGTGATGTTCAGATCTTCCTTTTTATTCACACAGGGTAACCAGAGACTTCGCTGTCGGCTGTATGGCTTGGGGCAGATCGATAGACGACTAATGTGATAAGCCAAGGCTCTTATGTGCAGTCTGATCAGAGCCTTAGCTTGTCACCAATGCCACATTGTTGGAAATCACATGATGTGGCTCATTATTATCGTTGCATATATGAGCCGCGACACGAGAAAACCAACAAAGTGGTTGTGCGCCCAGCACAGACTCAGATCAGCCTGGGCACCTGCCCAGTCTGATCAGACTCTCCGCTTTGCGTTCAAAGGGTAGCTGAGGGTCTAAGCTACCTTCATGCGGACAGAAAGACTCTGATCAGACTGGGCGGATGCCCAGGCTGATCTGAGTCTGCGCTGGACGCACGACCACATTGTTGGTTTTCTCGCGTCGCGGCTCATATAATTTACGTCTAGAAAAGGATAATAACTTTGGCGCCACTTTCACAGATTAAACGTTTTTTTGCATGTCGCGATTCCGGATGATCTTTTAGTTTAAACTTTATTTCATTTGTATAAGAATACATACAAAAATACAAACATCAAAGTCATAAATATCATATACCTTATACAAAAGGGATTAAAAAAAAGTCATAAGACTCATATGAATCTGTATTCCGAATTGCAACATCAAAAAATAAGCCAATAAATAAGTGATTTCATGAACAGAAAAACGTTTTTCGATATACTAATCATTGATAGATGCTATAAAGTAGGGAACTTGTAAAGCATCATGTGAAATGAAAATTTTCCGTTACACTTTGAATATACATAAATATGTATTCATATAGTTTCTCTACATATACATCAAATGTCTAAGAGCTTTAACAACTAGTATACTAAAGGTATGCTCAAATATCTGAATATTTGCTCCACGGGGAATGGAGTTTCCGACAGGCGGTGTCTCAAGACGGCAGACTTATTACTATTTCGAATATTGTTACTCACTTTATTGATCTTTTGAGTCAGCATTGTAAGCTTGGCCTACATGAACTAAACATATACCGAAAAAGGATATGTAGCCACCTCCGTGGTCCGGTAAACAGACACCTAAAAAGGATGTTGTTATACTTGCATCTACCTACAGCTAATCTTCTGGCGCCATATTCGTGGATTTAGACTGATAATAATATAACTGATTTACTTCAAGCACATTTTGCATATTGACAGTGAAAGCTATTTGGAAAAGAAATCTGATATGTTTTAAGGCGGCACCATAAGAAAACACAGCCATTTGCAAATATTAATCCATTTATGTCTAGTGTCCCACAACAGGGACAATGGCAAACACGGAAGAACCAGATCAGACCCCGCTGACGGTACTACTATTTGCATTTGACAAATGAATATTTGTTCTTAAAATGAAAAAAATATGATTAACACGCCTAGTAAATTGTCACAGGTACCTCCGGCGGAGGTACTGATTATCGGTTGTGACAGGCGTCTAGAGCTGCCTGTGACTGTCAAAAAATGACAACAAACGGTAGATATTCCTCTTTTTTTGACAAAATACAAAATGACCAGGGAGTTTATTAAATATCGAAAAGTTCTATTCGACCCATATAGACAGAAAGTTTTTTTCACACATCTTATCCCCAAAAACTTTAAAGATTGAAGTGGCTTTGATGTCAGCCCACAGTACATAAAACATTAAAACAATCGGCCGTTTCGGTCTTAAATGCAGCGGTTTTGCATATGAATCTTTTTTCTCGGCACACTAATGTTAAGTTAACATCCTTGCCCAAATGTAAATGTCGACTGACTACAAATAATGCTTGATTTTTCAAAACAACAGCTGGGGATGCCTGCAATGGCGTGGAGGTGCCTGTGGTGTAAGAAAATATAGTGAAAACTGAATAGTTATTGCAGCTGGAAATATTGACATACCGTATACGCAATAATTTTCGCGGTGTTCCATTTTCCGCGGTATTTCGCGGTCACTTAGAAACCGCGAATATTAAAATCGCGAAATAATTTCCTAATTCTTACAAAGTATCATCGGTAGACACAGCGTCCATACATTTTGTTTCTGTTTGCTTCGGTAAAATCGGTACTTTTCATTTGAGCCAGTTCTTTCATCATATGGAGAAAATCTCATCGGTCCCTAATGTCATATCAGTGAAAATCGCAGTTTACAGGTTAAGTTTACTCCGGGTGTTTTCGGCTTTTCTTGACCTGTTAGGCGGATACACTTGCTTATCCAGATAGCGACGCGTGAAAAATTGCCCCGAGCCATTAGGCAGTATCGAGGACCAGTGTTAATCTTACTAGTTTATCATTGTGTCAACAGTAATTAGATTCAATGCATTTTTAGCGCGCCTTTGCGAAGCAAAGGAGAGCTTATGCTATACCCCCGGCGTCGTAGTCCGAGTATGCGTTAGCGTTAGCGTACCCGTCAGCGTCCTCGTCGGCGTCCATGATCAGGTTAACCAATGTTAACAATTGCGTTTAGCTCCATGTTCAACTCTGTATCTTAGAAACTACAGCAGCTACAATCATCATACTTGGTACATATATACATCCATATGACTGCAGCAGCTGCAGGACACAATTATATGTTCCGGCTGACTGACTTTGCCGTTTGGCACTGTTTTTAAGGCAAAATTTTTAGTTTTGATGAAACCTTTGACAGAAGAGACTTGATACTTGGTCAAATAGCATATCCCTATAATTGCAGCAGCTGCAGAGCTACCATGCTGACACCTGTGCCTTTGACCTTTGTTCATGGTCCAGTGATTTTGACTTATATTTCAAGCACTGTTTGATAGATTAACATCACATCGGGCATAGTGGATCGGTCTGACATCCCGAATGACCTCCTATTATTTATAGATCACTGTGACCTATATTTCATGGTTCAGTGATTTTGCCTTGTGTCTCCAAAGCTGTTTATAGATTAACATCATATTTGGGAATTTGAGGTCACTCTAACATAAATGTTATCATTCAGTGATTTGCTTCATATTTTAGGTGTATTTAGTATGTATTCATCATATACCAGGGATAATGGCTCAGTCTGACACTGCAGATGACCTGATATATTTGTAGGTCTTTGTGACTGTGAGAATCAGGCACCCATAAGGCGCGCTTTGTTGTCTTCTGACAACTCTTGTTATTTGAATATTAGAGCTATAACTTGGTGTTAATTGTTTGCTTTTCTTTTCTTTTCTTTTTTTCCAAAATCCATTTTCCATCAGTTGTGGGAGCCCCGGTAATGGCCGGTATATCAGTAGGTTATGCGCTGTCCTGCTGATCTATCGGTCCCAGTTCACGCAGTCTTCCATTATCACCAATAAATCGTCCTGACATGACTAAATATTAATAAAAAGGACGTAAATTCGGTGGTTATCCATCCATTTCTCAGTTGTATATTTGAAAAATAGAATTAAACTTTAAGAAGTCATACACATTGAAAAAATAGAAGTGTTCGAAAGTAAGCATCGGTTTAAAATCTTAACATTTAATACAAATTTAAGGTGAACGATGTACTTGACTACCAATAATATCTCTAACACGTGCTAACATTTGAGCCGCGATTGACATAACCAATGCAGTAGAAAGACTAAGATCAGCCTTGGTATCCGTCCCTTCTGGTCAGAGTCTTCGCTGGCGGCATGAAGGTAGATTAGACCGTTAACTACATATACAGCGAAAACTCTGATTAGACTGGGCTGATGCCCAGGCTGACGTTATTTTCGCTTGTCACAAATGCCATTTTGTTTGTTTTGTCGAGTCGCGGTTCAATAGCTCATAACGAAGACTCAGATAAGCCAAGGCAATGCGCAGCTTTATTAGCGCAAATGTAACTCCATACTTGATTTTTAAATAAAAAAGGCGAGTAAATCAGTTTAAATTATCCGATTTCACAAATGACTTGGTTCAAACAAATCAGTAGATAGATAAATAGATATGTAAAGTTAAGCGAGTTGTGACAAAGCTGTTTTTGTGTGTGTGTGTGTGTGTGTGTGTGTGTGTGTGTGTGTGTGTGTGAGAGAGAGAGAGAGAGAGAGAGAGAGAGAGAGATGGCTAACTTCATACGCATTGAAATTGCATGAGTGGAGATTAAACGTTTAGTTGACATCATTTAAACAAATCCATCGATGAAGGGCTTTAAAAGAACGGACATGCGTTAACGGTACACCTTAGGCGTGGTTTAATCAGCATTTGCAACTACTGTTTGGACCAAAATTTTGAAATATCCCAGTTTAATTTTTTTCAGTCATGAAACGTTTTAACAAAACAAATAAATTTCCATCAGATAACCGCACACAAGAGAGTGTCGTTTTAAATACAAACTTGATGTAAAAACATTCGGAGTATATAGTTAGGAAACAAATAAATTAAGTTTTACTGGCAAACTTAACAAACAAATTCATAAAAACCAAATATGTAATTGCATAAATTAGCATGTAATGATCACAGATGTCAATTTCACACTTAAATGGTTGAGCAAATATTGAGTTACTGCAATTTTATCGTAAACCATCAGTTTTAAAATCAATTTAAGATGTTTGTTTTTATAACAATTAAATTATGGTCAGCATTTACCTATTTTATTTACTGCTAAAGATTTTTTTATGCCATCATTGTTTTAAAAGTCAAACAAGCAAACGGTATTTGTTTTTACTTTACTGTTTGAAAAAAATAAATTTATTTGTGTTTTGAAAAAAAAGTAAAGTTCAGCTAGTTAATTAGAGCTAGGAACATTCAGTTAATTAACATAAAAATCCCCAAATCAAACAATGTACAATTTCAGATCATGCATTTGCTAATCTCAGTCAGATACGCTCAAATACAGCCCGGGGCAAACGGCTCAATACCTCATTCTCCGTGACACTTCGTTAAATGGACGGAAAATTCCGAGGTATCACGACCAGGAAAATAATTTAATACCTTGCATAGAAATGATAAAAACAGACTATTTTGCTTTTATTATTTCAAAATAAAAATTATACCATTAGAAAGGACGAATATTTTTGTATATGACACTATTTGCACACGCTTTCTATGGTTTCCTCTTTTTGAAGAAATAAGTGCGAAAGGGACTCACAACTCCTTAATATTTTCCGTTTTACTATATATTTATTACATTTAGATGGTGCCTCTATTTTTTCTAAAAACAGACTACTTTCCTTTTAAGGTAGAAATTTGTAACTTACAGCTTTATAAAATTTAGATGACGAGCATTTCAGACCCGTTTGCACAGGAATGATTACTTAATACAAATTACGATATTTAAGTTAAAACATCATCTTCCATTGACCTCCAATGTAAATTTTTGCGTATACCCGGCCGTTGGTGACGATGAGATTTTCTCCATATGTAACCTGCGGCCGCAGGTTAATGAAAGAACTAGCTCAAATGAAAATCAAGCAATTTTGATTTTTGCGCATGTTGCTAACCGCGAAAATTAAAAATCGCGAAAATAAATGTTTATGCTTTTGCCCCTTAACCGCGAAAATTTGAACCCGCGAAAATTACCGCGTATACGGTACTTCTCTGTAGACCACTGTCTGGAAAGAATTATTCATTCAACGTCCCAATAAGCTACCATAATGCGTGTATCATGAAATTCCATGTTTAAAATTCCTAAAACACTATCTCAAAGAGTTATTTTCCATTTTGTTTCCGCTTCTGTTGGTCAAACATTAACGACTTGTACATGGTTGTTGAAAATTAGCTGCATAATTCAGTGTTAGAGTCGTTATGAAATGCGGGTTTAAATAAGAGTCAACGTTTTTGTGAATGGCAGGGCGCGTGACCTCGACAATTTCTAACGGGTTGGAATGACTAACAGGCAGCACCTCCCGATCACAGTCATCAATAATCACAGAAACGTTGACTCTTATTTAAGTGCATTTCATTACGATTCCAACACTGAATTAGGCAGTAACTTTTCAACAGCTATGTACAACTCGTCAATCTTTGACTGACAGATATGGTAACAAACGGGCAATAACTCTTTGAGATGATATACTTTGGATTCTGGGTGTCTGTTGTGAAGCATCAATGCTACGTGTTCTTATGTCCGCTTGTCTGCAGTCTTCTAGCAATAAGGTCACCTGTACAGCTGCCCACTTTGCTTTCTGTTTTGTTTTGTAATTTAAAAATATAAAAAAGGTAAAAGCAGAAGTTATCATTGTTTTCATTTGGGGTAGGTGAATGACCATCTGTCTGGGAAAGAGCAGTTTATTCGGTTTACCATGCGTGTCTTTTATGAATGTATGCTCAGTAACCGGGAAAAAATTTCTTTCTGAATTGTTTACATTATCATATTGGCAGCTACCAAACAATCATACACTCAAAGGGATTCAAAAAGAAATATCGATTAGAAACAAGTTTTTAAGACGATAACGTAAAAACAATGGAAAACGTCAAATTTTCGAACTTTGTAAACCTCATACTCGTAGCATATTCAAATGTTTTAGAGCGTTTTCCTTTAATTTAACAGCAAACCAGCCGCCTTATTATGGCTGTGGCTTTTGTACATGATCATAAATGTCATTCAGATACAATGGTCATAAAAACTGACGTCACGATAGTTCAAACACTACAATTGAGCAATCTTGATTTTGTGACCTGTCAGTCCATCTCGAATTATCGGCCTTTATATCTTTATGCAGTAAAGTGACAATAAAGTCCTAATATGGTGGATCTGACACATACAAAAAAATTGCTATATTTATTGTGCATAATATATATAAGGGTCGAACAGCACTCTTTGATTTTCAATAAATTCCCTGGTTATTATTTATTTCATAACAAAAAGACGAATACCTACCTTTTTTTGTCTATTTTGGGATCGTCACAGGAAGCTCCGGATGACTGTCACAACTTATTATCGGTTCCGCCGCAGAGGTACCTGTGATAGTTTACAAGGCATGATTAAATAAACTAAACCTGACACCCCTTAATTGACAAATGAACTCGTCCAGTTTATCAGGACAGAAGAGTTCACCAGACATAACTGGGTTAACAACTACTTCAGAGACAAGTCACTTTGGTGTCATATTTGTCAGGTAACATGTCAGTCCTTAATAAACAGGATCTTACACTCGTGGTGATTTTATATGAAATTTATGAAACGAGCCTTCGGCGAGTTTCATAAATTTCATATGAAATGACCACGAGTGTAAGATTCTGTTTATCATATGACCCTTTAAAGTGGGACCTAATTGCCTTTAAAGTGAACATTATTTTAATAAGAAAACACATGTTTAACATGAACGTTGTCAATGACGTTACGTGTACGTGCCAAAGCAAAGTGTTATTACACGTGTGGTCATACGATTTTTTATGACACATGTGACGTTATCCATTGAATAACAGTGAGTTCGTATGATAAATTTAGATTCTTGGTGTATTTACTGAAAGCCCTATAGTTACCCAGCCGGGAACGTAATGTAGTTTACACTCCAATAATAACATTCAGCCACGCGACGTCACATAATTTTAAATGACGTCAAAATAAACCATGGTTCTCTAGAATCTGATTGGACGTCGGCTACGTCGTGAAGTCATTGACGCTGTTCCGCAGTTAGCAGAAAAACTACGTGTAAATGTTTTACAGCTTCAGTTTTAGCGCTTATATAAGATTTTTCGTCAAGATTTTGATTGAAACGAATGTAAATATAAGCAATGAAGTTTAATTTTTCTAATGTTTATCGGAGTGTAAACTACATTGGGTCACCGGCATAGTTTACATGAACCCCTCCGGGGTAAATTCCCTTTGCACGCGACCCAATGTCAATTTAAGCAATGAAGTTTAATTTTTCTAATGTTTATCGAAGTGTAAACTACATTGGGTCACCGGCATAGTTTACATGAACCCCTCCGGGGTAAATTCCCTTTGCACGCGAACCCAATGTAGTTTAGACTTCGATAAACCTCAGAAACCCCGGAAAAATAAAATTCATTCCTTACATATTTGCACAAACAATGAAGATACAAATCATTGGTCGGACACACGGCGCCAAGTGTGTGCAACTATGGTTACGTACCGTTGAGCCACTTGGGCAACGTCGACAAGAGAATTGAACTGAACTGAACTGAAGATACAAATCAGAATGTTTCCTGGGCGCGCGCAGTTTGATCAGGGTTTGCACTTTTTATCATTCATTGAAGATTTCCTAGAGGATCATTTTTTTCTTAAGAGCACAATCCCTTCTGGAAGGGAATCATCCTCTAAGGAAGGAAAGGGGAAATCACGAAATTTATTCCCCTTTGTATAAAGGACAGAAAGCATGGGGTGAACCAATATACCTACAAAGAAGGTCTAGATTTGAATTTCTTGCACACCGGATAGAAAATGCCATTCTTTTCACCTGGGATAGAAACTCTGCTCTTACCCCGTTGTTCTTACCCAGGACCGGATAAAAATCACGAGCACTCAATGCACTGGTTGTATAGGAGTTCAAGTACCTGCGTCGTCAAGTGACGTTGGCAGTTTAAATGATGACGTCACGAAGACGGCAAAAATGACATCAGTTTATGCACGCCAGTCGTTGACGTAAAGAGCCGAATGGCGATCGTTGAAAGCGGTGCCTTCTTTCAAAATCAGATTGAAACCTCTCAGTCACTAGAATTACGTATTTTAACAAGTTCTGAAGTTAAAACAAAACGTGGTGTGCAAGAAAAAGTATCTATCATGGGTGTGAGGTGTGGATAGAAAAATCCGTCACTCGGGATCACTGTTCGGTATCACTCGGCAAGCCTCGTGATGCCGAACAGTGACCCTCGTGACTGATTTTTCTATCCACACCTCACACCCATGACAATCCTATTTAAGAGGGCATTGAACAGTGTGCCAGTAGGCCATAAGCATTATCTAAATGTAAGTGCAATAGTCACTAATTGCAGATTTAGTGTTATCAGTAAATTAGGATGATAAAATACACATTAGTTGCATTAAGTATGACGATAAAAGGCGTACCATATCGTCCCATAACTGGAAGAAGGTGCTAAGTGGATTTTCGAAAACTTTCGTGAATATCATTATTTTTTTTTCATCAAATTTCAGCAAAATGCTGATACGACTTTTTTTTTAACATTTAACAGTTGTCTAGTACATAGCCGTCAAGAAGGTGATAAGTGCACTAACACCTATAACTGAAGCAAGGAGTTTTTATTGGAACATGTTCAGTACATGCGCAACAAACAAGGGATCCATCTATTAAGTGGTCATTTAGCAACCCGTGATATTAATATGACACCTCAATTCAGTTCAGTTAAGTTCAATTCTCCTAACGACGTTCCCCACCTCAATTTGAAATGTTTTCCTTTATAAAATGAAGTCTGATAAGGGAAGCGTATATACGCTACCACTTCCTACATAAATTTGCCAGAAAAAAAAGTTTTTTTTTCGCGATAAATATTTCATCTTTTTTTTCTCTGGATATTATGAGTCTTTGTAAAATGTTTAAGTGAAAATGATCATTAAATGTTTGACATTGCGTTTAAAATATTGTCATTTGCCATTATTATGTCCAGAAGTTTTGATACTATCTTTTATTATTGTATATTTAATATATTTTTACCAAAATATTTATACACAACACAAATCTAGAAGAAATCACTTTTTGGTTAAGAAAAAGAAGCTTATTGCGGGAAATTTTTGTCGGAAAGCCATAAATAAAGGCAACAATTGTACATGTACTAGTAACAATAGGCAGTATGGTCAGTAGGAACTCGGTTTCAGGAGCCGCGCTCCACAGTCTGATTTGATATGAGTAACACGAGCTTTCTTTTACGACGAGAATTTAGTCAACAGGGTTAACTGACCTTTCACGGGGATCTATACATGTACAGGTATAAAATCATGAAAAAAAAAAAAAAAAAAAAAAAAAAAACACACACACACACAAAATCTATATACGAGAGTACGGAAGCGTATATACGCCACCACTTGCTACATAAATATGCTAGCAAAATTTAAGTTTTTCGCGCTTAATATTTTATTTGTTCTCTGCATATTATCTGTCTTTGTAAAATGTTTAATTGAAAATGATCATAAAATGTATGACAACGCGTTTAAATATATTGTCATTTGCCATTATTATCTCGAGAAGTCTTGATGTTATCTTTTATTCCTATATATTTAATATTTTTTCCCAAAATATTCACGCACAAATATTAACGCACCGCACCGCACTGGGGTAAAATAATGTACCGAACCGCCGAAGATTTCCAACCCCTACCAAACTTTACGGACGCTACCCTTATCAAACTGCTTCCGAGAATGTATTGATTCAGTAAAATCGTTTGTTTATTAGACATGTTAGAGTATCTGAAGTATAAAAAATATGATTTCATGCTAATACTTTAAATTTCCCAGCCACACTAAGAATTTCTGTATAGGATCTATCCATTTAAATTTAGGGTAACATACACAATGTAATCCCTTTTTAGCTCACCTTAGCCATAGGCTCAGGGTGAGCTATTGTGATGGCCCAGTGTCCGTCGTGCGTCGTCCGTCGTTCCTTTGTTCAAATGATGACCCCAGGGGGTCCTGAGTTTGAACCATAGAAATACATAGAAAAATATTCAGAAATCTTCTTCTTTAGGACCACTTGGCTCAGATGCTTGAAATTTGGTATGATGCATTGCTTGGTGGACTCCTGCAAAGATTGTATAAATGGTGGCCATGGGATCCAAAATGGTCCTAATAAAATATATTTAAGAATCTTCTTATCCAGAATCCCTTAGTGCAGATGCTTGAAATTTTGTATGATGCATTGCCTAGTAGTCATTTACTAGGTTTGCTCAAATGATGGCATCAAGTTAAAAAATGGCCCCACCCCATTGGGTCCTGGGTTTGAACCATAGAAATAATAGAAAATTATTAAAAAATCTTCTTCTTTAGAACCACTTGGCTCAGATGCTTGAAATTCAGTATATAGCATTGCCTTTACCAAGATCATTCAAATGATTGCCCCAGGATCAAAAATGGCCGCTCCCCAGGGGGTCCAGGGTTTGACTCGTAGCAATACATAGAAAAAATATTTAAAAATCTTGTTCTTCAGAACCATTTGGAAATCGTTGCAAACTATCAGGTTTGTTCAAATGATGACCTAGTTTGACCTTTATCCTTTTTTGTTCAGGTGAGCGGTTCAGGCCCTCTTGGCCCTCTTGTTTTATCTTATTTCATTTCGCAGATGTAACTTAATTAAACTAATACCACTTGACTTCTGCTTATGTGTCTCTGTAATTAGGAATATATCGGAGAACAATAAATTCAGTCAGAGAAGATGTGGTTATAGTAAAGAATAATTTTTGTCTCGGTCGGACAAATGCAATGTTCCCTGTAATTTATGATATTTATTACTGTCGCTCAAAGGCGGTACTTTTGAATAGGAATCAGTCCACAATTATTTCCCTTGATTGGTTGAACACTTTCAGGATATACTTTCGCACAAATAGTTCCCTGGTTCATTGGTTTCTAAGAAGGCCAGTTTGACTGAATATCCTGCTTGCTATAGCAAACTGAAAAGAGCCTTGGATATGCTTCTTGAAAATGTATAATTAGTTCAGAATCCCCGGCACTGGAGGTAACTAGAGGAACCGAATCACACCCTTCATAGGTGTCCCTACAGCGGCAGTTTGTCTCATAAGTTGACGGGTCAATGTTTACCGTAAAAACAGCAGAAAGACAAGCTGGTTTATTCCTGTTTAAACTGTTTGAAAAGTGTTTGTCATGCCTCAGAGACTTGAGGAAAAGAGAGTTAAAAGTGCCTGAAGTGTTGTGAAAAAAGTTTCATGGAAGGATGGATAATTAAACTATATAGTAAAACTAATTGTGGTCTCGTGCCATATGGGTTATTTCTACTGTACGTTTTGTGTGTTTAAATGTTCTTTTGATATGGGTTATTATTTCTAACGCACGTTTTGTGTGTTTAAATGTTATTATTCCATTATTAGTAGTCAGTTCAAGGTTAACTTGATAAAAAACTTGTGCTGTTGAGTGGAGGGGGACCGGGTACTCTCATAATAAGTCAATTGGGTATATACCGCAGAAATGCACACACACACACACACACACACACACACACACACACACACACACACACACATTCTTTTTGTGTGTTGCCCATCCACTTCACTTTCGTCGAGATTGACAATTATACATTCTCTCCCTTCTGCTGATTCAATATTAGTGGCGGAAGTATATGCACGCAGTACTCGTCAACTGCTTAAGATGTCTTGACCGACACAGGAACTGACCGGCTCGACATGACTTTAGTTGTTTACTGGGCCTTAAAACCTCAACAAAGTCATATTAATCCACCGTTTTGTCAGTGACGAGTCGCTCCCTAAGATTTAAATCGTACGCAGCACATATACGTAAACCACTTTTATATATGAGTAACCCCCTTCCCCACCCACCTCGGGGTACTGTTCCCAGGGTCCAATAAATCTCAAGGTAGTCAGACGATGCAGCAGGTATATATGGCAAGCCGTTTTATTATTAATAATGCATAGTAGATATCTTATATGGTATATTATATCTCTAATATGCCGATTAAGATATCTAATATGCCATATAAGATATCTAATATAACATATGAGACATCTTAAAATTCTATATAAGAAATTTGATATAAGATATAAAATATCTTATATCGGATATGAGATATCTTATTTAGTTTTTCATATAACTTTTCTTATATAATATATCAGATGTCTTTTATACTATATAACATATCTTATATGGCATATAAGATATCTTATATGGGATATAAGATATCTTATGTGGGATATGAGATATCTTATTTAAATTTACGTATTAGATATCTTATATAATATTTTAGGTAATTGATATAGCATATAAGATATCTTATATGCTCTTTAAAAGATATCTTATATATTATATAAGACAGATGACATAGCATATAAGATATCTTATATGTAAAATTAAAGGAGAAATCTCATATCCTATATAAGATATATCCTATATAAGATATCTTATATCCGATATCAGATATATAGGGTATAAG
Source organism: Ctena decussata (assembly GCA_963989385.1). NCBI lineage: Eukaryota > Metazoa > Mollusca > Bivalvia > Lucinida > Lucinidae > Ctena > Ctena decussata. The sequence goes on from OZ022515.1 coordinate 36,977,016, forward strand.
ATATCTCTTATGTTAAATTAGATATCTTAAATGTTATTTAAGGTAACATATATATTTTATAAGATATCTTATTTATTATGTAAGATATCTTATAGATAAAAGACGTCTTATACAAAAAAATAAGATTTTATATAATATATAAGATATCTGATATAATAAATGAGATATCAACATTCCAGAATAAATAGTAAAATGGCTTGCCATAGGTATAGTTTATTTTCATGGAAGTTATCCTGTGACAAATAAACATTTCTTTGGTACCATGTGCCTCCTCGGCCACTATTAAAACGTCTTTTCCGAGTGGCGTTGTAGCTCTTTTTTGATACCGTCTCATGACACTATATAGGAATGGACATTTCAAGGTACAATTTAAGTGTTTAAACTGTTAACTTACATTTGATTTTACCTTATTGTAGCTAGTGTTGTGCCGTGTGGCGGCCGTAAAACCCGTACATCATCTATAATGCAGATTATATTTTTTTGTTTTCGTCCTTTGAGATTAGGGCCCTTTTTGCTAATAATCAGTCGTTGAATCGACTGCCGTATTAAAATTAAGAAAATACAGTATGCTTTTCTCAGGTTTCGTCACCAGATATTGTGAGGGTCACTGATGAGGCTTTATTAACCGAAACGACATAGCCTTGCACATGTAACTTCTTCTGAATGTGTTCTCTGCTCTTGAAGGAACTCTTACAGATTTTGATTTTACCCCTACCTTCCTACTGGTACGCAAACTGCTATTAAACTGTGGTCGAACAGTAGTTTTTAGTTTAAACAAATAGCGAACTTTTATTGTTTAAGGGAAATGATTTTGACAATTGCTAGATCTTATCTGAACACAGAAAAAAAATATTAATCTTCTTTCGTCTTATTGTGCAAAGTTAAATCGACTAAACGGAAAAGACATTCCGCATGCTCCTTTTTCTTTGTTTATGACAATAAATTTATTGATCTGAATGAGATAATGAGTAGCAAGTGGACAAAAATATTAGCACTGCTCCTTACATATATATCACGATGCATATTTCAAAAAGCAACTGGCAAAAATAGTGTCATAAAAATACAAATATTAGTACTACTTGTTATTTTTTCAACAAAGGGCATTAATACTGTTACAAAATATAAAGTGTCTCGAACTGACACATAAAAATTTATCAATACGACATATTCAACTATCTGAACGAAATATGATTTTCTCTTGCTTGATATTTTATTTTTTTGAAGGAAATAATACAATCATTCTACCCCGAAGACAGAAAGTGATCTGTGAAGACGCAAAATCTTTTCGCGCAAAATGGTGGTTTTTAATTAAAAGCAAAAATATTTCCACAACACATATATGGCTATATACTTTCGGATCATAGTGAAATACTTGTTTATCAAAATCAGATAATCATTTGCCAAACAAGAAAAAGTTAGACGCACTGTTTTCTTTTATTTGTCTGTCAACATTAAATTGAGACTAACCGTGAAAATAATGATCTAAACGCACTATATTTTAACATTATTAATATTATCGCAGACAAGCAACTTATTTCTGGCATTTTCGTGAGAAAAACATATTTTTCCGGCAGTTTTATGTAGCAAGTGGTGGCGTATATACGCTTCCGTACGAGAGTGATCAGAAAGTTCGCGGAAAAGTATTACCATTTCTTTATTTCATATGCGATACTAATGAAATTTCAAGTAAACATAGCTCAATTCAATTCGAGTAAAATGACAAATTTCTATCCGAATCGCGCAAATAATGAAAATATAGAGTCTCTATTTAGTTTAAACATATTTTATTGCCACAAAAGTACAAGCAATTGGGTTGTACCACAAGTTCTATCAACATTAGTTACGGTCCTCCCCACAAAGTGATATAAACATATACTTAGTACATTTAAAAACGCAACATTTTTGGTTTTACGTTTTTGCGTAATGAATAATATTTGGACCAAAAATAGCATGTAAATGTATGTCAGGCAACTGTATCTTTATGTTTTGGCATAAAATATACTCACATGTACTCGTACTGCAGTGGATACTCACTCAGGTATGAAAATCAAGATTTGCTCGAGCGCGTATCATGTATACACTTAAAAAACATTTGGTCAACGCTACTGGATAGTCCGTAGATCGGCATTAAAGAAAAACAACAAATAACAAACAAATTGCAACAAACCAAACTTTTTGTCATGATTAACTCTTTAAAAAATCGTCTCATTGCCAGTTCATAAAGTCTCAAATTTAGAGCTATTGGGATGGTTAAGATGCCGTATGGCCACATTTTTCCTACTGACCAGTACCTTTAATGATAGATAAAAGCCGGTTCAGTCAAGAGAATGTGTCCATAGACAAGGCAGATCAATCATTGTCATTTATTACAACACAGATGCTTCCGACACGCTGATGCTGTCTAGCAGACATTTCGGATTCGTGCGAATGTTTCCCTTTGGTAAACGGAAAGGAATTTGGAAAAATTAAAAGTTTTCGGAGTTTTAAACGTGTATGCTCTTTGCCCAAAATTTGTGATGCATTTCTTTTTGCGGACTGTATACAATTGCAATATCGGCGTTAAACGTTTTAAAGAGAAAGATTGTAAACATTCTTACACATAACTTACACCACTTTCTCTTTCCACACCATAATGACATCAGTATGCCAGAATGACCAGCTTTGCCATTTCATTGGTAATCAAAAGGACAAGTCTCAGATGAACAGAAACATGGCGTTTTAGGGTATACTGAATCATTTTCAAATATTGCAAACGCTTTTGTAAAGGTTTAATTCAGAAATGGAACAAAATTCCACAGCATTTGACGAATAAAACATGAGTGAATGTGACGCAGCAAGGCCCATGCGTTACGATTTGATCTTGTGAATTTTAATTTTAGGGGTAACGCTCCACGATGAACGTAAACTTAATGAAATACACAATAAAATGCCAAGAAATTTAGCAAAACGACAGAAAAGATGTCAATCTAAATATCTCTTGCGTTTCAAATATTTGTCTTAAAAATTCAAAGAGATATTTCCGAAAAACTAAGTGTTGCGTTTTTAAATGTACTGAGTATATATTGTACAATACGGCAATGACGTGCAAAATAATAGAGTATATATAAAACAAATTTTGTGCTCATATACAGTGGCCAAGACAAGGGAGTGCCTGTTGACAACTCAGGGATAACAGCCAATTCTCCATAAGTAACATATGCGAGGCTACACATTAGAACCGCCTATAAGGTGTTTCTAATGGGTACCCGCCCTGAATCCAACGAAGCCCATCCAAGAGTTGACCCAGGCACCTCTACAGTCTAGGGGCTGAATCGAAACAAACACATTTATATACATATGTAACAGCGAAATATTTATAGTATGCAAAAGAGCAGAACAAGAAAAAAACACATAAAAAAAACAACAACTAAGGATGAGGTACACAAGGGGAAAAGGAAATAAGAACAAGCTAAGATTGTAAAAAGAATGAAAGTAAACTACAGTGGAAAAAGAAACAACGGACACTGAACGTATGGATTTGACTGACTCCGGTTCTAGTCTTGATAAGTATATGAAACACAGGCGGTTAGCTTTAGAGGTGGAGAGCTATGCAGCACCTGAAACAGAAATATATATATTTAAAATTTATCAGCTTAACTAGATTTTTGTCAGTCCAGCAATCCAAGACACCATCCGTCAATTAATCTGGAGATGAAGATGTTTAGATGTTTTTACCAAAAATGGGCGTAGCGGTAATATTGGTCATGTAACCTGGACTGTTAGAACATTTTTCCCTCAGCCCCATGAGTCTCTATCTGAAAGGACTAGGTATGATTTGGGCCATATTTGGCCCCCTCTCAAAATTTTTTCAAATATTGTTTTTTTCATTAGTCACCTTGTCAACAATATAAATCTAGAAAATGGAGATGTTACGGCATGTACAAGGAAAGTTACAGCCATTCGTTTGTTCATGCATTTCTGTCCTGCTTTTTAGCAAAGTTTAGGGGGTAGGGATACATTTTGCCTTATATAACAAGGAAAGGAATTTAAATGTAAATGATAAGTATCAGATCACATACTGTATGTAATTCTAATACTAAATCTCTTTCACAGTTACCGGTCTGCATTTTATCACGTGCTTGAAGGGCGATAACTCTTGATAGATCACTGAAATTGTCGGATTACAGGAACGCTATATCAAACAGTTTTTTTTTTCGATCGAAAATTAACGTTTTAGGGGCGTGCTACAATTGCAGTATTTTGTCTTTCAATGGAATTTAGATAAACCTTTCATTTCAAGATCAATTCATGTGCAGCAGTCACTTTTCACTGAATAGTACATATTAGTCTAAAAGAAAACGGAAGAAAAAAATATTTAAAAAAAATGGGGGTTATGGATAAATTTCCATTATTCTTGAGAGTTGATCAGTTGAAAATTATAGGAAATGGTTATAAAACAACAAGGATATAAAGAAAATAAACATATTTTGCATTCGAAGGAAAAAAAATATTTCTAAGAAAGAAAAAGGGGGATAACTTATGCTTTACATTGAAACTGCATAGCAGTTAATGGTAATGAACACATATCTTTTTATAACTGCTGACTTAGTTTTGCAAACATCGGCCATATTTTTATGAGCTTCCTTTTATAAACGTTGTTATATAAACACAATAAAAAATAATTATTTTACCCTACCCGTTTCCATGGCAACGATTTTCAAAGAAATAGATGAAGCGAAACAAGAAATAAGATATCTTTCATACATGTTTTATACTTGTTTTAATCGTGTGGTTCATTATTTTCGCACGATTTTTAAGTTAGTAGTATGCCAACTATTATGTAATATAAACTCTTAATTGAAGCTAATCAACAGAATGATTTAGTTGTGTATTTCATGTATGAGAGTGGGTAGGGTAACTAAGACACCGAGTTATTCATACCGTAATACCGGTAACTGGTTAATTCACAATCTTTGTCATATTATATAAACAGCCGTAGATATTGGAAATAAAGGGCAATGACTCTTTTGATTAAATTATGCATTGCTCATACTTTTCCATAGCTTAGCTGTTACTATGGCTCTATTATCAACTACGGCGGACTTTCCTCACAAAGGATCAGTTTTAGATCTTTTTGGTTTAAAGGTAGGTTCCTGTACTTTTGAATGCATCATAATTTTGATGATTTTTATCCAAGTTGTTGGAAAGCACTTATAAGGAGGAAATGAATAAGTTTCACTTAAAAGTGTAAATCAAAAACTCATAGAAAAGTCATTTTGCAAGGGATTTCCTAACTCTGCTTCGCACACCAGTTAGCGCTATTTTTAATTCGCGCCAAAAAATAGATAACATAGCTGACGTCATGCTGCATTGCATTTCGGGATAGTTTTAACCCATCCGCCATGCCAGGACCTCTGGAAGAGCTCACGGCAAGAGAAAATTAACCGTTGGCAAATGACATCAGAAACTGCGGACTTGTAGACATATATACATTATTTATTTTTAGAACTGGAATTCCAACAAAAGAAAATAAACCAAAGGGAAAACGACTATTTTCTACAACATCTGACGATTTTCTCAGTAGCAACAGTTTGAGAAAAATAAGAGAATTCAATACTACCCAGAAAAAGACAAAATTATTTTGTGAACATAATTATTATCGCTAGGCCAGGAACCTACCTTTAAACATATTTTTTTTTCGAAAAAAAAATATGTTCAACATATATTGTGATAAATTTATATAAGGATACGAACGGAAGCAAAATGCTCATATAGTTCTTCTCCTTAAATCTTCTTTTTGACGCTGAGTGCAGTCCAGAAATGCATTGTCGCCATAACACTCATGATTGTAGGCCTATAGCTCAGAGCAATGTTCTAACCAGCGGCTGAAAGTCTATCATTCTTTTGTTAGACATGTCCCAGACTTGTTCTGGATAGTTAGGATCTACCCTGAAAAACAGGCGTAATCCCTCCTTTTCTCAGTCAGGCAATACCCATTTTGATGTTACTTAGTTTAATTTATGAAATGGGAGCAACTCTAACATGCAATTTCAGGGACGAGTCATTTTTATCAGGTGTGTGTGTGGGGGTTGGGTGGGGGGGGAAGGATCCGGCTACATTTTCATATGGTTCACCAAAATTCTTTCCAACCCCCCCCCCCCCACCGCCCACCCCCCCCCCCCACCCCCCGATAGGTGACAAAAAATTTTATGACTCCCATCCCCCAATCCCAGCTACCCTTCACACACACACACACACACACACACACACACACACACACACACACACACACACACATCTCCCATCACCAACAACACCAATTAACAATTAATGGATATATGAATTCAAATATCGTACTACTACTATTACTATTTCAATTTTTCTAACGACGTTCCCCAAGTGGCTCAGCGGTAGTACAAGTACCGTCTTTCGGTCCCGTCTTTTATGCGCTCTCCCGACTGCAACATTGCAGTTGCATGTATCCTTCCGAATCTGGAGTTGTTTCTGACAGTAGGTCAAGCGTCGTCATGAATGAAGAAGCGAAAAACTATGTTTTGCATCATATGTCCTGGTATTGCTTACCAAAAAGAAGGTAAAGCGGCCTGTTTTGGTTGTTTTATTTAGTAATATATCTTGGCGATCCGTAGATTGTCTACCCTCACTGTCAAAAGAGTTCCGGCTGCACGCGCGTCCTTGCAAGACAACCGTTGTCAATGACGTTATTTCATATAGAAAAGTTTAAAATTAGGTGTCAGCGCAGGCAAGTGCACAGCTGATTTTTTCACACATTGTTGGCGCTGTTAAAATGCATCATTACGCAAAAAATCAGCTGTGCACTTGCCTGCGCTCAGGTAGTTTTTGGCCCAAATGCAAGCAGAAAATGGTCGAAACTGCCAAAATCGGCTGAGGATAGGTACATTTAGAGGCTCAGAAGAAGTTAAGTATCATTAGAATATGGATTATTTTAATCAGAACTGATGGTTAAAGGTTTAAACTCATACATGACATGAAAAGAAGTTTAAGAAGTGCAATTTTGAAAATTCATAAATGAGGGGGCCAAATATGGCCCAAATCATACCTAGTCCTTTAGTTTTAACTGGCCCAGTGGCTTTTAAAGGGAAATCACCCTATAAAACTGCAATTGAGTTTTTGTTGAAACTTCATACAGTGGTAGAATATTATATGCTGAGAGAAAAATGGAATAAAAAATGGGGTCATCGAACTACTTTTTGAGATAATGCAGCGCCACCTATATGCCTGTGTGAAGCATTTCTATTATTTTATTACGAAGACTCTATCCGAGAAAATAGATGACCGATCTTTTCGAAATATAAATTAATTTACTCCTCATTCTTGTTTTTTTGATTGAACATCAAAAGTGTCATCGTCGTATGCCTAATTATATAGGTTGTTTTCAGTTTTTAATTTCCGCCATTATTCAATTATTGGTAAAAATGTGAAATTTCTACAATATAAAAAGTTCCACAATTGAAATTTTTATATACTTTTGATATAGTAAAGGGATGATCTACCCCGTGCAAATAAGCAAATTAAAAATATAGGTCACCGGCCAAATATTCGAGTTATGGAAGGAAAACCACTTTTATTTCGCGCGGTTTTCATATAAACGCGCTGACGTTACTGTTTTATGCGTTGACGTCGCTTTCTATTTGGCGCCATAAACGGCCATATTGATAACGCTCTTACCTTTCGATGCTTGTTTATACCAATGCAATGTAATTCCCTATTCATTTTCAGCAATGTCCTTATGAATTGAAGCATAGTCTATATTAAACTGTCTCCTTCAAAGTTTTCTCGTTTGCAAACAACAGATTAAAGAGAGAAATTCCAAGGACTGAAACTAGGCAGCATCTTCATCGTTGTTTCTCATAGAATGTTCGAAAGTTTTTCAAGGTCTAGATTATATCACATTTATATCTGATGAACTAGCTCATATGCGTGCATTGTATATTAGAACCGGCCACAGCCCGACATTTATTTTCACAGAAACATCGGCAAAGCTTGGTCCGTGGTGCATAATTTCAATTAATCATTAGTGCTAAGACTAATTTCCGAGGATGCGCAACCTGATATTTTCCCCGTTCGCATCGACAATCCATATGAATCCTGTGGAAAGTCTAGGGCAATTAGTGAAAAATAAGAGTTTCGCCGCCTAGCTACGCTTCTCAGAATCATTCTGAAACTTTGCAGGGATCATCTTCATGGTTTGTAAATGTGCATGTGACTTTGGGGTTATGGTCGAATAATTTTATCATATTTTTGCGCTTGGAACGTCGTAATTTTCAGGCTGCATGAGGAAAGTCTAGCAGGCTTAAAGACTGAGTTACTTCCCTTGGAAAGGCTCTCTCCGTGTGCAAAAAAAATCTAAGAGTAAATGCTTAGATCAGCTTGCGCTTTGTGGGAACTTACTTTAATGACATGACCTAACAGTAAAAGCTATTAGCCTGCGCATTTGCTCAGTCTGATCTCCGCTTTCACTGTTTGCATAGCTATTTAATGACTCAAGCCATGGGTACTAAGTCCTTATTTGGGTTTATGCATGCATTAAGTAATTACGAGATTCAAAACGCACTTGCAGTTTTCACATCCTCTCTTTATCTGACAGATAATTCCTAAAAATTTACACACTACCCCAAAACAATGGGCGTTCTCTTTCCCGTGATTTTTTTTCCAGTTTATATATTTACTATTTTTCTGTCGCAAAAAAAACTCAAACGCTTGTTTCAACAAAGCGTCCATTCAGGTGCCATGTTGTCTTCGAAAGTGACGTAAACGTTTTAGCATTACGGCAAACGACGTCATGATAACCATAGCAGGAAACAATGACGCTGCGTCAAAATGTCTGCTCACGAACATTGAGGTAATTTCCCTTTAAGGAGATGTTTGAAGTTTTCGAAATGTGAGTGACCTGGGTCAAAGGTCAAAGAATGACCTAGACCTATTGTGCTCACAAATCTTCCTGTTTATATATATTTCTTATCTCAGACCAATGGTATGCCAGTCTTACACTTTGCCCCTAATGAGAGTGGACTATAGTATACTCTCTCAAATAAAGAAAGAAATGATACAGAGTTACTGTAAAATAATACTAAACATCAAGGTTAAACAGTTGGTTTACCAGTTTGTAAGCACCACAAAACGTTGACGCACAAGTAGATGACCATCACCTCTTCCCCCTCTCGAGGTAATGACTACTACGTTAGAAATGAAATCACGTTTTTCAGCTTTTCGGGAGTCATAAAATCATTTGCTTACTTTCAATTGAATGTTTATGAAACCTAAGATCTTCCCTCAGACAATTAAGTTACAAATGATTTTTATCTCATAAAGCGTCTCGTTCTCAGTAAACTAACACAAAGACATGTACATTTGAATGACTCAAAGCAAGTCCAAAAATGTTTTTGCGACCACTACTGAATTAAATGACTAGAAAATAATTATTTGAGAAAGGCTGCAGTTTCTGCTGAAAGGATTTAAGATCGTAATGAATTGAAAAAAATGGCGGAGCATTGGATTAACTGTATGCCATGCTCTGATACCTTTGACAACATAAATGTGTTACCATAGCAACCAAGAATTCATATTGATGTCTTAGTGACGTCATCGAAATGTCATTCAGCCATGGTACTAAGCACAACAGTTGCTAATTACACAGTGGCTATGGTAACAGATATATGACGTCATCCCACTCATAATTCGAGAGGAGCACGGCATACAGTGTATGCCACACGCTCGAATTATAAGCGAGATGCTACCTGAAATTCATACAATTGAAAACTGTGATTTTCTCAAACCTATGATTCATTCTCAAATAATTTAATTATCTGTTTACTTTTGACTTACATGTTTATTTGCCCAACATCCGCGAGCCTTTTACTTAAAACCAATTATTCTAGATTTCGGGAAAATATGTTTTGACGTCGGGTTTGAAATAGCATGAAGGGAAAACAAAAATTTTCAACAAGTTTTTATTACTCCAGGCCAATGCTAACCACAACATATAAAATAACACATTTACAAGCATATACATGTAAATGATACATGAAACAGGAACAGTTTAAATCATTGAAAAAGAACGTAGTGGAATGGAATGGACTAGCAAGAATAATCTCCACTTCAGACTTGCCCAAGTCTGTAAATTAATGTTCTATTTTATTATTTTTTATCATTTTGGGAAAAACAAATACATAAAATGTTCGTGTTTAAAACAGTGTTAAAGGACCAGTTGCCATAAGGGGGTTTTCTTGGTACAATTATATTTGAATAATATTTTGTGAACAATTAGCCCTGTGTAGGGGACATTCATCAATAAAAAGTTAAAGTCAAATGGAGCTTCGGTTTAATGTACACACTGTCTTATCAGTGGGTGGGATAATTCCATACCAGTCAACCCTAATGAAATTAATTGGTGATTTATAATCTTCCAATAACAGATTAACTAAAGATTGTGGTATGTAGGCACACTTTAAGATGCTATAATAAGGTTTCTGTGTCCACTACATATCTGTGCTAAAACATTTAACTTTATTAGGAACTCTTAGATTTTTGTGTATTTTGTACCTACCAACTTTGCAGAAAACCTCAACGTTTCTCCATCAAGCTATAGAATTGCCATTCCTTTGGTGCAAGTATTTGTAAATGACTAAACATTGCAGAGTTATGAGCATTTTTCTGTAAATGGTCTGAAGAATGAGTTATGTGCCCTTGGATGCAGAAAATGGTGTAAAAAATCTGAAAAACGTCAATTTTGTATGTTACAGATTCGTAATTCATTTAAGTGTCAGTCATAGTCCTACCATTCGTAGAAACGGCTAAATATAAATCACTATGAACAGCGGTTCATTCGCATTTCCCGATTAAATATGGGTTAATGAGCATATATAGAGTCATACAATGAGTAAAAAGTAAAAAAAGGATTTATTTCGTGACACGTTATACATTCATATCGAAAGTAGGTCAGTTTAGTTGGCAATTTCAAAACCGATTAATGTGAAATTCGTGGACGTTTTCTTTGTTTGAAGTTGGCTAATAGCGGCCATTTACAATGACGAAACTGTAGTGAGAACCTTGCAGCGATACCTGACGATAGAATATTTTATGAATTTATACCACCAATAGAGCAATGGTACCTTGAATATTCTGACAGAACTGATTGAGAAAACAATGTTAATTCAGATCAGACTAGAGTCTGCACTGTTTGCCAACCGTGATATGAAGCATGTCCTTATCAGATAAATGGACTTCTTTAAGCTCGAAGATGGAAAAGCCCATTATAAACATAGTTAAGGCGTCCTATTAATTACCCGAACTACATTATTTGTAAATGTGCACTGAACCCTACAATTTCTTTATCTTAAAGCATGTGAGAGCAGAGGGTTCTTAGTTCGGCCTCTTAACTTTCAAAATCATAAACATGACTATAAAATGGTAGAAAATACAATGTACAGGCTTGGGACCACAGTCATTGTGCCGCTTGTGTTTAAATGCATCGCCTGACGGGTAACCAGAAACTAAAACTGTATTTTGTGAAGCAATTTGTCATTTTTTGAAAGCATCTCCCGCGATTATTTGCCAGTTATAGGACTCAGTTTATATACACCATTCCATATTTTATTACCAAACGTGAAGCCCCTGTGGTTCAGTAGGCTTAGCGCTGGCATGTTAATCTATAAAGGTCCAAGGTGCAAGTCCCGCTGGAGGTGGGAATCTTTTCAATTGCAAACGCGGTTTCATTGCATACAGCCATACATTATCACCTACTAATCGTCCTGATATGACTAAAATACTGTTAAAAAGGACGTAAAATAGCAAGTCATCCATCCATCAATCACTGAACGTGACGGTGGAACCAGTTTTCAAAATGATTTTTTTGTTTATTGATTTTACCACTGGTAGGATGTTGGAGACTTAAAGACTGTAACATACAAAATTGAAAATTTTCAGACTTTTAATACAATTTTCTGCATTCAAGGGCACATAACTTAATTTTCAGAAAATTTACAGAAAAATGGTCATAATTCTGCAATGTCCAGTCATTGACAAATACTTGCATCGAAGGAATGGCAATTCTATTGCTTGATCGAGAAACGTTGTGGTTTTCCGCAAAGTTGGTAGGTGCAAAATATACAAAAATCTAAAAATTGCAAATAATGTGATATGTTTTAGCATAGTTATTTTGTGGACACAGAGACCTTATAGCATCTTAAGGTGGTGATAATCACTGATTTGGGACAAAGACAAAAATCTGCATAAAATACTCAAAATAACACTGATCTTTCCAAAACTTAGCAAATGCCTTCTTTATGTTGTTTCTAATAACTTAAAATCCCAAAATGCAGCATTTGTTAATGTTAAAAAAGCGTTTTTATAAGGAAAGATCAAAGGGCAATTTTCTGCGAATAAATCTGAAAAAGTAATATCGTTATTGAAAATATACTTAGTGCTTAGAGTACCTTGTTGCATAATGGAGAGAGTCCTAGCAATTATTTGTTTTCAAACTCTTTCACACTTTATCAGGCTGAGCAGATGAAAAAAGATGCAGTCTGTGTCAAATTTTTTTTTTGTCGAAACACACAGGTGAGACAGGTAGGACTATTTTAACAAGGTTGAACAATTTCATCTACACACCACTGATCATGTCAGTAATGTATTATTTATACTGTAGGTGTTAACATAGGTATGCTTGCCTACCCTATATCTAATAAATGCGTCCAGTGTACATTTACTTTGTACATGGTTGAACATTTGAGAAAAAGCTACTATTCTCATCTGGTCTACATTACAATTTGAGAAAGAGTTGGAATAAATAATTGCTAGGACGCTCTTCATTATGCAATAATGCACCTTAAGCACTACGTAAATTTTCAATAAAAATATTATTTTTTTTTTTCAGATTTATTCGCAGAAAATTACTCTTTGATCTTTCCTTACAAAAACACTTTTTTAAGCAGCATGTACGTCTATTTTGTATTCTAAACTGTAAAGAACAACAAAAATAAGAAGTCTGCTATCTTTCAGGGAGATACATTACTTTTTTATGGTTTTATGCAGATTTTTTACATTTTCCATAAATCACCACCTTAAAGTGTGTTTACTGCTCATTTATTATATGCTACAACCTTTAGTCAATATATTATTGGAAGACCGCAAATCACCAATTAATTTCATAAGGGTCGACTGGTATGGAATTACCCCACCCACTTTGAAGAGATAGTGTACACGTAACCAAAGCTCCATTTGACTTAAGCTTTTTATGGATGAATGACTCCAATATATGGCTAATTGTTGACAAAATATTGTTGAATCATAATTGTACCAAGACCCCCCCACCCCCCCTTATGGCAACTGGTCCCTTACAGAGCTAGCTATATCCAGAAATACCTCCTAAAGAGACTTCACTTATTATTTCAGTTAAAGGGACTTTCCAACTTGAAAGTGAAAATAAGATAAATATAGGGTCTTGAGAAAGTCTTTCTCCACTGCGTTCCATCGATTTGGGATGGACTGTTACATTGAGCGTGACTCGCGCTAACGCCAGTAAACAAGAAGCACGGTTGGCTGATGTTCACGTGAACGTAAGCCAATCGCTTTTCCTGTTTAGTGACTTTTGTCTCCGCCTTAATTCCGCCTTGATGCCATTTCTTGGCAATGTAATTAAATTACGAACGCTACGATTTTAAATGCGTCATTTTGAGGAGCAAACCAAAACAATGTAAATAATTACTGGAAAGCCCAAAGGCTTTTTTGACACTTTGAACTTTAATAGCATAACAATTTGTTTCTTTTTAACGCCCATAACGTTAGCGAAGTTGAATCTTTTGATCAGAAAAATAGAATACCGTAAAATGCAAAATATTCGGACTAAAAGTTCGTAGAAAACAGTGCAGACAGAGATCAGACCGCTCCTAAAGGAGTAGTCTGACCAGGGTCTACATAGTTTCATATTTCTTCTGTATCTTTTTGAGTGTTACTGTATCGTAAAGCCAAACTGTTTTATGTTTGGGGCAGTTACAGTAATTATTTTCGGTGTCACAATATTCCAAAAGCACGGCATGAAACAATACTATCATAACAAATACAAGCCTTAGGCTTGGTCTCGTAAAACCCTAAAAATATTTTTAGGTGAATAGGCATGCTTTCAGAGAGAGCAACTTTGTCTTTTTCATTTTTGTCTCATTTCGCAATGACTGTCAGTTCTGCAAGGTTAAACTGGGGCCATATTTCTAAAACGACTTAAGTCGTTGCTATGCTGTTGCTAAGGCTAAATTTCGATGTTGGAGATTCCCTACAACTATGAAATTTGCTCTGGAGCAACAGTCTGAAAAAGACTGTTCCTCCAGAGCAAATTTCATAGTTATGGGGAATCTCAATCATAGAAATTCAGCCTTAGCAACAGCATAGCAACCACTTAAGTCGTTTTATAAATACGGCCCCTGGTCTCACTTGAGCAATTATTTTTTCTCTACAAGCAGATCCCGTTTTGGGAGGATCTCGTTGTCTAAGGAAACAAAATGGAAGTCACGCTAGTTGTTTCACTTTGCAAGAATGGCGGAAAACATTGAGGTGTACCCGTTACCTTAATATTTATCTAAATAAGGTCAAAACATTTTGTGAAACAATCTGATCAAAACTTATATTTTGACTTCGCTTACATTCCTTTCGAGCAGATAACGAGCTGTTTTGTCACGAGCTGCCCGAAGGACGTTATTTCAGTTTGAAAATATGATGAATTTTGTTACATTTTCTTGCTAATTTAAGGTAATAATTTTTTTGTTGTATTTTAAAGCTTATACTGTTCTCCCAGTATCTTTTTTTATATTAAGAGCATGCAACGCCATGTTACTGGCATATACATACAAATCAATATTTGAATCACGACACGACAAAACCAACAAAGTGGCATGTGCACCCGGCGAAGACTCAGATCAGCCTGGGCATCAAACCAGTCTGGTCAGTCTTCGCTGTGGGCTTAAAGAGTAGCTAGGGATTAAGCTTACTTTTATACCGACAGCGAAGACTCTGGTCAGACTGGGCGCATGCCCAGGCTGATCTGAGTCTTTGCTAGTCGCACATGCTACTTTTGTTGGTTTTGTAGAGAAGGCTTTAATATATTATGGGGGCTCGATGAGTCGTCTTTTGTCAGGCCATTGGGGCCCAACTTTTGGACTTCTGTTACTGCAGTGTTTCAAGGTCTTCCGGTCTTCCCTAGTTGTCTTGATTGTACTTTGGTTTTCTTGGTGGCGTACCATATATTGGCTTTATATTCCCAGAGCCCATGGTAGGTTTATTCTTGTGGTCGAAGACAAAAGGTTTGAAAGTGTTTGCTTATGTAAAAACGAGTGCTGAATTAAAAACAACAAAGTCTTAAAAAAAATCGGTTCATGCCCAAAGTCGGTATACTCAAAAGATTACACATGGGGTACTCCAAATCTTGAAAGAGCGTAAAAATGGGGATACACTTATATCTAGTAATATTTTCCGCCTTCTGCATGCACTGGAATACTCATTTTGATATCCAACAATACTAAAAAGATGTTACAAAAGATCAAATAGCAATTTCATCATTTTCTTTGCCATATTGTGGGATTACAAAATGAGATGTCTTGGGAAAAAAATAAAGTCACGAAAACTGGCGATTTAAATATTCAACTCAAAGGTATATACAAATATTGATAAAACACACAAATTGCAGTAATTATACTCCAGGGAACAATAAGTGCCGAGGGATATATTGTTTATACATTTCTACCGTTTGTCTGTCTGTCCATCCGTCTGTGCGTCCGTCCGTCTATCTGTCCATTTGTCCGTCTGTCCTCCTGTCCGTTAGTTAACATTTACCTAAAGTTTTGCGTTCAGTTTTACATTTTGCTATGTTTTCCTGAGAGTCTTTACTTGTTTTTTATACCCCGCCACACATTAGTGGCGGGGTATTATGTTTTCCCGCTGGCTGTCCGTGTGTCTGTCCGTCCGTCGTACGTACGTCTGTCTGTCTGTCCGTCCGTCTGTCCGTCTGTGAGTACTTCGTTTCCGTTCGATAACTTGAGTATTTATTAACGGATTTTCTTCAAACTTGGCGTATGAATTGTTTTTTGGAATATCTCGGTTGGGATTGTTAATGGGCAAATTTCGATATCTTGTGACAGAGTTATTGCCCTTGTCAGTGTCGCAAAAGTGGTTTTTGGTCTGTTATTTCTTTACACTTTGGAATATCATAATGAAATTTCACAAAAATGATTAAAATAATATAGTTTTTCTGTTTTAAGCAGAATTTTTGCCACCATGGTTATCTGCCCCTGCCCCGGGGCTATATACATGTATAAAATCATTAAAAATTCTGTATAAAATCAGGGTTGAAAGTGATTTTCCTGAAACTTGCTACAGATTATCGAAGCAATATAAGCTTTCTGTCATGATCAAAATTTTGTCCTCAGGGGTTATCTGCCCCTGCCCGGGGGCTATATACATGTATAAAATCATGAAAAATTCTGCATAAAATCAGGGTGGAAAGTGATTTTCCTGAAACTTGCTACAGCTTATCGAAGCAATATAAGCTTTCTGTCATGATCAAAATTTTTGTCCCCAGGGGTTATCTGCCCCTGGCACAGGGCTATATACATGTATAAAATCATGAAAAAATACATATAAATCAGTTTTTTGGTATATCTTTATGAAATTTCACAGAAATAATATAAGTAACATTAGCTTTATTTTACAAGCAGAATTTAGTCCAGCAGGGTTATCTGCCCCTGTCACAGGGCATATATACATGTATAAAATCATAAAATCAGAACTGAAAGACTTTTTTAAGAAACATGTAACAAATGGTCAAAGCAATAATGTTAAAAATTTATCAGAAGGAGGTTAATTATCTGCCCCAGTCCTGGAGCTATATACAAGTATGAAATCATGAAAAAAGCTATGAAAGGTTTGCAGTGGCGGGGTATTACTCAGTCGTTTACGATGCTTTTATTTTCTTATGTGCTAAGTGTTACCACAGAATGTCTACTGATCAGCTTGCATCACCTGGAAGCTGCTGTTGGCCTAAGGTCATGGTCACAGACTTGGTAAATTTGTACAACATTTACGCTAAAGTTTGTGTTATGTTTTTTCTTGCTCAGTTTCCTAACAGTTATTACTGGAACTGGTTCATATCTGTCTAGTCTAGTGTTCCAACAATACTAAAAAGACGTTAAAAAGGGTAAAATAGCAATTTCCACATTTTCTTTGCCATATTGTGAGAACCTCTATTTTCAAAACGAAACATCTTGAAATAAAGCCATGAAAACTGGTGATTTCAAGTGTGTTAAGTTTTTTCTTTGGCTCAGTTTACTGAAATTGTCTCATATCTGTCTAGTGTTCCTATCTTAGCAGTATATCCTATAGGATAGATACTGATCAGTTTGCATCACCTGCATGCTGCTGCTGATCATAGGTCAAGGTCACCGAATTAGAAATTTGTACAAAAGACACGTTAAAGTTTGCGTCAAGTTTTTGTTTTTGCTCTGTTTTCCTGATAGTCTTTACTGGAATTAGTTAAGGAATGAATTAATATGTGTTAAGTGTTATTAGTAACAGGATAGATACTGCTCAGTTTGCGTCACCCAAATGCAGCAGCTGACCAAAGTTCAAGTTCACAGACTTTGACCTATATATAATATCTCTGTAAATGTTTTGACTTTAAAATGTATATTCTTTTGCTTAAATCTTGGGATGGAATCTTTTGATACGTGGCTGGGTCTATTTCTGTGTAAGATTGAGAGTCTGTCTGTCTGTTTGTTCACACTTGGCATTAATTTATTATGTAAAGTTTTTCTGTAGGCTGTGGCGCTGGCCGACGGTATACGTGAGCCCCTCCTCATTTGCTCTAGTTGGGTTGAAAAAAACAAAACAAAACAAAAATCAACAACAACAACAACAATATTTCTAACCACAAATTATTCTAGTTGTTTATTTTGGTCATGCTTCTGTCATTTTGGGGAAGAATGTGCTCCAAACAACATAAAATTTGACACATTGGCGAAATAGCAATCTCTAAACTTTTATATTGTTCGCCCATATGTTCTTGTTCCCCTAATTTTAAACACATTTTAAATACAGTTTTCTTTCTGTTTTCATTCTTTTTTCAGGTAAAACTGTTGAGACAGTCGTGCAGCAAGGAGATTAATCTGTTGAAAATGAGTTTAATCGCGCCTTGCCAAGCGAACTTTAAAGAACAGCGAGGGGTTTCGAAGTGAGTCTGTGCCTATGCTCAGTCCAACCAGGACGTTTGATGTCTGTAGAAATACACTAGGGGCTTTCACAAAACTTCGGCCAAAGACAGAGACCCTTGATCGCTCTGAAAGGCCGCGCATGCGCATTTAAATATCCACCTGATGGTTTGTTTAAAGATACTTGTTCCCTTCGCGAAGTCATTCTTTTATGTTGGCTTCGCAAGGCCTTATTTAACTCACACTCAACTGATTTTCCTCCTTCTGTGCAACTACCTCTCTTTTACCTGAAAAACAATGGAAACAGAAAAAATTGTATTTAAAATGACAGAAAAAAGAATATGTGGGTGAACAATATAAAGGTACAGGGTTGCTATATCGCCAGTGTGTCAAGCTTTATCTTGTTTAGAACACGTTCTTCCCCAAAATGACGGAAGCAAAATCAATCCTATAAACAATGTGGTCAGAAGTTGTTTTTTATATTTTCAACACAACTAGAGCAAGCGAGCAGGAGCTCACGTATACCTCTGGCCAAAGCCATCGCCTACTAACAAAATAAATTAATGCAAAATGTGAACCAACAGACAGGCAGGCAGTCAATCATACCAAGCAATAGCCCCAGTCACATATCAAAAGGTTCCATTCCAAGATTGCACAAGAAGGAAAAGAATACACTCTTGAAAGTAAAACAGTGATATTGTATCAAGTTCAAAGTCTTTGACCTTGACCTTAGGTCGGCAGCAGCATCCAGGTGACACGAACTGAGCAGTGTCTATTCTGTAGTAGCTATAAACACGTGCAAAACAGTTGCAGTAAAGACTTTTAGAAAAAACAGAGTAAAAGCACAATCTAAACGCTAACTTTAACGCATATATTGAACAAATTTCTAAGTCTGAGAATTTGACCGTAGGCCAACAGCAGCATGCAGGTGGTGCAAACTGATCAGTATCTATCCTTTAGTAACACTAGACACATATGAACCAGTTCCAGTAAAACGTTTCAGGAAAGAGAGCAAAAACAAAAACTGAACGCAAAATTTTAAAGTAACGGTTAAACAAATTTCTAAGACTGTGACCATCAAGTTCAAAAGCAGCATTCAGGTGATGCAAACTGATAAGTGTCTATCCTGTAGTAACACTAATTTTATATGGACCAGTTCCAGTAAAGACTATCAAGAAAACAGAACAAAATCAAAACACAAGGCAAATTTTAGCTATACTGTTGTACAAATCTGTCTACTGGTGTACAAATCAAGGTCTGTGACCTTGACCTTAGGCTCGCAGCAACTGATGCAAGCTGATCAGGGTCCATCCTGTAGAAACATTTAACATATATGAACAAGTTTCCGTTAATAGAGCAAGAATAAAACTGAAAGCAAAACTTTAACGTAAATGTTATCTAACAGACAGAAGGACAGACAGACGAATGGACAGAGAGACCATCGGATAGACAGTTAAATAAATGGAAAAGCGAAAACAATATACCCATCGGCACTTATTGTGCCCCAGGGTATAATTACTGCCACTTTGTGTGTTTTATCAATATTTTTATAAACCTATGAGTAAAATATTGAAATCACCAGTTTTCGTGCCTTTTTTAAAGACGTTTCATTTTAAAAATAGAGCTTCCCATAAAATGACAAAGAAAATGTGAAAATTGCTATGTTATCTTTTATAACATCTGTTTAGGAATTCTTTTAGATTTTAATTTTACCTCACTGCAGCTGGTGTTGTGTCGTGTGGAGGCCGTAAAACGTCTCCCCGTACATCATCCATAGTGCAGATTATATTTTATTTTCGTCCTTTGAGATCAGAGGATATAATCTGAGAAATCTTAAATTGTAGACTGGTTTAGATTCTTGTTATTATATATTATTTGGAGCCATTTTGATATTAACCAGTCTTTGAAATGACTGTCCAAATAAGATTATGAAGTTTCAGTATGCTTTTCTCTGGTTTTGTCAACAGATATTGTCAGGGTCATTGATGAGGCTTTATTAGCCGAAACTATGTAGTCTGGCCGATGTTCCTTCTTCTGAATGTGTTCTCTGCTCTTGAAGGAACTCTATAAGATTTTAATTAGTATTGTTGGAAAACTAGATTGGACTAGACAGATACGGACCAGTTCCAGTAATAACTTTTAGGAAAACTGAGCAAAAGAGAAACACTTAAGACAAACTTTAACACAACTGTTGTACACATTTCCCAAGTCCGTGACCTTGACCTTAGGCCAGCAGCAGCTTCCAGGTGAGAGGCCAGCAGCAGCTTCCGGATGATGCAGGCTGATCAGTAGCTATCCTGTGGTAACACTCAGCACATATGAAAAAGTTCAAATAAAGACTCTCAGGAAAACAGAGCAAAAGGTAAAACTGAACGCAAAACTTTAAGGTAAATGTTAACTAACGGACAGGAGGACAGACGGAAAAAGGGACAGACAGACGGACAGACAGACAAACGGATGGAAAGGTGTAAACAATATATCTCTCGGCACTTACTGTGCACCGTGGTATAATTACTGCCACTTTGTGTGTTTTATCAATACTTTTATATACCTTTGAGTTGAGTATTATAAATCACCAGGTTTCGTGGCTTTTTTTCCAAGACATTAGAATGTTGAGTCGAAATTAAATATGTATATTTGCAACATTAACTTGTATATTCGAAAATGTCTCCTATACCGGAGGCACGTGGAACGCCCAAAATATTAAACGATGATAAAAAATGGGGTAATACTTTGTTATTGCGAATGAAAAGTCCAAATGAACCCAGTCTGTATATCACTCTATATTTCATGCCCGCATCCTGTTTTGCATGTTAGAAGCCCAAAACAATTTTTCACAAAAAATGGGATAATGGAAAAATATTAACGTCACAAAGCTGGTATTATCACATTATCGAATGCCATGGGTGATTATTACGCCCAACATGCCTTTTTATGATGAAATAATTGATTATTAGTAGAAAATAATGATTGATGATGACTAAAAGCATGAAAGAGGCTTTTAGTTAATAAATGGCAAATGATATATCAGTTTTCAATTTTATTTTCTTCAGTCGGTATTGGACGTATGGATTGGGACTTTTAGCCTTCCATACAGGACGTTTCAGCATTATAATCGGCGTCCACATGCCCTATCACGTGATGGTAGGGGGAAATATGAGTCGAATGGCAAGCATTTTATATCAAGATCCGCCTGTTTCCGAAGAAACAGTCGGATCTCGGTATAAACTGTTTGCTCAAGCAACGCTGGCCCAGCATTTATAGTTTTTACAGTTCTAAATTTGATTAAAATAAATCATATTTCGTAATAATATGTTTGTCATTACGCTCTTGATGAAGAAGCTGATTAAAACACAGACGTATGGGTTTGATGACAATAAATCACACGACCGAAGGCAGTAAAACGCCTTTCAAAGATATATACCATTTACCATTGTATCTGATCGGGAGCCCATAATTCATTTTTTGGATCTGATATGTATACCAAAAATATGTTCCAAAATTTGTAATGTTAACAACATATTCAGGCAAAATATGACCTCATCAATCATTTTGGAACGTGAATATCAGGTGTTTAAGTCCTGAATCTCGTTCTTTTCTTTTTGTTCACGTTCATGTGTACCGGAGGTTGGTTGGTTGGTTGTTTTGAGTGTAACAACGGCCCTTTGATACAGTATTTCAGTCTATATCGAGCCCTCTCCCAGAGAAAGGGAGAAAGAAATAAGAAAAGACAGGCGAGAGAAAAAATATCCAAACAACCCCCACCCGCACTTATTGCAAGCACAGTAGGCCCTAGCCCTTCTATCATCCAGTTTAGTAGGACGCCCCTGCATTGACATTTACTCAGCATCATCGCCCGACCGTGACCAGGGCAACATTGCCCATACGTTGATCATTATATGTAAGCGTGATATTTTTGAAAAGATCAGAAAGAGAGAAACAATGATAAAATGAAGAAATAAAATAGTAAAATAATAATAATAATAATGACAATAATATAAATAAATAGATAAGTAAATAAATAAATAAATAAGGCGAACTATGCTGCTATTTCCACTGCTACAATCATTTATTTGCAAAGCACTTTGATATCATAATAAATTCGTATAGAAATGTAAAAGTACATATTAAAACTACCCCGTTCCCCCCTCAGTCTCCACGCAATATTATGAACCGAGCGATGACCATTTGAAAATGTTGAAGCCTTTTTTATCATACGTCACTGTTATTCAGTGGATAACGTCGTGTCATAGAAATCGCATGACCACACGTGTAATAACACATTGGCGCGTATACCTATCGTCATTGACAACGTCCATGTCAACAATGCGTTTTCTTCTTGAATTAATCTTCAGTTTGAAGGCGTTAACTTCAAAGGGCCATATGATAAACAGAATCTTACACGAGCCGAAGGCTCGTTTCATAAATTTCATATGAAATGACCATTCGTGTAAGATCCTCAATATTTATTATTTGCTTTCTACTAATCGTTGTTTATTTATTTTTCATTTGTATGTTTTTGTCATGGAAATTTGCAATAACGTATGGCACTGTTTAGCTAGTTACCTTGATATTTCTAGATAGTTTGATTGATAAGTCTAAACGAACTTTGCAGACCAAGACCAGACTGATTAAGGTGAACCTTTTTTGCCTTTTTGTTTGCATTTTTAAACACATTAATTTATTGCTCTTTGAGGACCAAAAATTTAAATTTTTAGACAGTTACGATAACTTTTTATGGTGTCTCAATTTCTTTGTTTTTCGGTATAAATAACCAATTGGGCACATAACATTGACTAAACGTTGATTCAATGTTGATTCAACATTGTGTGCCTGCTGGAATTCTGTGTTGTTGGCTATGAACCCAACGGGATCCAGGCCCAGAGGTTATAAAACTTGAGTACATTCTCAAACTCAAAATAAAGCACACTGATTGGCTGCTTCCGAGCACATACTCGGAAGCAGCCAATCAGTGTGCTTTATTTTGAGTTTGAGATTATTCTAAAGTTTTATAACCTCGAACCCAGATTCCTAGAAGAACGATTTTGTCTGTGTTAAGTTACGTAGAACTAGGTAATTTTGTTTTCTAGTTCACAAAACGATGTTCTCTAAGAGGCGCAAGGAAAAGGTCCCATAAATTGCATGTACACACTGCTCATGTGGTCACCTCTATTAAGAGATCACCTGTCTTAAGCAGCAACATTTTCTGGGGGGCGTAAACCAAATTACAGTGTAACTGAACCTGTATTTAGGGGTCACCTGTCTTAAGCAGCCAATTTGTGTCCTTCCCTTGGGTGACCCCTTAAGACAGGTTTGACTGAAGTCTTTTTGGAGGAAGCATTTATCTAAGAAATGAATTTTATTTTTCAGATGTTCATGGAAGTATGAACACAATTGGTCATGTGCAAAGTAAGTGACACCCGAAGGGCGTTCACGTTAACTTTGCGCATGGCTGTTTGTGTTCATACTTCCATGAACTTCGGAAAAATAAAAGTTGTCTCTTGTAATTACTCGTCCACAGCATTTAGGGGCTTCCAAAACAAAAATGAAGACAAAATATTCATAAATATGCAGGTTTTCCAAAACATGAAAAAAACATTACACTTCCAGCATTTACAGGCGTCCTATGCCATAAAGACATCACAATAATGAAATATACAGGCTTCAACTGTCATGAATAAAGACAAACATTTATAGCATATACGGATTATAACAGACATTAATAAGGACACCATTCTTAGCATATACAGGATTCAATACACACAATATTCATGGTATATTAGACTTCAACGAAAACGAATAAAGACACAAAACTTACAGCATATACAGGCTTCAACAAACATTAATATAGACATATCATTCAAAGCATATACAGGCTTAATTAAACAGACACGAATAAAGACACAGTGTTCATAGCATATACAGGCTTCATTCGAGATTATCATCTTTTATATCATTTGGACCCTTTTTGATACTAGCCAGTCTTTGAATCGACTGCCCAATTAAAATCAAGAAATTTCACTATGCTCTTCTCTGGTTTCATCTCCAGATACTGCCAGGGTCACTGAGGAGGCTTTATTAGCCGAAACTACGTAATCTGGCCCATGTTCCTTCTTCTGAATGTATTTTTTTGCTCTTGAAGGAACTCTTATAGATGTTAATGTTACTTCACTGCGGCTGGTGTTTGCCGTGTGGCGGCCGGAAAACATCTCCCCGTACATCATCCATTGTGCAGAATTTATTTTCGTCCTTCGAGGTCAGAGGATATATTCTGAAAAATCTGAAATTTTAGATTGGTTTAGAATCTTGTTCTAGATCATCATCTTTTATATTATTTTGACCCTTTTTGATACTAGTCAGTCTTTGAATTGACTGCCCAATTGAAATTAAGAAATTTCAGTATGCTTTTCTCTGGTTTCGTCACCAGATATTGTCAGGATCACGGTGGAATCTTTATTAGCCGAAACTACGTAGCCTGGCCTGTGTTGCTTCTTCTGAATGTATTCTTTGCTCTTGAAGGAACTCTTTAAGATTTTAATTCAACAGACATTAATAAAGACACAGCATTCATAGTATATAAGACTTCAATGAAGAGCAAATAAAGACACAACATTCAAACAATATACAGGCCTCAACAAACATGACTAATGACAAAGCATGCATAGTATAGACACAGCATTCAAAGCATATAAGGCTCAAACAAACATTAATAAAGACATAACATATGCATAGCATATACAGGCTTCAGCGAACATGAATGAAGAACCACATCCATAGCATATATTTGCTTCAACAGGCGTGAATAAAGACATCACATTCATAGCATATACAGGATTGAAACAGAAATACTTAAAGACACAGAACTCATGGGATAAACATGCTGCAACAGGCATGAATAAAAACAAAAATCTTATAGCATATACCAGCTTCAACACAAATGAATAAAGACTCTACATTCATAGCATATACAGGACGCAACAGACATTCAAAGCACACACACATAATTCAATAGACATAAATAAAGGCACACCATTTATAGCATTTACAGGCTTCAACAGACACAAATAATACCATATACATGTACAGGTTTCACATGTCGGGCCCACCGTGGTTTAACTGCCAGATTTCTTCTGCTCAGAATTTCAGTGTTGATATTTCTGTGAGTCCTCATATTTTTTTATCTTAGTTTTAATTTTGATTTCTATGTTCCTGAGACATTACTCGTATGAGTTAGGAATCTTCCACACAAACCGAGCAACTAAGTGTCTGATGAACCAAAGCAGGACAAAGTGCTCGACCGCAAACCTGTTAAGCCCCTAGTAATTTCAATGATGGCCGTCCCAAAGCGACACTTCTGTTTTGGTTCTTCTTAGTTGTTTCATGTGTTGTTTGTGGCTTTGTCTGTTTTGATATATGGTTTGTTATGTTAAGGCTAATCCTGACATTATAAAATTGAAAATAGGTAAAAAATAGATGTTTAATGTTTTACGTATAATTTGTTCTTATTGTCAGGGTTGGTGGTTTTTGTAAGACTGTTGTTTTGGTGGTGGTTGTTTTTGTTGGGTTAAACAATTGAGTATCTGATGAACCAAGGCAGAACGAAGGACGAGGGTTGGTCGACCACAAACCAATTAAGCCCCCTCCCCCCCCTCCCCCACCAGTAATTTCATTACTGGCCGTCTCTAGGCGGCAGTTCTGTTTTGGTTCTTCTTGGTTGAAAATATATGTTGTTAGTTGCTATGTCTGTTATTGATATATTGTTTTTGATGTTCAGGCTAGCCCGTTGACCACCTACATGAGAAACGGCTATTCACATAGCAGCTGCTGGTTTTGTCTTTGGTGATGACTACTTTTGTCTTTTTCCCACATGTGTCTTGGGTCGGATCTGGGGTCGTATTTATAAAACCACTCATGTCGTTGCTAAGCTGTTGCTAAGGCTAAATTTCTATGAAGGAGACTCCCTACAACTATGAAATTTGCTCTGGGGGAACAGTCTGTTTCAGACTGTTTCTCCAGAGCAAATTTCATAGTTGTAGGGAATCTCCTTCGTAGAAATTCTGCCCTAGCAACAGCATAGCAACCACCTAAGTCGTTTTATAAATACGGCCCCTGGAATTGACTTGTGTTGATTCCTGAGAATTATCCTCTTTTTTTAACACTACCGATTAAAGACCCCATATTCATATAATATACAGGCGTCAACAGACATGAATAAAGGCACAAAATTCATAGCATATACAAGAGACAACAGACATAAATAAAGTCATAGTGTTCATGGCATATACAGGATTCAACAGACATGAATAAAGGCACAATATTTACAGCATGTATATAACAGCTTCAATATACATAAACAAAGATACGAAAAAAGATGGCTCCTTTTGGAACATTCAGGCTACCAAGTAAATTAGGAAATATCTCACTGTCGTGGCCTATTTAAGTTTTAAAGACACTGTAAATGACACCGCTTTTCTAAAACTGAGCAGATATTACACTACTGACACAAATCTGGATCCGAGGGGTAGGCTTTGAGGCTTCAGCCCTGCCAACTGAGCCTCTGTATCATATATAATAAGTAGGCATCCAGATAATAAGGAGTATCTGGTGACAGTTTGAGGTAATTTATCCATGTTGTCAGATTAAAATATATGTTGTGACATCTCATTAGAATCGCCTCGGCTAATGAGATATCACAACATATATTTAAAGGCGAAAATGACGGCATCATCAAAAATTTTCATCAAATTGATCCCTCATTATGTCATATATTTTCAAACCTCACCTCCCCACCCCTGCACACACATAGATCTCGGTTCCTCCAAGCCCCACCAGTTATCCAGAGCCTTATCATTACGTGGTGGCCATATGACGTAACTAGCACATTTAAACGTTTAGAAACTTTAGAACAAACGTTATTTAAACCCCAAGAATAAACATATTTCCAGAAAGATTCAGTGGGTTAAGCGCTGGTCTGCTGACCAAGCGGTCCCGGATTCGGTTCCCACTGGAGGCGGAAATCTTTTCAACTATAAACGGGCTCAAGTGCACACAGCCCTTCATTATCACTCCCCATCGTCCTGATATGACTGAAATACTGTTGAAAAGGATTAAAGTCGCAAGTCATCCTTTCATCTATTAGGGTAAAGTCGGGTAAATTCGGACAGCGGGTAAATTCGGACAGTGACATTGTTTCCTTCATATGTCAATTATTTGGAATCAAAACAAAATTAACTGGGCAAACAGTGAAAATCCTGATGAGACGGCTCATTATGAGCCGTCTACTCTGGATTTTCACTGTTTGCTATGATATGTCCGAGTTTACCCGCTGTCCGAAGTTACCAGAGTCTACCTATAGTTACGCTTCAGTATCGTACAGGATCTGGATCCATTTGTAAAAAGAAAAACAAATTATGACACTTACGTACAATGTATCTATATATCTAGATATGGTAATTAATGTACATTTCGTTACCTTAAATTGTAAAAAAGTAGATTTTAAAAACGGTTATCCATCGATCGGTCAAAAGTAAAGCTTGCAGACGAGGAAACAGCGTACACCCTAACCAGACTAGTCCGAGGCAGTCTGATCATTGTTTTCTCTGTTTGCTTATATCTCCCAATATATAGAGTCAAAACGGTATTTTTATTTTGAGGATCACTATGATACCCATTAAAATATTCAACATTTGCCATAGGGTATTGTTTCGCATTGGTTGATTAAAACGAGGATCATGGCGCCTTGCCCGAATTTTAGCCTCTAATTTCGCAAAAAGATGCATAAATGAAATATCAAATGCATGTCATGAATGTTTATGGTTAGTGGGATTATCATCTTTAGGTAACGTAAATTATTTTTTATTCTACAATGATATATTCCTGAGGAAATCTAGTTAAAATGTCTCTTGAATGCTGTTTAAACATATTTAATATAAGGGCCGCTCCGCACTCGCAAAGCACAACCAAGGTCTGCCAATACGTAATACAAAATGTATCTTCAGAAAAAGGCATGCATATGATCTGCGTAAAGTAGGAATGGTAATACATGTAATACGCAAAGGAAGAATTCTCACTTTAATGCGCAAAGTAAAAATTCCTTCCTTACGCAGGGCAATTTCGGCATTCCGAAATAAAATATGTTTAAACCAATTCCGGCATTGTCTCTGCACAATAAAAGGAGAATAATATTTATGTATCTAAAAATATGTTATTTATTTTTTTTTTCTATTTCGTATCAAATTGTTTTTGTATTGTGTATAAAGCATCTGGCGTCAAAATCAAACAATACAGCGTCTTTTCTTTAGGTTTGCCTTGTACAAATATGAAATATACTAGATGGCTGCGTTTATTCGAATGCTCATTCAGAGATAAAAAAAAAGAATTTATTTTGAAATTTTATTCGTAAAATTCCTTGACAAATTCACAAATGTAATAATAAAAATATTCAACTGTCATTTTATATATTAACGTAATGTTTTCATTATCTCCTGTTTTCCGCTGAATAAAAAACTGATTCTCACTTTGTCCCAAAGATTTCCACTTTGTGCAAAGTCGTTTACCCGTTCGATAAACCAACCGAACCCTAGCGCAATTCTAGAACGGGTACAAATCCGGAATCACAATACAAACTGAGAATTCCTACTTAGCGCAGGAGAAGTCCGAAATTGCACCGATTCTATGTTTGTGCAGAAGGTAAATGTTAACCCACGAAAGCTTTGACATCTAAATGTACGCCCAAAACGTCATTCTAATACAGCTGCCTAAGCGCATTTTATTTCTGGTCATAAAAAGAATCAAACTGAGGCAGTCACTGCTATTTTCTTTTCTTTGATAGATTCCTTGCTTCCAAAGGATCTAACCGTTCAGAACATATTTGAGCCACGACACGAAAAAACTAAAAGGCAAAGTGGTTGTGCGCCCAGCGAAGACTCAGATCAGCCTGGGCATCCGCCCAGTCTGATCAGAGTCTTCTCTGTCCGGATGATAGTAGCTTAGACCCTTAGTTACCCTTTACACGCTTAGCAAAGAGTCTGATCAGACTGAGCTGATGCCCAAGCTGATATGAGTCTGCGCTGGGCGCACAACCACTTTGTTGGTTTTCTCGTGTCGCGGCTCATTTATCTTCAATTGCCTTGGCATATAACCGTACTTTTACCATGCTGCAAGTCTCACTTAAGCAATCTGAAGAAAGAAAAACAAACTTATTAAACCAGTGCATATTTCATTTAAGGTAATAAACGGACTCAGTCAAACCGACGTTTTTTGTTTATTGCTTGCTTCTAAAGGATATCCCCTTTTGGTTTAAACATATTTTATTTCCAGAAATCTAACATTAAAGACAGTAACAATATTGTTTTATACTTAAACATAATAGGATTAGAACGAAAGCATAGGCTTATTTAATTTTTCTAGTATACCCTAGTAATACTCATTTTAGATCCTATTCATTTAAATACCACGGATATTAAGTGTTTTCAGCAACATGCGGTTTTTGTGTTGTAATACGTTACGGATACATATTTCTGTCCTTTTCTTTCTTTCTTTATTTCTTTACAACCTATACAGTACAGCAAACAGGTTTTTATCATATGACGTCGCATCTGAGAGTGTAATAAAGCCGTGCATTAAATACGATAATCCACTAGTGGATTAAATATGCAAATTACGTAGAAACGTTAAATGTCCATAAAAACGTCGCGTTTTCTAATGGCGAAATCGTGACGTTTTAGAGCAAAATTTGCTAATAAATGCGATTTTAGTATCAAATGATAAATAAAATCTTGCATTCGTGCTCCTGTATTATTGAATTTATTAAACTCGTTGGAGAAAACGATAAGATGCTCGGCATAGCCTCGCATCTTATCACTTTCCCCAACTCGATTAATAAATTCAATCATATATAGAATTAGAACGAAAGCATACACCTGTCATTCACTGGATTCTTGCAATGATTCTTTTCCATTAGATACAAATAAAGTAATATTCGAAAAGGTGCATAAATTCATTTTGGACTCTAAACGTTTTTGATCATATAATCGTATCAATAACCATGCGGTTGGTCTTTTCTTGTCAGTAATGAAAATCGCTGTGTTTGATGCGACTGTCACTGCATATCCGCGCCCTCTCTCTCATCCTCAACTACATAAATTGCATATTTATATTGAAGTTATTTCTTTTTGTTGTTTTTTTTTCGCTGATCTCTCTCCAGTTCTTTTTTTTTTCCCTTTTTGTTTTATGTTCGGAAACTTTTCTGTGTCCTTTTTTTTCTCACTGATTGTATCTGCTTTTTTGAAAAAAAAAAAAATGATGTCATTTATATATTAACCTGATAATTTGGTTCAACTATTTTGACAAACTGTCGCCATGATGTATACATGTTAGAAATATGTAGGGAGAGGAACTTTATAAGTACATGTGCTTTCGTTCCAATCCCATTATTTGTAATGTATCAATGATTATGTGAACTGTAAAAAAGTTTGAAATAAATATGTTTAAACCAAACTCGTTGGAGAAAACGATAAGATGCTCGGCATAGCCTCGCATCTTATCACTTTCCCCAACTCGATTAATAAATTCAATCATATATAGAATTAGAACGAAAGCATACACCTGTCATTCACTGGATTCTTGTAAAGAGGTTCGTGTCGTTTCTTTTTAGACATTCAGTCTAAAGCTTTTACCGCGTTTGGCATGCTGGGTCTTATTTACAAGCTAAGATCAGCATGTGTCGCTAGTAAAATGCTTGACTGGTTTAAGAGTGATCTCACCGATAAACAGCAAAAGGTAGTTCTTCTTCTGACGGGACTTACACTAAAGCTGGAGTCCCGCAGGGGTCTGTACTTGGGCCTTTACTATTCCTGCTTTATATCAATCATATTATCAAAGATATTGAAGCAAACACACGGCTGTTTGCCGACGATACTACATGCAATCCTTTTTATTATTGTTGACAAACCAATTACAACAGCAGTATGTCTAAACGCAAATCTTAGTAGGATTTCTTACTGGGTTGGTACCAGACTCACAGTATCCGAACTGACTGTACAATCTCTTCCGGTTTTCATAGCGTTGAATCGAGAGTAGATACATTCGCTTATAACCAGTAGTCGGAAATCATTATGTTTTGAGATATTATCCGGAACCTGCTGCGTCAATTATAGTTATTTAGCTTTGAAAATGTAAAGAGGTAAGTTTAATATAATTTGCTATTCGGTCTTTTACTTTATTGCCCTGTACAATGTCGTGTATGGGTGGGTAGTAATTGGTACAGTATTCAAATCGCCCTTGACATGATTCTAAAACCATTTTGAGCCTTTTTTTACATGTTTTGTAAAAAATCTTTAAAATAAACGGAAGGCGTTATCAATTTACAGTTTGTTAGTTTTGATAATAGGATGATAGCTAGGTTTTGCACGACACAAACTCGTGTTAAATTAAACAGCTCGGAATAAAATTTCTGTGACGGCCATGAGGTTTTCATTGTACAGGGTAATAAAGTAAAAGACCGAAGAGCAAATTATATTAAACTTACCTCTTTGCATTTTCAAAGCTGAATAACCATAAATGACGCAGCAGACTCCGGATAAAATCTCACACATAATGATTTCCGACTACTGGTTACAAGCGAATTTTGTACCCTCGATTCAACGCTATGAAAACCGGAAAAGAGGGTACAGTCAGTTCGGATACTGTGAGACTAGTGTCCTTCAGTCCGATCAATTAATCAATCCTATTCAGCCTCCAATCTATATGCAAAATCAACAAATTTCTGAAGTAGAAAGCCATAAACATTTAGGTATATTTGTTTCAAATGATTGTACTCGGCACGCCCATTATAATTTCCCCGGTATAGGCACAATTACATTTCCATACTAGAATTAAAATCATGCTTTTGCAAATAGTTAGCCCAGCCAAAATAAAAAAAAATGTCAGTCGACTCATATTTATCAAACATATTGATTTTTTAGTATATGCTTTGAAGAAAAAGAACTGGTAGAGTTATAACAAAACTCCTGAAAGTGGCCAAACCGAAATTTCGGTTTGGCCACTTTCAGAAGTTTGGTGATAACTCAATCAGTGTATCTTTTGCAAAGCTGTTATTTTGTTTAAAAAATAGATCAGCTCTAGCAGTGAATTGTTGAGTAATAATTCACTGTTTGGAGGTCAGTTGTAAAGTAGATCATATCACAAAAGCGGAGCGCGAGTGATATATCTACTTACAACAAACAGACAAACAGTGAATTATCACTCTACAATTCAATGCTAGCGCTGAACTATTTCGATTCTAACGCTCAAAAACGCTGAAAAAGTATTCATTTCATTCAAACTCTCCCAACCTTCCTGTCAGCGCGTTCATGCTCCCGTCAATACTTTTAACTGTATCTAAGGTAAATGTACGTTTTTATGGCGATTTTAGAAAGAAAAAAGAGGCGTTACACCCTCTAACGTCTCAAAACGCACAAAATTGCGTCAGCAATGCAAGTGACGTCAGCAACTAGACACACGCGCTCTGAAACAGTGAATTGTTGCAG
Source organism: Ctena decussata (assembly GCA_963989385.1). Classification (NCBI taxonomy): domain Eukaryota; kingdom Metazoa; phylum Mollusca; class Bivalvia; order Lucinida; family Lucinidae; genus Ctena; species Ctena decussata. Next base: position 37,009,750 of record OZ022515.1, read on the forward strand.
AATATAACACGGAAACTTATCATTGCTTCTATAGGCGCACTGTGTTAGATTACGTACATAAATGCGCCGAATGTCATTGTCACATTTTGGCTAGCCATTGTAGAAGCTGATATTTTTTTAATTTTCGTGTGGGACTGGAATTGCGCGTTTAACAGGCTTTATTTTATGACGTCGCATCCGAGTGTGTATTAAAGCCATGCATTGAAAACGATAATCAACTAGTGGATTGAATATGCAAATTACGCTGTAACGTTATAATATGCGTTGACGTCTATAAAACGTCACGTTTGCTAATGGCGAAATCATGACGTTTTAGTGCAAAATTAGCAAATAAAATGCGTTTTTAGTGTTATATGATAAAGAGAATCTTGCATTCGTGCTCCTGTTTTATTGAATTTTAGTTGGGGAAAACCGATAAGATGCTCGGCATAGCCTCGCATCTTATCTTTTTCCCCAACTCGTTTAATAAATTCAATAGTACATGCTCACTCATGTAAGATCCTCTGTTTACTTTATTTATTTATTCAGGATGACTTGTCGCAGCCACCTCTGTCTCTCAGTGTTGTTTCTACTGACAGCGACGGTGCTGGTGAAAGGACAAGTTTGTAAGCAAGTTGTTTTAGCCCCACCTAGCAGAACATATGCGCATAATAATCGCCATTGTTAACGGATATGATAATAAGCCGCAACACGCGAAAACCAACAAAGTGGTTGTGCGCCCAGCGCAGACTAAGATCAGCCTGGGCATTCGCCCAGCCTGATCAGCGTCTTCGCTAAGCGCTGATAGGGTAGCAGATGGTCTAAGCTACCTCCATGTGGACAGCGGATACTCAGATCAGACTAGCGTATGCCCAGGCTGATCTAAGTCTGCGCTGAGCGTGCAACCACTTTGTTGGTTTTCTGGTGTCGTGGCTCATATCACACTGTTTCTGCGTCATTCTTACAAATTTACATTTTTTGCCTGTTGGCAGCCCTAGCTGTACCGGATTTCATGGTTCGATTCTCGATGGAGGCGGGAATCTTTTCAACTTTAAAGGGGGTCCATTGCACTCAGCTTTTCATTATCATCCTATGATCGTCCTGATATGAGTGAAAAATAAATCCAAAAAGGACGTAAAATTCCAAGTCATCCATCAACCATACTATTCCTGCTTGCTACCCTACATGACTATTAACACTTAAAGCGCCAGTGATGATAATGGCAGAATTTGCAAACAGTGCAGATTCTGATGAGGTGGCTCATAATGAGCCACCTCATCCAGATCTACACTGTTTGCCCTCTTGTTTTTGAATTTTCAATATGATATAGTTTGGATGAAACATATTTTGAAATTTTTGCAGACGTAAATTTTGTCGTCTGCTTTTTTGGCGCTTGAATGGTTAAGTGGAATTGGTTCACATTCAGTGGAAGCACTGCTGCTGCCGTATTAATCCTATAAAACTCCGCGGCTCTAACAAACGTCCACCCTCCCGCCTCTTTTCCGAAAATAATTTTATTTTAACTCGCATGAAATTCTGTTTGCTCCTCTGGATGAGGTAGCTCTTTAAAATGGGGTCTTCTGTTAAAGAAAAGAATTTTCTTCTAGATCCAGGAGCATATTCTGCCATTATCATTTACAAAATTTGTTTCTTTTTTTCAAACATGACGGTTAAAGTAGGAGGTGCATCTATACATCATCATATTGAAACTCATTCGGAACCCCTCGGTCAATTCTATGAATCAGACCTCGGGCGTATGTAAGGCGGAGCAATATGCAGCGAAATCCAACATTTTGTTGTTCGGCCGAAAGTATACGCCGAAGCCGTAGATCTCTAGGTCTACGAATGAATTAATTCTCGACCTGCGACCTTTTACAGCTGTTCACGGCACGGACATTCATTTAATGCTTTGCTGTTGTTAAAACAAAATAGTCAATTATTAATGACGAGACATTTGCTTCTTCTCATTTTATTATTTACTCGGTGCGACAATGCGGCCATCTTTGTTTATATCGTTGTTCCTAACAATAGCCGTGTGACGTAAGTAGTCCTACGTCATACATCCGAGGTTGATTCATGGAATTGGCCGAGCGGTGTTCCGATTAATTGAAAGTATTCCTTTGTCTTAAAGTGTTGTGTTTACACGGTGAAGCATGTTACATGTTACCATTTTTTGCTTGTAAATTTTTTAGACTATGTTACGTGTTGCATGCATATGTTTTTGGGGTGTTTACACTGTGAAGCATGTTGCATTACACGTTTCATGTTGCGATCTTTTCTCAAGTAGGTTTTGTTTAGACGATGAAATATAACGTGTTGCATGCATATCAACATTATGGCTTCATCTTGTTAACACCCCAAAAACATATCATATGTTTTTGGGGTGTTAACACGGTGAAGCGTGTTGCATGATACACGTGACATGCAACCTGTGTCGCCGTATAAACCAACCTCGAGGTGTTAAAATTTTCAGTTTTTGTCAGTTGTAATCCGGACACAGACAAGTCTTTAGAAGTGACATTGTTGTTTGCCCAAGGTCGTTATGTGTATATTATTGGTTGCAATTCGACGCAAGGAGAATTCGGAGGAGGCGGAGTTCCAAACGGAGGGGTCGTAACTGTGACTATTACGGATTGCAATATTCAATGGGTAAAATATTTTTGTATTTACCGTTTTCTGGTAACAGCTACAGTCATTTGACCTATTCCGACGCACGTTTCAGTCGACCGTGCGCTACAATCTAAATTCACTCTCATTTCTTTATTTATTTGCGTCAGTAAATAAATAAAAGCCCCTTGTTTGACTTTGTTTGGATTCACAAAGAATTTGAGGAATATAGTGAAATCTGACGATAACCAGACGTTGTCTTTTATCCTATTTCGACGCACCTTCTTCTATTCCGGTGAATCTGTATATTAATTACAATACATTGAAAGAACCACCGAGGGGCGCCCCAAAAGTGAATCGTCGGATTATATTAGCTCGATGAAAGATTATTTTATGCAAACACGTGTCTATCTGACATAATTGATATTTGAAACATCTGGGCCCAGGTTCACAATCATTCCTTAAGCTTAGGGATGACCTTAGAGTTAAGGTCTAAAATTTCACGTGTAAATAGGAGCTTACAAAAGCTAAATGTATTTGGTTTTTCTTTCGTATGACTATTGTAAGTAAGATCACGCAAAAACTGCGATTTTCAATATGATTTAAATCTGAATTTTCTTAGGGCGAAATTTTCCACCTTAACTTTAAGGTGGTCCTTAACTTTAAGAATGATTGTGAACCTGGACCCTGATTATACACACGTCTTCGCTGAAGAATTATTTCGGTGTTTCAGTGTCCGTAAGCACAATGTTTGATATTTTATCCAGGATTATGTGATAAAAGGATATCATCAATTCAAAATAAAACCGCCTTATGGTGTTTTACTTACAACTGATCTTGTATATTCAAATTGCATGACGAGAATGCAGCACTAATATAAATTTCAGAACTCAGGACATTCCCGAAATATACTATCCGCCGGAATAGGCTAAATGAGCCGAAAAATTAAAACTTCAATAAACCTACGTAAATGATTTTATTTTCTTTTGATATTTATCACTTTAGATAGCTAATAAAATGAGCAATCGACAAACATATAGGTTTACGACCTATTTGTTTACACAAATATTGGCCGGCCCTATTTTCACAGTTGGCCTGAAAACACCTGTCATTTTTCTTGTTAAATATGCATTACCAGCCACTTTTAGACTCAGTTTTTCGTATCTTTGATTGATAAATGAGATCTTTACTATATGTGGATTCGACAAATAAATTTTGAAAGTAATTACGGTTTTTTTACCTAAAAATCACTTCGCTTCTAGCTTGCTTCGTTGCAGAGGAAGAAACAGGATACACCGGAATAGGTGAATCCGCCGGAATAGGTCAAATGAAAGTATTGGTATCTTATGAAGGGAACAGACTATTTAGAGAATAAATCGCATTGTAAATGTGTGTTTGCAAGGTAGTTAATGAATGGAATATTTTTGTCGAAATAAAAAAATATGGAAATTTAGCAATCAAATTTATTTTAATAATCAGTAGGATTAAGCAAGGTAAATTCGGACAGCAGGTAAATTCGGACATACCATTGCAAATAGTGAAAATCCAGATGAGACGGCTCATAATGGCTTACCCAACAGTCCCGTGTGCGATGGGCCAGGTTTTTTTATGCTAAATATCAGCGATAAGGGCTTCGTGGTTAGTTCTTCAAAATAACGTCTTTATTGCCGAATGCAGTCCTACAGAATATAGTGCAGAGAACGTGTGCTTGTAAACTGGCTAAACTGGTTGAACAAGTTTTCACATTCAAACCTTCCCCCAGTTATGGATTAACATCAACGTTCACATTCCACAGCCTGCCTTCGGTTTCGAATATTTGGGGACGATTTAATACAAAAGCTATAAAACCCACGATAAAATCGCGAATATCACCTGAAAGTACTCTTGACTATATTTTCTATGCGCTGCATTTTGAAAGCATGTATACAGCAAAAAGGAAATTATTAAGTAAAACGCGGAGAATTCTCGAGAATTCCTAGTGAAGAATGACGTAAGAAAATGACGCGAAAAAGGTGATCATCCACCCTGATTTCAAGGGCGTAGCTAGAGGAAATCACATGATACGCACGATAAGGTTTTCGTATTTCTTTAGTGGGAATCCAGAGTTTTAGCCCCTCAGATTTTTACTTTTACGGTCATTTGGCAGTTTGTATTAAAATCTAGCCCAATTTACCACACTTTAGAATGAAAATATGCCGGTGCGTTTTGAAATTTTGTCAATTTGACAAAATTTCAATACGCACCTGCGTATTTGCGTACACGTAGCTACGCCCTTGGATTTTACCACTTCACAACAGAAGCGACGGACACATATGAGCCACATAACGAGGAAACCAACAAAGTGTTTGTTAGCCCAGCGCAGACTCATATAAGCCTGGACATGCGTCTTGTTCGATCAGACTCTTCACTAAGCGCTTAAAGGGTAGCCAAGGGTCTAAGCTACCTCCATGCGGACAGCGAAGACTCTGATAAGACTGTGCGGATGCCCAGACTGATCTGAGTCTGTGATGGGCGCACAGCCGCTTTGTTGATTTTGTCGTGTTGTGGCTCAAATTATTATCATCCTCTGCACGCAAGATGGAACGTAGCTCCGAACAACTCCGTAACTAAGATGCAATTTTACACGTTGCGAAACATTATGGATGCAGATCAATTCTTTTGCAATGCAAAAGCTTCTCATATTTTTTCAACAAAAATATTGGCATATTTGAGATATTCACAGATGAAATTTCAACGTCTCGTTAAGTAATGACGTCGTTAGTTTTGAACAACTGGGCATAAACGATCTGACACGAGTGGTCATTTCATATAAAATTAATGAAACGAGCCTTGGGCGAGTTTCAAAAATTTCATATGAAATGAGCACGAGTGTAAAATTCTGTTTATCATATGACCCTTTAAAATTTGATTTTAACGCCTTCCAAATGAACATTATTTCAATAAAAAACACATTGTTGACATGGACGTTGTCAATGACGTTACGTATACGCGCCAACGTGTTAAAACACGTGTGGTCATATGATTTCTATGACACGAATTTATCCACTGAACAACAGCGACGTCATATGTATGATAAGATGAATTATTATTTTTTTGATGCTTTAGCTGAGAGTCTGTGTATATATAGCATACTTAACTCTAATTTATTTTTGCATGAGTAGTTTTTCAAACATGATCTCTTTGTAGTAGAAAAATATACAATTTTCATGGAAACTTTGGATCAGAAATACGACGAACGAAAATATGGCATTGCTCTTACCCTGTATCTTCGCCCCCTACCACTTCCATCACCCCACGCCCACACGAAGGTGACAGATTCCGCTCACGTGTTACGTGCATCTGAGTTCGGAGATCGGTATAACCACCAGGATAGGAGATAGGAGGTTTGTCACTGATTGCCAATGCTTGCGTTATTTTTCTGATTTGCCGTAAAATTCATTAAAATAATTCGAGGGCTCGGCAAGAAAGGGTTGTAACTACACTTTTTGGCAAAAGTCATTTTTTTAGATGTTTTGCATTGTTCTTCATTAATACACATCCTGCAAAAAGGATTAGTTTTGGATCATTATACTTACCCCTGAAAATCAACATTGTTCCTATGGTTGTAACTGAAAGTCACTTGCATGTATAGCGCGAAAGGGTTGTACCTTTCGCGCCGACAGTCAATCAAATGTTAGGGATTGTAACTCATGTTATTTTACAACATATTACTTGACATCATTATGTAACATTGTGTTTAAAACATGAAATTAACCATTTAACTTTTTTTTCAAAAGCGTTATTTTCAGGGATAGGTAACACCTAATCGGAGCCATCGGCTATGTTAAGTTAGTAGTATGTTGGTCTTCTGGCATACTTATGGTTCTAACATTACCTACTACTACCGGTCAAATCACTAGTGCAACTTTTGGTTGTTGGCACAGGTTCAGAAACGTTCCGTTATCTCAAAATAATGTGAGGACAAAAGATCAAAGTCATTACTTTCAAACAAGCCGGCTCAGTTGACCCTCGTCAAAAGTTTTACCTAGTGATGGTACCTGTCAGCTATATTAGTAACGGCTTCCGCAGTCACTTGTTATCTTGAGGTTCACAGAGTTCAGGGAAGCTGTGTTCTAATATCATAGATCAATCAATTTATGAAATCAAAGTTAACAGTAGCCGCGACTTAAACTGAGCGGTTTCAAAATAGTTATAACTGAATCAAGGAAATCAGTTATTGGGCGGAATATTTCATCTGACAGTTGACCGTAACAAATTTTCATTCCCTTAAGATAAGGGTTCTTGTTGCAATGGATGATTGATGCGTAGTAAAACAGTGAAACAGAAAGATGTAGGTTTGTCTGTGGATGATTATTCTTGAACATTGTTATCAATGTAAAAAGTAGAGGAATGTATGTCATCTCAACAGTCTAGCTAGCTTTTTATGTTCAGTCGTCAAATATAAATGATCTACCAAGAATCATTTTTGTCGAAAGGCTACTACAACAACCCCTACAGGCTGGCTATGTTGAAAAATGTATTATGTGGATGAATGTATTGTGTTGTGTTGATTTTCTCCCTGATACTGTTGCCAGGGCTGCCTTGTAACAGAGCACTTAAATTGCTGGTCTCGTTAGTTTGCTAATTCTGATTGTATTTCATCAGAACATATTTCTTATCAATGCTGAAATTATTTGCTAGATTTGTTATGATAGACATTTTCAAGAGTTTGGATAACAGTTCCATAAACTTCCTGTAACCAGTGCAGAATATATTTCAAGATTTTGGATAATAGTTTCAGAAACTTAAAGTAATGGCTATGTTCGGGGTTCTGCCAATGGTACCATTGGTGACAGTATAACCCTGAACAGTATCGGCAGCCAACAGTACCATTGGTACTATTAGAGTTCTTTCGGATAAGACGCAGCTGTATAAGTAGCCGTATCTGAACGTATCGGAGAGGGAGAAGTCATTGTTTTGCCTTTTTAAACAGGTCTATATAATGCCATCAAATGTTAGTTTGAAGTAGATAAAGGTACTTGTTTTACATATACCTAAAGCTTTTAGTTTTTGATTAAGAGTTACTTCAATGTCCTCACCCACTTAATGATTGGGTAATTCTGGAAAAAGTGCATGTTCGTCCGTCTTTTTGTTTGAATGTCACACTTTCCTTTCTATACTCTTTGAGGTTATTGTTATTAGCCCAAATCTGGCGAACAATGATATCCTCCCTTGTCGACAATAATATCCTCCCTTGTCCTCAGTGATATTGAACAGGAAATGTCATAATGCTTTGTTTAGATTGATGCGTATAATTGAGTCTTATAAGTGGCAAACATAGGCAGAATATGTTTTTGAAAAATGATACATTGTTCCATAAAATGCAGTTTCAATATCTAGTGGGGGTCGTGTGGTCGGACGATGGTGCTGCGTGACTTATGGTGCCGTTTTGATAAAAGTATAGCAAGGACCTACTGTGCTTGCAGTAGATGCAGGTGGGGTTTGTTTGGATATTTTATTCTCTCGTCTATCTTGTCCCTTTTCTTTCTCCTTCTCTCTGAGAGACGGCTCGACTGAAATAATGTCTTAAAGTCTTAGAGCCGTTAAACACAAACCAACACACCAATCCGTCAATTTCTGGTTTTCCTTCGAGCGATGGAAAAAGCGGGACGTTTATGGGTCACATGCCTGTACATTGAATTTTTACCAGTTAAATCAGGTTTGCTGTCGAAAGTATGACCAAAATCAATTTAAAACCGTTTTAGGTGAAACTCAATGAAGTTTTGTTTCTTTAAAAGTGGCAGTAAGGATCTGGCAGCGACTGACAAAATTTTTCATAAATGTTTACATCGCTACAGCAATGGTGTCTGTAGCTTTAATGATTGTGAATTTTAAACAAGAATTGCCTTGTCATGCTTTTAGAATAGCATGACATGCAGCATAGATGACTTGAGCACTTATGTAAAATTATCCCTGCGACACCACCCCCACCCAAAATAGCCACCTACCACACCAATCGCCCCCATGGCTCTGATTTATGTCCCCAAAAAGATGTTTTTCACACTATTAAAACATTAGATCACTGGCAATTTGTTTATGTAATGAATACAGCAGCATACTGTTGGAATTCTTGGTCATTGCAACATGCATTGCTGCAACGGGGACTGAGGTGTCCTTTCCTGTTTTCGATGCTAGTATGTATTTACTGCTTGCTTCCCCGGTCGGGTTACTGAGAGACACTCCCAGTGGGCACGCTGCCATAGAAAAAAAAACGTTTCTACAGCGCTGCATGGCGTTGACTCAATTATTGTTCCACGCCGCCTTCTGCTAGCATACAGGATTGAACACGCACGCTTCAATGCAAGCGGGAGCAACAACAATTAAGCCCAATGAGTCTTTCCCCTTAAAGTCTCCACATGCCTACGCGATGTAAAATCGTCTAAACACAAATCTTTATGAAAGGCGCTTCAACCGTCACTTTTGGTGATAAAATGAGAGTTGACGGGCATAGATTGAGTCTTATCGCTGACAAAAAATAGGGGGAACATGTAATCGCTATTTCCTTTTCTGGTTACCCGTCGAGCGATGGAATAGAAACAGAAAACGGGGCACAGAACGCTTGTGCATTGTATTTTTACCATTTTGTTAAAGTTTGTGATATCGAAAGGTCATTTTATTTCCCAACTAAATGACTCAGATATTTTTATAACCTTTTTCATGTGAAGCTCAAAGATAATTTATTTGTTTAAAGTTGACTATTCGCAGTCATTTGCAATGACAAAACTATGGTGGGACCGCACGATGCAGTATTTCTTGCTGATAGAGCAATGGGGCCTTTAACACCGACAATATAAAGAGCTTGACACGTACGACAGTAAGTAACCAATTTGCGGTCACGCAGATGCATCATGGCTAATCAGAGTTGTTTGCTCTTGTCGTGGTCCATAGTGTCACGTAGTGGGAGCTCACTAGGTTAGGCACTGACCTCTAGGCCAGCTGAATCAGATTGTGTTTGCTCTTACCTTGACCCATAGTCTCATGCCGTGGTAATTCACTAGGCTTTTACGTGCTAAGCCAGCCGTCCAGGTTCGAATCCTGATGCAGGTTAAGTCCTTTATAATCGTAAATGGTGTCCTCTTGTACACAGTCTTTCATTATCCTCCTTCCATCGGCTCAATGTGAATGACATACTGTTGAAAGGGTGGTAAAAGCGCGCCATCAAACCCTTTTTCACAGTGTTGACAACGTTATCCCCTGATATGCCTTCAGCAGGCACATGACGTCGCATAGTCAGAACGACGCCATTTCGACGTCGCGTGCCCGACATCGTATACCAAAACAAGTATTTTGTTAAAGCTACTTCTTGGAAGAACATCATGAACATTATTACTTCCCTTGAATAAATGAAAAGGTAAGCCCTGTAATGAATAAAAAAAACACACCATTTTTCAAGTTATTTCGTTTGAGTATCTCAGGCAGAGAAGTAATAAAGTTTATTTATATTCTATACTTAGCAAAAATAAAAACTTGACAGTCGCTATTTTTCATCCTACGGTAGTCGGGAAATAGTGAGACCTGAAAATTCTTGTAGTTTAAGAAAATGTAATTATTCTGTCATATCATAATCACACAAATTTCAAGATTCCATAGATACAGCAAAATTGAGACTATTGTAAACATCACAAGGGTACTTTTCTGTTTTCTATGCTCAAAACCAAAAAACTACCAAATTTAAAATCGTCGAAGTCTGTTTAAATGAAAAAAATCTGTTGGCAACGCTTTGCCGTTATTAAAACCAATCTGTATGGACTCATAAGCTAAAATTATGCCGATGCACGGTCGACTTGGAGGCCGTAAGGACCAGACGAAAAACCTCAGTCCACACACTTAGGAAGTCAGAAATTCAGTTTCAATGGAATTCCCATTACACATATGAGTCTTTATGGCAGTTTCAGAAATGGCTTTCAAATAAATTTAGTAATAAACACATTGGGTTTGCAAGACAAGCAAACTAATCACGAAGAAAATAACGAAAAAGACACATTGGTATAGAAGATACGGCATTTCATAAATCTCTATATGTTTAATTCAAAGGGAGGTAATCTGAAAGTTTTGAAACTTTAAACGTTATTTTCAGGTTGTGGTTACAATTACCATAAGCGTTTAAAGTGTTTTCTATGCATACTTGAACTACTGTTTATTGCGTACAAAAGAACTTTCTTCTGCGCATGTGCAAATTAAAGTTCTTTTCTGAATTAATAAAATAGGAATAAGTTAGATAACTCCGGCTAGGACAAACATTTACCAATAATTTTTCATGATTTAAGTAATCAGATGTCTGCCCAACTCGAAAACATCCATATATACATTACAAATTTGCAAGGTTGGCCGGAATTGAGAAATAAAAACCGTCAAGTTTTTATTTTTGTTCAGTATATATTTCAAATGAAGGATAAATCAATCAACATTCGCACTGGAGTTGAAGACGCACCGATTTCGAAATTAAATTCAAGGTCGTCGTGGGCGTCCGGCCATGGCCGGACCACTTTTTCGGCCGAATATGGTATTGGCCGTACCACTTTTTTCATTCGGCTGAATATGGTATTGGCCGGACCACTTTTCCCCGTTATTCCTTCTTTGCCTTTGTCCCAAAAATGCTTTAAAATAGCTTCTAGAGACGTCCTGAATTCAAAACTTTTCTTGGGGGAGGGCCCCGAACCCCCCCCCCCTTACGAGAGAAAGGAAACCGCCTCTCGTGCTCTCCCCCACTCGTGCCTTCGGCACTTGGAGAACACCCTTGGCAGTTTTTAAAAGCTTGGATAACCATTTGAAATACAGCAAATACTCACAAAATTATTTGAGTTTCACAAGTAAATTGGTCTCAAAATGCATTAAAGTCGCTTCTAGACTCGGACGTCCTGAATTCAAAGAGTTTCTCATGGGAGGTAAGTACTCATAAAATCAATTGAGTTTCGCAAGCGAAATTGGTCTCAAAATGCATTATCAATCCAAAACTTTCCTCAGGGGAGGTCCCCGAACCTCCTTTCGAGAGCTAGGGGGATACCCCTCTCGTGCTCTCCCCACTCGTGCCTTCGGTACTCGGGGCGTTCCATGGCCTCACCACTTTTCAAAAGCCGACGACGGCCCTTAATTCGTATGGCACTCGTGTTTCCATACAACACATACATACTGCTGTTGCGTGACAGTCATGTGGCGTTGTCCACTGTGGTTTTACAACCATTTCAACAGATTTTCAGTCATATATATTGACTATCGTATTTCAAAAGGGTAAGAACGGAAGTCTGTGTTATTTTAGGATAAAAAAAATCCATAAGTGGAATTTGAACTCGGTCCGCCGGTTTGTTAGTCAAGCGTTTAACTAACTGAGCTACAGAGACTTACGGTAAAACATACTGAATATATATTTATATATACATATTTAAACATCCTTTTATTTACTTCTGACATTGGCTTTTCTCCCTCCCGCCCCCCCCCCCCCCCCCCCCAGTCCTACTCCCCTACCGCCACTGACACCTGTAGACTGAAATGCTACCTCAAAGGTGCTTTAAACCCCAAAACAACCAACCAGCCGACAAAATAAGGACACTGCCTGTTCAATAAAACTGAGGACAAGGGAGGAAATTATTGTTGACAAGGGAGGATATCCTTGTTCGCAAATTCGGGTTTAGTACAATAACTTCAAAGAGTATGGAAACGAAAGTGAGACAGTCGAACGGAAAGACGCAGGGACATGTACTATTTCCAAAATCACCCAATAATTCAGCGGCTGAGGACAATGAAGTATTGGACAGTCATACACCAAAACCCTTAAATAAAAACTAAAACCATAATCATATGTAAAACAAAAAACTTCTATCATCTTCAAACTAACATTTGATGGTATTATATAGATGTGTTTAAAAATCGCAATAACGATTGCTCCCTCTCCGATACGTGCCGATACAGCTACTTATACGGCTGCGTCTAATTCGAAAGAACTCTATTGGTAGAGCCAATGGGGCCAATGGTACCATTGGTAGAGCCAAAGGCGCCAATGCAGAACCAATATTTTTCTGCAATTAGTTATTATTATTTTTTCTAATTTGCTTTCATCATTGTGGGAAAAATGTTTATTCTCCTGTCTCAACTCAAGCTTTCATGATGGATTCACTAAATTGGCAAAATGGCCATATTGAATGACACAATTTTCCCATGTTGGTAATTTTGCCCATACCCTAAGTTGTCTGCAGTATTGACAGCCATTGGTCAGCACTATATCGGTAACATTGGTACCAATGGTAGAGCCAATTCTGAAACTCTGAACAGCATTGGCATGCAAATGGTGACATTGGCAGAACCCCAAAAGCAGCCAGTATTGGGTAGCATTAATATTTTCAATGTTGGTTGACATCAGTGTTCTCCCATATTAAATGTTTGAAACAAAATAATTATTTGCCAGACTTACAGCCATATGCTCTTAAATAATCACAAATAGGACTGTTTCATTTGTCAAAACATCGCCCACCTAGTACCATAGCAGGCTGCATGATATCATTCATGAGTACTCTTACCGGCACAATATAACTTTGCATGTATTGTAGCCAGTCTGAGATTGTTGTATTGCGTAGCCTTCAGTGTATGAATCTGTCTCGTGGACTGTTCTTCAGAAACAATATTAGTTGCAAATTATCACTTGCTACAAATCCGAATTATCTAAAAGTTCTTTTCCATGTGAAAAATTATAATCTAGAATTGCATGGACAATGTAAATCTTAGATAAACATGCAAAGACTTTGATGATCAAGGGCAACTCTGACTGTGTCAGGTAACTCTGAATTACAGGCTGCCTGATGATTGTCTCACCTGCAACTAGCAAAAAGTGAGAGATAGGTTTGGTTTCGTTTTTCCAGCATCAGCTGGGTGGGCATAAGCATTTGTTAAGATTTCTGGTTTAGATCTGTTAGTAGTAGAGATGCTTTGTGACTAGGTGTAGAAAGTGGAGACACAGCTTTTCATGGACTTCTTGTTTATTTATTAATGTGTATTTGCAACACACTGACATGAATGAGAGCCATTCGAAATTGGCTGCTTAAGCTTTCCCAACGTCTTGCAGACAGTTGATAAGAAGAGTAGGTAGGAAATGTCTCAGGAACTGACACAATTCAATCCCAGATCCCGCTCTAGACACCATTTGGGAAAAGACAACACAAAATTAGTCACAACCAAAGCCATCATCAGCAGTAGCCAGGTGAACAGCTATTCCTCATGTAGGTGGCCATCAGCCTAGCCTTAGCACCACAAACAATACAGCACATAAAACCACCAAACAGAAGTGCTGCCTTCTTGGGATGGCCACTCAGGGATCTCCCAAGACCATTAAGGCATGTCGCTTACAACATGCTTTCCTCTTCAAATTACCTTTGCAACATGCCTTAATTTCCAATGAAAATTTATAAAAATGCTATTATTTTCATTTCTTAGCCAGTAAAGTTGTTTTAAATGCATTAAAGAACATCAATAAATTATTTTTAATGTAAATTTAGGCTAATTTTGACAAAGCTTTACTATATTAAGGGTTTTGAAAATTGACCAACAAGTCAAAATCTTATTTTTCTGTTAAAAGCGACATGCGTTCTGAAATTTCTGGGAAGAAAACTGGCCCAGCAATGAAATTACTTGGGGAGGAGTGCGTGTGTGTGAGAGCGTGTGTGTGTGTGGGGGGGGGGGGGGGGGGGGGGGGGGTGGGGGTGGGGGTGGGGGGTGGAGGGAGCTGTTTAGCTAGTTTGCAATCAACCAACCCTCGCCCTTGGTTCTGCTTTGGTTCATCAGACACTTACTTGTTTGGTTTACATGGAAGATTTCTAACTCATATTAAGTGAATTCCCTCAGAAACATAGAAATCAAAATTAAAACTAAGATAAAACAAACATGAGGACTCACAGAAACAGTAACACTGGAATTATGGAGCAGGAGAAACCCCTCAGTTAAACCACAGTGAGCCCAACCTTAAAGACAACCTGGAACGAGCGTCTATGTTACTATAAAGTTAGATTTAGGTAGGTGCCATCATAAAGTCTGATTCCCAACCCACCGTCGTACAATCTAAGAGGTAAACAAAATTGTTAACCTTGATTGATTTAACCACCAAGCATGCCGTTTGTCGCAAAACATCTTTGTTAGAACCAAGCTTTTTATATTGAATTATTATCTTTTTAAAATGATAAGGAAAATCATTTTTATCATTTATTTTTCTGAATTTATACACCAAGTTGCCATAAAATTCAGGTTCAGAAATGCCTTGCAGAAGAAGTGTTTTCAATCTGACATTATTATGTAGTCGAAATGCCATTGATGAAATTTTGAAAATGCTTTACAAAAAGATATCTATAACCTTGTTTGAGCATTTTGCTGTCAAAACTAATCATCAACATTGACTGGACATTCACGCACAATGAATAAGTTGAGAATAATTTTTATACAATGGAATGTAGAATGAGGAACATTACCATCTAAATAGAAAATTAAGAATGTCAAAATCGTAATCATCTGGTTTATCGTAAAGAGGGGTGGGGTTGTTGGGGGGGGGGGGGGGGGGGGGGGGGGGGGGGGGGGGGGGTGCTATAAGGCTCTTTTTGTGCCCAAGAGCAAAATGTTTTATTTTCAGCTGATGATTAGACTATAGTGTCCGCTATACTGAATCAATAGTGGTTAAGCTCCGTAAGCCCTACGTTTGGAATAATGGGGTTATTAAAGTGGGTGGGGTAAATCAACATGAACCAGGGGTGTCATAATGTAAGCTATATTTCTCCTTCAAATTTAATGGCATTCATAAATACCTTCCTTTATAAGTTGAAGAAATATCTTTGGTGACATCTTTTCTAAAATCTTATCTTTTAAAGTAAAATCTTATGTCTGCAGAATTTCTTTTAGAGACACTGTCAATTTTCATTAATTTTGGTACTTTGAAATCAATATATTCTACCATATCTCTAGAACCAGTGGATGACTTCTTACCAAACTAACATGGGTTCGCAGTTGGGAGAGTGCAACCTGTTGAATAAATTTTGGTGACCTTGACCTTTGTCTCAAGGTCACAGTGAGACTTATAATGTCCATTTTAAGTCATGTTTTGGCCATTGTCTACACAGTAGCTCCTGAATTGATATGGAATTGTTCCCAAAGTGGCCTAAATTAAACATTATGAGGAGTTAGAGCACTAGTTATGATTGAATGGCCATGTCATCATGATTAAATGGCCATGTCATCATTTTCAAGGTGAAGGTCATTGCTAGACTAAACAGAGTTTAATCATAGATTTCATCAATCAGGCGACAGAAATGTACCAAATCTGAGTGTTTTCATTTGAAAATCAATGTTTAATGTGCACAGAATGACCTTGACCTTGGTCTGAAGGTCAGTATTAGCCAAACATGATGAAATAGAATTGGGTTAAACTTAAAGGTTATAGAAAAGTCTATTGTAAAATAATGAACTTCTGATTGTATTGGTGACCTTCAGATCAAGGTCAAGGTCATTATATGCATATTAATTATTGTTTTACAAATAGAGACATACATATTAACTTTATAAGTCTTACTGTGACCTTGAAACAAAGGTCAAGGTCACCAAAATTTAATCAACAGGTTGCACTCTCCCTACTGCGAACCCATGTTAGTTTGGTAAGAAGCCATCCATTGGTTCTAGAGATATGGTAGAATATATTGAATTCAAAGTACAAAAATTAATGAAAATTGACAGTCTCTAAACAAAAATTCTGCAGACATAAGATCTTACTTTAAAAGATAGAATTTGAGAAAAGATGTCACCAAAGACATCACTTCAACTTATTAAGGAAGGTATTTATGAATGCCATTAAATTTGAAGGAGAAATATAGCTTATAATATGACACCCCTGGTTCATGTTGATTTACCCCACCCACTTTAATAACCCCATCATTCCAAAAGTAGCGCTTACGGAGCTTAACCACTATTGATTCAGCATAGCGGACACTATAGTCTAACCATCAGCTGAAAATAAAATATTTTGTTCTTGGGCAGAAAAAGGGCCTTATAGGCACCCCCCCTTTTAATTGTAACAAACCATATGATATAGATAAATGTGAATAAAAAATGTGGCCTTGGTATCTGAGACCTTGGTATTATTTAACTGAAGTTGTGAAGCTTGGGTAAATTTGATTGGCCATGCTAAAAGCCTAACTCCATGCTTTGAGAATCTCCTTGACCTAGTGAAGCCTGAAAAATCATATACAGGATATCCACCACTTTTTCACCAAGGGACTTAGGTAGTCTACCTCAAATAGGGTCTTGACCTGTTGCCTTGTTTGAGTTGATAAGCTTTAGAATTCTGTTGTTATCAACTTTGGGACGAAAGTGAGGTTTTCTTTGGTGGAAATGGAGGTATTAAAACTGTTCATTTTTAGGATATTAGCTTTTTTCACACTATCACTAGTACTCACTACTGTTGACTACATTTGACACATGAGGAGCAACTCTACTGGCATCGCGTTTTTTGTATTCCATTCTTACCCCTAAAACATATTGTATGACCTGTCATTTGAACAAGTTTTACTTGAGAGATTGAAAAACAAGCATCACAGAATTTTCATCTACTGCATCTATTTGAGCTCTGGTAAGAACGACTCTTTCGTTAGGTGTTCACGGCTCTGATAACACTACAGAAGAACTCAAATTGACAATATTATATACATTTGTAATTCTATTTCTCACTGTGAAAGACGTTAACCAATAAGCACATCATGGGTAATGCAATATTCACAGTTTTAACGATTTTCTGTATCCTTCCTTTGTAAAAATTTGAATTCATGAAGATTGACTTTGCACTAACTTGATGATTGTGAACATTAATACATTTTGAAAATCTGTACAGTCAGTATTATTGAAATATTAATGTTCAGGGAAATTTTTATGTACCCGGTTATGTTATTCCAAAATGAGATACAACTGTTTCACACTGATAAAATCATTACATTTTCTATACATTTAAAGGGTGAAACAGTTGTAACTCAAGTTACAACAGTTTCACCCTGATGAAAATATACATTTCCTATGCCATTTCTGGGGTGAAACAGTTGTAACTCAAGTTACAACTGTTTCGCTCTGACAAGAGTATTTATTTGGTGTAGCATTTCAGGTGGAATAGGGTTGTATCTCAATTAATTGCAAATATCGTGAAAATCTGTTACTGGGTACATGTACTTCGTGAAAATCTGTTACTGGGTACTTGGTTATTGCGGGGTAAAACTATTGTGTGTGTGTGTGTGGGGGGGGGGGGGGGGGGGGTCGGTCATCATCGTTACATTGCTTCTATTACTGTTACTTTTCTTCTATTTTGGTACTATGTTCTTTTTTTCTTATGTGTATGCTGCATTCGTCACTGTATGTTTTCATAATTACCTTTCCATACTTATGACAACGAATGACTCGCTATACGTGTACATATCTCTCTCTCTCTCTCTTTCACTCTTTCTCTCTCTCTCTCTCTCTCTCTTATTGTTCACGAAATGTTATTGTTCTTTTGTTTTGTTACATTTACGCTCTTAGCCATTTATTCACTACGTAGAATATAGCTTGAACTAGGAGATGACTATTATACAAGCATTGCGCTTACCGTCAGATCCTACTTTGAAATGATTTGTATTTCTATATAGGCCTATGTATGTAGCTTAACTGAATAAAATACTGTTGAAACCAAATATCTTTTCTTTAAAATAAATTGTGTATAAAATTAAAATTACAGTTAATTCTAATGTTATTTTTCCTAATATATCTGGTTTGCATTGAAAATCTTTGATGCAGAAAAATGTTATGAAGTTTTTTTTTGTCTTTTCCGAACATTTTCCGGCATAAAATGCAGTTACAACCCTTTCGCGCCGAGTCCTCGAATTACAGTTATTGTCCTAACTATTTCAATGTAGTTTGCGTATAAAATAGGTAGATTGAATGGCGAAGGGTTTTGGCCCTGAAAAGACTGTTTTTCTAGGAGGAGTCAGATCTGGGTCTGATCAGTTAAACAGACCTTTCTGCTTCGAAATATTTTTTCCAGCGGGCACATGACGTCAAATGGCGTCGTATTGACGTTGATGAAACGTAATGCACATGCGGTCAAATACCTACGTATTGATGTCGATGCGACGTAAGAACGTCGCATCGATGTCACTACGACGTAAAAACGTCGCATCGATGTCGCTACGACGCCATTTGACGTCACGTGCCTACTTGTTACGTCATCGTGTTGTAATACTTTTGTTATTTTTTAGGGACCTAGCTATGTAGCTGTTCTCGCAGCACAGCAAGGCGTGATTTTAGGAGCCGACTGGCAAGACAATTCAATGGGCTTTACCTGTGTCAGGAACACCGCCTCTTTGGCTGCAAATGTTGCCTTAAGTGTCACGTGAGTGAATTTAAATTAGAAGTGTTTATCATTATTAACCTACCCAGCAGGCACATGACGTCACACTGACGTTGATGCCACGTAATTACGTCACATAGACGTGAGTACGACGTCATTGTGACGTCATGTGCCCGCTGGGAAACTTAAATAATGTGGAAGAAGAGTTACTACCATGACGTCATCATGACGTCGATGTGACAATATGACGTCGCATAGAGGTCAGTGCGTCTTTATTTTGACCTTCTGTTCCCGATTGGTGTCTAAAAGGATTATCATGACGACAAAACATTGATAATGCTAGTAATATCACAGTTTTCAAAATCTGCGATAATTCTGGCCTATGTTAAAGTTCAGTTCACTTAAGTTCAGTTCTCCTAACGACGTTTCCCAGATGGCTCAGCGGTACGTAACCATAGTTGCACGCACCTGGCGCCGAGTGTCCGTGGAAGCCTATGTTAAAGTTTCAGGCGAGGGTTTTTATATGTTTAAGCCCTATGAGGACCTTGCAATTTAGGAACTTGCCACCAAAACTTTTGATTCTTTTTTTTTAACTCAGCTTGTGTTTTTCTGTTTGTAAGAGTTTTTCTTCTATCTTTCTTAAACAACCTTTAAAATATAAAGAGAGGCGCCTTGGTCGACCGGTAAGAACGACTCGGTTGTGATACACAAGGTCGAGGGTTTGAATCCCAGCTTGGGTCAACTGGCGAATGTAAAAATCTCTGTCAACCCAGCAGTAAATAAGTACTTTTTTCAAGGGAAGGACAAGGCAGCGAAAGGAGAGGATGGGCTCCGCCTTTCATATGCGGTGCCCAAGATACAGTGGGTCTCTAAGCCCCAACCAGCCCTACGGCCACCAGGCTGTGAGAAACCTTTACCTTTACTTTTTGTAAGATTTAAAGTTTTCAGCAGGTATACAAAAGTGATTATCCTATTTGTGCCTCCATCCTAGTCCATTTGACAATTAAGAAATGTCTGTTTTAGTTTATTTTCATCATAGTTATTCTATTTTAAGGTTGGTTGGTTGGTTAGTTGTTTGGGTTTAACGGCTCTTTGAGACAGTATTTCAGTTTATGTCGAGCCGTCTCCCAGAGAGAGGGAGAAACAAAAAAGAAATATAGAGGTGAGAACAAATGTCCAAATAACCCCTATCCTCACCCTTTTATGGGACACTAGGCAAATGTTTTTTTTTCATACATGTAAATGGGTCATGTTTGTATCGTCTCCTTTGCTGAAGGGACACTTGAACATATATATAAATAGAATTGAATCGTGCGTTGTAACGTTACAGTTTTTATTACATGTTGGCTATAAATGTTAACTTTTTTTCCATTTTCTCTAGATTGACCCCAAATATATAAATTCTGCCATGAGATGGAATTTTCTCTTCTAAATAAATCCAAAAATCTAGATCTGTCTTGGATCTAAATTTTTAGGATTGTTTTCAAAGGAAAACCTCCATCATATGATCGATGATATGAGCCACGACGTGAGAAAACCAACAAAGTGGTTGTGCGCCCAGTGCAGACTCAGATCAGCCTGGGCATCCGCCCAGTCAGATCAGAGTCTTCGCTGTCCGCATGAATGTATCTTAGACCCTTAGCTATCCTTTAAGCCCAAAGCGAAGACTCTGATCAGGCTGGACGGATGTCCAGGCTGATCTGAGTCTGTGCTGGGCGCACAACCACATTATTGGTTTTCTCGTGTCGCGGCTCAATTATATGGTACTCCTTTTATTAGTGACGTCACAATTAAGATGGCTTGTGGCATCTATCACCGTCAAACGATACACTCGACATCATGACACCTGACACCAGCCGAAACCGGAATCCGCTTATCCGACATCAGTACAGACCCAATGTCAAAGCACACACAGCACCTTTGCATATACCATAAACACCCTTTCCAATTTTATACCCGACCCTAGTATTAAATAAGAGATGTTATTCCAGTCAAAGTGTGAGACTATGAAAAGTCTCCCAGTACTTCATCATAGTACAGAGCAAACGTTTTCTCGTCCTTTGGGATCATTGGGCTCATTCTGAGTCAGTTTGAAAATAGAGTTCTATCACGCTTTATCAAATGACGTAGCTGTTATTCAGTGGATTACGTCGTGTAATAAAAATCGTATGACCACACGTGTAATAACACTTTGGCGCGTACACGTAACGTCATTGACAACGTCCTTGTCAACAATGCGTTTTCTTATTGGATTAATGTTCCGTTTGAAGGAGTTATAATCCCCTTTTAAAGGGTCATACGATGAATAGAATCTTACACTCGTGGTCATTTCATATGAAATTTATGAAATGACCACTCGTGTAAGATCCTCTATTTATCTTTAAGACATGTCAGCACAACGCCGTTACGATGTCATGAGCCTGTTGGGTCTATTTCAGTCCAAGTGCAGCGACAGCATCGATCGCGGATCGGGTGGATCCCGACCCCCTTTTCAAGATTACGGACGACACCGAAGACTACACTGGACCAGAGCTTACCACTGCCTTTGTTGGACAACTCGTGCGACTTCACATGTATATACTTGTTCCTCTGCGAGGTAATGATTTTGTTGCATTTCTTGACCCTTACAACATTTGTTCAGTCATTTTGGTCTAAAAGGAGAATTCACCTTTCTGAAGGCCGCGCCTACTTTAAACATGTAGATCTACGGACACGTCTTCATTAATTGTAAGGTAATCTCTCATACTAAGGGCGTATTCGACTGGGCATTTCGTGCTTGACGATTCTAAGCGTGAAGGGCGTATTCGACTGGGCGTTTCATGCTTCACGATTCTTAGTGTGAAGCACTTTTTCTATAGAAAAGCTGATTCTTGCTAAGAATTTTGAAGCACTTGGTGTTTCGTGCTTCACATTTCTTAGCGCGAAACACTTTTTCTATAGAAAAAGTGGTTCACGCTTAGACTCATGAAGCCCACCACGCCCAGTCGAAAACGCCCTTCACGCTAAGAATCGTCAAACACGAAACGCCCAATCGAATACGCCCTTCACGCTAAGAATCGTCAAGCACGAAACGCCCAGTCGAATACGCCCGTCACGCTAAGAATCGTGAAGCACAAAACGCTCAGTCGAAAACTGGGACATGAAACACGTGCGACTTTATCTGTGTCACATGCTACATGTAAGTTGATGTTGCATTGGTCAGTAATACTATCAGGTGACTTTTGAGTGACATTCTGGGTGTGGCTTTAAAAAGTGTATAGGCAGCTGGCGTTAATGTTGTTATAAGACAACAGCTTGACAAAAAAAAAAAAAAAAACAACGATCTGATTCGAATACTTTCGAGGCCATTTTTTTTCTAGAAAACTGCATAAGAACGTAAGACTTTAAAGGGTATGGTATGGGTACACCTTCACATATTTCTGTCATTTTTACAAAGGGAAACAATATTTGTGACTATTTCTTTGCTTCTCTAGGCATCCAAACACTTCCAACTGGGTTCAATTCTTAAAGGAAAGAATTTGCTCATCGGGGAGCAAATTCTTTTCTTCAAGAGTTGTCCTCTAAGATAAGATAAAATAAGATACTTTTATTAACGTCTCACCAATTTTACATGTACATAGACACAGTTAAAAAAAGTCGATATTAGATGTAAAATTGCGACTCAATATTGAGCTATGAGAGACGATCGCTCTAAAATGTGCCTGTTCTTCTGTGTCCTGCACCAGCACTACATCCCCTAAATACCCCACACTGAGCCAAGGCAGACAAAATAAAAGAGAAAGAGCTGTTCCCCCTGAAATTATACTCATTTACCTTAAGCTATTGAACACAAGAGAAGATAATAAAATGATCCCCATGGAGTGAAAAAAACAAGGATCGCAGTTCTATTCTGAGAAAAGTACTGATCTCACCACCAAAATCGAAAAAATGGCCCAGAAAAACATAACAAACAAAAGAAAAAAAACAACATAAAAATACACAAGGCGAATAACATGAGAACCTTCGCATTGGTGCACCTAGTGTAGCCGCACAATTGTGGAGTGACAGTTGTGTCATATTCGGAACATGCCCTATTTGCGGATAAAGGATATTTCGATAGTTTGGAGAGCAACGCGTGTGTTATCTGCATTGGAGTGCAGCCAAAATCAAAAGAGGTTCAGCTTTCAAGGGATAAAGACAAAAATTATGACTTAGGGGCCCACACTGCCAAAATTCTAAATTTAACATAAGGGCTATGGGCATTGTCTCCAACATTTCAGGGGCCAGCCCTAAATTTTGAGGTTGTGGGCTACTGGGCCCCTGTTAGTCTTTATCCCTGCAATGAATGGATCGGCATACCCGCATAATAGAATTGATGATGCACAAACTCTTATAAATTTCTTTTATAGTACCCTTAAAATGCTTTTGAATCTTTCGGTTCTTCGTATCTGCTGCTTTCGCTTCAGATTCGTTTGATATATGGGTGATTCAAGTCACAGTAGCAAATAGCGAGGTTGGCCCAATAGTCCTTACAGGCGTTGATGGGGCAGGTACACTCGAAGGGTAAGTTTATACAAATGTTCTTAAAGGGTGTTAAGCTGGGACACAGCGACGCATGTTGCATGTTTTTTTTTTTTTTTTTTTTTTTTTTTTTTAAATATGCACCTGCGTAATAAAATTCTGAAATTTATGAATTGGGCAAGATTTCAATACCAACTGCTCACAAACACTAAAATAGGAAACATATTAGGGTCTTAACACATTTGACTGCCCCTTAAAAAGTATACTATTATTGGATCATGTAATTGCCCCTTGGTACGTCCCCATCAGTGCGACGTCATGTGCGTGCATGGTCTGATTGTGGCCTTTTTGAGAAACATCAGGCCCCGAGGGTATAAAACTTGAGTACATTGTCAAACTCAAAATAAAGCACACTGATTGGCTGCTTCCGAGCACGAGCACATGCTCGGAAGCAGCCAATCAGTGTGCTTTATTTTGAGTTTGAGATTATTCTCAAGTTTTATAACCTCGAACCCAGCTCTGTTTCGTGTTTTGTGGCTTATTTCAGGTGTCAAGCGAAGGCTTATTTTGCGCCGGTGGTAAGGATTGGCATAGGAGAGTTAATGGTGAGTTAAAATAATTTAATAAAAGATGAAAACTTTTTGGCATCAAAAATGGTTCTAGATCCTGATGCCTCATTAAATAACCGGGTCTTAGCCCTGAGCATTCACTTCACCGAGGAAGCATTAACATCTAAGGACCTGTCCTTGGTTTTTCATTACCATGACTAAAAGCATCAGTTCTGAAAATTTTACAACCTTTTAGAAGCAGTCCGTTGGTATTTTTTAAATACGCATGCAAACACAGTGAAATGATATCACACAACACACCTTATACTTTGGTGTGTCGTTCTCGGTCATAATCATTTCCTTCCGTCCGCAGCTTATACCAAGAACAGGACAAACGGTATTTCCGTGCATGTCTAATTTTAGTCAGCCATTGCCAGATTTTCGGCTTTGACGTCAGAGTTTAAGTATTGCATCTACAACGTAGATTGCCTGAGCCAGATGTTAATTTCTCAGGGTCATTGAACTATAAACAATGCTTAACTCTTTCGGCGCCAAATTTTTCAGACGACAAATTTTCGTCTGCTCAAATCATCAGACGACAGATTTGTAATTGGAAATTTTAACAATCTAGAGACATTTTTCATAAAATCAGGCTTTTTAAGTTCATATTTGAATGGCAAACAGTGTACATCCTGATCAGACGGCTCTTTTAAGAGCCGGCTGATCTGGATATACGCTGTTTGCAAAGCGACAAATTTTCGTCTGCTCAAATCATCAGACGACAGATTTGTAATTGGAAATTTTAACAATCTAGAGACATTTTTCATAAAATCAGGCTTTTTAAGTTCATATTTGAATGGCAAACAGTGTACATCCTGATCAGACGGCTCTTTTAAGAGCCGGCTGATCTGGATATACGCTGTTTGCAAAGTCGCATTTTTGCGACTTTGGCGCCGAAAGAGTTAAGCGAAACGTTTTGCTACCATAGGTCCCCAATGTGGGTATAAATGGCCATTAATAAGCATTGAAACTAAACTAAATGCTTGACTGAAGTATTTATCACGACATTCTGATGCAAAATGTTTGAATTACTAGCTTTAAATATCGTGTAACGTGTCGCTTAGATTATATTAGATTAACCGTATTTTATTGTATCAAAAAAGCATAGGGATTGGACACAAGTTATAACAACATTAGCTAGTCCTCTCCCTACACAATTAACAAACATTAATACTATGGTACATGCACTACAGTGAGTTCAACTCATAAATTCAGTTGTAGTGCTGACAGAAAGATAATATTGTTTATCCTCACAGCAGCACCCATCACCGCGCCCAGACCCCGACAATGATTCATTTTTAAGGACACCTGAATAAGAGCCAATCTATAACTGAACCTTGTTCCAGATTGCAAAATAATCAAAAACGTAAAATATGCTTTAAGCAGGAGACTTAAAGAGTTAAAATTGAAATTAATGTAT
Source organism: Ctena decussata (assembly GCA_963989385.1). Classification (NCBI taxonomy): domain Eukaryota; kingdom Metazoa; phylum Mollusca; class Bivalvia; order Lucinida; family Lucinidae; genus Ctena; species Ctena decussata. The sequence goes on from OZ022515.1 coordinate 37,035,233, forward strand.
GTTAGTTGACAATGTCAAAATGATGTAAATAATGTTAGTACATATATATGTTTAAATAGCCATAGAGGGCCTCAGAGAAGATTGGTGTTGCCAACTGTGTTTACCCTCTCTAAATAAAGACATTACTTACTTACTTACTTAGACTTGTATATGTCTATTTGTCACCCTTTGACAGTCAATGCTTGAAGGTACCTTCTTATTAATACCCACTTTCCGGACCAAGCCATAAATAAGTGAGATCAACTTGTGCGTGGCGGAATAATTTTAGTGAATTCTGAACAAGTATATTGACCATTTCCATCAAGTCATCCATTCATCCGTTTCTATGCCTTATATTTCCATTGTTACTATTGCTCCTAGATTCAATTCAACGCTTTCTTCTTGTCTCCAACTACCACAACAGAAGATCTACAGGACTGGGAAGCCACTATTGGGGTTTGCGCAGGAACGTGTCCCGCTGTGGTAAGTTCCGTTTGATTAGTTAAGATCACTGACTTTATTCACTTTGTTATTGGGCACGGATGGTAAACATGAAAACCAGATTATCCCACGCATTACCTTTTTGCTCCCTCCACATAATATTCCGTTCTCAAGCTTTACTTTTTTAGTTCTTTCAAAAAACATTTCTTCCCTAAAAATAATATTTCGTTCCCAGCATTGCTTTTCCATTCCCTTGATATAATACTTCGTTCCATCAAAATGATATTCCGTTCCATCAAAAAAAATTTCGTTTCCTCAATATAATAATCCGTTCCCACGCTTTACCTTTTCGTTCCCTCAAAATAACGTTTCCTTTCATCAAAATTATATTTCGTTCCCACACATTACTTTTCCATTCCCTCAATAAAAAGAAATGCTATTTTGAGGGAACGAAAAAAGTAAAGCGTGAGAACGGATTATTATTTTGTGGGAACGAAATGTTTGATTGAGGGAACGAAAAAATATTTTTACGAGATAAACGCAATATCATTTTGAGGCAACGGAAAAGCATTGCGTGGAAATGAAATACATTTTGTTGGAACGACATCAGTATATGTATTGCTATGTTTTATTCCGGGCCCCGTACACGAGACTGTCTTGTTGACCAAATAAATGCAATCAATTAAAACAGAGCTCTTTTCAGAAAGTAGGGGCGGTCGGATAGGCCAAGCGTGTTGGATACCCTTTAGTGCCGGGACGTCCTACTAAGTTGGCTAATAAGGCAAGGGCATACTCTGCTTGCATTAGGTGCGGGCGGGGTTGTTTGGACATTCATGTTTTTCTTTCACCCTCTCTCTGGGAGACGACTCGATATACACTGAAATACTGTGTCAAAGAGCCGTTAAATCCAAACTACCTTTTCAAAAAGACCATGATACACTGATCCGTGTAGAGCTAAAAATAGATGTATTATTTGTGCGAGGCTTCAAAATAGTTAACCGTTGGAACGGAATATTAATGCGAGTGAACGAAATAATTTGTAGGCTCGAAATACTTTAAAGTTTGTGATAGAACGAAATATCATTGCCAGTTAATAAAATGTATTTAATGGACGCGAATTCATTTTGCGAGAGAAAAAATATTTATGCGTGGAAACGAAATAAAATGCATAAAAATGAAATGTTAATTTAGAGGAACCATTATTTTGATGGAACGAAAAAGTAATGCATGAGAACGAAATACTATTTTGAGGGAACGCATCGTTACATCGCCGGAACGATAATGTGTGGGAACAGAATATTATTTTTGACGGAACGAGATGCTGTTTGGAGGGAACGCAAACGTTGAGCGTGGGAACGGTATATTATTTTTATATAACAAAATATTATATGGAGAAAACGAAAAAAAAATGCGTGGAAATGGAATATTATTTTGAGGGAACGAAATATTAAATTCTGGGAATGAAAAAGTAGTGCGTAGGAACGAAATACTATTTTCAGGGACTGAAATACTTTTTAGGGAACGAAAAAGTAAAGCGTGGGAGCGGAATATTATTTTGAGGGAGCCAAGTATTTATGCATGGGACCGAAATATTAAATTGAGGGAATGAAAGAGTAATGCGTGGGAACGCATTTTTTTGAGGGAACGAAATATTTGTTTTGATGGAACGAGAAAGTAGTGCGTGGGAACGAAATGCATTTCAAGGGAACGAAATTAGTTTATATATTGCTATATCATGGCCCCTCCCGGGCTACGTAGGTAACCGTAGATCTGGTGATATACATGTAGGCGTTTACTAAGCCGCTACCTGAGATTCACTGTTGTAGAAGCATTTTTATCATATGACGTTGCTGTTATTCAGTGGATAACGTCGTGTCATAAAAATCTTATGACCACACGTGTAACAACACTTTGGCGCGTACACGTAACATCATTGACAACGTCCATGTCAACAATGCGCTTTCTTATTAAAAAAATGAATGCGTTATAATCCTGTTTTAAAGGGTCATATTATAAACAGAATCTTACACTCGTGGTCATTTTTTATGAAATTTATGAAACTCACCGAAGGCTCGTTTCATGATTTTCACATAAAATGACCATTCTTGTAAGATCCTCTACCTATACGAAACCCGTTAACATTCTAAGAATGGGACATTTTCAATAATTCCCGTATTTGGCTTTTTTGCAATGAAGTAATACAACCAAAAGATGCAGACGTAATCACAACCTGTGCTGATCTTACTATACAATACATGTATTTTCTCAATACGAGCTGGTCCTAAGACCATAGAATTTATTGCAAAGCTCTAGAGATTGTTCCAATAAATTAAAAAATAGAATGCTTTAAAAAGCTTTAAAAAGATACCGTATAAGTCTCTTAAGCCTAATAAAGTTTGGCATGGAAATATTTGCTGAGCGTATGATCAAACATTATTCGTCAAAGTTACCTGGACAAATAAACTTTGCCCGTGTGAATCAACAACCATGCCTTATTTTCATTGTTAAATATACTCTCTTCAAAATAAAACGGATCTCATTATGAGCAAAGTTTTCTGTGTTCATCTCCATAGTTAGTTTCTTTGTTATATAATGGCAAATTTTCTGTCCACACGGACAAATTTTGTTTGTCATATAAACTCTACCATATAAATTTGGCAATAAAAATGTGCCATATTTTTTTCATTCACACGAGCAAATTTTTCTATGACAAACCTACTTTGTTACAGAAACTTTGCCCGTGTGAACGAAGCTAGTTCAGAAAACTTACATGTTGTGACCCCTCACCAGAAATGCCTGCATGAGGTGGTTCTAGTAAGGGGTCATGATAGGAAATAAAATTCTTGCACACCAGAAAAGGATATCTGCGTGCTTCACCTGTACCTCACCCATGTTATCTCACCCAGGACCGGATAAAAAAAAAAAAAAAAAAAAAAAAAAAAAAACGAAAAAAAAAAACTAGCTGTCAGTGCATTGGTTGTATTGAAGCTCACGTACCCGCGTCGTCAAGTGACGTTGGCTTTTTTGTAATGATGTCACGAAAACGGCAAAATGACGTCAGTTTATGCGCGCCAGACGTTGACGTAAAGAGCCGGAATGGCGGTCGTTGAAAGCGGCGCCTTCTTTCAAAATCAAATTCAAACCTCTTAAACACTAGAATTACGCGTTATATCAAGTTCTAAAGTTAAACAAAACGTGGTGTGCAAGCAAAAGTATCTATCATGGGTGTGAGGGGCTGATAGAAAAATCCATTACTCGAGATCCCTGTTCGGCATCACACGGCAAGCGTCGTAATGCCGAACAGTGGCCCCCTTGACGGATTTTTCTATCCACACCTCACACCCATGAAATATAATTATAATCCAGTTCGATTATCCTTATAATCCCACCTTATCTTGAGTTTTTGTTTGTGAACAGGATTGCAGTGGCGGTCCTTTCGGTGCCAGGCGGAAACGTGATATGTCAAATGACACAACAACATATGAAGAAATGCACGTGAAGGGCAGTTTTAGAGTCGTTCCGTTTCCTGGGTACACAGGTACATATTCCCAGCATGTTTTTTGTGTCTGCGTGTCTGTCTGTATGTCTGTCTCTGTCTGTCTGTCCGTCTGTCTGTCTGTCCTTGGCTGTCTCTCCCTTTTCGGCGTATTAATATCTCTCAAATTGTCAAATAAAAACATTAATATGTAACATTACTGTCGAACTGGCTGTAACTGTGCTTGGCCACTTTTAAAATTTGTAAGTGTTCATTAAACTGTGATTAAATAAAATTATGCATCAGTCACTCGGGCTCCCTTGGATTTATAACAGTCAACTCCCGATATCGCGAGCATTGATATCTCAAAATGTCTTCTTATATCAAAAAATATAATTCGTGTTTTATTTACATTTCAACTCCTGTTATCTCAAACTACTGATATATCAAAGTAAATTTTCTGATACCAGAAAATTTTCTTTGAGATATTAGTAGTTTGGGCTGAAATTTGACTTCGAGATATCGAGACTTGGCTGTATATTAAATCGCATTTAATTAACACTATTGATTCATAATTTTAACCGATTTATGCCAGGTAGACTCGTCTACTTTTCTTATTTGGAAAAGACCATTCATCATTAAAGGGGTGTCTGGTGTATTGATTTTTACCATATTTATGGATTGAAGTTGCTGTAAAGTTTATGCAAATAGTGAAGGCCTGGGGCCGTATTTATAAAATGACTTAAGTGGTTGCTTTGCTGTTGCTCAGGCTGAAACAGACCGTTCCTCCAGAGCAAATTTCGTAGTTGTAGGGAGTCTCGTTCATAGAAATTTAGCCTTAGCAACATCATAGCAACCACTTGAGTCGTTTTATAAGCAAGGCCCTGGTCAGACAGCGTTCTACGGTGCCTGATCTTGGTCTGCACTGTTTGCACCTGTCCTTTCTATGGGACTCTAGGCATAACTCTCGATATCTCAAAGTCGAAATTCATCCAAAACTACTGATATCTAAAAGTAGATTTTCTGATCCCAGAAAATGTACTTTGAGATTTCAGTAGTTTGAGATATCCAAAGCTAAAATGTACGCAGTAGAGGAAACTCGTCCAATCTTTAATCTTTAATAAAAAAGGGGACTTTGATATATCAGTATTCGAGATATCAAGAGTTGACTGCCGTATTAACTTGGTCATCTATGATTTTGATTTCTTTTAAGGATCGGATGTAGATGTCACCGCAAACGAGGGGCAGAATAGTCAAATCGAGGAATGCGAAGTGTGCATGCAAAAGAGTGTCATGTACGCTGTGACAACAGTCTTGGTCTTCGCTCTTATCGCCAGCCTTGCTGTTAGCTGCTTCCTGTTTATCAGAGCAAGAAAGTCACGTAAAATACTGCGGGAGGACATCCAAACACATGGGTCAGCCGCGTCCACGTACAAGCGTTAATACAATACAAACTGCTATCATAATAAGAACAAAATGAAATCTATATGAATCCAGCCTAGTGTACTTTTTCTTTGTACTCTCATTTTGTCTTAATTCATGCAACGTTTAGCTTTTGCTTCATAATTTTCGGGCTAGTCTTTGGTTTAAACTATAATTAGGTTATACATATATCTTTTGATATACACAGCAATCACAAAGCACAGAATTTAACCCAGCAGGTACATGACGTCGAAATGACTCAGCCTAGGCTCAGAAAGTTGTCTCAAAATGTCAATCGTTGCTTAATATAGCCCAACCTTGTTAGTTTCAACAACTCATCTTGTTACCTCTCATGTTAATTGCATGCAGAATATGAATCTGACAGTCATAGATGTACAGTAAATGTCACTGTAGAGTCATGACAAGCTGTCAGTCATGAAAAATGCATGCGCCAGGTGAAATTAAATTAACACACGTCAGAAGGAATGACCTCAACAAAAAGATAAGAATTCAATGAATTTTCTTGTTTCATAAAACCTAATGGGTGTAAAAATATAATCAATGGTGGAGTTGAGGCCTCGGCAAGGAACTCTCAATGCCAGGCAAGCCTCGCAATAGACTAAACAATCTGGAAACTATTGATCCGCATCCTCTGACTCTACGCTGTTTTAAAATTCAACTGTTTTTTTATTCCAATTGCTTTGAGTTTAAAATGTTGATTCCATGCAGCAACAATATGTTCTTTTGTTCTGTTCTAGCTATTTACATGTATAATCATATGTCATCCCAGTTTATACACATCAGTTGTTGAAATAATAATAAAATAATATAAGTGTTTTTTGTTATATTCTAATCCTCCCGCCCTACAATCTGAATTCATAGTCAAAGACACGGGATAAAATCTATTAGCTCTGCATTAAACTGCTGCAGTGGACTGACCAGATCTGGGGCCGTATTTATAAAACAACTTAAGTGGTTGCTATGCTGTTGCTAGGGCGGAATTTCTATGAAGGAGATTCCCTACAACTATGAAATTTGCTCTGGAGGAACAGTCTAAAACGGTTACAATTTATGATACAACTAGTCATTACCAAGGTTTGTACCAAATTTCAAATACCCTTACTATAGTGACTCTTGAGAAATCTGTTACAGAAATTTGATTGGAGAGAAAGAAAAAAATAAACAAAAAGGGAATGATAAGCAGTAGAAACCTAATGCTCTCTTACATAGTATATTTAGTCATCCCAAAGATTTGTACTAAATTACAAAATCCTAGCTGTAGTGATTCCTGAGAAATCTTTGACAGAAATTTAATTGGAGAGAAAGAAAAAAACAGAGAACAAAACAAGGGAATGAAATGCAGGAGAAACCTATTTCACTCTCACATAGTAGAACTAGTCATACCCAACGTTTGTACCAAATAACAAAATCCTAGCGGTACTGATTCCTGAGCAATCTTTGACAGAAATGTAATTGGAGAGAAATTGGAGAGAAAGAAAAACTGAACAAACAAAGGCAATGATAATCTGGAGCAGGCCTATTCTTTCTAACACGGTCCAGGTAATCATCCCCAACGTAACTTCCAAAAAGTTTGTAATACCCTTTCTATGGTTTTGAGAAATCTTTTTCAGAAATTTACTTGGAGAGAAAGTAAAAATGAACAAACAATGGGATTGATAAGAGCAGGAGGTCGATTCTCTCTTACACTGTGCAACTAGTTATACTTAACGTTTGTACCCAATTTCAAAATCTTAGCTGTAGTGATACCTGACACATCTGTGACAAAATCTAATTGAAAGAAAGAACGAAAAAATAGACAAAAAGGGAATGATATTCAAAGAGAGGCTGATACGTTCTTACACATTACAACAAGTCACACCCAATATTTATACGAAATTTCAAAATCCTAGCTGTAATGGCCCCAGATCTTTTCCCTGTGAGTAACAGTGAACACTGGATTTCTGTTAGCCTGCAATACCTCTGAAAGTGCAGTAATTTTACAAAAAAAGTATGTAAATGAGCATTTTCTTCATCAGAAACGAAACAAATTCAATGATATTGGATGTATCTCAGTTTTAATTTCTGTGTTTTATATTTCTATTTGTTTCAAAGCAAGATTTGATGAGCTGTTCAAAAACGGTAAACTATTTGAGACTAAATTATAGCTTGAGAAAATCATACTATTCCATCTAAAGATTTCAGGTAGCATCTCATTTACAATTCTAGAGGATCATGACATACACTGTATGCCATGCTCCTCTCGAATTATAAGTGAGATGATGCCATAGATATGGTACCATAGCAACACTGATATTACAAACTGATATGCTTTAGCAGAAAGACGTCTCGATGACGCCACTTTGATATCAGTATGAACTCTTTGTTGCTATGGTCACTTATCTTTGACGCCATTGGTATTGAAGCATCGCACACAGTGTTGTTTGCCATGCTCCGCCAATTTTTCAATGTCATTACAACCTTAAATTTTTTTCAACAGAAACTTTAGATTTTCTCAAACAAATAATTATATTCTCAAGTCATTTAATTCTGTGTTTATAGTGAAACATTTTACCAGAATACCTTTCATTTTTGCTTTTCAAGTTAGTCGAGTCTATAGACATGACACAATTGAATGAATTTCTAGAACAGAAGTCAGGAAATTTTGAAGCGCCTCCGAGCGGTTCTCGCTATGATTGGGTCAGTACTTGACTAACAAGAGCATGTTAGCAGGGGCTAACGTATACCCCCGGCCAGCGCCACTGCCTAACAGAAACACACTTAATACAAAACTTTAAAGCAAATGATAATGAATGACAAGCAGAAGGAGGCTGATACCATCTTACTTGATACAACTAGTCATACCCAATGTTTAGCCTAGATATCAAAATCTTAGCTGTAGTGATCCTGACACATCTGTGACAAAAATCTAATTGGAGAGGGAGAAAAAAATAGACAAGAAGGGAATGATACGCATAGGGAGGCTGATACTCTCTTACACAATACAACAAGTCACACCCAATATTGATACAAAATTATTTAAAAATCCTAGCTGTAATGGTTCCTGAGAAATCTTTGACAGAAGTCAAATAGGAGAGAAAGAAAAAAAAATGGACAAACATATCTGTTATATGATACAACTAGTCATACTCAACTTTTGTAACCAATTTCAAAATCCAGCTAGGTATAGTGGTGGTTCCTGAGAAATCTTTGACCAAAAAAAAAAAAAAAAACAATTGGGGAGAAAGAAAAAACAGACAAACAAAGGGAACAATAAGCAGAAGAAGGCTGGAGTTCTCTAACACTGTACTAGTTATACCAAACATTTGTACAAAATTTCAAAATCATAGCTGTTGTGGTTGCTGAGAAATCTGTGATAGAAAAATGTTTAATTTAATTGGATAGAAAGAAAAAAATAGACAAACAAAGGGACGAGGCTGATGTTATAATTTATGATACAACTAGCCATTACCAAGGTTTGTAACAAATTTTAAATACCCTTACTATAGTGATTCCTGAGAAATCTGTGACAGAAATTCGATTGGAGAGAAAGAAAAAATAATAAAATAGGAATTATAAGCAGGAGAAACCTAATTCTCTCTTTCATAGTATATTTAGTCATACCAAAGATTTGTACTAAATTACAAAATCCTAGCTATAGTGATTCCTGAGAAATCTTTGACAGAAATTTAATTGGAGAGAAAGAACAAACAAAGGGAATGAAATGCAGGAGAAACCTATTTCACTCTTACATAGTAGAACTAGTCATACCCAAGGTTTGTACCGAATCACCAAATCCTAGCTGTAGTGATTCCTGAGCAATCTTTGACAGAAATTGAATTGGAGAGAAATTGGGGAGAAAGAAAAAACTGGGCAAACAAAGGCAATGATAATCTGGAGCAGGCCTATTCTCTCTAACACGGTCCAACTAGTCATACCCAACGTATCTACCAAATTTGAAATACCCTTTCTATTGTGTTTTTTGAGAAATCTTTTTCAGAAATTTACTTGAAGAGAAAGTAAAAATGAACAAACAGTGGGATTGATAAGAGCAGGAGGCCGATTCTCTCTTACACTGTGCAACTAAGTATACTTAACGTTTGTACCAAATTTCAAAATCCTAGATATAGTGGTTCCTGCAAAATCTTTGACGAAAATTTAAATGGAGAGAAATTGGAGAGACAGAAAAACTGGACAAACAAAGGGAATGATAAGCTGGGTCAGGCTAATTATCTCTTACACGGTACAACTAGTCATACCCAATGTTTCTATCAACTTTCAAATACCCTTACTGTAGAAGTTTTTGAGATATCTTTTACAGAAAACTAATTAGAGAGACAGAAAAATGGACAAATAAAGTGTATGATAAGCAGCAGGAGGCTGATTCTCTCTTACCAGGTACAACTAACCATACCCAACGTTTGTACCGAATTTCAAGATCCTAGCTGTAGTAGTTCTTGAGAAATCTGTGACAGAAAAATGTTAACATACACACACACACACAAACATATAAACGGAAAAAGCAAAAACTATATACCCCCTATAAACTTCGTATACCGGGGTATAACAAAGATTCACGCTTCATTGTTAGGCGCCACTACTCTAAGTATGATATTCATTTATCAACAGTCTTTAAACTATAAGGCATTATCACTGTGCCGCGAGTAACATTATGCAGACCGCCATCTAAAGACACAAAGGTCAATGTCATTAGGATGACTGACCTGCTGCTTTTTATTTTATTTATTTATACAATATTTCCAGAAGATTACACTTTTAGCTGAAACAGCCAGTCTACCGAGTGGTCCTCTTTAACAAAAAAATAAAAAATAAAATACATACACATGTCCGAGATGCTGCTGGCTATAGGGGCTGATAACTGAGCCACCAACAAACACTCCCGGGGTTCTAAGTACAACGATGAAGCCTGCAACAATATATTATATAGATATATTTAATAGGATGAAATTCCAATGTTTATGTTATATGTACAAAGATGATAATCTGTTCACAGCAAAGCATATAATAGAGTGGATTAAGGCATGTATATAAAACAATATTTACTAAATAAACTAGTAAATAGTAGATGGATGGCTGGACGTACCTTGCAAATTTCTATTACTATCAACTATTCAAAGTACATTATTCTAACTATACAAAGGATCTAGAGCTGTATTAAAATATGATAATGATAAAATGATGATGATGAAGGATAACATACCTGCAACAATAATGTAAAAGTCCAGGACTTTTACTTGTTTTCTCGAAGCATTATAGTTGATGTGTTGTTTACCCTATGTTAGGGGTTTGCATCTCATCTTGGTTCATTGGGGCACTGTCTGTCTATCCCTCTGTCTATCTCTCACTTTGCATTCTGTCTGCACTCGGGGCTGCTGTTGTTATGGTTCATGAGATTATGCTCTCTTTAGTAACTAATATATTTTGGAAGAATCTTTCTCTCTTTCAGACCTATCTCCCTCAAACTTCGTCTCTCTCTCTCTCTCTCTCTCTCTCTCTCTCTCATACACACACACACACACACACACACACACACACACACACACACTTGTTACAATTCTTGTCTCAGCTGTCGGAGATGCTTTGTCATATTGTCAATATGTCGTTTTATCTTGTTTATTGTTTGTAAAGAACCAACGGGTGGGGACTGAAGTACTTACATGTTGTTAATTCCAGAATTCAAACTGTTGTTAAGCCTTGTTGCTGCCGTATATGTCATTATTCATTAATTCTATAATCATTCCATCCATTTAGAGTCATGCTGTCTTGTAATAACTGATTTTAATTGTTTATTTAATTCATAATTGAAGACCACGTGTCGACTTATGAGGTCATCATTCTGCTGATGTTGCGTCAATTACCAGTTGTTGTGACGTCATAACAAGCTTTAGCTTTCTGTAGCAAGTCAAGACATTTTACTTCAAAGTATTTCTGTCATAGTTTTGGTTAGTATAAGGAATATTGTTTAATGTTAAATAATTCCAAATTTCAATTATAATTACCCCACCCGTTGATGTTACATTTTCCAGCGAGATGTTTGCTGGGTTCAGCGTCCAGCCGACCGGCGACGTTGGAAATCCAGCCGAACTCAGTCGCGCGCTGAATTTCCAACGTCTTGCTGGTGTGCTGGGCCGCTGGACTATATAAGCAAACGTCATCTTTCATCCAGGCCTTCAGTTCAGTATCTGCGGAGAGGATACGCTGCGTTTCGGTTGCCGTGTATACAGGGGTTGCCTGTAGGTTTCTGTTTGAATCACGCGCCATTGGGGTTTGTTGTTGTTACTATTTATAGTGCAGTCACGAAGATTGCACTGGGGCGCGTTAAGGGAAATTGTTCTTATGAATTGTTAGATTTTACAAGGACTGAGGGCCAGTTTCGTTGGAAAAAGGCAACAAATACATTCTTTATATATATTTTGTTTTGATGTGAAGCATAAGAGAATTTATTAAATCTTATGTGATCATATTCTGGGTCTTTATGTGTTTATTTCCGTTGGTTATTCCTGAGAGATAGTCTACGGTGTCATCCTGACTTAATATATAGAAAACAGCACCCATACCGCTCGGTTGTTACAATATATTTTTGGTGTCAGAAGTGGGATGTTTAAGCTAAAGGTCTAACGCATCCACTGGATCGAACCCTCGTCTATAGAAAGAAGTAAGAAAAGAAAATGGGCAAAAGGCGTCTTAACCGAAAGCAGCGAGCAGACCGCATAAATTCAGAGATGTCTCTGAACAGTGGGGATGCTTCCTCTGATTCTGAATCAGAGAACTCTGTCGTCCATAGGAAAGACAGTCAAACACTCGTAGGTCGAAGAATACGGACAAATGGCAGTGAAGGCACTGATAATACACCGCAAGCGAAGACAAACGGTGCGGGTACAAAGCTCGCATGTAACACGTCACAACATATTGAGCAAAATGCACAGGCTGATACGGGCTTACGTTCTCGCACCGTATCTGCAGAAAATTCTGATATTGATCAGACTGTACAACCATATTCCGTCCGGGCCAGCCCAAGTCGTGGGTATTTCATGTCACAGCCCGGCGAAGGTACACTTCATGCACAGGCTTACTCTAGTCTACAGTCTACAGCCGTATCTGTGGAAAATTCCGACGCTGATCATACTGCTCATGTACAAGCGAATTCCGTCGGTGCCAGCACAAGCCGCCGTTATCTCATGTCACAGAATAACTTATGCGGTACAGACATGCCACATGCACAGGCTGATATGGGTTTACCATCTACCGGCACTGAAACTTCGGAAAATTATGCCAATGTTAATACACGTACCGCAGAAGCACAGTCTGTCAGAGTTAACACAGGGCGGGCGTATTCCTTACCACAAGAGAACATTCGCGGCGCACATGTACTGACTGCACAGGCTGATTTGGGTCTACGGTCTTCTAGTTCTGTACGAAATTCTCTGGTCGAAAATGTTAGGGTTGGGTCTGGCGATGACCAGTCATTTCAAAGTAATGGGGAGTTGATGAGCAGCCTTCTCCAAAACTTCTGTACTCGAATCAGTCAGCAAAATGAAACACAGAATAAAACTTTAAACGATTGCTTAGTAGGTACCACCACCATGTTAAGAGAATGTCTCTCTGGGGTCACAAACTCTGTCAGTGAATGCATGAAAGACATGACAAGGATGGTGGAAGAAAGTAATCTGAAGCTATGTAGACTCGTCGAACACAACGGGACACAGCTATCAAACTTGAATGAATTAATTCGGGATACACGCAGTTTGACCGGTGTAAGGGAAGCAACCCATGAAAGAGAAAGCAACACCCGGTCTGACACAGTTACCTCTTGGGTGTCTTGTCAGTCTCAAAATACAGTAACTTCAAACAGCCTTCGTCCTGCACACTTGAATAGTTCATTCGCTGTGAATTCTGTCATTAGCCAGCCAGCTTACTCTGCGCATGGTAGTCATACAGAGTGTAATCTTAGCCAGCTTAACTTACCAACAATGCACACTTCCCATCATCAAATTTCCACGGGGCATACAATACCGAATGGTCGTTCGCCGCCTGTTTCCAGTCAATTCAGCAGACAAAGCAATACACCGGCGATACTGTCTGACACCCAGGAACCCGTTACGAGGCTTGTTACCCACAACACACATCCGGTGTCTAGCCCTGGCCATCTCAGCATTCAAAACACGAACAATGCTGCAAGCACGTTGGAATCGCATGACAAGATTTCTCGCAGTAGAAATGTGAAACTTCCAGCATTTACTGGCAACTCGAATGACAACTGGAAGGTTTGGTTTTCACGTTTCACTACAGTGGCTGATCTTAACAACTGGGACGAAGCCACGAGGCTTAGCGAGTTAGTGCAAAGGTTGCAGGCACTGCAGCAGACTTTGTTTTTGACGAGATACCTTCAGAAATTATTAGCAACTTTCAGAGCCTTGTACACGAGCTGAGTCTGAGATTTCAGTCTGTTGAAACGAATAAAACATTCCGTGTTCAGTTCGGGAAACGCTCTCAGCGCATAGGGGAATCAGTAGAAGATTATTCAGCAGAGCTTAAGCGAATATATGACAAGGCATACCCGGGTAGGAACCCGGAAATGCGTCGTCAACTTTTATTACAGCAATTTTTGAGCGGTTTGCGCGATAAACAGGCCAAATTTGCCGTTGAGTACTTTAAAGAACCGTGCACAATCGAAGATGCGGTGCATAACGTCGTCACATATATGGAGGCCCAGCAAGTCCCTACGTTTGACAGTGGCCGAACGACTGATCGGTTTTCGAAATCGGTGCGATTTCATGCTGACACTGCCAGCGATGCTGATATTGATGACAGTAGTGATAATGAGGAAAACCCTGCACGCAGGCCAAGGTCGGTTTCACCTTCCAATGGTCGCAGAGAGAAACAAACTATTAGGAAAATCAAAACCACGGCATCAACATCAGAACCGAAATTGTCCTGTCATACTAGTGACTCCTTGAGTCATAAAGAAATTGACTTTATACATTGCCTGGTAGCTTCTGCTGAGCGAGAAACAAATGAACCGTCCCCAAATAAACCGCAAGTTACACAACGGGCTCAGGGTCAAGTGTTGAAGCAAGGTCAAATGAGACCGCAACAGAAAAATCAAGGTCAACACCAAGGTCAAAATCGCTTTGCCAATATGCAATGCTATCACTGTTTGAATTTTGGACACATAAAACGCGACTGTCCAATCCTACAAGCTGAACAAAATTTAAATGGAAATGGTGAGGCACAAAGAAGGGTATCGCAACCAGGACAAGGGGTCTCACTTGCAAAGCAGGGACAAATCAATCAGCCAGTCATATCTTTAAACTAGAGCGGACCGGCCTTGTAGGCCGACAGGCGGTCCTTTCTTCTAATGGCCAAAATATGAGAGGGGAAAATGCGCCAAAAATGAGTCACGAATCTATGCTCACTCAAGTTTCCACCTTAGTAAACGCACACAATGCAAAGAAGCTCGCACGACAGGGGGCTCTTCAACCAAAGCTAGCTGAAAATGAGCAAACATATGCGAGTCCAAAAGACAGGGTCTCTTCAAGTGATCCTCGCTCTCAAATCAAACAGCTTTCAAAAGAGACGGCCACTATGGGGTCAAATTCTGCAAGGTCAAAACACATTGACCAAATTCATTCCAGTCAAACACTTTCTGCAACAGAGACAGGCACTATGGGGTCTAATTCTCAAAGATCAACTAACCATACAAATATCAATCAACCGCTTTCTTCAATAGGGGCAGGCACTATGGGTCAAATTTAAAGGGTTCCTGTACGCAAACTAATACTAATCAGACTTTGTCGTCAGCAGAGACGGGCATTATGGCTTCTCAGTCTACTAGTTCATGTTCTCAACCTGGTTATGCTGGCGGCACTTCAATAAAAACATGTGCGGGCACTATGGGTCCGTCTTCTACTGTTTCATATCAAATTTCTGAAACACCTATTAATTTGTCAATGGGACCTTCAGCAGCAAACCCAGATGTTTTAACAGGGCATGTAAATTCTACCAGCGTTGATTTTGGTTCCGGGACCAAACTGCATGCTAAGTCGAGTGTAAATCAAGGTTTGGATGAACAAACGACAGTCAAAAGAATATTACGCAGTGAAGGGTTTTACCTTGAGGCAGACATAGAAGGGGTGAACGTCTTGTTAACTATTGATACAGGGGCTACGCGAACGGTCATTTCAGAAAGAGTGTATAATTCTATCCCTGAGGGTCAAAGGCCTAAATTGAAGAAATGTTCAGGGTTGACAGACGCTTCAGGTCAGCCATTATCTCAACAAGGGAGTGCAGTTTTTACAATTACCCTCGCGTCAGGCGTAAAACTTAACAGCGAAATTATGGTTGCGAGCATTGAAGATGAAGGGCTTTTCGGACATGACCTGCTAAACCAGGGAGGCGCCGAAATTTTGTATACTGAAGGTGCTATTCGTTTTATGGGAGTTTCTATACCTTGCAAACAAATAAACAAACGTTCGCCTATCAGGAAAATAAGGGCTGCAGAAAACTTTACAATCCCAGGACATAGTGAAATGATTATT
This sequence comes from Ctena decussata, assembly GCA_963989385.1. NCBI lineage: Eukaryota > Metazoa > Mollusca > Bivalvia > Lucinida > Lucinidae > Ctena > Ctena decussata. Next base: position 37,051,106 of record OZ022515.1, read on the forward strand.
CATGCATTTTTGGATAGGTCGGAAAAGGACGACCTTCAGGATCACGCAGTCATACTAGAACCTAATTCCGATTTTCAGGACAAATACGGATTAGTTATGGCATCTTCTTTAAGTGACCTTAGTTCCAAGGTCACGCACCAGGTCAGACTGCTCAATCCGTATCCACATAATATCAAAATAAACCAGGACACTGCGCTTGGTACGGCTGAAACAGTAGTTGAGGTAGTCACTCTGGTCGATCAGGAAATTAGGGGCTCTGAACCGCCGGAGGTCCATCACAATAATGTACCACTTGCTTCTGCAAAGGAGCAAAATACGGCTAGAAGGGTTAAGCACTGTGTATCTGAAGTGCCCGAGCACGTTCAAGACCTGTTTAGGTCAACATGCGTCAATCGTAGTGAGGACGAATGTTCCAGAATTGCAGAATGTCTTATAAAATTCAAGGACACCTTTTCGAAAGATGAATTCGATCTCGGTTTAACATCGCTTGTAGAGCATGAAATCGATGTAGGAAACCATAAGCCCATCAAACAACCACCTAGGCGGGTACCAGTAGCTTTTGCCTCGGAGGAGGAGAATGTTATTAAACAGCTCGAGCAACAGGGAATCATAAGGAAAAGCACATCTCCCTGGGCAAGTCCCATATGTCTCGTAAGGAAAAAGTCGGGTAAAATACGACCATGTGTGGACTACCGCAGACTAAATGCAATTACCACTAAAGATGCCTTTCCGATTCCCAGGATAGCTGACTGTCTTGATGCGGTTGCGGGGGCTAAACTTTTTTCAAGTTTGGACTTAACGTCATCGTTTCACCAAGTTCCTATAAAATCTTCCGATATACCAAAGACAGCATTTTGCACTAAATACGGTCTATATGAGTATCTTACGATGCCGATGGGTTTGACAAATAGTCCAGCAGTATTTCAGAGATTAATGGAAGTCGCGTTAAGGGGGCTGCAATGGCATACGTGTCTGATCTATTTAGATGATGTCTTGATATTCGGTTCTGACTTTGGAGAGCATATGGTACGATTGGAAGAAGTTCTGTTTCGCATTAGGGATGCAGGTCTCAAGCTGAAACCCGAAAAATGTCAACTTTTGCAGTCAAGCGTTAACTTCCTTGGTCATACCGTCAGTTCAGATGGAGTCTTGCCGAACCCTGAAAATTTGGCAAAGGTTAAGCAATGGCCTGTTCCTACTACCCCAACGCAAGTACGTCAGATCTTGGGACTCGGATCGTATTATCGCAGGTTTATAAAGGGGTATAGCGATCTTGTCAGACCCCTCACCCTACTTACTCACAAAAACAAACCATTTGTATGGAGCCAAGAATGCCAGCGATCCTTTGACGCACTTAAACAGAAGCTTTTTGGGTCTGAAATAATGGCATACCCTCATGATCAGGGGCTGTATGTCCTTGACACTGACGCTAGCGATACGCAAATTTCAGGGGTTCTCAGTCAAATGCAAGATGGGAAAGAGCGTGTTATCAGTTATGGGAGTCGAACCTTGAACAAAGCTGAAAGAAACTATTGCATTACTGATAAGGAATTACTGGCTATCAGACACTTCACCGAGTATTACCGACAGTACTTACTCGGAAGGCATTTTCTCGTGCGCAGCGACCATCAGGCACTCACCTACCTGTTTAGAATGAAAGAGCCTAAGAGCAGACTTGCTAGGTGGATAGAGATACTGTCCGCTTATGATTTCAGCATTGAATTTCGCCGAGGATCGAGCCATGGTAACGCTGACTCACTGAGTAGATGTTCGGACCCCTGGAACTGCCACTGTTCTGACACAGATAATCTTGAGGCTTTGAAGTGTGGTCCTTGCAAAAAGTGTAAAAAGCGTCTACAGGAAATGCAAGCAGCTGTACAACCTGATGCGGCTGATAGTCAAAGTAGTAGTATCCGAGCCGTTACTACGCGAGCACAATCTATGCACAGTGCAGAGCCTGCTCCTGGTTGTAGCTCTGAACCTGTGAAAGAAAACTTGTGGGTTTCTGACCAGGATAAAGTTAAAATCAGATCGCTTCAGGAGGAAGACCCTGATCTGTCGGCCATTTTGAAAGCACTCGAAGCAGGGAAAAAGCCAGATCACAGCGACATTGTAGCTTTAAGTCCGGCAGCTAGGTATTACTGGAGTAACTGGGATTCGCTTACCTTGAAAGATGGTTGCGTACATCGCCATTTTTACCGCAAAGATGGCACTGGCTCCCACCTACAGTTCGTTGTCCCCAGACATTTGAAAGATGAAATTTTGTACCAAGTACATAATACTATTATTTCTGGTCACTTAGGCAGAAAGAAAACCCTAGAAAAATTGCTTCAGAGGTTCTTTTGGTACGGGGTACGAGATGATGTGAATATATGGATAATGCGATGTGACACTTGCGCGGCAAATAAACGGCCTCATAAGACACCTCGTGCACCGTTAGGGAAAATGCAAGTCGGCGCACCATTAGACCGGCTATCCACTGACTATCTCGGTCCGCTTCCACTTACACCCCGTGGAAATCGCTATATTCTCCTGGCAACCTGTGCCTTTACGAAATGGGTCGAAATTATCCCGGTCCCAGACCAGTCTGCAGCTACGTGTGCCAATCGACTATTAAATGAGGTAATAGGTCGGTTTGGTTGTCCTCTTACCCTACATTCGGACTTGGGTAGAAACTATGAAAGTTCAATTGTTTCAGAATTGTGTAAACTGCTAGAAATTAAGAAAACGCGGACTTCTGTTCGGAATCCTCGCTGTAACGGTCAAGCCGAACGCTTTAATCGTAGTATATTACGAATGATCAAAGCTTACTTGTGTGGGGAACAAGAAAACTGGGACTTAAACCTTGGCTGCCTGGCTGCTGCCTACAGAGCTTGCCCACATGAAAGTACCGGACTTTCACCAAATCTGCTTATGCTTGGTCGTGAGCTCCGTATCCCCTCTGAACTTCTGTACGGTGGGCAATGCAAAATGACAAAGCAGTTGTGTCATATGGAGACTTTATAGCAAATCTTAAGGAAAAAATACAGCATGCACATGACATTGCGAGGAAACACCTAAGTTCAAGCGCAAGGCGACAGTCTGAAATATATGATGCAAAACTTGCTGTTAACCAGTACAAAACAGGGGACATAGTGTGGGTAGAGAGAACGTCCACAAGACCGGGGTTGTCACCAAAATTGCAGACATTGTATCATGGCCCGTGCCTGATCGTGCAAAAATACAATGATCTCGTCTATCGTGTTCAGTTATCAAAATGGGGAGTGTGCCAGGTCTTGCATCACAACAAAATGAAGCCTTATGAGGGGACCAATGTTCCGCGTTGGTTGAAAAGACTTAAATGCAAAGTCCTCAATGAGAAATCAGACAGTTAATTTCAGTGAATATACTGTACCCAGAATATGGTTTACAGAAATTGTTTTTGTGGATTCCATTGATTTCTGTTGCATAGTTTCTGCTTTGTTATCTTGTTGATCTTGTTCGATACCTGTTCTAGAGACCCTAATAAAGCTTTAGGGAAGTATTCTGGTTAAGAATACAGGGCTGTAGACGCACATTGTTGAAAAGGCAGTATACAGTTATATTCAACTCACAAGGGGCTGAGTGGGAATATCGTATTTTGTATATGATAAGAAAAGCGGTGTAATTTATCTCCAGTCACAATCTAGTCTCGACTAAGACTAATTTTCTTGTTGTCTTTGAGACGATTTATGTATTTTTTTTTAAATGTTGTCGTTTGGTACTGCCAGCTGATGCTTATTTACCAGCTGTTAATTATACTTGGTAGAAATGCACAGATACATTCTAAATACAAGCAAAGGAACTGGCAGACACAATTTCTTGTTAACATATATTTACACATATATGGACTTTTTAAGAAAAGTTAGTTGGCAAGGGCTTGTATAGATTCTTTTACTTTCTTTCCCAAAATTTAGAGCTATGGCAGAAATTGCGTCTACGATGGGAAAGGGAGTCTGTAAACGCAATCGGGAAGTATCTGAGGATATACAGGGTCGTACTAAAATACGAAGGGTCGCATCTGTACCAGTTACGGAAATGTCTTCTAACTTGCGACTGAATTATTATCTTGATGCCGGGCTTGTATCTGTCCCACCAACCTCACTTAAATCAGATTCTTCAGTGCAGACTTATGCTGACGACATTCTCGTAATGCGTAAATATTATCAGGGAACAGATTAGCTGCAAAATGCATTAATCTGTCATGTTAATAGGAAAATCTGTTTGCCACAAAACTATTTTAACAGGCTAATTCCTGAAATTGCCGGCTTGGATGACTGATTATTGTAGTAGCATTTACATGTTCTTTAAGCTCCTTTACGGGTTCTGAATTAGAAAGGAGCTGCTACTTTCATAAAATATGGAGGCCTGGAGGAACAGGCACTGACGTATTTCCATCTGTGCTTAATGTGAATGGGTACACTTTTAAAGAGAAACACCTCTGACGAAGTTTTACCTCCCTTCTCAATGATGATCAACTCTTCAAGGAAAGAATTTGCTCGCCAAGGAGCAAATTCTTCCATTTAAGAGTGGAGCCCTTTAAGAAGGGAGTCCTATTCAGGGAAGACTTGAAGAGGAAGTCACAGTTGTTCCCCTTTGTATAAAAAGAGGGTTCATTTTCAATATAAGAGGGATCTCTCATGGAGGTGCATGCATTCAGATAGAAGTTGAAATGCTTGCTTCCACAAAGTAAGCAATATTTGTCCCTTGTGTTCTTCAGAACCATGTCAAAGATCAACCTAAACAGTCGGGGACGGGCTTACAAATGCTTAGAATGTAACCATGTAGGAGAGCGCCGCCGGGTCATATCCCACTTTTACAAAGATCATGTGCGTCTGGATGAATCCCCTTTCTACTGTTCTCTTTGTCTGTTCCGTACCACTGAGGAAGAAGCCCTACGGAAGCATGTACGGGAGGATGTCTACCCACTCCATAACCAGAGGCTGAACAGCTTGAAGCAGAAAGGAGTTTCCATTGATGAAACCAGGATCCTTATGAAGAGTATGAATCCCAGATATCTTGTTGAGGGCCAAGATTACCAGAGGCTGTCGCAAGAGGCGTCTGATGGTGAATGGCAGCGCAGGAGGAAGCCTGTTGCCACGCTTACGAGACCATCTGAGACAGAAAACATTCTGGACACCCTCCTGGATTATAATCCAGATGAGAGATTTACTCCTTTGCCAGCAGCCCTGCCACCACTTGTACTGCCTCCAGCACCTACCAGGATGTTTACTGGTACTCAAGCTACTTCATTGTTTTCTCCATACCAGCCAGCTGAAGTACGGCAGAATCAACAAGCTCTGTATGTTCCTACACCTGTCTCGTCTCTAGCGCCAGTCCTGACCACTGCTTCATCTCTTCAGGGAATTCCAGTCTACCAAGCTTCATCTCAAATGCCACTCTTTTCTCCTGTACCAGTTACCTTGACAGCATCAACACATCAAGCAACTCCTCCATATCAAGTTTCAACGCCATATGTGCCACACTCATCCAGTTCTTCTGTTCCTCTAGCCAACGTTACAGCACCAATGGTTGTTCCCTCTGAGATGCCTGCTCAGAGTACAATAACTACAGTGTCTGATGTACTTAGGACTCCAACGACGTTGCCCAGCCAAGTGGCTTCTCCTCTCTTCTCTCCTGCTGTGCCAGTGGATTTTACTACTTCTCTGTTTACTGCGCCCACTATGCCTTCTTCGTCTACTCTGGTTGAAACAAAGTCAATTGGTGTTATGACTGATGAGATGTCTCAGTGTAATGATGTTAGACGATCTACTGATAGCTCAACTCTTAGAACATCTACCCACGAGAATGACCGGGACTCTGGAGTAGCCAAGGCTATCCTGGAAATGTCCAGGAACCTTGTGAGTGCGTTGGAGAAGACAACGTTCCAGATTGAGATGACGAGGAACACTCTATCCGCCTTCCTACGTCGCTTAGATGATAGGGATCGGGAACGGGATAACCATTCTGCAAACTATCGGTCTAGACCACTTTTCAAAAGACGAAGTTCTTCTCCTCCTCCTTCAACTCCTGAACCTGAAAAGAAGAAGAAGAAATCTGTGTCAAGCTCCATTGTAGTTCCTCCTAAGAGACATTAAAACTTTCTCCTACAAACAGAATAAGAGATAGTTCCTCCTAAGAGACATTAAAACTTTCTCCTACAAACAGAATAAGAGACTATTGTTAAAGAATTGTATTTAAAATTGGATTTCTACACTTCTACTATAGTGCTTCTCTAGCTTACCTAACTTCTATTTTCAGCTTATGAGGACATAAGCTGGACAGAGAGGGGGTAAATGTAAAAGTCCAGGACTTTTACTTGTTTTCTCGAAGCATTATAGTTGATGTGTTGTTTACCCTATGTTAGGGGTTTGCATCTCATCTTGGTTCATTGGGGCACTGTCTGTCTATCCCTCTGTCTATCTCTCACTTTGCATTCTGTCTGCACTCGGGGCTGCTGTTGTTATGGTTCATGAGATTATGCTCTCTTTAGTAACTAATATATTTTGGAAGAATCTTTCTCTCTTTCAGACCTATCTCCCTCAAACTTCGTCTCTCTCTCTCTCTCTCTCTCTCTCTCTCTCTCTCACACACACACACACACACACACACACACACACACACACACTTGTTACAATTCTTGTCTCAGCTGTCGGAGATGCTTTGTCATATTGTCAATATGTCATTTTATCTTGTTTATTGTTTGTAAAGAACCAACGGGTGGGGACTGAAGTACTTACATGTTGTTAATTCCAGAATTCAAACTGTTGTTAAGCCTTGTTGCTGCCGTATATGTCATTGTTCATTAATTCTATAATCATTCCATCCATTTAGAGTCATGCTGTCTTGTAATAACTGATTTTAATTGTTTATTTAATTCATAATTGAAGACCACGTGTCGACTTATGAGGTCATCATTCTGCTGATGTTGCGTCAATTACCAGTTGTTGTGACGTCATAACAAGCTTTAGCTTTCTGTAGCAAGTCAAGACATTTTACTTCAAAGTATTTCTGTCATAGTTTTGGTTAGTATAAGGAATATTGTTTAATGTTAAATAATTCCAAATTTCAATTATAATTACCCCACCCGTTGATGTTACATTTTCCAGCGAGATGTTTGCTGGGTTCAGCGTCCAGCCGACCGGCGACGTTGGAAATCCAGCCGAACTCAGTCGCGCGCTGAATTTCCAACGTCTTGCTGGTGTGCTGGGCCGCTGGACTATATAAGCAAACGTCATCTTTCATCCAGGCCTTCAGTTCAGTATCTGCGGAGAGGATACGCTGCGTTTCGGTTGCCGTGTATACAGGGGTTGCCTGTAGGTTTCTGTTTGAATCACGCGCCATTGGGGTTTGTTGTTGTTACTATTTATAGTGCAGTCACGAAGATTGCACTGGGGCGCGTTAAGGGAAATTGTTCTTATGAATTGTTAGATTTTACAAGGACTGAGGGCCAGTTTCGTTGGAAAAAGGCAACAAATACATTCTTTATATATATTTTGTTTTGATGTGAAGCATAAGAGAATTTATTAAATCTTATGTGATCATATTCTGGGTCTTTATGTGTTTATTTCCGTTGGTTATTCCTGAGAGATAGTCTACGGTGTCATCCTGACTTAATATATAGAAAACAGCACCCATACCGCTCGGTTGTTACAATATATTATATAAATATATTTAATAGGATGAAATTCCAATATTTATGTTATATGTACAAAGATGATAATCTGTACACAGCAAAGCATATAATAGAATGGATTAAGGCATGTGCATTGTTAATGAGTACTATACTACAGTAACGGGTAAAAGTCTACAGGTACTGGGCAAATACGACTAATTTGAAGGCCTAGCATTCCACCTGCAATGCACATAAAGGGAAAGGCAACGAAAGGTCGGGCAATTTATGGGGTATAGGGAGTATCATTCGCAACGCGGGTAACTCAGCCTACGACACACACATACAAATATTTACAAACAGGTACAAATGGTAAAAGCTGTAATATGATAAAATGTATCTTTCGGGTGCCATAAAACGTACAACTCATGTAAAATCCTTACTACGACTTACATAAAACCTAGGAAGGATAATCTGTAAAACGTTAAAATCTTAGATGAGAATTAGCATACATAATTACGTGCTGCCACGTCTGATCTCATATCACTTAGGTTGATATGATCAATAAAACATCTAAAACAACCACAAATACAATCATATTGCGCTCAAACAAAAAGTCACCAGTTTGAAGACTTCCACACAACACAGTAACCATAATAGTACAGATCATTACAGAAAGAGAAATTACGATATCATATGTTTCCACAGGCATTTTTAAAATTCATTTAAGGGGTACTGCCTTTCGAAAGAATGTGCATAATACAAAAGTGCAAAGAAGCAGTTTTAAAGAAGTGCTAGATATGATATTCATGCCACCCAGGGGCATCAGTCCCGGGCTCATTAAAACACTACATATCAATAGAGATTGTTTGTTGTCAGCAACAGTAACTGTAGATCTACACTAAGAAGTTTATGTCGTCATAGTTTAAACAATGAATAATGTGTTTGCAATTAACATTGATCACATTGTTTAAAAGAAACACCATACTGAAGTATTGAATTAAACTCTGTTGAATATCTTAAACCCACAGTTAAAAGAAAGTTTAGTTTTTACTGCAAAGACATGTTAAAAGTATTTAAAGGACAAACCATATGTACTCCTCGCCAAAAATTAAGAACATTGTGATACCAGTTTTATACCTGATAACTATGCATGGTAGTGCCTTCTACGAATAATTTGTTATTGCTGTGAGTAATGTGAATTGAAGCTTCAGATCAGCCTTGGCTTACGCCCAGTGTGATCAGCAGTTGAAGTAGTTTTGTGGCGTCATGATAGCCACAGCTTAAAATAATTTTTCGAAGCATTTCTAAAGTAATCTAGCGTCCTAATGTTTTTATGCAATTCAAAATAGCAATCAAACGTGTTTTTATGATTCATTTATATCTGCTTGGCCCGCCTTTCAGGTTCGGGTTTAAATGAGTTTAGACCGGCGCAATGGACTAAATGGTTTTAATTAAATATTAAATAATTTGAAACAGCTTCTATGATTTTAAGTATGACTATAGGTCTCCGGGACAGCTAGACTATTTCTCTGTTACACTATTCAAAGTTAGTCCTGTGTTTCAGCTACTGAGTAAGTAATAGAATCTTCTGGCAATCGTTTACAGCAGTAAGTCCCATGAGTTAAGTACCGTGTTGCAGATAAACATACTATACGGCCTAAATGCCGTGCTATTCGGGGCCCACAGATGATTAATGCATAGAACATCATGGTTGATCCCTATATCCTATATACCTCTCTACTTGTTTAAGGCCGCAATCCATGTGTGCGCAATCCACAGTCTGCTTCCGCATGTGAATACGCATGTTATGCAGAGTTTTTTCACACCCATGCAATGTGTTTTTTCGTGTTACATTTTTCGCGCTAAATATGTTGCACATGTGATCCAGTACGTGAAAGAACATGCTTCGTAGTCATTTACATGCTAAATCGAACTCTTTATGATTCGATGCGGAGATGGTTGGACAGAGCACGAGGCGTGGAAACATGGAGCTGTCTCAATAACTTGCTTTAAATACCTATGCACGAAAATTGGCGTTTGTACATCATCTAAAGTGGTCCTGCATCTATACTGGTCCCGGCATCTGTGTTTGTCCTTAACCCGCTAAACTGGTCCTGGCTGGCATCTATTATGGTGCGCTAAGCAGCCTTTATCATATGACGTCGCATCTGAGAGTGTAATAAAGCCATGCATTAAATGCGATAATCCACTAGTGGATTAAATATGCAAATTACGTCGTAACGTTATACGTTGACGTCCATAAAAACGTCGCGTTTTCTAATGGCGAAATCGTGCCGTTTTAGAGCAAATTCTCCTGATAAAATGCGATTTTAGTGTCATATGATAAAAAGAATATTGCATTCGTGCTCATGTATTACTGAATTTATTAAACTCGTTGGGGAAAACCGATAAGATGCTCGGCAAAGCCTCGCATCTTATCTTTTTCCCCAACTCGTTTAATAAATTCAATAATACATGAGCACTCATGTAAGATCCTCTATTTAAAATGATTCCGATAACTACACACAGTTATGCCTTCTATAAATAATTTGTAACTGCTATGGATAATGTGAGCCTAGCTCAGGGCGTAGCTACCATTACGCAAATACGCAGGTGCGTATTGAAATTTTGTCAAATTGACAAAATTTCAACACACACCTGCGTATTTTCATGCTGAAATGTTGTTAATTGGGCATAATTTAAATACTAACTGCCAACAGACCTCTATTATTGCCCTCAAAGAGTATAAAACATGATTGTGCGTACTGTGTAAGTGGCCCTAGCTACGCCCCTGCAGTAGCGAAGCTTCAGATCAGCCAGGGAATCCAATTAGTTTGGTTTATCTCCCTCACACGCCAGCGTGTATTACAAATCATATGATAATGTAGGTTATGCAGAGCACAACTAGCATTCATTTCAATCCTTATGAACGAATGGAAACAAAATTAAAAAAGGTATCAGTTTTCTTAGAAAACCGGCAATAATGGATTGGCTTTTAATTGCTTTGGGTTCATTCGTCTTGAAAATAAAGTCAATGTACTTTAATATTCTCTTCCCCATCCCAAGCTGTTCATTTAAGTGACTCCACCCCACCGCCTCCGTCGTCCCCCACACCCTACTTGCAGATGCATTTCCCTCACTGAACTTGTAAATATATCAAACCAATATTCGGGAAACGTTAAAACTTTCTCTAGGCGGCCATTTTTAATAGTAGGCGAAATATTGAATTATCCTAGGTGTAAGTATAGGCCAGGTACCTGTTCCAATGTCTATAGGCCCAGTATCTATTCCTGTGGTACTCTGCTGCCACTTATATGCCGTGTACGTATCACTAAGGTAATCTTATGTCATCTATAGATCAATTGTGTATCTCTGAGGTACTCTGCTGTCACATATAGGCCAAATGAGCATCAATGCTGTCTATAATAGGCCCGATGTCTATCCCTTAGGTACTCCAATGCCAACTATAGGCGCAGGTTCTCTCTTTAAAAGTACACTTATGTCGTCTATAAGCCATATCTCTCTACTGTCGGGTTGACGTCGTATATTTTTTTTAGTTTTCGCTTGTCTCCGCCGGATAACATCGAACACTTTACGATTCAATGCAGAGATGGGTGCGCAAGCACACGAGGCACGGACACACGGAGTTATCTCGATAACTCACTTGAATTTCAATTTTCTGTGTACGAACAGACGTGTTCGATATTGAAAATAAATCGACATATGCGTTGGAAGAGGGGCGAGAGTTAAACTAGCCTCCTCACATACACAGACAAAGACACACACACACACACACATGCACGCATGCACGCAGAAACGTTTTTGAAAATGAGTGTTGTATGCATTTACGTTTAACGTACAGTGCCATTTTAGAGTCGGCCAAGCGCACCATAATAGATGCCAGTCGGAACCAATTTAGAGGCTGATCTGGACCAAAATAGATGCCAGGACCAGTTTAGATGATGCACAGGCGTTCAGTATTGAAAATAAAACGACATAGGCTTAGGAAGCGGCGCGAGGGCTAAGCTAGGCCCCTTGCCCCTCCCAAACACACACGAGAAATATTTTTAAAATGGCTTCTGCCGCGATTATAATATAACGTCGTGAGAAGCAGTTTTTAGCAGAAAAAAACTATTAGTTTTCATATACCGGTATTTACGTTAAGCTCTCGGGATCATTTTAGAGACTGCTTATCGAACCGTAATAGATGCCAGCCGGGACCAATATAGAGGCTGTTCAGGACCAAAATAGATGCTAGGGCCACTTTAGATGCCAGGACCACTTTAGATGATGTACATACGTATTATCAGCTATCATGTATACAAAGAAAGTGTCTCTGGTGAGGCCAAAAAATAGCTGTGTTTCCGTTCACGCTCTGAAATCAAGAAAGGTTAATTTAAGATTAATATATTTAGACATAAATACAGATCTAGATTTTTGTTTTCTTCTGCTCTTCTGTGAAAAGATTCTGTTAGGCTATAAGTGCTATTCGTCCATTGATTATTTTTGTCTCCTGATTAGTTAAGGTTCTGCTTAGTTATCTCATGTAGTACAAAATTTGGTTTAAAATGTAATATACCTTTTGTTATGTACAGCTTCCGCCATATTGTGTAAATATTTTACATGTCATGGAGAGGAACTCGATAAGCATTTAGCTTTCGTTCCCATTCCTAAGCTTGTACTGCTTATATTTGCTTGTATGTTAGTTGTAATTGAGAAACAATAAATATGTTTAAACGAAACTTAAGCAGCTACTTACCAAAGGACTTCTATGCTTAAGACAAGGATTGTCCCCATTAGACCCATAAGACACAGAAATTGACATAAGTTTACGAAAGACACGCACAGCAAACCGAATGAGCAGCTCTTTCCCAAACAGATGGTCATTCAGCTACCCCAATAACAGCATCAACATATATGTTTACTTATTTTTATTTCAATTACAAAACAAAACAAAAACAGAAGGCAGACTGGGCAGCAATACAGGTGATCAAACCGCCAGAGACCCTAGACAAGCGGACACAGCACAATATAACATCAAGGAACCGCAACAGAAGTACCGCCTTGGTACGGTTAGCAATAGATTACTGAGAGGGGAGCTTAAACTAGTTTTACGTGACCAAACCTCGCCCTTAGTTTCCGCAACGTTTCAATCAAACAAAAAACCGCTTATACCACACAACAGACTAAACAAATTATACGAAAAACATTTAACAATTATTTTTACCTATTTTCTGTCTTTTATTATAAAATATACAGGAAGCAAATCGGGCAGCTGCGGAATACACAGTTCCGAGCCACACCCAGAATGTCACACAAAATCACACGATATCGTATATCTGGCCAATGCAACGACAACTTAGCACGTGACATAGTCTCACAAACAAATCGCACGTGTTCAATACCAACATAAGTCCGTGATTTTACCTTTCAGTTAATGAAGGGATGTACACCTGTTCAAAGAAAACAAACTAACACCACTTTTTAATAAATTTGCCCTGCTTTGCAAGAACAGAACGCATCAGAAATGCATGATGCACCAACTGCCATGTGTAGGCCATGAGGATGCTGATTCTTTGCCATAGATCGCCAACATTTAGCAGGCACTTGCATTTGTCATTTGTTTTTCCGCCATCTTTGTGTAAGCTTGTGAGACGTAGTAACAGTAACTAAGCAGGCGGAGCTTAGCGGCTATTCTCGGAACTGTGTATTACCAGGTGGCCACAATGCTAGCAGACCACAAACAAATTAACTAAGACACAAGAACAACAATAAAGAACCACAACAGAAGTACCGCCTTGGAATGGTCAGTAATAAGTTACTCGGGGGGGGGGGGGAGGGGGGGGGGCGGAGGGGGGCTAAAAATAGTATTACTGGGCCCAAACCTCGCCCTCTGCTTCTACAGTGGTTTGAAACATTAAGTCAGCTGTTTGTTCCACACGAAGGTTTCCTAACGCATCAATGAACCAGAAAACAAATCTCGGATACAAACAAATCTCGGATAAGGCCTAAGATGAATCAGAGATGAGGACTCAACGGAAAGAACGCATTGCGACACCAGGAGACTCTTGGGAAGTCAGACAGCACCACTGAAATACCGGAGCAAAAGAAAACTATCAGTTGAGCCCCGAATAACAAAGCAACAGACAAGGCAAACTCCGGCCCCAACCAACTAAATTAGATAGATCTATGTCGGGCCCATTATTGAGTCTTATTGAATCTGAGGTTCAACGGGGAACATCACCATTCAAAAATGGAAAATTTTCTATGTCAAAATCAAAGTCATCGCGTTATCATAAATTTTGAATGGAGCCAAATCCATTTAAAACAGACATATGTAAATCCAAAAACGGGGCTTCAGAATCGGCTGCATTTGTTTAACAGCAGCTCAGGTGGATCAATTTGATTCACCATGCCTTCAAAGTAAGGATTGACAATATTCAAAAGCTCATCTAGATGTATAGTTAAAAGCTTCAATAAATTCAGATTGTTTATCATTAGAAAGAAAAGCCATGAAATCTCTTTCATAGCAAAATAAAAACAAATCCGCTACACGAGGATCACGATTAGTACTCATCGGAATACCAACAATTTGTCTGTATAACTTCGTACCAAATCTAATGTAAAGCCTCCTCAGCGACCCTGACAATATCTGTTGACGAAACCAGAGAAACCATACTGCAACTTGTTACTTTTAATTGGGTAGTCGATTCAAAGTCTGCTTAGTAACAAAAAATGATTCGAATTATGTAAAAGACGATGATCTAGAATAAGAGTCTAAACCAATCTAAAATTTCAGATTCCCCAGAACATATCCTCCAATCTCAAAGGACGAACATGAAATATAATCTGGACTATGGATGATGTACGGGGAGACGTTTTACAGCCGCTACATGGTACAACACCAGCTGTAGTAAAGTAAAATTAAAATCTTAGAGAGTTCCTTCAAGAGCAGAGAAGATATTCAGAAGCAGGAACATGGGCCAGACTACGTAGTTTCCGCTAATAGAGTATCCTCAGTGACCATGACAATATCTTGTGACGAAACCAGAGAAACCATACTGTAATTTCTTAATTTTAATTGGGCAGTCGAAAGACAGTCAGAGTTTATTCTTTATCCATTATACGGTTTTTGTGTGGCGAACAATTGTTAACAACCCGAAAACTGATGCATCCATCAAACATCTACCTGAATTTCAGCCACTGTCTTTTAAATTTGTAACAGTCACTGGCCTGCCAGTATACTTATCATATTTGGTTGTTTCTCTACCGTCCGTAAAGCGATTAGCCCACTCTGAAATAGCACCATTCGATAAGCCAGTGCCCTCATGAAAGATATATAAAACTTTATCACAGGACGTTCCTCGTTTATACTGTGCGACGCCATTTTACGACAAACGCTCTTGACGTGACGTCAGAATATTGAATGTCGTTACTGATTGTGACGTCATTAACATTGGCACATGCTTCGTTGATTGGAAAGTCATGCATACTTTCATTACACGATGCGAAAGTGTTATGTAATAGAGGAATTAGTTCGCGAAATTATTGACAAGCCCTCGTATTATAGTATTCTTTACGTTGTCAATGTATTCAGAATGAACCAGAATTATCTTCCTTGGAAGCTGCTGTATCCCAGATCCGATATATTTGAATGTTTTCCTGTCATCTTTACCAGCAAAAAATCTTACTCTTAATTCGCTTATTAGTCTGTCAAAAACCTGGTCTCTTACATGATGGAATTCATCCACATTGTAGGATATTATTCTTATCTCCTTGAATATAGAATACTGCTGGGTCCGGTTTGGGCTGGGTAAAGCCAAGTTTTAGTAATTCCTCTACAATCCAATCTATTTATAAAAGGGTGTGTTCTGCAATTCTGTAACCAATTGGATTCACGGAAATGTAAAGCGCTTTGTTTCTCTTATATACTGTTTTCAGTAGCTAACAATGTCCGTTAATTTTGCGCGAATGGCTTTTCAGATGTTTTAGAGTTGCATGCAGTCATATATACTGACCAATGTTCTTGTCACATTGTAACATGTATAAAAAAATCTGAAAATCGTGGCTATATGGCCACGTTGGGCGCCATTTGTCACGGACTCTTACAAAAATCTCTCGCCCCCTCCGAGGATCGAACCGGGGACCCTCCGATCTAAAGTCGAACACTCTACCACGTCGCTATAAAAGCCGGCTTGTACCGCAAGGCAGTACAAGTGTATGATATACCTAGCCATTACCCTGTGACATTCTCCGCCTCCATATTTAATTCGTCCTCGAATCCTCAGGAGTTACAAGAATCACTGGAAATGAGACTTAAGGAGTTCTAATGCACATGTGGGTCATTTACTTTGGGCGCCATTTGTCACGGACTCTTAAAAAATATCATGCCCCGGCCGAGGATCGAAACGGGGACCCTTCGATCTAAAGTCGAGCACTCTACCATGTCGCTATAAAAGCCGGCTTGTGTACAAGTGTATGATATACCTAACCATTACCCCGTAGCATCTGATATGCCGTACTGAGCTTGGTATAGATGCAAAGCAGCTATTTTTTAACTGTGTGATACATATGGACCTCAGTCCATTTACTTGCGTACAATATATAGGTGCGTTAAAGCTTCTAAAAATGAAAAGAGAAAAAATGTTCAGTTGAAAATGATGGTCGCCTTGGTAGGCCTTAGACCTTTATTACCAAGACAAATGAGCCGCGACACGGCAAAACCAACAATAAGGCGTGTGCGCACAGCGAAGACTAAAATCAGCCTGGGCATTCACCCAGTCTGATCAGAATCTCCGCTTTGCGCTTAAAGAGTAGCTATGGGTCTAAGCTAACTCCATGCGGACAGCAAAGACTCTGGTCAGACGCGGCGGATGCCCAGGCTGATTTGAGTTTTCGCTGGGCGCACTTGCAAATTGTTTGTCGCGTCGCGGCTCAAATATCGCTGCTATAAAGGCTGTGATAGAACAAAATCCCCGATTCTGGGTACAATTTAAAGCAGGTAGGACTGGTATATCGTAGGCAGCATGCAAACAATGCTAAAGCAGCATTTGCATGTGAGAAAAAAATGTGACAGGTGGGTACTTCATTTGCCTCTTCTCTGCATCTATGCATCAACAATATCGCTTGACTTGTTCCTGTTGATAAAGACAAAAGCAGTATATTAAGCATACATCCAGAGTCCATTCCCTTGCTTCATTTCCCTGCGAGCGACATTCTCGTTGAACTGAGATGCCATAGGCATCTTAACTACTGAATGGTGGTAGTGCAGGATTGGTTTTGCATATCGTTTGCACAGTTCACATATGTTACCTATATCTTCAAGTAAGTCATTGTATCCATCTTTCAAATGCTCTGCGTCCTGTAAAAGTAATTTCAACTTTAGTATGGGAGAGTGGACAAACTGTCTGCTGAGTTTAAAAAATGTTTTATACCTCTCTTTGCTATCCGTTTCTTCACCATAGTTTGACAACACCTTCTGGATTTTTATAATTCTATCTATCTC
The DNA here is from genome assembly GCA_963989385.1 of Ctena decussata. Classification (NCBI taxonomy): domain Eukaryota; kingdom Metazoa; phylum Mollusca; class Bivalvia; order Lucinida; family Lucinidae; genus Ctena; species Ctena decussata. Next base: position 37,068,244 of record OZ022515.1, read on the forward strand.
AGGGAATGCAGTAATGCCCTGTTGTTGTTAGATCCAAGGCAATAATTTTTTCAAAAGCTCTTGCAGTATCTCCAAGATCCAGCCTCACTCCAGTTGTTTCCATAGCATTTCTCGATAAAAGCAGAGGGATATCAGACTCCACAACATCAGTTTTAATGGTAACCTCTTTTCCAGCTTTCACTGCTGGAAGATTGTATTCCCCTTTTGACTGTAGAAGTTCTTTACATCCAACTTTAAATGTTTTCTCCCGACAGCATGATTGATTTTCCCCTCGTCTTCCTGATTCAGTACTTTGAGGCAGTTCTCTATCCAGTTTTCTCCACATACTGTGCTGTTGCACGCTATGTCTATAATTGCACAGTTACATGCATCTCTAGTTGGACAATGTCCTTTATATAATACCCTGTAAAGCACAACATGTCCGTGGTCTGACAATATTGATTTTTGCCATTTTCTCGGTGATATTTGTTTTAGACGTCTTTTCTCAGGAGTGAGGACATTTAGCAACCAGATGCCTGTAGGATCCACAATGTTTACATGTAAGTATTTTTTCATCAGGACCTACTGGTTTCATTTTTCTAGTGGGCTGGTGTCCATGGCTGTGTTGATTATTACGACTGCAGCTCCTTCATCTGGCTCAGAGGTTATAAAACTTGAGTACATTCTCAAACTCAAAATAAAGCACACTGATTGGCTGCTTCCGAGCACATGCTCGGAAGCAGCCAATCAGTGTGCTTTATTTTGAGTTTGAGATTATTCTCAAGTTTTATAACCTCGAACCCTGATCTGCCTGTTTTTCCTCTACGATAAAGCTTGTTTTAGCCTGCTGTTAATAATGCCTATTCGTTCTCTGCAAGAAATGCTGGTTCCAGTTTAATGCTCAAGGCTGAGCTAATCTTCCCTCAGTAAAATCTTGTTTGAATTTTTGGAGAGACGTTTTGGCCTCCTCATACAGACTTTATTTGTTGGCATTGTTCATTCCTTTCAAAACTAATATTCCATTTACTTTGGCTATATTAGCTTTCCTGATTAACTTCAACGCAAACATTTTCGATGGTAATTTCATGTTTGCTTTGAAACTCTTTATCATCCTATATAACACCGAGAATCAAAAGACGCTATGTATTCTATAATGCGTATCTCAGTTTGTCCCGAAATACCAGAGGGTGGTGGACGGGCGAAGGTGCTGATTATAACTTCCAATGTCGGGGCGTCCCATTTACTTGGATAAAAGTAGGACAAGGGCCTACTATGCTTACAGAAGGTGCGGGCGGGGGTTGTTTGGCTATTTTTCTCTCGTCTATCATTTCTCGTTTTTTCTGTCTTTCTCTTGGAGGCGACTCAATACAAACTGAAATACTGTCTCAAACGGCCGTAAACCCAAAACAACCAACAAAAGTAAAAAAAAACAAAACATCTGAAATGAATAAGGGACATGACGGACCACAGACAAAACGGACCACGGACAAAACGGACCACACTTAGGACAAAACGGACCACGTTCAGGACAAAACGGACCACGTTTCAGGACATAACGGACAATGTTTTTGAACATACCTGACCATCTTATACACGGATACAATCGAATTAAATTACATTAAAGATTTTCCCTTCATCTTGAGAAAGCATGTTTCATTTAAGTTGCAACACGAACAAAGATAAAAAAATTACAACTTTATCAACATATTAAATCCAGAATAAATCCATATTTCTTCTTCTGTCTGAATATGTTATTTTGTTGAATAAAATTTGTTTTTCTTGTTTGTTGATATCTGTGACATAATTATCATAATTATCAGAACTTAATTACCCTGTACAATGTCGTGTATGGGTGGGTAGTAATTGGTACAGTATTCAAATCGCCCTTGGCATGATTCTTAAACCATTTTGAGCATTTTCTTACATGTTTTATAAAAAAAACTTTAGAATAATCGGAAGGCGTTATCAATCTACAGTTTGTTAGTTTTGATAAAAGAATGATAGCTAGGTTTTGCACGACACAATCTCGTGTTAAATTAAGCTGTTCGGAAAAAAATCTGCGACGGCAAGGAGTTTTTCATTGTACAGGGCAATAAAGTAAAAGACCGAAGAGAAAATTATATTTAACTTACCTCTTTACATTTTCGAAGCTGAATAACTATAAATGACGCAGCAGATTCCAGATAAAAACTCAAAACATAATGATTTCCGGCTACTGGTTATAAGCGAATTTTGTACTTTCGATTCAACGCTATGAAAACCGGAAGAGATGGTACAGTGCGTTCGGATACTGTGATAGTTGCACTTACCTGGCGCCGAGTGTCCGTCTATTAGAATTTGTTCTGTTCTGTTTCAGTTCTCGTAACGACCTTCTACAAGTGGCTTAGTCACACTGGTCTGGCATTCAATACAGGCAACGAAGACAACGTTTAGGTTTCGTAATTCCTACGTCTAGGCAACGATGAAAATGGCGGATTTTAATGGGGGCGAATCGGTTATAATGCATTCAATTATTAATTTCTACGTATTGTAAAGGGTATCAATAATGCCAATACTTTTACGGACCCCAGAAATAATGCTCGACTTTATTGAGAAGATCCAAAAGCTGACACATAGATGCATGAAGTAAAAATACTAGATCCCGTGAGAGAGCCACTGCTGATATCACTGTGGAAAGTATGATTCTTGGATTTTTAACTCGATTTAATGACCTTTTTCACTATATTTAGCTGCAGATTTTTATGTGAACTTGGGACAGTGTGAGTAACTGCCCGTTATATGCATTTCTTTGCATGTAATTGTCTCTATATGCAGATATTGCTATTTTTTTCATTACAACGCACATGACAACGTAATGTATACAACGCATGAATAACGAAGTTAACTTTTATTTCACATTTAAAGTGATTAAACTGTAGAAATGGTTACATTGTGCGGATTAAAAAGTGACACGTGTCCTTCACGCGGCACTATAAGCCATAAACATGAATTGTTTCTAAGTCATTCGCTAGATATGAGCTGTAAAAGTTTGCTTTAGTTGGGAGCTTGGTTTTATAGTGAAACACTAGCGACTCTAAAACGAGACTGCTCGTCAGATGCACCACAGAGGCTTGAATGATATAGTTTCTATATAGCAAACGAAGACCTTGCCACAACTAACAATGATTTTCTTGTCTGAGTAATAGATACTACTCAGAAGAGGTTTTGCACCACGTTATATTTTCCCACAGACCTAATGCTAAATCAATTTATTTGCACGACGCACGACGGAGGTTGGACACTGGAGGATCACAACAATTCATCCTGAGCCTATGAATATCTTCGTCATTACTTGTGGTAGGGTTATTGTTCTTGCTCTCTGCACTTCCTCTCATACCCTCTATCAATGTGTTAAGTTTCATTCAGTTTCCTTTTTCAACGCTTTCATAGATATTTTCCGGATAAAGTGTGACCGTCGGACGGACTGGACGGACAAAGCGGCGAATTTATGCTCATCCTGCGGGGAGCTTCAAAAAGTAGGGTCAGACAATCAGTTAAGAGAACAGCGGGAATGTTTCTGTATAGTTCTACACTGTGTTAATTTCTGTTAAGATTTTTAAGATGTATAGCTTTTTATTTTATTTTAGTTATTTAATAAAAAAAATAACTTTTATTTCAGTCCGACCATTTAGTACTTGTAATCAAAACAATCAGAAATAAAATACACCCAAATTCTTCCAAATCAAGCAATAATTGTTTCTAAGCCTAAAAGCACCCATTTCTGACTAGGGCATGTCATTTCTGTCTAAGTGACACGCCATTAAGATCTAGTTTCTTTACTACAGGGTAGATGTCAATCAAATTTGTTAAAACGATTTGATGACAAGAAAACTATTAAAAGCCCTTTTGCTGAGATATCCTTTTCTCGCTCATTTTTTTCTTCTCTCTTTCTTTGTTAAAGTGTGTTACTAATGTAAAGATAATAACATACCAGAAAAATTCTAAGTATTGGGACAGATAGGTCAAAGCAAACAGTGCAGATCCAGATCAGACTGCTCTAATAGGAGCAGTCTGATCAGGATCTACACTGTTTGTCATTCAATTTGCATCTTTTGGAAGCATAACTGCATCGAAAATCCAACTGTTTCATTTTAGGACAGAAACGGCAATTATCTTGGGTGTCCCAATTTTGAGAATTTTTACGGCACATTAGGCTTTAGGAAAAAGATCTAATTACAACGATCATATTAACCAAAAACATTGGGACACACAAGCCGATTCTGTTCTGTTATGTTAATAATAGCAATCATTCCGATGATAAATTTGAAACAAAAATCTTCATCAGGGGAAATGTAAAAAATGATATCGGAATGGCAAGCAGTTCAGACTCTGATCAGACTGCTCCAACAGGAGCAGTCTGATCTGGATCTGTACTGCTTGCTCAACAATATTTGTCTAAATATTTTGTGTCAAGAAGATGAACTGGTTTCTTAAGGTCTGATTGTTTTAATAAGGTGTATAGACGCGCCTTTCTAATTTCCCGTCAATTTTACAAAGGTAAACGATTCTTGTGATATTCTGTATCCTTTAATGCCCGAATAATCCCTTCCACAACGAGTTACCCACCAAACGGATTGGACCTTCCACAAATAGAGAAAGTTCCTTGCTTAGATATAGAATTCCATTGAGAAGGGTCGCAAGACTTAATATTACAGAGTTGCTTCCCCTGAAAGTGTACACATTCATCTTATATAAACCATTTTGATGGGGAATATTTTGCTTAAATTACAAAATGTTGCATGTTGCTCCAACCATTAGTCCACCTGAAACAGTCATGGATTCCTAATGCTACACATGAGGTAAATTAAGTACTAGCTTTAGCAAGTATCTTAAAATGACAATGTTTTTTTTTTTTTTTTGTAAAGCTGGTAATGTTTAAATTATTAAACAGCATATTCAATACCCTTTTCTTAAAATTCTGCAGTTGGAAGGAAACCATCATGAATCGTGTTCAGAATTATAATGAAATACCCCTATTATTTTCTTTAAAAACGTGCAGCTGCATTTACTTTAAGCTTCGTTCACACGAGCAAATTTTCTTTTGACAAAGTGGGTTTGGTAAATACAAATACGTTCTTGTGAATGAAAATATACGCCACAACATTTTCTTTACCAAAATATAAATTGTAAAATATATTTAAGAAACAAAATTTGTCAGTTTGATAGAAAGTTTGCAAAATGAATATTTAATTCAAACTCCTGAGTACATCTCAATAGCTATTGAGATGTACTCAGGAGTTTGAATTAATTATTCATTTTACTGCTACGCGTCCATCACTGGAGACCTCCGCGGCGGTCACTTTGCTAACATGGGGTTCGCTAGGTACAGCGATGCTCTGATATAGAATGATGTCACAAAACTAGTTGCCGCGACTTTAACTGCGCGGTTTTAATACGGTTATAAGTTAATCAAAAGAAATCAGTTTTTCGGCGGAATATTTCATCTGACAGTTGACCATAACCGCTTTTCATTACATTTGGAAAGATGTTCGTTGCATTAGAAAGTGGATATGTAGTAAGACATTGCGGCTTGTTTGACTATTTACATGAATAAGGTTTACGTGTCCAGGCAACTTTAATGAGCAATCTTTCTTCGTTTGAGCACTGCATGAACATTTTCGTTGCCAAACCTTATGTAGCAAATAGTCTGCGTCACATTTTTAGGTAAATAATTAGCTCTATTTGAACACAAATAATTCGCTTTTTTTTCTTGCTATAGTTTCTATGACAAAATAACTTTGTATGTGTTAACGCAGCTTCAGTGCAATTTTCCAAACGAATACTGTTTTCTCCCCAGTTAATTAGAAACTGCGAAGGAATCATGATAACGGTCATTTCCGTTTCGCAACATAAGAAAAGGCAAGGCTATGTTCAAAGAAAGCGTATGTAAAGAACTATTATTTGAGCCGCGACACGACAAACCCAACAACGTGGCTGTGCGCCCAGCGACGACTCATATCAGCCTGGGCATCCGCCCAGTCTGATCAGAGTCTTCGCTGTCCGCATCCGCCCAGTCTGATCAGAGTCTTCGCTGTCCGCATGGAGGTAGCTTAGACCCTCAGCTACCCTTTGATCACTTAATAATGAGTCTGACCAAACTGGGCAAATTTCCAGGCTGATCTGAGTCTGCGATGGACGCACACCCACATTGTTAGTTTTGTCGTGTCGCGGCTCAATGTTAACGATAATACAAAAGTATAATATAATGCACGTATGAAATGCAGAGCCCGCTTAAGGTAATAATAGTTAAATATAGTGACACAAGAACCAGAATGAATAAATAAATATATAGACAAATAAATAAATGAACTAGAGTGAATAAATAAATAAATAAATAAATAAATAAATAAAAACGACACAAGAACTAAAGTGTAGAAAAAAACTAGATTGTGTCCATAGGCCCCGCCTAGTGCACTAAGTAAGATGGCGCCTTGTGTAAGGTACTGGCACTTGTAGGATAACTAGATTCCCAAAGGTAGACTTGTGTGGTAATGTTTTGTTGCTTTTTTTAGGCAGATGTATTGTGCTTTTCGGATAAAAAAAAATGTGTGTGTGTGTGTGTGTGTGTGTGGTTTGACGGGGGGGGGGGGGGGGGTTAGATTGGGGTATCATGACTGTGATATATGATAAAATTCTGTGTCTTATCACAGAAATGGTTGCCATGCAACTTTCCAAAAGAAATAGCCTGGAAACAAGTAACTTTTCAAAAACTAACAAGCAGTAACCATTTTTGTATGAAATTAAGTTGAAAAAGGGTAATAACTCCAAAAGTAATTGGCGGATTTTACCCTAAATTAAACCTGACATGTATTTTATCGTTATATACCTGTGTATAAAATATGAATCCAATACATTTATCTTTTCAAAAGATAACGAACGGAAACCATTTTTGTACAAAATAAAGTAAAAACAGGGCCATAACTCTCCCATAATAGTCGACGGAATTTACCCAAAATCGAACTTGACCTGCATTTTATGATTATATACCTGTGTATAAAATATGAATTAAATACACCAATCTATTCAAAAGTTAATGAACGGAAACCATTTTCCATACAAAATGTAGTTGAAAAAGGGCCATAACTCCCACAATAATAGACGGAGTTTACCCTAAATCGAACTTGACCTGTATTTGATGATTAAATACCCATGTATAAAATATGAATTCAGTAAACCAATGTTTTCAAAAGATATCGAACAGAAACCATTTTCGTACGGGACGTACAGGACAGGACAGGACGTACGTACGGACAGCGGTGATACTATATGCCCCTCCCCACCCATTAAAAATGGCGGGGACATAATAAATAAACGAAAAAATAAAAATGAAATACAGACCTGTTTTAGTATTATATATTTAGAATATTTACGGTAAATAATGATAGGATGATCTGAGCTGCGACACGGGAAAACCAACAAAGTGGTTGTTAGCACAGCACAGACTCTGATCAGCCTGGGCATCAGCCCAATCTTACTGGACTCTTCATTAAGGGTAGCTAAGGCTCTAAGCTACCTCCATGCGGACAGCGAAGTCTCTGACCAGACTGGGCGGATGCCCAGGCTGATCTGAGTCTGCGCTGGGCGCACAACCACATTGTTGGTTTTGTCGTGTCGTGGCTCAAAATTTTAGTGTTTCACAATTTCAGGGCAGTTTGTGGTATATACGTGTATTTGCTGGCTGTGTTATGGCTGTTGCCATTGTCGCCGGTAGTTCATGGGCAACCGAAGGGTGAGTAAATTGAAAGGGTATCAGGCCTGGATCCAGACCACCATGTAATGGTTGGGCTCTAGATAACTGGTGGGGCTTAGAGGTGCCGAGATGTATGCGTTTGAATATGTATGAGTGGGTTGGGGAGAGGGGATGGGGGTGGGGGGGGGGGGTCTGGAAATATATGACATAATTTGGGATCAATTTGATGAGAATTTTGGATGATATCGTTTTTGTCTTGAAATATATGTTGTGTTATTTCATTAGAATCGCCTCGCCGAGATGATTCTTATGAGTTGTCACAACAAATATTTTAATCCAGCCACATGTTATTATCTATAGGCCTACATACTATATATAACTCAGATGGCGGGGCTGAAGCCCCTGAGCCCACTCTGGATCCGGGGCTGGGTATACTATCAAAGGAATTCCGAAGCAACTCTTCAAATTAATGTCTGCCTCTCCACTTTGAAGTATCGCTGCAAGATTTTCACTGCAGGTTCGCCATTATAAACGACCGTGGTTAGCTGGTATTTCAAACTACAGATATCTCAAAGTAAACTTTAGATATCGCTTTCAAATTTGAGATATCGAGAGTTAACTGTATACCGGTTTTCAATTTAACCATCTGGAACAATATACTTTCTTTAGAGCAAGAATACAACAAATGGCATTTAGAACATTTTGCATTCATCAGTTATGGAATCATTGATTTATGATGTTAAGGCCAGCCTGGGGTCTACCTACATGGGAAATGGCTGTTCACCTGATGATGTCTTTGGTGATGTCTAATTTTATGTTGCCTTTTCCCAAATGATGTATTGGGAGAGATCTGGGATCGAATTGTGTCAGTTCCTGAGAATCTTCCTACCTACTTTTTTTCTATATTTTCAGTACTCGCAGTGTTATGTCACACGATCCCTAGCAATTATCTGACGGTCTTTATACAGTTTTCATTGGGAAAGTTTGTTTATATCAACGGATGCAGTTCAACAGTGGGAGAATTTAGTGGCGGTGGGATTCCCACACCTTTCTTTATCCAAATTCCTTTCACGGACTGCACTTATGATTTAGTAAGTAACATATAATTTCTAATTATTGGATAGGATAAGTCTGAGAAAACAGTGAAGATCCAGACCAGACTGCTCCGAGCAGTCTAATGGGGGTCTACAATGTTTTTTCCATTCCATTTGCCTCGTTTGGACGCATCACTGCATTGTAAACCAAACAGGTCGATTTTTAGGACAGTTACGGTAATTATTTTAGGTGTCCCAAATTTTAGTTTTTCACATCTGATAAACCGGTACCTTGTAAGGCAGGCTTCAATAAACATTATCCCCTTTCTAATATCATGAAATCAAGCCATATCATGTGACGTCAATGTGCGTCAGCTTCAAAATGTGCTCTTTATTGTGTGTGTGTGTGTGTGTGTGTGTGTGTGTGTGTGTGTTCAGAGCTTGTAGTTTGAAAATGCAGCCGGATTAGAAACGAAACAACGGCGTTCTATGTCATCTGGTCGAAATCTATTTAAAAGGGCCCTTGAAATTAATAATTAAAATTGTAACATTGGCCCTAATACATATCTTACAAAAAAATACAGACCAGTAAATATACTGAACAAAAAAAGGAACGTTACATCCGCATTCAAATCAGTTCCTTCCAGAAACACTTCATTCAAATTTCAAAATTTATCCAACCTGAAGGCAAACAACTTGAAAAAAGAAGTCGCTATTATGGTTTCAGTTACCGATCCCTATTTAATTCACGCCAGTTCATTTGAAGTGGAATGGGTAGAAAACCAAAAATTAGTTTTATAATGTATGTAACGTTTCTTTGTTTGTTCAGTATACAAGGTAGATATTAAGAAGCATAAATATCTTTATTTTCATATATTTATTTGAAGTGCTATACTTCTAACGCCTCGAATAAACAATATATTCTATATATTGACCTTAGGATGTTGTTTACACCATTTACCTAACAGACCTGCAAGGTGTGGTACGAGGCACGGATCTGGCGAGGGCCTTTGTCTGCGCTGCGAAAACTGACGATATAATAGTGCAAAGTGGCATTACTGTTACGCCCGCCACGTAAGTGATTACTGATTAGGATCCGTTCAGTTCAGTTCAGTTCAATTCTCTTATCGACGTTACCCAAGTGGCTAAACGGTACGTAACCATAGTTGCACACACTTGGCGCCGTGTGTCCGTCCAAAGTTGAGGATCCTCCGTGGCCTAGTGGATAAGAGCGCTGACATATTTGAGCCGCGACACGAGAAAAACAACAATGTGGTTGTTCGCCCAGCGCAGACTCAGAATAGCCTGATCATCCACCTAGACCACTCAGACTTTTTGCTAAGCGCTTAAAGGGTAGCTAAGGGTCTAAGCTACCTCCATACGGACAGCGAAGACTCTGATCAGACTGGGCGGATGCCCAGGCTGATCTGAGTCTGCGCTGGGCGCACAACCACATTGTTGGTTTTGTCGTGTCGCGGCTCAAAAGTTTCTCTTATTACTGAAAAAAGTGGCCCTAAATGATCGCTTCCAATAGACAGTACTTACGGCCATAGCTTACAGCAACGGTTTATCTTATCTAGGTGATTATGAGGGCATTAAGCTAGTATTAAACCCCTTGGAGGGAAGGCGTAGGGGTTGGGCGCTTATATGGGGACATTTTCAAGAATATTGTACTTATGTCGAGCCGATTGTCAAGCAGGGTCGTCGGACGAAAACCGGAGCTCCCGTGGGGGGGGGGGGGGGTATTGCACTTATGTCGAGCCTGGCGAGCCGATTATCAAGCAGGGTCGTCGGACGAAAACCGGAGCTCCCTGGGGGGTATTGCACTTATGTCGAGCCGATTATCAAGCAGGGTCGTTGGACGAAAACCGGAGCTCCCGTGGTGGTAGGACGGGGGGCTCTTCGTCTTCTGTAAACTGAACTTTGCTTTCTAAGCTGTACGCCTGCTGAGACTCAAACCCACAGTGGTTTGAAACAATTGCTTAGACGTTATTGCTTTTAACCTTTACGCCACGGACCTTCGTTCGTTCTTTATATTCTATAGACCACTGTATTACCTGAAAATATTTAACATCTCCGCCATAAATGTTTAATGTTCTGCTTATGCTCATGCGAGTTCGAATATTTATTTATCGAAAATATCATATTTCATTATGCCGATAAATGCCTACCTGACTGTTATACCTCATATTTCGGCATTGTACATATTCCGGCAATATAAAGGGCACCGGAATAATATTTTTGTACCATTTCAGAATTCCTGCATTTAGTGCTAACAATGTATGCCCTGATCTTTGGTCAAAAATATTTGAAAGGTCTCTCTCTTGCCACGCTAGTCATTAACGGTGTGTGAGTTTATATTATATACTATGAAATTCGAAGTGCTGTGATAGATATGTCTGAACAATCTGTGCAGACCCAGATCAGGCTGCTCCTGAAGGAGAGTTTGAACAGGGACTACACTGTCCGCCTGTCCATCTGCATATTTTAACGCATTACTGCATTGTAAAACCAAACTGTTTCATTTTTCGGACAATTATGGTAATTATTTTAGATGTCACAATGTTAAGAAATTTTATACATGTACACCACCTTCCCACTGGGCACACAATCTTGAATCAACCTTGATTCAACGTCATTCAACCTTGAATCAAACTTGATTCGACGTTATGACCTTGAATCAAGGTTGAATCAAGATTGTTAATCATCCTTGAATCAACCTTGATTCTGCGTCATTCAACCTTGAATCAATGTTGATTCAATGTTGATTCAAGGCTGTTAATCAACCTTGATTCAAACTTGATTAAACGTCTTTCAACTTTGAATCAACCTTGATTCAACGTCATGACGTTGAATCCAGGTTGATTCAAGGCTGTGTGTCTGCTGGGTTACCTTTTCCTGTCTTTTTAACAGTGATATCTCAATCGGTCTTACGGATTCTGCGCATCCCAATGTATTTATGAAAATCACAGATGGCACTTCTGACAAGGATGGCTTGTTTCTAGGTACAGCCGCAATTGGTGACACGGCAAGACTCCATGTCTGGACAGATGACGTATATGATGGTATGCAGTGGCGATGTTCGCCATACCGTATTAATCCTCTTAAACGCCCCTGGGGGCATAGCATTTTACGAAGGGGTGGGGCGTTATTTAGAGCCTTAAGTGTAGTAAATCAGTCACTGCCAAAATAACTCTAGTAACAGTGTTATGATGAATGGGTATATTTCAGAGAGAACAGCACTTCTATTTTCTGCCTCCCTTCGCAGTAGGAGTCAACTCTTAAAGGAAAGAATTTGCTCCTCTAGGAGCAAATTCTTTTCTTTAAGAGTAGAGCCCATTTCATTCAGCTTCTTAAACCAGAGAAGCAAACAGGAATTGATGCAAGTTAATATAGCATTATTTTCTGAAAAAGGGCCGGGGGCGTTTATTGGAACAGGTGCGTTTATTAGAATTGATACGGTAATTTTTGGTACATCCGAGCAATCCCTATTATTCCCCGGGTTTCTTGAAGATTTGTATGATACATGTACATCTCGGAATACCTAGCTGGGTACAGCTCTAGTTTACCCAATAAAATACTGAATGAGTGTCCATGAACGCATTCATACCGGATGTGCTTTGTTATTGCTATCGATTTGGTTCAATGCATTATGAAACAGGTAAAGCAACATGTTCGTAACCAATCGGAAAGATATTCGTAAGTATTCGTTAATCATCGCGCATCATGCATGAATTATAGCTGTTAACTATATCTCAAAAATGTGTGAAGACCCATTGGTGTAGTGGGCCTCTGCTATAAGGGTCCAAGTTTCGAAGATACCTAAAATTATAAAGATTTTTATTCTTTCTTTTTACGTTTTCAGGTAACAAATATTTTGCCTGACAGAAATTTCCGTTTGTTTTGATTACTTCTTATACTTTATGCTCATAAAAAAAAGGGAAAATCTTCAGGGGTTTTGTTAGTCTGATTATCCCCAGAAATATGCACGAGGGCATTTAGTAGATTATGGCATTTTGCTTTAAACTTTATTTCATTTGCATAATAATGTACAAAGACAAAGATATTAAATGCATATATAAGTGCATTATACAAATAGTATTCAGAAGCATTTTATGCGCGAGAAAAGTGATAAGCATGCACGAGCAAACGATGAGTGAATAACAATTTCTGATTTGGTAATCACTTCTCAGTGTCAGAGAGTCTACCAAAGCAGACATGTCGAACTCTAATCCTTTGAATTATCTCGAGCGAAAGAAATTAACGGAAATGTGTATTCTCCTGAAATGAAATTATCAAAACAAGTAAATATGTTAAGACAATAAAGTTTGAAAATAAAAAAATTGAGTGAAAAACAAACAAACAAACGTTCATTCTCATCCTAGATTTGAACCCTAGATCGTAGCACTGAGTGTTTTTGCAATCCGACTACAGATATACTACACCACGACGCTTTGTACACGATTTGGTTAAAATACTGTTACTGGTTACTTACAACAAGAAAGGCGAGGATTAACGAAGTCGTACGGATATTTTTTCCGATTGTTGGCGAAAATAGGAATTACCTGTTTCACAATGCACTGATCCATAACGCTAGCTCCGCCCTGCCAGGTCACTTCACGAGGGATACGGACAAGAGCACGTGGTTTCTGATAGTAATGCATCATCAAAATAAACATGTAATTGGGGCGAAAGCCAAAGGGATAAATAGTTTTAAAACAATTATTTCAAAGGGTTAGTCATTTCAAAGGCTATTATGTATAAAAATGATTGACCCGCGACACGTGAAAACCAACAAAGTGGTCGTGCGCCCAGCGCAGACTCAGATCAGCCTGGGCGTCCGCTCAGTCTGATCAGAGTCTTCACTGTCCGCATGGAGGTAGCTTAGACCCTTAGCTACCCTTTAAGCACTTAGGGAAGGGTCTGATCAGATTGGGCGGATGCTCAAGCTGATCTGAGTCCACGTTGGGCGCACAACCACTTTGTTGGTTTTCTCGTGTCGCGGCTCATAATGTGCTCGAGTTTACTGGTGTAATTATGCCGAACATGCCCGTCAAAGTTTAAAAAGGTGCAGTCGGATATAAAAGGGATTATTTAAAAATATACCGTCAGCTCCCGGTATCTCGAACACTGATATCTCAAAGTATCTTCTTATATCAAAGAATGTATTTCCTTTTTATATTTACATTTCAACTCCTGTAATCTCAATTTAGTAATAGCTCAAAGTAAATTTTCTGGTAATTACTTTAAGACATCAGTAGTTTTGGCTGAAGTTCCACTTCGAGATATCGGAAGTTGACTGTATTCCTAATTTTTCCATAGCAACGAATATTTAACCACTCATTTGAACATTTCAGCGCGGAGACGGTTGTAATGAGGGGTCACAAAAAATATTTCCTTGAGAAAATATGAAAAAATACCATTGAAATATCCTGGCACATCCCCTTATCTGGAGCTCTGCAGGCTTCAGGAAAAATTCGTTTGACTAAAATATATGAAGAATTGGATGGATGGACGGATGACATTCGAATGTTTGTCCCTTGTCTCAGTATTTCATTCATATCAAGCCGATAGAAGAGTGAGACGAAAGTTTGTATGCAAGGAAACCCGCATACTGTTGAAACAGTTTCCGCCTTCGATTCCCCATTTACGGGTGGAAGGATTTTCGCCAGCGGATAGGAAACCCGGGACTGCTAAATTAGCAGGCTAGCGCTTGTCCTACTGAGTTACTGGGGATCCTACATATGCCAATGAGAAATGAGCCGCGACACGACAAAACCAACAATGTGGTTGTGCGCCCAGTGAAGACTCAGATCAGCATGGGTATCTGCCCAGTCCGGTCAGTCTTCGTTAAGTGCTTTAAGGGTAGTTAAGGGTCTAAGCTACCGCCATGCGGACAGCGAAGACTCTGATCAGACTGGGCGGATGCCCAGGCTGATCTGAGTCTGCGCTGGGCGCACAACCACTTTGTTGGTTTTGTCACGTCGTGGCTCAGATTGTGGTTTTGAACTAACATAATCAAGCGAAAGGTTAGACGGGAGTGCCTTGTACATGACCTATTAAGGACCATAAATTCAAATAACTGTTTTAATTGGAGCCGCGACGTGAGAAAACCAACAATGTGGTTGTGCGCCCAGCGCAGACTCAGATCAGCCTGGGCATCCGCCAAGTCTGATCATAGTCTTCACTGTCCGCATGACGGTAGCTTAGACTCTTAGCTATCCTGTAAGCGCTTAGCGAAGAGTCTGATCAGACTGGGCTGATGCCCAGGCTGATCTTAGACTGCGCTAGGCGCACAATCACATTGTTGGTTTTCTCACGTCGCGGCTCATTTGTTGTTTTTTCTTACTTAGCAACACTGAATCCTAATGGAATAGACATCATGGTTCCGACTATTGAAGTTACTTCTGGTGGGCCGCCAATTGTCTTAACAGGTGTTGATGGGCCTGACACATACGATGGGTAAGGGGTAGTGTGTGTGTGTGTTTTTGTTTGTCAGAAAGAGAGAGAGTGTGTGTGTGTGTTTCATTAACCTCTTAACATGTGTTGATGGGCCTGACACATACGCCGGGTAAGTGTGCGTGTGTGTGTGTATCAGAGAGAGAGAGAGAGAGAGAGAGAGAGAGAGTGAGAGAGTGTGTATTTGTTTCATTGGTACACTGGTCAGGTAGGTGAATCTAAATTCTTTCTTTTTTTCCCTTTGTACCCAATGTAAGATGTGTATTCATATTGTTTTTAATGTACATAGTCTTTCCTAAATGTGGCTTTGTGAGACCGCAATATTCACAGAACGCATTTTTCACATGTGTGAAAAATGCGTTCGCATGTTTCACACGTGTGACAAATCCGGTTGCATTTTTTCACAGATTTCGAACGCATATTTCACATATCTGTGATATTTGCGTTTGATATGTACCATGAAAACGCAATTTTCCAAACGCATGCAACACCCCTAAAATATGACAAAATTTCACAAAACCATATTTTTCACTTCTTGACAGTTTTTTTAACCTTGAAATTATGAATGTTATAGTGGACGAAAAAACGGAACAGCAAACTAAAAAGAGGACTAGAAATCTGCTCTGCTCTTCCGCGCAGAAAGTCGTAGGTTCGAGTCGCCCGCCGAGTCAACGACTGAAAAACTCACTGTCTTCCCAGCAGTAAATGGGTACAGGGAAGGTTAAATGCCACGAAATGAGAGAGTTAGGCTCCCTTTTTCATAAGTTGTGCCTAAGACACCGTAGGCTCCAACAACCACTGTCCCTACGGCCACAAGACTATGGAAAACTTTTAACTGGTTTGTTTTAATTCACATGTATGCTGATGACGTAAGCTGTAGTGCACAACTTCTAGTACTAACCGTTGGGCGGTGCCATAATCTAGCTGGAGGAGACCTTGCGGTATTTCTATGCAATATTAGGCATTTCCAATACAAAATTGTGGTAGATAGCTTCTGCGTAACAGTCCCTTATGCTGCATCAAGGTTAAAGGTATTGGTATATTCAGTTGCGTGTTTGTATATGGTTCCATGGGGGAAATCTATATCTGGGTAGAAATAGGAGAGAAGACATATCGTTTTCCCATAGTTGTCTGCCTGTCTGTCTGTCACAAATCGTTTCCGCTTTATAACTTTGAAACTAGTAGCTTTAGGAAACTTGTTACAAATATACGTTACAAATATGATACAAATATACATCACGAACGAACTGATAAGCCAAAATCAATATGTCCCCACAATTTTTTTTCGAAACTGAGGACACAGTCATGCCTTCACCAGTGAGGAGCCAGGTAATGAATATGGGAATTAATTAAGAATACATTCAAATGCTTTTCCCGAGATTCTTGAATTCACTCCAGGTCACAAAGTCAAATTCTGGTCGAACTGGATTCATGTCTAAGTCAAACTGGGGTTTTCAGGGTAAACCTCTGGGGAAGGGGATTTACTCCCGACAAAAACAGCTTCTTCGTAACAGTCCCTTATGCTTCATCAAGCTTAAAGGTATATATTCAATTGCATATCGGTATATGGTTCCATGGGGGAAATCTACATTTGGGTAGAAATAGGAGGGAAGACATATCGTTTCGTATCGTTCATAAAGTGTTTAAAATATTCATGTAGTATTGTATGATTTATCTGCCCTTTTGGAAAGGAATTTACCAGTAAATAATAATTAAGTCAGAAAGATTATAGGCTTTACCGGCAATCGTGGGGACACACTATTTCGACATTATCGGTCGGATCTGAACAGTCGTCAATTTGTCTAAGATTTAATGTCTGTCGTAGATATCTGCAAGTTTCAAGAAGCTAGGCTGGTCAGAATCATCTCTCAGTCATAAGTCTACGGGATATTTCACTTGCCATAGCAACCAAAATTTCAAGCGACAGTCTAAAAGGACATGTCATCGTTCCCCAGCCTTGTAAACGCTGTAGGATATATGAAATATGGTTTAGACTGACCCAGACGTTTAAGAGATACAATAGTTCGAAGGTGTTTACAGACGACGTCGGGCGAAGGACAGTGGAGACTGCTTTGCCTTTAAACTCTCCAAGAGCCAAAGGCTCAGCGCAGCTGGGACTGAAACTCAAAGTTGTAGTTGGGAAGGAATAACAAGTCATTTACACTCAAGCCTCCCTTGCCGTATATGTGAAAAATGCGTTTCTATCAAAAATCGCATTAAAATCCGAACGCATTTGTCACAGTGGCAAAATGTGAAGAATACGACCGTATTCATCACACACATGTGAAAAATGCGTTCTGTGAATATTGCGGTCTCTCATAGCTTTTTATATGTTTACTTAACTGTTGTCCCGTAAGCATTCATGTTAATAATTCAGCTTTTGTAGCGAATATATTCCTTGTTCTGGTTTATCTAGTTATACGTTTGGTCATTTGTACGCATGTAACCATATCTTTATAGCTTACCGAAAATGGTCGTGTAAATTCGTTTGTGCCAAATTTGTGAAATATCTCTCGGCTATTAATGATGTCGGCTACTGTTAAAACACTTAATATCTGCGGTATCAAAATTTCGCGGTTTAATGAAAATGACATTGGCGTACATGTATATTAATTTTGGCGGTCATGATATACCATGGCTCCAGATAATAAAGAAAATTTGATGTAATTTTTTACTATCTTTTCTTTTTGACTCTACATTGTGACATCTTATTAGAATCGCCTCGATGAGGCGATTCTAATAGGTTGCCATAATGTATAGTTTAATGTAAAGGTACAGAAATATCTAAAATACTTAGCAAATACAACTTTTTATCTGAACCTCCGGTATGCTGTGCATATATGCATTTAATGTATGTAATGTTGGCGGGCTTATATTTAAGCGCTCTTTGCCCTAACCGCCAATATCGTTAAAATTCAGTAGCCGCCAAAAATATGTGTTTTACAGTACATCTCAGACTTTTCTTTCAGATGCAAAGCAAAGGCGTTTTGGGCAGAGGTACAAGACATACAGCCAGGATACGTAATGGTAAATTATTATATGCATGAATTTACAATTTTAGGATATTATCAAATAATTCCCTGTTAAAGGTATACTCCCTCGTATTTCAATACGAAATTATCACAAAATTAGGAAACTGGGTAGTTGTATGCAACACAATTTAGACTTGTACAAACAATCTTCAGCGAAAACATCTTTGTTACGGAGGCAGAGACGATATATCAGTGCATACTCTTGTTGAATATTCACGAATATTTACATTATCACTGCAAAGCTCTCTGTAAACCCAATTAAGTGATGCGGGAGTCAATGTTTTTACAAGTCAATAATTACATTGTGTCACGCGCTTCAGAGTGACAGCACATCCCACTAACTAGCACGTGAAATCTACAACATGCCATGTACTTGAATGGCTAGTAAACATTGAGTGACAGCTCGCTACGCCTACTTGCACGTGCAATCTACAACAGGAGCTGGAATTTACTGGTAGGCAGTGACAATGCGGCTGTTCCAAACTATTGCAAAATTCGGCCGGTAATGTTTTTAAAACGATTCTTATATATGTATTTCTTATTTTTGTTTATTTTTTTATTGATCAAAAGTATCGTTTAATAATATAAATATAAGGAATGAATGTTATTTTTTGAACGTTTACTGAAGTATAAACTACATCGGGTCACGAACAAAGTTTACGTAAACCCCTTCGGGGTTCACTTACTTTGCTCGTGACCCGATGTAGTTTATACTTCAGTAAACGTTCAAAAAATAACATCCATTTCTTAAATATTTTGTCGTCCCAAATTGACCGACTCCCACGTGGCAATGGAAAGGCGTTTCTGCAAGCACACTTTTGGCCACTTGTACAACAACAGCTTGTCTGACTCGGACTTATGCAATTATCTTCGGATCATATAAGCACGAGTTAACTCTTGCTCAAGCGCGGATCAGCTCACATTTGATCGGCTTTTTCACGTGAAGATCAAGTCACATTCATCTGAGTAACGGTCAAGTTATACTTGAACAATAAAAACAATTGAGTTCGAAAGGTTTGTGCAACTGACCGTCGTCAGTAGGGAGATCCAGTTCTTGGAACATGTAAACAGAGAAAGCATTGACCAGCCTGTGCAGCATCACAGCCATATTATTTATATTAGTAGCCCCAGTAGCTCAGTAGAGTAAACGCTGACCTACCAATGTGGCGGTCGCGGGTTCGGGCCGTAAATGGGATTCTATTGCACACAACCTTTCATTATCACCCTTCTATCGTCCTGATATGACTGAAATCTGACTGTTGAAAAGGACATAAAATCATAATTCATGCATCCACCCATTTTATTCATATGACGCGGCCGTTATTGCTGGCTGACAACATACCACAGCCTTGTATAAAGTGAGAAATCGGATCCTCACCGCATTAATTTGCAGGCTGATCCTGGCAGTGGCCTGTCCGTTTGAAATCAAAGGACCTTCCAGTATTTACGACGGCAGGGATATGGACATCCGCATTTCTTCAGCATCATTTGTTTAGTTTTTGAGGTCAATGTATCTCGATCTAGTCGTCGAACATGACAAGACAACAGTGCAAAAGTGGTCAATTTTATCATGTAAAAATTAAAAAAAGGTAAATATGAGCCGCGACGTGACAAAACCAACAATGTGGTTGTGCGCCCAGCGCAGACTCAGATCATACTGGGCATCCGCCCAGTCTGAT
This sequence comes from Ctena decussata, assembly GCA_963989385.1. Classification (NCBI taxonomy): domain Eukaryota; kingdom Metazoa; phylum Mollusca; class Bivalvia; order Lucinida; family Lucinidae; genus Ctena; species Ctena decussata. The sequence goes on from OZ022515.1 coordinate 37,088,156, forward strand.
CAGAGCCTTCGCTGTCCGCATGAAGATAGCTTAGACTCTAAGCTACCCTTTGAATACTTAACGAAGAGTCTTATCATATTGGGCGGATTCCCAGGCTGATCTGAGTCTGTGGTGGGCAATTTTTTGTTATTTAAAACGTTTTGCACAGAGAGAGGGAAAGAGAGACCGTGGAGCATGAACGAGTTTGTACAAACAAAATAATTTTAAAATAAAGAAGTAATTTTTGGTTGGTTGTTTTTGGTTTAACGGCCCTTTGAGACAGTATTTCAGTCTATATCTGGCCGCAAAGCAGTAGTAATCTTATGGCATCTATATAAGTGTTGAATGTGACTCCTTCGTAATTCAATATACTACCGAAAAAAGTATAAAAGCAGAACGTTACAGCGTATCCAAAGACCTTTTTGCTACTTATCTTACTTGCATTAATAGTGTTTTTTTATCTTTTGCGTCCGTATGTTAGTTTTTGTGAGTAAATGCGATGACGGTTTTGATTGTAGTAATAATCAACGTTAGGAGAGAAATTTATCTGGATAACTAAGAAGTCAAAATTGGAATCTATAGCACCCATTTGCACAGAATTTCACATATTTTTCCTATATCCCTTCTGAAACTTAGGGCTCATTATCCTGCGCGCACAAAAGCTGCAGACCACAGACCACCGATGTAAAGCCTGATCCGGTTTTATTCACATAAGGGCAGCCCTTTCGTGGCGTAGACAATATATTTGAAACACTAGTTTTCTTCATATGGATTCTCTTCAAATATAATAAAATGTGATAGGGTCAATGAATTGATTGATTGTTTTGATTTAAACGACCCTTTGAGGCAGTCTATATCGGGCCGTCTCCCAGAGAGAGAGAGAGAGAGAGAGAGAGAAGAGAAAACATGACAGCCGAGAGAAAAATGGCCAAACAACCCCACCCGCACCTACTGCAAGCACAGTAAGCCGTGACCCTACCAAGTTCCAAATCAGTAGGACGCCCCGGAACTGGAAGCTTTACACATGCAACATCGCACCACCCGACCATCCCCGATAGGATCAAGAAGCCTATTGCATTTTTCCTTATCTTTAACCCTTCCTAAACACCGATTATATTTAAATATATTCCATTTCTTTTAATGCCCAATACAAAATAATAAGGATTTTGCCTGTACCTAACAATGTTTTGAGATTTAAAATACCGAAATAAGTCGAAATATCAGGGACAAGTTACCCAAACCTGCTATGAAGCAGGTTTGTGTGATCCGTACTTTCTGAGCGTCACTCATCGTTTCGTCGTCGATACAAAAGCCAAGTGAGCGAGAATCAAACCTGATCGGAGTCGTGATCCTAACACGAGTTGGTAAATCCGATCAGCTGAGATTCTCACATGAGCACCGCTCAACTCCTACTTATCCCGTTGTACAAGCGGCCATTTGATTTTTATGATTGGTTGAGTAAATAACCTAATAATAGCAGTAACCACTAATCCGTGCACACGAGTTCATTTCAGCCAATAACTGTCTGAAGGCGATTAAAGAAAGTTCTTGAAATTATTCATGATATAACTTTACCCTGATTGTCTATGATCGTTGTGCGTATCCAGTCTTCATTTTTTGGCGCGAATAGCGGACCGCTATTCCCGCCAATTTATTTATTTTCGTAAATTCTCCTACTTCCAGTGACTATCACGATCATAAATTAGACAGATAAAAGTACGTTTACAAGCGATCATTACCATGCCCAGGATATAGCTTTACGTAAGAAATATGAAATTTAATAGAAATATTGAGGGCGTATATCTTTAATGTTGTTATGTTTCTTTGCTTAAATTTTTGGAGTTAGTACAAAATATTTTTTCGATTGAAGATTTGATCACTTTTCAGCAGCTGTGCTTTGAACATATTAAACTGCATAAGTTGATTAATCATACTTCAATGTCATTTGTTTATTCAGAAACATTTTATCACGATAACTTTATTTCTTTGTCAACAAAAATTTAACGAAATGCATGTAAGTCATGTAAAATGCATCTAAGTCAACTGGAATGTGGAATTTGATGGAATACTTATGGCCAGTACATGTACTTATAAAGTTAGAGTTTTCTTTCGAATGTCTGTCTTTCTAAATACATTTTCTTTCGCTTCAGGTTGAATTTCAGATATTTCTATTGTCCCCGCCGGGCAACCCGACTTATTCGCAATTCTACGCTGCTGACGTCACTGTATGTGTTAACGATGTCTGCCCAAATTATGTAAGGAAAAAAAATATTATTACCGGTTTGTCTGAGTTACGGTGAGTAAGATAACCACAATATTTCCTGCCATCATTTTTGAAAGGAAAAAAAAACTATTGCAACTTCCTGTATCTATATAATAATTATACTGCCTGTTTTGTGGCCAACTGATACAGAAAGCCGTATCAAACTGACGTTTCCCGAATCCATATCACTATCCCTAAAAACGAGGCTACGTCAGAGTTCCAGCTTCAGGCGCGTCATTCGATAACATGTATCGTAGAAACGAGAACCAGAGAAATGGGGCTAGTGACGTAACGTCAACAAACACGTCAAAAGGCGCGCCTCGATAGCTCATTCAGTAGCGTTTGTCTCACGACTAGCTATATACCTCTGCCGTGTTCGAATCCGGGTCGATGCATTTGAATTGTTGGCTGTTCTCTTGTGTATATTATAAACAAATTCTTAAAAAAGTAACATGATCTGGCAAACTCTATCACGTCTCGTGGATCTCATAACATCGGATCACTCTTGACGCAAGCGTCACGGGTGATCCGATAATATAAGCTCATCCATTCGACGAGATGCAGTACGCCATATCAAGTTACAATTATAAACATATTCCGCTTTGGTGGTACATTTCAGAATTGTACTTTAAATGGGCTCGGTGGGTCAACTTTTCAAGCCGGAAGACGCAAACGGGATTTGTCCGAAGGAGTCGTATTTGAGAATGTGCGCGTGACTAGTCAAATCACAGTTGATCTGGATTCTTTGGCCGGAGGTAAAGTTATTTTTGTGTCATATATACTAAATGCAACTTCTAACGGACCATTTTATTTTAGCCGTTCTCGTGTTTATATTTTACAGGGATCAATTTTGTTTGGGGAAAAATAATGGGCATAAGTATTGAAAACCCGATACATGGTGACTACCATAAAACCCCTTATCATACGACGTCGCTGTTATTCAGTGGATAACGTCGTGTCATAAAAATTGTATGACCACACGTGTAATAACACTTTGGCGCGTAGACGTAACGTCATTGACAACGTCCATGTCAACAATGCGTTTTCAATTTGAAATAATGTTCAGACTGAAGGCGTCAAAATCCCATTTTAAAGGGTCATATGATTAACAGAATCTTACACTCGTGGTCATTTCATATGAAATTTATGAAACTCGCCAAAGGTTCGTTTCATAAATTTCATATGAAATGACCACTCGTGTCAGGTCCTCTATTTAGTCAATGACAGAGCAGTTGGTTTATATCAACAACGAAATGATAGAAAATAATTAACTTGAAAAAATGGTCTCTAAGGGGTTGATTTTAGTGTATACATACAGGTCTAGTCTGAGCAAAATATTAGATTAAACATATTTTATTGTACCATATAGACAAAGGGATTGGACACAAGTTATACCAACATTAGCTAGTCCTCTCCCTACAAAGATAACAAACATTAGAATTGTGGTACATATACAACAGTAAGTTCAGTTCACAAATTAAATCATAGTGTCGAAAGAAAGATAATATTGTTTATCCCCACAGCAGCACCAGTCGCCCCGCCCCAACTCCGACATTCACATATTCCGAATTGCAATTCATTACTTGACTATGTGAACCTATGTTTGTCTTTAATATATTTTAACACAGCAGAATGTATAGTTGAATTAGTTTCAGCATTTAATGCGGGATCTCCATTAGTAATCAAATGCAAATGAACATTTGGAAGTGGATTAATGGAACTAAATAAACGATTTCTTTGTTCTGCATATAACAAACATTCAAAGAAATAATGTTGAGCGTTCTCATTAACAGCGCCACACGAGCAATTCGAATTAGCTGAAATATTTACTCGGAATAAATCAGCATTCAAATTACTACAATTATGACGAATTCTAGTTAAAACGATATCGTATAGTCTGTCCTTAGTTGATGGAAATTGATGAGTTCTAGAAAATTGTTTCTTAATATTTGTTTTAAACGAAGAGAGAGTAAGAGAATTTCGTATTGATTTATCTGTGCTATTCCACAATTTAAGGGTTGACGAAAAGAACGATTACTCAAATGAACATAATCTAGCGAAAGGTATTTCAAAGTTCTGGCTATTCCTTAAATTATAAGTTGAAACTGCATCAATTCTATTTGGAAGATGATCTGTCAAGTATGATGGTGCGTCATTACTTATTATCTTATACATGAGAGTTATTTTTTTAGTTTTTCTCCTTTCAGCTAAAGTTTCCCAACCCGTTTCAGCATAGATCGAATTAAGAGATGCAAAAACTGGCAAGCCAGTTACAATACGCGCAGCAATTAATTGCACTTGTTCGAGACGATTTGCATCCGTTTGAGTACAACCATCCCATACTTCGCTGGCGTATTCTAACAATGGCCGGATGTAGATACAATATAGTTTGCATAGTATTTCTTTTGAAAATTGATATTTGACTTTTCTAAGATATGAAACTTGTTTAGGCGCTGATTTTATGATTAATTCTACATGTTTGCTCCATTTGTTATTTGATGACAGAGTAGCACCTAAATGTTTATGCGTTTTAACGAAATTCAAGACTGAGTTATCCATTACTAACTGCATATCATAATCAATCAAGGTATTTGAAATAAGCAAAACTTCAGTTTTTGATGGATTAAATGAAATTAACCATCGACAAGCCCATTCGTGTAGATGTCTTAAATCATCATTAATAATAATTTGCAGATTCGGAAGATTTCTCGACGAATAACTAAGAGATGTATCGTCAGTAAATAACCTAGCTGATCCCTGTAAGTTTTCAGATATATCGTTGAGATATATAAAGAACAACAGTTGCCCAATGACTGAGCCTTGGGGTACACCAGCAGTTATGTTTCTTGAAGACGAGAAAGATTCATTTATGCACACTTTTTGATTTCTTTTTTTCTAAATAACTTTTAAACCATAATAAAAGATCATTCCTTATTCCATAATTTTCCATTTTTAAAAGTAGACCACGATGCCAGATCCGATCAAAAGCCTTGGAAATATCACAAAATATTTGGCAACTTGTCTCAAAGTTTTCTAATGCTAAACATGTATTATGAATACTTTCTATAAGATGATGAACGGTTGAATAACCCGGAAGGAATCCTGACTGATATTTGTATATTAAAGAATTTCTATCTAAATGATTGTAAATATGTTTAAATAAAATGCGTTCGAAAGATTTCCCTACACAGCTAATGAGTGAAATAGGCCTATAGTTACTAGCAATTGATTTGTCACCTTTTTTAAAAATTGGAGTAACATGTGCTAATTTCCACAAACTTGGGTATGTATGCAGCTTAAGAGATAAGTTAAAAAGCGAACATAAAGGGATGGCCAGTGACATAGAACAGTTTTTTAACATACGATGACTTATTCCGTCTGGGCCCGTTGCTTTGTTAACTTTTAATGTATTTAGTATGTCAGCGACCTCAGAGTGAGTAATAATTATGTGTGATAATAAAATATCCGTTCTATTTTCAAAAACTGGAAGCTCAATGTTAGTGTCGTCAATTGTTGATATTGAACAAAAATAATCGTTTAAGGTCGTTGCTTTCTCATGGTCCGAGAATGAATAAGTATTATCAGCATTACAGAGGGGTGGTATTTTATACGAACTTTGATTTTTCCCCATTAACCTTCCCATTATTTGCCAAAAAGACTTGCTACCGATTTCTGATTTCGAGAGTATGTCGTCTGTTGAGTCGTTAAAATTTTCTTTTGCATTCTTTTTCATATTATTTACCCGATTTCGTTGCCGTTTGTATCGAGTTTTATCTGAGTCATTATTTGTTTTTAATGCTTTTTTCCTTAGTCTGTCTCTTAATCTTATATTATATCTTAATTCCGAATTAAAACATGGTTTATCATTTGGACTTATCAAGACTTTTTTTCGCGGAATGCATTCTTTACAAAAATCGAGAAATATATCAGTGAATTTATTGCGTGCGTCGTCAACATTGGCATTGTCATTTATTACCGAATCCCAGTCATATTGTAATATATAATTGTTTAGTTTATCGTTGTCTGCATTTTTGTAATTCCAAATTTCTCTATAATATGAGCTCGACAAGTCAACATGAATTTTCAATGACACATAAGTAGCCCTGTGATCACTAATTTGGGCACTAACTGGTATAACTCCTGAGTCTAGAACGCTACATGCGTCAGTTACTAAGATAGGATCGATTAAAGTTGAGGATTGGCCAACAATTCGTGTAGGTCCAGTTATAACGTTCGTTAAATTAAATAAAGACAAACAATCTTGTAACTGAGCATTCACCAAACGAATGAAATCTATGTTAATGTCGCCAACTAAAATTATATTCGGACAATAGTCAATCGCCATTTCGATGGTCGTTTGCATTGACGAAATAAAAAAAGATTGAGAAGTATTAAAGTCGCTTCGATAAAAGCAACAAATTAAAAAGTTCTGAGTTTTTAATTTAACCTCTATCCAGATGGATTCAAGGTGGGGATCCTCAAATCTTCAGGACGTTCGTATTTTAACAAACTGGAAATATAGACCATTACTCCTCCCCAATGTCGGGACCTGTCATTTCGAATAGGGGTATGTCTGAGCAAAAAAAAAAAACAAAAAAAAAAAAACAAAACAAAACAATAAATAAATAAATGGCGCTGCTTTAACGAAAATATGTTTATCTCCATATTTGTATCCGCACTTGTTTTCCAAATTGAAAAATAGATTGATCCTAGGAGCTAAGTTTAGTTTAATCATATTTTATTGCTCAATTAGTAGCAATGGGGTCGGGCTAAAATTTCTTACAACATTTTTACAGCCATCCCCTTTAAATATTCAATACAATAGCAACATGGCTAATACATTCCTAGGAGTCATCTCTTAAAGGGGAAAATATCTTTCCTACGAGAGCAGACTCCATTTTAACATTTTGGAAGGCATTTGTTGTAATCAGTAAGTCAGAAAAAATCTCTCTCTTTGAAAGACATAAAAGTTGCGAAACTTTATTGTCTTCGTGTGATAATAAAAACTTTGAAATTTTTATTTTCATTTTGTTCTTCGCCCACAAAGACGACATAAAGAGGATCTTACACGAGTGGTGATTTCATATGAAATTTATGAAACGAGCCTTCAGCGAGTTTCATAAATTTCCTATGAAATGACCATGAGTGTAAGATTCTGTTTATCATATGACCCTTTAAATGGGATTTTAACGCCTTCAAAAAGGACATGATTTCAATAAGAAAACGCATTGCTGACATGGACGTTGTCAATGACGGTACGTGTACGCACCAAAGTGTTATTACACATGTGATAATATAAGTTTTATGGCTCGACGTTATCAACTGAATAACAGTGACGTCATTGTTCTTCACCCACAAAGACGACATAAAGAGGATCTTACACGAGTGGTGATTTCATATGAAATTTATGAAACGAGCCTTCAGCGAGTTTCATAAATTTCCTATGAAATGACCATGAGTGTAAGATTCTGTTTATCATATGACCCTTTAAATGGGATTTTAACGCCTTCAAAAAGGAAATGATTTCAATAAGAAAACGCATTGCTGACATGGACGTTGTCAATGACGGTACGTGTACGCACCAAAGTGTTATTACACATGTGATAATATAAGTTTTATGGCTCGACGTTATCAACTGAATAACAGTGACGTCATTTGATAAACATTTTAATTGACTATTCTACTTTTGAGGTAATTGAAGAGCAATTTCATTCCTTTGACAGGAAAAAATGTATTCCATTTCAACATACATGTATTTATATTGCATTTTGGGATCAAACCACAGTAGTAGATTGAGGGAACCAACTCACAAAGACAAAAGTAGGATACGTGGACATGAAATTCCTATTTACGCTGTGGAATCAGATTTTTTCCTGTTCCACTGGAGTAATGATGGATCCTGTTTAAACGATACAATTAATTACAATTCTGTCATACAGGTCCTCCAAAATCCGTCGTCTGTTGCCCTCCGTCCGTTAACGTTTTGCTTTAAATGACTTCTTCTTTGAAAACGTAAGGCCTAGGGCTTTGATATTTAGCATGAGTTATGGTCTAGTAGACCTCTACCAAGTGTGTTCAAATAGTGGCCAAAGGGTCCAAAACGGTCCTGAGGCGAGTTCAAAAAATAAATATACTAAAAAAAATATTCTTCTCCAGAACAGCTTGGCTCAGATGCTTGAAAATTGTGACGTAACATTGCCTAGTGGTCCTTTACCAAGTTTGTTCAGATGGTGGTCCCGGGGTCTAAAATGGCCCAGCCTAAGGGGGTCCTGGGTTTGAACCATAGAAATACATAGGAAAATGTTCAAAAATCTTCCTCAAAATCACTTGACTCAGATTTTTAAAATTTGGTTAGTAGCGATGCCTAATGGTCCTTTACCAAGTTTGTTCAAATGGTGGTCCCAAGGTCCGAAATTGCATTGACCCAGGGGGTCCTAGGTTTGAAGAATAGAAATACATAGGTGAATTAAAAAATCTTCTAATTCAGAACCACTTGACTCAGATGCTTGATATTTGATATGTTGCACAGCCTGTTTAACCTCTCGCAAGCTTGCTTTAAGAGCGGTCCCAGGGTCCAAAATGACTCTGCTTCGGGGGGGGGGGGGTTCGAAAAATAAATCTTTCTTCTCCAGAACGACCAGGCTTAGATGCTTGACATTTGGTCTGTAACATGTCAAAGTAGTCCTTTACCAAGTATCTCTAAATGGTGCCTCAGAGTAAAAAATAACCCTGCTCCATGGGTACTGGGTTTGAACCACTGAAATACATAGGAAAATTTTCAAAATCTTTTCTTCAGAACCACTGGGCTCAGATGAATGAAATTTGATTTGAAACATTGCATAGTGGTCCTTTACCAATCTTCTTCTTCAGAACCACTTTGATTTGGTATGTTGCATTGCCTAATGGTCGTTCACAGCCTGAGTAGGTTGGCTCGGCGAGATATTCAGGACCAGTTGGTCTTTTTGTCGCCCCTTTAGCATGCTGCCCTGTTGCTTGCCCATTAATGTTTAATCATGGTGTAAATGATCAAAATCTCTGAGCTGTCCTAAGGGGGCTCGGTTGAAAATCAAGACGATGCATTTCTTATCATCGGGCATGCTTAACATCGATAGAAACAGTTTCTTTTATTTTATAAATTCTTTCTCAGAAAAGAAATTGAAAAAGCAAAAACCAGAAATGAAAAACAAAGGAATCATCTTGAACAAAAGAAAAATTTAGATAAGAAAACCAGAAAAGAATATCAGAAAAGAAAGCAAAAATAGAAAGACTACTTAAACGAGAATAATAGAAAAACTCTTAAATCTTCAAACTTACTTATGATGTACTTGGTTCTTACATGTATCAACGGTTTTGCTAAAAAGCTCGTTCAACGTATTCTTTTATTTGTTGAACATATTAGTGGACTCCCACTAGGTGATGTGCCAGTGGTAATTTTCAAAACAGAAATTAAATTAAAAAAAATATAAAATGAGAGTTTAAAATCAATAAGTAGATTAAAACAAGAAACCAGAAAGGTAGTAAAAACAATTGAAACAGAAGGAAATTCAAGCGTAAAAAAACAACAACAAAAAACATGTGAATCTGAGTAAAATAACGAAAATCTAAACAAATGAAATTAATAAAATTAAGACCAGTATAGCAAAGGAAATAAAATAATAAGCAAAATCAGAATAGAATATAGAAATAAGGAAATTAAAACGAAAATAAGAAAGGAAGCCCAAAAGAGAGAAACAAGAATTCCGCGGAATGCTATGTCGCACTTATGTCGCCTTATGCTTTCTCAGTAGTACATACCATGGTTAGAGGAAAGTGTACACTAGGTCTGATGAATTTAGGTAGAAATTTGAGCAAATTGGACTTACAAACTAGAAAAGATGCAGTTCTATACATAAAGCTCTGCAGTCAACAGAGTTAAACATATAGGTTAAAGATATAAAGCAGTCAAACAATCGAGGATACCAAATTAAGAAAACATTTTATGCCATGCCTGATGATTGTAGGTGGTATAGTTAGTGAGAAATGGACTTGAATGCTCTTGTCCATATAATCATGGATGCCAGGTTGACATAAAATTTATAAGGTCAATAGAGCATAATATAAAGGTCAAGGGTACAAATAATAGCAGCATCCCAGGACAATCTTCAAGCCAGGTTTGATGATTACACCCATTGTATTTAAAGAGAGATGGACTCAAACCCTTAGATACACACAATTTTGGATGTGAAATTTTACAAAATCAGTAGCACGTGAAATATATATCAAGGGCTGAAACAAGTGCATTAATCCTCGAGTTTATTCTAAGATGAAACTTTATACCAGGTTTGATGATTCTAGCTCTCATAGATTGTTAGAGAGAAATGGACTTCAATGATAGGGTCAATTTAATTTTGTAAGTAAAATTTTATGAAGTCAGCAGAGCATGAAATATGAGTCAAAATAAGTGCAACAATTCTCTAGATCAACCTAAATAGAAACTTTATACCAGGTTTGATGACCGTAGGTATCATAGATTGAGAGAAATGGACCAGTATACATGCTAGGGTTGACGTAATTTTTGACGTAAAATTTTACTAAGTCAGCAGAGCATAAAATATAGGTCAAAGGTCAAAATAAGTGCAACACTCCTCTAGACCATCCTAAGTAAAAACTCTATACCAATTTGAAGATTGCAGGTATCATAAATGGAGAGAAATGGACTTAAACACTAGGGTTGACGTAATTTTTGGCATAGAATTTTATGAAGTCATCAGAGCATGAAAAATAGGTCAAAGGTCAAAATAAGTGTAAGGTTCCTTGAGACCATTCTAAGAAGAAACTTTAAACCAGGTTTGATGAACATAGGTATCATAGATTGAGAATATTGGACCCGAACGCTAGGGTCGACGTAATTGTGGATGGACGGATGGCACAGAAATTTACGAAGTCATTAGAGCATGAAAAACAGATCAAAGGTCAAAATAAGTTCAAGGTTCCTCGAGACCATTCTAAGTAGAAACTTTCTACCAGGTTTGATGAATGTAGGCATCATAGATTGAAAATAATGGCCTGAACGCTAGGGTCGACGTAATTGTGGACGGACGGACGGACGGATGGACTGACGGACGGACGGAAAAGTGAACTCCTATATCGCACATTGCTAAAGCAGGTGCGACAAAAAAGAGAGAAGAAATGGGAATGGTAAGGAGAAAAAAGAAGCTGATTTGTAACTGTATTTTAACAAATTAACTTATCATGCCGTTTGTTCAACTTAATTCTGAGCTCCCATTTGTTCCTTCGTATTTATTGTTTCAATTTTCTTTTTCCGATTTTTTCCTCTTTATTTCTTTATAAAAATGATAATCCTAATACTAATACTAATAATAATAAGAATATTAATGCACCTTCCCTGGTTCCGTATCAGGACAACGTTTCATGTCCAAGTATATAACTGATTCTCACACATTCTCTTTCCGTTACAGGTGCGAATACTGCCACAATATACCAAGATCGCAGTAAGGATCCCAAACATCAATGTGAAGATTGCAGAGAGGACCCCACACAACAATGTGAAGATTGCAGAGAGGAAAAGACCATGCATTTTGTCTATGCTTTCCTAGCAACAGCCCTGCTGCTTAGCGTTTTCATCAACTGTTTTGTTTGTATCAAAATACGTAGAAGACGCATGCGGTAACCAAGTCACACAAAAGATGTGGAAAATGACATGAGCCACGACACGAGAAAACCGACAATGTGGTTTTGCGCCCAGCGCAGACTCAGATCAGCCTGGGCATCCGCCCAGTCTGATCAGAGTCTTCGCTGTCCCCATGAAGGTAGCTTAGAACATTAGCTACCCTTTAAGCGCAAAGCAAAGACTCTGATCAGACTGGACAGATGCCGAGGCTGATCTCAGTCTGCACTGGGCGCACAACCACATTGTTGGTTTTCTCGTGTCGCGGCTCACATATTTTTTAAAGTGACGCCAAAATCTTAGACTGAAATACTTAGGGCATGAGAGACATTCCATTCTATGCCACTGGTTTTATGAACATACTAATAGTAGACTTGCAACTTTGACAAGAATTTGTTTATGCCCATCGGTAGGTTAATGAATGTTGAAGAATTTGAACTGACGGCCTACTATTAACATTATTAAACTTTAAATGCTAAAACTTGTGTTATTTGTGAATTTGAACACCTGATAGTGTTGTTCCAGGCCCGTTCCAAACTACCGCGTACTGGTGGGGCTTTGGATAACTGGTGGGGCTGGGAGGTGCTGAGATATGTGTGGGTGGGTGGGGAATTGGGGAGGAGGGGGGCTTGAAAATATATGACAGAATTAGGGATCTATGTGGTGAGAATTTTTGATAATGCCTTTTTTGCCTTGAAATATTTGTTGTGATATCTCATTAGAATCGCCTAACTGAGGCGATTCTAATAAGATGTCACAACATACATTTTAATATTACCATATGGATAAAATTAGCTCAAACTGTTATCAGATACGCCTTATTATCTGAAGGCTTATTTATTATACTCGAGTACATGTATAACGCAGAGCCCCAGATGACTGGGTTGGAGTTCCAAAACCCACCCCCTGGATCCGGGGTTGTGTTCCCAGTCTCATAAAGTTGTTCCCGAGGAGGCTGAACGGGACGAACCCATGGATGCACACTCCGAGTCTGTCCATAAACTCCAAATGTGGTTATCGGTTTCTTTATTTAGGGTGATAGAAATAATACAGTACCAATTTTTCCCACTATTTCTTTTGTTTTAGCTCTCGGGCGATTCATGCCTATATGTTATAACAAAAATTCTCTTTTCGTCGTCATAGGGGAGTTAAATATCTCAGCTCGCCCCCACTAGTTCTAAAATTAGACATGACAAGTTTTTTAATTACTTGTCTCTTTTCCCATTTATCTTATATGAGCATCAATCTAAATCTGTTAGGCTCGGCTGGTTGGTTGTTTTGGGTTTAACGGTCCTTTGAGACAGTATTTCAGTCTATATCGGGCTGTCTCCCAAAGAGAGGGAGAAAGAAATGAGAGAAAAATGTCCAAACAACCCACACCCGCACCTACTGCAAGCACAGAAGGCCCTTGCCCTACTATTCTGCATATCAGTAGGACCCCCGGCACTGGAAGTTGTCACCAGCACCATCGCACCACCCAAACATCCCCAATCTATTAAGCACTCCGTCTTCCGTACCTGCCAACGAAAGGATTGTGTTTACTTGGTTTTGCGCGTACACACAGAAATCGCCAATAATTGTCAATGACGTTTGCTATTAGACTCATGCGCTCCGAAACTGTAAATTGTTGCAGAGCAAACACGATTTTTTTTCAGTGCTTCTATAGGGGAGAGTCGGGTAACTTTTGACAGCGGGTAATTTCGGACACTGACATTGTCTCGCTTATATGTCAGTTGTTTGGAACTAAAACAAAAATTATCTGGTCAAACAGAGAAAATCCTGATGAGACGGCTCATTTTGAGCCGTCTCATCTGGATTTTCACTGTTTGCAATTGTATGTCCGAATTTACCCGCCTGTCCGAAGTTACCCGACTCTCCCCTAGACGCACTATCAAGGATGAAGGTGAGTGAATTTTTGCGGTCTTTTTGACATAGAAAGGCTTTTTTCTCAACCATGTTCAACCATGTTCATTCTCAACCCAAATTATAGGATGTTTTATGCTTGAACATTGGGCTCGAGTCTCGCCTGCGATCCTCTTCTCATGTCTCAATTTCATACTATTAATCTCGTATTAAGTAATGCTGTTTCAATATAATAGCAGTACTGCTAGGACAAACTTTAAGCCGCTCCAACCCCGCCCCTCCCCGCATGCTTTATTACGAATCATTCCAATGCAGTACTTCTCTTATATACAGGATCTTACACGAGTGGCCTTCGGCGAGTTTCATAAATTTCATACGAAATGACCACGAGTGTAAGATTCTGTTTATCATATGACCCTTTAAAATAGATGATTTTTAATTTTGATTTTAAATATGTGGGCAGAACAGTACAGGCACTTGGCTTTAAATGTTCCAGAAATATCTTTAAGAGGCTCAAAATGCAAGGAAATTGGATTTGAAGCAATTTTCCCACATTCACAGTCATTAATTTTGATTTTTACAGTTTACCTCTATGCTTGAGCGATTCTTTTCAGGATCATTATTTTCTTTTTTAGCATCTTTTCGCCATTCTACGTACTAGCATGTCTTAAGTCCATAGAACATGCTGAATCAATTTATGGACCCCGGGACCTATTAACAGACACTAAAAACACGAAATTATATGACTTGAAAATAATTGTTTCAGAAAATCTGACTTTTTTATTGTATGAATTTCAGGTAGCATCTCATTTTATAATTTGGGACTGAGGAGCCTGGCATACATGGTATGCCATACTCCTCTAGAATTATAAGAGATGACGTCAAAGATTTGTTACCATAGGACCTATAGAATAGCCAACTGTTGTGCTAAAGACCTTTACAGAATGGCGTCTCGATGACGTCACATAGACATCTATATGAACTCTCAATTGCCAGGGTAACAGATATATGACGTCATTTCTTCAGGAGCATGGCAAACAATGTATGCCATGCTCCGCTATTTTTTCAATGATATCACAATTTAAAATCCTTTCAACAGAAACTTTAGGTTTTCTCATATAAATATTTATTCTCAAGTCATTTAATAATTTGTATAAAGTTATGTCTCAGGCCCATATATTTGGGAAGATTTGGAACATTAATGACTTGGCGGTCATCATGTTAGCCATTTTCTGTAACTGATGAGACCTAACGTTTTTAACGTGCTTAAACAATTTCCTGTCCTCAGAAACCTAGATGATACCAAAGGCTTGTTTCTATTCCATATAGTTGAAGACGATATGAGCCGCGACACGAGAAAACCAACAATGTGGTTGTGCTGGCAATGCACACTCAGATCAGCCTGGACATTCGCCCAGTTTGACCAGACTCTTCGTTAAGTACTCAAAGGGTAGCTAATGGGGCTAAGCTACCAACATGCGCACAGCGAAGACTCTGATTAGACTGGGCGGATGCCCAGGCTGATCTGAGTCTGAGCTGGGCGCACAACCACTTTGTTTGTTTTCTCGTGTCGCGGCTCATATGAAGATTTTATGCGTTTGCGGATATCTTGACCGTCATATTGAAAATTTTAATTTCTCCAAAGATGCCAAGAAGAACCATTCGGTAATTTGGTCAAGGACATCTTAGATAACAAGAATCTGCATCAAACAGTTGGCCGTACTATTTTGGAGATATCGTCTCTAACAGCTGTATCTCGATAGTTTGTTAAAGCGTGATTACTACATTTTGACATAAAAAAAAGAAGGCAACGTAGTATGGTTTGGCTCATTTTCTCGTTCTGCCATATAAAATGTATACTGATAGAAAATGATAGTCATAAGATAAGTAAAAATGTTCTAGATATAATTTATGCCATTTCATGTTTACAGCGATAGCTGCGTTTGAAGGGTATGCTACATGTATATGGGACTAGAGGCGAAATTTGCCCACGAGCGTCGGTGTAACGAAGTAAAGTGACCCCCATAGAATAACGACCCCCCGGTCATTATTCTTCAGAAAAAGTGACCCCCTTTCTATAAAATACTGACTCCCTTTAAAAAATAATGACCCCCCTGATGATATTTATAAAATAGTGACCCCCGGTCATTTTTCTTTAAAGAATAGTGACCCCCCATCCCCACCTCCGTCATAATATTATGACTCCCCATGAGGCAATGGTGTCTTCATATATGCTTATGGCATATAGGATGTTGTGTCCAGTCTGTTACAACTCTCTTGTTTGATGATGGATTTTAAAACAACTTGGCATAAATGTCAAGAAGATATGTCGCGCGCAAGTCTTAGGTACCTAACTCGAAGGTCAAGATCACAGAGATCATTCTCAAAGAATATACATTGTAGTGTCCTGCTATACGACGCTGGCAAACAGAATGTCATGTCTGACCTGTAACTTTGCCATTTGTGGATTGACTTTTTGATACTAATCAGTCTTTGAATTACGATGAATAGTCTGCCTTATTAAAATAAAGAAATTACAGAATGCTTTTCTCTGGCTTACGTAACCACATATTCTCAGGGTCACTGATGAGGCTTGAATAGCCGAAACTTCGAAGTATAACCCATGGTCCGTCTATTGAATTTGATGTGTGCTCTGCTTTGGAAGGATCTCTTTAAGATTTTTATTTCAAATAACTGGAAACAAATGTTAGTCACATAAAGACAATATATCGCGTGCAAGATATAGATCCTTTCCTCAAACAAAAATTAAAGTTAGATTAATAACAATGTGTTTAGTTTGACTTATGGTGTTAATGTAATATAAGATTTTAGCATTAACAGGTAGACTTATGCACTATGCACTGTTGATTTTGAAAAATTATCACGTCTGTACATTTACTCTTACTGCCTTTTTCAGGAGGGGTACATGCCATTTGCAGTCTCTCAATTATATTTTTTGATTTTTCTTATCAACTGAATTTATTTTGTTAAATATGCTTAAAATGAAGAAAATAATACAGATGCTCATAGTATGCAATTACCCCGCCCACTTTTCAGTTTTCCAGCTGTATACTGTCTCCCCCTCCCCTTTGCCTAAGCATGCCACTCACATATAATGTATATATTAAAAGTCCACGCATACATGCGAAGTGGCTTGCTGAGGCACGGGGGTTAGGGGAAAGAATCTCTATAAAACTTTTTTTATTTTCAATACATTCAATTATAAAAACACCTAGTCTAAGTGTATCTGCTTGAAAATGAAAAAGTGCTGTTTATAGGGAATTTAGAACAACACCTTTTGAAAGGAAATTTTGAAGTATACCGAAAGTTCCTTTTTGACGCCTTTATAAGCAATTTCTTCGCGTATCGTCATTTAACTTCTCGCAGAGGAGTCATAATACTATATCCAGGGTACTTTTCTTTCAAAAATAATTTTCTTAAATTAAGAGTGATGGTGGCGTTTTTCTAGGCGGTCATAATTCTTTATGAAGAGTCATTATACTTCGCGTGGGAAAGGTGTGTGTGTGTGTGTGTGTGTGTGTGTGTGTGTGTGTGTGTGTGTGTAGAGGGAAAGGGGGGTCATAATATTATAATGTTATGACTGGGAAGTCATAATATTATGACCGGGGGGGGGGGGTGTCACTATTCTTTAAAGAATAATGACCGGGGTCGTTATTCTATGGGGAACACATAGAATAACGACCCCCGGTCATTATTCTATAGAAAAAGTGACTCCGTTTCTAAAACATACTGTCTCCCGTTTACCCCCTTGTTGATGATGGCTACAAAATATTGATCCCCACCTAAACGACCACTACCTACATGTATTAACAACTGCAACTGCAAGTTTTATTATTGGTAATATACTTGTTGATGTTGTTGGGAAGGATATGTGTGTGTGTGTGGGTGGGGGAGGGGGGGGGGGGAAGGGGTTATAATATTATAATGTTACGACCGCGGAGTCATAATATTATGACGGGGTAGGGGGGTCACTATTCTTTATAGAATAATGACTGGGGGTCGTTATTCTATGGGTTCCCCCATAGAATAACGACCCCCGGTCATTATTCTATAGAAAAAATGCCCCCGTTTCTAAACGATACTGACACCCGTTAGCCACCCGATGATAGCTATAAAAAGATCGAGGGGTTAACGGGTTCCCCATAGAATAATGATCCCCGGTCATTATTCGTTAAGGAATAGTGACCCCCCTACCCCGTCATAATATAATGACTCCGCGGTCATAACATTCTAATGTTATAACGTACTCCCTCCAACACACACACACACACACACACACACACACACACACACACACACATCCTTCCCACGCAAAGTAAAATCGCTCCTCACGAAGAATTTTGACCGCCTAGAATATCGACCCCTTTCACGTTATTTATTTTTAAACTGACCCCGACCATTAGTTTCTGAAGAAAAGTACCTTGAGTAGAATGGTATTATTTACAAACTAATCGAAATGACATGTGTCGGGTCCTTTTCCGGGTTGAAGATTTTGTCAAATTTCCTTGAGTAACACGAAAACAAAGTTTCTTCATGAAATTTGTAAGCACTACTACTGCTACGCTAGCAGCAGCTGCTGCAGTAGCAATAACAACAGCAACAAGAATTACCAAAATTAAATCATCTTAATGAGTGCTCAAAGAATTTTAGTACCAGAGATCAAGGCCATTCTTTGATCGTATCTCAACAGCTTCAGACATCTCTGTTAAACGAACCGACTGAACTGATTGAAGCAAAATGTCACATGCGGCCTCCATGAGTCGG
The DNA here is from genome assembly GCA_963989385.1 of Ctena decussata. Taxonomy (NCBI): domain Eukaryota; kingdom Metazoa; phylum Mollusca; class Bivalvia; order Lucinida; family Lucinidae; genus Ctena; species Ctena decussata. The sequence continues at coordinate 37,106,713 of OZ022515.1, forward strand.
GGAATCAACAGTTTGCTTGAATAGTTCTGGTCACATGACCAAGATGTCCATTATGCCAATGTGCTATTATAAACCTTTAAAATTCTTCACCTCCCAAACATCTAATGGTATTGAAAATATGATGTCCATCATTTTGGGATTCATAGAGTATCAGGTTTGTTCACACGTTTTCACTCTGGCGAGCGAGTCAGGACTCGAGGCCCTCTTCTTTTTCATTTTATAGAAATTGCTGTAAATTTTATGCAAACAAAGACAAAAGTGATCAGACGCGCATTTCAGCTGCGTCTGATCTTGGTCTGCACGTCTGCCTCTGTCCCTTTTTAGGGACGCTAAGCTTAAATGGGTTAATGAAATCGTATGAGCCATAGGTGCGTACAGTGTACTCGAATGACTTTTTTTTTATTTATTTGTTTTTTGTTGTTGTTTTTTGTACGGGGTGGTTGACGGGAAGGCGTGGGGAGGGGGTTGAGACAGGATGACGCTCTTTCTTTTTTGCTATATGTCATTTAACGTCGCGTAGAGGGGAAATAATATTATTTCCGGCAGGGGAGGGGGTCGCTTTTTTAAAGAATACGATCGGAGGTCGTTATTCTGCGGGGGTCACAATTCTTCGCGAGGGGTCGATTTATTTCGTGTGTGGGGGTCATAATATTATGACCGGGGAGTCATAGAATTATGACCGGGGAGTCACTATTCTTTAAAGAATAATGACCGGGAGGTCGTTATTCTATGGGGGTCAGTTTACTTCGTTACACCGGCGTTCTTTGCAAGCTATGCTGGGTTAGAATTCCGTCTCCAACGTAACTGATCTTCTGTCAGCCTACAAACGTCTCGATATCCCAGGTGTAAATAGAGGAGCTTACACGAGTGGTCATTTCATATGAATTTTATGAAACGAGCCTTCGGCAAGTTTCAAGAATTCATATGAAATGACCACGAGTGTAAGATTGCTTATCGTATGACCTTTCAAAATGTACGGGATTTTTACGCCTTCAAACTGAACATTATTTCAATAAGAACACGCATTGTTGACGCGGACGTTGCCAATTACAATAGGTGGACAAAAGTATTCGTCACAAAGTGACATCGCCGTTTAAATCAATGCATTTCCATAATTTTTAAAAAGAATACTGTCGCAACGTTTTTAAAGACTATGTAATGAAACTTTCAGGGATATAAAGCGAATTGAAAACAGCAATATAAAATGAAATATTTAGATTTTTCTATGTTTAATGTAGGAGTTTCACGTGATTAAAATGAATGTAAAAGTTTTAAAATCTTGATTCCCATTGACGTTAATGTTAACGTCATCGAAAAATGGAAGTTTTTGTTTTTCTTTCATTTAAAACTTTTGGTACAAGAAAATAACAAATGAATCGAATTTCTTGTTATGCTTGTTTATTGCGTAAATTATTTTGCTTATACATGGTGGAAAGAGTGTGGTGATTGCTGTCATAGTTTTGCGACAATAAGTTTTATAAAATTTGTGTAAATACATTGATTTAAACGGCAATGTCATTTTGTGACGAATACTTCTGTCAACCTACTGAACGTAACGTGTACGCGCCAAAGCGTTATTCAACGTGGTCTTACGATTTTTATGACACGACATTATCCACTGAATGACAGCATATGATAATTACACCAATTCTTAACCTGTGCTGTCGACCGAGCCAGTAAATTACCATAAATTTAAAACAAACGTGCTTGTCGACTGAGACAATCGACAGCAGTATCAGCTGGGTCGACACCCATTAACAAAATGTATCATTACTGGTAATGCTTACGACCAAATTTCGGTCGACAGCTACTGGATCGGTCGACAGCACAGGTTATCTAATTGGTATTACCCCCGAGGATATGACTGAAATACTCGGATGAAAGGAGCGTAAATAATCCGTTCATCCATGAACAATTTTTCCAATAAGGCAAAACTCATTTCTTTTGAAATCCAGCGAGCTGAGACCACATTAATTAACAGGTCACTGATTTTGAGCTCCAGTTATGGATGGGGTTTTTACGTTTCTTCTGAGATAATTTCTTTATTTCTTCATTAAGCATATGTTTTGGCTCTTATTAGAGCCGCCTCCGCAAGGACTTGCGGAGGCGGCTCTAATAACAGCTACAACATAAATCTTATGCAAATTTAACAGAAAATGCCTCAAAATTATTATCAATACTTATTGCTTTGCCTGGTTGAGTGGCTTTTACAGTCAATGGGGTATGACAGTCATGCTAATGGGCGTTTCCATTTTTTATTAATATAAATTTTTTTATGGCTGGCTGGCTAGGTATGCAATTAACTTGATGGTTCACTGAATTTCGACAACTAGCTTTGGCCAGAGGGAGAAAAACTTGGATTGATGTAAGTTTGTTTTAGACCGTGGAAAAAATACTGTTGTGATCCTTCATAAAAGGAAGGATGGTTGGATGATGAAGATACATTGGCGGTTTTTGTCCTTTTCAACAGTATTTCAGTCATATCAGGACGATGGGAGGGTGCTTATGATGAGTTCTGTGTAATATATTGTCAAACCAAACGGTTAAGGTTCTGAAAGAATCTAACACCCAGAGGGACTCGAACCCGCGGCCAAGTGATCCAAAGTCGGGAGCGCTTACAACTCGGCCATGCGGACGCTGCTGTTAGAACTGCTGTTCATTTTCTAGATTCAAGCCGGTTCACCGTTGTTTATTGCTTATAAATGAATGTACTCGGTACTTAGCGGATGTTTTGATAATGGATGTCTTTATTATCATATTTTCAAAGAATGCCGCCGATGCCCTGTAGTGCCTATTTCAGATTTACATGTGTGTAAAATAAATCAACTATGTTCGCGGCACGGCCAATTTATACGTCAAGTAAACGCGGCACGGCTAATTTATACGTCAAGTAAACTCGATTATTTTAATGCGTTTGTGCCTTCACATAATATCACTGGCAAATAATGAGAGAGAGAGAGAGACGGAGATTCATTTTTATGCTCCCCGAAGGGTGAGCATATAGTCGCCGCTTTGTCCGTCCGTCTGTCCGTCTTTCCGGCCGTCCGTCCGTCCGTCCGTCACACTTTTGTCCGGAGCATATCTCTGAAAGTATAAGGGGGAACTAAATGAAACTTCACACATTGATAGAGGACAATGAGGGGAAGTGCAGTGCACAATAACCGTAACCCTGTCAAGAATTTACGAAGTTATCTCCCTTTCTAGTTTTTTCAATATTTTGCTTGTTTGGAGCATATCTCTGAAAGTATAAGGGGGAAGTAAATGAAACTTCACACATTGATAGAGGACAATGAGAGGAAGTGCAGTGCACAAGAACCATAACCCTGTCACAAGTATTTACGAAGTTAGCTCCCTTTCCAGTTTTACCAATAATTTGCTTGTCCAGAGCATATCTCTGAAAGCATAAGGGGGAACTAAATGAAACTTCACACATTGATAGAGGACAATGAGGGGAAGTGCAGTGCACAAGAACCGTAACCCTGTCACAAGTATTTACGAAGTTATCTCCCTTTCTAGTTTTTTTTCAATATTTTGCTTGCCGGAGCATATCTCTGAAAGTATAAGGGGGAACTAAATGAAACTTCACACATTGATAGAGGACAATGAGAGGAAGTGTAGTGCACAAGAACCATAACCCTGTCACAAGTATTTACGAAGTTAGCTCCCTTTCCCGTTTTACCAATAATTTGCTTGTCCAGAGCATATCTCTGAAAGTATAAGGGGGAACTAAATGAAACTTCACACATTGATAGAGGACAATTAGAGAAAGTGCAGTGCACAAGAACCGTAACCCTATCACAAGTATTTACGAAATTAGCTCCCTTTCCAGTTTTTTCAATATTTTGCTTGTCCGGAGCTTATCTCTAAAAGTATAAGGGGGGACTAAATGAAACTTCATACATTGATAGAGGACAATTAGAGGAAGTGCAGTGCACAAGAACCGTAACCCTATCACAAGTATTTACGAAGTTAGCTCCCTTTCCAGTTTTTTTTTTCAATATTAAGCTTGTCTGGTGCATATCTCCAAAAGTATTAAAGGGAACTAAATGAAACTTCATACATTGAAAGAGGCCAATAAGAGAAAGTGCAGAGCACAAGAACCATAACCCTATCTTAAGTATTTACAAAGTTAGCTCTCTTCCTATTTTTCAGTATTTTGCATGTCCAGAGCATATCTCTGAAAGTATAAAAGGGAACTTAATGAAACTTCACAGAATAATAGAGGACAATGAATGAAAGTGCAGAACACAAGAACCATAACCATTTCATAAGTAATTACAGAGTTAGCTCCCTTCTTAACTTTTGCTTTATTTTGCTTGTATGGAGCATATCTTAGGAAGTATTGAAGGAAACTAAATGAAATTTCACACATTTATAGAGGGTAATGAAAGAAAGTGCAGAGCATAAGAACCATAACCCTACCTTTAGTAATTAAGGAGTTAGCTCCCTTCCTAATTTTTCAGTTATTTAGCATGTCCGAAGTATATCTCTGTACAAATTTAAGTTCACATATTGATAACAGAGGGCAATGACAAGAAGTGCAGAGCAGAAGAACCATAACCATATCCCAAGTTATATTGGAGTTACTTTCCTTCTTATTTTTTCTCAGTTGTATGCATGTCCAGAGCATTGCTCTAAAAGTATTGAAAAGAATTATTCTTTTCCATTTTAAATGATATGACTGAAATACTGTTGAAAAGGATGCAAAATAGCGTCATCCATCCATCCAGCCAGTACTTCTCCTGAGAGCCTGTACAGTTTTGTATACAGCACTGCAAAACTTTAACAGAAAAAGTTCTTAAAAGTCAGATCTTTTGAAAGCAAGGAAGACATCACAGAAATGAAAATAGTATAATCGGTTTAACTGCGGCTGCTCATGACCAGTCATGAAATGTGCAACTCCGGTCATGACCTAACACCAGTTTCAGTGAAGTTTCAATAAACTGTGCAAACCCAGCCATGCCCCCTAGCAGCAGCTGGGCTACTCTATTTTCAGAATGACAAGAAATGAAATCATTGATTCGAAAGGACTGGAAATTATATAATGTGCACTATGATGGAGTACGGGGAGACTTAACGGTCGCCGTACAACATCTCCAAAATCCTGTGAAGTTAAATAAGATTTGAAATGTTAGAGTTTTGGAAGCAAGAAATGGTCAGAAAGAATGAAAAACAAAAACAAAACAGACTATGCTTATCGAGTCTGCACTTGAAAAGAGGACTCAAGTAAACAAAGACTTTTGATCTTATTTCTTTTACGTATTCTTTGCCTCTAAAGGGTCCATATTTTCGATTTCATCACCATGATAAGGCATACTAGTACGTGACAGAAATGCTTTTGATGTTCATTCGGTGAAGTAAAATTAGTTCCCAAACTGAAAAAAAAAAATGCTGTAACTAGGCTGCTTGTTTAAGACTCTGAAATGCAGTATTAGCGGTAGGAAAAATCCTGGACACTGTAGGAAAAAATCCTTGACATTTGGAGTAACTTTTATCCTTGGTTTGCCGAGGCTATTTCAAAAAGAAAAATATGACAAACGACAAAATACGCCTATAGAATGCTCAAGTAAATAGCCTGATTGCGAAAGATCCCAAGAAAGTATTGAAAATGAGTTTGTTTACTTACCTTATTGCTCCGTCACGGTTATGAACCATAAATTGGCAGAAAAAATCGTTGACGATTGTAAGAAAAAATCACCGCCTACCGGGACTAAGCAACCACCCAGTGCTATCAGTCTTATTAATCGCCTTAGTGACTACTTCAGATTTACATGTGTGTAAAATAAATCAACTATGTTCGCGGCACGGCTAATTTATACGTCAAGTAAACTCAATTATTTTAATGCGTTTGTGCCTTCACATAATATCACTGGCAAATAATTAGAGAGAGAGAGAGAGAGAGAGAGAGAGAGAGAGAGATTCATTTTTTATTTATATCAGGCTACTAGTTTATAACAAAACAACCATTAATAATTGAAACTCATGTAGTTTAATATTTGACCTAAGCATCGAAATAAAACGTGTAGACTTCAATATTTCTACATTTTATAACAATTTGCTGTTTAGATTTCATGAGCTCAGAGTAAATAATATGGCAATTACTAGTCATTTCAAAACAAAGAAGGTTCTCTGTACCTATAGCCTTTTACAGCATCCACTTTTGAACAATATTGAATTAGTTCTCGTTAGATACAAGTTTCTATATTTTATTGTCTTTCATTTCCTATTTCCCCTATCAGTCTTATTAATCGCCTTGGTCGTCCAAAAGGTTGAAAAACTGATATTCAGTTCTTCCGATTTATTTTCATTTCATTTATTCATTTTTTTATTTGATTTTATTTTTCTTTTTTTTTCAGTCGTATTTGTTAAGAGACACAATCAGTTCCGGAGTACAAACCGAGTAATTAAATGAATTTAAGTAATCAAATAATCTTTTTCGTGTGACAGGCGATTAAGACAATATTTGCAATTATTTCGTCGGTTGTTATTTATTCGCAGCCTTCCAAAGTACATTTCACACACTTTATAGCGGCTTATTTTTCAGCAAACTACCATAGATTACCACTGTCTGTCGCTATCTTTTGCCAACCAATCTACCGACGTGATCAGTCTATGACGTCACTCCGGGGGTTCCCGTATTCTCCTATATGTGAAAAGCAGTCCACCTCATTCCAGTCATAAACTGGGCTTATTTCGTCAGACTCGACCAGTACAGGCCAACTCGGCCAGTACAATTCAAACTCGGCCAATACAGGCGGAAGTCGGCCAATAAAACTCGGCCAATATCAATGACGTCAAACTCGGCCAATATCAATGACATTAATTAATAAAATTGTGATTAATTAAGAAATTTCATTTTGGCCCAATTACTGGTCCTCGGACGGGTGTATGGGCCTTCGACATTCGTCCTCGGGCCAATACAGCAGACCTCGGACCTGTAACTGGACCAATACGAAATTTCTTGATTAATAACATTATAATAATTTTTCCCAGGTAGGTTATGTTTAGACGATTAGCCATGTTTCATGCGACATATTGTGTGGTGAAACATGTTTTGGGGTATTCACACGGTGGCACATATTACATGACATCTGACACGTGTGTCATGCAATATGTGTCACCATGTAGACCCACCTTAAATTTTCATGTTTCATTATAGCTAACTCTACCTGACCCCAGCAATGGGTATACTGGTAAAGTGTAGCTTGTTGCTGCTCACCTTATCATCTTTTGCTGACGGAACACCATACGACAACAGGATTGATGGACCATTTACAAAGTTCGACAACCCGGACAATGTGCCCGCCGATGACTATATAGGTAAGGATATTCTAGTACCAGTTGACTGGTAATAGGCATAATACGTTGCAACTCTATTGACCGTCGGCTGGTAATAGCCATTTCACGTCAAACTCGGTATTACAAGTCGACTGGCAGTAGCCGTTTTACGTTGAAAGCGCTATTACCAGTCAACTGATAGAAGAGAAAAAAACGTTTAAGACGCTATTACCAGTTGCCTGGCAATAGCGATATAAACGTGAAATCGCTATTGCCAGTCAACTCTTACCAGTCGACTTGCAACAGCGATTTCAACGAAAAATGGCTGTTACCAGTCAACAGTCAATAGCGATTTTAACGTATTATTGCTATTGCCAGTCGACTTGTAAACGGCACTCCCTCCGTATAGGTGAATCGGAGTTGTACTTTTATGTGTGTGTGCCGCGGTGTGTATATGTGTGTGTGTGTGTGTGTGTGTGTGTGTGTGTGTGTGTGTGTGTGTGTGTGTGGAGGGGTGGGGCTTAGAAAGGATTTACAAGCAATTAAGTGGTTGTAAGATTTCCTTATTCCTCAGAAAATGTGTAAGATTTCCTTATTCCTCAGAAATATTCATGCATGTAAATTGATATCTTCAATATGTTTTAAATAGCCCAATCTAGGACTTTTGTTGAGTTTCATTTTTAAAGTGAATACGAGTCAGAATTACAATCGTTTTATTTTAGCTGTCTAAAAGTCTAAAATTGCCATTTGCAGATACAGAATTGAGCCGCAACACGACAAAACCAACAAAGTGGTTGTGCGCCCAGCGCAGACTCAGATCAGCCTGGGCGTCCGCCCAGTCTGATCAGAGTCTTCGCTGTCCGCTTGAAGGTAGCTAAGACCCTTGACTACCCTTTGAATGCTTAGAAAAGAGTCTGATCGTACTGGGCGGATGCCCAGGCTGATCTGAGTCTGCGCTTGGCGCACAACCACTTTGTTGGTTTTCTCGTGTCGCGGCTCAAATGTTTGTGTTAGTTTTTTTTTGCTTGTTGTTGTGTTGTTTCAAAATAAAGTGAAAACTTTCTAACTAACAAATTTAAGAGTTACATAATACCTTTTCTAAATGTGTCACTGCGGTTTGCAACTTTTTGGACAAAAAAGATGGATTATGTGTGATGAAATGAAAACAAAAAAAATATGCATTTATTTATTAATAACTATTTTTGTGAACAAAAGGTGCCATTTTTCCACTACATTTAGGGAATAAATTTAATCAAACTTGCCGCTTGGGTAGGTTTATCGTCGGTTATATGGTCGGATATTTCGTTTTATGGTGACACGATAGCGGAGCCTTAGAACGCAATTTGGATAATAAAACAAACGATTTACACCCCCCCTCCCCCCAAAGGACAGTTTTCAATATTGTTAGCCCCATTCTAATGCACTTTTTCACAGTTTTACACATGTCAAATTACACAACACTACGTGTACCCTTCACCCATTGTAAGCTCTGAGAGACCGCAATATTCACAGAACGCATTTTTCACACGTGTATGATGAATACGATCGTATTCTTCACATTTTGCCATTGTGACAAATGCGTTCGGATTTTGTAGGGATTTTTAATAGAAACGCATTTTTCATAAATACGCCAAGGGAAGCTTGAAAATGAACGATTTGTTATCTCTTTTCAACTACAACTATGAGTTTGAGCCCCAACTGCACTGAGCCTTTGTCCTGGGGAGTTTATAGCAAAATCAGTCCCCGCTGTCCGCCGTCCGTCGCAAGACGTCGTCTGTCAACACCTTCGAGCTATTATATCACTTAAGCGTCTGCGTCAATCTCAACCAAATTTTCTATATAGGAGTCACAAGGCTGGGGAACGATGACATGTCCTTTAAGACAGTTGCTTCAGATTTTGGTTGCTATGGCAAGTGATAATTGAGAGATGCTTCTGACCAGCCTAGCTTCTTGAAACTTGCAGATAACTAAGACAGGCATTAAATCTTAGACAAATTGACAACTTTTCAGATCCGACCGATAATGTCGAAATTATGTGTCTCCAGGATTGACAATAAAGTCTACTATAATTGACCTTATAACAAGTATAACACCCCCCCCCCCCCCCCCCCGCCCACCTTTTTTTTTCTTTTGTTTTTTTTGACTTTATAATTATTTACTGGTAAATTCCTTTCTTAAAGGAAAGATAAATCATGCAATACTGCTTGAATATTTTTTAACTCTTCATCTATTTTTTGGGGAGAAAAAAACAGATAAATCATGCAATACTGCTTTAATATTTTTAACATTTCATCTATTTCCGGGACGAAATAAAAACAAAACAGAGTTTGACTTAGACATGATATCCAATTCGACCAGGGTTTGACATTGTTTGGGTCTAGATGTGATCTGGTTCAAGAATCCTGGGAAAAGCATTTGAAGTTTATTCTTAGTTACGTTCCATATTTTATTACCTGGTTCCTCACTGGTTAAAACAGAACTGTGCCCCTAGTTTCGAAAAATATGTGGGAACATGTTGATTCTGGCTCATCCGTTCGTCCGTCCGTTCGTGTTGCTTTATATCTGTACCAAGTTTTCCTCAAACTACCTTTTAAAGTTATGAAGCGGAAACGATTTATGACGGACAGACAGGTAGACAAGTATGTGAAAACGATGTCTTCCCTCCTATTTCTACCCAGATATAAATTCCCTCCATGGAAGTTCCATATACCAACATGCAACTGAATATACCAATACCTTTAACCTTGATGTAGCATAGGGGGGTTGTTACGAAGAAGCTACCTCCTAAAAACTTTTGTATTGGAAATGCCTAATATTGCAAAGGAATACCGCAAGGTCGCCTCCCACTGGAATATGGCACCGCCCAACAGTTTGTACTAGAAGCTGTGCACTACAGCTTACATCCTCAGCATGCATGTGAATTGAAACCAACAGGGTAAAGGTTTTCCATATTCTTGTGGCCGCAAGGACAGTAGTTGTATGAGCCTACAGTGTCTTAGGCACAGGTTATGAAAACGGGAGCCTATCCCTTTCATTTCGTAGCATTTAACCTTCCCTGAGTCGAAACAGGTACCCATTTACCGCTGGGAAGACAGAGTGAGATTTTCAGTCGTTGATCCGGCGGGCGACTGGAACATACGACCTTCTGCGCGGAAGAGCAGAGCAGATTTCTAGTCTTTTTTTTTATTTACTGTACCGTTTTTCCGTCCACTTTAACTTTCAAAATTCAAGCTTATAAAAATGTCAAGAAGTGAAAAATACGTTTTTGGGATATTTTGTCACATTTTAGGGGTGTTGCATGCGTTTGGAAAATTACGTTTTCATGGTACATATCGAACGCAAATTTCACAGATATGTGATAAATGCGTTCGAATTCTGTGGAAAATACGACCGAATTTGTCTCACGTGTGAAAAATGCGAACGCAATTTTCACACATGTGAAAAATGCGTACTGTGAATATTGCGGTCTCACAAAGCTCTTTCAGCGACGCAAAACCAAACGCCAGCTTATGAGAAGCGACATTTATAATGACATCGGTTTTCCGATGTATGTTACAGTATATAATATGGCAATTACATTCCTAAGTGCATTAGAATCACATGTCGCATTACATTCATAAGTGCATAATAATATGAGCCGCGACGTGAGAAAACCAACGATGTGGTTGTGCGCCCAGCGCAGACTCAGATCAGCCTGGGCATCCGCCCAGTCTGATCAGAGTCTTCGCTGTCCGCATGAACATAGCTTAGCCTCTTAGCTACCCTTTGGGCACTTAACAAAGAGTCTGGTGAAACTAGGCGGATGTCCAGGCTGATCTGAGTCTGTGCTGGGCGCACAACCACATTGTTGGTTTTCTCGTGTCGCGGCTCATATGCATTTGATATGCTTCTAACACCATAATTAACAACGGAAAGTGCCATTACATAGAGTTTTTAACGTAGTTTATTTTTCACCATACAGATGACGGGACGCCACGTCATGGGGACAGTAACAATAACTTCGACCCAGATGGTATTGAGTTTGACATCACACCACTTGATGCTTTTATGTTCGGGACACCGATCACCACTCTGCGGGTAAGTCTATGAACTGAGTCCGTGTCTGGTTATGCCTAGTGGAGTCCCACTCGTTCAATTTAGAGACCATTACCCAGTTATGTGTAGTAAGTCCGATGCATCCAATTTAGAGATGGTAGCCCAGGTATGCCTAGTGAAGTTTGACGCATCCAGTCTAGAGATCGTAACCCAGTTATGCGTAGTGGAGTCCGACTCATCCAATTTAGAGATCGTAACCCAGTTATGCCTAGTGGAGTCTGACGCATCGAATTTAGAGGTCGTAACCCAGTTATGCCCAGTGGAGTCCGACGCATACAATATAGAGACCGCAACCCAGTTATGCCTAGTGAAGTCTGACGCATCCAAATTTAGAGACCGTAACCCAGTAATGGATAGTGGAGTCCGAAGCATACAATTTTAATGACAGAAGCGTCCTGGACGCTTCTGTCCTTAAAATTGGAAGCGCCTATACATCATTTTAGGGGTGTCTTGATTATTCCTATATTTTTTTTTTTCATTTTTAAATTTATTGTCGTAACTTTTCAGTAAACTCTGTTGTCCCTAATCAGACACCTCATTTTACGGCGTCTGATTTGGGACTGCATAGTTTGCCCATGTCCTTTATATGAGACGATTGGCAATAATGGGAGAAGACATGTGCACAAAATCAGAAGCTTAGATAAGGCTGCACGTCTGCGCAGTCAGATTATTGACTTCACTTTTCAATTCTTAGATTTTGTACTTTCTTAAACTATTAATTCGCACAATGATTTCGCGCATGCGCAGGATAACCAGAGTGTCCATTGATTGCAAAGGCCGAAAGGCTTTTCATAGGTATGATAAATCGACCTTGCAGTCTCAATTAAATTTGAGCTGCGAAGCGAGAAAACCACAAAAGGCATGTGCGCCAAGCTGAGACTCAGGTCTTCCTGGGAATCTGTTCAGTCTGATCAGAGTCTCTTGTTTGCGCTTAAAGAGTAGCTACGAGGTTAAGTAGTTCATTGCGCACAGCGAAGACTCGGGGCAGACCGGGCGGATGCCAAGGATGACATGAGTCTTAGGTGGGCGCACATGAGAGTTTGTTTGTTTTGTCGTGTTGCGGCTTTGTCTATTAAACACCCCCATAATATTAAATCCTGCCTTCTCCTCGCTGGTGGCTACTTTGGCCTAAACATCAAGTAGCTCGTCTGTGCTCATTGCTCCTATGGTAACTCGTACACAATTATATTGAGTTTTACAAAGAGGGGTTAAGAAAGACGTCAAGTGACTTGTGTGAATCTGAATGGGAGAGAAAAACAAATTTGTTTAAGCAGGATCACTGATTGGCACCACCTGACTACCCACGTAAAATGCATACTTAAAAACGGCAAGGGAAAAACATCTAGAAAACGATATTTTCAGGTCAGAGAAAATTCTGGGAATTTGTGGTTGTTCATGGAAATTTGAGAAAGACTTGAAAAGTCAAGTAAAAGACAGGGATTTCAAAAATCAATGGAAGTCTTTTGAAAATAAACTTATCCTGTTCAAGGGGAAAATGGTTTACTTATTCTATTCAAGAGGAAAGGAAATACATTCTGTGTAGATAGTTAAGCCATAAGTAGTAAGGACAGACACTCTGGTCACGGATTATCCCATGTATTTTTACATAGACTTCTGCGCTGAAAATAATCCGCATGGTCACCTATTGTAAAGATACATGGTCGTAGCAAGAGATGCCAATCCATGAGTACTTCCTCAGGCTGGCGAGACTCCTTTAGGCCATTTCAAAGTCGTAGATGTCAAGTTCTTAGGCTCTCAGAGCTGTTCTTTAGCGCCATTTTCCTACTAAAAATAGTCATCTGCGATAACTTCTCAACTAGTTAGGCTATTATCGATTTTTGTCTAGTGACGTTATATTATTATGTCATTTTGGCAGCCTGACGTAGGAGCTCACGCGCTCACCTCAAGTGCACTGATGGTGTTAACTTATTATGTCATGCTTGTACACTGACCTAGAAGCTCACGCGCTCTGTTTTAGTGCCTTAATTTTTAATAAAGCCTTTAATTTTCCTCAGCTCCAACTGGTTTTATTTGATCGGCTGTATCTCCAGGAGCTAAAAGACTTAGACTAATTTTAATTTTAGACAGTGTTGATCAAGACAGTACTAATTATTTCTTCAGACTCACTAAATATGATACAGAAATTCATCTACAGATTCCTGCCATATAGAGACTTAGTTTATTTTCCTCGAGCTTTCTGTAGGGCATTTAAGAACTAAGATTTGTTTGGAGACAGTAAAGAACAGATGAGTAGATTGTGTTGAACTTCCACATATCCAAACCGACATTGTGGAGTGTATGTGGATTTTTATGTGGAAGTTATTTTGGATAATGTGGACCCACAATGTGGAGTTTCTACTCGTCCACATCTACACATTCGACAAATTCGATTAGTCTCTGCTGTCCCTTGATGAACACGGTCTAAACTAATCTAAGCCATTTAGCGCCTGTAGAAAAAGCCGAGCAAATAAACTGAGTTGGAGCTCCAGAAAAATAAAGGCTTTAATGCACATTATAAACTAACGCCATCAGAACACTTGAGCTGAGCGCGTGAGTTCCTACGTCAGGCTGCCAAAGTGACATATCAGTCTAGAAGCTTCTTAAAAAATCGATAATAGCCTAACTAGTTGAGAAGTTATCGCAGATGACTATTTGTAGTAGGAAAATGGCGCTGAAGAACAGCTCTGAGAGCCTAAGAACTTGACTTGTACGGCTTTGAAATGACCTAACGGAGGCTCAATAGTCTGAAGAAGTTAATTCATGGATTGACATTTCTGACTACGGCCATGTATTTTTACACTAGGCGACCGTGCGGACATATTGTTTTTCAGGCCAAAAGTCTATGTAAAAATACATGGGAAAATCCCTGGCCAGAGTGCCTGTCCTTACTACCGCCACATCTCCGTTCTCATAAGGGATAGTCTTTAAGGAAAGAATTCACTCTATGGAGAGAAAATTCTTTTCTTTGAGAGCAACCACCAGTTTTCCAGTGATACAGTCAGCACTGTTGATGTAAAGAGCAGGGGCGTAACTAGGGGCAATTTCATGATACGCACAACCATGTTTTATGCTCTACTTCTTGAAAGGAAAGCTAGTATTTCAGCCACTTTGGTAATTGGTATTGATATCTTGTCTAATTTATGAAATTTCAGCTTGCAAATATGCAGGTGCGTTTTGAAATTTTGTCAATTTTGACAAAATTTCAATACGCACTTGCGTATTTGCCGTGTAGGTAGCTACGCCCTTGCCAGGGTATGTTGAAGTGGAGGTAAGAGACAACGCTGCTTAAAGGATCTGCGACTTGACAAAACCAACAAAGTGGCATGTGCACCCAGCGAAGACTCAAATCATCCTGGGCTTCCGCCCAGTCTGATGAGAGTCTTTACTGTCGACATGAATGTAGCTTAGGTCCTTAGTTATCCTTTAAGCGCACTGTAAAGACTCTGATCAGGCTTGGCGGATGTCCAGGCTGATCTGAGTCTACGCTTGGCGCATATGCCATTTTAATGGTTTTGTCGTGTCGCGGCTCAAAAGTGATCCAGAGGAATGAGAATTTTCTATCCGCACTTCTTTATCTTTCTAAATTTAACAGGTCTTTGATGTTGGATTCGTGGAATGTGGCAATGGGGTCCTAGGTACATTTGTACCCTTGAATTTACCAACGGAGACTGCAACAAGACTAGACCTTACTGCTGGAAGGTGTATTATTGCGCCGTATGTTGTGGCGGCTGACAATGGTAAGTGCTGTTTCTTGCACACCAGAAAAGGATATCCACGTGTTTCCCCTGTTCTTACAACTCTTATCTCGCCCATGTTATTTCACTCAGGACTGGTATAAGAAATCGCGTGCATTCAATCAATGCAATGGTTCTGTTCTGTTCAATTCTCGTATCGACGTTACCCAAGTGGTTGTGTAGGAGCTCACGTATAAACTAAATGTCAAGTGACGTTGTTTTTTCAGACGATGACGTCATGAAAATTGCAAGCTGACGTCACCATGTTAAAGCGGCTGCTTCTTTTAAAATAAAATAGAACCCTCTAAAACGCTAAATTGTACATTTTAAGAAATTCTACTTTTTTCAGTCAAATGTTGTAAATAGAAAGGTATGCAAGAAAAAGAATGAGTACGAAATGTTGATAGACCATCCGTCACTCGGGATCACTCTTCGGCATCTTTCGGCAAACCTCGTAATGCCGAACAGTGACCCTAGTGACCGTTTTATTATTTATTTTTTTTTGTATCCACACCTCATACCCATGAAAGATACTTATATTTCTTTCTAAGATGTCCTGACCTTAAATTTCATCACGAAAATTCGACTAGGAAGAATTTCTGACCCTCCATTACATCATGAAAATCCGTCAAGGGTGAACATGTCTTGCACTGTAACTGGCTGGACGATTCTAATAGCATGCTTTAAATAGAGGATCTTACATGAGTGTCCATGTATGGACGGACGCTCGGCGCCCCGTTACTGCGGCTATGGATACGTTCCGCTGAGGTGCGGGGGTAACGTCGATATGAGAATGTATATTATTGCATAAATATTGGCGTCACACGCTATTAGTAGGCATGTTTCAATGGAAAATACATGGGAAAATGTTTTAAGTATTTGCTAGAGAAAATGGGTCCTCCAGTTTGCAAGAAGTGCTTACGAATCCGAGAAGCCATTGTTTGTATTGACAGCCTATTAAAATGAAGCACGTGCTTGTAAGAATAACGTCAGTATCATCTTACGTTAACGTGAATTACTTTTGACGTTTTGGCGTTTCTAAACGTGATAGTTAATTCTACTTTTCGTTTTATGACAAAACCTCCTCAAATGGAATATTTTTTGGCAAGATGATTTTTTTGTATTTTCATCGTTACCAGCAAAGCAAAAAACAACAACAAAAAAACAACAAAAAACAACAACAAACAAACAACAAATATATTCAAAAACGATATTCGGCTTACATCAAATAGAAGTGTGTATTGTAATATGCATGAGTCAGATACATGTAAGAAACCGAATGTGCTGATCAGATTGTACGGATGCGCGTGTTGATATGCATATTTGTTGTTGGTGTTGGGGTTTCGATTTCGGAAATGCTGTTGAATTTTGATTGGGGTCTGTCTGAGTTGCGCATAACAATGAGGATTGGTAGTCTGACCGCCCCACATATAAGCTTAAAAGTGTCGCAGTTCCAACACGACATCAGCAACTAAGCCAGCAACAATTACATACTTTCGTCTTCGCTTTCTGTGTCAAGTTAATTTGTTGTATTTATATTTTACATGAGCGACATAAAGAGGGGTGTTGTTCTTTTGCAAAATGCGATTTGGACCGAAATATCTAAAGCTCGTGGATTATCTCCTCGCAAAGGCGGACAAACCATGGTATAGCCATTACTAAAACACTTTATCATATGACGTCGCTCTTATTCAGTGGATAACGTCGTATCATAAAAATGGTATGACCACACGTGTAACAAGAAACATCTTTAAAAAAGATAATTGTCGAAGATGAAATTCGTTTTTAAAGAACAACTTTTTAGTCATGTCAGGACGGATCCACCGCTTCCTGGGTATTATCAGTACTTTTGTAAAGTAAATGTGTCTTGTTCAAGGACAAAACATGAATTCCCGAGTGAGGATTATCGTGATCAGCCTTGGTCGAGTTCGATTATAACTATTGTCTGGCGATAGTATGTCATGGAAGAAGCGGGTCAACTCGGCCTGCTTTCTGTAAGCCTGGGGTCTTCACGGCTCCTGGGTCAACTCGGCCGCCATTCAACTCGTCCGGGTCAATTCGGCCTGCTGTCATTTGCATCCTCGCCCCAACCTACGAAGATGGGCTGCGCCAGGAATGAACGGAAACACAATAAACGAATAGAGTTTGTTGGGTTGTTTGTTTAATAAGAAGTCCTTCAAAATGGTGGACAAAACATGAATTAATATAAAGGGCAACCCAATAATCCCTCAACGGCTAACTGCAACTGCAGCTAGACTATGGTAACGGGACGTTCCGGGCCTACAATAATACAATGGCGCTGGGATAGCCGGACCAAGGTGCAGGGCAATTATATTTTAATTATTTTAAGATTGGGGTCCTTTATCCTGTGAGATTTTCTGCAGTATAGTGTCGAAATAAGAGTAAGGTTGTTACCATCAGCTAATCATCACAGGTCTCTGAAATGTAAAAATTCCGTTCCTGTAGGTGGGGGTTGTGGATACAAATGACTGGCGCATAGATATATAACCATGCGGCACCATGGCCAAAACTGATGTTTTCCTAACTCATTTTCATACAACTTCGATATCCTAGTTTATTTATCACAAGTAAGATTTAATGGCATGACTGAACTGCAAAAATACCGATGCCTCACCAGGAGCTAGCTGTAACCGGGGGAACACTTATTAAAAGTCTATTTCTTAGCTTTTTCTGCCTCATATTTTCATGATTTTCCCTGACTTCATTTGGCCCAATTGCCAAGGGAGTGAATTCGTGAGTTTGTGAGTGAGTGAGCGTGTGTGCAGTTGAGCAAATGAGTATCAAGATAAGCCTGCATCGAAATAATTCCTTATCTAGAAAATTTTATCGCCGATGCAATGAATTGATTTCAAAACTCAATGTCAGGTTAAAATCACTTTCACATGAAGGCCTATCGGAACCAGAATTTTATGATGACTTAGTATACAAATTCAAAAAGATAAGGGGTATGTCTGATTTTTTGTTCAGCTTCGAAAAAGTAGTTTTTTGTTCTCATTGTATTTTGTTCAGTGCTAGCACTAACCATCAAAATCAGGAAGTCATATGACTTCCAAGGTTTGTCATTTGGAAGTCATGCTGAAGGATAGACTTGGTTTCTTCCAGAATGTCCATATTCATATTGCTTTCTCCTTCATTAATGGGTGAAATACCATTATTAAAACAAATTAAACTCATTATTTAAGTCAATATTCACTTTATAAATGGTAGGTTATGATACAAATTGGAAGTCACTGACTTCCTGGCATTCAGTTTTAGAAGTCACAGACCCCAGACTTCCACTAGTGGAAGCACTGTTTGTTTCTTTGTAATTTTAGTTAGAAATACATCAGTTGTTAAAGAAGACTGATTTCTGGCGCGGCAGATCGGAAGCGCGGTGCGGTTATGGCTTTCATACTAGACCTTTAAATACACGATTGGAAAACTCGAATAAGCCTGATCTACGGCTGCTCAAACGGGTCGTGAAATTTGCAAATACACTTTTCGTCATTCGTTATTATTGACTAAAACACGTCTATCCGCAAATAACGGCGATTAAATTAAAAAGGCAACGAAGCCAAAATAAAGTTTATATTCATAAAACGTCATTTTAAAACTGTTTCTTTTCACAAATAGTAGATTGTGTTTATTATCCCCCATACAATAAAAACCCGGATGCAGGTCATGCATGCTCTGATATGTCTACGACAAATAACACTTTGGCGCATAGACGTAACGTCATTGACATAGAGGATATTTGACTTTTTCAGTGTAAGATCGATTTTTATTTCACCGAATGAACACCAAAAGCAGTATTTTCACGAGTGGCGGAGCCACGAGTGAAAATACCACTTTTGGTGTTCATGAGTGAAATAAAAATTCATCTTACACCGAAAAAGTCAAATTTTCTATTTCTTTTATGCTTGAAAATCGCAATAATTTTGTTTATTCAAGAGCGTCAGCCATCACGACAGAAACACAACTTTTTTCCTAGCCATTTTGCGTCAAATTTGATGCTTCCTGCGTGTTTATTGGGTAGGATATTGGTTGTAAACAAAGTTTGCAACTGAAAAATAGCTTTAAATATCATTTTGATGAACAGATCTCATAAAAATTGCCAAGAAAGAATGCCTACAGGAGACTTAGGCGGCCTGACGTCGCGTGTTGTAACAATGTTACGTTGGCGCCTTAAGTGACGTCATTAACGTCGTAATGACGTGCAAACATGCGTGACGTAATTTTTGTCAAGCCAGATAAGATTTAGACGATTAATCAACAAAATATTTGAGCCTATTCCACAAAAATCCTATTTCTGAAACAGTGAAATCGAAAGTGATAATTTCACTGTTTGAAACAGTGAGATTATCAGTTTCGATTTCACCGAGAAATCTCTATAATTCATTGAAAAGTATAAAAGAAAACGTCCTTGTCAACAATGCATTTTTATTGAAATAATGTTCAGTTTGAAGGCGTTAAAATCCCATTTTAAAGGGGCATATAATAAGCAGAATCCTTACACTTGTGGCCATTTCATATGAAATTTATGAAACTCGCCGAAGGTTTGTTTCATAAATTTCATATGAAATGACCACGAGTGTAAGATCCACTATATGTGATTGGACTATCTTCTGTCTTCAGCCAACACATATCACGTAGCCTACAGAATCGTAGATTCTGACCTGCCACAAAATCAGCACGATACAGACCGAATAAGCGCCGAGGTTAATACTGCCCTGAAGCAATACAGAACAAAATGGGTGGCGAAGAAGGCAGTTATCATCAGCTGGGAGCATACATTTGCCGGCGGTTCTGTTGTAAGTAGAATACATAGTAAAGCCTCGTTCACACGACCAAACCTTCTTTGTCACAGTAACTGTAGCAAACATTTTGCGTTCACACGGAGCAAATTATTTGTTAAAGAAAAATGTGGCATAGAATCTTTGTCAAATAAACTTTGGCAATGAAATATTTTCTGCCGTGTTCACACGAACAAAGAATTCTCGTCAAAGTAACCTGGACAAACAAACTTTGCTCGTGTAAACGCCCAACTGTACCACATTTTCTTTGTGAAACAAACTGATTTGATTATGATCAAAGTTTTCTGTGTTCATCTCCATAGCTAGTATCTTTGTTACATAGTCTATGGCAAATTTTCTTTTCCGGATAAATTTTGTTTGTCATAGAAACTTTACCATATAAATTTGGCAATGAAAATGTGGCATATTTTTCTATTCACACGAGAAATGTTTTCTATGCCAAACCTACTTTGTCACAAAAACTTTACCCGTGCGAACGAAGCTTAATAGGCTAGTAGTTGCCATAAAATCTGGAAAATGGGGCATTATTTTACCGTAACTATCCTACACATGAACCAGTTTGGTTTTGAATGCAGTTATGCGTCTAAATGATGCTAACCGAATGACAATCAGAGTAGATCTGATCAGATTGCTCTGTCAGAAACACCCTGATTTGGGTCAGAACAGTTTGCGTCAACTTGTACCTATCTTCCATATATGGGCCGTGACACGAGAAAACCAACAGTCTGGTCAAAGTCTTCGCTCTCCGCATAGTGGTAGGTTAAACCGTTATGTACACTTTAAACGTCAGCCAAGACTCTGATCAGACTGGGCGGATGCCCAGGCTGGTCTGAGTCTGCGCTGGGCGCACAACCACTTTGTTGGTTTTGTCGTGTCGCGGCTCAAAAGTTTGTAACGGTAGGTTCACATAATACTTTATTGAGTAATATCAATGACATATTTTGTTTTGTTGAAATCTGTCTGTCTGTCTGTCTCTGTCTCTGTCTCTGTCTCTGTCTGTCTCTCTCTCTCTCTCTCTCTCTCTCTCTCACACACACACACAAGGTGCTTTGCTCAATTGTAAAATCTGAGTTCATGACCTCATTGCCATTTCGTTTGTTTCCCATATTTTCAAATGTCCGAATTTACCCGCTGTCCGAAGTTACCCGACTCTCCCCTTTGTATGGAGTATAATTTAGTAATTAAGTCATGCAAGAATTACCATTATTATATGTCTGCTTTGTAAATGTGTATTTGTGTGTGTGTGTGTGTGGGGGGGGGGGGGGGGAGACGTGGTGTGGGAGGGGATGGAGGGGGTGTGGGGATGCGTATACTGATTAACATCAGTTCGTCCTTCCGTCCATAGTAACACTTTTTCGTCAAAGATATCTCCACAACTGACAACTGTCTAACGCCAAGTTGTATTGATTCTCCTATTTGTTTTTCTATGTATTTCTTGGTTTTTCTTTCTCTCCACATTTTCCTTTCGCCAAAGATATCTCCAAAACCATTTTAGATAGAAAATTCATACCTGATACACAGACTGACAAGGAAGAAGTCGTATAAACTAAATTCAATATAGGCCTGAACACACAGTGCTTCCGGGCTTCCATAAAATCGTGAGTCTGGTCCAGAGTTTATAAAACTTGAGTACAATTTCAAACTCAAAATAAAGCACACTGTACATGCTCGGAAGCAGCCAATCAGTGTATTTTAATTTGATTTTGAGATTATTCTTATGTTTTATAACCCCGAATCATGGTTTCGTTTCAGAATTTCTTTCAAGCTGTTCTGGCTGTCGGGGAAACAGATGCTGGGGATTTGGAGACTTACGTAATCTTCCTGTATGAAACCGTTGAAACACCCTCCATTGTGCAGGTAAAATGAGCAAATGAGCACACACCGCTGTATCAATTCCTCCAATCTGTTTTGATTCAGTGGGCATGTTCAGCATAATTACTAGGGTAAACTGGAGCCATATTCGATTTTGTGATATCACAAATTTGATTTTTGTGATATCACAAAATCATAGGGATTTTATGACATCACAAAATCAATTTTGTGATATCAATAAATCGAAGTAGTGATATCACAACTCGGTTATGTGATATCACAAGATCAGATGTATTTATTGATATTCGATTTTGTGATATCACAAAATAGATTATGTGAGTTCACGAATTTTTAGTGATTTTGTGGTATCATAAAATCTATTTCGTGATATCACAAAATCGTTTTGGCATTTCATTTATGGATTTTTTTGCACATCAATCTATTTTTGATATAAAAAAATCGCTTTGATTTTTGGATATTACAAATTCTATTTTGTGATATCACAAAATACATTTTATGATATCATAAAATGGGCCTGATATTTCGATATCACAAAATGGATTGTGTTATATCACAAAATATAATTTGTTATATCAAAACTTGCATGCATTGATGTATTGATGTCATAAAATGATCGAGAACTTTTGATATCACAGAACCTATAATTTTGATATCACAAAACAAAATTTGATATATAACAAAATCTGTTTTATGATATCAAAAAAAAAAAAAAAAAAAAAGAAAAAAAAAATGAAGAATATTATAATTATCTTTAATGGGTGTGAGGTGTGGATAGAAAACTCCGTCATGAGGGTCACTGTTTGGCATCACGAGGCTTGCCGAGTGATGCCGAACAGTGATCCCGAGTGACAGATTTTTCAATCCGCACCTCATACCCATGATAGATACTTTTTCTTGCACACCACGTTTTGTATTATCTTTAAAACTTGTTAAAATGCGTCATTTTAGTGTTGAGAGGTTTCTATTTGATTTTGAAAGATAGCACCACTTTCAACGACCGCCATTCGGTTCTTTACGTCAGTGTCTGGCGTGCATAAACTGATGCCTTATTCGTGACGTCATCATCTAAAAGTCCAACGTTACTTGACGACGCAGGTACGTGACCTCCAATACAACCAATGTATTGAAATCGCGTGATTTTCATCCGGACCTGGGTAAGAACGCCAGGGGCCGAGTGCACAAAGCAAACGTAAGCCTACGCCCGACGTACGTCCGTCGTAAAAATGTCGCAGGTTTTTAATCCGTGTGCACAACCGAGGCCTGTCGTAAACTAATTCGCAAAATAGCTTCAAAACTCACAAATCGCCCCGTGCACTTGGATCAGAATACAGTCGCAGTACAGACTTAGTTGCGCCGACGTTCGTAAGCTACGCCGGCGTAGTTTACGCCTCCTTTGTGCACTCGGCCCCAGGGTAAGATAAGATTTTCTATCCCAGGTGAAAAGAATGGCATTTTCTGTCCGGTGTGCAAGAAATGTTAATACATATCTTCGAGTAGCCCTACGAATACGTAGATACGTAGATATTTACTCCGTCGAACAATACCCAGGTATCTCTAGGGCCACTCAAAGATATGTTAATACAAATTTTCGAGTATCGCGAGGTATACCTGGGTATTGCACGGGTTTGTCCTATTAATTATGCCGAACGTGCCCAGTGTTGGGTCAAGGTTTTGTGCATTAGGGTTAAGTCGGGTAACTTCGAACAGCGGGTAAATTCGGACATAAAATCACAAACAGTGAAAATCCAGAGGAGACGTCTCATAATTTTCACTGTTTATCCAGATAATTTTGTTTTAATTCCAAACAACTGACATATGAAGGAAACACTGTCACTGTCCGAATTTACCCGCTTTCCGAATTTACCCCACTTACCCTATAGGTTAAAATTTCCTAACCCGTTTATACCTATTTTAATCTTATATCCTTTAGATAAGATGAGCCCATTTGTAGTTCAAGGGAGGAGTGGTTTAGTCAATTTTTATAATTTCTATTCCTTGTAAAGAGGCATACCTGTTTTCTTTCTTATGGAAACAGTATAGACTCTGATTAGACGCCGCTTTGTGCGGCGTCGGATCTGGGTCTGCACTGTTTGCCAATGTTCCATTAATGGGCCACTAGGCATAAATTGGTTACGATCGGATGCTGTCCCCAGGCAACATAAATGTGCATGTGACATTGGGAAATATGCCATAATCTGGCTTTCAGTTTACGAGTTTGACGTCAGAAATTTTTGATGTTGGCTCAGAATCATAGCCATGGCTTTTCCAAACTCGTGGCCTGACTGGGATTTGAACCTAGGGCTCTTCGAAAACTGACACAACAGAGCTATTTAGCCACATGGTCGACCTTTGGCATTTGCCGCCCTGCAATATAAGAATCTGCTCGAAGAACCAACGAAACAGGGGCCGTATTCATAAAGTCACTTAAGTCGTTGCTATGCGGTTGCTAAGGCTAAATATCTATAAAGGAGTTTCCCTACAACTATGAAATTTGGTCTGGAGGAACAGTCTCTGTTCCTCAAGAGCAAGTTTCACAGTTGTAGGAAATCTCCTTCAAAGAAATTTAGCCTTAGCAACAGCATAGCAACCACTTAAGTCGTTTTATGAATACGGCCCCAGGTCTGTATTGATGCACGCGGCGCTAGCCGTGGACTAACACGAGCCATCAAATGGCACAGGGAACAACTATCGTGGCGTAAAGGAGTCTCGAACCCAGGAATATGCAGAGGTACTAACCACATGATCGAGCTTTGATAGCTCAACCCCCTGTTTTATTAGGTCCGTCCCCGAATCTGTCCACAATCTTTGCGGACCCAACAAAACTTGCCTATATTGATGGCATCCGGCCCTAGCAATGGACCCTAGCCACCAAATGTCACCGGCGAAGACAAATATCGGCCTGACCGGGACATTACCAGAAATACATTCAATATGTGAAACAAGTAAAAATCAACTTTATGGATATCCCATTCCTTAACCTACAGGGCGCATAATTTTTGGAATGACTCACC
This sequence comes from Ctena decussata, assembly GCA_963989385.1. Classification (NCBI taxonomy): domain Eukaryota; kingdom Metazoa; phylum Mollusca; class Bivalvia; order Lucinida; family Lucinidae; genus Ctena; species Ctena decussata. The sequence continues at coordinate 37,131,478 of OZ022515.1, forward strand.
TGTGTTCCGATCGTTACGTAATGCAACTACATATCATTTTAAAAAGCTGATTTGGTGTACATTCTCTCCTATATGATAGATGTATGCCCAGTATCTGTTATACCGTATACACGATAATTTTCGAGGTGTTCCATTTTTCGCGGTATTTCGCGGTCACTTAGAAACCGCGAATATTAAAATCGCGAAATAATTTCCTGTTTCTTACAAAGTATCATCAGTAGACACAGCGTCCATGTATTTTGTTTCTGTTGGCTTCGGTAAAGTCTGGTACTTTTCATTTGAGCTAGTTCCTTCATTAACCTGCGGCCTCAGGTTAATGAAAGAACTGGCCCAAATGAAAATCAAGCAATTTTGATTTTTGCGCATGTTACTAACAGCGAAAATTAAAAATCGCGAAAATAAATGTTTATGCTTTTGCCCCTTAGCCGCGAAAATTTGAACCCGCGACAATTACCGCGTATACGGTATGTTATTAATGCCTTATCTGATGTAATTGCCATATTTTACAGTTATGCCATAATTGAAGTTAGCGCCATAATGCACAAAAAATTGGGACACCTTAATTGTCGTATGAGTGTCATGATTTCAGCCAGTGGGCATCTAACGTTGAAATTCATTGAAGCAAATTTGAGGCCCTCCCTGGGAGAAGTTCTGTTGTCCTGTTCCCGTTGATAAAACTGCCCCTTTCTCTTGTTCCCTATATATCAAATGCATTTCCCCCAAAATTATTTCCTTCGTGTTCCCCTGCTCTCCAAAGTTATTTGCTTTGTTCCCCTGCTCTCCAAATATAGTTTTATAAAGCAATAATTGAGAGAGAGAGAGAGAGAGAGAGAGAGAGAGAGAGATACTTAGTGTGGCTCTTTTTTTTGCCTTACATTAATAATTACATGTATGAGCAACTACTGAGCAATAGCTAAATTTCGAATCACACCCACATTACTAGTTGGCATAATACAATCATAAGATCTTTCAATTCGGCAGCACACAGGGTATAATCGATTCCGCCAATTTTCACTTCCTGCAGAGACTGTACATCATATTTGGCTTCCGCCGGGACTGTCCGCGCACTCTTGCTTCCTGCAGAGACTACTGTCCTCGAAAAATAGCTTCCTGCCGAGACTGTCCGCGTGATTCTGCTTCCTGCCTAGTCTCGGAAGGAAGCAAGAGTTCGCGGATAGTCTCGGTGGAAGCCAAATATGATGTACAGTCTCTACAGGAAGCGAAAATTAACGGAATCGATTATACCCTGTGCAGCAGTGATACCAATTATTTAACAAATTATAGGCGTTTACCGCTTTTACTCTTACATATCAATGCTGGTTAGACCGGATCAAAGACTGAAATTTTGAAAATGTTTGCATCGATTACATGTTCAATAAAATTTCAGAAGCACGACTTCAATTTTATTCTAACATCAAAAAAAAAAAACAAAAAAAAAAACAACAAAGTGTTCACTTTGATTCACATTTAATGCAGCTTTGGACCAGAAATTAAAAAATAAGTAAATGAGCCGCGACACGATCAAACCAAAGAAGTGGCTGTGCGCCCAACGCAGAGAGATCAGCCTGGGCATCCGCCCAGTCTGATCAGAGTCTTCGCTGTCCGCATGGAGGTAGCTTAGACCTTAGCTATCTTGTAAGCGCTTAGCAAAGAGTCTGATTGGACTGAGGCGGGTGTCCAGGCTGACCTGAGTCTGCGTTGGGCGCACATCCACTTTTTTGTTTCCTCGTGTCGCGGCTAAACTATACTTTCAACTTTAAACTTTAAAGCACGCTGGGTGAATTTGCTATTGGACAATAACCCAATTGAAAATTCCTTACTACAATATTCTATGATGAATTGGGCGTATCCTTTTCTTTCTGCAGTGATAATCTCCCCCCCCCCTCCCCCGCCCCGCACCTGGCTATTACCTGAAAGACGACTCGTGTTTCGTTGCCTTTAACGGAGTCTCACGGAAACGACCGGGAAAAATCATACATTAAAATTTTAACAATTTAAGAAAAAAAGAAAGAAAAAAAAAAAAAAAAAAAAAAAAAAAGAGAGAGAAGAAGACCAGTTTTTCATTTAGCTAGGCTTATAAAAATTACATCAGATGAAAACATAATTACTCTTTCTTCTCATCTGATCCATTCGCGAAGCATAATAATCTATATCAATTTGATTCGAAATTAATCGTTGAATTCATGTACCCTAACCTGTTTTAATATGAGACAAATTGGGTCACACCTGTAGCTAAGTGTCAGTACGCAGTTTATTCCCTATGCTTGTCCCAGCATCAGGATTCGAGGTTATAAAACTTGAGAATAATCTCAAACTCAAAATAAAGCACACTGATTGGCTGCTTCCGAGCACGGAAGCAGCCAATCAGTGTGCTTTATTTTGAGTTTGAGAATGTACTCAAGTTTTATAACCTCTGGGCCAGGTTTCTGACGGCATGTGATAAGCATGTTGTCGATGAATTTCAGGGCCACATTACCGGACTTAATAACGGTGGAACAGCGGGATCGAGAGAGTTTGCAAGGGTCTGCTCAAAGTACGGGTCAGCTGATGTGACGGCTGCAGCCCCTCTACTAGAACTGGTAGAGAATTCTAACTATAAATGTGGGAACCCAGGAACCTACGTATTCAACATAGAAGGTAACATAATAGATATACACCAGGGTTTATCCTGGTGGCCATCGTGTATACTTTGGGTTAACTTCTTAATACATGTAAATATACATATGTCAAAGGTCGACCAAGGCGCTCGTTAGCTCAGTTGGCAGAGTTCTCGCACGGTAAGCGAGAGGCCCTGGGTTCGAGTCCCGGTCGGGCCACGATTTTTTCCTCCCCTGTGACATTTGGTGGCTCAGTGTGGGTCCACGGCTAGGGCCGCGAGCATCAAAAAGTGCATGTCTCGTTGGTTCCTCCGTGGTACCGGGTAGATTCGGGGACGAATCTAGTTGAGCAGGGGGAAATGTCAAAGGTCGACCAAGGGGCTCGGTAGCTCAGTTGGCAGAGTGCTCGCACGGTAAGCGAGAGGCCCTGGGTTCGAGTCCCGGTCGGGCCACGGTTTTTTCCTCCCCTGTGACACATATCTTCGTATAACCTTCGTGTGTGGTTCGAGGGCCACCGCATGACCTTCTGTAGGCATCGTACTTGCTTCGGCTGTTGATTGGCTGTTGACCAAGTTCGGAGCCAAATTTCATATTCGTATGGCCCTGGTGTCAATTTCGGGACAGTCAGGATCTAGAATTATGTTTAATATTACTTTTTTCAGTACTTTAATCAGCTATATACATAAAAATACGAGATGTAGATTTATACATGGATGCTTGTTTACACACTGTGAAATCCATAGTTCCACACAACAGGGCGTCGCTGTGATAATTTTTCGCTTTTGGTTACTACGGGTAGCTGAGCACGATACATTGACTGAGTTTTTAATAAGCACAGGGAAAAGGTCTTTACCTAATAAAATTTCTTATCCTTTGATAATAAAGATACATACGTAAGTATTATGAGGTAATTCAGCAAGGGTTTAACCAAAATGTTATTAAATTTCTCAAATTTGATCTTGTGGTTGTCATAATAACCAGGTTCGAAATTCAACAAATTTGCATAGATGTGCATACATAATTTTATGTTAATTGCACTTGTTTAAAACTCTGATCAAATCGCTCACAAAATGCTGTTAATATGGTAACACAGGTTAAGGAATTTTACGCGTGCAGTTTTATGCAAATTACTCCGAGCGATTTCTTTTATATACATAGATGTGCTTTGGCATCAGCACCATGCTTGTCAGGTTGACAATTATAAGTATTGGGACACACGGAGCTGAGGAAATAACTCCGACCCAGATCAGATAGCTCTTAAAAGTGCAGTATGACCATGTTATATTAAGGATCTTACAGGAGTGCTCTTGTATTATTGAATTTATTAAACGAGTTGGGGGAAAAATAAGAACGAGGCTATGCCGAGCATCTTATCGTCTTTCCCCAACGAGGAGCACGAATGCAAGATTCTGTTTATCATATAACACTAAAATCGCATTTTATTAGCAAATTTTGCACTAAAAACCCCACGATTTTGCCATTAGAAAACGTGACGTTTTTATGAACGTCAACGCATAAAATCCAATAGTTGATTATCGTTTTTAATGCATTGTGTTATTACACTCTCAGGCGCGACGTCATATGATGAAATCATACTGTTTCATATTAGGACAGTTACGGTAGTTACATGTATCTTAGCTGTCTCAAGTTGTAGATTTTTAACGGTAGTATACATCGTGTCTCCTAGGCGCCCTTTAACCGTTTTGCACGATAAATTATATGTGAAAAGAACATAAGAAGAGGAATCTCAAACACTTACGAACAACGAAGCAGTCGTTCAGATGCATTCCCTGGGTGCTCCATACATGCATATTCAGCTGCGACACAACAAAACCAAAAAGTGGCATGTGCGCCCAGCGATCACTCAGATCAGCCTGGATGGATATTCATCTTCCAAGATAATCCCATAAATCTAGATCCATCTTATAAGACGGACCTAGATTAAGGGAGTGTAAAATCCGTCTTATTAGACGAATCTAGATTTAAGGGAGTGTACAATCCATCTCATAAGACGAATCTAAATTTAAGGGATTGCACAATCCAATAAATCTAGATCCGTCTTATAAGACTGATCTAGATTTCAGATTGTTTTGGTAGAACCGATCAAAATTGTAGTGATTTCGTTTTTGAAAGAGAAAATTTCAAACGTTTTAAATAACGTGAAGATACTGCAGTCTGACTTCGCCTGTCATAAGGTTCATTTTTTTTGAAGAAAAGCTTGTATGAAAGTAAATGATTACTCCGCCCAACCAGATCAATTCTAATTTATAATCTGATAGAAAGGACTTCAATCAGTTAGGTGGTGACACGCTGTGAAAGATATTACTTTTTTCAAGTTTAGATTTTCATTACTTTTTGAAGCGTTTTTTTGCACTGTTTTATGTCCATGAATGTACTGCTAAATCTTTCCACCTGTTTTACGAAGGGAAACAGCTTTTTGGCCTCCCTTTCGTTTCTCAGAACGACAGAGATATGCAAAAAATAGTGTCTAGTTTTGAAAGAAAGAATTCTTTCCTAATGAAGAAAAGTATTTTCTTTTATTGTTGATCCCCATTAACTAGTGACACAACTCTGAAAATAACAGGATTCTTTCTCCTGACATTATGCCGATTCACCTTAAAAGATTAAGCCGCGACACGAGAAAACCAACAATGTGGTTGTGCGCCCTGTGCAGACACAGATCAACCTGGGCGGATGCCCAGGCTGATCCGAGTCTGCGCTGGGCGCACAACCACATTGTTGGTTTTCTCGTGGCGTGGCTCATTTAAAATATGGGAAAAGAGGGCGCAATCACTGAAGCCCAAATCTTCATTATTCATGCCTTAAAATTGGACTAAGACCTCGCAATATAAGTAGCTCATTCCAGTCATTTCATTAGAGGGCGGACAATTTTGTTGCAGTACCATTCAAACAGCACATATCATCTGGATTCTCGATGTGTCATGACCTACATCATTGCTTTCATCCTGTTAAATGGTTCAAAACCAAACACTCCATTGCCCGTGGCGCCTATATTTGAGCATAATACACAGAGTATATTTGAAATTGATTTTTTTAGATAATTGATGCGTATCTCTGTATATGCTTAATACGTTAATCTGATCATAAAGCCATGCATTAAAATCGATAATCAACTTGTGGGTTAAATGTGGAAATTACGTTGTAACGTTATGTGTTGACGTTTATAAAAACGTTACGTTTTCTAATAGCGAAATCGTGACGTTTGAGTACAAAATTTGCAAGTTATGACAACATTAGATCGTCTTCTCCTTAAAATTTTAACAATAATGTTATAAAGATACAATATTATTATTATTATTATTATCAATATTTTTAATATCATAATTATTATTATTATTTATATTATAATTAATTGTTATTATTTTAATTGTCAAGCACATTTAATTAGTATGATTACATGTATTACTTGGTGAGAACAGCACGGTCTCAGATTAGCCTATGCATTCGAGCCTTTGATGTTCGCATGCTATAATAAAGACGTTACATATTTGATTTTTTTTGTATTTTCTGATAATGTCTTTTTAATATCGATGAAATAATGTGCGCCAATTTAACACCATAAAATTTTATTTTAGATGAAACATTATCGCATCTATAAAATCACTGAAACGACGAAAAAAGCACAGTTGAGCCGCGATACGAGAAAAATAACGAAGTGACATGTGCTCGCAGCAAAGACTCAGATCAGCCTTGGCATTCGTCTAGTCTGATCAGAGTCTTTGCTGTACGCTTAAAGGATAGGTAATGATCTAATCTAGCTCCATGCGGACAGCAAAGACTCTGATCAGACTGGGCGGATGCCCAGGCTGATCTGAGTCTTCGCTGATCGCACATACCACTATGTTGGTTTTGTCGTTTCGCGGCTCATATAACCAAGCCATTAAACAGTGATCAAAGAATTTTTGAGTAAACATGTAAATCAAATACAGTAATGAAAATAATATATTGAAAGAAACGTACAAAATATGACGTTCTTTTGCAAAAGTAGATAGCTTTATTATTATTATTATTATTAATAATATTATTATGTATCCTTTTTTCTACATTTTGTATGACATTACAAAAGTGAACAAATTTCATTATAAAAAGCGTTCAGAAAATTAAAGTAGGACGAGTAGCAATTAAGGGTTACAGCTTCACCTCCATGCTCTTTTTCAATACCACAAAGGTGGGCAACATTCGCGACTTCCTGTCTGCATCCCAGGGGCCGGTTTCATGAACATATCTTAGATTTGTGCTTAAGTTATAACTTAAGTTATAACTTTAGTAAAAAAGTAAGAATGCCTTAAGTTCGTACTTAAGCCGTTTCACAAATTTATCTTAGCAAAAACTTAACCTGTTTTGACTTAAGTCTTGTCTATTTTTAGGAGTCTATTTTTAGCCGTGTTACTTGTCTGCAATATACTTTCATGTACCAAACAATACAATTATGTACATGTATCTGGGGCGGTGGTGTAGTGGACAGCGTTTTGCGCTCTAGCACAGACAGTTACGGGTTCGAATCCCCGTTTTTCCCTTTCTTCAGTTTTTTTTTTTTTTAAATTTATTTACGTACTTTAATTTAATATTTGAATGTGTCTCTAATTTTTATGCATTCTAAAGTTAAACAGACTTTACGAAGTTTCCTGACATGCTTGTCGTTATTGAAAACTATGCCCTTCCAACCTTTTAAGGCTGGTTGTAGTCGGAAGGTGGTGCTGGGTAACTTTCAGTGCTGGGACGTCCTCCTAATATGGATAATAGTGAAGCAAGGGCCACCTGTGCTTGCAGTAGGTGCGGGCGAGTATTGTTTGGACATTTTTCTTCTCTTTTCTCCCTCTCTCTCTGAGAGACGGTTCGATATAGACTGAAATACTGTCTCAAAGACCAACCAACCAAATCTCCAACCTGTTATGCCACGTTCAATTGCGGCAGACACAGTCAGTGATGCGCGGTTCCAAGTAATAGAGTTGACTAGTCGAAAACTTGGTCAGTGGAAAGGATATTACTGCATCAGAAATGTTTAGAACTGCTGAGACCGTTAGCCGTTATCAGCAGTGTTTACAATAATCAATGTCAAAAAGTAGGGTCCCTCTTTCAGTACTTCAGATAAGAAGGGGAAGCACGGATGATTTAGGGACACTTTTCAATATTTTTCCATAAAAGTTTATGTTGTGAGACCTGATTAGAACCGTGTTGCCGAGACGGTTCTAATGACGAACACATGTTTTCTTCAGAAATAAGGAAAATGATCTCAAAATTATCCCTGTTACCTCTTCTTATTTGGAGCACTTCTCTTGCTTCCTAAAAACGTCGACTATCTAGTGAAATATACCAACATCGGATAGGCACTTCCTCACTTCACCCACTCATCCACACTTAACTCTTGTACTCCAACGAAACATGGCTACAGGAGAATTTGGTGGGACATTGTGGGGCATTTCCCACTCTCATCATAGCTGAATTCCTCGATTTGAAATGCATCTTTATGTGGGCACGCACGTACAAAAAAAATTACGCCCGAATGATCATGCCGACCATCCACAAACTCGAACATAAGTATGACAAAGATACCACGAACTTTCGACATTTGGACGTCCCAAGGTAGGGCAAGGACCTGCTACTTTTGCAGTAGGTGCAGTAGGCCCATTTGAGTAAAATACTATCTCAACGGAGCCATTAAGGTAAAAACAATTAACCAGTCGCAGGTACGGCGTCGCTCTACAAGGAACATGCGTGCAGGTTTAGTTTATAATTTCTTCATATTGATAGAAAGAGGAACAGGCATACAAAAAGACACTCACACATATACGAATGCGTTCGTACGAGGCTTTATATACTTATTGGCCGTGTCGTGAGAAACGTTCTGAATGTAGAGGCCTGGGATGCCATGTACATACCGTTTTCTTTTTTACCTTATAAACACCTAGTGCCGCAGGGGATGGGTCCTAAACCCGAGCCCTGTCTTCAGAAGTACTCGTCTATATGAGTCATGTAAATAGTTTTAGAAGCATTGGTTCGGCTGTGATAGTACTATGAATTTTCCTAGAAAAAGCCGCAGTCACACAACATAGGGTGCCCGAACCACGAACAGTAGAAGGCTGAAGGAGGACACAGTCAAACCCAATCATGTACAGTGTTTACTAAATGAACAAAGAGGAGCCAGAACAGAAACCACATTGGACGTGCAGGAACAAAGTTGCTTGTGTTTCAAACCGCTGATAGGTTACAACGTAAAATACAAGTTAGAATTCGAGATGCATAATGGATGAACAAAACAGTCTTCATTTATTCACGCATAATGTGGTATCTCCTGAAATATGGCAGCCTATCATCGGCGTATCTACCTTACACATTTTAAGTGAGAACTTAAGTCACCTCGCTGGTTGACTTAAGTTTATAGCAAAATCTAAGCAAAGAGTTTAAACTAAGATTTTTTGTGAAACCACATAAGTATAAACTTTTGACTTAAGCTATAACTTAAGTCAAAAGTTCTTGCTTAGATCGTTTGTGAAACTGGCCCCAGGATGACAAACGCCTTCCAAAAGAACGTATACTTTTGAAAGAAAGCATTTGAGCCGCGACACGACAAAACCAACAATGTGGTTGTGCGCCCAGCGCAGACTCAGATCAGCCTGGGCATCCGCCCAGTCTGATCAGAGTCCTCGCTGTCCGCATGGATGTAGCTTAGACCCTTAGCTACCCTTTGAGCACTTAAGGAAGAGTCTAATCAAACTGGGTGGATGCCAAGGCTGATCCGAGTCTGCGCTGGGCGCACAACCACATTGTTGGTTTTCTCGCGTCGCGGCTCATTTGCTCCTTGGGAAGCTAATTCGTTCCTGTAAAAATTTGGCCTTATTGAGAAGGGAGGCAATAATGTAAATGAGGTTTGCTTCCCCTGAAAGTTTTTACAAATTCGCATTATAAAGACCAATGCCAAAGATGGGACTGAAATTACAAACAGTTTTGGAGAGCGGTAGGTACTGTCGGGCGCTATTCTTTCTGAACATATTATCACTCCTACGGAAGCCTATATGTCAAATTGTGTTTTGTGTAAGGTCCTTTAAAGTTTTGTCTTTTAAATATTTTGTTTTATGTTTTTGTGTTTGGACTTTGGGTTTGTCCATTATAGACGTAGGGTTATGATTACTTTAAGCCTACGAAATCACAACCATGATCTATTCAACTTTTAAGTCTGTTTACAGGCAGATATCACAAAAATCATACGAGGGACAGCAAGTAGATGTGAATAATACAACTTTTTCATATTAGCATAAAAATCATAATGTTCCCTTGTTCCCAGAATCCTACACCGTCTATACGTAATCGACTAGCCCATACTAGGCACTTGTGTGTTTTTAGTTTTGTGGAATGACTTGTGTATTCTGAGTTTTAACTTTTGTGTTCTGAATTTCCTATTTATTGAATGCGATTTCTGATGTAAAATTTAATTATTTAATGCTTGCGTTGCTTGTGTAAATCTCATCCTTATAATATACGACATCCTTTAAACACAAATTACTTTATACTAATTCCTATTGGTCGTTTGAAGTTGGTAAACACATTCCAAAATAGGAAAGTCAGAACGCAAAACACAAAAGTTAAAAATCAGAATACATGTCATTACACAAAACACAAAACGCAAAACGCAAAACACGCAAGTGCCTAGTATGGGTCAGTCGATTGCGTATGGCGGATGTAGGAGTCTGGGAACAAGAGAACATATGATAATTACGCAGATATGAAAAAGTTGTATTATAATTGCTGTCTGTCTTGTGAGTTCGTGATATCTGCATGAAAGCAGACTTAAATTGTTTCTTAAATTATGGTTGTGGTTACGTAGGCTTAAAGTAATCATAGCGCTACGTCTATAATGGGTCAAACCAAAACAGCAAAGTCCAAACACAAAAACATAAAACACAACATATAAAAGAAACAACACAAAAGGTCCTTACATAAAACACATTGTCACATATAGGCGTCCGTACACTCCTTATGAGATATGTGAAAAATATGAGTAACTTCTATTAATGTGATTGCGTAAGCATTCAGGGAAAACAACTCCGCATCTTTTTTTATCTATGTCCCCTTTTTCTATGGGATTAATTCTTACATGAAAAAAGGCTAGCATTTGCTCAAACAGAGGCAAATTCTTTCCTTTAAGAGTAAGCCTCTTTCTTCATCAAGGGAAGCAACTAGGAAGTCACAAATGTGTTCCCCTTTGCAAAAATGGTGGAAAAAATATGAAGGTGCTACCATACACCTTTAAATAATATAGAGCCGCGACACGACAAAACCAACAAAGTGGTTGTGCGCCCAGCCCAGACTCAGGTCAGCCTGGGTATCCGCCCAGTCTGATCAGAGTCTTCACTGTCCGCATGGAGGTAGCTTCGACTCTTAGCTACCATTTAAGCGTTTAGGGAAAACTCGGAGCAGACTTGGTTTTTCGTGTCACGGCTCATTTGATTTAAAATACGCCGTTACTATCCACTTAAGGTGGTGGTATATGGTAAATGTAAAAATCTGCATAAAACCATAAAAAAAGTAACGTAACTCCCTGAAAGTAAGCAGACTTTTTATTTTTGTTGTTCTTTACAGTTTCGAATACAAAATAGACGTACATGCTGCTTAAAAAGTGTTTTTTTAGGAAAGATCAAAGGGTAATTTTCTGCGAATAAATCTGAAAAAATGATATCGTTATTGAAAATTTACGTAGTTCTGAAGGTGCATTATTGCATAATGAAGAGCGTCCTAGCAATTATTTATTCCAACTCTTTCCCAAATTGTAATGCAGACCAGATGAAAACGGTAGCTTTTTCTCAAATGTTCAACCATGTACAAAGTAAATGTACAATGGACGCATTTATCAAATATAGGGTAGGCAAGCATACCTATGTTAACACCTACAATATAAATAATACATTACTGACATGATCAGTGGTTTGTAGATGAAATTGTTCAACCTTGTTGAAATAGTATCACCTGTGTGTTTTGACCAAAAAATTGGACACAGACTGCATCTTTTTTATCTGCTCAGCCTGATAATGTGTGGAAGAGTTTGAACAAATAATAGCTAGGACGCTCTCCATTATGCAACAAGGTACTCTAAGCACTAAATACATTTTCAACAATGATGTTATTTTTTCAGATTTATTCGCAGAAAATTACCCTTTGAACTTATAAAAACACTTTTTAACATTAATAAATGCTGCATTTTGGGATTCTAAATTATGAGAAACAACATAAAGAAGGAATCTGCTAAGTTTTGGAAAGATCAGTATTATTTTGAGTATTTTTTTTCAGTTTTTTGTCTTTGTCCCAAATCAGTGATTATCACCACCTTAAGCGGAACTCTATTTTCAAATGTACTCAACTGAACTCAATGATCCCAAAGGACCAGAAAATATAAAATGCACTATGATGATGTTCGGGGAGACGTTTTACGGTTTTACCAAATAGTGAATGGAGGCATGCACACCTGTGAAAAGAAGGCGTGGTTTCGGAAAGGTCCCCCTTGTTTGTGATACATGTAATTGTACGTGTACGTTCACTGGTATGCATAGCATACTCATGCAACATAATGTTATAATTTTCACATATATGACGCCATGGAGATCGTGTAAGGACGTCGCGAAAACGTCAAACGTAGCTGCAACGTGGTGCGTTTTGTAAACAATTGTTGGAATAAGACTGTTTTATTCATTCGGTTTTTTTTTTTTTGAAAAATAAAACAAACCACAATAATTCTTACTCATTTTTCTACTGCTAATTTAGCACTATTTGATTGGTCAAGAGCGTACAGAAAACGGCGTTTATACTTCGACAAATCCCTTGAACCGGAAATCGGTAACTACTTGGACTATTTTGTTTGCGGCAGTTTCTAAAATACTCGATATAGCTGACATTTCTAAGATCAAAATGACCGAGTTGAAATTATAAGAAATGAATTTATTTTCAAGGACTTTATAGATGTGTAAACGCCGGCGAATCACTCATAAACTGAACATAAAGCTTTATTCAGTTTGTGAGTGATTCGCCGGCGTTTACACGTCGATAAAATCCACAAAAATAAAATTCATTCCTATAATAAAGATGAAATACCACTGCCACTTCAATATTACATATAACAATGAAATCTCAATTTCAAACCCCTGGCCAGTTCTGTATCAAATTACATGAAAATGTTTTTTTTTTCAGTTGCCGACAATGCGTGTACAGATGAAACTACAGCATGTGGTATAATTTTCTTTCTTATTCTTGTTTCGTTCTGTCTTTCTTTCTTTTTCTCTTTATATGCTTTTCCTTTCTTACTTCGTTGCATCCTTGCTTCTTTGCATCCTTGCTTCTTTGCATCCTTGCTTGTTTCCTTCCTTCCTTCCTTCCTTCCTTCCTTCCTTCCTTCCTTCCTTCCTTCCTTCCTTCCTTCCTTCTATATTTTGCTTTCTTGTCGTATTTGCTTTATAGTAGGAAGTAATCTATTTCCCTTGTTTAAACGCAAAAAAAAAATAATAATAATAAAATATATATAAACAAATAAAAAAAAAATAAATACTGGTAAAAAAAATAAATAAAAAAATAAAATAAATAATACGAATCTTATAATGAAAATAAAATCTTTCACCGTTAATTTATCTTTGGAGGATAATGGGAGACTGAGGTACATTTTCCTTATGCCTTGAATTTTCGCCATTAAAATCAAGTAGACTATTCTATCCTTATCAAATTCCTATAAAATGGATGAGTCCATTTGTCAATGGAGGGGTGTCTAGTTTAATTTGTGCTTATCAATTTTATTTTATTTAAAGGAGAAATACGCATTTGTCGTGTGCAATTAGTACAGACCCTGATCAGACGCCGCTTTTGCGGCGTCTGATCAGAGTCTGCACTCCGCTTCCTCATGACCCTTTTTATTTTTGGAACGCTAGGAATTAATTGGATAATTCTGTGTTCTGTTACAGAAACAGAAGTGAAGCCAAATTGCAACCAAACCGTGCTGCCAAGGGATTCCTGTACAGGTAACTATTATAATGGCATAAAATAGTTGACATGAGCCGCAACACGACATAACCAACAAAGTGGCATGTGCGCCCAGCAAAGACTAAGAACAGCCTGGGCATCCGCCCAGTCTGATCACAGTCTTCACTGAGCTCTTAATGGATGGCTTAGGGTCAAAGCTACCTCCATACACCCAACGAAGACTCTGATCAAACCGGGTAGCTGGCCGGTTTTGAGTCTTTGCTGGGCGCGCATGCCACTTTGTTGGTTTAGTCATGTCGCGGCTCAAAGAATGTTGAAGCAACACTGACTGGACATTGTTTAAAAATTTTAAGATTGCGGTAGCCAGGGATTCCATGCTACCAAGGTACTTTATGTTTCAAGTGAGACTGAATATGCTGTGTACAACACTGTATTAATTAGGGCACAATAGTATTTTCAACAAACCATTTTCTTAGCTATAATAAAGCAGAATGTTAATAAAACGTCTTAGCCGCGACACGAGAAAACCAACAAAGTGGTTGTTCACCCAGCGCAGACTCAGATCAGCCTGGGCATTCACCCAGTCTGATCAGAGTCTTCGCTGTCCGCATTAAGGTAGCTTAGATCCTTAGCTACCCTTTAAGAGCTTAGGGAAGACTCTGGATAGACTAAGCGTATGCCCAGGCTGATCTGAGTCTGCGCTGGGCGCATAACCACTTTGTTAGTTTTCTCGTGTCGTGGCTCGTTTGTTATATGTTTATAGCACTGGTGGTGGCTGGAAAACTTGAAAAAAAAACAAACAAAAAAAAAAAACACCTTTTTCCAAGTTTTCACTAATTTGATATTTATTCAGCTAATTATACTGATTATTTTTTTTTTAAATTCTTTTGCATTGCAAAGTAGCATCTCCCTACTTTATGAATATAACTACATGTATATCAAGGCCCAGCAAAAGGATTCAGTTTCCTAGCAAAGGCACATTCAATTTGCCTTCGTACATGTACCATGGAGCCCTTGGTACCATGATACCGGATAATACTTTCAATTCCTTTTGTTTCGACCCCCATGCTCTATGAGTGCGCCGTTTTTACTAGTTCCACTTATATCTCTCTACTCATACAGAGAAGGAAAAGCGATATCGAAATGGTTTCGTCCATCCGTCCGTCTGTGCGTGGATCCGTTACTCTTTAGTCTGACTCCTAACTCCAAAAGTGATGGAAGAATTTTGTTGAAACTGTATACCATGGCAGATTTAAATTGAGAAATAGTGCAGTGTAGATCCATGCACAAGAAATTACGGTCTAATATTTACAATTATAAAGTGATTCAGACCAGGGGCCAGTTTCATGAACATATCTTAGATTTGTGCTTAAGTTACAACTTAAGTTATAACTTAAGTAAAAAAGTAAGAATGACTTAAGTTCGAACTTAAGCCGTTTCACAAATTCAACTAAGCAAAAACTTAATCTGTTTTGACCTAAGTCTTGTCTATTTTTAGGAGTCTATTTTTAGCTGTGTTTAAAGTCTGCAATATACTTTTATGTATCAAACAACATAACGACGTACCTGAAGCGGTGGTGAGGTGGATAGCGTTTTGCGCTCTAGCACAGACGGTTACGGGTTCGAATCTCCACTTTTCCCTTTCATTTTTTTGTCAGTTTGTTTTATTTTATTTTTTTTAGATTTATTTACGGTACTTTAATTTAATATGGTACGGCTTTGAATGTGTTCCCTAATTTTTATGCATCCTAAAGTTAAAGCGAGTATAAAAGTTTCCTTACGCGCATGTCGTTATCGAAAACTACATGTAAGTTTCAAGTTTCTCCAACCCTTTGGGGATGGTCGTGGTCGGAAGATGATGCTGGGTAACTTTCAGTGCTGGGGCGTCCTACTAATATGGATAATAGTGGGGCAAGGGCCAACTGTGTTTGCAGTAGGTGCGGGCGGGCATTGTTTGGACATTTTTGCTCTCTCCTATCTCTTTTCCTTCTCCCTCTCTCTGAGAGACGGTTCGATATAGACTTAAATACTGTCTCTAAGAGCCGTTAAACCAAAAACGATCAACCAACTAAATCTCCAATCGTTTATGCCTCGTTCAGTTGCGGCAGACACAGTAAGTGCGGAAGTGATAGAGTTGCCTGATCGAAAACTTGATCAATGGAAAAAAAAATGTTTAGAACTGCTGAGATCTTTAGCCGTTATCAGCAGTGTGTACAATGGTCAGTGCCCAAAAGTAGGGTCCTTCTTTCAGTTCACCAGATAAGAAGGGGAAAGCACGGATAATTTAGGGATAATTTTTAATATTTCTCCATAAAAAAAACAACATACGTTTTGACCCCTCATTAGAACCGTGTTACCGAGACGGTTCTTATAAGGGTCACAGCATATGTTTTCCTTCATGAATAATGAAAAATATCTCAGAATCATCCATGTTACCCCTTCTTATCTGGAGCACTGCTCTTGCTTCCTAAATAAAAGTCGACTATTTAGTGAATATACCTACAGCGGATAGGCACTTCCTCACTTCACCTAACTCTTGTATACCACCGAAACATAGCTACAGGAGAATTTTGTGGGACTTTGGCATTTCCCACTCTCATCATTGCTGAATTCCTCGATCTAAAATATGCACCTTTATGTAGGCACGCACGTACAAAAACATTTACGCACGAATGATCATGCAGACCATCCACAAACTCGCACATAAGTATGACAAAGATACCACGAAACTTTCGACATTTGGACGTCCCAAAGTTAGAGCAAGGACCTGCTACTTTTGCAGTAGGTGCAGTATTTGAGTAAAATCTGTCTTAACGGGGTCATTGAGGTAGAAACAATCAACTAGTCGCAAGTAAGGCGTCACTCTACATGGAACCTGCGTGCAGGTTTAGTTTATAATTTCTTCTTATCGATAGAAAGAGGGACAAACATACAAAACACACACACAAATGTGAACTAGCCTTACTTTTGACTGGAAATATGAATATAAAGCATGAACTATTCGTTGGAAATTTTCCCTTTCGCCATTACTAGTATTCATGCATTTTCAAACGCACATACACACATATACATGAAAATTAGCACATACATACATTGCGTGCAGGCGTGCACTTAACATGCACATACACGCAAATGCACGCTTGTTGGAATCCAAAAACACACACACACACACACGAGCGCACGCGCACACCGACACACACATTGCATGACTGACAGGCGCAGAAAGACGGAGATAATATTTCGATAGCTGTTTTCCCATGAGCAAAGATAAAACATACAGACACACACTTTCTTTCAGCTCTCCCTTTTCTCTCTCTAATGTTTGATTCTGATTTTATTTAACTATGTAACTTGAGAGTCAAGTGTTTCCGATTGTCTTCAGGTGTAATGAATATAGAAAAGGGGACTATATGATGGAGTACGATCACATGATAAGGTCATTTTCATTCGCTGATGCTTTTACGCTACCAACATCCCCAAACCACAACCGTTCCAGAGAGAGAAGAAGAGAGAGAGATGATAATGATAATGATGATGTATTTTAATTGATTATTTTATAAAAAGAGACACACATCAGTGTGTATACAAATGCGTTCGTATAAGGCTTTCATAAACTTATCGGCCGTGTCGTGAGAAGACGTCCTGAATGTACAGGCCTGTGCCACCATGTACATACCGTTTTACCTGGTAAGCACTCAGTGCCGCAAGGAATGGGTCCTGTCCTAGCCCTGTCTTCACCACCTTAAGAAGTACTCGTCTATATGAATCATGTAAACAGTTTAAGTAGCTTTGGTTCAGCTGTGGCAGAGCTGTGAATTTACACGGAAATGGCCACAATCACAGAACATAGGGTTCGGAGCAAAAACAGAAGAAGACTGAAGGAGGACGAAATCAAACCCTATCATGTACAGTGTCTACTAAATGAACAAAGAGAAATCGGAACAGAAACTACATATTGGACGTGCAGTAGCAAAATTGCTTGTGTTCCGAACCGCTTATAGGTTACAATACAACATAAAATACAAGTAAAAATTCGAATCGCATAACGAATGAACAAAACAGTCTTCATTAATAAACGCATTTTTTGGTAAATCCTGAATTATGACAGCCTATCATCAGCATATCTACCTTACACATTTTAAGTTAGAACTTAAGTCACCTCGCTGGTTGACTTAAGTTTATAGCAAAATATAAGCAAAGAGTTTCAACTAAGATTTTTTGTGAAACCACGTAAGTATGCACTTTTGACTTAAGTTATAACTTAAGTCAAAAGTTCTTGCTTAGATCGTTTGTGAAACTGGCCCCAGATCTCTGACCGTACTTGGGGCAATCAAGAAAACGTCATACATTAACGATGAAGTGGTTTGTACGTACTTCCATAACCTTTTACGGAGTTATTTTTCTTCCTTTCGTTTTTGCAGTAAACATAATACATGTAGAGCCGCGACATGACAAAATCAACAAAAAGGCATGTGCGCCCAGCGAAAACTCAGATCATCCTGGACAGCCGCCAAGTCTGATCAGAGTTTTTGCTGTGTGCTTAAAGAGTAGCTAAAGGTCCATGCGGACAGCGAATACTATGATCAGACTGGGCGAATGCCAAGGCTGATCTGAGTCTTCGCGTGGCGCACATGCCACTTTGTTTGTTCTGTAATGTCGCGTCTCAAAATCTAATTGATTTGCCTTGGTCGAGTCGGGTAACTTCGGACAGCGGGTAAATTCCGACATACCATTACAAACAGTGAAAATCCAGATGAGACGGCTCATAATGAGCCGTCTAATCAGGATTTTCACTGTTTGCCCAGTAAAAATTTTATTTTAATCCCAAACGAGTGACATATAAAGAAAACAATGTCACTGACCGAATTTACCTGCTGACTTGACCCTACTTATATTTTTATAGAAACGTTCAGCTGCATCCGGGAATTAGATAACCTTGACTCCGCTCTGTTGTCTATAAATTTAACGTGGTACAGAAGGAACCATATACATGCACTGGATTTCGACACTTATATTGGCAGCGGTACCATGGAGAACCCCGTTGGACAACAAATGTTAGCGAGCTATATTCCGCCTGGGGATACAGAAGATCTTTGTGGCAAAGATTTGGCTGACCCAAATACCGAAAACAGTGCAGACTCATATGAAATTGCCCTTCCTGTTGCTTTTTCATCAAGTTTGATCTGTGGAGTGAATGTGGTGAGTTGGGTAAAGTCAGGTAAATTCGGACAGCAGGTAAATTTGGACAGTGACATTATTTCCTTTTTATGTCAGTTGTTTGGAAATAAAAAAAAATAACTGGGCAAACAGTGAAAATCCTGATGAGACGGCTCATGATGAGCCGTCTCATCTGGATTTTCACTGTTTTCAATGGTATGTCCGAATTTAACCGCTGTCCAGAGTTACCCGACTCCACCCTATTTGTTTTTAATTTTATTTATTTTATTTCATTTATTCGTTTTATTTTATTTTTATGGTTTACCCGCAAGATTGGTAAATGAAAACGGGGGCACTTCTCTTGCTAGAAATGTACTACGCTCTCCTTAAATATAGCCAGGAGAGGACTTTCGAATTTCAAGCCAGTCACTGGGGTAACAACGGATATTGGCTGACAGACTTGAGCCGCAACACGACCGAAACCAACAAAGTGAGCCCAGCGAAGGCTCAAATCGGCCTGGGTATCCACCTATTCTAATCAGAGTATTCGCTGTCGGCACGGATGTACCTAAGACCCCTAGTTACTCTTAGAGCGAGAAAAGACTCTGATCAGCCTGGGTGGAAGCCCGGGCTGATCTAAGTCTTCACAATGGGCGCACGCGCCACTTTGTTGGATTTGTCGAGTCGGGACTCGTATGACTGGCGTGTCATTATTGCTGATAGATAGCATTAAAATACCGAACTATTGCATACGGAACTGTTGGGTAGGCATATCATACATTGTTTGATATTACGTCACCAGGTCATGTGTTTTGCTAGATTGGTCCATTTAAAGTTGTACATTTCAGTCTAGTGTCTCGATTTTGCTCTTCACCCTGACAGTTTAGTTTAAGGAAATCTCCCCATCGGACCACACAATAGCTAATGACCTCATTGAACATCCCACCGTCTTTAACTTTAATAGACACCAAATGCCAAATCAAAGACGTTTACTCCTACTTAGAGTGACATGTTTCTTCAAGTTTACTGAATCCCCCTTTCTCCGTGGAGGCTGGTTTATCTCGCCAGAAATGGATAACCTATCTCCATAGATAAGTTGTTCCTTCTTTAGCTTAGTGTAGTTTATACAATCTCTTGTTACCTTCTTTTCCGCTTAATGTTTACTGTTTTACATGATTTTTCTACAAGCTTATACCTTTGTCTAAACATACTATATGTGATCTTGAGGTTTACGCACGAATTCATCTCTAGGGATACAGATTTACAAACGTCGACAGACTTCCTTCTGAATCCCTTTGTATAAACGTATGTTCTGTTAACCATTGTCTGTACATATGTGTATGATGTTTATACAAATAATTTAAGGAATGAATTTCATTTTTCTGAGGTTTATCGAAGTGTAAACTACATTGGGTCACGTGCAAAGTGAATGAACCCCGAAGGGGTTCATGTAAACTTTGCTAGTGACCCAATGTAGTTTACATTTCAATAAATCTCAGAAAAATTAAGCTCATTGCTTATATTTACATTCATTTCAATTAAATCTTTCATGAAAAATCTTATATAAGCGCTAAAATTGAAGCAGTAAAACATGTAAACGCAGTTTTTCTGCTAACAGCAGAACGGCATACATGACGTCATGACGTTGCTGGCGTCCAATCAGGTTGTACAGAGCCATTGCTTATCTTTACGTCACTGACGTCGCGTGTCTCATTGTAATTATTGGAATGTAAACTACATTACGTTCCATCGGTTTACTATAGGGCTTTTCAGTAAATACACCAAGTATGTAAATATTAAAGTTTAAACTAAAGTTGTACATGTATCGGATCTAGGTCATGGCGCGCCATGGTTACTCTTTAATGACCTGACAGCATGGTTTTGTTTAAAAAACACTTTTGTTGAAGAAAACATTTTAATATCACATGTAATAGTAATGTTAGACCCAATTAAGATTATAGCTACAAAACTAAATATCAATATATTGGTTTGGTTTGCTTTCATGTATATGTTGTTTTCGCCTGTTATTTTCACGAAGGAATACAGATAAGTAAACAAATAGGCGTATTGATTTTAATCCTCTGGATGATAGTGGTATTCATATACAATGTAAGCAGCCAATCTTCAAAGAATATGACGTCATCCAGACAATGCTGGCCTGTTGACGTGCGTATTCGGCGTACTAACCCGAGTAATCCTTCGCGATTTTCTCAGTTTTACCGGGATTACCTGGTATTTAGGTGTTCTCGGAGCCCGATATGCAACCCTCGTAATGTTAGTTATTCGAGCAAAAAAAAAAAAAAAAAAAAAAGAAGACAGAAAACAAAATCTTGTTAATATTCAGCTTATAAATTA
This sequence comes from Ctena decussata, assembly GCA_963989385.1. Taxonomy (NCBI): domain Eukaryota; kingdom Metazoa; phylum Mollusca; class Bivalvia; order Lucinida; family Lucinidae; genus Ctena; species Ctena decussata. The sequence continues at coordinate 37,152,564 of OZ022515.1, forward strand.
TACTGTTTTAATAAATTGAGAATATAATTGATACTTTTTTAATAAATTGACAATATAGTTTATACTTTTTTAATAAATTGACAAAACTCCATACGGAGCTTTCTCTTTCCATAAAAGTACCCCAAGTATATAAATCAGTTGTGCGTAATTCGGCTATTATGCCTCAGTCACACACACATATACGGATTCTGCGGATGCTACGGATGGCCCGTCCGTATCTATTCGTATCTATCCATTTAATCCGTAATGGATCCGTATCGCATCCGCAGAGTCCGTTTCTGTCCGTATCATATCCGCAGGGTCCGCAGGATCCGCGTCGAAATTTTGAAAAGGTTCAAAATTCGGGCGCGGATGAGTAAACCGTAAAGGTCCGTAACTGAACGAATTTATCTACATCTATCCGTATCAAATCCGTGTCTCATCCGTATCTATTCCGTATCTTATCCGTAACTGAACCCATCATTCCGCAGTCCCAAGTTGAAAGCTGATACGGTTTCATACGGATCTTTACCTTTAGCTACGGGAGTTATGGGTCATGTCAGGGTCATTGATGAGGCTCTAGTAATCGTAACCTCGAAGTATGGCCCATGCTCCTGCTCTCGAATGTGTTTAGTGTCCTGTGCTCATGAAGGATTAGATTTTTATCTAAATTTGTATACCTGGATCCAAACTATAAATTGGGTAAAGGTAAAGGTTTCCTATAGCCTAATGACCGTAGGGGCGGTGGCTTGGGCGGGGGGGGGGGGGGGGCGGGGGGGGGGGGGTAGGTGGTTAGGGCATAGGGAACTTAATGCTTCAATATGGCGGAAACTACCGATAGCGACTTACGGGTTTATCCGAGGGCTTACCTGTTCAAATAATGTCGAGTGTTATATGCAATTACATAGAAATATAATATAAAATGTGAAATTAAATACATATATGATACTACGACAATTTTTTATAAGTTATGATCATAAACTTCAGTCTTTGTCCGTTAATATGGTATAAAAATATACAAATTAACTTCGTGTTTTGATACTTCCATCGGCTTTTGAAGTTTGAAGCTTCAGTCACATGAAATTATATAAGAATAATGTCGAAAATGCCTCAGAAGCTATGTTCAGCCTAAAATTTGAAAATGATCGGATTTTCTATAAAACTTTTATAAGTTATCACCACTGAGAGATTTTTATAAGGTTTACATTGATGTAATTCATTATAAAATAAGTATACTATAAGTTTCTTCCATCGATCTCTAAACATACAGAAAATCGCGTTTCGAAACAACCTCGCTCATAATAGTTTCAAATAGTTTAAGTCCAAATCCGCCTATATTGCTCAAAGGCTTAACACTTCATTTCTTGGTATTCGTGTTTTGTTTATGTATTTATATATGTGCTTTTATGATCTAACTAAGAAAGGAAGAATATTCATATTGTCTTATTAAGAAAGAAAGAATGAAAGAAAGAATAAACGAATGAACACAAGAAAGGAAAAAAGAGAAATAAGTCACGTAACTTCTACACGTGACCATCAAAAATGAACAGACAGTTAATCGACTACTTGTAGTTTTAAAAATCCCTTTATAAGCTAAAAAAAAAAAACTTTGCAAACCAATTACATATTTTTTGGTAATGTTCGATCAGTCTATTAATTATTATCATAATTGCTAATGTTTGTTCTAACATTTTTGATTGAAATTTATTTGAGTGTGGTGGGGCGTTTTTATCAAAGAAACCGAAATATGTTTTGTGTATCCCAGGGTAGAATCTTAAAATCCATAGAATTATATTTTTGACTGGCAGATTTGCTCATTCATAATCAGGAGACACGAAGATACATACACTGTTTTGCTCTCTTAAGATATTACTGTCGAAAAAAAAATAATGTAAGAAACTAAATATTGGTGAAGATTTTCGCGTAACCGTGGTAGTGTAAGGATTAATCGCTATGGGAAAAAATTGCTATGAAACATTTTTCTTGCAACGCTATAAATTATCTTTATTAGTAATATTTCTGTTCATAATGCAAGTTTGTCACTTTAATTATATGACTGTTTTAGTGAAGCTAGCAAGGAATATTGAAAGACATTTTTGTGATTTTTTTTGTATTTTTGCTATAATATGAGTACTTACGATAATAAACCTGTGCACCTGCGGACACTTATCAGCCTCTGATATGTTCAAACTGATAAGACCGAACAATGTCTGATCAGTTTGTGCAACCTGATCGGAATTTGTTGACAATATACAGTACAATTAACATACTTATAATTACACGAGGATTAATCGATTATCGATCATAAAATCCGATATAACCTCTAAACTGTTTTCGTTATTGTCAAACCGTTAAAGTCATCATGACTTGAACAAAAATAAGTGCAAAAAATATAAAGCTGCAATAGTCAATTTGTGGAATTAATTATGTGTGCAAACTGACAAAGACCAACTTATGCACTTGCAAAACACTGGTCTGAGTTTATGATCAGTTAATAATTTGTCAATTTTAGTTGAATATGAGTTTGTACAAAACCTTACCCGTGTTTCTGCACAAACCAAACTGATCCGAATTTCTGTTCAAAATATTTTGAATATTTGTTATCAAATCAGGCTGTGACTGTGCGAAAACCATTTAAAATTATCATGTGAAAATTAAATTGAGATAGAATTAAATGCAGTAAGAAATACGGAAAGAACAGTTGAAAGCTGCAAGGCACTGGTCAGCGTTCCGCCCATGGACAGGTCACTTTCTTTTCTGCTCAATGTTCAAAAGTTTCCTCATATGAGCCGCAATACGATAAGACGAACAAATTGGAATGTGCGCCCAGCGAAGACGCAGATCAGCCTGGACAGTCACCCGGTCTGAGCAGAGTCTGAACTTGCGTTTAAAGGGTAGCTAAGACTCTAAGCTACCTCCATGCCGATAGCGAACCCTGTGATCGGATTAGGCGGATGCCCAGGCTGATCTAAGACCTCGCTGGGCGTACGTGCACCTTTGTCGCGGCTCATTTAATTGTTTGCTAAAGACATCAACTGAGTAGTCGCTGTCGGTCGGAAGGTGTGAAAATACAGTTGGTCACACGTCTTGTCAAAACAATGCAATTTCAAAATTAACACCTGCTAACGGCAATGAAGGTCAGAAATGGATATTTAATCCGAACGTTATTCTTGTGATTATTTTTGTATGAAACAGTAATTTCAGTCGCGTCGCAACAAAATCAACGCAGTGCCATAGCGCCCTGCCAAGACTCAGATCAGCCTTGGCAGCCGCCCAGACTAATCAGAATCTTCGCTGTGCGCTTATAGGACAGGCAATAGTCTAAGCTACCTCTATGCGGACAGCGAAGGCCCAGATCAGATGGGCGAACGCACACGCTATTCTGAGTGTTCGCAGGGCGCACATGCCATTTTTTTTTTGCCGTGGTATGGCTCATTAGTTTATTTACTTTTGTTCGCAGAAAAACAAAGAAAGTCAGACAAATCTTAAATTTCTTATTGTTTTAAATAGCGCAGCTTAGTTACATGCCGAAAGACACAGTTTACATAAAACTTTTAAACAGTTTTGTCAAAACAGAAAATCAAGAGAGAATGTTATCGTTCCTGTTGAGTAGTGTTTTAACGTCCCAGTAATAAAATTTAGTCGTCGAGATGTTGCCTCTGAATTTGTGGGACTGCAAGTATTGCTCGGCCTGCGATAAATGACACCCAGGACTAGCAGCTCTGTCGCAGAAGCTACAGGCAGCCAGTCTATTTCGCGAGCCCCGATGGGCGGGGTAAAAGGAAAAAAAAAAAGATATGAGAAAAACTATGTGGGTGGATGGGTATCTGTATCAGGCTTAATCTTTCCATAAAGATGAGACCGTCAAAGGGATAGAAATATCATAATTTCATTATTATAAGTAATTTTATGTTTTTTGTTGTCAGAAACTAAAACAAACCGCTGTCAAAAACTGACCAATAATCAGATTTATTTTCTCGCCAATTCTTACGAAATTTGACCTAAATATCAGAGAGAGGGAAAAAAACGAGACTTATTAAAACGAGACGGAGCAACTGAAAAAGTAAATTGATTTGATCTGAGAAAAAGAAAATGAAAATCCACATTGTTAAAAATTAAAAATGTTTCCATCCAGCGCTTTCGTATTGTTAACGCAGTGATGACAAAACCGGCTTCAGAGAAGTTCAACACCTGTCCTGGGATATGGACATCGATATGACATTCCAAATATCGATTAATGCTTATCGCTCCCCGGGTCTAAGGGAAATAACTGCATTCACATTAATACTCTCTCCAGGTAACAGGTAACCGATTACACTACTCAGCCCGAATTGAAGACATAAGCTCCAGATGGTCAATGTATCTTGGGCATTGCATATGAAAGGCGAAGCCCATCTCTCTCCTTTCGCTGGCTTGTCCTTCCCTGATTTGAAAAAAGTACCCATTTACTGCTTGGTTGACATAGATATTATTCAGTCGGCAGTTGATAAAGTAGATACTATTCTAATCCTTCAAGAACACTGCACACATTCGAAGGAAGGTACTGGACTATACTTCGAGAATTCGGCTACTCAAACCGTATCAGTGACCCCGATATGATTTGGTTACGAAAACCAGAGAAAGCATAATGTAATTTCTTAATTTTGATGAGGCAGTAAATTCAAAGACTGATTTGTACCATAAAAGATCTAAAGGGAAAAAAGCAATAATCTAAACTATAAAATTCTAAACCAATCAAAAATTTCTGATTTCTCAGAATATTTTCTTGACCTCAAAGGAAAAATTATATATAATGATGACATACGGGGAGACGTTTTACGGTCGCCGCACGGCACGACAACAGTGGCACTGAAGTAAAATAGAAATCTAAAAGAGTCCATTCAAGAGCACAGAACACATTCGAAAGAAGGAAGATGGGCCACCTTCGAAGTTTCGGCTACTCAAGCCTGACCAGTGGCTATTTATTGCTTCATTTCACTATTAAACTTTGTCCTATATTGGACAACAATGTAATTGGAATTAATAAAAGAATTACTTTGTCCTATATTGGACAACTAATTCGAATTGATAAAAGTCAAATAAGTTTATGAAATGATGGCCCTACTTTAGCCATTGACAAGTTCATGAAAAGATGACCCCACTGTTACAAATAAGAAACATAACATCTTCCCATAACTGCACCATACGTCACTGCCATTGCACCGACCCGGCCTCTCTGTTGTAGTAGTCCTTGAGATACAGTCTCTGTCTCTTTGCCCCCATACTGGTGTTGTTGCCGTACAGCCGCCTCTCCAAACCATCCTGTAGGTATCTGTCAGTATTGAACGCAACATTTTTGTATTGAAACGTTACTGTAGAAAACGGTCCGTTACAGTACGCCGAACGAGACCGTAACTTCCGTAACTAAAGGTACCGATCCGCTTGAAACCGTATCGGTCCTTAACTTGGAGTGGGACTGCGGAATGATAGGTTCAATAACGGATAAGATACGGAATAGATACGTATGCGACACGGATAGATACAGATAAATGCGAATATATGCGTTTAGTAACGCACCATTACGGTTTACTCATCCGCGCCCGAATTTTGAAACTTTTCAAAATTTTAACGCGGATCCTGCGGACTCTGCGGATATGATACGGACAGTTACGGACTCTGCGGATCTGATACGGATCCTTTGCGGATAAAACGGATAGATACGGGCGGACCACCCGTAGTATCCGCACAATCCGTATGTGTGTGTGTGACTGGAGCATACAAGGAGTAGACACAGATGTGGACGTCGCAGTTAATCTTTTCTATTCTTCTATCCGCTAGGCATGCGCAACAGTCCGCATCTGAAGGTATTTATCCGCATCTAAAGGTTACAGAAGGTAACGGAAGCTTAGTAGTTCGTACCTATCCGTATCCATACGCATCTATTGGTAACTATATCCGTAAATTCATTAAATAAAATTAGGCCACGCCCACAAATTCTGCGGATAAACTAAGGAATTTATCCGCAACTATCCGCCCTATCCGTAATGTGTGTGTGTGACTGGGGCTTTACATAGTCTTTTTATTTCTCTTCTGAAAAAGTACTAAATTTTGAGGGGATTTTTTTGGAAAGAAAGAATCTCCAAAGTTGTAACCAAAGAAATACAGATATATGAGCCGCGACACGACAAAACCAACAAAGTGGTATATGTACCCCGTGAAGACTCAGATCAGCCTGTGCATCCGCCCAGTCTGATCAGAGTCTTCACTGTCCGCTTGGATCTAGGTTACACACTTAGCTACCCTTTTAGTGCAAAGCGAAGACTCTTTTCAGATCGGGCGGAAGCCCAGGATGTATGGATAGATGAGTTTGCGTTTGCGCACATGCCACTTTTTTTGGTTTTCTCGTTTCGCGGCTCATATTGTAAATTGCATATTGCCCCTGATTCGAAAGATGAACAATATAATGTTGTGTTTTAGTAATCTAACAGATATTATGTTAATCCTCATATGTCATGTTTATATGACTTGAGTGCAATAACGCTATTGTCTGTCTGTCTATCAGTAGAAATGTTTTGAAAAGTAACTCGACTGAACAAATAGTCATGTTTTCTATTTCTTTTTTTACTTTATTTATTTATTTATTTATTTATTTATTCATTTATATCTTATTTGGAGGGAAGGGGGGGGGGGGTGCTGAGGGTATGGAGAAGAGATATTAACTCCCCACCCCCAATTCCCTTTATTAAGAAATTTTCATGGATAACTTTCCACGCCACTCTTTAAAAATCGATAATCGATATTCGCGAATCGAGTAGGTACGAGATATGGGCAAGTCATATTTTTCTTCTAATTTTATTTTTCCTTATATTCAAATCTATTTTTCCGTGTTCATTTTGAAAACCACATTAAATTGCGAACAGCCTGATATATATTTTGAAAAAAAAATGCATAACAAATACCGCGGTCATTTTTTAGTTTAAATTGACTACCCTCAAAATGTATAGAATATATAGTAATCATGATTTTTTTACTGCGTTGATCAAAGTTTTTGCCCGCATATGTCTCTTTTCCATAAAATGATGATTTTCCGTGTTCATTCCGAAAACTACAATTATTCAGCATTTCATTGATAGAATTTTGATTTAAACAGGAAGTAAAACAATGCGGTCATTTTTACTTTTTAATCAGCACCTCTATTTTCTATGCTGGCCGCAAATATCCAACAGAATTCACACATTACTCCAGGTGGCGTAGAAAGTTGCGGACGGTTGCTTCAGTTCTCATAACGATGGTCTGTAGGAGGCTCAGCGGAACGATTCCATTATTTATGGAGACTGTAACCAAATTCTTTTTTTATTTTCTGTTCAGGATATAGTTGAAGGGTCTATGGGGTTTGCCTTCAAAATCTATGACAACGACGGAACATCAGATAATCTTGATCGGGATGGTGACCTTGTTATCTATGGGAAGTGTTTCTATGACGATACTCCGCGTACAATTTCCCAAACTGTGGTGTTCAAGTAAGACTTTCAGAGCTCTAGATAAGAGGGGTATTTGATCATAGTTGAGTGATAATTTTTTTTATTTCTCATTTAAAATATATGTTGTGACCCCTCATCTGAACCGTCTCATCGAGACGGTTCAGATGAGGGGTCACAACATATGTTTTAATGCAGAATTAACAAAACTTATCCCTGGTTATCACCAAATACTCGCTCTTATCTAGGGCTCTGCAGTAAGTACTTGCTTTCAAGATATATCAAGCCGGTGCCGCACTGAAGAAAAGGTCACCCGGTTTGTTAGATCAGCAAAGACGGTGACAGATTAAGATCAGCATGCGCATTAGAGCAAGCTGATCAGAATCTTTGCAATGCCCAGTATAGAATCCTTTTGGTCTAAAGATTTTTACGAGCACGAAAGACTGGTCGGACTGTGCGATTGTACTAGTCCTTAATATGGAAACCAAAAGTCGCTTAAAAATCGATTTGGCTGCAAGGTTTCTTTGTCTCATCTGAAAGCTAATAATCTGCAGATTCCAATTCTGTTTGTCTTCCGCTTATACATGTGTCCGTTCGCATTTTAGACGACCGGGAACAGACCCACCCTCCTGCCAGCATAAGCGATTATGTCACCCGTAAAATTGACACCATAGAAGGGCAGATATATGAAAACATTGTGCATCTATTTGATAAACGCATGAAATGTGGCACAATGCTACAAAATGCTACACAAAATTGTTCTAAGCATTTTAAAGGTGGGTGCAAAGCTAAACACGCTTGTACATGGTGGCCATCTTGGATTTCAAAAGAGCCGCTTCTGAAAATACATTTTTATGGCAAGCAAAATTAACGACTATCCGAAAAGTCAGTTTTATATTACTGTACAGGTTTATTTTAAGTTTCAACAAGACGTACTTTTAGATTTGTTAGCTATTTCAGCATTTGTGATCTATGCTACTTGGCGTAGACATGACACTGATCTTGCCTGTTTTATAGGAGTGTCGTGAATGATTTTGTCTCTCCACATGGGGGTCAAAACTTGTCATTGTTTCTACAGTAAAGAATACAAGTTTACAGGAAAGCAACAGCAATCGTTTTAGTTGTTTCCTTTTTATTTGTATAATTCATCACATGCCTAGCTATATTAGATACACGGATCCATCCATCCATCCATCCATCCATCCATCCATCCATCTTTGTCCACCCGTGCATCCACTATATAAGCAAATGTAGGCCACTATAATGTACATCTCATCTCGGTTACTTATAATGTGACCCAGGCTTTGTTAAGTGGATAGGACCCTATTTAGAGGGATTTCCCCACTCTAAGATGGCCCCCTAATATCTAAATGCGCCTTGTGTTATTCGGCGTTTCGATATGGTTTTCTCTTCCAAAACAATACCTAAAAACCTAGATCCGTCTTATGAGACGGATCTAGATTTTTTTAATTGTTTTCGAATGGAAAATCCAACAGGAGTAGGATCTCTGCAATGTCGATTGTCAACCGACAAATTGGTGACGTCGACCTGCTGAGGTTTTACTTTTATTCCTGATCCTTGCAGTGGCTTTTCTCAGCCGACCGTCATGGCAACCTGAGAACGATCTCTGACTTTGTCTATTGTCGATGGAGCAATTTGTGACGTCGACTTGTTGAGAAATTATAATTATTTCTCTCTCTTGCAGTGACTTTTCTCACCCGATAGCCGGACCGCGTGGCGCAATCGGTAGGGCACCTGACTCATAAGTCAGAGGTCCTGGGTTCGATACCAGGTCTGGCCACATACTTTCGTTTCTCCTTCCGCTGTTTCAAGAAGGACAGTTGTCAGTTACTGGCGAAAGCATGTGCACTTAGTGCTGGTTAACCGCTTAGGAGGTCTAAGCCTGCCCAGGAATAGTGTGGTTAGGTTAACTGACCGCCCCGACATGACCATAGCTGTTTACCGTGGACGTAAAGCGACAAAATTTTAATGAATCAATCAATCTCCCCAGATATTCATGCCACCTAGAGTGCGGTCTCTGTCCTGTCGATTGTCAACCGAACAGTTAGTGACTCCGACTTGTTCAGATTTGAGCCTCGAAACGAGAAAACCAACCGCTTAGGGCTTAAAAAATAGCTAAGGGTCTGATCTACCGCCATGCGGACAGCGAAGACTCTGATCAGACTGGGCGGATGCCTAGGCTGATCTGAGTCTGCGCTGGGCGCACAACCACTTTGTTGGTTTTCTCGCGTCGCGGCTCATTTGATTTGATTTCTGTCCCTTGCAGTGACTTTTCTCAGCCGACAAACATGCCAGTCAGAATACGATCGTTGGAATTGTCGATTGTCGACCAACCAGATGGTGACCACGCGGAAATATTGACGATCGTGCCTAGAATATGACCAAAAGCAACAGGCCAGTCGGTGACGTCGACTTGTTGAGATTTTACTTTTAATTAGGTCTCTTGCAGTGACTTTTATCAGCCGACAAGGATGCCACCAAGACAACGATCATTGACACTGTCGATTGTCAACCGACCGACCAGTCAGTGACGACGACTTGTTGATATTCGATAATTGAGCCGCGACACGACAAAACCAACAAAGTGGTTGAGCGCCCAGCGCAGACTCAGAACAGTCTGGGCATCCGCCCAGTCTGAGCAGAGTCTTTTCTAAGTGCTTATAGAGTAGCTAAGGATCTAAGCAGCCTTTATGCGGACAGCGAAGACTCTGATCAGACTGGGCGGATGCCCAGGCTGATCTGAGTCTGTGCTGGGCGCACAACCACTTTGTTGGTTTTGTCATGTCGCGGCTGATATCATTTCGGTCTCTTTCAGTGACTTTTCGCAGCCGACAAACATGCCAGTCAGAATACGATCGTTGGAATTGTCGATTGTCGACCAACCAGATGGTGACCACGCGGAAATATTGACGATCGTGCCTTGATTACGACCATAAGCAACAGGGCAGTTGGTGACATCGACTGGTTAAGATTTTACTTTTAATTATGTCTCTCGCATTGTCTTTTCTCAGCCGACAGTCATGTCACCAAGACAACGATCATTGACATTGTCGATTGTCAACCGACCAGTTAGTGACGACAACTTGCTGATATTTGATTTGATTTCTGTCTGTTGCAGTGACTTTTCTCAGCCGACAAGAATGCCAGTCAGAATGCGATCGTTGGAATTGTCGATTGTCGACCGACCAGATGGTGACAACGCGGAAATACTGACGATCGTGCCGATTGGGCGGGGCTACTATTTGCTTGTGTCATTTGATCCGGGATTGCCCTTCAATGGTAAGAGCCAAGCGGGCACACAACTTTGAAACAGCATTGGAATAACACTGATTCTACATAATGACATCGATTCAACATTGTTTCAAATAGTATTTTATTTAGTACAAGCTACATGGTTACAAAACAGTACAATATAATATGAAAATAGCCACTGCCTATAGGCGTGCACATCGCTCTTCATAGTGTGTGGGTGGTATCGTCAAACCTCTCTATGGCTGCTATCAAAACTCTAAAGTTTCGGACAAAAATGTGTGGTCGAAGTGTCTACCTTGATCTGACTAGATCAAATAGATTCAATTTTACAACGCATGTCGTATGAAATTCGTAATAAAACTATTGCAACTAAACAGCTGCGAACTCCGCTCGGGAAACGGGCTATAATTTGTTTTCACTTTCTTCTCTGCGGCCCTTTCTGTTTTCTTTAAATTTCATCCAACGCTCAGCCTCATTGCATTTTGTGAACAGACCATGCAGTGATCTACTCATAAAAGCGGTTAACGTTGACACAATCTTGACTTTCTCAAACCGAGCGTTTGACATTACGTAACGTAGCGACCGTGAGAAAGACTGTGCAACCTCTATTATTGTTTTGTCGCTTTCTACGCTCGTATTGATACCAGTCTAATTTGGAAAATAACTTCCGTTTTGGTGTCGCTACGAAAGAAATTCCATTGAAAGTAATGTACTTCTAGGTAAAACTATGCCTTATCAATAATTATACCATAGAGCTCCCGCTCTTTCAAAGTACAGTGCTTTGAATTTGCTGGCGCTACGCGCCTTCAAAGCGAGTGCTCGTTACAATATGGTACATATGACGGTCATCTCCCGTGAAAGTCATCTTGATGCAACGTTATGTGCCTATTTGACTAGAATTTCAAAATAGAGCTGCGACACAAAACAAAGTGGTATGTGCGCCAACGAAGACTCAGATCAGCCTGGGCATCCGCCCAGTCTGATCAGAGTCTTTTCTGTCCGCATGGAGTTAGTTTAGATTCTTAGCTACTCTTTAAGCGCACAACGAAGATTCTGATCAGCCTGGGCGGGCGCCCAGGCTGATCTAAATCTTCGCTGGGCGAACATGTCACTTTGTAGCTTTTGTCGTGTCGAGCTCATATAATATCAGTGTACAATATTCATTCTGTTATCAGACGGGAGTTTGTTCTTCAAACATTATTGCGCTCAAAGGGTATATAAGGGTCTAAGCCACCCCCACGCGGACAGCGAAGTCTCTGATCAGATTGGGCGGGTGCCCAGGCTGATCTGAGTCTGCGCTGGATGCACAACCACTTTGTTGGCCTTCTCGTTTCGCCGCTCATATATTACATTGTTGGTTGGTTGTTATGGGTTTAACGTCCCTTTCAGACAGTATTTCAGTCTATATCGATTCTTTCTCAGAGAAAGAGAGAAAGAAAAATATTTCGCGAGAGCAAAAATATCCAAAAAGCCTCCACCAACACCTACTGGAAGCACAGTTGGCCCTTACCCTTCTATTAATCAAGTTAGTAAGAAGCCCAGCACAGTAAGTTACCCAGCATCATGGCGCGACCGACCAGCTACTCTATATTGACCAGACTAAATGTCTTCAACTTTGAGCTATAAGTTTTGCTGCTATTTAACAACTGTTTGTATGATTGGTTTAATCTATATTGTCCTAATATATACTGAACAAAACTGAAAACGCTTCAAGCGATTTATCTTCAAAGATTCTGTTTTGTGGAATCAGAAATGGTTCATAAATAAGAAAGCATTTTAAAGTTAAATGCATGTTAGGTCATGACACCTGTCCAGTGGAGAGTTGTTATTCCGTTTCATATTAAAACGAACACATGTCAAGGTGAACAGGGGTCTGATTTACTGCTGTGCAGATACACAACAATCGATAGGGAATTCAAATTTGATTTGAGCCGCGACACGAGCAAACCTACAATGTGGTTGTGCGCCCTGTGCACACTCAGATCAGCCTGGGCATCCGCCCTTTAAGCGCAAAGCGAGCCTTTTGATCAGGCTGGGCGGATGCCCAGGCTGATCTGAGTGTGCGCTTGGCACACAACCACATTGTTGGTTTTGTCGTGTCGCGGCTCATTTGATAAAAAGAGTTCATGACACAGCTGTGGGTTTTTTTGTTTGTTTTCTTGCTATACGACCACGGTAACAGCCGCGAGTATGGTCATGTCGGGACGGTCACTATTCCTAAGCAGGTCTAGTCCTCCTAAACGGTTAACCAGTACGAAGTGCACATACTTCCGCCTGTAACTGACAACTGCCCTTCTTGAATCAGCGAAAGGAGAAACGAATGTATGTGGCCGGACCGGGTATCGAACCCGGAAACTCTGGCTCATGAGTCGGACGCGCTACCGACTGCGCTACGCGGTCCGGCCATAGGTAAACTACCAGTGTACCAGACATATCGCAAATGTTTATATCCAGACAAAAACGTATCATTGTGTTAGCTACAAATTGTTTCTATAATGAGGCGTTTTCACTTTTGCTTAGTAAATGAGCCGCGACACGACAAAACTAGCAATGTAGTGCGCCCAGCGCAGACTCAGATCAACCTGGGCATCCGCCCAGTCTGATCAGAGTCCTCGCTGTCCCCTTGGAGGTAGCTTAGACCCTTAGCTACCATTTGAGCACTTTAAAAAGAACCTGGTGAAACTGGGCGGCTGCCCAGGCTGATCAGAGTCTGCGCTGGGCGCACAACCACATTGTTGGTTTTCTCGTGTCGCGGCTCAATTATTTGGTGGCATCTCATGTAAGAAAAACATCATCACTTTCAGTATGGGCGGATCCTTTCGGAGCTTATGTGGACGACTGCTTCGCTTCTAACAACGTCGACTTTGTACACGACACTATGTCTTGGGAACGGAGCGAGCAATTCATCACTGACGGGTAATTTCGCTTACGCATGAATCCGTTTTGCAAAATACGGATTTATTAATAAGCCGATCAAGTTTGTTTCATCACTAACGGGTAATTTCGTTTAAACGGAAATCCGTCTTTTGCAAAATGATGATTTCTTAACAAGCCGATCACGGTTGATTCATCACTGACGGATAATTTCGCTTAAACGGAAATCTGTCTTTTGCAAAATGCTGATTTCTTAACAAGCCGATCAAGATTGATTCATCATTGACGGGTAATTTCGCTTTAACGGAAATCCGTCTTTTTCTTTTGCAAAATGCTGATTTCTTAACAAGCCGATCAAGATTGATTCAACATTGACGGGTAATTTCGCTTTAACGGAAATCCGTCTTTTGCAAAATGCTGATTTCTTAACGAGCCGATCAAGGTTGATTCATCACTGACGGGTAATTTCACTTAAACAGGAATCCGTTTTGCAAAATGTTGATTTCTTAACAAGCCGATCAAGTTTGATTCATCACTGACGGGTAATTTCGCTTAAACAGGAATCCGTTTTGCAAAATGCTGATTTCTTAACAAGCCGCTCAAGGCTGACGTTTGGTTTTACGTTGCTGACAGCGCTTGAAATGGGTGTAAACTAGTACATTATGAAGGTGAAAAAGTAGAACAGTACATTAGAATGGGGATAACTGTCGCCGTAAAACGAAATTTCCGACCATAAAACCGATGATTTACCTCCCCAAATGACGATTTTCAAGACAGTTATCCCCTAATTCTGACGTTGGTCTGTAATCTTGAAGTTATAATAAGTGACGTCAGTACGGCTGACGCTTCTGACGTCAAAGGGCCTGGTTTGATAAGGGCCGTTTTTGGACCCCATTCAAATTCTCTTAAAATTTCATGGTTTCTATTGCTTAGAATTTGTGCGTATGAGAACAAACAGAAATAACATGTTTCAGCTATGTCTTTTCTCAGAATAACATGAAACATAATTTCTGATATGCCTATACGTTAGACAACACTGCTAATTACTTGCGCACTGCGCAAGGCCTCCCGAGGTACCCCACCCACTCAAGTTTGCAAGTCCAGAGACGCTAACCAAAACATTCCAACAGATCAAAATGAAACGTGTACCAAAATATTCCTTGACAACTAAGAAAATGAATACCCACAACATATGTTTATTTTGTCTATGAGCGGAGATATGTACGTACATGTATTTATGTTGACAAAACAGAGAAAATGTTCAAACGCTGTCAGTTTTGTAACAAATACTTGGAACAAACATAGAGCACGGTCTCCAGCACATTTAATATTCTCATGGCATGTAAATATATTACAGTTTTGTCTGTTTACAAAATTTAAAATGTGCTGGAGGCTGGGCTCATATATTTTGAATGCCGCAAAGGCTACCAAATTCGTCATTTTCATAAGAATCTGCTCGGGGTATGGGTATGTTCAAGATAAAAAAAACACATATACATTTTGTATTTTATTCAAGAACTGGTCAATTTTTTGTTTGATGTTACATTCAAGGTTTGAACTCTCCTTTGAATACATTTTTATTATCTAAAGAGGGCTTTTGAAAAATGAGATTTCTTGGGGCCAAATATGGGCTTTATTATACCAGGTCCTTTTCGGCTCAGCTGGAATGAGTATGATTAAAGCAACGAAACCACTTTATATATACAGCACTGACACCCCGCAAAATGTTATAAATACGCCAAATGTTGTAAAATTTATAGCAACGCAAAATATTATAACATTGTAACCGTTTGCGTCGACTCTCATTACTAATAAAAACGCAAAATGTTATGTATGTCTTAACTCCGCAAAATGCTATAACAACGCAAAATGTCATAACAATTATAGGAACGCAAAATATTATAACTTAATAACATTTTGCTTCGATTCTCAAAACCAATAAAAAAAAAGAGTGGTATAAATTCCTTCACTACGCAAAATGTTATAACAATCATAGGAACGCAAAATGTAATAACTTTATAACATTTATTTATTTGCACAATATTTAAGAGGGCACCTTTAGCTAAAATAGCCATTCTACCAAGTGGCCCTCTACAAACATGATACATACATAGAGAATAAAACACAAACATATTTACAGAATAAAAGAGCACAAATATGCTCAAACCCATATATACATAAACATGACATACATTCTAAAAATGTAATTGTTAGTTAAAATTAAAAGATCAAGCAAATGATATGACTGCATTAAGAAACTAAGAGCATTGGCATTTTAATAAGGACACTTTGAATAAATTTCTAAAAGCAGATCGATACCATTTGCAGTGAAGATTAAAATGTACACTTACAGTCGCACTTAATATTAAACTAATATTTGACATGATTTAGGGTGCATAAAACTCTAACATCTAGCAGTGCTACAAATTAAGTCACTGTTAACAAAAATCATGTTTATGTTTATGCTAGTCTGAAAATAGTTAAAAATATTTTTACTCAGACAGAGGTTAAAAACTGGGACGGTCTTGACATTAAGAACGTAAACGACTTTGATACTAGTTAAACTACTCTTTTATACACTTTTTAAAATAACTTAGGGACGAAGCTGATTTAATGGTATATGGTAAAGCGTTCCATAATTTTGGGAGCTGAACATGTGAAAGAACTGGATTTCTGAAACATGTACACTTAATGTTATTAAGTTACTGTATAACATTTTGCGTCGAATCTCAATACTAACAAAAACGCACAATGATACAAATTTCTTTATCCTGCAAAAGATTATAACAATTAGAAGAACCCAAAATGTTATAACTTTATAACATTTTGCGTCGAATATCAAAATTACTAAAAGTAAAAAGTGTGCAAAGACCAGGAACTGAAACAATCAAAATCCAAATCCAGCCCTCAAACCATAGTTGGAAACAACTAAGATTACAAATAATCAAGATACAGAGAACATATGGCCAACCGAGTGAGCAGCTTGTTCCCAAAAGGTGGCCACTCAGCAACCCAAACCGAACCAAAAATAATAAGAACATACATAAGGTAAAACATCACAGAAACTCTGACACCAAAAACAGGCAACAGAGAACCACAACAGAACTACCGCCTTGGAACGGTCAGTAATGAATTACTGGGGGGCTTAAATCGATTTTACAGGCCCAACCTCACTCTCAGTTACTGAAGTGGTACAAAACATTTAGTTGGTTGTTCGGTTCGCATGATAACCCTCTAACTCGTCAATGAATCATCACGGTAAACACATAAATCAAATTTCAACACCATGAAGAAGCAAAGACGAGGACTCAACAGATACAACGGGCCGTCTGACAGGTGGAGATCCCTGTCCTGCCAAACAACTCCACTGGAAATCTGAAGCAAAAGAAGGTCACCAGTTGAGCCCCGGTGGACCAAGCAACAGACAAAAAGGCTCCGGTCCCAACCAACTAAAATATATAGCTTTAGGTCGGGGCCATCATAGAGTCTGACGACCGATCCCCCGGTATGCAATTAAAGAGTGCAGCAAAGTTATCAACCGTGATTGGGTTAATCACTAAGCATGCAGACTGTCGCATAACATTTAAATTATAGCCAATACGTTTGTGACGTATTATTATTTTTCGGAATTGATCATAAAAACGCAAAATGTTACAAATTTGTAAAGGAGCAATTTTTTTCCCTTAAGAGTCGACCCTACCGAGAAGGGAGGCAAAAATAGTAGAGCTGCTTCCTCTGCAATTATACCCTTTCAATTTAATACTGTTTATTTGAGATATTCGGCAGTGGCTGATTAGCTTGTCTTTAGGCTCTAAATAACGCCCCGCCAAGCCACTGTATGCATAAAATTCAACGCCCTCGGGGCGTTTAATCGGATTAATACGGTTTACTAAATTTTCCGATATGACATTTTTTTCAGCTGCCCAGTTGATCCTGCTACGCTTAGTGCCGTTTCTTTAACAAAGTCATTTGAAGCACAAGCTAATCACGTGTTCAATCCACCCGTGGCGAGCAATATCTGGTTCGATATTGCAGGACCCATTATAGCGGCAAAATGGAACCTGTTTGATGGGACTGGTGCTATAGCTGATAAAATTTTCTTCAAATGTACTGTTGTTTTATGTACAGCGGAGGCTGATCTTGCCCAGTGCTCTGATGTAAGTTTTTCTTTATAAATATATCTGTTTAAATGTTTGTTATTTAAGATATTTCAATAATTAGTTTTTTACGGTACTTTTCGTTAATTTTTATATTGATACTTATTTTTACTTATTTTTTTGCGTTTTTATTGTTTAGATGAAAGGTGAAAAGAGGGTTTTTTTTATCGCGGGACCAGAAATGTTAAACTGTTATACGCAAATATCTAAAAAAATATGTAATTGAACGTGCTTAATATTATACAATTTATTGACTATGGAGGCATTGGATATGATGTGCTATTCACAAGAGACAAGGCGGCAGGCGGGTCAATATTGAAATTCTCTGGTGAATATCACATCATATCTAATGACTTCATAGTCGACATTTGTTTTGTTATATGACATTCTAACACAGTGCACCTATAGAAGCAATGGAAAGTTGCCGTGTTTTATTCTGCACCAATTCACTGTTATGGAGAGCGTGAGTCTAAGTGCTGACGTCACTGCAATTTCTGACGTAATGTTGTGACGTTTTGAGACGTTAGACGGTGTAACGTCTCTTTTTCTTCATAAAATCGCCATAAAAACGTACATTTATCTTAGATACAGTTAAGAATATTGGCCGGAGCACGAACGCGCTGGCAGGAAGGTTGGGAGAGTTTGAATGAAAAGAAAAGTTTTTCGGTCAGTTGTAAGTAGATATATCGCACGCGCTCCGCGCTCGTGATATGATTACTTTACAACTGACCTCCAAACAGTGAATTATTACTCAATAATTCACTGCTAGAGCTGATCTATTTCTTAAATAACAAAAATATTTATTATCAGTTAGGCTTGTAAATCTGTTTTCTTTTTTTTTGGTTTCATCCGCCACGTTTGTTATGTGTAACAGAAACTAGTATGTACCCGTTTCACAATATAGTGTTTCAGGCATAAGTCGAGCCGATTAAACAGCAAAGGTCGGCAAAAGCAGAGATCCTACAGTAGGAAAAATAACCCCACTTAACCTTCAGTAGGCAGAACTAAGCTTTACCACAAGTGCGCGGCCGAATCTCGAGCACAGTTTGAGAGACCTAAAGTTTAACCCATTGCATTCTGGGCATTTTTTGTCGTCTGCTGAAATTGTCGTCTGCATCAAAAATCAAGAATATTTTGACAATATTGGTCTAACCAACTCTTGTAGAAATGATGTCTAGGCAGCAGACAGTTTGGATCTCAGATCAGGTCTGTGGGGCCTGATCTGGATCCAAACTGTTTGCCCACATACCCCCTAAAGGGGTACCCCGAATGGAATGGGTTAAAGAGTCAGCGCATGGGAGCCCTTCTTCATTTTTATTTATTTATTTATTTATTATTTTCAGAACTGTGCTTCAGACAACAGAAAACGTCGAAGTCTGAGTGACAACGTCAACGCCACGCGAGAGACCGTGTATACATCAGTGACGATTTCGGCACCAGGTACATATATTTCTACGAGAGCCATTTAATATAAAATACAAATGAGCCGCGACGCGAGAAAACCAACAGAATGGTTGTGCGCCCAGCACAGACTCAGATCAGCCTGTGCATCCGCCCAGTCTGATCTGACTCTTTGCTAAGCGCTTAAATAGTAGCTAAGGTTCTAAGCTACCTCCATGCGGATAGCGAGGACACTGATCAGACTGGGCGGATGTTCAGGCTGATCTGAGTCTGCGCTGGGCGCACAGCCGTTTTGTTGATTTTGTCGTGTCGCGGCTCAAATGTGTTAATATCTTGGAACAGCTTTAATAGTACAAGACTATCGCTAAAATCTATGAACACATATATTTGGCCAATTAATGGTACCCTTTCTATATCAGTGAATGGGTACTGTCATAGGACAGCAACATGAGATTAAACGGTGTTTTTTTTCCCGATATAATAATACCTAACCAAAGCATTGCAGTGTCCTAACTTTTCCTATGCTTATTTTTTTCAGTTATGATGAACAACGCTTGCGAAAATAATATTATAGAGCCGCGACGCGAGAAAACAAACAAAGTGATTGTGCGCCAGGCGCGGCATCCGCCCAGTCAGATCAGAGTCTTCGCTGTCCGCATGGAGCTAGCTAAGACCCTAAGCTACCCTTCAAGCGCACAGCGAGAACAACTGTCAGACTAGGCGGATGCTCAGGGTGATCAGAGTCTGCGCTGGGCGCACAACCACTTTGATGGTTTTGTCGTGTCGCTGCTCATACATGTATATGTAATTTCTTTTTCAATAAAATTAGAGATCACCGTTTTGGGCACACAACACCACTTTGATGTAATATCTCTAGTATATTAAATTGGCACTGTCTGTTTCTTGATGATGAATTATTCTGAAATCCCGTCAGGCACAACAGCTGACAGTGCCATGGAACGTCTCGGACAATGTTGAGTCGAACATATACATATGAGCTTAATTTTCTCAGGCTTAATGGATAGAATTTTCCATTGTTGCAAGTCAGTTTTACATTATTTTCGGATATAAGAGGGAGGTGGTGGGGGAGGGTCAGGGGAGGGGCGGCGACGTTTCTTTGTTTTTCAATGCTGGTGCGAATATTAGGATTAATACGTTAAGTACAGTATTTGAGTCGCGCCACGAGAAAACCAACAAAGTGGTAATGCGCCCAGCGCAAACTCAGATCAGCCTGGGCATCCGCCCAGTCTGATCAGAATCTTCGCTGTCCGCATGGAGGTAGCTTAGACCATTAGCTACCCTTTGAGCATATAACAAAGTGTCTGGTCAAATTGGACGGATGGCCAGGCTGATCTGAGTCTGCGCTGGGCGCACAACCACATTGTTGGTTTTGTCATGTCGCGGCTCATTTATTCTTTCCTTTTCAGAGACAGAGCCAGAAGCAGAGAAACAGAACTGTACAAGTTACACCACCACAATCATGACTATGACCACATTGGTGGCGATACTGCTTGTCGCGTCAACACTGTGTATCATGTTAGTACTGAAACTATCCTCGGTTCGAAGTAAGGCGAAGCAGAAGGCATTTAGGAATGAAGCCCCGAAGTAAATGGAAGTTTGAAGACATTTTCCCTACATTGTTAGATCAATTAGAAACTATTAAACTTGTACAAACATTTTTTTTTATGAAATAAGTTCAGCACGGTGCTAAATGTCATTATCTTTTGTCTGTTGTTTCGTTATTTGCTCGGAAATTTTTAGACTGGTGACGCTTTTTGTTGCAAAATATCAAATAAATGCAGATAACAATAAGGAAAGTGAAAAGTCGAAGCATTTTCCCGTCTTGTCAAAATGTCCATGGATGTTTATGAACTGGACTTCACTGTTTGCACAGACCTATCGGTCCCGATACATTGAATTTGTACTGTAAATTATTTCCTCAGAAGTGTCAATATATAGGATTATAACGGTGTGCGCAGCTAGTATGAGCATCAAATGCTGACGGCGAAAAGAAACCAACAAATTGTAACATTTTTTTTTCATGTTTTTTATCTGTTATTTCTTTAGCTAAATATATAAGTAGCAAATACATGTCTATGTTGTTTGCTTTTTGAATGACGAGTACCTGTTCTCTGACCGTTAATTCATTTGTTTTTCATTAATATCGAGCGTCCCATTAAAACGACAGAGGAAAACAGTGCAGACCAAGATCAGGGGCCGTATTCATAAAACGACTTAAGTCGTTGCTATGCTGTTGCTAAGGCTGAATTTCTATAAAGGAGATTCCCTACAACTATGAAATTTGCTATGGAGGAACAGTCTTTGTAAGACTGTTCCTCCAGAGCAAATTTCATAGTTGTAGGGAATCTCCAACATAGAAATTTACCCTCAGCAACAGCATAGCAACCACTTAAGTTGCTTTATGAATACGGCCCCTGACGCCACAGAAAGCGGCGTCTGATCAGGATCTACACTATTTGCTTAAAACAAATTTGGCATTTTTAACTTAACCAGAGACCCTCAAAATGAATGGACCCAGGCATAAATGGGTTTAACTCCTATTTAAGATGTCTTTAGATGGTCGGATGGATAGCTGACTTGCGATTTTACGTCCTTCCGAACCGTATTTCAGTCATATCAGGACGATGGCTGGGTGATAATGAAAGGCTGTGTGCAATGGAACTCCATTTAAGGGTGAACATAATTGCGCGTCAATCTGGCTTCGAACCAGGGACCGCTAGATTAGCAGGCCAGTGCTTAACCAACTGAGCTACCGGGGTTTCTGCGTTCTTAAGAGGGCTGCTGCCTAAGACGCCACATAACGCATTGTCTTACCATATTCTGCACTGTCTACAGTACGTAATAGATAACAAGTTTCTAACGGAGGCTTTTTTAAAGATATTTCTTGTTTATATTGGAAACAGACCTGTCCTAACACTGAGACATAAAGACGACTATATGTAGGCACAAATGGATTCTTATCCTAAATTGAATGTACTGTCTGTCGTTATCCAAGCAACCCAGTTTATGATATTTGTAAAAAGCATTTGAGCCACGACGCGAGGAAACCAACAATGTGGTTGTGAGCCCAGCACAGACTCAGATCAGCCCGGGCATCCGCCCAGTCTGATCAGGGTCTTCACTGTCCACATGGGGGTAGCTTAGTCCCTTAGCTACCCTTTAAGCGCTAAGCGAAGATTCTGATTAAAATGGGCGGATGCCCAGGCTGATCTGTGTTTGGGCTGGACGCACAACCACTTTGTTGGTTTTCTCGTGTCGCGCCTCATTTTGTTAAGGAGAATGGGCACTCTTTCAGGGGAAGCAATTATGCCACTTTTTTGTCTCTTCGCATCGATGGTCAACTTTTATAGAAAAGAACTGGGCCCTATTATTTCCTTAAAGACCCCCTATTTGCAAGGGTTTCGACGCCGAAGGAAGCAAACAGGAAGCTACAAATTTGTCTCCCTGTGAACAATGTGTTGAAAAAGTGGAACTGTACCATTACAGCTTACATCCAATGCCTTATAATTGTGTATTTTTATGTAAAAATATAAGTAGAGAGATATGGAAACACAGTAAAGCTATGAATAGAAAACGAAGCAGTACATGACTCAAGCCGGCATAATAGTGCACACACTAAAACACAAATGACACTAACTTCATTTTGTTCATATATATAATCGCAGTTTTATCTTGTATTAACGCTTGTACGAGGAACTGGATTGGCCATGTTCTGGCTGTCCTCTGGTAGTATTTTACGTGACTTTCTTGCTCTGATAAAGAGGAAACAACTAACAGCAAGACTGGCGATAAGAGCGAAGACCAGGACTGTTGTCACAGCATACAGGACACTCTTTTGCATGCACACTCCACATTCTGCGCTGACATCGACAGCCGTTTCTTTAAAGGAAAACAAAAACGATATAGATGACCGAGTTAAAGTATGTCTAAGCTAGTGGCCATTAAATGTGATTTGATAAAATAAACCCTAAGAAGCGGGAATGGCTGACTATTTTATTTCATTTAATCACACTTTAATGAACACTAAGAAACTCAGTGTTCGGGCTATGTTACAGCCAATGAGAAGCGCATATTATCTGAAACGGTATCGAAAGTAGTGTCACCTGTGATTAATGGCACGTGATTAAGTTGGTCATCGGCAGTTTTGGATAAAACAGCGATGGATAATGGAGTGGTTTTGATGAAATTTTGGCATATTGTTTTTCTTTTTTCCCCCCAGAAAACATCTGTTTTGGACTTGTTAGAACCGCGTCGTTAAGATAAGGGTTCCGAATACATGTATATTTTAATGGAAAAGGATGAAAATGTTTTCCAAAATCATCATCAAAATATCTGTTCTGAGACTTTCTCTTTTTTGGTGATAGGGTCAAGTCAGGTAAATTCGGACAGCAGGTAAATCGGACAGTAACACTGTTTTCTTTATACGTCAGTTGTTTTGAATAAAACAAAAAATTAACTGGGCAAAAAGTGAAAATCCTGATGAGACGGCTCATTATGAGCCGTCTCATCTGGATTTTCACTGTTTGCAATGGCATGTCCGAATTTACCCGCTGTCCGAAGTTTTCAGACTCGACCCTATGATTTACGTATACCTACTTGACATGCATTAAAGCCAAAGAAAGTGAAAATAATTAAGTTGGATATTCAGGATATTCCATGTGTTAAATGTATACAAACATTGGGAATTATTTTAGCTGTAAATGTATGAGGCAAAGATTTTATTTGATTTACCAGTATCAATAATTTATCCGACCCTTAAAAACACCATGAGTCGCCCCACCTGTTTTCAAATTAAAAAAAAAAGTCTTTGTTTGGCTCTTTAAGCGTAAAACCTATATACATGTAATAAGCCAAGCCCATCAATAAATTGCTTTTCTTGTCACAGGCTGAAACGATGCTTTTAGCTATTAATTTATCAAAATTAATTAACATTTTTTTCGTCGGCTACATAACGTTGAAACAGTGCCTAATAAATGTAAATTAACTTTTCGCTGTAGCTGTGGAAATATTCTATGACATTGTTAATAACTAAGTCTGGCGATATCTGTCTTTTTGTTATTTTTTAATCCTTAATTAGTTTAATTTTTATTTTTTATTTTTTTATTTGGCATATTGAGTGATATGGGAACACAGTAGAAAGACAGAGAGACAGAGAGAGAGAGAGACAGAGAGAGAGAAGAAAGAGGTGGGTATATACCTGTGTACTGAGGAAATGCCGTGACTTTAAATCTGCCTTTCACGAGCTTTTCTTCGTAGGTTGTTGTGTCATTTGACATGGCACGTTTTCGTCTGGCTCCGAAAGGACCACCTGAGCAATTCTGTAAATAGAGGATCTTACATGAGTGCTCATGTATTATTGAATTTATTAAACGAGTTGGGGAAAATGATAAGATGCGAGGCTTTGCCGAGCATCTTATCATTTTCTCCAACGAGTTTAATAAATTCAATAATACAGGAACACGAATGCAAGATTCTATTTATCATATGACACTAAAATCGCATTTTATTAGCAAATTTTGCACTAAAGCGTCACGATTCCGCCATAAGAAAACGCGACGTTTTATGGACGTCAACGCATACCGTTAGGACGTAATTTGCAGATTTAATCCACTAGTGGATTATTGCTTTTAATGCATGGCTTTATTACACTCTCAGATGCGACGTCATATGATAAAAAAAAGCAGTGAGGATTAAATCTGGGACATCTAATAAAGTCACGTGTATCACTGATCCGATAATGCTTTCATTGTTCACGCCTTATAGATGCTAAAACTGGCTGGGGTCGAACATACGGCCGTATAGCTCAAATGGTAAAACGTCCCGCTAGACTTGGGAGGTTTCAGTGTACGAATCAATGTGGTGAATATAAATGAAACAGCAATGTACAATAAATAAATTTAATATACGCTTTAGTCACCACATCGGAGAAAACTGTATTTGATTATGTCTGATATATTTGATAAAGAGAGTAATTGAAATAAGCTAAGTTGAACTTCCATTTTATCCACTTTTTCTCACTAATGCTTTGCCTCTGTAGTGGTTCTTTCAAGATACTGCGATTTGTAGATACTCTTGTGTTTCTCTGCTGCAAATCTGTACAGATTATTTCTATCTGTCCATATATATGTCTACAGCCTCAACCCCTTTTATTGATCTGTTCCACATTTTACAGCATCAGTCCCTTGGACTGATCTGTTCCCAGATTTACAACACCAATCCCTGCAACTGATGTGTTCTTCCCCTGTCTAATGCACTTCTGCCTGTCACTAAGGTGTTGCCAACGTCATGGCGTTGACGTCAACTAACTTAACAATTATCGCTGTTTATTATAGAACAGTTGTGAAAAAATAATGAAAGAAAGGTAGTAGAACTCAACCTATATAAAATAAATTCGTGGAGGAATCCACGACACCCTGCTGTGGCCAGAAGTTTTCGTATCTAGGTGTCATTGTAAATTTATATGATTTCCCATAATATATACTACAGAATGGTCACAACATTTGTAGTTTGAGATTTTACAGAAACTGGCGAAGTTTCTAATACATAAATTTTTTACAAGGGTAAATCAGACTGTAGTTTAGGTACTCTTGTACAGTTGATCTTGGTCTGCCATGTTTGCTCAGATCTGGTTCCTAATCCATAGGTTGCGTGTTTCAAACATGTACGAATAGCTGCGGACAATAACGGTTATAATTTTATGAGTCCCAAGTTTAAGAATTTTAATGGCAATATATTGTTGGATCTAGCTTTTTTATCTTTGCAACAGTCAAACTTCATGTTCGCGTTAAAGTATTGGGACAAATAGAATCTATCATTGGTCTCCGATGCGGACAGGGAAATCCCAACCCCAGGGCATACGGGGTGTGTCGGAAACGAGGCTTGCCGAGTCAATTCAATTCAAATTGGCTTAGGCGATCCCGTCCAAGCAATGCAGTTTGCAATAGAAATTTCTACTTCTGAACGTGTTAAATTATTTAAATACTAGGCTAGAATGGAAAGCCTCTTCATAATTTCATGATAATCTTAAAATAAATAAATAAATAAATAATAATAATAATAATAATAGTAAAAATCGGTGATGCCTACATTTGTTTATTTTTCGGCTTTGGAACAAATTCGATAGTCCCCGTCAAAATCCGAATGATGCAAGGTCCAGCTAGGTTGCATCTACCACCCGTCTCTACGCTCAACATGATCTTAAGTACAGTACCGGCAGCGCAAAACCGTACATGCGCTTCGCAAGAAATTCGCGTTCAAAACACGTATTTTTCAAACGCGTTTTGCGATTTAGAAACGCGTTTGTGAAAGAAACCAATCAAATTACTGCATAAAATCGCGAATAATCGCGTTTGTACGCGAAAATCTCTTTAGCCAATCAGAACTGCGATTCCAGTTCGCGTTTTTCGTTACTTCGCGTGCGCACGCGTTCGGTGTCTAGACCAATGAAAATTGTGTTTGCCGAACGCGTTTCGTTCTCGTATAGACTGGTTCCTAGCTTCATTGACAATGCTATTGAAAAACTGAGAACCAACTAAATTTGATAAGTACTAAAAGTAGGTTTTGCCTTTTTCCCAATTATTTTCGACGAAGTATATAAAGAAAATTAGATCTATAGAAATAATAATGAAATCCCGGTGCCAGGTTCAGGGCTGAAAACAACACATTTTTCTAGAACCTGAAATTATTTAAATTTAAGCCCTTTGTGACTCTCCAATTCCCTCAAAATTATGGTAAAAGCTTGAGAGAATAAACTTTTTCAGCGTCAACGGATGCCGCAAGTTACAACGGAAACAGGAAAACGATCCTAGTCATAAATTTTGCATGAAATCATATTCGTTGGAGTCGGACGGTTCGAGTGTGAGGCAGCCAGAACCAGAGACCCTCCCCTCCAAAAATATTTAACAGGAAAGGCAACATCATACTTCTAGGATCCCATCCCCTCTCCCCACTTCCCGACACACACACACACACACACAAAAAAAAAAAAAAAGACATGAGACCCTAGTCCCCCAACCCTCTTGAAAATCTTATTACATCTGTGGAAACTTTGTTTCGTACTGAACAATATATTTTAAAAAAGAAAGAAAACAGATCCCATTTGCATTGATTGGACACAGACTCGATCGGCGCCAAGATCAGGAGCACCATGCGGCCTCTTGGAGACATAGAACAGCGTTTTTCCCAATTCTCATAACGTTCCCCAGGATGCTCAGGGTTGCACATTTCTGGCACCGAGTCTCTCTGTCTGTTGTCCCCAAAATGTGGGTAAGTCTAATCCGGGCGTTTGACGTTCCTAGCTTCCGGAAACTTTCAAAACAATTATGATTCTGGCGAGGATGTAAAAAAAAACAACCAACCAACGATCTAAACAACGAGACTACTGCTGCAAACGCGCCATACCGTCACGATGTAGGTCCAAAATGATGTTTTGGATCGTAACCGAAAATCTCATCTTTAATTCCGGTTACCTAAAAAACTGCAAACAATACTTCAATACTTTGAACGAAAATATATTATAAGACTTACTGCGAACACAATATAATTATAGCACAGTAAACGAACTAAAAATATTTATATGAAAACAATATGACTCTGTTTATAAATCCAGTTGATAATTCATTTTAAAACGCTGCAAAAATACTGATAAATTGTGATGCGCGTACGATCATACTATGGCTGCTTCGCACGCGTTTTGATAGAAGCGTTTTGATTGGCTTATTATGAATCGCGATTTTCGCGTTATCTACGTCACAGAGAAACGCAAATGAACTTTTCTGATTGGTTAAGTTATGCTACGCGAAAATCGCGGATAACACGCGTTTTGCATGGGTTTCTCGGGAAGCGATTTGATTGGATATTTGGAAAACGAGATAAACGCGAAAAACGCGAGTCAACGCTTTTCAAAACGCGTTTCATACACACGCACGAAAAACGCATTGGACACGCGTTCAAAACGCGAAAATTGTACGGTTTTGCGCTGCCGGTACTGTATTAAATCGGTACTTACAACAGTCGGGCAGGCTCCTGCGCAGACTCCGATTGTAGCTTTCCAGTACTGTAAATCTTCTGTTGTGGTAATTGGGGACAACATGAAGGCGTTGAATTCAATCTAAGAGCAAAAGTAAAGCTTCGTTCATAGGAGCAAAATTATTTGTCATGCAGAAACTATAGCAAAGAAATTTTGCCAAACATTTTGCGTTGACACGGGAAAAATTGTTTGCCATTGAAAAATGTGACCAGACTCTTTGTTAAACACACTTTGGAAAAGTAATATTAGCTGCAGTGTTCACATGAACAAAACTTTCTTGTCAAAGTCAACTTAATAAATAAACTTAATCTTTGTGACCGGCCAACAACGCCACATTTCTTTTTTATTTTTTCTTTCTTCAAATCAAACTGAGTTTATTTGAGCAAAGTTTTCTGTCTTCATTCCCATAGCTACTTTCATTGTTACATATTTTACGACAAACTTTCTGTACACTGGGACAAATATAAGCATACCTGGATGAATGAATAACATTGCATTTTACGTCTCTTTCGGGAGTACATGACTCACATGTATTTGGGATGCATCGTGAAAAAAGAAGCATGATAGTCAAGCTGCTGAATGGAAACACTTTCAGGGAAAACAGCTCTGCACTTATTCCGTTTTGCTTATTTTTGCAATAGGGTTCAGCTCTTTAAGAAACCATTTGCTTCTCTTAGAGCAAATTCGTTCCATTTAGAGGTTCTTTGCAAGGAAAACAAACAGAAATTTGTCCCCCCTGTGTCTCTTTTATTGAAAGCGTTTTCATATGATGATTTTTTATGTTATAACCGCATGGTCTTTGACGTCACACTATGAGGTGACGTATTAGACTGGCTCCCGTCTTATTTTTTTTTTTTTTCGCTTTTGTGTGGCTGAACTCCTGTGCTTAGTAAGGTTCAGCACGGTTTAATTCCAAACTAAGCAAGGAATACACCCTAGAAACGAAAATGACAGAGTGTGTCTACCTGAGTTTTCATGACCAGTAAAGAAAAGTGTGACACCGGCCACGCCCCTAGCAATGGCTCAAGCAGAACTCTATAAATGAGTCTAAATGGACGCAATGATCCAAAACGAACACTAAATAACAATAATTAAAATATCTAAATGACGGGAGTGTCTGCAGTTATATTGCTCTTGAAACTAGCATTCTACGGCGGTGATGCAATGCTTAAAATATGATGTCAAAGCCTAAAGTCAAACGATCGTTGCCTAAAATGAAACATTTATGGAATTGCCGTTTTCTGTGTTACAATCTGGTTCATTGTGTAAGCTGTGGGTGTGTGGAAATCATCGTGATCGAGAGCGACACAAACAAGTATGAGCCGCGACGCGAGAAAAACAACAAAGTGGTTGTGCGCCCAGCACAGACTGAGATCAACCTGGGCATCCGCCCAGTCTGATCATAGTCTTGGCTGTCCGCATGGAGGTAGCTTAGAACTTTAGCTAGCCTTAAAGCGCTTAGCAAAGAAACTGATCAGACTTATCGGATGCCCAGGCTGATCTGAGTCTGCGCTAGGCGCACGACCACTTTGTTGGTTTTCTAACGTCGCGGCTCGTATTAGGTTTGTTCTGAAATCAGCTTGAGTTGGCATGGATAGTAAAACAAATGAGCCGAGACACGAGATCAATAAAGTGGCTGTGCGCCCAGCGCACACTCAGATCAGCCTGGGCATCCGTCCAGTCTGAACAGACTCTTCGCTAAGCGCTTAAAGGGTAGCTAAGGGTCTAAGCTACCTCCATGCGGACATCGAAGACTTTGATCAGACTGGGCGGATGCCCAGGCTGATCTGGATCTGCGCTGGACAGACAACCACTTTGTTGGTTTTTTCGTGTCGCGGCTCAAATCATAACCGCTTCGAAAACCTGTAAATTTCAGGGTTGATTACTTTTAGTCATGATAATAGATATTCTTAGATGGCAATGATTTCTTAATAAAATGAATGCTCGGAGTTATGCAAGGCTTCAGGGTCTTGAATTATTTAACTAATGCCAAATAAGTTTGACCCTTAATTTATCATATTGAGTATATTAACTCACCATTAATTGTCCTGTGCCAATCCTTACCACCGGTGCAAAATAATTTTTCGTTTGACACCTGAAACAAGCCAAGAAAATACAAAAAAAGAGCTGGTATTAGATAATTTTATCTGAGAATGTATTATAGGTTTGAGAAAATATTACGTTTCCATTTTAAGACTTTCAGGTAGCTTCTCATCACATATAATTCCAGAGGAGTATGGCATACATTAAATGTAATTCTCCTCCAGTAGTATAAGTAAGAAGCAGGTCTCGAATAATAAGTGAGATGACGTCATAGATCTGTTACCATAGCTACTATGGAATTACCAACTGTTGTGCTTCGTACATTGACAGACTCACGTCTCGATGAGGTCACTTAAAAATTAATATAATCTCTTAGTTGCTATGGCAACAACTATATGACGTAATTGGTTCCGGAGCATGGCAAACAACGTATGCCATGCTCTGCCAATTTTTCAATTGAATTACAAACTGAAATTCTTTCAACAGAAACTTCATATTTTCTCAAACAAATAACTATTCTCAAGTCTTTTCATTCCATGGTAAAAGAGAGATGGTATTAGTTAAGAAAGACCAGACTCATGGTCGTAGGAGAGGTAGTTACATGGTACGCACAATTATGTTCAATACTTCTCGTGGGAAAGGCAAATTGGTTAAGCCCCATACATATTCAATATTTTATGTCTGTTTGCAGTTGGTATTGAAATCTTGCTCAATTTTTAACCTTTAGAATGCATATACGCATTTGCGTATTTTTCTATACGCAAATGTCTTTGTCACATGGCATATGTCATGTTCACATGGAATAGAATTTTTATTCATGATGCTTTTATTCTTGACAGCAAATAAATCTGTCCATCATATTTTTGTTATTACTATAAACAGCTCACATGGCCAAAAGTACCAAAGTTATCTATTGTCAGACCCGATGTGCGTCGTCAGTTGAAAGCAACTTATTCAAGCAACTCTGAAACAGCTGCCGGGCCGGGTAGCGCAATCGGTAGGGCATCTGACTCGTAAGTCAGAGGTCCTGGGTTCGAATCCTGGTCTGGCCACATACTTTCGTTTCTCCTTCCGCTGATCCAAGAAGGGCAGTTGTCAGTTACTGGCGAAAGTATGTGCACTTAGTACTGGTTAACCGCTTAGGAGGTCTAAGCCTGCCCAGGAATAGTGTGGTTAGGTTAACTGACCGTCCCGACATGACCTTAGTTGTTTACCGTGGACGTTAAGCATCAAATCAACCAACCAACCAACTGAAACAGCTGCATCCATGGTTTTCACATGCTGCATGCCCTGACTGCAGGAGTTCAGAATTTACAAAATTGGTAAAAAACAACAAAATCACATTCATTCCCAGATATTTGTTTGCAATTTGGCATGAATCATCAGTGTGACGCTGTTTTTTTTTTAATACAACACGATAAAAAACGATAACGAAATTGGTCACAGTGACCTACAGTCCTTCAACGACTGATTTTGCTCAAATGCCAATGTCTAAAATAGCTTATTCAAACAATTTCTACTCTAATACCGTTGAATTTATGGGCCTCAAATTTCACATGAAGATGATGATTGCCTTTACTTAAAAAAGCGAAAAAACAACAACAACAAAGTCAACCTCTCCTCAGAACCACTTGGTATATCTAGCTCATAGTGAACATGGAAGATAAGTAGGATCTTGGTTAATGACAACAATCTGTAGCGAGAGTAGGTCACAGTGATTTACCTAGTGTTAACGAAGTAAAGTGTCTGATTTTGCTCAAATGGCAATATCTCAAGAAAACATGACTAGATTTTGGTAAAATTTGGCACGAATGGTTCTTTAATAGAGTTCTTTTACATTTATGCAAATGTGCTTCCCAGGATGGCCGCCAGTCGCCGTTACAAAAATAACGAAAAACTAAAATGACAATATCTGAAGAAATCGAGAATGGAACTAGACCAGGTTCATTCCAGAATGATCCTTGCATAAAAGCCATTTCCAATTTTGATTCATCTGAGAGAACTCTTTGCTAGGATCAACCTGACACAAACTGATCAAACTCTGTAATTTGGTTCATGCGATATTGTCATTTTCATATTTTGTTTGTTTGCTATTTCTGATCTTGGATGACCAATTTGCAAAAGAAAAAAATAAAAAATAAAATATAAAATAATATTAATATAAATAAAATAAAATAAGTAAATAAATACATAATATTAAAGTAATTTAATTTTAATAGTGCTTGCTTCGACAAATGGTTGCATGGCGCACGTGTCATGCAAGATGTGTAGCCGAGTAAAGCCACCTTAACACCCTTGACATATCTATATAACTTACCCTGCTAGAGAACCTGGCCCAGCAACGCCTGTAAGGATCACTGGAGCAGTCTCGCTGTTTTCTACTGTGACTTGAATTACCCAAATATCAAATGAATCTAAAATGAATTAACACGAATGGTGTACTGAAATGATCAAAAACACTGTAAAAGTTCTACCTGCATTATACAAGTTTATGCCTGAATGGAAACGTGTCATTCGCCAGGAAAGCAAATGGAAAGAGAAAAATGTTGTTTCCCTTTGTAAAAATGCAGATAAACACGGAGGTGTACCCATACAACGTGGTGATTCGAGGTAAATTTGCTATTGAAAATGCAGTTACATCTAAATGAACATCAATACATTGAGTAGAACGTCCTAGCAATAAATTGTTCCAACTCTTTCTCCAATCAGACGAAAATAGTAGCTTAATCTCAAATGTTCCACCACGAGTAAGGCGCATGTAAACTGGGTGCATTCATTAAATATAGGGTATAGTCCGTTTGCTCCCAAGTACAAACGGGGTTTTGCTTATTATCTCGAAAACAATGAAAGTGCCATTGATTGTTCAAATGGCTTACTAATTCCTTTAACTATACATGACAGAATTCGAAAAATCCAAAACTTTGGATGCTTTGTTAAATATTTTCCATTAACAGTAAGGCAGCATAGGGAACTTAATGCTTCAATATGGCGGAAACTACCGATAGCGACTTACGGGTTTGTCCGAGAGCTTACCTGTTCAAATAATGTCGAGTGTTATATGCAATTACATAGAAATATAATATAAAATGTGAAATTAAATACATATATGATACTACGACAATTTTTTATAAGTTATGATCACAAACTTCAGTCTTTGTCCGTTAATATGGTATAAAAATATACAAATTAACTTCATGTTTTGATACTTCCATCGGCTTTTGAAGTTTGAAGCTTCAGTCACATGAAATTATATAAGAATAATGTCGAAAATGCCTAAAAAGCTATGTTCAGCCTAAAATGTGAAAAGGATCGGATTTTCTATAAAACTTTTATAAGTTATCACCACTGAGAGATTTTTATAAGGTTTACATTGATGTAATTCATTATAAAATAAGTATACTATAAGTTTCTTCCATCGATCTCTAAACATACAGAAAATCGCGTTTCGAAACAACCTCGCTCATAATAGTTTCAAATAGTTTAAGTCCAAATCCGCCTATATTGCCCAAAGGCTTAACACTTCATTTCTTGGTATTCGTGTTTTGTTTATGTATTTATATTTATGTGCTTTTATGATCTAACTAAGAAAGGAAGAATATTCATATTGTCTTATTAAGAAAGAAAGGAGGAAAGAAAGAATAAACGAATGAACACAAGAAAGGAAAAAAGAGAAAGAAGTCACGTAACTTCTACACGTGACCATCAAAAATGAACAGACAGTTAATCGACTACTTGTAGTTTTAAAAATCCTTTATAAGCTAAAAAAAAACTTTGCAAACCAATTAAATATTTTTTGGTAATGTTCGATCAGTCTATTAATTATTATCATAATTGCTAATGTTTGTTTTTTTTACATTTTTGATTGAAATTTATTTGAGTGTGGTGGGGCGTTTTTATCAAAGAAACCGAAATATGTTTTGTGTATCCCAGGGTAGAATCTTAGAATCCATAGAATTATATTTTTGACTGGCAGATTTGCTCATTCATAATCAGGAGACACGAAGATACATACACTGTATTGCTCTCTTAAGATATTACTGTCGAAAAAAAATAATGTAAGAAACTAAATCATGGTGAAGATTTTCGATTTTCGCGTAACCGTGGTAGTGTAAGGATTAATCGCTATGGGAAAAATTGCTATGAAACATTTTTCTTGCAAGGCTATAAATTAACTTTATTAGTAATATTTCTGTTCATAATGCAAGTTTGTCACTTTAATTTTATAACTGTTTTAGTAAAGCTAGCAAGGAATATTGAAAGACATTTTTGTGATTTTTTTTGTATTTTTGCTATAATATGAGTACTTACGATAATAAACCTGTGCACCTGCGGACACTTATCAGCCTCTGATATGTGCAAACTGATAAGACTGAACAATGTCTGATCAGTTTGCGCAAGCTGATCGGAATTTGTTGACAATATACAGTACAATTAACATACTTATAATTACACGAGGATTAATCGATTATCGATCATAAAATCCGATATTACCTCTAAACTGTTTTCGTAATTATCAAACCGTTAAAGTTTGTTAAAGTCATCCTGACTTGAACAAAAATAAATGCAAAAACTATAAAGCTGCAATAGTCAATTTATGGAATTAATTATGTATGCAAACTGACTCAGACCAACTTATGCACTTGCAAAACACTGGTCTGAGTTTATGATCAGTTGATAATTTGTCAGTTTTAGTTGAATATGAGTTTGTACATAACCTTACCTGTGTTTCTGCACAAACCAAACTAATCCGAATTTCTGTTCAAAATATTTTGAACATTTGTTATAAAATCAGGCTGTGACTGTGCGAAAACCATTTAAAATATCATGTGGAAATTAAATTGAGATAGAATTAAATGCAGTAAGAAATACGGAAAGAACAGTTGAAAGCTGCAAGGCACTGGTCAGCGTTCCGCCCATGGACAGGTCACTTTCTTTTCTGCTCAATGTTCAAAAGTTTCCTCATATGAGCCGCAATACGATAAGACGAACAATTGGAATGTGCGCCCAGCGAAGACGCAGATCAGCCTGGACAGCCACCCGGTCTGTGCAGAGTCTGAACTTGCGTTTAAAGGGTAGCTAAGACTCTAAGCTACCTCCATGCCGATAGCGAAGCCTGTGATCGGATCAGGCGGATGCCCAGGCTGATCTAAGACTTCGCTGGGCGTACGTGCACATTTGTCGCGGCTCATTTAATTGTTTGCTAAAGACATCAACTGAGTAGTCGCTGTCGGTCGGAAGGTGTGAAAATACAGTTGGTCACACGTCTTGTCAAAACAATGCAGTTTCAAAATTAACACCTGCTAACGGCAATGAAGGTCAGAAATGAATATTTAATCCGAACGTCATTCTTGTGATTATTTTTGTATGAAACAGTAATTTCAGTCGCGTCGCAACAAAATCAACGCACTGCCATAGCGCCCTACCAAGACTCAGATCAGCCTTGACAGCCGCCCAGACTAACCAGAATCTTCGCTGTGCGCTTACAGGACAGGCAATGGTCTAAGCTACCTCTATGTGGACAGCGAAGGCCAAGATCAGATGGGCGAACGCACACGCTATTCTGAGTGTTCGCAGGGCGCACATGCCAATTTGATTTTGTCGTGGTATAGCTCATTAGTTTATTTACTTTTGTTCGCAGAAAAACAGAGAAAATGAGACTAATCTTAAATTTCTATGTTATTGTTTTAAATAGGGCAGCTTAGTTACATGCCGAAAGACACAGTTTACATAAAACTTTTAAACAGTTTTGTCAAAACAGAAAATCAAGAGAAAACGTTATCGTTCCTGTTGAGTAGTGTTTTAACGTCCCAGTAAAAAAATTTAGTCGTCGAGATGTTGCCTCTGAATTTGTGGGACTGCAAGTATTGCTCGGCCTGCGATAAATGACACCCAGGACTAGCAGCTCTGTCGCAGAAGCACCAGGCAGCCAGTCTATTTTGCGAGCCCCGATGGGCGGGCTAAAAGGAAAAAAAAAAAAAAAAAAAAGAAATGAGAAAAACCATGTGGGTGGATGGGTATCTGTATCAGGCTTAATCTTTCCATAAAGATGAGACCGTCAAAGGGATAGAAATATCATAATTTCATTATTATAAGTAATTTTATGTTTTTGTTTTCAGAAACTAAAACAAACCGCTGTCAAAAACTGACCAATAATCAGATTTATTTTCTCGCCAATTCTTACGAAATTTGACCTAAATATCAGAGAGAGGGGAAAAACGAGACTTATTAAAACGAGAAGGAGCAACTGAAAAAGTAAATTGATTTGATGTGAGAAAAAGAAAATGAAAATCCACATTGTTAAAAATTAAAAATGTTTCCATCCAGCGCATTCGTATTGTTAACACAGTGATGACAAAACCGGCTTCAGAGAAGTTCAACACCTGTCCTGGGATATGGACATCGATATGACATTCCAAATATCGATTAATGCCTATCGCTCCCCGGGTCTAAGGGAAATAACTGCATTCACATTAATACTCTCTCCAGGTAACAGGTAACCGATTACACTACTCAGCCCGAATTGAAGACATAAGCTCCAGTTGAAACAGAGCAGCTTCACTGATAGGCGTCGTATGCTTGTTACAACAGCCAAAATATTTGTTGATAGGCATTATGTAAACTCATTGTTACTACTGTTGTTAGTGTATATGAATAAAATAGTAAAATGTAGTCACGTGTCCGCACGTGTAACGCATGGTATCACTGGTCAGGTGATGCTAAGTTGTAAATAAACATTTAATTATTATACATGTATACTGTTACGAGTATAACATGTATGTTTCAAAATTTGATAGAATATGGGTGAAACAAAAAAGAGAAAAAATGGATTAAAAAAAAACAAACAATTAATTATGCAAATTTGATTGCAAGGTAAGCATACATTGGTCACATGCCCTAATACGTAGGACCTAACGGGAATTCCAACATCCAAGTTTTACTCCCTTGTAATTAAGTGGCGAAAATGCCATATTTGAGGTCACTGTTTTGTAAAGAATTTTTTAGGCAAAGCCTCACAGTTCTACAAAATTATGATTTTGTTATGTATAGGATAAAAATCAGGAATGAGCAATTCGCAAATCTCCTACTTCTCACCAATTTTGAGGAAATATTGGGGATGCCGTTTTGCGTTTGGGAGCAAACGGATTATAGGCTGATATACTATTATCACATGTACAGTTAAAAAATGAACAAATGAAATTATTCATCCTTGAAGAAAGTAAACACCCCTGTGTTTTCTCCATAATTTTGTCAAAACTTTGACACAGACTACTTCTTTATTATCTGGTCTATCTGATAATTTATGAAAGAGCTAGAAAAAATAATATGCCCGACATGCATTGAACAATCTTCAGACCTAAATGCATTTTCAATAACGATGCTTCTTTCTGTTTTTTTTTTTTCTTCTTCTTGTTATTCCTTTTTTATTTGTTTAATGGCGCAGCAATTTACCCTTTGATCTTTATTTATATAAAACGTTTTTAGTATCAACAAGTCAGCCATTTTTGGATTCTAAATTATGATGAACAGCATAAAGAAGGTATCTGCTAAGTTTTTTTAGAAGAT
The DNA here is from genome assembly GCA_963989385.1 of Ctena decussata. Classification (NCBI taxonomy): domain Eukaryota; kingdom Metazoa; phylum Mollusca; class Bivalvia; order Lucinida; family Lucinidae; genus Ctena; species Ctena decussata. The sequence continues at coordinate 37,190,360 of OZ022515.1, forward strand.
ATGCTGTATTGTCAGCATTTTACGCAGATTTTTGTTTTTACCACAACTCAGTGATTGTCACCATCTTAAAGTCTTAAACTGTGATGCGATTTTGTAGGAATTGTTTTTGTGATACAGGAATTATGCCCCCGTGCAGTGCTTGCCACTATTTGAAGTTGAAAATAGTGCCCTGTTGCTTTAACTCTTACAATACGACATTTTGAACAGAACAGAATTAATTTCATCTCTATACATGTTACATGCACATCTTTCATACGTTTGTACAGAATCTGGATTCAATCTAAATTTCTGTTCCGTTTCAATACTCATAACGATGTTCCCCAGGTTGCTCAGCCGAAAGTATCCGTAGTGGCGCCTGACACTGTGTTTCCGTTCATGTCAGTCTACACAAAACAACAGAAGTTGCTTATACAAAGTTTGTCTTAGAGATTAGCAGCTTGAAATGATTAAGTTTTAACAGACGTAATTTAATAAAATTAATGTATTCAAATCAAAACATCTTATGTATGTTTGGATTAAACTTGTGATATCCTAAAAGAGCCTCATACATTATAGTAAATGCTGATTACAAAATACAAAGTTTTCCGACATAACTAAAAAGGCCGCAATTTCGTAAAAATTAAATTTATCAAATGCACACCTTCACTGTGTCTACCATGCTAATGCACATGCTAGGAATAATATACTAAAATCTGTAAAAGGAGTTGTCAACACAAACTCCATACCTTCAACTGCCAAAACGCTGGCATAAAAGTTTAACTTAATTTGATCTCCATCAAAAAGCCATAAGCACATTGTCATTATTTTCACAACAAATGTACACAGCCAGAAGAAAATCTATATAACATTGTGGTGGGTGTTGATTATACTATTTGCCCTTAAGTGCAAAAGCTGCCCAAAATCACTAAGTTTAAAAGGCCGTGATTCTGTCAAAATATCTTCATCTGAGTCACATGTGTATCTTCATCAGGTCTACGCCATGTGTACAAAGTTTGAAAACAATTCATTGGAAATTGTCGGAGGAGTTGACTACGTAAACTCAAGGGTAGAGTCGGTGGACTTCGGACCGCGGATAAATTCGGACATACCGTTGCAAACAGTGAAAGTCCAGATTAGACGGCTCATCATGAGCCGTTTCATTAGGATTTTACTGTTTGCCCAGTTCATTTTGTTTTAATTCCAAACAACTGACATAAAAAGGAAACAGCGTTCAGTCTGTCCGAATTTACCCGCTGTCCGAATTTACCTGACATTACCCTGTACCCAAAAGTGTGACTAAGGGACAGGCAGACGGAATGCCTCTTAAATGCCCCCTGACGGTCGTCAAGGGGAGTGGGGGGTGGGGAGCGGGGTATAAAATTACTTCAAATGACCCTCAGTATGTTAGAACTAGATCGTAATGTTTCTATAGCAACCATTTCGTCAGCTCCAATCATTTCAAAACACATGATTGGACTCACCTAGGTGTTGTTTTGATACACTGCACGAAAAACATGTAACTCAGTCTTTGTTTCTGTCAGTTAAAATAGCTGACATTTTCTCTGTCAATAATTTACGCTCTTATCTGTCTCGGAACTAAATTTGCGAAGTAATCTGAAAAGACTGTCACTTGAATTTTGTGACAGCGCCCTTGCCCAAAGAACGAGTCTCAGTGTTTCCATCAAAGTATCGTTTTAATCGAAAAGAAGTGGAATTGAAAGTGGTATATAGATCAACGAGTGTAATATATTTGAGTATGAATAACTTTACATAAACCAAGACCCAACCACTCCATCGCCATTCGCCGTGCAGTGTATCAAAACAACAGCAACAAAAAATGCGTGATCCCCCAACCTAATACCTAACTTTCCATTCTCCGTGCAGTGTACCAAAACAACAACAATAAAAAATGCGTGATCCCCCAACGTAAAACCTAACTTCCCGCATTCGCCGCTTAATAGGCATGTTTCAGATAAGCTTAACGTATAACGTTATTTACCGTATTGACGAAAAACCAATACGGTAACTGACTACGGAGGCTTCTAAGTGATGTAAATGTGTATGTATTTGACGCAGACCTCTGCACTTGGAATAAAACCATTTCGCCTCGCTATTATGTCCATACGTGCGGATTTTACCACGAGAACTTTATTTTCATTAATGTTCGCGGAGACAAAAATTCACGGTTTCGCAATTAAGGCATATTCAAGGGTATTAAAGCCCGCGGATTCCTTATGGTATCATATTAAAAGGTAAAGGTAAAGGTTTCCCATAGCCTAATAGCCGTAGGGGCAGTGGGGGTTAGAGACCCACTGTATCTTGGGCACAGCTGATGAAAGGCGGAGCCCATCCCTCTCCTTTCGCTGCCTTATCCTTCCCTGATTCGAAAAAGGTACCCATTTACTGCTGGGTTGACAGAGAGAGTTTTCCAGTCATCGTATGGCGACAGTGAGCCGCGAACTCACGACCTTACGGTGACTTTCTGCACAATAGCCGAGCCACTCTAACCACTCAACTACCGCGCCTCTCATGATTATTATGACTATCATATTATTCCTTCATAAATCATCGCGTTCGCGGGCATTTAAGTATGCACTTTTCTGTTGGCCGCCAAGAAACAAAAAATAAATAAAATAAAAATTACTACACTCGAAAATTTTACCGTTACATTATTTGCCTAAAAATCTGGTAAGTTTTTGTCCGCTAGTCTCCTGAATACTGTTTTCAAACATTACTTTTTAAGGTACTTGGTTCTTTTCTGGTTTAACAGACTGTAGCTGTTGTTTTTATTTTTGAGAATCTAACCCCTAGGAAACATTTTAATTCGTTTTTAAACGCGAAAATAAGATTACGCAAAATCTATGGAAACACAGCATTCAATAACCCAGAAAGCATGTCTTTCTTTTGTTTGTTTTTGATTTTTTGGCGTGTGACATTAAACAAGTTTGATGTACGACAGTACCCAATTCGTGGCCTTAGGACTAGGTGGACTGGGCGGAGTGAGGTGGGGGGGGGGGGGGGGGGGCGGATAAAAAATTAAAAGAAAATAAAATGACATATAACTATAATGGCCCTACAGGTGTTGGTCTAGCATCAGACCTTCGTATGTTTATTTATTATTATTATCATTAATAGTAGTAGTAATAGTGTTTGTTTAGCACGACCCTTTTAACCTGTAAAAGATTTAGATTTCGTGAAATTAGTCCGTTTGTGCGCCTATCTGCCTGTGTGCATGGCTAAAACAATCTTACCTGCCGAGCTACTGCACCTATTAACTTGGGTGCTTCCGGAGCCATGACAGGTTTGCACAAGGGACGAAGGTACGATCACTGTTTCATCTCAGCTTCGTCAGTGTCTACATAATGCCCAACCAACATTATCAAATGCTATCCTATTCGAATGCATGAAAACGCTAATAAATACCGATTTTCTTATATTTGTCAGGAAAAGTGTGTGTGTGTGTGTGTGTGTGTGTGTGTGTGTGCGTGCGTGCGTGTGTGTGTGATCACATTGGTATAAAGGGCTTAACTGCTCTTAACTAGTATACACCCCATATAAGTACATGCTCTGCTGTTTATAGATTAACAACAATATAGTCCAGGCAAACTGGCGATTTTTTTCCCTAAACCCAAAACAAATTGCAACAAAAGCTTTTGTTGCATTTTTGTTGAGGACTAACATTCACATATGACATATCAAAAGTAGGATAAAATCGGATAATGCAAAATATATTTTTCTGCATTTTTACATGCGCCTATTTGCGACTTAAATATATCAATTATTGTAATGTTTTATGTGACATAACATTATTGCTGTGTGTTTTATTTCTTAAAACCTATTCTGCATATGCCAGAATTGAATCTAGAAGCTTATGATTGAATTTGGCACATTTTCTTGTTCAAATATAAAGCCATCTAGGTCTAAAAATGGTATAAATTACCCCACCCACTTTATTCTGCCTTAAAATCTGAAGTGAATTTTTGAAGGTCAGTAACTGAGCTGCAACAAGAAATATATCATACTGATGACTTTGCTTAGCATAAACATGCTTCAATTTAGAATACTGATCTCTGAAGGCATGAGAAGCCCAAAACAAAGGCACAAAGAGCAGAATACTACATGCATAATAACACAAACAGTGTAACATACTTATGAATAGTCTTTGTAAATCTCCTCGGCAGGATTTATGAACGGGACCACTAAACATTGCTAAGTACTAAATATGTAAGGTCTGGGCCTCATGGTTTCAGAGAAGATGATTTTTAAAAGAGTTTTCCCATTATAAGTCTATGGGAGCTAATGAACCCTGGGGCGTGGCCAATTTGGGCCCCAGGGGCATGGTTAGCAGGATTTTTTTAAGTGACAACTAAACATTGCGAAATACTAAATATGTAAGCTCTGGGCCTCATGGTATTAGAGAAGAAGATTTTTGAAGGTTCTTTAGCGATATAGCTCTATATAAGCAAATGACCCCCCCCCCGGGGGAGGTGCCAGTTTGGACCCCAGGGGCTTGATAGGCAGGAGCTATGTAGGGGACCACTAAACATTGCTACATACTAAATAAATTTATAAGCTCTGGGCCTCACGGTTTCAGAGAAGAAGATTTTTTAAAGTTTTTCCCATTATAAGTCTATAAGAGCCAATGATAGATCCCAGGGGGGTGGGGGGGGCAATTTGGATCCCAGGGGCATGGTTGGCAGTATCTATGTACGTGCCCACTAACTATTGCTGACCGTTGCTATATACTAAATATGTGAGCTCTGGGCCTCATGGTTTCAGAGAAAAGATTTTGAAGGTTCTCAGCTATAAAGCCCTATATTAACAAATGACCCCTGGGGTGGGGCCAGTTTGGACCCATGGGCATGGTTGGCAGGATGTATGCAGGGGACCACTAAACAATGGTACATACTAAATGTTTAAGCTCTGGGCCTCATGGTTTCAGTGAAGATTTTTCTTAAGGTTTTCACTTCATAGGACAATGGGAACTAATGCCCCTGGGGTGGCCAATTTAGACCCTAGGGGCATAGCTGGCAGGATTTATGTACGTGACCACTAACCATTGCTACATACTAAATATGTAAGCTCTGGGTCTCATGGTTTCAGAGAGGAAAATGTTTGAAGGTTCTTTAGCTATATAGCCCTATATATACAAATGACCCCCTGGGATGGGGCCAGTTTGGACCCCAGGGGCATGGTTGGCAGGGTTTGTGTATATATATATCAGCCCTGGGCCTCATGGTTTCAGAGAAGAAGATTTTTAAAGTTTTTATCATTATAAGTCTATGGGAGCTAATAACCCCTGGGGGTGGCCAATTTGGACCCAGAGGCATGGTTGGCAGGATTATGTACGTGACCACTAACCATTGCTACATACTAAATATGTGAGCTCTGGACCTCATGGTTTCAGAGTGGAAAATGTTTGAAGGTCTTTAGCTATATAGCCCTATATAAACCAATGAGCCCCTATGATGGGGCCAGTTTGGACCCCCAGGGGATGGAATGGAAGGAGAGATGTAGGGGACCACTAAACATTGCTACATACTAAATATATAAGCTCTGGGCCTCATGGTTTCAGGGAAGAAGATTTTTTAAGTTTTCCTCATTATAAGTCTATGGGAGCTTTATGTTGCCATGGCAACCAGAGTTCCAATCTGATGTGCCCTATAACCTTATGCAGTCAATCCCCCACCCCAACAATGCTACAGATAAATTTTGATCAAGATTGGTTTAGGAGGTATGTCTTTAAGTGTGGAAGACGACGACGGACTACGGACCAAGGCTATACTGTCAGCTCACCTTAATAGATGAGCTAAAACCTTAAAGAACATCCCATATTTTAACATGAAATTTCCAATTCCATGACCTAGACCTCAAGGTCACTGAGGCGCAAGGTGTAAAACTTAAGACCATTATCTAGCATAAGTGAAAGTATCAACTTAGGCTATCAATGGGTTAAGAGATATGGGTGTTTAAATAACCTATAACACCCAAAAGGTGGACATGGACGCGGGTGCAAACGCGGAGGCCGACACCGGGGTGACAACAATAGCTCTTCCTGAACGTCGTTCAGGCGAGTTAAAACAATGACTTCTTTCCAGAGGTGTGGGCCGGGTGGGGAGGTGGCTGTTAGGCGGGAAGGAGGTATAATTTGTAAATTTTGAACTAGCAAAGTAAACATTTCACCATTTGTGAATGCAAAAATGTCATGGAAGTCATCACCTAATATCCCAAAGCATGTCCAAGTTATCTTATCTGGCTTATCAGAGGGTCTCGCAAGGAAGATTGGTTCGCCAATTGAGTTACCCTCTTTAAATAAAGACCTTACTTACTTTACTTTCTATCTGCATATTTAACCCTCTAGTGGATTATCCTTTCAACACATGAAGTATTTAGCCGGGCCACATAGTGCAGTCGGTAGCACGTCTGACTCAAGAGCCAAAGGTCCTGTGTTCGAGACCCGGTCCGGCTACTTACTTCCGTTTCTCCTTCCGCTGATTCAGGAAGGAAAGTTGTCAGTTACTGGCCAAAGTATGTGCACTTAGTACTGCTTAACCGCATAGGAGATCTAAGCCGGCCAAAGAATAGTGTCGATAGGTTAATTGACCGTCCCGACATGACCATGGCGTTTACCGTGGACGTGAATCAACAAAACATGACTCTCAGATGTCCCGTCATTTGATAAATAGGAGTTACATCAAGTGTTTTCTTCTATTTTTCTGTCACAGTCTTCATTTAAAAACATCGATTCTGTTTACTATCTTCATTACCATCCATATTGTCCATCTGAATAGAGGTTATGGTAAAAGCAAAATTTGCATTGGTGGGTGGGGTAAACCAATAGTACTATACTATATGATTGACCGATTATGAAAAATCAGCAAATTTAATGGTAGACAAAAGCTAAAGAACAGTATATAACTGTTTTATCAACGACTGCTATGGATTTAACTTGTTTAGAAATGATGTTTAGAAGTGGCTTTCGGACCCAAAGTAGCTGTGCAATGGTTTACACCCTTCGAAAACAAGACATATGAAAAAAATCAAGTTTTGCATTCTCCGATTTTGTCCTACTTTTAGTATGTTAAAAATGTAGGTCTTAGGAGCTTATTACTGCAAAGAAACCTTTTGTTGCAATTTGTTTTAGGTTCCCCCACAATTTGACTGGACTAATAATAACAAGAAAAATCTTAAAAAAAAAAACAATCGGCGCAGATTAAATGGAAGTGTGTTTTGTTATATGTCTCTAGTTGAAGATTTGACAATAACTTTCCTGAATAAGTAAGCTATGTCATTAGGCACCCACAACCGTAATTTTGACACTGGGTAGCGACAATGACCTATCTCAAAATAGTGCTGTTCAATTTGGAATTCCAAACTGGACCGCGGTCAATCTTGAAATTGACCTGATTTCATAATAGTTACCAACATGTTGCGCTGTTTGTGTATTAAACCGAAAGTAGAAATCGAAAGTAGATCTACAACCAAAAAAAAAAAAAAAAGAAAGTTTTGAATACAATGTATCTGCGTCTGTTTTCGATAACATTTCTGTTGTAAAATGCTAGTATTCACAGTGCAGTATGACGGGAAAAAACGAAGACTAAATTTCATTGACCTTTGATATCATTGGCTAAATTTTTACATACGCGTTTTTAACCAATGGAATCTTGAGAAATGTGGAACAATATCGAAATGATACGAGGCTGCGCAAATGAAATGAGTATAAAATTAAATAAAGCCAAATAAACTATAACTTAATATCTCTGACGTCACTGGTATAGGAGCATGGCAAACAGTGTCGCCATGCTCCGCCAATTTTTCACTGATATAACATACTAAAATTCTTTAAACAGGAACTTAAGATATTTTTAAACAAACAAATATCCTAAATTCATTTAATTCTTTGTAAATTGTGTCCCACAAGTGAAATCTTTGCTTCTGCGTATCCTACACAGTAGGCCTAATTCATTTTTCAAAAGGAGTAAATTTCAGTCATACACCCAGAAACTTTAACAAACAAGAGGGCCAAAATGTCCCTCAATCGCTCACCTGAGTTTAAGGTTGTCATTTTTAAAATTGTATGTGTTGGAGAAATTTAGCTAGAAGACAGTAAAAGACGACTGCCTTGGAATTTTAGCTTCAAGGAAGTAACCTACATTCAACTGCCTTGATTTAAATGACATCTAGGCAATGCTGCATACCATATTTCAAGCATCTGAACGCTGTTCTGAAAGATTTTTAAGTACATTTTATTTTCTAACTCAAAAGCCCGCAACATGCCACAGAGCCGTTTTGGACCGTGAGGCTGCCGTTGTGAAGACTTAATAGAGGTACACAAGGCAATGCTTCACACCAAAATTCAAGCAGCTGAGCCTAGTTGTTCTGAGGAAGAAAATTTTTGAATACTTATTCTATGTATTTCTGTGCTTCAAACCCAGGACCCCCCGAGGCAGGACCATTTTGGACCTTGGGTGTTGTTCCATTTGACCAAACCTGGTAAAAGACCACTAAGCAATGCTACATACTAATATCAAGCAGCCGAGCCAAGTGTTTCTGAAGACGATTTTAACATTTTCCAGTGTATTTCTATGGTTCGAACCACTCCCTGGATTGTGGCTATTTTAGATCGAACCAACTGAACAAACTTGATAAAGAACCACTAGGCAATGCTACATATCGAATTTAAAGAATCTCAGCCTAGCATTTCTCGCGGAGAAGATTTTTAAGTTAATTTTATTTTCGAACCCAAAACTACGTGCCGCAGGACCATTTTGAATCCATGCGTAATACCAAAGGACGGGTTACACTTTGGCCGATTTTGTGCCCACGACCGATCTTGATTAAATTTATGTATTTAAAAGCTTGGCATTTGGCAGTTTATATAAGCACATTTTTAAGTCTGCGGTTTCATAAATAATCACGTGACTTCCGGTTTATTGCATATGGAGTGCTGAATGGGGTACACTAACTATCTGCGGTTTTCGATATAATTAGCAATTCCGCTGACATATCAGCCTCCAAACTGACAGATATGGTACGTTTGGTTCTTATCCACGTTCTAAAAGAGATGGTTTCGCTCAAACCATTTAGTAAGGAGATATTTTATTTGAATTTTTACGAAAGCTCAGAACAGTAGATTTTACAATTGTTTACAGACACAATAATAAGCATGTCTAGCGTTTGCTTTTGTGAAAATAATGAAACAAGTGAACAGGAAGTCGATTATAACCGACCGATATTGTTAAGCAAATGGATTCTTGGCGAAATGCTTTTGCACGCTTGTGTTCTGACATGTGCGTGAAAAGGTCATCAACCTTCTACTATTATTAAGCTTTATTCACTATTTATACATATTATGAAAACTTCATCATATCAAATATCAAACACGTATGAAATATTACGTATATTACGTACGGATGCTACACAGGTACAGATGTTTAAAATGTTAGACAAAATCAGTGAACCAAGAAATATAGGTCACAGGGACCTACATGTAGTAACAAATGAGACGCAGCGCTGAAGTGACTAACTTTTCGAAGTCCGATGAAAATCAAATATGTTCGAAATAAAACATGAATTCAATGGATCATGAAATACAAGTCACAATGACCTACAAATAGTATGACGTCAGTTGCAATGTCTGACTGAACCATTGTCTTCAGTATGATTCATATATAATGTGGAATTTATAAGGAAAAGAACAGTGAACTTTTAATATATGTAACAGTAACCTACAAATAGTATGAGGATTTTTTGCATCATTTGACTGACCAACTATTTGTAATTATCTTGCGAATTCAAAAACCGTGTTGATATGCAAGTGAAAATCCTGGTCAATGCATAAAGTTCAGGGACCCAGTGTGCATGGATGCTTTTCAGTTTCTACATTTTAAGGATATGATCTGATCAAATATCAGCATTCCTACCCAAAAGATATCAAAAGAGGTAAGTAAAAAGCTCATCCGAGTAACTTTCAATGCAAAGTTAGTGGACCAAAGTTCAAGGTCACAGAATTTTACAATGCACCAGCTTCCCCTCACACACACACACGGAATCCTTGGTGAAGAAACACATAATTCGTAGCTGAACACTTTGAAAAAGATGTGTTTTGTCGAATAATGCCTCTACTTTCTATCAATAACAAAATGCAATGATTCGATTTTGCTTTAAATCCTTGAGTCCTAGTGTTGGATATATAAAAATTTACCCAAAAAGTTTATTTTTCGTTTACTCCTACCATCGTAACCACTGTAATGCAACCCGTTTATGATGAATATGTATATGAGGAATAATTATGTATAAAAATTGTAGTGGTTACGAGGGTAGGATGAAGTGAAATTTAGATGGATATTGGACGTTAGTAGTTCAAATTCCCATAGGCTCAATGTTAAATGTTTCAGACAGTACATGTATCCGACCGCAAAACTAACGTAAAAGGCATTAAAATACGGGAAAATGAAATCATACAGAATAAACTAGAAACATAGGGCTGACACTTCTGCATGTTTTTGAGGTTATCTGCCTACCATCGAAAATCGGCCTTTACAGTGGGCACATTGCAATAGTAAAGTGTAACTCGTCCTTTCAAGTATCTCAGCCTAGGGGTTTTGACGAAGAAGACATCTGAATAGTTTTGTATGTATTTCTATGGTCCAAACCCAGGTAGACGCTGAGGTAGACAGACCCTGAAGTAGACCCAAGGACCTCTGTTTGAGCAAACTTGACAAAGGATAACCCGGCAATGTTACATACCAAATTTCAATTCTGAACCCAGTGGTTCTGAAGAAGATTTTTGAACACTTTTCTATGTATTTATATTTTTCAAACCCAAGAACCACTGGAGCGTGGCCACAAATAAAAGAACCCACATGGCTAATGTCGAGTCCGTTTGGCTTTAGTGCAATCTGCACATATCCGCAGTGTTGTCCGTCTCCGATGACATGTAAGAGTTTGGTATAGTATTACACTTACATTTTTGGGATGCAAATGGACAGAGACAGAAATGTACTTACAGCCTGCCGGAAAAGAACATGTTCACCAGTGTTAAAATGACCTAGGTTGCGGCAACCTATATTTCGGGTATTTGACCTTTAGTTGTGCTTCAAATGCTTAAACTCTATCACAGATACCGATCTATCACTCGAGGTCACTTGTTCGGACACTGGAAGACCGCAGCGACTTAGTGAACTATGCATAGTTTTCTCACCATCTCCTATGCATAGCAGACACTAGGTGCGTCAAAAAGAATCAAACTCCCTCAAAAAATCTACCGACTGAATACAGGAAAAAAGCCTATACTTCATTTGCTCCGGTTTTCAGGTTGAGTACGCTACGGCGATTTACTTTTTTGGATAAACCACCTGCAGTGGTTGGTGTGTTTGGGATATAAAGGGGCTGAAAGGGAGAAGGTCAATACTATATGTGCTGCGACACGAGGAAAACAACAAAGTGGTTGTGCACCCAGTGCAGACTCAGATCAGCCTGGGCATCCGCCAAGTCTGATCAGGGTATTCGCTGTCCGCATGGATGTAGCTTAGTCCCTTAGCTACCCTTTAAGCGTTTAGCGGAGGCGCTGATCAGACTGGATGGATGCCCAGGCTGACCTGAGTCTGCGCTGAGCTCACAACCAAATTGTTGGTTTTCTCGTTTCGCGGCTCATATTTCAAAATTCATGTCCACATACGCCCAAACGGACGGACGCAGCAACATCAAACAGATGTCTATGCCACGCTCACAAATTCGGCTCGACATGAAATGAAACTATCACACGAACCGCTTTTACTTATTGGTTTTATACTTCTGTGCTTCCGTAGTTTCATTTTATCGGCAATAGCGTCAATAGCGTGATTAAGGTTATACGTAAACCTTATCTGGAACATCTCTATTAAAACGAATACGTTATACTTGCAAGGGCAACGTAACACAACATAAACATTACCTCGAAGATGAGGAAGTATATATATGTGAAGTCGCAAGAGTTGTCCAACATAGGCAGTGGTAAGTTCTGGTCCAGTGTAGCTTTCGGTGCCGTCCGTGATCTTCAAACGGGGGTCGGGATCCACCTGACCCGTGATCGACGCTACTGGAGTATCTGGACTGAAATTGACGCACCGCAATTACCTTATACATTCTTTGTGTTGGGACAGAAAGGTTTGAGAAAACTGTGCAGACCCATATCAGCCCGGGACTTATTTCATTTATTTTATATATGGAATTATTTATTCGATATATCGAATGAATTATTTGGGTACAAATAATTAAGAAACCAATATATCGTGCTGATCAAAATTTCGAAAACTCGATTTATTATTTCCTATTTACCCCTTTCTCACATGGAGGTTCGGGGACCCAAATGAGAAAGAAGTAAATAGGAAATAATATTTTTTTTGATAATTTCAAGTCACATTTAAGCAAACAAGAGGGCCATGGTGGCCCTGAATCGCTCACCTGAGCATTAATCAGTTCACTGGCTCTGGTGAAGATTTATAAGAGTTTTTACCATACTAACATTTGACCTAGTTTTACACCCGACATGACCCAGTTTCAAACTTGGCCTGGATATTGTAAGTAAACATTCTGACACAGTTTCATTGAGATTGGATCAAAACTGTGCCCTCTGGAGCGTAAACAAGGTCATTCTTATATTTGACCTAGTGACCAAGTTTTTGACCCGACACAACCCAGTTTCAAACTTTGCCTAGATTTCATTAAGATAAACATTCTGACAGAGTTTCATGAAGATTGGATCAAAACTGTGCCCTCTAGGGTGTACACAAAGTTTATCTAAGATTTGACCTTGAGCCGACGTGACTCAGTTTCATAGGGGTCTCAGTTATATTGACAATAAACATTTTGACATAGTTTCATGAAGATTGGATCAAAACTATGCCTTCTAGTGCTTACACAATTTGACCTAGTGACCTAGTTTTTTACCCGACATGACCTACTTTCAAACTTGGCCGAGAGTTTATGAAGATAAACATTCTGACATAGTTTCATAAAGATTAGGTCAAAACTGTGTCCTCTAGAGCGTACACAAGGTTTTTCTATGATTTGACCTAGTGACCTAGTTTTCGACCCGACCTCACCCAGTTTCAAACTTGTCCTACATATTATGAGGATAAACATTCTGACAAAGTTTCATGAACTTTGAATCAAAACTGTGCCTTCTAGAGCGCACACAAGGTTTTTCTAAGATTTGACCTAGTGACCTAGTTTTTGACTCGACATGACCCAGTTTCAAACTTGGCCTAGAGTTTATGGAGATAAACATTTTGACAATGTTTCATAAAGATTGGATCAAAACTGTGTCCTCTTGAGCGTACACAAGATTTTTCTATGATTTGACCTAGTGACCTAGTTTTTGACCCGACGTAACCTAGTTACGAACTTGTTCTAGATATTATAAGGATACACATTCTGACAAAGTTTCATGAACTTTGAATGAAAACTGTGCCTTCTAGAGCGTACACAATGTTTTTCTAAGATTTGACATAGTGACCAAGTTTTTGACCCGACATAACCCAGTTTCAAACTTATCCTACATATTATGATGATACACATTCTGACAAAGTTTCATGAACTTTAGATCACAAGTGTGCCTTCTAGAGCTTACACAAGGTTTTTCTAAGATTTGACCTACTGGCCTAGTTTTTTGACCCGACATGACCTACTTTCAAACTTGGCCGCGAATTTATGAAAGTAAACATTCTGACAAAGTTTCATAAAGATTAGATCAAAACTGTGTCCTCTAGAGCGTACACAAGGTTTTTCTATGATGTGACCTAGTGACCTAGTTTTCGACCCGACATGACCCAGTTTCAAACTTGTCCTACATATTATAAGGATACACATTCTGACAAAGTTTCATGAACTTTGGATCAAAACTGTGCCTTCTAGAGCGTACACAAGGTTTTTCTAAGACTTGACCTAGTGACCTAGTTTTTGACCCAACAAGACCCAGTTTCAAACTTGGCCTAGAATTTATAGAGATAAACATTCTGACAATGTGTCATAAAGATCGGATCAAAACTGTGTCCTCTAGAGCATGATTTGACCTAGTGACCTAGTTTTTGACCCGACGTGACCCAGTTCCAAACTTTTCCTAGATATTATAAGGATAAATTTTTTGATTTAGTTTCATGAACTTGGGATCAAAACTGTGCCTTCTAGAGCGTACACAAAGTTTTTCAAAGATTTGACCTAGTGGCCTAGTTTTTAACCCGACATGACCCAGTTTCGAACTTGGCCTAGAGTTTATGGAGTTAAACATTCTGACAAAGTTTCATAAAGATTGGATCAAAACTGTGTCCTCTAGAGCGTACACAAGGTTTTTCTATGATTTGACCTAGTGACCTAGTTTTAGACCCGACGTGACCCAGTTTCAAACTTGTCTTGAATATTGTTAGGATAAACATTCTGACAAAGTTTCATGAACTTTGGATGAAAACTGTGCCCTCTAGAGCGTACACAATGTTTTTAAAAGATTTGACCTAGTGACCTAGTCTTTGACCCGACATGACCCAGTTTCAAACTTGGCCTAGATTTTATAAAGACTAACATTCTGACAAAGTTTCATAAAAATTGGATCGAAACTGTGCCCGCTAGAGTGTACACAAGCAAAAGTTGACGGACGTCCGGACGGACGTACGACGGACGACGGACATCAGGGTATCCCAAAAGCTCACCCTGAGCACTTCGTGCTCAGGTGAGCTAAAAAGGGATGCCACATCACATTATTAATTCAACAGGAAAAGATTCAAACAATAAAACCTACATCTCTTTCCACAACTACTGGGATTAGCGGGCTAATAACTTTTGAATTTGCAGTGCCCTGTTATAAACCCCACCCAGTTAGGATATGCTAATGGTTAGAGCCCCTTACATATACATTGGGTAGTTATCCATTATGCTACAATCGCGGCACTGCCCCCCCCCCCCCCCCCCTTCCCCCACTCTGTGGGGGCAACCAAAAAAGGTATCCCCACCTTAGTTCCACCGTCGGCGGTGGTTTCTGTGGTCCGCGTCAAGTGAAAAAGTATCTTCGAACATTCCACTGAACGAATTGATGCTCATGCGTCGTCATAATGCCGTCATGTTCCTGCAGGGTGGTAAAGCTGCTTTCCCATTATTTACATTCATATATCTGCGGTAATTTGAATTGACTCACGTGACAGCTAAGGCAACATTTACGGCCAAAGAGGATGTGTTTTTTACACAGGTAAAGCCCAGCGAATGTTGCCAGTCTGGTCCTAGAATCAAACCTCGCTGCGCTGTTAAAACAGCTACATAGGTAGGTCCCTAAAATAATAACAATAGTCCAAACATACTGCAAAGTTCAGTTAAAATTATAAATATTGGGACAGAAATGATGAGTGAAGACCCAGATAAGTCTGTTCCCAACTGAGCAGTCTGTTCTGGGCCTACACTGTTTGCCAATTCATCTGCATCTTTGGACAATGCATTCCTGTAATGTAAAACCAATCTGTTCCATTCTAAAACAAGTACGACAATAACTTAAGGTGTCCCAATTTTTCATTTTTTTTAGGAGGGGTATTTAAAAAATAATGTAAATGATCTAAGGGTATCCTCTTGATATTCAGCAAAAGTTCTATATAACATTGGAAAGACAAATTCAAGTGCTTTAGAATGTTATACGTTAAAAGAATTTCAAGTCATGTATGACAGAACACGCTTATACCTCATAATGGTTAGGACACTGGAAACTGTACATTTTCATTCAAAGTCTCTCGTGTTCTTTCGCTGTATACTCAGTGAGACAATGATATGCGTAGGCCTAATGAACAAACAGGTAATACTGTTTTTAATGTAAAATAAGAAAGTTATTCAGAAATCATTACCAGATTTTACACAAGTAACAATATATACGAGCTTCTTTTTCTGCTATGCGGTTATAAATGCAAAGTTATTATAAATGCATTAGGGTAGTTCGCCCTTGAGTCGAACACTTTTTGTATTGCCTTGCACCTCTAGCCCCTGACTATTGGCCCACACCGTGTTTGAGTGATGCAGTAGCTAGCGCAGCTTTTCCAGCACCAAATAGCTGCAACCGTTTAGCCATACTTTGTGAAATAAGGATAAAACATGGGGTTTTATCCACCTATACTACCCATTTTAGCCCTTAAGTCGAACACACTGGCCCCTGACTCGAACAGATATGTTAATTCGGCCGTTATAGGACAACCGCATATAGGGTATGCAGTATCCAGAAATGATCCGCATCTTTAACTTATAGTTTTGGAAATCACTTTTTTGTTTGGTGTCGAATTAAAACAGTCTTTATGAGATAATGAGATAGACTGCAGGGTACGTAAATGCAGATAAACCCACCTTGTGACTCCTGCTTGTGACTCCTGGTACATGAAGTAAACCTATCATTTCAGGGGCTCATTTACCATGCATACTATTCACTTGTGATAAATGTAGACTACTGTTGCGTGCATAGAACAAAAGATAAGGATTTATTTATGCATTTAATCTGTGACTGAACACAATTGCCAGTGATACAGTGAGTAAACCGTCTCTAAACTATATACCCGTGTTCGACTCCAGGGCGAATCGGTGTTCGTCTCAATGACGAAGTATAGGCTTGTGTTTAACCTGTAAGATTTTGTAGATTTTCTTATTTTGACAAATAAACAATTATCTTTTCGAGTAGTAAGAAGTCCCAGATTAGTTTAACAAAGTATGAAATTTCTTTGACTGAGATTCTTCTTTCCATATAAAACTAAGTATTTTACAAAATTTATGAAAATTCAAATTCTGAAATTCAGAAAGAGCTCGAGGGGGATAAGTTTCGACGACAGATAGTCATATAATAATACATGTTGTATACTTTGGGCTCTTTTATGCATATTGTTCATAGATTAAGGTAACGTCTGGTATCGCAACAGATGATGATCCACCAAGATGAAACATTAATATTACCAACTCCATCTGTTCGACTTAAGGGCAAATTTGACTTAAGGGCGAGTTACCCTATGTCAATAAATTGTGACTACATACTTATACACTTGTGTTTTCATTAAAAGACGGGCATTTTATTAGTGTAATGTTTTGTCACGATTTGCATCATATGGCTGATTAAACTGTATCAGTCATATGCAAACTCCTCGCCGGAAGTTGCAAAGTTGCAGCTACTGATGTAAAATACGATACGACAAAACAAAGCTATATTCTGATATAAAGACATATGCTGAATATATTTAACTTCGTCTGCTGTCATAAGTTAGAGGGACATTTTCACGGTGAAATTCATGCAGTGGACTCGACAGTATCGGATCATCGACAGCATCGGATCACTCATAAGTTATCACCTGTGTTTCTCACAAGTGAAGTAAATATTTTGTACCATTATATCACATTCATCAAGTCAGACCAATGACAAAGTGCAGGGTGAAACAATTGATCGAAATATGCGGCTGCGAAATGAATCAGAGTTGTTGAAAAGCTAGGCCCCTCTTCAGAGGCGCTTGAAGTTTGTCTGTTGCTCGTTACCCACAAAATAGATTTCGGTTGTTTATACAATTTTATCATTAAGCGATTGAAACCAGTTTTGCTTTGTAATATGTCATGGCATCCCTAAAATTGCAGGCAGTCATTATTTTTGAGACATCCCGGTATTTGATGAAACTAAAGACTTGAAAAGCTGGGCACCAATGTGCGACAGTAACGGTTCATTATATAATTTGAGCTGAAATACAGGCCTTAGCTGGAAAACTTTATGTCGGATGCATGGTCTGATGCTGAAAAGAAGTCATAAATCAACTACGTGAGTGGCTGTGTCTACTTTCAAAGAAGATCGGTATAAAAACAACACAACATTTTTTTTTTGTAAAATACCCTCATCCCACGCCCCCCCCCCCCACCCCCCCCCCCACACACTAGCGTCTGATTATGAAAGTTATGCATAGCACAACTAAGCTTCCGCTGAACATTCTCAAGAAACATTCGGGATAGCTCGCATGTGTGTGAACCCGTTAATAACTGGCGTTCATCAGATGGACATTTGTGTAGACTCAGATTAATGCAGCAGAACTCGCTAAATGACAATGTAGTGTTTATACACTGTTTGCATTGAAAAATCAATGCTTCGGAGGAAAATCATCGTTAATTTGTTGATCCTGGTCAGACACTACGGTTTTATCAGGGAGTATTCTTTACAAAGTCAGATTATTGTCTTTACTGTTCGAGTACTTCCAAGCTAAAGGGGCGCAGGGAAAACTAAGTTAAGAATTCATGCTTATACATTTGTATATACGCATTCAACTGTTATTGAACAGACATAACCGTTGCTGGTGAAGGACCACGTGAAAAATATCGTTGAAAGGCCGTAAAAGTTTCCTCTGAGAGTCTAATAGGTCCAACTGTTATGTATCCAAATTATTGAAGCTAAGAGGGTTGGCAGAACGCCTTGGAGGAATTCTCCTATAAAACAATATCATCTGATCCGATACTGTCACACCTGATTCGTTACTGTCGTAAGACCCCACTGTAAGTCTGGATAAGTCATCTGCCCTTAAAAGAATAGTTTTAGTAAATATTTTGAAATGGATAGATAAAAGGGATATTTTGCAATTGTTATTTGCAATAACATACATAATTTAGCATACATATACAAGAAAACGGGAGTTTTATTGAACTTGATCCGATACTGTCGAGTTCACTGTACATAAAGACTTGAAAGCCGTCTCATTTTATGTGACAATATTGACAATGAAATATGTGAGTGGGTTGGGAAACTATCATAAAAATCAGGTAGGTCACTGACAAAAGAGCATAAGGTGCCGTAAACGATTTTCTATTAAAGTTAACAAGCATGACGCATTAGATTTTATTTATTTTTTGTTTCATATCAGTCGTCACTTTCACATATAATGACCTCAAACTGTAGTTTAAACAGCTTACTAGGTATTTCAATTCAGCTTAGGAAATGACGTCATAAGAAATGCACATTGGTTTAAACAATATTTTATTAATCAAATTTTAGTGCATAGTATAGAAAATATGAACCAGGATTTGATCGAAAACCAGGGGCTTATGAGGACCATGCACATTGTTCTATGATAAGCTTTGGAGGTAAATCTCGTGTTTTACTAAAGCTGATAAAATGAATATCAGTCAGAAATATTTTCAGTATAATAACAGATAATATAGGTATCAATCCAGATCTTTTCGTATCCAGAGTTAAAAAATATGGATTTGTCGTCACATACATATTTCGTCCATAATCTATTCAGTGTCTCTACCCTAGCAACAATTGTCAAGGCATATTTTGAATAAAATGTCATTGTCTCAAACTTTGTGAAAGAGGGTTTCTTGGGGATATGTGCACCTAAAAGTTAGGACATAAATTTCCAAAATCGTCAGTACTCATCGGCAATCGGCATACTCATTTACACTATTTCGGAAATGCCCCTCGTCTCGTATGCTATTTCAGTATAAATCAACACTGTACACCTTCACTAATGTTCATAAGGGTAATAGCCTGACTGATATTTCGGATGCTTTCAATTCTGATACACCCAACTCTTAATGTACACCCCCACCCCCGCCTTATTAAACAATCTTTCATTTTTACTTCATATAACACATTGACTTTGTGTTTGTGGGTGTGGTTGTGCATGCATTTTTGTTTCTTCGAGGAACAAAGCGGAAACATATGTGTACGTCGAATATATAGCCAATCTGGCATAGTTTAAAACATGGAAAAGAATGGGAAGGAATGTCTGGTATTGACTGGCAGACAAGACCCTTCCTCTGTATTCTATTGATTTGGGATAGCACTCTTGCAGGAAACAGTTTGCTCCCTCTGAAAATTTCATTCCATTTAAGTCCATTCAGTTCTAGGTTTTAAACTGTGTCCATATTTTTTCTTTAAATCATGAGAACCAAATCATACAGCAATTGTCCGCCCATTAAGAAATAATAATAATAATAATAATAAAAAGGAAAAAAAACAAAACAATAAAAATTACAATGTCCTACTTTTTAGACTCAGACTGCTTTCTTTCCTATGTCAAACCAGTCAGTGAACCCTAGCTCTTTGTGTGTGTGTGTGTGTGTGTGTGTGTGTGGAGGGGTGGGGTGTGCGTTCCTAAAGTGTAGGCTGTCGGAAGGGCATGTGCATGCGTGTATGCACCCCTGCACCCAAGATGCAGCAAAACTCCGAATTCTGGTCTTCGAACTCAGATGCAAAATTACACATGAATGGAATCTACCACGTGTTCTGTGTGTGAGAGAGAGAGAGAGAGAGAGAGAGAGAGAGAGAGAGAGAGAGTCGGGTAGGGGGTGTAGGGAGGGCAAAATGAGGGTCACTGATGCAGGGCCTGAACAATGAACGAATGGTGTCGTAATTCATGTTTCTGATCCAATTTTTCCTTGAAACTTGTGTTTTTCAGTGCTACTACTGAAAACGTTCTTTTGTCAAAATTTGAGTTAAACATGCTACGTTTATATTAGTCTGAAACTCTCACCTAGATATTAACAAAAAAAAATGCAACACGTGCATCTTCTGACCTACAGCCATAGTGCTTTGGGTCATGTTATCTTGCATCAAAGTTCGTTCGGAAGTCGTCCGTAATTCCGTTTCATCTAGGGTATACACCTTTCCTATAAATCGATCCTACTCGCGCACGAGTTATCTACCCATTGGCAAGTAGGCTGTGACGTCATCTATAGGAGCATCCCGTATAATTCAGTACAATTGCAAGCACACATAACATGCATAAAGCAGACGTTTTGGAAATGTGAACTGCAAAAAATACATTGAAAGACCAAATTAAAGTATAATTGACCTGTTGTCATGTGACATTTTTATTTATATATATATTTTTTATTTTTATATCATATTGAGAATCCCGACAAGTCGCTCATGATTTTGGCAAAAGAGTAAAATAAGGGACTGATGTGGATCCGTCGCCTGTAAGGGTAAATATAGCGGGAAAAGCCGTCTAAAGAAAGAAAAACAATCTAACTTTCCAAAAATAGTAAAATATCTATCATGAACTCCCATATAATGTCATAAGAAATCGAGCAGTGTAGTATGTTTCCGTGGCTTCTTTCACATGTTGAACGTCCGCCATTTTGACCTGTTCCGAACTACCTTATTGAAAGATAAAACAATGGCAAACCAGTCCGAAAAATAGACCGGTTTAACGAAATATGCCGCATGCATTAAAATTTGGGAATGTAATTAGACGATGTACCAGTCCGTAAACTGCGGGAATGTGCACGAGGTCACGAGATATATTTATTTATAGACCGGGATTCCCTGCACTTGCTTGGTTATAAAAGTCAATGACCTGTGATTGGATGTTGGCCTCGGACATTCTAAAATACTTTTCTTCCAATGTTTGGGTATATTTTTTTTTTGCATTCTTAAATACTCCTCTTCCAATTTCATCTTAAATTTTTGGCCAAGGCTTAAGAATGTTGGTAGTGGTTGGTGTATTGACTGTAAATCAACTTGGGATCCACATTGATGATATTTGCTTAATTTCTGATTTTTATCAAATGTGGATCCCTCCCATATAAGAGGAATCTTGATTACTTCCCTTCCATTTTCTTAACTTTCTTAACTTTTTTGGCCAAGGCTTAAGAATGTTCAAAGTGGGACCCACATTGATGATATTTGCTTCATTTCTGATTTTTATCAAATGTGGATTCCTCCCTTATAAGGTGAGGTATCCACATGTGAATATTTGACTCAAAACGTGG
This sequence comes from Ctena decussata, assembly GCA_963989385.1. NCBI lineage: Eukaryota > Metazoa > Mollusca > Bivalvia > Lucinida > Lucinidae > Ctena > Ctena decussata. The sequence goes on from OZ022515.1 coordinate 37,212,074, forward strand.
AAAATAAGGTTGATGGAAGGAAAGTAATCTAGAATGAATCGATAGTTCCCCCCCTCCCCCCCCCCCCGCTTTTTTTTTCTTTAGAGTTACTTTTTTGCTACTAAGTGGCAAAAAACGGTAGTGAACATTTGTTTATTATAGTAAAATTGACCTCGATTTTGATAGGCTCAGGAATGTTATTGTTAATGCATACATTTGGGTAGATTCGGTCTTTTTCGTTCACAAAAATGAAGCCGAGATATCCCGAAATGATAAAGCGTGGGAAAACAATATGCAAATGACGTGGACTGGTTTCAATTACACACGAGCGTGCGTTATGTCAAAATGGCGACGTTAGTATGTTCTAAAACTGTCGCTTCGAAAACAAACAGTTTTACCTGAAATATGGTGAAAATAGTAGAAGGCATCCACACCATCTAAAGAGCACGATACTACATGCATGTGAAATGAGTCTAGCAGTGCTTAAATTGATGAGTATTAAGGACATTTGTGTCAAGTTTACAGAAGGTAGACGGAAGGAAATTGGAACAAAATGGCGGAAAACTATGGAAAACACTGCTTGACCTATCGTATTTGGAGGGCCATTACAAGTAATTGTTACTGTATATCACTATTTTATAACACTTGATTTATATAATAATATCTGTTGTACATAGAAATGAGCGTCGTTTGTGGATTCCGCGCCTTATAGGCAACGGATCCACATGAGTCCCTTATTTTACTCTTTTGCCATGATTTTCATGACCCCTCTCATCGACGCCGTGTTTTAACACCCCAGCAATACATTGACTGTTCAATATAAAAGAGCTACATTTCGTATAAATAGTGAGTGAGTGAGTGAACTCGGGTTTAACGTCCCACCAACAACGAGGTCATATGGAGATGGGACCTCGGTTTAAAGTCTCATCCGAAAGATCGGAGAAGCGGGGGATCGATCTTGCGACACCTGGATTGGTAGTCCGGAGTGTTATCCACTACACTACAGCCGCTTCTCATATAAATAAGTTTCGTTAATCTGAAAAGTTCTTTCCATTTTTCCGACAGGTAAAATGTCAGCATTCAGATAGTAACTACGCATTGTTACCGGACAGATTATACCGCTGATATTTATGGTTTTTTTGTGCAATACACCGATCTAAAAGCATCAGCATCCAGATAGTTTTCCCTAAGTTTGAACCCGAGGTTGAATTTATATCATTTTTTCCCATCTCTTACTTATCTTCGGTATTATTTATTTGATCGTTTCCATTTCACGGTAGGGTATTCTTAAGCTGCCTCCGGAACACGTGTCTAGGTAATACACAATCATAGGTGTTTGTTTATTGCGGCAATGCGCGCGATTCGGTGATTACACAAACGAAGTCCATGTCAGCACACTTTGTTGTCATTTTTAGCGTGTGTGCTTTATAATCAGCTAATCGTTCGTTTTGTTTCTTTTGTAGTAACTGTCTGAACATCTTCCGCGATTTTCTTTCTTTTCCTTATATTTTGGAAGCTGTACTGGTGATACATGCTCTTGCTTACGGTAATTTTGGCCCGAAATTTTAGTCGGAAATTTTTTAATGGTATGTCAAATTCCCATATGCTATAACTTATAAAGCTTATTTTCCGACAAAGAAAGAGCTAAATATAGGTGGAACAAAATAGTTGTCTTGATTTAAACCGTCGAATATTAGTTTTGAATATACGGAAAACCGGCATTTATTGGTTACACAATGATAAACAGTAGCCTATCCTATAGATGACGTCATAGGCGTTGCAAGGGACAAAACTCGATCAGACTCTGAATTATACGAAAGGTGTATAGGGAATGATATCTCAGAAGGCACATGACAAAAACTTGACAAAAATCAGGATCAATCGGATTTAAAATGCTGCAGTTCTTATATGTGTCAATGAAAGATTACATAAAATATGTTTTTATCGCTAGAAATATAAAACTTTACAACGGAGTCTATTTTTATTTCAATCGCAAAAGCAGACGTAACGCATCTCGCAAGTCCAAAAATACATGTTAGTTAATGTTTTATTCATTTATTTGTTTATTTATTTTATTTTTAATGACTCTTTTGGCACTGTACTGTAGTAGATCTATTATACCGCCGTGTGCATCATACATTAACATAATCTTATGAACCCATCAGTAAAACAGTAAAAAGTCATACATATGCTTACCCATTGAATATTGCAATCCGTAATAGTGACAAATTCGATCCCTCCAGTTGGAACTCCGCCTCCTCCGAATTCTCCTTGCGTCGAATTACAACCAATAATATACACATAACGACCGTTGGCAAAAAACAATGTCACCAGTATGCTCTTGTCTATGTCCGTATTACAACTGACGGCAACTGAAAGTTTTGAGACCAGCCACTTCATTGCAAAAGAACATGCATTTATTCGGATATAAAAACGAGAATCTCCCCATTTTGGAATGACCACAATGACGTCACTAAATTAATTTTATGAAATTCTGCGATAAGATGGGAAGTTTCCTTTCAAAACAATCAAAAGATCTAGATCCGTCGACGGATCTAGCTTTTTGGGATATGGGAGGGAAAAAAACATCCGTCTCATAACAGATGAAGTCTCTAATTTTAATATGAATGTGTATACGTGCACATCCTTCTTTTTTGTCATATGACGTAACTGTTATTCACTTGATAACGTCATGTCATTAAAAATCGTATGACCACGCGGCTGTGTAATAACACTTTGGCGCATACGTAACGTCATTGACAACGTGCATTTCAACAATTTGTTTTCTTTCTTTAAATAATGCTTATTTTGAGGGCTGTAAAATTTAAAAGGGTCATATAATAAACAGAACCTTCCACTCGCGACTAAAGGCTCGTTTCATACATTTCATATGAAATGACCAATGGTGTTTACAAGATCCTATATATCCTCCATGATAACAAAAGAAAGTAAATTCTGTAACTTCCTATTTGCATCCCTGGACGGCAAACCCATCTCAAAAGAAAGTTGACTCTGTGTGCGTGTAGTGGGTGGGGAGAAGGAGGTGGAGAGGGGGTGGGGGCTTTTCCTGTTTAGAAAGGAGGCAATTTAGAAAAAAAAACTGAATTTCTTCTGTGCTTTCTTAAGCAAGGATTGTAAATGAAACTGTACACATCACCAAAGCTTAAGCACCTTTCCATGCAAATTCAATAAAACTTTGATTTCTCATATACGCACATGGCGCAAAATCAGTGATAAATCGAATAAGATGAAACCTTCTTGGATCAGACAAATCAATTTTCAGAAATAGGTCAAAATGGAATTTGATTTTTTTCTGACACTACTGAATAACTGTTCGAAATGGGAAACTAACAAAAATTCTGTCAGTGTCAAAAGTTTGCTTCTCCTTTTGACAGGACAATGACGATGCATGGCCAAGCGGAAATAATTAGTAACCGGGCCTAACTGATTATGGGAGAGTTTTGTCAGTTCTCCAATCAGCATAAATTGTGCCCCTTGTTAAAATCGACTCGCCGAGATGGTTCTAATGAGGGGTCATTGTCAAAGAGTAGCTTTTCTCCCTTTCCCCCGGAAAAATGGCTATGGGAAGAGCAACTATACAGTGGATTATCAGGACCCCATAAAGCCTGTTTATCCCGATAGTTCTTTATCCCACATCTTAATCCCCCAGTCGGAAAAGTGGCTATTAGAAAATTTGATTTATGTTAATAGTAGAGTTTAAGTTTTCATAGCTGATCAAGGTTAAAGGACAGAATCTGAACTTAAACAAGCTTCGAATGGCTTGGAGCGATTGTCTTAGACGATGACCCCAATTCCGAGGTCCTCTCAATGATTACACGAGCCACTGCAACTCAAACAAAGCTGAAACCAATTTGGATATATAATTACATACCTCTCGGATCAAACCTGAAGCAGATACGATGCATTGTCATATCCATATTTGCGTATGTCTGTGAGTCGTGGACCTTGAAAGCAGAAATAGAGAAAAGAACTCGGGCCTTTGGAATGAGATGCTACCGAAGGTTACTAAACATCTCGTACAAGGACCAAGTAACTAACGAGGATGTTTACAGAAGATCTAAGAAGCCAGTGGTGAATATGAGAACTCCTAAACGTGGTCAAGAAACGCATATAGAGGTAGTCTGGCAACATCTCAATATCTCGTAGGTAGGAAAGACGAGTCTACAGGGCACAGCAAAAGGAAAAGGAAGAGGAAAACAGAAGAAGAGGGGCGAAGACAATATTTAAGCGCAAATAGGGCAGCTGAAAACAAGACTAAGTGGGTCGAATTGTTGTAAAATCATCTGTGGTGCCCTACGACCTTGCAATGACCATACAGGAAGTTGCTCATAAGGGTTGTTCCCCTTTGTTATAAAAGCACCACAGGCAGTACATGACATCCCCCCACCGCTGGACATCATAACAATGTTTTTAAAATATACAATAGCCAAACAGCCACAGAACTGGGATAGACAGAGATATGATATCATTACTGCAAATAGATATTAATATAAACCACTCATACATAGCAGTCTTGTGAGACTTCTAACAATGTGGGGCATTCAGACCAGTGTATATTTAGATCAGGCAGTTAAGCATTTCTTTGAGCTGAGAATCTCTGTTTCTTATTCTATGGTGTTAAACATATCTGTGAAGTTTCATTCAGATATTCCATATAGTATAGGAACTATCAAAGGTATATAACTCATGAACTGGAAAGGTCAGAGTGACTGTCCTTATTCAAGATATGTAAGCTTTGATGTGAAACATAGCTGTGAAGTATCATTTAGATATTCCATACAGAGAGAAAAGGATTGATTGATTGATTTGTGGCTTAACGTCCACGGTAAAAAGAACAGGTCATCAACCATTTTTCAGATCTATCAAGGGCCGATAACTGAATAATTGGAAATGTATGAGTAACGGTCTTTAGTCACAATGTGTAACCTTTGATGTTCAACATATCTGTAAAAAATCTTTGAGATATTCCATTTAGTAAAAAAAAAAAACAGTCAAAAACCATTTTTCAGATCAATCAAGAGCAGAAAACTTACAAATATGTAGAATATGTAACTTTTCATGTTCAACATATCTGTGAAGTTTAACACAGATATTCCTTATAGTACAGGAACTACAGGTGAAAACAATTTTTCACACCTATCAAGGGCGGATAACTCACGAACTGGAAAGGTAAGAGGGACGGACCTTGGTCAGGATATGTAACCTTTCATGTTCAACATATCTGTCAAGTTTCATTCAGATATTCCTTACAGTAAAGGAACTACTGATAAAAAAACGTTTTTCAGACCTGTCAAGGGCGGATAACTCATGAACTGGAAAGGTCAGAGTCACGGCCCTTTGTCACAATATGTTACCTTCGATGTCCAACATATCTATGAAGTTTCATTTAGATATCATAAACAGTATAGGAAAAACAGGCCAGAAAGGGCAGTAACTCTTTTAAAAATGGACGGATTTTGCCCAACAATCCCATACCACTCATCACCGATAACATTATGAATGCAAAATTTGAAAAAAAATCCGTGAATAAATACTCAAGTTATCGATCGGAAATGGTGAGCACGGCCGGACGGACGGACGGAAGGACAGACACCGAAAGGTATATCATAATACCCCGCCGCTAAAGTGTGGCGGGGTATAGAAATGGCGGAGGAACATCACGATGTATTCCTGCACGTTAAACACTGTCTACTGTTACGCACTTTTGTTCTGTCAGGCGGAGCTAAAACAAAACTTATATTACTTACAAATAGGGGATTTTCCTTTCACCAGCACCGTCGCTGTCAGTAGAAACAACACTGAGATACAGAGGTGGCTGCGACAAGTCATCCTACATAAATAAAATAAAGTCTGGCAAACGCACAATTCCATTTCCACCTGAAAATTAAAATTCAAGCTTTTACAAATGGTTAGCCAGTTTGTAGCAATGTAGCAGTCGACTAATATGCAAGTAAAACGTCTCAGTACATTTTCAGCTTTGTAAAACACAACCGTTTTCCAGGATCGGTTGATTTTATCCTAATCTTGGATCGGCGCAGCTAAAAATGGCAAAAATGTTGAGAGGTCCTGTTGACAAACGGTAAATTATAGAAAGGCTGTTTCTGTAAATAAAAGATTGATGCAAACAGATCATTTTTGAACCACATTTGCATTCAAATGATCGCTGTCTTAGCAAAACGTTCTGTTCCTTTGCAAAACGAATAATTATAATAAGGAAGCGGATCAAAACGGCAAACAAATGCGTTCAGTCGACTCAATCATTGTTTACAGTTTGTCAGAATTATGGAATCTTTTGTAGTTTTGAAGTAAGATTAGTGGTAGATATTTTATCAAAATGTCAGTTTAAACTGACCAAGCATTCTGTAGTAATCGCCACTAAAACAAGATGCCGTTTACTCCAAATGTTGGTCTGTACCGCGGATTTGTGTTTTACAGACCGCGGTGCATGTACTGTTAAGGCTAATCCGCGGTCATTACACGCACTCAGTGAGGGGGTTGTGCCCCAAAAATGATACTTTCTCACTGTTTGTGTAGATTTCTCGAAAGAGCTATCATATCGGAAAGTTAAAATTGATATTTTTGCACATGCCCAAGGGTCACAGGGCATGATCGTCAAGCCATGGCACTGTTTTGACTTTGCTCAAAATTTACGTAGCAGACTCGCTGTGGACGTAAAGTGGAACGAAAGCATATTAACAGCGCAGCGCGAAATTCATGAATGCAGCAGCGTCGAGGCAGCAGCGCAGGTAACGTAGCACCAGGGCAGTGGAATCTCGCTGACAAGGTCTCGGTGATTCGTCCCCGACCCAGCTAGGCTTCTGCTACGCTCTCTGTGCTCCCGTTGTGCTCTACGCTTTGGTGGCCTCTTGACGCTTCTGCTGCGGCTCTATAATTTATGAATGGCACAAACACGACGTTTTCGCTGCATTCATGGCTCTATCTGCTCTTATGGCGAAAACGAAGCGTTTCGTCTGCAATCGTCATCAATTGCTTGCGCTCAAACTCGATTTTTACGTTTCATTTAAGACGCCATCCCGCCAAAGCAGAAGGCAAAATCCACACCCAGGCCTGGTCGGGAGACTACTTTTATCCCAACTCCTGCTACCCAGGCTTCTGCTCTCTATACTGAACCAGACGCGCGCTCTCCAGAACGCTGAGCCGATGCCCCAGATGAGCCAGAACAGCGAAAGGAACAAGGCCGCTGAAATCATCTTCTTCGAAGGCTGGTGTTTAACTGCTGCTGAACCTCGATTTTTCCGCCGATTTACACAGAAGCAGTTTCAAGGCGTAACACATGTGCAGCATGACCGCAGCTCCGGCACTTGGGTCGTAGCACGATCGTAAATGCATCGTCGTAAGCGTAGATCAAGCGTAGCTTGAAATCATTTTCCGTAGTGGAAGTGCCCTTGAAATATGTCAAGCGTGGCAGAAGCGCAACTACACCGCGGCAGCATCATGACTAGCGTCGCGAGATCGTTTTGGAAGTGTAAAGGCAGCGTACTGGAAGCGTATAAGTCCCAAGTTTTGACAAATGCAAAACTTCTGCGGCGACAACGAAATTTTTTATTTCAACATATTTTTCTAAGGAAATCTAACATTCATGACAGTAACAATATTGTTCTTTGCATAAACATACATGTAATTGGATTAGATCGAAAGCATAAAAAAATGAAAATTTTGAAGACGCACCCTAATCGCCTTGAGCGCAGTTTAGGCGTAGGAGGTATAAACAAATGCGAACTTATTCATTTCGCTGTATTAACATTTACGTACCCACGAGATTATTACCTAAAAGAAAGAAAGAAAAAAATCTTAAAAAGAAGTCAAACTAAAGGATCCCCACGAAAGGTTAAAATCACAAATGTAACGGGCATCCGAGGGCGCTGAAGAAAGTGTACCGGGTATCTTTGTCTGTAAAGGGTATCACGTGCTAATGTACCGGTATAAGTCCCAAAACACAAATATTTAGGATAAAAGTTAAATACAATCTTTTTCTTTTAGATATTCTTTCACCGAATTGAGGAAACCATCAAGTATACATAAATAAATAAGTTGCAGTTAGTTTTAATAGCTGTCGATGTGATTGAACTTATAAAATGTTCACATTAGTTAATAAGATTGACTTGACTTGCTATTTTCAATCGAGAATTCCTAAGCCAATTTTCAACAAAATATGGTCTGTTTCCTTGTTTATGTCACGTGACGATGACGTAAATTACCCGCCTTGGTATTGGTATTGTTTACATGACATAGTATTACAACAAAGATGTTTTTGTAGATGTGGGATACAGAGAGAGAGAGAGAGAGAGAGAGAGAGAGAGAGATTAACACCGTATCATTCTGTCCTCTGCAAGTGATAATAGTCAGAGCCGCTACACGAGAAAACAAAGTTGCATGTGCGCTAAGCGAAGGCTCAGGTCAGACTGGCCATCCGCCCAGTCTAATCAGAGTCTATAGGGTAGCCAAGGTTCTAAACTAGCTCCATGCGCGCTTAAAGGGTAGCTAAGGTTCTAAACTAGTTCCATGCGGAGGCAAAGACGCTGATCTGACTGGGCGAATGCCCGGGCTGATCAGAGTATTTGCTGGGCGCAAATGCCTCTTTTGTTTGTTTTGTCGTGTCGCAATTCAATCTTTTGGTTCGGTATGCCTACGTCCATATTATAAGCACAGTGCCAAAAAGCCCTTGCTCTTTGTTCACCAAACTTATTTTCTAAAGTTCCGAAGCTAAAAATTTTCCCACGAACATTTTGTTTAACGTGGAAACATCTCTAAACATTAAACGACTAAGTTATTGTTGGTGAAATTTGACTGTTTGGTTAACAAATACTTGTACTTAGGTTTGTTTTCATTAACAAAAAGTTGATTTTTTACAAGTCTGAATATGCGTATGGAGTGGCAAAAAAACATTTACTCAGTTTCACCAGTACACTTATTTTACTAAAATAGGGGTTCCAACAAAATATTTATAAATAAATAATAAAGTCGTTTTCTTTTGAATTTTCATTCAAATCAAATCAACTGTTTGGTTTTAAGTTGAGTTTAAATAAAATTTGAATTAAACTGCAAATATTTGAAATAACAAACCAGAATATCTGTGTCTCCTTCTTCCATTAAAGTTCGATTAAAAACATATGATCACAGTAACACTATTCATATACAATTGATATGGATTTAAAAACAAATATGGACTCTCTTCCGTCAGAGAAGAAAACTGTTCCTCTCGCGTGTTTATCTTGCTGCCCGGTACCGTAAAAATTCTAAAACCTGGGACAACTTGCATAAAGACCGTAAATGTCCCAAAATTGAACAGTTTGGTTAAACCATTATTGGTTACAATGCAGTACATTTAAAGGTAGGTTCCTGTACTTTAGAATGCATCATATTTTTGATGATTTTTTTATCCAAGTTGTTGGAAAGCACTTATAAAGAGGAAATGAATAAGTTTCACTAAAAAGTGTAAATCAAAAAATCGTAGAAAAGTCTTTTTGCAAGGGATTTCCTAACTGTGCTTCGCACACCAGTTAGCGCTATTTTAGTTCGCGCAAAAAATAGATAACATCGCTAACGTCATGTTGCATTGCATTTCGATATAGTTTTAACCCATCCGCCATGCCAGGACCTCTGGAAGAGCTCACGGCAAGAGAAAATTAACCATTGGCAAATGACATCAGAAACTGTGGTCTTGTAGACATATATATATATTTATTTTTAGAACTGGAATTCCAACAAAAGAAAATAAACCAAAAACGACTATTTTCTACAACATCTGACGATTGTCTCAGTAGCAACAGTTTCAGAAAAATAAGAGAATACAATACTACCCAGAAAGAGACAAAATTATTTTGTGAACATAATTGTTATCGCTAGGCGATAATTCATCTCCCAAATTATTGGAGTCACATAGAGTACATTTTCTCAAATTTCTATCAATGTTTCGCCAACGTCCCGTTTCAATTGGCATTTTATGGTTACACAGTCTGTAGTTTATATAATTTTGCCTGAATCTTGCAGGAAGGAAAATCAAATAATTTTCAAACTTATGCTCTATTTTAAATATTCTATAGTTTAAACACTTAGATGAATCCTGAACTGAACTAAACCACTGTTGTTTGAATTGAGATTCTAGTATGTATTGTGCGTATTTAGATAACCACATTCCATTTGCTACATACTGATAATTTTAGAGGTAACTTAACCCTATACTATCAAGGAGTTCCTTAACGCAAGTTAGCCAGTTATACGAACAGAAATCTCTTGCAACATCATTGAATAAAGTTTTATACATGAAAGTTGACAGTTTATTTCCGGTACCAGATACAAGCTTACACCAGAAATTAATCAAACGCTTCTTTATTACAAGAGAAACGGGAAATCTGCCAAGTTCACCGTATAACATGATATGTGGTGTGCTATTTTTAACATGAAGAATGTGTTTAAAAAATGTCGGTTTGAACCTTGTCAATTATTGATAGATCTCCAAAGCCCCATATTTCACACCCATATGTTAAGATAGGTAAGATTGTACTATCAAAAAGTTTCAGCTGGCAGTCAATTGGCAAATCTAAATTACGTATTTTCTTATATAGAGCAAACAAAGCTTTTCTGGCCTGCTCTACTACATGTTTTTTCGTTATGCTAAAAGAACGAGACTTTGAAAACATTATACCAAGGTATTTATAAGTATCAACTTTTTCGAGTTTACTGCCATTTAATGAAATATTTTCATTCCGTCGTTGGCGTCTTTCACCAAATATTAAGAGCTTAGTCTTGTCAACATTAATTTTCAATTTCCAATCTTTACGATACTTTGAAAAGTCATTTAACATGAGTTGCATTTCTTCTTCACTCTCAGCAAAAAGAACTGTGTCATCTGTGTAAAGCAGCACAATGATCTTTAAAAAGGATTGTAAATTATTGTTCGGAAAGTTCAAACCAACACTGCTATTTTTAGACAGATAATGCTCCATATCATTGACAAACAGAGAGAAAAGTATAGGTGACAAGTTTTCACCTTGTCTCAATCCGTTGTTACACTGAAAGAAAGTTGAATTTTCACCGTTGAAGCTTACACATGACTTTATATGAGCGTACATACTTTTTATTACTGTTAACATTTTACCATTAATATTATATTTTATCAGCTTAGACCATAAACCTGCTCTCCAAACGGTATCGAACGCTTTAGAAAAGTCTATGAATGTGCAATATAGTTTAAGTTTTCTTGCTTTCATATATTCTATTATAGCATACAGAATAAAAATATTGTCACTAGTCGAATGACCTTTCCGAAACCCCCCTTGATTTTCATTGAGTAACTGATTAGTTTCTAGGAAAGAATTTATGCGATTATTCAGTATAGCCGTAAACAGTTTACCCATACAACTTAAAATAGTGATAGGTCTATAGTTATTAGGATCTTCTATATTCCCTTTATTTTTTATAGATTGGTTTAATCATTCCAGCTAACCAACAGTCTGGTAAAATACCAGTATCAAAAATTATGTTAAAGACTTTTCTGTATAGATTTAGGAATAACGATTCCGTCTGCTTAATATACTTATTTAAGATTTTATCTAATATTGATGCTTTATTGCGTTTTTAACATTTTTATTGCGTTTTTAATTTCCTGTTCGGTAATTTGCGAATTAAGATTTGTTTCCTGATTATAAGACGGATAATCATTATCGGGTATGACATTATCGCCATTGTCAGCTTCATTTATTTTCTTGAAATAATCATACATGATTTCCATACTTATATCTGCATTTGAAACTTTATGTTTTGCGCTATTGATATAATTCCAATATTCCCTTGGAGACTTTTGTCGCATAGACCTAATTTTTTGTCGAAAATCACGTTTATATTTAATAACACTACGTTTAATGATATTTTTGTAAGCTTTACTTGCATCAGATAAATGCGTTCCATTATTCGGATTCCTCTGTGTTTCATATAATTTTCTAGCAGAATGATATTTTCTTCTTGCCTTTCGACAACCATTATCAAACCATTTTTTATGTTTTTCACAGTGGTGAGAGGTATTTTTAGATCTTGCATCATATCTGCCAAAGGTTTTTTCAGCAGAGCTGGTGAAGATAGACCCTATACGTGACATAATATTATTTATCTCATCTTTATCAAAATTATCCGTGTTAAGCAGGTTTTCATTTAATTCTTCGATTTCAGACCGATCATTATTATGTATAAAATCTGAACATTTAGATTCATCCCAAGGTTTAATCTTATTTTCCGAATTTAATTTATTCTCTTTGTTATTTAAAGGAAGCATGTGCTTCAAACTGAATTCTATAGGAACATGGGCATCAGAATATAACTCACAAAAATCTCTGATCTCAAAATTCGTTAGATATTTCAATAAAGATACAGAACATATAACGTAGTCAACAACAGATGAATTTTTACAAGTTGTTCGACCAATACTTTTATCCAAGAACGCCCTTCCGTTTAAAATTAGCAGATCATTATATTTACAACACTCAATTAAGTTTCTGCCGCACTTGTTGCTTATGCTATCTTGCGACATACGTTTAACATCAAAATTACATTTGCTCAGCTCATATACACAATCTATGCTAAACACTTCCTCTGGATCAACACCAATATGACTAAATAATACTAACTTTTAGGCCCGGCAGGAGAAAGAGACCTTACGTTTATCTCTTTTGAACGTGCAAGGACTTGTCACGAAACGAATAAATAAATTAAAAAGTAGAGAACTAAATCAAATCTTTTCTGAGAGTGACATTATACTTTTGACTGAAACATGGACTAATGAACTTTCTGATTTGCACTTCGATGGGTTTCAGTCCTTTGTATTGCATCGTACATTGAAAAAAGTAAATGCAAAGAGGGATTCGGGTGGTATCGCAATTTTTATTAGGGATAGGTATATCAGCTCTGACACATTAATATTTAAAGACGAAGATGATATATTGTGGGTTAAGATTAACGGAAATTTGTTCGACTTAGACAAAGATTTATATATATGCTTGTCTTATGTACTCCCTGACGGATCTAGCCGGCAGTCTATGGTGGAAACAAATATTTTTGACCGTCTATTGAATTCGGTTGTATATGTAGATAATATTGCAAATGAAAACTGTTATATATTGGTATGTGGCGATTTTAACGCCCGAACGTTTACTTGTCCAGATTATGTTATTGATGATTCCGACCGACATGTACATGTACTACCCGACGATTACGTAGTAGACCCGAACATTGCACCTCGCATTTCGCAAGACACGGCTCGCCCAGATTCTAATGGCTTATTACTTCTTGAATTTTGTCGTCAAACAGGACTACGTATTATGAATGGCCGAATGGGTAATGACGCAGACGTCGGCAAGTACACGTTCATTGGGTCAAATGGGAGTAGCGTAATTGATTATATTGTTTCATCCTTAGATTTGTTTGACTTTGTGCAGTCCTTTGATATTGATGAACCCAATATCTTATCGGACCATTGTTGTATTAAATTAGTATTGGAATTTCCCGTAAAAAGCGAGTCTACATTGCATGATGAAAATTTTGAAAAAATTAAAGGTAAATATGTATGGAACGCGGAATCAGTAGATGAGTATAAATCGAATTTGAACTCTTATTCAGTTCAAGAAAAGTTACGAGCTCTGAATGATAAAATCAGGCACAGTAGTGATGGTGAGGCAATTAATTCTTGTTTAACAGATTTTAATGGTATTTTGTCAGACGTGTGCTTCTCATATTTCAAAGAAAGTAAATCTAGCTCAAATTATATATTTAATGAAAGAAAGGAAAACCCGTGGTTTAACGAAGAGTGTGAAGAAAAACGTTATATCTTCTTACAAAAGTTAAATTTATACAGAAATTTCAGTAATTCTGATTCGCGTGTGGCGATGTCGAAAGCGAGATCAGATTATAAGAAAACTCTTCGTCAAGCTAGGTACAATTTTGATAGACAAAAAACTTTAAGACTAGAACAAGCGAAACTAACAAATGCTAAATTATATTGGAAACTTTTGAAGGAGTCCTCAAATATTAAGACTTCCAACATTAGCATAAATACTTTTGAAATGTACTTTAAAGCTATTAACAATCCAGCTGATACTTTTTTTCAACCCGATGAAGATATTTTGCACTTTAATGAAAGATATATTCAAAATGAGCTAAATATAATGTTTAGTGAACTTAATGTTGAGATATCAATGTCTGAAGTAGAAAGAGCAGTGCAGCAACTTAAACTTGGTCGAAGTGGTGGTCCAGATTTATTCATTAATGAATTTATATATTATGGTAAGAACGCTTTATCTAATACACTGTTTTATATGTTTAATAGCATTTTCAAGATTGGGTATTTTCCGGAGGTATGGTCGGACGGATTAGTAGTACCACTGCATAAAAAAGGCAGTGTTAATGAGGTAAATAACTTCAGAGGTATAACTTTATTGAGTTGTATAGGTAAGCTTTTCACTAAAATTATAAACAATAGACTCTATGAATGGGCCGATAACTATAATGTCTTTATTGAAGCTCAGGCTGGGTTCAGAAAAGGGATGAGTACGGTAGATAATGTTTTCATTTTACATGGTTTGATAACTCATATGGTAAATCAAGGCAAAAAGTTGTTTTGTACTTTTATTGACTTTACTAAAGCTTTTGACTATGTAGTGAGGGATAATTTATGGTATAAACTTATTAAGTTGGGTCTTAGGGGTAACATCATGAATATTATTAAATCTATGTATAGTTGTGTTAAATCAAGGGTAAGATATGAAAATAAGCTAAGTGAAGAATTCACATGTATGCTAGGAGTTAGACAAGGAGAGTGTTTATCTCCCTTTCTTTTTTCAATGTTTCTGAATGATCTGGAAGAAGATTTTGTTATCCAGGGAATCGAAGGCATAGACATAGGCATGATCAAATTGTTTATTTTACTGTATGCGGACGATATTGTTATATTTTCGCACACTGCAGAGGGGTTGCAAAACGGATTGAATTATTTGGACTCTTACTGTAAAAAATGGAAACTGAAGGTAAATACAGCTAAAACGAAAGTTATGATTTTTAGAAAAGGTGGTATGTTACCCAGAAATTTAGAATTTATGTTTGATAATGTAAGACTTGAAATAGTTAATAAATTCACGTATCTTGGTGTTGTTTTTACGCCTGGTGGGTCGTTTGCTGAAACACAAAATATGTTAGCTGGACAGGCTCGGAAAGCTTTATTTATGTTAGAAAAATATACATATAAGTTTACAACTTTAACTACAAGCCATATGATCGGTCTTTTTGATAAACTTATATTACCCATTTTGAATTACTGCTCTGAGGTTTGGGGTTTCATCCCAGCCAACACCATAGAAAGACTTCACTTACAATTTTGTAAAAAGCTACTAGGAGTTAAAAAAAGTACACAGAATGATTTTGTATATGGCGAGTTCGGCAGATCAACATTATTAGTTCGACGATATTATATTATTATTAAATACTGGTTTAAAATATTGACTGTAGATGAAGGAAAGTACATTAAATATATTTATAAAATGATGTTATCAGATTTAGACCTACGCCCAAATAAGAAAAACTGGGCATATCTTGTAAGAGATTTATTATCAAACATGGGGTTTCACAATGTTTGGCTTAACCAGGGGGTAGGTAACATTCAATTGTTTTTAAGTCTATTTAAGCAGAGGATCACCGATAATTTTATTCAAAATTGGATGGAAAGATTAAATAATTCTAGTCGAGCTTCTTTTTACAGAAATATTGCTGATTTTCAACGTAAACTATATCTTGATTGTGTTAATGTGTTAAAATTTCGATCGGCCATGGCTCGATTGCGAGTCTCTTCACACAGACTAGAGATTGAAGCTGGAAGATGGGCTAGGCCCTACAAACCTATCAATGAAAGAAAATGTAAATTGTGTAATTGCCTGGAAGACGAGTTCCATTTTGTAATGGAATGTGAATTATATTGTATTCTAAGACGAAAATATATTGATGCGTATTATCGGAGAAGACCCAGCATGATGAAATTTATTGAGCTTGTAAATTCCAACAACAAAAAAGTTATATGCAATTTAGCTATATTTATATACAAAGCTTTCAAACTTAGAAATTCTGAATTGTATTCAAATTCTTAGCTCTCATATTGTAGATAAATGATAAGATAGTGATGTGGTATTTGCATGCTTTTATAGAACATATATTTTATTTATATGCAAAATAGTCATAAATGCGAATTTAAAAGGAAAGAAAAAACAACAACATGAAATAAACAATGTTGCAAAGGTATATAGGTACACATTCATGATTTTTACGTCATTTTTCAGTGGGAGATAATTTTCATGACTTCCTGTTTGCTTCTCTAGACAATGTGGTCCTTCCAAGTTATTACCCCTGAATGTGTGCCCACTTACCTTGAATACGTGAACGTTACTTTACAGTGAATATTTGTATACAGTGGTGAAGAGTTGTGGTTTGGCATTTTTAACAAGATTAAATCTGTTTTGTTTGAAGTGCGAAACGTTAAAAACTCTTTCTCCACGTAAATTCGAGGAACTATCGATTATAGAATATTTATTTTGTTCAAATTTGGTATTTGAGTTCCGAAAGGCAGATATTCAAATGCAAAGTATATGGTAAAATTTCTCAGTCCACAGATTTTGTATAATTGGATGTTCACTATTTATATTTAGATTGTGCATTAGTTTCCACAGGGCACTTGGTGATGAATATTCATTGACTCGACGTTGATTCAACGTCGTGAAGTTGATTCAAGGTTGAATCAATGTTGATTCGGAACTATGCGCCAGTTGGGTTGCTCGTTATCGAAACACAATGATAGAGTGATTTAATATTGTTTGCATTGCACTGTTCGCTATTTGTATTATGTTGTATCCTCAAAGTCCAGTTGGACTATTGGAATTGAATAAAATCTATCTAATCTAATCTATCTAATCTATGACTATAAACCTCTGAGTCGGTTTCGGTTATATCCGACAAGGTTGCTGTTCGGGCATTTAAATCACCCATAATTATCAAGTTTTTGTACAATCTCGCATTCTCGTCCAATTCAAAGTAAAACTCTTCTAAAATATCATCAACGTTATAATTGGAACCTGCCGGCGGTACGTAAACAGCTCCAAAAACAACATCCTCGTCCGTATTAAAGAGATATTTTGAACCACAGTACATACTCACAATCTGTTTCAATGTTAGTAAAATGCTTACATAAATCGTTTCTAATGAAGACTGCGATACCGCCGGATTTACTTTTAGTTTTCTGTTTTCTGTTTTTTAGAAAACATTGATGCTGATCCAGATGAATGTCATCAAGGTTATCTAGTTTTGTTTCTTGACATGATATAATATCAAATTCATTCAAATAGTTAGTAAATTCAGGGCACAAAAGTTTAGTTCTGAGCCCACATACATTAAGAGTCAATAGTCTTAGATCTCTAACTTTATCGTTTGTAAATTCAAAGGATACGTTTCCTTGGCTGGCCTAAGGATGAGTCGTTTCCATCGGGGTCCCAGCATCAGATGCCGTAGCTGTAACTCCACCACCAGTAGTAGTACGTGCAGCGCCCACCGTCCTATCCGAAGAGACTGACACCTCCCTGCCATCGACATATAATTTGTCCTTAACTAAGGTAGCTTTCTGGTGATTTCTTCTCGCCGAACGCAGAAGAGGATATAATGGCTTACGCCTTTCTTCTATTTCATAGGGGCATTGCTCTTGAATGCCATAATTCGTACCTTTAAGCATTTTCCCCGATTTACGAATGCGTTTCCTGTCCTTGAAGAAGGTGAATTTTGCAACAATGGGGCGCACTTTTGGACCATCACGACCTCTTGGATTTTTAAGTTTAATTCTGTGAACCCTTTCAAAGCATATGTTACTAATGTTCAATTTACTCTCTAGAAACTCTGTCAATACCGCTTCAGTATCTTCTTCATGACGCTCGGGTATGTTCGTGAACACTAAATTATCCCTCATGCTTCGAGATTTCAGATCCAGAACTTCTTCTTTCAGTTCCGTGTTAAGCTTCTGGACCTCTGATAATGCTTTTTTAAGTTCAGCTTTATCTGATTTTAAAGATGATACACTTCTGTCTAAAGAGTTAGCTTTCATTCTCTCACTGTTTCTGTCGGCTTCAAACTGGTCATATTTATCACTCATAAATGTGACTACTTTTTCAACACCAGCAACAACAGCCTCAGTTTTGTCAAGCCTAGTTTCTACTTTACTCATTCTTTTGTCCATCTGTCTTACGGCACCTTCGATCTGGTCAAGCTTATCCAACTTATCTAATTTTGTCAAACACTTTTTCATGGTCATTAGTTTGTTCATGAGAGCGTCATATGACTTTTTAGACAAAGTTATAGCACTAGTATTAGTTTGTGGGGTGCTATGAGATTTCATGTTTATCACTCCACCGGTATCCAGATCCAGATAGGACAAATCGCCGTCGACCGAGGTGTCAGACCCAGAGCATGGACGCAAGCGCTTTCGATCCTGAGCACTCGTCATGGTTCTTGGTTAAGTATTATGCTTCAAATCAGTTTATATTGTTTATATTTTATAATGTATTTATTTATAATGTATTTATAATTTGTACTATACTAGTCAATCAATGGTTTGTATTTCCACATGTCAATCAATGGTTTGTATTTCCACATGTCAAATTCAAGTCGACATCAAATCAGTTTACAATATTTGTATTTATAATGTATATCATACAGTCTATGATTTGTACTTCCACAAGTCAAACTCAAGCCAATGATAAGATGATAGGCATTGTAGCATCTTTAGATGTAACAGCATTGGGGGCAAGCTTATAGACGATAATAATGATTGTCAGCTTTGTTTAAAGTCACTATTACATCTACGCCCATATACAAACAATACAGTACAATATAGTAAACAACACCCTAGTAATAAGGCAAGAAATGAGATTGCATTAAATTAATAAGAATTTGTGAAGCGGTCTTGCCTATACCTGGCTCTTGGGTTACGGATCAACACGAATTAATATGATACTGTCCGACAATAACCGAACCCTGACGAATCTTAGCGAATCGATTTCCTTAACGGTCAAAAGCCACTTATTTAAACATCTTTGTACTCTTCCTGAATCAGCGGAAGGAGAGACGAAAGTAAATGGCCGGACCGGGTATCCGTCGAACCCGGGACTCTGGCTCTTGAGTCTTACGCGTCACCGACTGCGCCACGCGGCCGGTCGAACAATTCTAGTGAATTTTGGTCAGGTTTCAAACACTTCAGACGCTGTTTCCTATTGGTGAACTTCAAACTATTATTACTTAATTACTAATTACGTAGGAGTGTTCGTGCTCTTCATTATTGGTCTATACCAACGCTTGCCTATTTTCTTGCCCTATATCATACTGACCAAAAATATTGGGCTAGATGTGCCTGACTGGCCAAACAGAGTAGGTCAAGAAAGAAGGTTCCTAAGTTATGTTGAAATGCTGTGGAAGTGTTTCGAACATTTTCATACAGAAAAATTACCAGGCTTTATGCTTAAGACAAGAGTGTTAAATCATCACATAGTTATACATTTCATAAGTTAATTTCATTTTTATAACGTTATACGTACATGTGCTCCGTATATAACGACAATTCAATCATAGATTACGCCACGAATTATGTTTTACAAATGACCTAATGACTATTTGTTCACTTAACGACAGGAATCAATAACACTCTAGCTCGACGTTTGTAAAAGATCCTTGTCTTAAGATGATGGTCCAAACTGACCAGTGCTGCTATATCGCTCATATGCAAATGAATGAATACGCCTTTTCAAGACCTTCAAAATTAAAATGTCAACATTGATGCTTTTGAATGCTTAAGAATCATTGAAACATTATTTCCAAACAAAGATAGAAAATGCTTTGGCAATATTCATTTTCTTAGTAAGTATCTAACATATGCTGGGTCTGGCGCGCAAAGAAGAAAATATGTCCCACTCACCCCAGTGTCCTAGTCACTCCAATGTACTCAAAAATGGTTTGGTGGCTTGTGTATCGGTATATTAGCAAATATCAGTCGGTACACGAACCCAAACGTTTAGGGGACGACAAGATCATGTTTGAGAAAATACTGCCGTTACACTTATTTTGTCCCTATTTAAAAATTAAGTGAGGGGCGGAGCGTAGTTCCGACGACATCTCACCTGTCAATCAGTCTTAAAAAGTTGGGACACAATGATATACCGTTTTTATGCGACTACAAAACGTTGTTTTTTCATCTCTAGAATGACCCGATATATGTTTACAAATCTTATGAGTTTCAGCAGTGAGAAAGATTTTCCTTCTTAAAATAATCTCCGAAATCTAGATCCGTCTTATAAGACGGATCTAGATTTTTGGGATTATCTTCTACGGGAAAACCACCATCTTATAACAAATGAAATAGGTTAACCTGTCATTAAGATAAGGTAAGTTTTAACATGTATGAATATTTCAAAATATGGTCAGATTGCGCAGACAGCGATGTCTGAACAGAGTCTTTGCAGTTCGCAATGTTTATTCGATGTTGATGCAAAAATGGTAGACTCTAGTCAGACTGCTTGGATTAGAAAGCTGATTTGAATCATCGTATTTCACAAACTTGGTTAGACGCGTTTCCCTGTGAAGAAGATGATACAAATTAAAGCATTAAAACCCGGGCTTCGGGGTTTACAATTGCCCGGATCAGCATACGTAGTCCCAAAATGTGGTCAGGACGGTTGCGGTATGATATATATTAACATTGCAGAAGGCAAACGATTGTAGAGTTTGATCAGGCTTCACGTATGCATGCGTTGGTCAAGCTTATGTTAGCTTTTTATGACATTTAGCATTTGTTTAATCTACAAGACAGAGTGTTTTTCTTTTTCCATTCAAAAACATTATCAACAAGCAAATTCGTTGAATTTATATACCCCGCCGAAATGGCTGATCTCTTTATGGCTTATTTTAAGTTTGACAAAATTTCGTTCACTGGTTACTCAGTTACAACTGTACCTGTGGACTGCCTCAGCATTACCACACTATGATATTACATATTCATATCCAGTTTCAAGAAATTTCGTTCATTGGTTCCTTAGTTATCGCTAATTTATGTATTAAAATTCAATCAAGGACAGTAACTCCTGCATTACTGATGTCATCATGACAAAACTTAATGTCCACTGCCATATTATAATGATAAATAATTGTTTTAAGTTTCGTGAAATTCCATTCATTGGTTATTTAGTTATGATTCAATATGTCTAATTCTAAAGTGATTATAGGGCATTAACTGATGCAGCAAGTCCAACAAAACTTGACATGCAACATTCTTTTTTGTTGATAAATATTAAGTATAAGTTCCATTCATTTATTACTTAGTTATGGCTGAATTTGCCAATTTTAAATTAATTCAAGGGCCATAACTCATGCATTATTGATGCCATTCTGACAGAACTTTATATGCACAACTGTCTTATGGCGATACACATTCTCATTTAGTTTCATGAAATTTAAATTACTGGTAAATTAGTTCTGTCTCATTTTATTGGTTTTAAATCAATTCAAGGGCAATAACTCATGCACAACTGGAGCCAGTCTAATCAAACTTCACATGCATTATGGCCTTATAGTGATATATATTTGTTTTAATTTTCACGAAATTCCATCCGGTGATTACTTAGTTATGGCTCCGGACGGACGGAAGGACGGACGGATGGAAAGACGGACGGACGGACATGGACAAAACTATATCCCTTCACCTTCGGCGGGGGATAAAAATCAAGCTCCATCTTTCAAGACGGATGTGTTTTTTTAGATTGTGTTTGGAAGAGAAAAACCTAGCTCCAACTTTCAAGACGGATGTGTTTTTTGAGATTGTTTTGGAAGAGAAAAACCTATCTGATAGCCGCATTGCAAAAAACTGATTTACATATTTGGGGTACTTTTGCACAAAGTAGACTCCATCTTGTAGCCCAGTAAATTTGGTAATACAACAAGATTTCGAAATTTAGGAAGCGATTGGATAACTATAGCCATTATTCAGAATATGTTCCAACTTTCCTCGTCATTTTAATCGAGTTCTAAAGCTGAAAAAAGATAAGGAAAAACGGTAAGATTATTTTGTTTAAACATTTGTTTCTACATAGAACTTTATTGTATAAATTTAAACATACAAAGCCTTTGTTAGCATGCTTGAATTCGAAATTGTTTCTTTTATTTCTTTATTTATTTATCATGTATATAAAGAACGTAACATTTATATGCTTCCTTTTAATTTTTTGTAACAACTACTATTATTATACAGAAATAATGTTAATTGTAGTTTCGATAATTTGCGGCAGAGGAACCCTAAATGTATTACTTTTTTTGCAATGACGAACTTTCCACGGAACAAAACAAACTAGTTTTGGGCTGTTCGGAACTTTGTTCTAAAAATTAAGCTGAGTTGCCGTTTACATTTGACAACTTTTTGCGAGTTACATTCTCAGTGCATTTATCGAAAAGCCCTATGGTAAACCATTCGAACGTATGTAGTTTATACTTCAATGACTTCATCGGTACACGTGAAGTTACATGAGGTTAAGTGACGCCAAAATAAACCATTGTTCTCTCCAATCTGATAGGATGTAGGCGACGTTATGACGTCGTTGACACTGTTCCGCTGTCAGTAGAAAAACTGCATACTAAATGTTTTCTGCTTCAGCTGTAGTCCTAACGCAAATTTCATAATCGTTTCTATTATGTTCTAAAACAGCAGGGTTTTACTGCAAAATTCAATGAAAAAGCATGTGATGTTAAATCTAGAGAGAGACTTGCTAAAACATGAACGAAAAAATCGGACCAAATGCTTTTCCTCCATGTGGAAACAAATGTAATAACCCGAGAATTAAAGAAATCTGCGAAATGCCTCTTTACTTACAAAACGGATATTTATTCTTAACTCAAAGTTTTGATTGCAATTGGCTTCCCATTTGATTTACTCAGAAAATATGTGGTAGACCGTTGGAAAATAACAAAAAAAAAAAAAAATAAATAAAAAAAAAAAAAAAAAAAAAAAAAAAAAATGAATGAAAAAAAAACCCTGTAATACCAGTTCTTTTACATCTTAAATATTTTTACAAGTTTTGAAAAACCGAACTCTTAAGGTGCAAATCTCAGAAACTAATCAATATTTTGCTTTCATTGTTGTCAACGATGTAGAGGGACTGCCCATAGCAATTATGAGTTTCTCGTCATTTTGAAAGGATATACAAACGTTTATATTGCAAACCTTTGGCATTGCTTTCTATATCACACTAAAAAGTTTTGTAAACATCATAGCATTATAAAGCTTTCTGTATATGTTAAAATGAAAGTGGTCAAAATACCCCAATCATTAGTAGTCCAGGCAAACTGGCGATTTTTTCCGTAAACCCAAAACAAATTGCAACAAAAGCTTTTTTTGCATTTTTGTTGAGGACTAACATTCACATATGACATATCAAAAGTAGGATAAAATCGGATAATGCAAAATATATTTTTTCTGCATTGTTGCATGCGCCAATTTGCGTCTTAAATATACCAATTATTTGTAATGTTTTATACAGCATAACATTATTGCTGTGAGTTTTACTTCTAAGAACCTATTCTGCCTCTGCCAGAATTGAATCTAGAAGCTTAAGATTGAATTTGACACATTTTTTTTTTGTTGAATGTAAAGCCATCTAGGTCTTCAAATGGTATAAATTACCCAACCCACTTTATCCTGCCTTAAAATCTGAAATGAATTTTTGAAGGTCAGTAACTGAACTGCAACAAGAAATATGTCATACTGCTGACTTAGCTTTAAAAGCATAAACATGCTTCAATTTAGAATACTGATCTCTGAAGGCATGAGAAGCCCGAAACAAAGGCACAAAGAGCAGAATCTGCATGCATAATAACACAAACAGTGCAACATACTTATGAATAATCTTTGTAAATCTCCTTGGCAGGATTTATGAATGAGACCACTAAACATTGCTACGTACTAAATATGTAAGGTCTGCGCCTCATGGTTTCAGGGAAGATGATTTTTTAAGATTTTTTTCCCCATTATAAGTCTATGGGAGCTAAAGACCCCTGGGGCGTGGCCAATTTGGACCCAAGGCATGGTTGGCAGGATTTATGAAAGTGACAACTAAACATTGCTAAGTACTAAATATGTAAGCTCCGGGCCTCATGATATCAAGGAAGAAGATTTTTGAAGGTTCTTTAGCGATATAGCTCTATATAAACAAATGACCCCCTGGGGTGGGACCAGTTTGGACCCCAGGGGCTTGGTTGGCAGGAATTATGGGACACTAAACATTGCTACTTGATCCCGGGGAGGGGGGTGGCAATTTGGATCTCAGGGGCATGGTTTGCAGGATTTATGTACGTGACCACTAATATTGCTAACCATTGCTACATACTAAATAATATGTAGGCTCCGGGCCTCATGGTTTCAGAGAAAATATTTTTGAAGGTTCTAAGCTATGTAGCCCTATATTAACAAACGACCCCTGGGATGGTGAGGCCAGTTTGGACCAAACATGCAGGGGACCACTAAACATTGCTACATACTAAATGTTAAAGCTCTGGGCCTCATGGTTTCAGAGAAGATTTTTTATGTTTTTCACTTCATAAGACTATGGGAGCTAATGCCCCTGGGGCGTGGCCAATTTGGACTCCAGTGGCATGCTTGGCAGGATTTATGTAGGTGACCCCTAACCATTGCTACAAACTAAATATGTAAGTTCTGGGTCTCATGTTTTCAGAGAGGAAAATATTTGAAGGTTCTTTAGCTATAGCCCTATATAAACAAATAACCCCCCTGGGATGGGGCCAGTTTGGACCCAAGGGGCATGGTTGGCAGGATTTATGTGGGGACCACTAAACACTGTCACATGCTAAATACATCAGCTCTGGGCCTCATGGTTTCTAAAAAAAGATTTTTTAAGCTTTTCTCGTCATAACTCTGTGGGAGCTTATGACCCCTGGGGGTATCAAATTTGGATCCCAAAGGCATGGTCGGCAGGATTTATGTACGTGACCACTAACCATTGCTACATACAAAATATGTAAGCTCTGGGCCTCATGGATTCATAGTGGAAAATTTTTGAAGGTTCTTTAGCTATCTAGCCCTATATAAAGCAGTGGGCCCCTAGGGTGGGCCAGTTTGGATGAATTGGAGGAGTGATGTAGGGGACCACAAAACATTTCTAAATACTAAATATATAAGCTCTGGGCGTCATGGTTTCAGAGAAAAAGATTTTTTAAGTTTTTCCCATCATATGTCTATGGGAGCTTTATGTTGCCATGGCAACCAAAGTTGCAATCTGATCTGCCCTTTAACCTTATGCAGTCAGTCCCCCACCCCAACAATGCTACACATAAAATTTGATCAAGATTGTGCTGATGTGTTAGGGGGTATGTTTTAAAATGTGGAAGACGACGACGGACTACGGACCAAGGCTATACTATAAGCTCACCTTGACAGATGAGATAAAACCTTAAAGGACATCCCATATTTTAACATGGAATTTCCAATTCCATTACCTTGACCTCAAGGTCACTGAGGGGACAATGGTGTAAAACGTAAGACCATTATCTAGCATAAGGGAAAGTATCAGCTTAGGCTATCAAAGGGTTCAAGAGATATGGGTGTTTTAATATAACCTATAACACCCAAAAGGTGGACATGGACAAGGGTGCAAACGCGGAGGCCGACACCGGGGTGACAACATTAGCTCTTCTTGAAGGTCGTTCAGGCGAGCTAAAACAATGACTTCTTTCCAGTGGGCGGGGTGGGGAGGGGGCTGTTAGACAGGAAGGACGTATAATTTGTAAATTTTGAAAAGTAAACATTTTACCATTTGTGAATGCAAAAATGACATAGAGGTCATAACCTAATAGCCCAAAGCATGCCCAAGTTATCTGCAGATTTAACCCTCTAGTGGATTATCCTTTCAACACATGAAGAAATTAGCCGGGCCACATAGTACAGTCGGTAGTGCGTCTGACTCAAGAGCCAGAGGTCCTGTGTTCGATACCCGGTCCGGCTACTTACTTCCGTTTCTCCTTCCGTTGATTCAAGAAGGAGACAGTTGTCAGTTACTGGCAAAAGTATGTGCATTTAGTACTGTTAAACCACATAGGAGGTCTAAGCCGGCCTAAGAATAGTGTCGTAAGATTAATTGACCGTCCCGACATGACCATGTCCGTTAACGTGGACATGAAGCAACAAAACAACACTCTCAGATGTCCAGTCATTTGATAAATAGGAGTTGCATCAAACGGTTGTCGTCTATTGTTCTGTCAAAGTCTTCATTTAAAAACATGGACTATGTTTACTATCTTCACTACCATCCATATTGTCCATCTGAATAGAGGTTATGGTAAAAGCAAAATTTGCACTGGTGGGTGGGGTAAACCAATAGTAATATACTATATGATCGACCAATTATGCATAATCAGCAAATTTAATGGTAGACAAAAGCTAAAAAACAGTATATAGCTTTATCAATGACTTCTATGGATTTTACTGGTCTAGAAATGATGTTTAAAAGTGGCTTTCAGACCAAAAGTAGCTGTGCAGTGGTTTAAATCCTTCGAAAACAAGACATATGAAAAAATCAAGTTTCGCATTCTCCGATTTTGTCCTACTTTTAGTATTTTAAAAATGTAGGTCTTAGGAGCTTATTACTGCAAAGAAACTTTTTGTTGCAATTTGTTTTAGGTTCTCCCACAATTTCACTGGACTATAGTCCGAACTCGTAAGTCATTTCAACAGTGACAATTCCGGAATATTCTAGATACACAGACATGTACCCCAAAATAGAGGTATGATGATTAGGAGGTGCTTGCGAGTAGTAAAGCATCACCTGCCTATTATAATACACCCGCCATATCTATGTATCAGTGGAGAAAGTCGGGAGAAATTAAAGTCCGGTATTTGAAGACTAAACTAAGCTTCGACTGAGGCCATTAAGTCTGTAATTAGTTTAGAAATGGCAACATTGTAGGGATCAACGAGGTCATGGTGTCTACCATAAAAGTTTTTAACTGTCGACACAAGCTTTACTTCATGACAACCTTGTATCAAAAGTTTACGGGTGAATAAATAATTTCTTCGAACCTTCCTAACACCCTGTAGTTAAATATATAAATTACCTGTCTTCTGTTACCACTTCTAATTAACCACCCGTCAATAGCCTTATCTAAATTCACATATCTATCTATCGTTTCAGGACCGAATTCATTTACTTAAATTCGATTTATTTCTAATTCAAAATAACTCTTACATGTATTATTTTATTATGGCTTACCTTGATGACCTTTACTTTTCAAACTCACAATGTTTTGAATGTGTAGGTTACCATTGAAATTATTGTAATGCATATATTATCCTGTTCCCGTGGAGTCGAAGGTGTGTATAATATAAAAATGGCTTTCGTTTCATACGACATAATAGTAAAACCATACCATTCATCATTTTAGTAAAAACGTTGTATTTTGTAATTTCAAAAGTATCACTTTGATTGCAATATTGTGATACGGATTTGAAAAAAATAAGAATCCCATTTGTATGCAATATTATATTCAGAAAAAATATGTTTATTTACAAATGAAATAAAGTTTTGATGAATTTTGATTAAGAGATGGATCAGCTCTAATGGGGAATTGTTGGGTAATAAAATACTGTTTGGAGGTCAGTTGTAAAATAGATCATATCACGAGCGCGGAGCGCGAGTTATATATATCTTCTCACAAATGACCGACAAACAGTGAATTATTACTCAACAATTCAATGCTAGAGTTGAACTATTTCGATTCTTATACTTAAAAACGCTGAAAAAGTATTATTTTCATTTACATTCTCCCAACCATCCTGCCAGCGCGCTCATGCTCCAATACGTCAGTAGTTGCCAGTGACGTCAGCAATTAGACTCACGCGCTCCAAACCAGGGAATTGTTGCTGAATAAAACACGGAAGCTTTCCATTGCTTCTATAGATGCACTGTGTAGGAATTGTACTTAAGAAACAGATAACTCTAGCTGGAAATTGTTGAGTCAGAGGTCTTTTGCAAAGTAGACCATATCTTGAGCGAGCAATTATTCATTTTTTGGCGGTCATCATATTATGAGCGAGTAATAATTATTCATCTGGGGGCCAATTGCAAGTAGATCGTATCATGAGCGCAGAGCGCGATTAATAAATCTGCTGCTTACTGATCGACAAATAGTAAATTATTACTCATCTGTTCACTGCTAGAGCTAAACTGTCTCGGTTCTTACGCTCAAAAACGCTGAAAAAATTCTTTTCGTCAAATATTCCAAACCTTACAGTCTGTGCGTGCATGATCCCGGCAATATTCTTTAAAGTTCCACCGGTTTTATTCTGTCGATTTTATAAAGAAACAGACACAATACACCATTTAACGTCAAGCCACATCATCAAAACATCAGCAATTGCCAAGGACATCAGCAATTACACTCATGCGTTCCAATAAGTGAATTGTCAGTGGAACGCGTATCTATGGCGAAGTGATATTTTTAAGCAGATGGCGACGAAAACACGTTCTAAATTTCTGAAATTCAGATTCAATCGACGAACGTGTTGCAATGTCAGTGCTGCTTCGTCGGCGAATCAAACTACACACAGCCAAAAATAATATACGGTTTTATTTCTTACATCTTAATTTAATTCTTTATACCTTTAAGAGCAGAGCTAACCACCGAGATATTCGGCAAATGAACGTTTAACGTGATCATGTAATGACGCAGCTTATCCGCCAACTTCAACAGAAATTTTGAAGATCAATCGACTTTCTCCGATGGGCGGACATATGCCATGAAAAACCATGGTTTCTGCCCTTTCACCATATTTAAAATTAAGTAATTCGGTGTGTGGGATAATTTCTTTGCAAAATAATGTTTAGATACCCTATTCATTTTCTCAACAAAAAATGGCGGATTCTTTACTTGATCGATAGCGATGGATGTTCGACAGTTTTGGCTGACAGCAAAGTAATCTGTTATAATTCAAATATTATGGAAATGTTCTTGAATCCTGAAATCCGACACAAGACGAGGAACGCATCTTGTAATAACATACAACAATATATTTTTTTCTCTACTTTATTCAGAATTATTGGGAAACGAATTCTGATCAGTAGCCTACACAATAATGTAAACAAATCGATCGATTTATGACAGTTGTGACGCAATTATATAACTGCGTCAACTGTTGACTTGCTTTTAAGTTATTAAGACCGGTACATTGGTGTCAAAATCAGAGGGACTGCTAGAAAAAGTAATTTTGCCATCCAATTAATCTTGCACGTGCCAATATTTCAAAACCACTCATACAACTCACACGATCACCCTACCAAACTTAAGGCCCCTCCCCCCTCCACCCCCCCTCTACACAGGCAACTTTTAACCTTTCTTTTCCATGAAAAAAATAGCAAAATATAAAAGATGTTTAACCATAACAAATACTTGCAAAGCTGCAATGACTAAATCCTTGAATAAAAAAGTGCAGTGTAGACCTGGGTTAGACTACTTCCAAAACAGAAGTCTATTCACGTTCAGTACTATTTGATTTCCCTGCAGTTTTGACACACTGTCAGATGGTAAAAGTGTAAGGACAATGGCAGCAATGGAGATTTGGTTTTAACTTTAAGCTTAGAAAATGACTTGAACATACACAGGTATACACTCCTTTACACTCCTTATAATTTCAGCCAACATTGAGAAGCAACATATCTACTGTAAAGTGTAAAATGAGCTTTTCGGCATTAAAATTGCAGTATGCATCTTTTATTACATACGTTTTGGCCCTCTTTAGAAGTACCTTAATGAGTAGTTCTAATGAGGGGTTACAACATAAATATTTATTGTGAAATGCCACGTTTGTCAAATACTAGCTCATCAGGTGGTGAGGGAGGGGAGGTGCTGTCAGCTCTGCAATGCTCTTGGGTTATCAATTAAAATGCCACAGTGTGTTTATATAATCAGTGATCTTTTGAGGGATTTGCTTTAACTGTTGCCAAAAATCTCATGTAAATCTATCAGTAGGGGCAAATCTCATGCAAAAGTTATATTTATAATTTAATAATGAATGGTACCTTAACTTCTCATTGAGAATGTAGAATTTCTCACAATTTTTAGTTAAATAAGATGTGCTGTCTAATATGATTCTGAGTAACACTAACAGAAAACAAAACAAAAAAGCACAGCTGTCTAGCAAACCAGAAAACTTGATTAAATATGTGGCAAAGGCTCAGGACTTTGTAATCCATTGTCTAAGTTATAATGGTAAGATACAATCATGATTAAACAAGAAAAATATTAGGCCAATATTAGGTGAGCCAACATGGAGTTATTTTTATCATTTCTTTTCAAGTAAAATATACTTTTGTATGTTGTGGTGTCTCATCACTGTTGCTTTTGATCAAGATAAAATAAAAAGGTCCACACATTTCAAATGAACAAATTTCTATTATATAGGTATTGTAAATGTATAAAGCTCTGATTAATTTATTATATTCATATGCAGTCTGACTTTGTTCTTCAGTGTTTTCCCCTATAAGTATAAATAAATAAATAAAATAAATACATAATTTATGTAAATAATATGAAAAAAACATCTGGAGATATTTCCACAAGTGATGGTTTTATGATATGATTTTATAAAAACTCAGCTGGGGCATGATAGCAGTTTTGGGAGTTCTGTCTTAATCAGCCATAAAGACATTTGTTGTGATCCATTATTAGAACCATCTATAATCTTGCGGAAGTGGTTCTAATAAGAGCGCACAACTGGTGTTAATATGAAGCCCATGGATGTTGGTGCAACATGTATGGTGGAGCTGTGTTAATTTTTCTAACATAATCTGCAAAACTGACATGTAGAGGACAAACAACATTATGCAACATTCCACATAAGGTGGAGGGTCCAGCAGTTAGCAGGGTATGGCCAATTCATTTTTCTGTGCATGGACACTTATAATGATATAAAAAACGTCCTTACATAATAAAGTCCTTAAGTTTTGCCCATTAAATCTTCTGTGAAAATGCTTTTTAATAGGTTGGTGTGTGTGTGTGTGTTGGGTGGGGGACGGATAGACAGGAAGAGACCACCTCTCATTCAGTTGCACTGAACTGCATCCCTATACAGTCATGACTCATCAGTTAATGTCTGCCATCAAGATTTTCTCTTCAGTACCTTAATAACTGATTTGTAATTACAAGTTTCTTTGCTTTGGTCAGAAGCTGCAAACATTTAAAATTGGATAAAATTAATCAGGAAATATAAAAATATTTTTTTTTTATTTTTCAGTTTATGGTATCATTTTTATTGATTTATAACTTCAATATAAGCCTAAAACATAACTTTTGGCATTTAATTCTATAGAATATATTTTTTCATGCCCCATCTTCCCCATCTCATCTCAGCTCCAGGCCAAGCATAAAAAGTATTTTGTTTGCAGTTGCCTAACTATGATCTTTGGAGGGTAGGTAGGTATAGTCCGTCTGCTCCTAAGTGCAAACGGGGTTTTGCTTATTTTCTCGAAAGCGATGGAAGTTCCATTAAATGTTCTAATGTCCTAATGATTCCTATAACTGTACATAACAGAATACGAAATATCAAAATTTTTGGATGCTTTTGTAAAATTTTTTCCATTGACAGTAATGCAAAAACTGAGCAGTTTCACCAAAGGGCGTCGTATGCTTGTTAGAACAGCCAAAATATTGTTGAAAGGCAAAAGAGTAAATTCGTTGCTTACTACAGGTGTCGGCGTATATGAATGAAATACTTAAATGTATTCACCTGTCCGCACGCGTAATGCATGATATCACTGGTCAGTTGATATTATGTTGTAAATAAACATTGAACTATTATATTATTTTGCGAGTAAAAAGTGTATGTTTTAAAATTTGATAATATGGGTGAAACAAAAGGTACAAAAATGGATTCAGAATGAAATTTCAATTAATTATGCAAATTTTGTTTTGGGAAAGCATATATTGGTCACATGCTCTAATACGTAAAACTAAACGGGAATTCCAACAGCCATATTTTACTTCCTTGTAATTAAGAGGTGAAAATGAAATTTTTTAGCTCCTTTTTTGTATAGAAACTTATTTATGCAAATCCTCATATTTCTGCAAAATTATGATTTTGTTATGTATAGGATGAAAATTAAGAATGAGCAATTCGAAAATCTTCTATCTCTCACCAATTTTGAGAAAATATTGGGGATGTCGTTTGCATTTGGGAGCAAACGGAATATAGGCTGTTTTTAATACCTGCAAACTATAAAAACAACAAAAACCAATACTGGTACTACATACAATGTCGCACATAGTTACACTAATTACCCATAATATTAAGATAACAGCATCCTACATTTTGCACATATCTATTTCACCCACAAATGGTGTACCCAAAATGCAGGTATTAAGGCAATACGTGCAGACCCAGCTCAAACTGCTACTCTGTCTACAATGTTTGGCCAGGCTTGTTTGTCTTACTATTCAGGTTGATCACGGTATATTTTCCGTTCAAAATAAAATAAAAAAATACGCTGTCCCAAATGGCCAAAAAATAATTTGGGGTAGGGAGGACTTTGGTTGGTAGGTAGGCAATTGCAAACAAACGAAATCTTATTTTAGGCCCCATCCTTCCCTAAAGGGGTCCGGTTCTTGTTTCATCTTGTTTTACATTCATGGAGGGTTATTTCATATTGTTTCTTGTAAGAAAAGTTTAAAACCAGTTCAAATAAGACTGAAGAAGAGGCTTTTTTATTATTTATCTCGGCTTTTTTTTCTGTGTAATCTTGGCATATAAACTTGATAAAACCCAAAAATGTGCTTATTGCTGTACAGGTTGTTCAAGACATATAAGGGTCTAAGGGGTGTAATAAACAAGTAGCCCAAAGGGCAACAATTGCTCACCTGAGAGACATTGTAAACCTATAGGGATATTTAAGATGCTCAAGGGCAGCTAACTCCACAGTCAGTGGTCCAATCAGGCTGAAAATTAAACTCATCCAAAACATTATGTATGCCCTCATTTAATATATGCAAGTTTAAAAAGTATCTGATCAAGAGCACAATAGACAGAGCTGTCAAGGGCAGCTAACTTCGTGCGGTTGGCCTGATCTGGCGAAAATTTGAACTTGTTTAAGGTATTATGCATTTCCTCATTACCTGCAAGTTTGAAAAGGATCGGATAAGTAGAAACCAAGAAAAAGTGGCGACATTGATTTTTTGGATGCTCAGGGCAGGTACTCCATAGTCAGTGGTGGGATCTAGCCGAAGTGCTAACTAATCCAAGCTTTTATGCATATCCTCATTACCTGCAAGTATGAAGAGGATCCGATGAAAAATGAAAATGTGATGACGTTGTTTTCTCCATTATAAGACTATGGGATTTTTTTCAAACGCTCAAGGGTAGCTAACTCCGTAGTCTGTGCTCGAATCCGGCCAAATTTCGAACTCATCCAAGCTCTTATGTATGTCATCATTACCTGCAAGTATGATAAGGATCTAATCAAAAACCTTGATTGCAGCACCCTGAAAGTCAAACTAGCTCGAGATATTGTCATGCCCTACATTTGTGTGAATTTATTTCAAAATCCGTTGAGAAATGTAGGTGCTAGAGCAATGACAAAGTTTTTCTAAAAATAGCCACAGTGACCTTGACCTTGGGCACAACACCCTGAAAGTCAAACTTGCTCGAGATATTGTCATACCCTACATTTGTGTGAAGCTATTTCAAAATCCATTGAGAAATGTAGGTGCTAGAGCCATGACAAAGTTTTTCTAAAATTAGCCACAGTGACCTTGACCTTGGGTGCAGCACCCTGAAAGTCGTACTTGCTTGAGATATTGTCATGCCCTACATTTGTGTGAAGTTATTTCAAAATCCGTTGAGAAATGTAGGCGCTAGAGCGATGACAAATTTTTTTCTAAAAATAGCCACAGTGACCTTGACCTTGGGCGCAGCACCCTGAAAGTCACACTTGCTCGAGATATTGTCATGCCCTACATTTGTGTGAAGTTATTTTCAAATGCGTTGAGAAATGTAGGCCTTAGAGCGATGACAATGTTTTTCTAAAAATAGCCACAGTGACCTTGACCTTGGGCGCAGCACCCTGAAAGTCGAACTTGCTCGAGATATTGTCATGCCCTACATTTGTGTGAAGTTATTTTAAAATCCATTGAGAAATGTAGGCGCTAGAGCGATGACAAAGATTTTCTAAAAATAGCCAAAGTGACCTTGACCTTGGGTGCAGCACCCTGAAAGTCAAACTTGCTCGAGATATTGTCATGCCCTACATTTGTGTGAGGTTATTTTAAAATCCATTGAGAAATGTAGGTGCTAGAGCGCTGACAAAGTTTTTCTAAAATTAGCCACAGTGACCTTGACCTTGGGCGCAGCATCCTGAAAGTCACACTTGCTCGAGATATTGTCACGCCCTACATTTGTGTGAAGTTATTTCAAAATCCGTTGAGAAATGTAGGCAATAGAGCGATGACAAAGTTTTTCTAAACATATGTGATGACGTTGTTTTCTCCATTATAACACTATGGGATTTTTTTCAAACGCTCAAGGGCAGCTAACTTCGTAGTCTGTGCTCAAATCCGGCCAAATTTCGAACTCATCCAAGCTCTTATGTATGTCATCATTACCTGCAAGTATGATAAGGATCTAAGCAAAAACAGTTGAGAAAACGTGATGACGCCATTTTCCCCATTATAAAAGTAAAAAGTATGCAAAGACCAGGAACTGAAACAATCCAAATCCAAATCCAGCCCTCAAACCATAGTTGGAAACAACTAAGATTACAAATAATCAAGATACAGAGAACATATGGCCAACCGAGTGAGCAGCTTGTTCCCAAAAGGTGGCCACTCAGCAACCCAAACCGAACCAAAAATAATAATAACATACATAAGGTAAAACATCACAGAAACTCTGACACCAAAAACAGGCAACAAAGAACCACAACAGAACTACCGCCTTGGAACGGTCAGTAATGAATTACTGGGGGGCTTAAATCGATTTTACAGGCCCAACCTCACCCTCAGTTTCTGAAGTGGTACAAAACATTTCGTTGGTTGTTCGGTTCGCATGATAACCCTCTAACTCGTCAATGAATCATCACGGTAAACACATAAATCAAATTTCAACACCATGAAGAAGCAAAGACGAGGACTCAACAGATACAACGGGCCGTCTGACAGGTGGAGATCCCTGTCCTGCCAACCCTATGGGATTTTTTTCAAACGCTCAAGGGCAGCTAACTCCGTAGTCTGTGCTCGAATCCGACCAAATTTCGAACTCATCCAAGCTCTTGTGTATGTCATCATTACCTGCAAGTATGATAAGGATCTAATCAAAAACTGTTGAGAAAACGTGATGACGCCGTTTTCCCCATTATAACCCTATGGGGGCTATCTGTTGCCATGGAAACCAGAGTTCTGAGCTGATCGGCACCAAAACCTAAAGCAGCCTTTCCCCCACCCAAATGATGCTTCAGATAAAATTTGATTGCGATCGGCCCACTGGTCTCTGAGATATTTATGTTTGAAAGTGTTGACGCACGCACCCACCCACGGACGGACGGACGACGGCTCGACTCCCATCCTATAAGCTCACCTCTGAGCCTTCGGCTCAGGTGAGCTAAAAAAGCTAATAGTAATGACATATTAATCTAGGAAAACAAACTTATTTTGTATTTCACGGTATATGAGTAGCGCTACTCAATCTGTAAATTAGGCCTGATCTTCATCATGTTATCGAATCAATCTCACTAAAACTTGTTCAGATCTCACATAATGCAGTCTGGAACAATGACATACGAGGGGCGTTCGAAAAGTAATGCAAATGACGTAATTTCTCGGTAACCAACATAAAAACAGACCTTCTGATTGCAAAAACACATAAAGCTATCATATGCATAGGAAAGTCTGCAAACATGGTGTATTTTTTTTAAAAAAGGCGCATTTTT
Source organism: Ctena decussata (assembly GCA_963989385.1). Taxonomy (NCBI): domain Eukaryota; kingdom Metazoa; phylum Mollusca; class Bivalvia; order Lucinida; family Lucinidae; genus Ctena; species Ctena decussata. Next base: position 37,248,121 of record OZ022515.1, read on the forward strand.
AACATCTTAGAAAGAGGTATACCCTAAGGACACTGCAGAATTCTAGTTTAGTAGGCCGTAGTTTATATATCAGCAGTCTTTGATTTGTTTTTATTCCTGCTTCTTAAAGGCAATGCCCAGGCAATGTTGTCCTGTAAATATCGCGGAAATTATTTTTAATCTGGGTTTCATACCGGCCCGGGAGTATGGATTATGTAGTAGCAAATTACCCATTTCTACTAAAATTAAATAATTTTATAATGAAAACAAGTGTATTAGCATTCAAAATCTTGTCAGCAAGAGCATTTACATGGGTCAACGAAAACCTGTCAATAAATTTAAATTAATGCCAAAAACGAAGCCTCTACAAGCTTTCAAAAATGACGTTAACGTATATTTCAAAAACGTCATAAGAATTGCGCATTGCTTTACAAGGAATAAATCGCTAACAGTTGCCACCCTTCTAACTTTTGTATGAATACTGTAGGCAACAATGGACAAGCAACTGACAAAGATTAATTTTGTAATTGCAACGATATTTGACTTGAATGCCCAACACTGAAAAGATTTTAAATTTGAAATTAGCCCAGTGGTATGATTGGGGCCTAATAAAATGCGTTGTAAGTCAATATGGAAAGGTTTCTTTGTACAGCGTTTGGTATCATTGTAAAGACAAAATGTAGTGTTTTCAGCATATGCATAGCATTTGTACCCAGTATTCCCCTAAACAAAGTTATGAGGCCATTTGCATTACTTTTCGAACGCCCCTCGTATATGCAGTTGTAGCTCAGCTGGTTGTACAAGGTTTGACTGTCTCACCAGGTGGTTGCCAGTGTTGGGGAGGGCATGCGCAGGAGTGTGTGTGGAGTGGTGGGGTGGTTGAGGGTAAAGGTGTGGTTGTAAGCTCTCAAAATCGTATTTATAGAAATAAGTAGACACCTACATTGCACTGTGATTCTATCCTTCCTTCTTTTAATCTTTAATAGTTTGAGATAGCAAAAACTAATGTTACGCCAAAGATCATCATACAAAACATTCAACACTAGCACGCGTGAAGTTTAACTTTCGGAATTTCCACCTTCCAATATTGATCAATTTCTACGTTATCAGACCTTCTCCCGTTATATTACCTAACAAGGAGGACGACAAGCATCCCAGCTATGAAAATTTTACAATGTCCCCGAAATCGGTTTCTGGGACAATTTTCTTTGCAAAATAATCTATCGTATGGGTTGGGGTCTTCGGTTTATACGAACTGGGTCCATCAGATTGTGTTCTCATGTATGTGGGAATATGTTTGTATGTGTGCATGAGAGGAGAGGAATTCAGCTATAATGAGAATGTGATTTCCCAATATGCATAAAAGATATAGGGGAAAGAAGGATGACTCTATGAAGTGTGTGTTTGTGTGTGTCTGTGTACTGTTGCACAATATAGTCGTCTTTCCGAAAGCCTTTTTTAAGGAGTAAAGGATGAAAACTACTATCTAACAGGTAGACCTCTATGTTTTCCTGCCATTGTTAGAAAAAGAAAACAATTTTGTGACTTCCTTTTCGCTTCTTTGCTTTGCTCGACAACATGGTCCTACCGAAATCTCGTCTACTCTTAAAGAAAAGATTTTGCTCTTTACATGTTGACAACTTTATGTTATGTTATGTTTTTTTTTTTATCTTTTATGTGCTAATAGGGCAGTTTCTTTCCGTATAGGGCTAGTGAGTATGATAAATTATATACTTCTAATATCGTATTATATCTCCAAGTAGTTGGGTCTGACATGATTGTTTGCACAGTGTGCAGACACTTGGGTCTGATGACATGCAGACAGCCAGGCCAGATGCAATTGCAACTGATTATTCATTCTTACAGCTCTTTTACACTTGTTGATCATATACTCTTGTTTTAGCAGTCGGTTCAAAAGCTCATCAAGAGCTTATGTTGTATTGTTATGAAACTTGCCGACTTTAAATAAATCTTATCTTATCTTATCTTATCTTATCTTTTGTTATTCATTGATTTTCTTTCCATGATGGGTTGTTTCAGCTTGTTTTCGGTGTTGCTGTTGACAGTGGTAATATCTGTGCTCGGTCAGATTTCTCGTGAGTATAAATGCAAGTCTGTTCAATTTCTTACTGTAAACATGTACAGTATTCCGAAAATACAAAACGTTTAAACAACATCATTTCAACGTTGAAATTAAAATTTCTAGATAGATACCTGTACATACTTTACTATGTACGGAAGGCTGTCGCTACAATAGGTAGTGATTGCTATCAACGATAATTTGTAGATGTAAGTTAAAGTTATGACAAAAATATAGAAAGTGAAGCAAAATTCCGATAAGCTAAAGAAACAATTTTAGTATCATACGAAAGGCTCGTTTTTGGCTTGCGGTTAAGGCCGCAAGCCAGTATTCATGTGGTTGAGCGATACCGAATTATTTTCGGAAGAAACGATATGTCACGCTCAATTGGAAAATACCAGGAAAGTTCGTACTGCAACGATTCGTTCTAAACCTTTTGTATCTTCATAAAATACAATACAATTTCGTCTGCTACTTTGCCTCGATGCAATTATGTTTATCCAAAGCCGACAATATTAATTGTATATGATCACCCGGTAACGTATCGTTTCGGCTTAAAATATGTAATCAACATACAAGAAGATACTGATCAGACTGCGCAAAAATGCAGTTTGATAGGTACTTTAGTTGGTCGCAAATGTCATAAAGCAGGTTTGTCCTATGACGCGACATGGCTACAGTGTTGAAGCTCTGTGTGCCAGCCTAGTTTTGAGAAAAACAGGAATAAAGCAACTGACAAGACAGTCTAACACGCATGAAAGCTTTGCCATATATGTCTATGCATTGTCTAGCATGCATTTGAAGCAAATAGTGAACTTGAATTTTCACAATTCTGCATGTTTCTTTTGTCAATGTATTATGTACTTGTAGCAAACAGTAGTTAAGTTTGTTTAGAATTTATCACATACAAGTAGTAAACACTAGTCAAAGTTTTTGTTCAGGTTTAATTACATTTTGAAATACTAGCAATTATAGCATCATTTTTCAGTATTTACATTTATTAACCTCTCTAATGTTGCCTTTTTACTTCACCTATACAAATGTACAGAGAAATATTTACACCCATCGACGATTTCCTTAGATGAACCTATATTGGGCTGACGATATTTATACATTCATGAACAACAGTCATTCGTGCCATATTACGCGTAAGCGACGTCCTGGATAATTCAAATGGTTGATTTGCCCCCGTAACGTTTGATATACGTCATGTCATAGTGACGGCTTTTGAACGGCATAACCATATACATGTACGCTGGTTTATAAGTATTCTTCGTCCTTTCTTTGGCATTAAATTAGTCAGCTCTTCACGAATAAGTAACAAAATTGATGTGAAAACATAGCATAAATACAAAAGATAAATTTCATTTTTCTGAAGTTCATGGTAGTATGAACGTAATGGGTTCCATGCTTTGTTTGTCCCAAACGGTGTAAAGCAAGTTATTATCTCAAACTATAGCAGCGTGCATTTTCTTCTCAGAGTGTCAAAATTTTGTTCTAGCCACTGCCACTGATGCAACTAAAACCAAAAATAAACTTCAGTAAATTAAATTTGTTGTCTCCTTTTGATGCAAAGTTCAGATGTGCCAAGATTCCATAGACATAGGTTTGAAACAGTCTTTCCTCAAATTTTGGGTCAAAATTAATGTAGCTCAGCAGCCGTAAAGAAAAGACTTGAAATAGGTCTATATAGTAATTTTCCTTGAGGCATGCCTAACGGCCAAAACGTTGATTTTTCTTCTTTGTGTGTGTGTGTGTGTGTGTGTGTGTGTGTGTGTGTTTAAATATTTCCTCAATTTGTTTTTCAAATAAATTCTACACTTGTTTTTATCTCACACCTGTGGATAATGCCACCATTCAATAAGTTAAGAAATTAAATACTTTGCTAACTAAAAGATTAGCAACAGAAAGTAATTAACAATGGGTTCACTTGAATAACAACTCATAAAAAAATCACTGTCTGAGCTGGGCAAGCCTCCCGGTTTAAAAGAAATTTTATCTAGACTTAGACTTTCAGAAATTAAATAAAAAAAAAGACGGACGAAAATGGGAGTCAAACATAAAATGGCAGTGTTGCTGTCCCTGAAAGGGGTCTCTTTCACTGCAATTGTTTAAGATTTCAAATGTCTCATGCATTTTCCAGTTGATGGTACATGCAGGGCTGACGGTTCTGGTGCGTTGGTGTCCTTGGAAGTGACAAACGGAGATGGAAAATACGTCCAGATTCTAGGCTGCGCTACTCAAGTTGGGCCTCTTTCCGGAAGCCCAGCTACCGTTGACATGGTCGCGTGCCCACTCACATGGGTATGTTTTATTTATTTCCTGTTTTTGTTTATTCTATTTTTTTCCATACATATAAATATAAAATGAAACAAAACACACAAAAAAAAACACACACCCCCCCCCCAAAAAAAAAAAAAAAAAAAAAAAATTATGTTATAAGTTAAAAGAGTTTGCAACCTTACAAATCAATTTGTATTGGACGGACGACACATTAAGATCGCAGACTTTCCTTAAAATAAAATCTAGATTATTCACATAAACTAAAAAATAAAAAATAGAAACACCCCTTAATTGACAAATGAACTCATTACTCCTTTGAAAAGAATAGAATAGTCCACTGGGCATAAATGGGTTAATGTTCCACATTGTACAGAAGTGCATGTGTCCGACATGTTTCTCTCTGTTTAAAACCGTGCATGACTCTCTGTCCTGACTTCTCATTGGCCAAAAGGCAAAAGTTGTATATTTCAGGTTGAATGAAATAAGACAGGCTCTATACCAAACGGAGTTATATTACTAAAAAAAACTGATGTAACAGAGTTTAAGTATGCGATACTCGGTACAGCTTGATATATATTTCATTAAATACAAGTATACTATGCAAAATACATTTAGTACTTATTTAAATTAAAATCTTAGAGACTTCCTTTAAGGGTAGCAAAGACATTCAAAAGAAGGAACAAGGACCATACTTCGAAGTTTCGGCTATTAAGGCAGCATCAGTGACCCTGGCAATATCTTGCGATGAAAGCCAGAAAAAATCATACTCTAATTGAGGCAGTCGGGTCAAAGTTGATAAGTATCATAAAGGGGTCCAAAACGAATAAAAGGTGATGGTCTAGAATAAAAGTCTAAATCTATCAAATTTCTGAATTCTTAGAATGTATATTTTAATCTCAAAAGACAAAAAGATGTATAATCTGTACTATTGATGATCTACGGGGAGACGTTTTACGGGCCGCCACACGGCACAACACCAGCTGCACGTTTTGTGTTTTTTCTCTTCATTCAAGTGCAACATTGAGCAAATTAAATTGCAAAGACATGAACCATATACCTGGAGCGTAAGATACTATGTAAGGAACATCTTCAAAATCTATATTCGGGAAAAGCGATAAACGCGGAAGGGGCCAGTCGCCAAAATTCGCACCCATTAAAAGCAACAAAGCGTCAAATTTTCAAACTTTGTAAACCTCATTCTCGTAGTATATTCAAATTTTTAAAGGTGAGGTGGGAGTAATTGACAAAACACATGATTTTATTCATACTTCCCTATATTGTACATTTTTAGTTTCTCTTTCAGAAAATGTAATAAAAAGGGGGTGTCGCGGTTGTCGTTTTCAAGATATCTGACCTCGAAAACGTCTGTTTTTCCTCATTTTTGACACGACGTTATAATGGCGTTCTATGGAAAACGTACTTTTCTTGCACGCCTCCCTTGGATAAAACCCTTCATTCTGAGAAAACAAAACACATTTTTTTCTTTAAAAGCTAACACAATATGGCCAAATGATAGAAGTTTACATTGAAGCAATAAATAGTAGGTCACCGACTTATCTTTTGAGCTAAAGGGCATAAAATGCCCAGCGTGCTGTCCCGTTAGACTGAAATGTTAACTTCGCGCATGGTGACGTTAACGTTACTTTACTTTTCGCGCCACGTATCAACCGTCGCTTATGGTAGGATCCCGGCAAAATTTTTCTAGGACTTTTTTCATGGTCCTGATATGACTGAATTACTGTTAAAAGGTCATCAAATCTCCATCCACCAATCACCCATCCCGCCATCCCGATCTATCTGATAACACCCGAGAAGCCTCGGTAGCTCAGTAGGTTAAGCGCTGCCCTGCTGATCAAGCGGTTTCGGATTCGAGAACCGCTGGAGGCGGAAATCTCAAATGCGTGGTCGAACTGTGGACAGTGATCTGACCTCTCATTTCAGTTTCATGAGGCGGTATCGTATGAAATTTGTAACAAAATAATTGCAACAGCAGTTGCGAACTCCATCTAACAAGCTGATGAGAACCCACCAGAGAAAAGCTTTCTCGCTAGTAGTAAATAGCAATATTTTTTGCAGTTTCTTCTCCAAGACACTTTCTTACTCCTTTTATTTTCACCCAGCGCTCAGCCTCTTTGCATTTTGTAATCAGACCATGTTGTACATGTAATCGCAGAAGTGGACAATGTTGACGCCATCTTGTTTTTCTCAGACGGAACGTTTGACGTCATTACGTAACGTTGTGACGGAAACTGCCGCACGGCGGCGCTGAATTACTCCCACCGCATATTAAAGTGTTTTCTTTATTTTTTACAGTAAAACCGCGGCGTCATTTTGGTTTTGGCTTTTGCACATGATCAAAATTGTCTTTTACATACAACGGTTTTAAAACTGACGTCACGGTAGTCAAACAGTGCAATTGATCATTCTTGATTGTTATGCCCCCAACTTCGGAGAAGTAGAGGGGGCATACTGGTTTGGGCCTGACCGTCTGTCAGTCCGTACGTAACACCTTATTTTGCTCAAGAACCGTAACTGCTGGGGCCTTTATATTTCACAGGTGGGTAGACTATTAAAAACTAGAGGATGTGTATTTTTTTCTTGTCCATCAGCCTTGTACTTGCAGAGTTATGCCCCTTTTTTAAAAAAAAATAAATGAAAGATTGTTCCCAATATCCTGGCAATACCGTTTAAGATAGGATGCTGATATTTAGCACACTGCTAAAAGCCAAGGTGAAAATCACCTGGTTAACTTTTGGGCGAATTCCGTCGAAAAATGACTGAATTATGCCCCTTTGTTTAATTTGGCATTTTTCCAACTTTTAAACAGTTTGACCTAGAACTCTAAATTTTGGTACACTATTAGTATTTGATGTGCTGATCATTCTGGTGTTAGTTGCGTTATCATGCATCCACTATTAAGAGAGTAATTTTAGATCACCTGATTAACTTTTGGGCGAATCCCGTCAAAAAATGACTGAATTATGCCCCTTTGTTGAATTTGACATTTTTGTCTCGCCTGCGAAGCAAAGGCGAGACTTATGTATTGCTTTTCCGGTGTCGTCGTCGGCGGCGTAAACGTTGTCATTTTTCGCGTTTAGGTCTTAAGCGCTGACAGGCGAGACACCGCATTCCGCGGAATTCCTGTTCCAACTTTTGAACCGTTTGACTTAGAACCCAAAATTTTGATATTATACTATTAGTATTTGTTGTGCTGATCATTCTGATGTTGGTTGCGTTATCATGCATTTACTATTAACAGGGTTATTTCCCTTTTCTCATCTGTATAAAACATAATTATGGGTGGTCTGTTTCTCAAGAAAAATAACTGCTGGGGCCTTGATATGTAAAAGGTGGATAGAGCATGAAAAATAAGCAGACCCGTATTTTTTTTGTTTACCGTCTGCCTTGTACTTACAGAATTATGCCCCTTTTTCGAAAAATTACATGAAAGTTTGTTCCCAAAATCCCGGGAATACTGTTTGAGACAGTATGCTGATATTTGGCACACTGCTAGGAGCCAAGGTGTAGATCACCTGCTTAACTTTTGGGCAAATTCCGTCAAAAATGACCGCATGATGCCCCTTTGTTGAATTTGGCATTTTTCCAACTTTTGAACCGTTTGACTTAGAACCCTAATTTTTGGTACACTATTAGTATTTGATGTGCTGATCATCTTGATGCTGAAAGCGTAATCATGCATCCACTATTAAAAGTGTTATTTTCCTTTTCTCATCTGTATAAAACATAATTATGGGTGGTCTGTTTCTCAAGAACCATAACTGCTGGGGCCTTGATATTTCACAGGTCGATAGAGCAAGAAAATAAACAGACCCGTATTTTTTTTCTTTTCCGTCTGCCATGTACTTATAGAATTATGCCCCTTTTTCGAAAAATTACATGAAAGTTTATTCCCAAAATCCTGGGTATACTGTTTAAGCTAGGATGCTCATATTTGGCACACTGTTAGGAGCCAAGGTGTAAATCACATGTTTAGTTTTTGGGCGAATTCCGTCAAAAATGACTGAATAATGCCCCTTTGTTGAATTTGGCATTTTTCCAAATTTTGAACCAATTGACCTAGAACCCTTGATTTCAGCATACTATTAGGATTTGATGTGCTGATCATTCTGATGTTGGTTGCGTTATCATGCATTACCTATTAACAGGGTTATTTCCCTTTTCTCATCTGTATAAAACATAATTATGGGTGGTCTGTTTCTCAAGAAAAATAACTGCTGGGGCCTTGATATGTAAAAGGTGGATAGAGCATGAAAAATAAGCAGACCCGTATTTTTTTTCTTTTCCGTCTGCCATGTACTTACAGAATTATGCCCCTTTTTCGAAAAATTACATAAAAAAAGTTCCCAAAATCCTGGGAATACCGTTTGAGCTAGAATGTTCATCTTTGGCACACAGCTAGGGGCCAAGGTGTAAATCATATATTTAGTCTTTGGGCGAATTCCGTCAAAAAGGACTGAATTATGCCTCTTTGTTGAATTTGGCATTTTTCGAACTTTTGAACCGTTTGACCTAGAACCCTAAATTTCGGTATACTATTAGTATTTGATGTGTTGATCATTCTGATGTTAATGCGTTATCATGCGTTTACTATTAACAGAGTTATTTCCCTTTTCTAATCTGTATAAAACATAATTATGAGTGTTCTGTTTCTCAAGAACAATAACTGCTGGGGCCTTGATATGTAAAAGGTTGATAGAGCATGAAAAATAAGCAGACCGGTATTTTTTTTCTTTTCCGTCTGCCATGTACTTACAGAAGTATCCCTTTTTCGAAAAATAACATGAAAGTTTGTTCCCAAAATCCTGGAAATACCGTTTGAGCTAGGATGCTCATATTTGGCATACTTTTAGGGGCCAAGGTGTAGATCACCTGATTAACTTTTGGGCAAATTCCGTCAAAAATGACTGAATTTCGCGGCTTTATGCCCCTTTTTTCAATTTAGCATTCTTCCAACTTTTGAACTATTTGTCCTAGAACCCTAATTTTGGTAAAGTGTTAGTACTTGATGTGCTGATTATTCTAATGTTGGTTGTCTTTAGTTGCAAGCATATGGTTGGGGGCATAGTGTTTCACAAACACACTTTCTAGTTTTACCTTGCTATCCATCTCGGGCGATCTATACTTGTATCTTGATGCAATGAAGTCACAATAAAAGCTTGAAACGGTGGGTCTGGCACATACAAAGCAATTGCCGGATTTATTTTGCATAGTATTATGGTGTAGCATTTCGTTGAGCCCAGACATGCATGTACAAAAATACTTGAAATTATGTGAGTCGCACCACGACAAAACTCACAAAGTGGCAGGTGTGCCCAGCGAAGGCTAGGATCAGCCTGGGCATCCGCCACGTCTGATCGGAGACCTTGTTGTGCACTTTACGGGTAGCTTTAGTTCTAAGCTAGCTCCATGTGGCCAGCAAAAACTCTAAACAGAGTGGGCGTGATTTCAAGCTGACCTGAGTCTTTGCTGGGCGCACATGCCACTTTGTTGGTTTTGTCATGGTGCGGCTCACATAATTTCAAGTATTCTTGTACATGCATGTTTTGGCTTAAGACCCAGATGCATTAAGATGTTTGAGCAAACCACCATGCGTTTGTCCACATTTTTTAAAAGTAAGAAGCTTCTATGACTTTCTGTTCGCTTCCGCCTGGAGTCAACTCTTTAAAGAAAGAATTTGCTCCTAGGAGAGCAAACTCTTTCCATTATAAGTTTCGACCCCCATAATGAAAAGAGAGGCAAAAGTAGTATAGAATTGCTTCCCCTTAAGTTGTACCCTTGCACCTTTAATAAAATTCCGATTCTCTGTTCCAGGATGTAAGTTACCAGGTTTACGTGAAGTACACCTCCGGAGTAATACAAGGTTCAGACCACCATATAGTGCTTAATTGTTCTCGAAACGTAGACAAAATCACGTTGTTTCATGCTTTTACGGTGAGGTAAATTATCTCAAACAAAGAAGTAAAAAAATCTTGCTCTTCAAAATGTATGTATTCTCCTCCATGTTTTTTTCTAAAGCATTTTTGCTCTCCAAGATGTATGTATTTTCACCTAAATGTTTCTTATTTCGCCATTTCATCACTTTTATGACCTTCTGTTTACTTTTCTGGACGACAAAGGGGATTACTTTTTAAAGGAAATGAAAATGATCCTCAAGCGGGAAGATTCTTTCCATTAAGAGAATTCCCAAGTTCCCACTCCCGGCCACCCACCCCATCCCGGCCCACCTCCCAATAAAATTGGAGGCCATTTTTCTTTGAATGAACTGCCGCATTTGGTAGTGTGCCGCGTCGCCGTAAAACGCAATCTGCGATCATAAACCGACAAGTTGCCTTCCAAAATGACCTTTCTGAGAATATTCATCCCTAATCAATGCCAAAATGTTACAGATAGACGGTTCAAACTGCAAATTAGTTTACCTAAATACTGTTTTATACATCTAACCGCCTGACTAGACTTTGGCGTAAAGAACGACTTCAGCTGTCGATTTGCTAAATGACGCCATAGCGACGCGACGTTATGAAGTCCAGTCGGAATACATGTACGCTTTAGCATGTTAACATTCATGTTTATGTATTTCTAAATATATTATCGCATTGATTCACCTTGATGCATAATAAACACAGTATCCGAACGCACTGTAACATCTCTTCCGGTTTTCATTGCGTCGAATCGAGATTACAAACATTTGCTTATAACCAGTAGTCGGAAATCATTGTGTTTTGAGATTTTATCCGGAATCTGCTGCGTCATTTGTGCTTATTCAGCCTTGGGAATGTAAAGAGGTAAGTTTAATATAATTTTCTCTTCGTTCTTTTACTTCATTGCCCTGTACAATGTCGTGTATGGGTGGATAGTAAATTGTACAGTACTCAAATTGCCCTTGGCATGATTCTAAAACCATTATGAGCCTTTTCTTACATGTTTTATAAAAATCATTTAAAACAAACGGAAGGCGTTATCAATCTACAGTTTGATGGTTTTCAAATTGATAATAGGATGATTGCAAGGTTTTGTACGACACAAACTCGTGTTAAATTATGCTGTTCGGAATAAAATTTCTGTGACGGCCATGAGTTTGTCAGTGTACAGGGTAATAAAGTAAAAGACCAAAGAGCAAATTATATTAAACTTATCTCTTTCCATTTTCAAAGCTGAATAACTATAAATGACGCAGCAGATTCCGGATAAAATCTCAAAACATAATGATTTCCGACTACTGGTTATAAGCGGATTTTGTTTTCTCGATTCAACGCTATGAAAACCGGAAGAGATGGTACAGTGCGTTCGGATACTGTGATAAATAGAAAAGTACATCGAGAGTGAGATGTGAGACATTCTATTGATACTGTTCTCGTTATTCTTGCAGACCAGGTGTTCCAAGAGCTTCTATCACAGGCGGTGTCGCGCCTGGAGCCGGAATGTTAATTACTGATGACACACAGGACTGGGACGGAACTCCGGTGTCAGCTGCAGCAATCGGTGACCACATGAGACTTCATATGTTCTTGACGGCTCCATTTCAAGGTACGCTACATAACTGAGCCGCGACAAGACAAAAACGAACAATGTGGTTATGCGCCCAACGCAGACTCAGATCAGCTTGAGCATCCGCCCAGTCTGATCAGAGTCTTAGCTGTCTAAATGAAGGTGACTTAGACACTTAGCTACCTTTTAAGCGCTTAGCAAAGAGTCTGATCAGATTGGGCGGATGTTAAGGTTGATCAGAATCTGCGCTGGGTGCACAACCACTTTGTTGGTTTTCTCGTGTCGCGGCTCAATTTACAAGTTTAGTGAAACCGTTACCGTGGACGTTAAGCATCAAATCAACCAACCAACCAACCAAAGTGAAACCGTTCTCGCGAGAGGTAAACGATATCTCATTGCGACCTCGCTGTCTTATTTGGTGCGGTGACTTATGGGTTGAATCCAAAAATCAGATAACACATACACTGTCTGGGTCGAGATCCGGAATATCCCTATCAGGAAACGGAACAGACCACCAAAGATTGCGGACCGGTTTACGCACGCTAGGTAGGTGCTTTACTTCGTTTTATCGAGTTTTCAGACATGTTATCGTAGGCATCAGTCGAACGAGCCATATGAGTTATCGAAGGATACAGTTTTCCTCATAAAAAGGTAGTAATGTGACGAAAAGTATACAAATTCGCTTGTATCGACATATATTCGAGTCTGCTTTATATTCGAGTGTGCAGTTTTACGTTTTAGTGGTGACCCATATATTTTCTTGACTTTCCTATGAAACGTCATTAACATTTAATTTTCTTTCTTTTTTTTATAAAATACGATGCCAAATGTAGCTCTTCATGTATCCCAGGCCACAAAAACCGTGTTTAAATCTGTTGCTTTTGTTTTTTTTTATTTATTTTGATTTGCCGTGTAATTTGCATTTGCAATCGGAACATACTCGCTAGTTCAACACAAAGTATGCCTCTCTGTGCAGGAAAATGTCAGCGGAACATTTTGCGAAAATTCATGAAAATGTCAACGGATTAGATTTCACCACATCATTGTAAGTAGATAAATGTATGCTTTGGTCGCTGATATAGCTCGTTTGACTGGTGCGTACGACATATGATGGCTGTACCAGTTTTCGGAGTGTAAACAATTGTTTGTTACTCAAAACAAAACACACAAAAAACGTCCTATAGATAAAGACTGAACTCTGGCGGTCTCTGTGCACTTAAAATGTATGTTAAATATCATGTAACTTACATTTCAAGTCTGCAGGTCTCCATGTTTACATGATTCAAACAAATGCCGGGCTGGATCTGCTCTCAGAAACTGCTTCAGTTTTTGGGTACCTTAAAGAAACCGCCTACAAATTGTATCAGCTGCAGTCCTAATAGTAAAACCAAGGGACATTCCATCTTTTGCAGCATATAGTTTTCTTACCATCTCCTGTAAGTGACTGGGATTCATTAAGTGAATCCTGTCGCACAACTCTGCCAATACCTTCAAAGTTTAAAAAAAATCACTCTAGAGTCAGTGGCTTTTCCAAAATACTATCTTACGGGTAACCGCAGGGGACAAATACTACATACTAGGTTGAAAACTAACTGTAATTTTCTTAATAGCGACTTATTTCGTAAAAATATCTTAAATAATGAAACATGTGTTTGTGGTGAAGTAAGGAACACCAGTCACTTCCTTTTCGATTTGCCTCGCCTTCGCAACAACGACATGTCATGATGAAAGACTGCAACAGTTGTGTGATCTTACGTTGAAACTATTGGTTTATGGAGATAAAAAACTCAGCTTCCAATCAAATGTACAAACATTTTGTGCTGTCCAGGAAAATATTCTCATCTCTAAACGCTTTGCGTAAAAATGGTTATTTTTTTCACATTATTTAGTGGCTGGTCAAATATGTGGTCACATGAATGGGTCATAAGTCAATGATACCGTAAATGGGACATCACTGGAATCGATGTAAAATTTTATTTTGATTTTTGCTTCTTTTTTTTTCCTTACTCGTGTTCCCCCCTCTCTCTCTCTCACGCTCTCTCTCTCTCTCTCTCTCTCTCTCTATCTCTCTCTCTCTCTCTCATCTTTGTTCAAGTAATATATGTTAGTAGCTATAAAAACAATTTGAAAATAAATGTATAAGCATAAGTATTCATTATTTCATACTTCAAAAAAAAGCTTCATATATTGTTGTGCATAGATGTATTTGTTCATGTTATTTTGTAATCATATGTTTGCATGAATTTCTGAAATGATGTGAATGGGAAACAGATTTTAAAAATTTCCCCGGCTTACTTCTGTATCTTTAAAACATAACCGCTTGTTCGATTAATAATTGCATGTATAAAACAAGTCAGTGTTTGGAATAAAATATCGTTTACACTAAAACGTTCGATGAAATATAATTGGTTCAAAAAAGTAAATACATGTATTCCATAAATACGGAAAAGTACTTTTACTAGTATCCAACTTATAGATGATCTCTGTTTCCTTTACTCACGATATTAGAATTTTTTTTTTTTCCATTGAATTAGCTTTCCTTCATAACCGATGTCTTCAGTATTGAAAGTAGGTACTTTCATCACCCCCGTATGGGACAGATCGGTATGGACTGTCAGGAAAGTGCCGATTGTTGGCGAGTCCATTCACATTGCAAGATAGTTCTCGCTAAACTTTTTCGTCTCTTGTACAGTGATTGTGTAGCGTTACGGTACTTGTAAGATTTTTCAACAGTTAAACCCACTTTAAGGGGTTACCCAAATGGACACAGAAACATATGCTGTTTAAGACAAGTGACTCCTTAATGCAGGTTCAGTTGCAGTATATTTTGGACCAAATGCACTGTAAATGAACCTGTATGAAGGTAAACGGCGACTGATAAAGACGCAAGGAAGCCAATATACGTCATAATCACGTGGCGTTTATTGAAGAGTTAAGCCGCCATCATAAGAAAATTTTTACTTCGATGTACGACTTTAGTGAAAACGACATATGTTACTACATTGTACATGAGAATTTTAGTAGTCATTCATTGAAGTGTATAGGAGATGACTATTATACAAGCATTGCGCTTACCGTCAGATTCTACATTGAAATGATTTGTATTTGTATATATGTATGTAGCTTAACTGAATAAAATACTGTTTAAACCAAGTGTAAGGAAAAGTCCTAATCTTTGTGGAAAACGTGTTTACATGTAAATACATCCTAGATTAATTACTTCTACACAATATTGCCAACGTAAGAGATACAGATCACTCGCTGACCACTGAAATATAGAGGTGCAACCATTCACTTATAAACTTTTCTACCATGTTTGTAACAACCCTTTTTTCCTTTTTTTCTGAAATTTTACAAAGTAGACCTAAACGACCCAGTTAAACATTTTACATCCAGCTTGGGGAATAGTTTGCCAAAAGTAATTTTCACTGGTTAGGAGCGTACAGTACATGCGACAATTCTACTAGGTTGCTTTTTCAGCGTTTCCAAGTGGGGATCAACACTAAAAGGTAAAAATGCGCTCCCGTATGAGTAAATTGTTTCCTTTAAGAGTAAACTATATTTTGTGGAAGGAAGCATACAGGAGATCATAAAAGTTGTTTTCCTTTCTGAAAATGGCGATAAAAAGCATGAATGTGTATCCATAACCTTAAATGAGAGCACGCAATGATAGCCTGATCAGGATCTTCACTGACGTTTATATGCGTCTCTTGACTGGTAATTGTATATTTCAGGTTCGTTTGGTATTGTGGCCATTCGTATCACCGTTTCGAGTTCTGCGGGTAGTGTAGATCTTGTACAAAGGAGGGTAAGCAGATTTCAACAATGTAACAAAAACGTTGAATCAAAGTTGATTCAAAGTCATGACCTTGCCTCCACGGTAATCTAAATGTCTAAACGCTGCGTGCAAACTGGAACATTTCCTGGTCGTGGATGGCCGCTCAGTAACTCTTTATCTGCACAGCCCGTTTAATAAGAAAAAACTCATTGATACAAAGAAAAACTCATTGATACAAAAAAACGCAGGATATTAATTGAGTTATTGATACATAAAATCAGGTTATAAAGAAATAGTAAAAAGTATGTAAATCGAAATAGCATCATAATAATAATGTCGCATATTTGATCATAATACATTTAATGTCATGAATCAGGGGCGTAGCTAGGGGCAATTACACAGTACGCACAATCATGTTTGATACTCATTGAGGGTAATATTAGGGGGTTAAGCCGCTAAGATATTTCAAATTTTCGTGTCTGTTGGAAGTTAGTATTAAAATGATGCCCAATTAACAGCATTTCAGCATGAAAATACGCAGGTGTGTCAATTTGACAAAATTTCAATACGCAACTGCGTATTTGCGTAATGGTAGCTACGCCATTGTGAATGTACTTGTTAAAGTTCTAAAATGTATCAAAGAGTTATTTCTTTTCTTCCATATCTTATTAATTGTGGTCGGCTTGTTATGCCTGGGATTCATTCCAACTCGTTGAAATTGCAATACTTCGTATCGCGAAGGGCGCTATTAGAACTATACACATGGTTAACCGCTTAGGAGGTCTAAGCTTGCCCAGGAATAGTGTGGTTAGGTTAACTGACCATCCCGACATGACCTTAGTTGTTTACCGTGGACGTTAAGCATCAAATCAACCAACCACATGGGTGTACGAAATGGGGCAGATTTACCGATGCACGTTAGCGTTTTTTTTATACGTCGTACCCTTAATTCCAAAGTAAAATGTCGTAACATAAAATTTATATATATTTTCTACATATGATTTACTATGCAGCCTAGTTGGACTTGAAGAGCTCCAATGGTTTGGTACAGTCCTTAAATTTCAGAGAGAGTCTAGTTTGCAATCTTTCTGACTTATTTTCTATGGCCAATCAAATTTATATTTACAAAAGTAGTGTTGGTTGTACATTTTGTAGGTGAGAAAACGGGTCTTATGTATATAGCAGACAATACAACTGAAATGCAATAAAACCGGCCGCATCACGTTGTTCTTCTGATGTTAATAGTCTGTTTTATACCATAGTAAACATTTTCAAAATCTGTACAAACAGCAGAGAAACAAGATGATGCATGATCTTTACTGCTAACTGTCAGTTGATGTTTTGTTTCAGGTGCCAAGTTAAGTCCTGGTTTAGTCACGTGAGACGGATACGCGACGCAATACTGTGGGTCAGTCTTCACCTTTAAAAGCGCTTAAATAGCAGACGACAAAAAGTTACGTCTGCAAAATTTAAAATCGTTTTTCGTACAAGCTGCATCATATTTAGAATTCAAAGACTAGAGGACAAACTATTCAGATCCAGATGAGACGGTTCGTTATGAGCATCTCATTTGAATATACGCTGTTTGCAAATTCAAATATTTTTACTGATAAGGCTTTATTTATCAAAGTTTGAAGTAGAGGAAATGGCAATTGAAAACTTCTCGGTATTCAGCAGGTAATGACCTAAATGTCACATTAATTCACGGAATAACTTATTTATATTCAAATTCCTTTCACCCATTTGTTATCAGAGACTGGAATGCTCTGCCTGAAGAATAAGAAACTGATTCACATTCTTACTTCAAACATAAACTTGCGGGCCAATGCATAAAACTTCCGTCATATTACAATTAATGAGAAAGGACACTAGATCATACAACAAGATTAAAGGCCTTAACAGTCGCAAAGTTAACAACGTAACAACCTTAACCCACAATCCGTTGCTGCACTTCAGCTTCCGGCGCGCTGTCAACATAATTCATGTCGACCTCTGTGGTATGGATTAATGATCCAACTAGAGTACGCCATTATCTGGGCTGCGTATGCAGTTCCACGGCCTAGTCCATAAGTTGGATCATTAATCCATACCACATAGGTCCCCAGGGCGACGGAAGTTGGAGAGTAGCAAAGGATTGTTGGTGGTAGCATATAACGTTGAGTCATTGTAGCTGCACTGTATTAGACCCTCCCTAACAGACTGTCAATCCGAGTCCTATTAACCAAAGCAGCTAGTGCACAGCTAGGAATTTTCTTCAACGTTGCCCTTACTCTCTATCTGCAAGTCGGCATATGCCGTTGTATGAAGTGCTGCGCATGCGAAGCACTATCCAACCGTGAGCTTGATCTTGACATATCAGTTATAAAGACATTAGATTTAGGGCGATGGTTAGACTAACATTAGGGCTGGGTTTTGTTTTGCTGCCTGTTTGCGAAATCGGAACTGGTCTTGCTAGTACATTACAGCAGCATTAGTTTCATGGCGGCTAATACAAATGGATTAGTGTAAGTACATTGTACTTATTTCCATCCTATTAATTGTAATTAAACTCTTTGCTGACCTGTGGAAACTGTACTACGCGTCGTCATGTGGTTTCGTAAGCAGTGCTGTGCTTACGTGGTAATGGCAAGCCGTTATCTTCGCCTTAGGTTGTCTTGTATAAAGACATTAGGTTCAGGACTCCATTTAGACAGACATTAGTGTTAGGACTTGTTTTGCTTCTCGTTTACGTATGCGTACGTGGTAGTGTTTGTCGCATATGGAAGACATTAGTTTATGATGCCGACACGGGTGCTTTCAAATTTCTGCGATAAGTCTGGCCAAGTCCCAGCCTAAAAATGTGCGCTGTCATTTCATGCGTCTACAACGCCTTTTTGGTCTACAAATGCACTGACCTTAGTGTTATTGACAATCTCTTAAGACATTTGCAACTGTTGTCAGTTCTCGACCCTACGTACACCTTCGGATCAGGGAATACAGGGATCTAATGGGGGCTTTTATTATGCGTCCTTGATATAGAAAACAGGCGGAGGAAGTTGATAAGGCACAAGCTATTAAGTAATGTAGTAATGGAAGGACGCTGAAGCAAATGGTATGAACAGCCCTGCAACCTCTGCCAGACAGGCTATACTCCCGATGGTAGGTTGACAGGTCGACAGGAAGACTGAAATTGATAAGGCGCAAGGTATTATGTAGTAACAGAGGGACGCAGCAGAAACGATGTTAACAGACCTGCAAGCTCTGCAAGACAGGTCATACACAGGGTAGGTTGACAGGTCGACAGATCGACGGAAGTTGATTAGACGCAAGGTTTTATGGTATGTATTAACAGAGGGACGCAACAGCACACGGTATTAACAGATCTGCCGACTTGCAGATGGACAGTAAGGACAACTCCCGTCGCCCTGTCAACCTGTCGACATCTGTGGTATGGATTAATTATCAACTCATAGACTAGGCTGCATAAGCCGTTCCACAGCTCAGTCCATAAGTTGGATCATTTATCCATACCACAAAGGTCGACAGGTTGACATGGCGTCGGAAGTTGAAGAGTAGCAAGGTATTGTGGGTGGTGGCATGTTACTTTGAGTCGTGGACACTGCACTGTGTCAGGCCCTCCCCCAATCCGCCAATGTTTCTATATCAAGGACGCATATGAAAAGCTTCCATTGGAAATGTATTTCCTGATCGGAAGGTGAAGGGTCGAGGACTGACAACAGTCGCAAATGTCTTAAGAGACTCTCAGTAACACTAAGGTCAGTGTATTTGTAGACCAAAAAGGCGTTGTAGACGCATGAAATGACAGGGCACATTTTCAGGCTGGGACTTGGCCAGACTTATCGCAGAAATTTGAAAGCATCCGAGGTCGGCCTCATAAACTAATGTCTTCCATATGCGACAAACACTACCACGTACGCATACGTAAACGGGAAGCAAACCAAGACCTACCCCTTATGTCTGTCTAAATGGAGCCCTGAACCTAATGTCTTTTTACAAGACGACATAAGGCGAAGATAACGACTGGCCAGTACCATGCAAGCGCAGCACTGTCTACAAAACCACACGACAACGCGTAGTACAGTTTCCACTGACCAGCAATGAGTTTAAGTACAACGTAATGGGATGGAAATAAGTACTTACACTAATCCATTTGTATTAGCCGCCATGAAACTAATGCTTCTGTAATGTACTAGCAAGACCAGTTCCGCGTTCGCAAACAGGCAGCAAAACAAAACCTAACCCTAATGTTAGGCTTACCGGCGCCCTAAATCTACTGTCTTTATAAATGTCGTGGCAAGATCAAGCCCACGGTTGGACAATTCTTCGCATGCGCAGCACTGCATACAATGGCACATGCTGACTTGCAGATGGAGAGTAAGGGCAACATTGAGGAAAATTCTTAGCTGTGCACCACCTGCTTTTGGTTAATAGAACTCGGATTGACAGTCTGTTTGGGAGGGTCTAACATAGTGCAGCTACAATGACTCAACGTCACATGCTACCACCAACAATCCTTTGCTAATCTCAAACTTCCTTTACCCTGGCGACCTCTGTGATATGGATTAATGATCCAACTTCTGGACTAGGCAGTGGAACTGCATATGCAGCCCAGATCATGGCGTACACCCACAATCCTTTGCTACTCTTTAACTTCCGTCGCCCTGTCAACCTGTCGACACCTGTGGTATGATTTTATAAACCAACTCATGGAGTGGGCTGTGAAACTGTTTCACAGCCCGGTCAATTAGATGGATCATTTATCCAAACCACAGAGTTCGAATGCATTATGTTGACAGGGCGCCGGAAGTTGAAGATTGGCAACGGATTGCGCGTTAAGGCTGTTACGTTAAGTCATAGTAGCTGCACTGAGTCAGCCCCCAATCCGCCTATGAACCTTTAGGCGTGTCAATGGGCTTGACGATTTCCTGTAGAAAAACGCATGTAGGCAGTACAGGCCCAAACAGCTGAACGTGACAAGCTCGGTGAAATAAAGTTTTGTCCCCTTTATTTGACTTGAACCAATGTTTGAAAGGGTATGGAATTCATGGAAATAATATGCAAATAGGCGCTGCCTATGAGCGAGTACATCGCTCTTTATACTGTTTGGGTGGTATTGTAAAACCTCCTTTTTGCTGGGAGACCCGCTTATACGAGTATTTTTCTGATCGTGTGAACACAGCAGCAATAATTTATTTGCCAACGTTTATTTGACAAAGATTCTATGTCACATTTTCTTTGATAAATAAATTGCTTCGTGTGAACGCAAAATGATTGGCAAACTTTCTTTGTTACAGTTTCTGTGACAAGGAAACTTTGGTCGTTTGAACGAGACTTTTCTGCAATATAAAACCAGATTGTTCCTGTTTAGGATACTTACGCTAATTTGTTTTAGGTGTCCCAAAGTTAAAAAAATTACGGTATGTTTCGTTCTGTTTTAGGTTGAATTCAATGCTTTTATGTTGACTCTGGGCACACAGACTTATGATGACCAGGTCTTTGAAGCTTTGCTTGAGGTTTGTGCAGGATCCTGCCCTCCCGTTGTAAGTGCCTGAATAGCATCTTGTTCAGTTCTGTTCAGTTCAATTCTCCTAACGACGTTCACCAAGTGGCTCAGCGGTACGTAACCATGGTTGCACACACTTAGCGCCGTATGTCCGTCCAAAGCATTTTGTAACAAGTTGTCTTTTGTTATATAAGTAGTGACCATTCACATAGGCCTACACAACTGAATTTTCTTAGACGTTCACATACACCCATTTATACATTACTTTTTATAGCTGTGCATGCGTTCCGAAGAATAACAAAATCGTAAGTAACAACATATAAACATATGTTCTTGCACACCGGACAGAAAATGCCATTCTTTTCACCTGAGATAAAAAAATCTTATCTTATCTAAGTGTTCTTACCCAGGATCGAATAAAAATCACGAGCATTCAATGCATTGGTTGAATTGGAGGTCACGTATCTGCGGCGCCAAGTGACTTTAGCTTTTTAGATGATTACGTCACGAATATGGCAAAATGACGCCAGTTTATGGATGCCAGACGTTGACGTAAACAGCCGAATGGCGGTCGTTGAAAGCGGCGTCTTCTTTCAAAATCAAATTGAAACATCTCAAACACTATAATTACGTATTTTAATAAGTTCTAAAGTTAAAACAAAACGTAATGTGCAAGAAAAAGTATCTATTATGTGTGTGAGGTGTTGATAGAAAAATCCGTCACTCGGGATCACTGTTCGGAATCACCCGGCAGGCCTCGTGATGCCGAACAGTGACCCTCGTGACGGACTTTTCTATCCAGACTTCACACTCATGAAAGATACTTATATTATTCACCAACGCACCAATTATTTTTCTAACTGCCCGTAGGCTTTTGATGAGCTTATGATAGGCAGGCTCAGTCGTCCGTCCGTTAGCATTTTAAGACGACTCCTCCTCCAATGCCACAGGGCTGGTAAGATAGCGATAAAGGTTTCCCGTAACCTAGTGGTCTAAAGGGCAGTGGGGTTAGAGGGCCACCACATCTTGGGCACAGGATATGACAAGCATAGTCCATTTCTTTCCTTTCGCTATACTCCCTGATTCAGAAAAATATACCCATTTACAGCTGGGCGTTCAGTCGCTGGTTAGCCCTATGGGGATTCAAAACTACAACCTTCTACGCCATTGCCAAGCGCCTCTTACCAATGGAATACACATCTCTCATTCGGGCTGATTGTAACGGTCCAGTGTTCGAGGGAACGACAGTTTGAACAAAGGGTTCTGGTCACATTACAACATGGCTGCAACGCTTACATATCACTTTGGGTAATCTTGATAATCGGAGCTACTGGCTCCGTAATTTAAATCTTGCGGAGAACTTCCGGGTGGGCACCTACCACAGTTAGTCCCAAATCCAGCCCCTAAAGGGGTCACTACGCTTCATCTTCCAATTATCGCCTTGTTTGGTATGGTAGGAGGTTGTAAAATCGTGGGACTTGTAAATTCGTGGGTATTAGTAATTAGCATAATATTCATGCGCTGAGTGTTTTTTAACATTTAACCATGCATAAAGGTTTCATTTAATAACAAAAGGAAATGCCTAGAGCCTAAATAGGGAATTTAACTTTAGAAAAAGATTGACGAATTGCTTTTATGCCTTCTTTTGCTATTTCCTTTTTGCATACCTGAAAAGTGGCCATTTTCTAATCTCGGATATCAGCCTGAGAAAATATTGCGATGATCACTAATTTTGTACCTTCCGGTGAAGAGTTGGCCCTAGTATGGATGAAAAAAATTATTGCAAAATTGATTTCTTAATTGATTATTATACCGGGGGTCCTTATCTGATATACCTGATATATACCTGATATACCTATGTCGACATCTACTCAGAACCATTGGCCTCTTCTGATGCATTCTGGTTGTGGGTTCTAATGTCTCTGGTACTATGCCCGGGTGCGTAGCAGGACGGACTGAACTTAGTTGGATAATCTCGCCAGAACCGGTTTAGCCGGCTTTTGAACACGTTTAGGGAGGGTGCATTTACAATGTCCTCAGTCAGGGAGTTCCAGTTACCGACTACTCGGTTTGAGAAAGTATTTGCCCTTACATTTAAGCGGAATCGCTTCTTGAATAGTTTTAATGAATGACCTCGAGTTGCTGTGTATCTGTTCAAGGTAAAAAACCTGTCTCTATCAACTTTATCAATGCCATGCATTACATGTATTTTACACACCTGGATCATATCAGATCTATCTCTCGATGGAAACCCTAAAGCTCTTAATCTTTCAGTGTATCTGCTTTTTCTTGAAAAAGAAACTGTTATGTTTTAAAGGTAGGTTCCTGTACTAGCGATAACAATTATGTCCACAAAATAATTTCGTCTTTTTCTGAGCAGTATTGAATTCTCTTATTTTTCTGAATTTGTTGCTACTGAGAAACTCGTCAGATGTTGAAGCAAATAGTCGTTTTCCCTTTTGGTTTATTTTCTTTCACTGGAATTCCAGTTCTAAAAATAACTATGTTTATTATGTCTATAAGTGCGCGATTTCTGATGCCATTCTCCAAAGGTCAATTTTCCCTTGTCGTGAGCTCTCCTAGAGGTCCTAGCATGGTGGATGGGTTAAAACTATCCCAAAATGCAATGCAGCATGACCTCAGTTGCGTTATCTATTTTTGGCACGAACTAAAAATAGCGCTAACTGGTGTGCGAAGCAGAGTTAGGAAATCCCTTGCAAAACAACTTTTCTAATATTTCTTTGATTTACACTTTTTAGTGAAACTTATTCATTCCCTTTTATAAGTGCTTTCCAACAACTTGGATGAAAGATCATCAAAATTATGATGCATTCCAAAGTACAGGAACCTACCTTTAAGAGTAGGGCTGAATCCAGGCTCGTATTTTTTTTCAAAGAAAAACAGACTTTGCATACTGTTGTTTTTTATTCAAGTGGATATACCCATATAGTGATACATTGAATTTCAATTCGTTCCGTTTAAGGGCTATGACGCTACAGTTAATGTGATAGTTGTAGGAAAGTCAATGTAGAGCTTTATGAATCTTGTTTTAATGGATCGGTGTGTTCCCATTTTCATAAATATCTGATATAGATTGGATTATCTATAATCTGTTTAAGACTAAGAAGTACCCAAAAACATCTATGCAACTGAAAATAATAAACAACTGACTTGACGGGGGTATGTCGATTTTTAGCTCACCTGAGCCAAAGGCTCACAAGGTGAGCTTATAGTATAGGCTCGGTCCGTCGTCCATCGTCCGTCCCTGCGTCGTACGTCCACACTTTTAAACATTAATATCTGCTAAAGTAGCTAGCCAATCTTGATCAAATTTTATGTGTAGCATGGTTGGGGTGGAGGATTGATTGGATATAGTGTTGAGACTGATTGGTTTAAAACTGTGGTTACCATAGCAACAGAAAGGTCCCATAGACTTAAAATGGGGAAAATGTTGTCCGGGCCCTAGCGTCTTCATTTTTGATCGCAACTTCTTCAAACTTGCAGGTATCCAGGACAGTCAAAACATCTCGGATCAGTTTGAATTTGGGTCAGGTTGGATCATTTTTTCAGAGTTACTTGCCCTTGAGCAATAAAATATTTTCCCATAGACTTACAATGGAGAAAATGTTGTCCGGGCCCTAGCTTCTTCATTTTTAATCGCAACTTCTTCAAACTTGCAGGTATCCAGGACAGTCAAAACATCTCGGACCAGTTCGAATTTGGGTTAGGTTGGATCATTTTTTTCAGAGTTACTTGCCCTTGAGCGATAAAATATTTTCTCATAGACTTACAATGGAGAAAATGTTGTCCGGGTCCTAGCTTTTTCATTTTTGATCGCAACTTCTTCAAACTTGCAGGTATCCAGGACAGTTAAAACATCTCGGACCAGTTTGAATTTGGGTCAGGTTGGATCATTTTTTCAGAGTTACTTGCCCTTGAGCAATAAAATATTTTCCCATAGACTTACAATGGAGAAAATGTTGTCCGGGCCCTAGCTTCTTCATTTTTGATCGCAACTTCTTCAAACTTGCAGGTATCCAGAACAGTCAAAACATCTCGGACCAGTTCGAATTTGGGCCAGGTTGGATCATTCATTTCAGAGTTACTTGCCCTTGAGCGATAAATATTTTCCCATAGACTTATAATGGGGATTATGTTGTCCGGGCCCTAGCTTCTTCATTTATGATCGCAACTCCTTCAAACTCGCAGGTATATAAAACAGCTAAAACATCTCAGACCAGTTCGAATTTGGGCTAGGTTGGATTTTAGAGTTACTTGCCCTTGAAAGATAAAATATTTTCCCTTAGACTTATAATGGGGAAAATATTGTCTGGGCCATAGCTCCTTCATTTTTGATCGCAGCTCCTTGAAACTTGCAGGTATTCAGGATGGCCAAAACATCTCGGACCTTTTCGAATGTGGGCCAGGTTGGATTATTATCCCCTCGCACAACGAAGTTGTAGAGGGGATATAGGGTCTGTCCCGTATGTACGTTTGTATGTATGCACGTATGTTCACCTTTTGTCATCGCTCTAGCTACCTCATTTATTATATAATTTTGATATAAGTTCATACAAATATTGGGTATGACATTACCTCGAAAGAGTTTGCATTTCAGCATGATGGGGTCAAGGTCAAGGTCACAGTGGCTATTTTTAGAAAAACTTTGTTATCATTCTAGCGCCTTCATTTGTGGACCGATTTCGATTTAACTTCACACAAGTGATAAGTATGGCAATATCTTAGGCAAGTTTGCATTTCAGTGTTCTGGGGTCAAGGTGAAGGT
This sequence comes from Ctena decussata, assembly GCA_963989385.1. Classification (NCBI taxonomy): domain Eukaryota; kingdom Metazoa; phylum Mollusca; class Bivalvia; order Lucinida; family Lucinidae; genus Ctena; species Ctena decussata. The sequence goes on from OZ022515.1 coordinate 37,274,036, forward strand.
CACAGTGGCTATTTTTCAGAAAAAAAACATTGTCATTGCATTAACGCCTTCATTTATGGACCAAATTCGATTTAATTTCACACAAGTGATTGGTATTACAATATCTTGGACAAGTTCGCATTTCAGCATTCTGAGGTCAAGGTCAAGGTCACAGTGGCTATTTTAAGAAAACTTTGTCATCGCTCTGGCGCCTTCATTTATGGGCCGATTTTGATTAAAACTTCACAAAAATGTGTAGTATAACAATATTTTGAATAAGTTTGCGTTTCAGCATCCTAAGGTCAATGTCAAGGTCACAGTGGCTATTTTTAGAAAAACTCTGTCATCATTTTAGTGCCTTCATTTGTGGAATGATTTCGATTGTACTTCACAAAAGTGATAAGTATGATAATATCTTGGACAAGAATGCGTTTTAGCATTCTGGGGTCAAGGTGAAGGACACAGTGGCTATTTTGAGAAAAACTTTGTCATCGCTGTAGCATCTTCATTTAAGGACCAAATTTGATTAAATTTCACACAAGTGATTGGTATTACAATTTCTTGGACAAGTTCGCGTTTCAGCATTCTGAGGTCAAGGTCAAGGTCAAGGTCACAGTTGCTGTTTTTAGAAAAACTCTGTCATCCCTCTAGCTCTTTCATTTATGGACCGATTTTTGATTAAAACTTCACACAAATGTTTAGTATGACAGTATCTAGAACAAGCTCGCATTTCAGCGTCCTAAGATTAATGTCAAGGTCACAGTGGCTATGAATAGAAAAACTTTTTCATCGCTCTAGTGCTTTCATTTATGGACCATTTTCGATTTAACCTCATACAAGTGATAAGTTTAGCAATATCTTGGACAAGATTGCGCTTCAGCATTCTGGGGTCAAGATCAAGGTCACAGTGGCTATTTTTAGAAAAACTTTGTCAGCTTAAGTGCCTTCATTTATGGACAGATTTTTTGTATGCCCCCGTGACGATAGTCAGGGGGCATTTAGATTTGCCCCTGTCTGCCGTCTGGCCATCTGTCCATCCTTTTGTCACACTTTGTGGTATAGAGTCTGTGTAATCAACTTCTACAGTTTTCAATGGATCTTTTTCTGACTTTGCATGCATGTTATGGACATATTTGACAGTTTCAAACTATCAGGTTTGTTCAGTTGATGATCCTCATCTTACCTTTGACCTTTTACTCATGTGAGCGGCTCAGGGCCTCATGGCCCTCTTGTTTATCACGCGACAGAACACATCCACGAATTTACAACCCATATACATTTGCTATAAATAGATCACCCAATCACATGCGGATGAATTTTCTAATATTGAAACGATGCTGCTTTGTATCGAAACTGTATCAGGTTATTCATCTGGTGTTGCGGTCTAATTATGTCATAAGAAAATATCAAGAAATTATTTGACATGTGACTTTCACGTGATTTAGTTCTTATATCCACGATTATACCACCTTCAAGGATATAAAATCGAAGATCTGGGCGAAAACTTTAGCCACCTTGAACATTTGGGAGACCCGCATATAGCATTGTTTCTGATGAAATTAAATATTTTTAAATGGGGACTACACTAGTCTGATTGCATTCCTAAGGAGGTCAATATGTTCAGCGTCAAAATGTTGCTGTGTAGGCTGTCAGAATCAGAGTCTGTGGGGGCACGTTCGGCACAATTACATGGGTAAACCCGAGTAGTACCAAGGTATTCCTCGGGCTACTGAAAAATGTAACAAAGTGGTTGAGCGCCCAGCGTAGAATCAGATCAGCCTGGGCATCGACACAGTCTAATCAGAGTCTTCGATAAGCTTGGTGCTTAAAGTGTAGCTAAGGATCTAAGCTACCTCCATGCGGACAGCGAAGACTCTGATCAGACTGGGCGGATGTCCAGGCTGATCTGAGAGTTCGCTGGGCGCACAACCACTTTGTTGGTTTTGTCATGTCGCGGCTTATTTAAACATATCTTCGATTAGCCCGATGAGTATCTGGGTAATACTCGAGTTTACCCACATAATTATGCCGAGTATTTCGAAGAGTATCTGGGTATTGCTCGAGTCTACACATGTAATTATACCGAATATCTCGAGAAGTATCTGGGTATTTCGAGGAGTATCTGGGTATTACTCGAGTCTACACAGGTAAATATACAGAGTATCTCTAGAAGTATCTGGGTATTTCTCGAGTTTACCCACGTTATTATGCTGAATGTGCCCACTGTAACACATACACGACAACTCTTGTTTCTTCTTAGGACTGTACCGCTGCCCCATACGGGCCTGGACAACAGAACGGCCGGAGGAGGAGAAGAGCAGTATCTAATGACACGATGATTGTGAAGGGTAACATCCGAGTAAGCCCCTTCCAGCTGGACACAAGTGTGTAATACTCCCCCCCCCCTCTCTCTCTCTCTCTCTCTCTCTCTCTCTCTCTCTCTCTCTCTCTCTCTTCAGGTACTTAATATATTCGCTTATTTTACAAGGAAGACAGTGTGAGTAGAGTAGTATTTGTTTCTGTTTACTTGTGAAACTTTTCCCGTTTAAGATTAACTGCCATCATGGAAATGATTTTCATACCTTGTAAAATTAGCTGTTTTCACATGATCATCTCATTTTAACCACTCATTATTACATAAATACAGGTGATATGTCGCAAACTGTTAATGCCGTCTTTTAACAGGCTAGAATCCATGCATTGACAAGGCGATTTACGTGCTGATAATGACAGGCTTTGCAGATTTCAGTATGCAAGTTTCAGGGCAATACTCTGTCAATACAGAAACAAGAGGGTAGTTTGCAGTTGCAGTTTTTGACAAAAGACTCGTATGTGGAGGAGTTACAGATTCGAGTACTTTAAAAGTTTAAAAGCGAAGTGAAATTTTTAATGAACATGATTTTGGCTTGTGAACTGCTGCTAAAGGTTTGACAATAATTCACGATAGCCGACCATTTCCTGAAACAAGGATTTTCATAGAAGTTCATAGTGCGTGTAAGTATCCGCTGAGTTATGGCGATGAGGCCGAAAAAGTGCCTAAACATTTTTAGCTCGCCTGAGCACGAAGTGCTCAGGGTGAGCTTTTGGAATACCCTGATGTCCGTCGTCCGTCGTACGTCCGGACGTCCGGACGTCCGTCCGGACGGACGTCCGTCAACTTTTGCTTGTGTACACTCTAGCGGGCACAGTTTTGATCCAATCTTTCTGAAACATTGTCAGAATGTTTATCTCCATAAAATCTAGGCCAAGTTCGAAACTGGGTCACTAGGTCAAATCTTAGAAAAACCTTGTGTACACTCTAGAAGGCACAGTTTTTATCCAAAGTTCATGAAACTTTGTCAGAATGTTTATCTTTATAATATCTAGAACAAGTTCGAAACTGGGTCACGTCGGGTCAAAAACTAGGTCACTGGGTCAAATCTTAGAAAAACCTTGTGTACGCTCTAGAAGGCACAGTTTTCATCTAAAGTTCATGAATCTTAGTCAGAATGTTTATCCTCATAATATCTAGGACAAGTTCGAAACTGGGTCACGTCGGGTCAAAAACTAGGTCACTGGGTCAAATCTTAGAAAAACCTTGTGTACGCTCTAGAAGGCACAGTTTTCATCTAAAGTTCATGAAACTTAGTTAGAATATGAAGGACGAATTTGAAACTGGGTCATGTAGGGTCAAAAACTAGGTCACTTGGTCAATTCATAGAAAAACCGTGTGTACGCTCTATAGGACACAGTTTTGATCCAATCTTTATGAAACTTTGTCAGAATGTTTATCTCCATAAACTCTAGGCCAACTTTGAAAGTAGGTCATGTCAGGTCAAAAACTAGGTCACTAGGTCAAATCTTAGAAAAACCTCGTGTACGCACTAGAAGAAATAGTTTTGATCCAATCTTCATGAAACTATGTCAAAATGTTTATTGTCCATATATATATGCCCCTTATGAAACTGAGTCACGTCAGATCAGAAACTAGGTCACTTGGTCAAATCTAAGAAAAACATTGTGTACACCCTAGAGGGCACAGTTTTGATCCAATCTTCATGAAACTCTGTCAGAATGTTTACCTTTATGAAATCCAGGTAAAGTTTGAAACTGGTTTGTGTCAGATCAAAAACTAGGTCACTAGGTAAAATATAAGAACGACCTTGTATACGCTCTAGAGGGCACAGTTTTGATCCAATCTCAATGAAACTTTGTCAGAATGTTTATTCTTACAATATCCGGTTTGAAACTGGGTCATGTCGGGTCAAAAGCTAGGTCACTAGGTCAAATCTAAATTAAGTTATGTTGCAAGAATCAGAACTAACATTGCAATGATGCCAGCTACAAACTCCTTGGAATACATTAGTTTCACCACAGTGAGATAATGATGCTACCATTCTATCATCTGTGTTTGCCTAGTTAAGTCTAGTTCAAATCCATCAAAGGAACTCAACATGAACGGGAACTTTTCGGAGAAGCGACTCTGCCATTTTCAGCTCACCTGAGCCTTACAGTATTGGTGTTAGCTGCCTCTTTCATCCATCCATAAACATTTTCAAACATCTCTGAAACCACTGGGCAGATCAAATTTCATATGGAGCCTGCACATGGGTCAAAGGATTGAAAGTTCTTCAAATGATCTTGGTCACATGACCAAGGTGGCCACCATTCCCATGTATGGTAAAAACTCTTATAAATCTTCACCAGAGCCAGTGAACTGATTAATGCTCAGGTGAGCGATTCAGGGCCACCATGGCCCTTTTGTTCTTATATTTGTAGCTTTGATTTTTATTTAATGCAATATAGCGATCAAACATAGTTTTTCATCGTGGTCCGAAAGAGCTGTTGAAAACTTCTGAATTTGGCCTCGATTTTCAACAGCTGTCTGGAGACCTGGCAAATGTTAATGCTTGGATCCTTATATCAATGCCTTGCATTCCAAAAAGGGACATTGGAAACGGTGTAGTCCCAGATCAGGCCAAGAAATTCATCAGGGTGTCAAAACTGGACAAGATCCCTGAGTAGCCCTTCAAAACTGGACAAGATCCCTGAGAAGCCCTGACATTTCAAAATTTTCAATTTAGATCCACTGTACCCTACTTAAACGATAATTGAATTTATTTATTTATGGGTTGCACAGGCACTTACTTTTTCTTTTATTTTACTTATGAAAAGCTGCCGCTGATAATTAATTATAGTTAATTAATTAACCTGATAATTGGTGTCACGTGAAAAGATACTTTGCGGCATGTATGGACAGAAGAAACTCAGCCTGCATATCCGCGCAGTCTGATCAGAGCATTCCCTGCTCGCTTCTAACGGAGAGGCCACTTTTTTGCAATCCCATCTGCATCGTCTGGTCAAATAAACGAACTGTAAACCAAAAGACTCCATTTTAGTACAATTACGGTAATTATTTTCATTGTCCCAATTTTTAGAGATTTTACGATACCTAGCATACCTGAACAAGCTTGAGCACCGTTATGCTTTCACAAAATGTCACAAAATAAATTATTGGATGTATCCATAAATGAATTTCAGAAGAGTGGAGTGGGGTAATACCGGACAACGGGTAAATTTGGACATACCATTGCAAATAGTAAAAATCCAGATGAGCCGTCTTATCAGGATTTTCACTGTTTTCCAAGTTAGTTTTGTTTAAATTCCAAACAACTGACATATAAAGGAAACAATGTCACTGTCCGAATTTACCCGCTGTCCGAAGTTACCCGACTCTCCCCTACCCTGCCAACTTCTTCCACTAAGTGTATTTTACTAGGCTTTTCCTTTCAAACGTCATAATAATGATAGCAAGGCGTACTGTTCTGCAGTAAAAATGGCTTCTTAGTAAATTAACAAAAACCTTATACAGTCTACTCTCGATATCTCAAAGTCGAAAAATGAGATAACAGAAGTTGAAATGTAAAGAAAGTGGAAAATGTGTCCAAACTATACTGCTCACAACAAGTAGGGGATATTATGGCATAGAAGCGAGTACAAAAATTAATAGTAATGGCTGGGGGTAAGATTATTATTTTAAATTGATAGAGCACTGTTCATGTGACAATTTTCAGCCAAAACAGAAACAGTCAGAGCAGGTCACGTGACATAGAGTGACACATAAACGACTATGGGGTCTACACTTCAATTTCACGTCGGCGAAAAAAATTTTTCAGACTTTAAAGTTTTGTGCATATTTAAATTCTTCATCATTTTCCGAACTGAAAACATCCACTTTTGTAGGCCTTATTGTGTTATTTTAGGTGTAGGGTCCATGCAAATGTCACCATCGGTGAGACAATCCACCACACAATGGTATCGTTTACGCTTGTCTTTTCATGCTTGATAAAACCGCATTAAAAAGTATTGTATCTTGTTAACTGAGTCTTTAGGTGTCTGTCTCAAAGTTTGCATGAAAATGAAAAGTCTGTGCTGGATTCGTGTGAAATTTTGGTGTCGACCCCTTGCCTACCCCCAATTTACTCTAGGTCACGTGACAAGCTTAACCGTATCAATATTCATATTAAAGGTTTCCATGAATATTTGTTTTATGAATTATAACAGTTTAATAATCATCTATTTTTTTCTTAATTCTGCTTTCTCAAATGTCTTAATATCCCTTACTTATTTGAGCAGTATACATTATTTTATTTTTGACGTACTTTGAGATATCAGTGTTTGAGACAACGATAGTCAACTGTATTTACCAAGAAAACAAAAAAAAATTAATGCAAAATTGTTTTGCTAATGGCAAATAGTTTGTTCACTCGACTTTGAGAGGTCATGGACAGAGACGTTGCCAGGAGATGCATGACATGGATCATCCCTCGACCCTCCTTGGGAGAACTGGACGAACCAAAATAAATTTGAACCCCGGTTTATTTTGTTCAAATCGTAATTGGTGGTCTCTTTTTGACCTTATATCAAGTAAAAACCATTGCCTCCATACACACTCTGCAGGCACTCATCGTTGAAAACGTCATAACTTTAATGCAGTCTGATCAGATCCTTCGGTTGTGATATTAGCCATTTATGGAACTGGCCCAAACCATACAGCCAGCTGACAGGCCTCTACATACCCGGTTTAAACTATAAAGGATAACACCTGGCAAAATTGCAACATTGTTGGGATTTACATTGGAATCAAAATTGTTTACTTGTGATACGTCCAAGGACAAGGACAAACATTCATTTCCCAGGACCTGTGATCAGGGAAGCTAGTCCCTAGCCCTTACAAGAGAAGTAAACTTAGTAACTGAATCCTCTGCACACTCAACAGCTGAAATAAAGGAATCGTGCAGGAAAAAATCCCATCTCCAATAGTCTGGGCGAAGAAACTGGACAATCATGTAAATGTTAGTCCCAGCTAATGCGGTTTGAAATGCCAGGGAATCATGATTTCTGGTACGCCTGCTTGGGGGAACAAGGTCATTTATGGGTCTATTGGCTGCACCCTTCAGACCTATGTAATTTTGTCCAATAGCAATATTCCCCAGGAGGCTCAACGGAACCAAACCATAAGATGCATCTCCTGGCAACGTGTCTGTCCATATCCCATCCATTTCGAAAAGTTTCATAATAGGATGGACAGAAACTGCCACAGATAATTCTTAAGTAAACAGGATTATTCATTAAAATAGTTCCCTTATAAACATGAATATGCATGAAAACCTATGGAAAAATTGACTTTGTGAAGTACTCCCAAGTGTTTTTCAATTGGCAGAAACCGACGTTGACACCAACGTAAACGAGGGCCAGACTGCTAAAGTTGAGGAATGCGAAGTGTGCATGCAAAAGAGCGTCATGTACGGTGTGACAACAGTCCTGGTTCTCGCTCTTATCCTGAGTCTGGCAGTTAGTTGCTTCCTCTTCATCAGAGTGAGAAAGTCACGTAAAATACTACGGGAGGACAGCGAGATGAATGGCTCGGCAAATCGAGCTTACAGGCGTTAATCAGTGTTACGTTATGACAAGATATAATCAGTCTAAAGTTTAATATGGAGGTTCCTTTCACAAGAAGAAGGATCCTTTTAAGATGCGATGAATGTTCCTTTCGTGCGAACAAAAGCTCATTTAACACTTAGTCCTTAAAGCGCCAAATAACAGAAGACATGGTGAGTTTCATAAATGTCATATAAAATGACCACGTTTATGAAACAAGCCGTCGGAGAGTTTCATAAATTTCAAATAAAATGACCAGGAGTGTAAGATTCTGTTTATCATATGAACCTCTATGGTGGAGGGGGGAGGGGGTTAACGCCTTCAAAATGATCATTATTTCAATAAGAAAATGCATTGTTGTCAATGACGCTACGTGTACGCGCCAAAGTGTTATTACTGGTGTGGTCATACGATTTTTATGACATGACGTTATCCACTGAATAACAGCGACGTCATATGATAAAAGTTTTTGTCTGCAAAACTGTTTTCATCCAAGCTATACTTGTATGATACATAGAGAGGAAAAACAGTGTGAATACAGCTGAGGGGATTCATCATGAGCCACCTCATCTGCATCTACGTTGTTTGCAAAATCCGATATTTTAAGTTTTTGTGCTCTAAGGCAAATTTCGTTCTGTATACCGTTTTATAACTTATTCTACGTACATATTTTCAGACTGTTGTCGGTTATTTTACTATCATCATTTAAGATGGCCTTATTATGTCCCCTACTTCGAAGAGGTTGAGGGGGCATATTGTTTCTGGGTTGTCCGTGCGTCCGTAAGTTCATCCGTCTGTTCGTCACGCAAACTGTATCGTATCTCAGGAACCATGCATGCTAGAGTTATGACATTTCACATGTGGATTTGTCAGCCAAAAATAGATGACACATATTTTTTTAACTTGTCCAAGTTGTCTCCGTTTTTGGAGTTATGCCCTTTGATAAAAATCATAATGAAACCTTGTCAGCAAGATATCTCTATAAGTATTTTAACTACGGACTTGAAACTTTACCAGCTTATTGGAGATGATGAGTTAATGAACTGATTAACTTTCAAACGAAATCCATAAACTTTTTAGGAGTTATGGTTCTTTGAGGTTTTGGCATTTCAACCTGTCAGCAGGATATCTCGAACAGTATTTAAGCTAGGGATTATAAGCTAACCAGCTTATTGGTGATAATAAGTAGATAAATTGATAAACGTTTGAACAAAATCCGATATTTTAATAGGAGTTACGGCCCTTTGAAAATTTCGGCTTTTCAACTTTGTCAGCAGGATATCTCAAAAAGAATTCAAACTATAGGCCTGATACTTTACCAGCATGTTGGAGATGATGAGTAAATGAACTGATAAACTTTTGAACAAATCCATCATTTTTGTAGCAAGATATCTCAAAAAGTATATAAGCTGGGAACTTGAACTTTTACCAGCTTATATAAAATGATGTGTATAATGATTAATTGACATTTGAATGAAACCCGTCAATTATTATCAGAGTTATGGCCCTTTGAACAATTTGGGATTTTAACTTGTCAGCAAGATATCTCAAAATCTATTTGAGCTGGGAACTTGAAACTTGGTATACTGATTGGAAATGGTCAGTAGATTTAAAGGTGAAACTAACTTACGAGCGAATTTCATTGATTTATTTTGGAGTTATGTCCCTTTGATAATTTTGACATTTTAAAGTTGGCATCAAGGAAAATTATTTGAGCTAGGGTCTTGACATTAGGTCAGCTGATTGAAGTGCTAAGTAGATTGACTGACTGACTCTGAATGATTTTCGTCATTTTTTGCTAGTACTGACTATGCACAAATGGACGGGGCCATAGTGTTTTCCAAACACCTTTATTAGTTATAGTTTTATTTTTCGTTGCTTTTAATTTATCATGTTGTCTGTCATTTCAATATCATTATTTAAATTATCCCTATTATAATTCTGATTATTATTGTTATTTTATTATGTTAGTTGTTTTTTAATTGTTATAAGAATTATTATCATTATTATTTATTTCTTTCAAAGCGAAAGAAAATATATGTATTCAATTTTTGACAGCCCATATTTTACTTACTTTTCACTGCTCAGCTCCGAAATTCTGCATAAGTTACTTTTACTAAAATTAGATTAACATAATAGTAAAATTACTAATAAATACGCTTGACTACCGGCACTATACGTACGTGTTGGTTTTTGAACGTTTTCCACGTGCAGCAAACTGGAAGATACGATTTGGCTGTTAATCTGCATTTGAAGTTTCGGGTGTTGTTCTAAACAAACCACAGCGTTTGCGTTTCATTTGCACAATAAAAAGGCTGTCTGTGCCATACAGATTTCATACACAGAGATAGCAGATAATGTACATTTTAATTGTCCGTGTATTTTGAAGGTTATTCTTTGACGTTTTACCTATGTTAAACTGTATCAGGTTTGTTCAAATGATAGCCCTAGTTTGCCCTCTGACATATTTTCTCAGTTGAGAGATTCAAGATCTCATGGCCCTCTTGTTTATTTATTTATCGTTGTTATCCTATTAACTTCTCTTTAGTCAAACAAATGAGACGAGTGACAAACCTTTTAGACGATCCCCGTGTACAGCTAATCTCTGGCATGAAGTCACGGTTAGAGCGAAACACTTTCAATTCTAACAAAGGAAGTCGTTGAAAACAGCGTTTTTTCTTTATTTTTTTTTAACCACTGGCGTGGGGCACGAATAATCCCGCCAGCAACTTTGATTGTCATCCGCGTTTAATAATGATCAACTAAGAAACAACAAACGAGCCACGGTCAGCTCACTGGCGGCAAAAGCAATTGGCCTAACGCGCGACTAGACGGCGTTTTATTGAAAAATAAATCACTGATAACTGTAATATTTCACTGCCTCTGCCTAATGAACGAACGACGTTGATACAACGTTTACCGAAGTTTATCCAATCGTCTTGGACGTTGCTTTCATGTTTCAAAATTTATTAGAGGGCACTGGTTCACTGGGTAAATACGTGCTATAATGGAATACGACCAAAAGTAACTCAGTACATTTCGTGTGTGGTCTGTTGCACTAACTATATATTTAATTGAGTTGCTGCATGCCAGAACCCATAAAGTAACATGTGCTCCCAGTGAAGACTTAGATCAGCCTGGGTACGTGTATCCGCTCTGTCTGATTAGATTCTTAGCTGTCCGCATGGAGCTAGCTTAGACCCTCAGCTTCCCTCTAAGCGCGCAGCACAGACCCTTATCAAACCAGGCGGATGCCCATTCTGATCAGAGTCTTCGCTGGGCGCACGAACCACTTTGTTGGCTTTATCGTGTCGCGGCTCAGTTTTTAGGTAACAAATCTGTGTGTTTGATAATTAATGCAGATCTAGACTATCATGTTTCAACGTTAATGCATAAGCCGAAACCGGGTATAAAACTGTCTGAAGTATGTGCTATAAGTGTATTTACCAGACACATATTTTACCTATTTCTAAATATTTATCATAGTATATTAGAAAATGAATATCGCCTTTAATACTGTTAGAACTACTGTTTGTGCTAACTGTTTCTATCTATTGTTTCGACATTATTAAATGTGTGTTAAAGCATGTTGAAATTATTCAAGGTATTGTTCAAACCTTGTTTTAAACCTTACCTTCAGAACTTGCTAGAATTCCCTTTAAATATATTCTAATTTAAAATGTGTTTTATTGTTCCCAAATAATTCAGAAACGTATGTTCAATGAAGCAGTTTGCAATAATTATGTGCGTATGCATTGCCTTACTGTTACACTACTTAGAATATTTAAAAAAAAAAAAAAAAAAAAAAAAAACAGCCATACCAGTCCCTAGAGTTACAGTAGAAAGATAGGCGGTGATCGGGTGATCGGATAACAGTTTCAGTTTCAGTTTTATTCTTTATTAGCTCAGATCACCACAAGAGTGATATATGAGAACAGCAATACAACATATAAACAACATCATGGCGTAGTGACAGAATTACACAAGGAAAGTGTTACGTAACCACACAGCAAACGCAGGGTGGTATTGTATGTGGGGAAAGCAGAATAAGTCTGCCTAATCAAAGGGAAGCACAATTCATCTTCTATGCAAGAAAAATATTTGAATTCACTCCCTTTACACGAACAGTCGCCTGGCTTTCAACTGAGAAAGACTTTATCAGGTGGATTCTAGCATCACTGAGATAGATATATATCAGGTGGGCAAACAGGCGACTGAGTAGAGTAAGAGGAATGAATAATAATAGTAATAATAATAATAATAATGATAAAGATAAAGATAAAACTAATAATAGTAACTATAATAGTAATAATATTGGCGGTGGAAAAGGCAATATTGCAATAACAACGCATCAATATCATCCAGAGAACACACGACGCCGGTACGACGTCCATCCAACATTTTCCAACGCTAGATCAACGCCGACAATGCATCGCGTGCTCGCAGGGAATAGTCTTTGCTAGTTGAAGCAACAGCGCCTTTAACGTTATACATTACATGAACAACAGAGCAAATTTTTTTTCTTCCTTTAAACATTATCCACATTTGAATGCGAGCAGGTGCTCTAAACACCAACAACGGCTCAATAAACGTCGGTGTCCCCCGTACGGCCAATGACTATCCGCTGGACGGATAGGCTTAAACCGTACAGGGGAGCTCTCCCAAAATAGACCAGCATGGACGGCATTCAAGCTGGTGAGGATCGGACCTGTTCGCATTCAAACACATGGGTTATAGATTACAGTTAAATGAATTACAAGTATTATGAAATCTTTAGCTACTAGATGTTATTAGCATTAATTGCGACAACAAAACAACAATATAAAAAAAATAAAATTTGCTATGAAATACCGTGACAGTGCTCCAGGCAAGAGGGGCTAAAAGGGACAATCCGGGGCAACCCTCTACACTAAGCCATAGAAAAATAAATAAATAAACGCACTTACATACACACATAAGTGACCCATCATTAGAGCCGTCTCATTGAGACGGCTCCGATGAAGGGTACAAACATATGCATTTGTTGAGAAATAGGGAAAAAATCATCCTAGAACTATCCCCATAGCCCCAATCTACTCTGGAGCACAGCCATGAGCAGAAAAGCAAGAAAATAAAAAAAATACAGTAAGAAAAAAAAACACAGATAGCAAGAGAGGAAACAGAAACTAGTTTCAAACAGCTAGTAAGACATGGCATGGGTTATGCGTGTAAGTGATTGTGGTCACATGAGGAGAAATCGCGCAAACTAATTTCATTCTTAACTTCCACACAACTAGAAGCCTGTGTTCCCCTAAGGAATCTAATTACCAAAAAAAAAAAAAAAAAAAAAAAAATCAGACATTCCGTGCGGGAGCTCAATCCTATCAAAGTATTACATTCACGAGACCTTAATTTTTACCTCATGCGACACAAATCAGAAATAAAAAGCATCAAGAACAATAACTGAAATTTTAAACAGTATACAATAGTCAAGCAATTTTTTAGCTCACCTGAGCCGAAGGCTCAGAGGTGAGCTTATAGGATGGGAGTCGAGCCGTCGTCCGTCCGTCCGTGGGTGGGTGCGTGCGTCAACACTTTCAAACATAAATATCTCAGAGACCAGTAGGCCGATCGCAATCAAATTTTATTTGAAGCATCATTTGGGTAGGGGAAAGGCTGCATTAGGTTTTGGTGCCAATCAGCTCAGAACTCTGGTTTCCATGGCAACAGATAGCCCCCATAGGGTTATAATGGGGAAAACGGCGTCATCACGTTTTCTCGACTGTTTTTGATTAGATCCTTATCATACTTGCAGGTAATGATGACATACACAAGAGCTTGGATGAGTTCGAAATTTGGTCGGATTCGAGCACAGACTACGGAGTTAGCTGCCCTTGAGCGTTTGAAAAAAATCCCATAGGGTTATAATGGGGAAAATGGCGTCATCACGTTTTCTCAACTGTTTTTGCTTAGATCCTTATCATACTTGCAGGTAATGATGACATACATAAGAGCTTGGATGAGTTCGAAATTTGGCCGGATTCGAGCACAGACTACGGAGTTAGCTGCCCTTGAGCGTTTGAAAAAAATCCCATAGTGTTATAATGGAGAAAACAACGTCATCACATATTTTTAGAAAAACTTTGTCATCGCTCTATTGCCTACATTTCTCAACGGATTTTAAAATAACTTCACACAAATGTAGGGCATGACAATATCTCGAGCAAGTTCGACTTTCAGGATGCTGCGCCCAAGGTCAAGGTCACTGTGGCTATTTTTAGAAAAACTTTGTCAGCGCTCTAGCACCTACATTTCTCAATGGATTTTAAAATAACTTCACACAAATGTAGGGCATGACAATATCTCGAGCAAGTTTGACTTTCAGGATGCTGCGCCCAAGGTCAAGGTCACTGTGGCTATTTTTAGACAAACTTTGTCAGCGCTCTAGCACCTACATTTCTCAGCAGATTTTAAAATAACTTCACACAAATGTAGGGCATGACAATATCTCGAGCAAGTTTGACTTTTAGGGTGCTGCACCCAAGGTCAAGGTCACAGTGGCTATTTTTAGAAAAACATGGTCATCGCTCTAGCGCCTAAATTTCTCAACAGATTTTAAATCAACTTCACACAAATGTAGGGCATGACAATATCTCGAACAAGTTTGACTTCCAGGGTGCTGCGCCCAAGGTCAAGGTCACTGTGGCTATTTTTAGAAAAACTTTGTCAGCGCTCTAGCACCTACATTTTCAATGGATTTTAAAATAACTTCACACAAATGTAGGGCATGACAGTATCTCGAGCAAGTTCGACTTTCAGGGTGCTGTGCCCAAGGTCAAGGTCACTGTGGCTATTTTTAGAAAAACATTGTCATCGCCCTAGCACCTTCATTTCTCCATGGATTTTGAAATAACTTGACACAAATGTAGGGTATGACAATAGCTCGAGCAAGTTCGACTTTCAGGATGCTGTGCCCAAGGTCAAGGTCACTGTGGCTATTTTTAGAAAAACTTTGTCATTGCTCTAGCACCTACATTTCTCAACGGATTTTGAAATAAATTCACACAAATGTAGGGCATGACAATATCTCGAGCAAGTTTGCCTTTCAGGGTGCTGCAATCAAGGTTTTTGATTAGATCCTTATCATACTTGCAGGTAATGATGACATACATAAGAGCTTGGATGAGTTCGAAATTTGGCCGGATTAGAGCACAGACTACGGAGTTAGCTGCCTTTGAGCGTTTGAAAAAAATCCCATAGTCTTATAATGGAGAAAACAACGTCATCACATTTTCATTTTTCATCGGCTCCTCTTCATACTTGCAGGTAATGAGGATATGCATAAAAGCTTGGATTAGTTAGCACTTCGGCTAGATCCCACCACTGACTATGGAGTACCTGCCCTGAGCATCCAAAAAATCAATGTCGCCACTTTTTCTTGGTTTCTACTTATCCGATCCCCTTCAAACTTGCAGGTAATGAGGAAATGCATAATATCTTAAACGAGTACAAATTTTCGCCAGATCAGGCCAACCGCTACGAAGTTAGCTGCCCTTGACAGCTCTGTCTATTGTGCTCTTGATCGGATACTTTTTAAACTTGCATATATTAAATGAGGGCATACATAATGTTTTGGATGAGTTTAATTTTCAGCCTGATTGGAACACTGACTGTGGAGTTAGCTGCCCTTGAGCATCTTAAATATCCCTATAGGTTTACAATGTCTCTCAGGTGAGCAATTGTTGCCCTTTGGGCTACTTGTTTTTCATTTCTACAAGTAGGTCAGCTAGAAATCAAAATATCAAAATACCCAGCAGTCACGCAATACCTAGCCAGCACTGTTTCAACGTTGATTCAACGTCATTGCGTTAAATCAACGTCGATTCAATGCGATCAAACGACGCGAACCCAGTCGCCTACATTTTCCTAAATTATATCCTAAAAATTCAGGCTCCATTCAGATTTGCAAGTTATATCGCTACGGACTACTTTTACGCATCCGTCCACTTTCAATGTGTACCTGTAGATATGCGGCCTTTGAAACTATGTCGTGAGAGTAAGAGGTTTTTCAAGTGAGAATATACTGCAGTGTGATTCACGTGCGAAAGCACTGAACTACGAATTTGTATTTAATTTTATGAATGGGTTTATCGATACGTCGTGAGACCAGTCAAGAAGGATAAAAATGTTATTTGGTGTTTTCTATGTGTTTTTATTTTAATGGAATAATCTAGATCATCCGTAAGTATCAATTTCAAACTTCTTTTAGTATTAAACCAACGAGCGTAGCAGCATGACACACTGATAGGGTGTGTTTTAAAATGGGATTATTACAGCCCCTCCAACAGTATTTCAGTCATTTACGGCACGTAAGAAATTGACTAGATACTGTCAATCGTAAAATAGCGCAGCGGATGCCTAAATCAGCCTCGAATTCATAAACTCTGGCTTAAAGGTCAACACAAACGTGCACATGGTATATATCTTTAATAATGGGCATTTCCCACTGGGCACACAACGCCGAATCAACATTGAGTCAACGTCGATTCAGCGAATTAACGCTGAGACGTCGTCGACTCAATGTCGATCTAAGTCTGTGCGCCCAGTGGGACAGCAATTTAAAGAGAATGCATAGAGTTTAGCGTCTCGTAGAAAAATGATTTAGAAGTATATTAATAAATACGCTTAATTTTTTCAGCTTAATTGGGGAAGTCAGCGATAACAGCTCTTTATATTTTAGAATATTCGGTCTGATATAATAATACCGCTGGATGTATTCTTGCCTTTGAGTAGAGAAAGAACTGCAAGTAGATAGGTAATGGAATTCATCAGCTATGTCGTTGCAATTGCATAACGTGCATCGACGTTCATTTAAGGGTATTCCCTCCCATCTTTTGGTTTCAACAGGGAAATGGTGGTTTCCTGTTCGGAACTTAACCAGCGGGATAAAATTCTTAGGCTGTAGTAATAAGAAATATGGTTCTAAATTAACATCATTTTAATCAACTGATAGTTTGTGTCTTTAGAAGAATGCTGCAGGCTTGAGTGCCAGTTCTGTAAATTTTGATCAATCAGAATTCGTTTAACTATTTTGCTTAAAGAATGACAATTCATACTGGACTGTGTAAGCCAAAAATCAAATCTACCAGTATCACTGAGTATTTTCTTTATATAAGCCATCCATTTCGATTCAAAATTTGGATTATGATTTATTGTACTGTAAAGCAAGTAACACAGTTTAGATTGGGACCCAGTTATAATGCGATTCCAAAAACCTATCATACGAGATTTGATTATGATATCGATAACGTCCTAATTCGGCATACAACATATAATGTTGTGTGCTTTTCTTTGTTTTTGTAATTTTTCTCAAGAAATCTGAATGCACTCGTTCTAGTATTTGAGTATTTTCATACCCCCATACTTCACAAGCATATGTAAGTATGGGAAGAACAGTGTGGTCAAATAATTTAAGTTGCAGATCCACTGGGAAAAACAGGTTATTTATTCTTGTATATAACAGATGAAGTGCTTTGCGGGCCTGTGCTGCAATATATTTCCTGGCAGTTAAAAAACTACCGCTTTTAGCGAAAAAGACACCTAAATATTTGTAGTTATCAACTATTTCCAGTGTATTCGGTCCAATTTTAAAGGAAGCAGACTGTTTACCACGCGAGCCAAATATAACAACTTTTGACTTATTAGTATTGATTTTCAATTTCCATTCGTTGCAGTAATCGTAGAAATCGTTTAGGCTTTTCTGTAGGGATTCAATATCCTGTGCAAAATAACCGTGTCATCTGCGTAGAGTAAAATAATGAGTATAAGAAATACAGAAATATCGTCACTGTTTATGTCTATTTCTATGCCGCTATTATGTTTGCGAAGAAGGTAATCTTCTAAATCAATTAGAAATAGAGAAAACAAAACCGGGGATAAATTTTCTCCTTGCCTGACGCCGCAGTGGCTGTCAAAAAACGCCGACTGTTCATTATTAAGCGAAACGCAAGACTTAATATTTAAATAAAGATTGTGTATTACATTAAAAAACTTACCATTAATTTTAGTATTTAGCAGTTTTCTCCATAAACCTACACGCCATACCGAATCAAAAGCTTTAGAGAAATCAATAAATGTACAGTATTTTTTTTTCTTTTGGGACCTTAGTAATTCTATTATGCAGTTGAGGGTAAAAATGTGGTCAGTGGTGGAATATTGTTTACGAAATCCGGCTTGGTTTTCATTAAGTAATTTATATTCTTCCAAATATGCATTTAGACGATTGTTAAGAACAGCTGTAAAAAGCTTACCCAGGCAGTTAAGCAATGTTATAGGCCTATAATTATCTGGATCCAATGAATTACCCTTATTTTTATAAAGAGGTATGATTATGCCTTCAACCCAGGAGGTTGATATAATTCCAGTATCCAGTACAGAGTTAAAAAGTTGTACGTAAAATGGTAATAAAATAGCTTTACTATTCTTAATATACTCGTTTAGGATATTGTCTATACCAGGCGATTTAGAAGTTTTTAAGTTTTTTATGCATTTTTCAATTTCTTCTGCAGTAATAGGGATATTGAGATCTTCATTATCATCAGAGTTACAGTCATGTATTATTTCACTGTCTTCTCCCAAATTATACTCAGATAAATCAACCTCCTTAAAATATTCATTAAACGTATCAATACCAGGGAGTTCTGACGTCTCTTTATTTTTTAATGCTATTAAGAAATTTCCAGTACTCTTTTGGGTGCTTATTGTGCATATTTCGCAACTTTTGCTCATTAGAGCACTGTTGTCGAACCGCCCCGGTGGAGCTCGGATTGGGTACAACAATTCCGGATTGGAAGAGCTACAAAATGGCGGAAGGCAAACAGATTGCTGACAGGCATCATTTTGTTTTATGAATTATTAATACTTTTAATTCATTTGCATGTCAGTCATATAATACTTTTTATCGGTGATTGTGTGTAGATTCTGTCTGACGGAAGGATAGCTGATGGCTGCTCCTTGTGTCTATAAAGCCTGACTAGTTTAATGGCTAACGGAGTATCTGCGATGAACGCTTGCATGAAATAACGTTTTTCAGAATAAAACAACAGGGTTTCCCGTGCCGAAGCTATTTTGCAACAAAACAGACCATTTCTGAGTCATTATTTCAAATCTAATCAGTTCGAGGACTACGCGTGAAAGCTCTTGTTCCCCAGTTTATTGTGGTACGATGGTTACTGAAAGCTCGGATTGGAACGCGTCGTCTGCAATTAAGTGTACGGATTGGATGAGTTTAGGAAACGGATTGGCTGAGCTTGGTGAACGGATTGGCTTTATTGATTTCATTCGTATACCCGTCTGTTGACGGGAACAGCGTTGCAAAAAACGATAAAAATTACTCACGGGTGTTCTCTTTCAGCATACTTGGACTGACTGTGATCATACGAACATTTTTCATCAGTTATTCTTGATCTGTTCCCGATTTTGCTGATCTGTATCCGATTGTTTTTGTATTCTCTAAGTCTAACTTAGCCTAGCCCCAAGGAGGCCCGTGCAAAATAATCCTTGTGGACTGACACGTCGTTTAACTCCCAAGTTTTGAGCCGTACCGTAACAAAATGTGTCTTCGGAGTTCCGATCAGTGTAGGCTACAGAGTCACTCTTGCTATTTGGAGGCTAGCAATTTTGCATGAGTCTTCCACAAATTGAGTACTATCCAGACAGCGAACAGTTAAGCCCTAAAAAGGTTGCACAGATGCGCAGGCCGATTTGCGTCTTTGTTGTTCGCACAGGCATAAAGCAAGTTTTCTCATGACGCGATTCAAATTTTTGTGGTTCGAAAACAGATGTGCAGGCTATGATGACGTCAGTCGTGTAGCCTAGTAGTTAGTTTTGGATTCGATATCAAGGGATTTCTGGTTCGATCCCTGACACGTCTCTGCCAAAACCGCTGAGGAGTTTAAGGCCCTTGGTTAGATTATCGGTCCAGAGGCATGTGTTTTAGCATGCCTCTGATCTGCTTCTTGTTAATAGTTTTAATGGCCCACCCCGAAAGTTTGTTATCCCTTTGAGCTAAATTCTAAATTTAGCCACCCACCACACCTGAAGTAATGATCAGAAAATGATCGTCTCAGTATCGAGAGATAGATAGACACCGGCATATTTTTCATGTTTTTGTTTCATTTTTTCTCTCATTTCACAAACTTTCATCACTTTTTATATATGTAAAGAACAATTACTATGCATTTCTTTTTGTAACTGTATTTGATACAAGCCTAGCGCAAGCTTAGTCAACCATCGGAGTTGACCAAAATCAGTTCTCATGGGTTTCGGAAAACAAAACAAAAACAAAACAAAACAAAGATAATTACATTGTAAATAAAAAAAAATAATAAAAAAAAGAAAGCAATGACTAAATTTAACAACAACAAAATGAAACAACAACAATACAATCAAGCATGAGCTGGATAATCTACAGTAGGATTAAATCTATATTCAATATATAAAAAAATAATGGCCTTCCCAATACATGCGAGACTGCTCTACTAACTCTATCAACTGAACTACATGGCCACATGGTCGTCCGATGTCAGGGACTTCAATACACAGTTCCGAGAATAGCCGCTAAGCTCCGCCTGCTTAGTTACTGTTACTACGTCTCACAAGCTTACACAAAGATGGCGGAAAAACAAATGACATCTGCAAGTGCCTGCTAAATGTTGGCGATCTATGGCGAAGAATCAGCCTCCTCATGGCCTACACATGGCAGTTGGCGCATCATACATTTCCGATGCGTTCTGTTCTTGCAAAGCAGGGTAAATTTATTAAACGTGGTGTTAGTTTGTTTTCTTTAAACAGGTGTACATCCTTTCATTAACTGAAAGGTAAAATCACGGACTTCTGTTGGTATTGACCACGTGCGATTTGTTTGTGAGACCATGTCACGTGCCAAGTTGTCGTTGCATTGGCCAGGTATACGATATCATGTGATTTTGTGTGACATTCTGGGCGTGACTCGGAACTGTGTATTGTTACATCAGTCTTGCTAGTACAGAGAGAGTTGAAAATTCGAGTCCCGCCACTGCCAGGGTATTTTTCTCGCTTAGGCAGCGTTGTAAATTTTCTCTAGTAAATTTAGATTGTTTCTCCAAAATTGTGCGAACGTGCAAGCATCAATCTTTCCTTTTGTACTATACTTTGTGTACAACACACAGTATCCGAAATGACTGTACCATCTCTTCCGGTTTTCATATCGTTGAATCGAGGGTACAGAGTTCGCTTATAACCAGTAGTCGGAAATCATTATGTTTTGAGATTTTATCCGGAATCTGCTTCGTCATTTATAGTTTTTGAGCTTCGAAGATGTAAAGAGGTAAGTTTGATATAATTTTGCTCTTCGGTCTTTTACTTTATTACCCTGTACAATGAAAACCTCATGGCCGTCACAGAAATTTTATTCCGACTGCTTAATTTAACAAACGGTTTGTGTCGTGCAAAACCTAGCTATCATCCTATTATCAAAACTAACAAACTGTAGATTGATAACGCCTTCCGTTTATTTTAAAGATTTTTTTTATAAAACATGTAAGAAAAGGCTGAAAATGGAATTAGAATCATGCCAGGGGCCACTTGAATATTGTACCGTTTGCTACCCACCCATACACGACATTGTACAGAACAATAAGGTAAAGGACCGAAGAGCCAATTATATTAAACTTACCTCTTTACATTTTCGAAGCTGGATAACTATAAATGACGCAGCACATGCCGGATAAAATCCCAAAACATAATGATTTCCGACTACTGGTTATAAGCGAATGTTTGTACTCTCGATTCGAAGCTATGTAAACCGGGAGAGCTGGTACAGAGAATTCGGACACTGTGCAACAGCTATACCTTGATTCAAAAGAAATGTCAGGGCGGTAACAAATATGCGCTGGCAATCACTGTCAAATTCGATCAGTCCACTAGAAGATTCGGTAGAATAAATTTTGCACGCTTGTTCAAGTTCACTTAGCATACCGCATTGATATATTGTACCTCTTGTTGCCACATTTACTGTCGTGTATGAAAGATGTATATATGTTGATACGAAAAAGTAAGAAGGAAGGTGCATTTTATTTATTTAATAGTGTTTCCCCTAGCCCCTTTTAGCATGGCGCCGCGCCATGCCCCTTTTCCCCAGCGCTATGCCCTTTTTCCAGCGCCATGCCCTTTTTGCTCTAAACTTCACCTGCCAATAAGAAGATACACTCATTTGACCTATTCCGGTGGATTCACCTATTCCGGTGTATCCTGTTTCTTTCTCTGCAACGAAACAAGCTAGGAGAGAAATGATTTTTAGGTAATTACTTTCAATATTTATTTGTCAAACACACATATAGTAAGGATCTCATTTATCAATCAAAGATATGGAAAATTGAGTTTAAAAGTGGCTGGAAATGCATATTTAACAAGAAAATGACAAATGTTTTCAGGCCAACTGTGAATATAGAGTTGGACAATATTTGCGTAAACAAATATGTCGTAAACCTATATGTCTGTCGATTGCTCATTTTATTAGCTATCTAAACCGATAATTATCAAAATGAAATAGAATCAGTCACTTAGGTTTATTGAAATTTTAATTTATTAGCTCATTTAGCCTATTCCGGCGGATAGTATATTTGGGGAATGTCTCTGAGTTCTGAAATCCATATTAGTGCTTCATTCTCATCATGCAATTTGAATATGTAAGCAAAACTCCATAAGACTTTATTTTGAATTGTCATTTATCATAGAATCCTGGATAAAAATATCAAACATTGTACTTACGGGCACTGAATCACCGAAATATTTTTCAGCGAAGCCGTGTGTATAATCAGATGTTTTAAATAATCAATTCTGTCAAATAGACATTTGCAGGCCCGTCGCCGTGTAGTGAAACTGGTCCGGCGGAGGATAGCAGCGAATGGCGAAGGCACGAGAGGGGGAGAGCACGAGAGGGGATTTCCCCCTTTCGTAAGGGGGGTTCGGGGGTCTCCCCCGAGAAACTTTTTGATTTATGGGCGTCTCTATGTGCGTTTTAAATGCATTTTTGGATGCGTTTGGGACCAAATTTCAGTCGTTTTGGTCACGAAGTTTTGCTAGTTAAATACGAAAAAGAACAATCGTAAGACTCAAGATCTTTAACAACTATTTCGACCCCTCTGCGAGTCTCATCAGGCGCTGGCATCAATTTCTGCGTTCAAGCAAAATTAAGCGTGATACAGATATAATCCCCACTATAGTTGTTTATTTTTGTTAGTTTTATTTGCTATTGGCTTTTTCTCCTAAACAACTATTTCGACCCCTCTGCGAGTCTCATCCGGCGGTGGCATGAAGTTTAAGCTCCGCATTAACGCAAAGATTAAACCTGATACAGATATCCTGAGATTTTCCTCAGCATGTTTCTTTGACAGTTTTTCATCGATGTCCCCGCAGGTTCTAGGCAAAGTCTGTACTTTCAGCACTGTCTCCTGATGGCACTTTGAAGACTCGTTGGTTGGTTGGTTGATTTGATGCTTAACGTCCACGGTAAACAACTAAGGTCATGTCGGGACGGTCAGTTAACCTAACCACACTATTCCTGGGCAGGCTAAGACCTCCTAAGCGGTTAACCAGTACTAAGTGCACATACTTTCGCCAGTAACTCGTGTTTTCGAAAAGATACACAAGCGTCTTTCCAGTTAGAATACCTATTAATGATGTAAGCTTTGTCTAGATTTAGGCTGCGCAACTTTCCTTGCCAATAGGCCAAAATACAGAGATGACAAAATGCGAGATCTTTTGCTTCATCATAATGAAGCCACGACCTACTGTCAAACCAAGACGGCTGAAAACTTCTCTGCTCCGGCTTTTTTACACCAAATGTACGTTATGGGAACCGAAAAGTCTTGGGCTGATTTAGAACAGGCGGCACTTGTATATCCATAATGGAATAACAACATTGACATGGAACTTTCGGTACAGTCTCTGGACTTAGAATGCTCATACAGTTCAGTTCAGTTCAATTCTCGTATCGACGTTACCCAAGTGGCTCAACGGTACGTAACCATAGTTGCACACACTTGGCGCCGTGTGTCCGTCCAATAATGCTCATACATGTAAATTCAAAATGTTTTATACATACTTTGCCGACCAACATGTTCTTTGATTTAGAATAATTAGAAAAATACAACGAGGGGATTGAAACTTTCTTCTGTTGCGAAAAACATGCCGCTGTATTTTGTTTTCATACCATTGTTGGCATACAAAAATTAAAACGAAGAAGTTCTTTAATACATTCTGGATCAAAGAGTTTATCATGTCTTTGATAAATCGTCCACTGAAAATAATCCCTTAACGATGATGAAATTAATCAAGCAGGTGTCATTGTAATAACTGCACCGTTTTGCACGGTGTGTGACTGCATGTTTTCACACCTTGGCCAGGTTTATTGATGACACGAGCAACGAGCGTCATTGATAATTTCATCGATTTAAATCGCGGCACTTTTGATGATGCGATTCAATAAAACCATAGGTAAGCACGAAAGAAAAATCGGCTGAAAAGAAAAAAGTGGTACGGCAGATAGCATACTCGGCCAAAAAGGTGGTCCGGCGCTCGCCGGACCTGCCGGACCGGCGACGACGGCCTTGATTTGTTTGCATAAAATCATCTTTAATCGAGCTAGTAATAATCCGATAGTTACTTTTGGAGCGCCCCTCGGTAGTTCTTTCGATGTATTGTAAAAAATATACAGACCCACCGGAATAGAAGAAGGTGCGTCGAAATAGGATAAAAGACAACGTCTGGTTGTCGTCAGATTTCCCTATCTTCCTCAAATAGTTTGTGAACCCAAACAAAGTGCCTTAAACAAGAGGCTTTTACCCATTTACTGACACAAATAAATTAAAAAATGACAGTGTATATAGACTGTAGCGCACGGTCGACTAAAACGTGCGTCGGAATAGGTCAAATGACTGTACACATGTGTATTCACAGTTCACTGCCTCAATTGTTTTGACACCTTAAGTAAACACAACTGTTGGCATTAATCCTGTTATGGTCCACTCGCTAATAAACTAACTGATCTGTGAAAATACCTGACAGATCTGCTGAATATCGGTTAAGGGAAAGATCAAAGTGAGGCTTGTTGAAAGAAAAGGAGCCAATAGCCATGTTTCACAATTACACAAATCAACATGCCCATTACGTTTAGAGACTTAATTTGTTTTAATATTTTTCTAGAAGTTTGTTTCTAGATTCCTTTGGATTCATGGACTGTATTTGGGAAACTGATTTGACCTACAGATGTGCAGGCTGATCATTGTCTTCACTTGTTGCTCACCCCGTAAGGCTTTTTTCCCCGATATGCGTATTATATATGGGTTACATTCGAGACGTTTGATAAATTATGGTGTAAAAATAATTACGCATATTATGCAAGTTTGATATTTCTGTCTTGTATATGCCGATTTTTGTGTCCAAAATAATATTTGAACATCGTTATATATATTTTTAATAGTATTCAACATCTGAGTACCCTTAAGACTCGAGTGAAGAAGATAAACAGAGCTAACTGAAACAGATATGAATAGAAATTAAAGGGAGGCAATTCTGTGCCAGATTTTTTTTTAAATACAGACCTATTGATAATCCTGGTCAGTAAGAATTATAAATAAATAAAGATAAATAAAGGACAATAATGATAAATACATGTAATAAGATATAAATTGTAATAATAATTAGGATATTGAAATGCTTTAGGCTATTTATGTTTCTTGATATTTAGAAAAAAAGAGTAGCTTGACAAAAAAAAAATAAATAAAATAAATAAAATAAAATACAGAGCAGATGCATTTTTTTCATTTATTTTCATCATATGTAGGCTCTATTTGCTTAGTTATGTTAACTGCTTTTCAAGATAAAGATGCTACTGCAGCTATAAATAAGAAAAGAATGATATGATTTAATTCTTTATTAGCAGTATTAATCTTTGAAAGCTAATGTCCATTAAAACAAGGGTCTTTGAATGAAAGCATATACAGTGCCTTTTTTGTGAAAATTCACGCGCTAAAGTGCCCTTTTCTGAGAAAATTTACCATGCCCTTTTTCATTTCTTGGGGAAACACTATATTAAGATGATAATGATATTCTGCGCACAAGGAAGCGCCGTTTACGGTGTGACAAATTCCGCTGCCGCAGGATTCGAACTAGGTAAGCCAGGTCTTAGCAGACTGCGCTTCCGACGTTTATATACTTGTAACATCATCCCTGTATGCAAAACCTTAAAATAAGAGTCAGCATTGTGCCTAATTTGAGCCACACCCTACATATAAATACTCGCCACAATTTATTTACGCTTATATTCGCGAATATCTCTTGGCTCGCAAAATGAAGCATTTCACGAATATTGGAACGCTTAAATTTTAGGGTATAAACTGTCAAGTGCCATGTTAAAAAACGTCGTGTCAACGGTGATGCACTCTAAATCTAAAAACAACATCGTGGCAACATTGACATTAATACAATGTTCTTTCAGCGGGTTTGTGCCCATTGGATGTTATATACCGCAACTGCAATGCTTGAGACATGCCAAAATAATGCTGTTGTATACAATATGCAGATTATCGGTGAAAGCAAAGCATCAGATCAGCCTGTGCATCCTCCCTGTATAATAATCAGCTTCTTTCCTATTTTGTACGTGATGGATTCAGACATGACACATTGTTACTTGAAATGGTAAGAAACATTCTGTACGTTCGAAAAGAAAATATTTGGATCATGAGGACATGCTGTCGTCCCCTTTCACACAGACGATATTTGGATCATAAGGAATATACAAAGTGAATTTGGTCACACATGCTGTAAACTTCGCAAGCAAAGGCTGCTAAGTCCATTTGCTTCTTATTTTGTTTATTACGCAAGGAACGAAGTGGACTTAGTACACTTGGCTTGCGAAGATGATAGGCTGTATGATCATACATGAAGATCAGGGGTTGGGCTGTAGATGTACTAAGATAGCATGTGCGAATAGCGAAGACTCTAATAAGCCTGTGCATTCATTTCATCCCTGTCTATGTTTATGGCAAACCACAACGCTATGTTCTTTATTTCGTTACTGAAAAAGCAAAACTTATTGAAAGTAAGATCAAACATGACTCAGGTCAGTCTGTACATCCTTGCAATTGCTCTGGTAAATTTAAATAGTAAATGATTGGCGTTGCCTGAAAAAGATATCTGATCAGTCGTGGGTGAAGCGCCGGCTTGCTGATCTAGTGGCCCCGAGCTCGATTCTCGGAGGCGTTTGCAATCGTAAACCGGGTCCCATTGCACAGAGCCTTTCGTTATTACCCGCCCATCGTCCTGATATGATTAAAAAAGTGCTGAAATGGACGTAAAATCGCAAGTCTTTTCGATCGACATTGTACAAGGACAGGTAATACGGTAGGCTCGTGCGTATATTGTTGTCCAGTTGTTGCATAACTTTACACTGTATTTGCAAGTTTTGTTACAGCTAAATAATTTTTGTCACCGGTGAGTGAGCAGCGTGTTTGTCCTGTGGCCCTTTTTGTACAATAGAAAAGTCTAGGGGAAGGTACAAAGATAACTCCGCCCTGACATTTCTTTTGGACCAGGGTATACCTGTTCCTCACTATTGAGCGTATTTAAGGTGAGTCTTGATAATTCTGAAAATAGTGCAATGACCAGTCGTGCTTCTAACGGAGGCCTGTACAGTTTTGCATACTACACTGCAACTCTTGAACAGAAAAAGTTCTAAAAAGTCAGATCTGTTCATGACAAGTGCAATGGACTCACCAGTATGGGTATGACCGTATCTAATAGTGAAATAAGTCATGAATTTCTGCTCCAAACTTTTATGGTATGACTGGCACTCTTTTGTTTAAATAGTCACTGAGCACTACAGACTTGCCCGTTTCTATCTGTTTCATTTATTCTGGATGAGAGAATGGAAACAACCTCAAAATTAAGGAATTTTTCTGGCCACAATCTGCTAAGTGACTGAAAAGACTGTCTTTTATGCTTACTAATGAAATACTTAAATTTCTCATTAAAACGAAATTGATATTTTAACTTTTTGAACAGTTCAAAAAACGATTTTTGGATTACATTGTTTATGAAACGGAACCTTCTGCAAATTCTTGTCTTAGATTCTTTCCTAAAAGTCTTGAAAATAGATAGTTTCCAGAAAGTATGTTGCAGACTTAATGTGCTGAGGTGGCGTTAACGCTCATATCATTTATTGTGCGAACGCCCTTTATGTACAGGACCTTAGTCGAAAGCAAATAACAGTGGCATTCTTTTTTCAGCAACTTGCTTTTTTAGACACTTCCACACCATCCACTAGGAGCAAGCAGCATTTACACTCGATATCATACCACTAAACACGCTGAGCAACAGCAGCCCAGGTAACTCAATGGGTTAAGCGTTGGCCTCTAGAGGTCCCGGGTTCGATACCTGCTAAAGGCGGAAATCTTTACAACCGTAAACGGGATTCCACTACTCACAGCCTTTCATTATCCCCCTACCGTCGTCTTTATCTGATTGAAATACTTTTGAAAAGGAGTCATCCATCCATCAACTCTTAGCAACACCACACTGAAGCGAAATGGCAAGGAGAAAGGTTAATTCTCTGACACCAGCAATATCGACTTCGAAAAAACTGATCACTGTAATTATAAAGCATAAGACACTAAAAGATAAAGAAAATCCTCTCTTTCTGTCGTGTAATGAATTTTTTTACTCATTAACACCTGTAGTGATAGTTTCCTTAAGACAAACCATGGCATACATGTCAGTAATGCTTCTGGTGTTCATTCGGCGAAATAAAATTAGACCACACACTAAAAAATCTAATTGCTGATTCTATAATCCGAAATTTGGTCTCTGACATGCAATATAAATGGTAGGAAAAAATCCGGGACACTGTAGGAAAAAGTCCGGGACACTAAATTCGTTGTAGGAACACATCCTTGTCATTTGCTGTAATTTTTGTCCTTGGTTTGCAGAGGTTATTTCACAAAAAATGTGACAAACGACTAAATGCGCTCGTAAAATGCTTCAGAAAACAGCCTGTTTGCAAAAGATCAGGAGAAAATATTGAAAATAAGTCTGTTCACTTACACTTTTTCTTCGTCAGGCTTACGAGACACTAATTGTCAGAAAAATCGTTGACGATTGTCAGAAAAATCATCGCCTACCGGGACTAAGCAACCACCCAGTGAAGACAGGCTTGTGCAATAACCTTCGTGCGCGTCCGGGTGCGCGTGTGCTTTCTAATGCTTATTTGTAAAAGAACAATACTTGTTGCGTTAAGCTCAGTTTCAAAGTAAACGAAAGAGCTAGAGTCTTCAAACTAGCTTCATAACTACGTCTGGGGAAGATCTTCTGA
This sequence comes from Ctena decussata, assembly GCA_963989385.1. Lineage (NCBI taxonomy): Eukaryota > Metazoa > Mollusca > Bivalvia > Lucinida > Lucinidae > Ctena > Ctena decussata. Next base: position 37,303,323 of record OZ022515.1, read on the forward strand.
AAGCATCGATGCATATCTGGCTCTGGGCTAAATTTCACGGTTAAATGAACATAGAAAAAATGTTTGCCTGTCGCGTTTAGCTCAGTTTTGAAGTAACTGCAAGGGCTAGTCTTCAGCCTTGCTATGTAGATACGTCTGGAGAAGATCTACTGAAAGTTGTGAAACATATTGGGCCATGACCTTTATTTTACAGTTAATTGAACGTAGAAAAATATTCAACTGTTATGGTATGCTCAGTCTCTTAGTAACCGCCTAGGGTACAGTCTTCAAACTTGCTGCATACACACGTCTGGGGAAGGTCTACTGAAAGCAGCGATGCAAATTGGGCCATGACCTACATTTCACGATTGATTAAAGAAAAAATGTGCATCTGTTGCGTTTAGCTAAGTTTCTAAGTAACCGCAAAGGCTAGAGTCTTAAAACTTGCTCCAAAGATACTTCAGGGGAAGACATTTTGAAAGCAGCGATGTATTTCGGGCCATGACCTATATTTCATGGTTGATTGAACATAGAAAAACATTCACCTGTTGCATCCACTTCAGTTTCTAACTAACCGCAAGGGCTCGGGCCTTCAGACTTGCTTTATAGATACATCTTAGAAAGATCTACTGAAAGCGGTGAAGCATATTGAGTCATGACCTATATTTCACGGTTGATTGAACATAGCAAATATATTCACCTTTTTGTGTGTAGCTCAGTTTTCAAGAACCCAAAAGAGCTTTAAACTTGCTCCATAGATACGTCTGGGGAAGAGCTACTGTCAGCAGCGACACATATCGGGCCTAGACCTATACGTCACGGCTAACTGAACATATATAAAAATACCTGTTGCATTTAGCGCAGTTTCCAAGTAACTAAAGGGGATAGAGTCTAGAAACATGCTCCATAGATACGACTGGGGAAAATCTACTGAAAGCAGCGATGAATATCGTTCCATGACCTATATTTCACGGTTGGTTGAACATAGAAAAATATTCACCCGTTGCGTTTAGCTCGGTTTCTTAGTAACCGCAAGAGCTAGAGTCTTCAAACTTACTCCATAGATACATCTAAGGAAGATCTACTGCAATCAGCGATGCATATCCGGCTTTTGAACACAGGACTGTTTAGATAATACTCATAGACAGGAAAGAGGAATAAGTAATTTCCTAGTATGTTAGTATGTTAAAATTTTGCTTCTGGAAGATGGTTTGCATGCATTAGTCAGAAAATGGGCAACAACGTTTTTGAAAATTGGTTATCAAATAACATTTTTGTGACAAAGAGAGAGAGAGTGAGAGTGAGAGTGTGTGTGAGAGAGAGAGAGAGATAACGGGGCGATTCGTGTCAATGTACAATATCTAATGCATACCCTGCCACTGAAGGTTTATTTTGGTATTTAAAGTTGAATGTCCATGATATGTTAAGTTCACAAACTATTGTGCAACATTTTGCAAGCTGAAAGTGAGTGATATTTAGGGGTGAACGTGTCTCTTAATCATAGTTTGACATGTCCCACGACTATAGTAGACCTCTTTTAGTGGTATATTACGAGCACCAGATACATGTGTATATATTTATGTAATGACTGAATGTTCTGTTTCTATATGTAACCTAGTCTGGCCACAGACCCTACGTTCAATATATCCTCTGCAAAGGAACATAGATCTGACAACCAGAGAAACATACAGATTCGACTGGAGCCTGGCCCCGAGGTTATAAAACTTTTTTCATGCTCAACTCAGCTGAGCATGAAATTTTACCTGCTAATAAATAGCAAATTACAAATAAGTACAGTTGTCTTCATGCTCAGTTTAGCTGAGTATGAAATTTTCTCTGCTTATCAATATGAAAATGCCAACATTAGTTGGCATTTTCATATTTATCAGCAGAGAAAATTTCATGCTCAGCTGAGTTGAGCACGAAAAAAGTTTTATAACCTCGGGGCCAGGCTATATGTAACCCTACGTTGATCATGAAGCTGAAATGTAGATGATACTGAGAATGCCTGTCCCGCGAAACCATGTGAGTGCAGCCACACTAAAGTTTTACGAGCAAAACGAACAGTTATACAGATTAAAAGTAAAAAGAAATGCAGCATGTTGAAATTAGACCTGAACAGAAGCTGAAAATGGTCGGCTCTTTGCGTCGGATCTTCAAGTTTTCCTCGTATGCTCCAAAGAAGGTTTGTCAAGTCAAGTGGGATACCTCGAGCTGACAGTGCAGTCACGCCTTTTACGCTCTGATAAATGAAATGTCTGAGAAAATTTTTATGCTTGCCATGCTCACAAGTGGGTGTTCTGAAAGAAAGATTGACGCACGTAAGAATTGTGCAAATGATTCCTATCTAATACTGTTACTAGTAGCTCATATAAAATTAAAGCTAATTCGATGCCAACCCGTTCTATGCATGCCGTTTATTACAAATGTCGAAGAAAATATACCTTTTTAACTCAATTCCAATCCGCACACTTATAACTTCTGAGCTCGGTCTAATCCGCCCACCTTTGAAATCCAATCCGTACACACTACGTTTCCAATCCGGGGCTATACCGCTCAAAAAAATTAGCACAAATTGCATCTTTAAAATTACTACAATTTCACAACTGGAACCAAACAACTAAAATAATAAGCATCAAACATATTTATAATACGCTATAATTTCCTTACACATTTTCTTCTAATTTTTATACACTGTGGAAAGCAATTTACTATCGAACCATAAAGGAAAAAACATAAACGCTCAAATGAGCAATGCCCCTATCCCTGATATTTTTAGATTCGAAACTTTTCCTATTTGCGGTTAAGCACTCCCTTATATGACCCTTTTAATAAGCTCGCTAAATTATTTCTATGCACGTTATAACCAAACTAAAATTTGCAATTAACAGGAACACCGTGACCCAAAATTTCTTACGTCCGCCATTTTGTAGCTCTTCCAATCCGGAAATCTTGTGCCCAATCCGAGCTCCACCGGGGCGGTTCGACAACAGTGTAGAGTGATTGTGCTTATCTATAAATTTATTCATTGTGTTTTTATATATTTTGCATGCTCTTTGTAAATTAGTTCGATTGCGAGTTGAACGACATCTGTTAAATTTTTTCCTTGCAATATTATAGGCTTTACGCGTGTTATGGCATGCAGGGCCAAACCATGGTTTATTTTTCCTTGTTTTTTTTTTAAATATGCGTTTAGTATTAGTTTGAAAGCTTGTGACAGCGCTTCTTTCAAATAACTCAGCAATTTCGTTCACTATAGAATCGACAGAAGACTGACTTAATGTATTCTCATGCATGTGCCGCTTTATCTGTTCAGTAAGGGTGTGTACTTTTCCAATGTCAATATTTTGTTGAAATATATGGCTGTCCCTTGCATTCCAAAGTGGACGTTTTCTTGGTTGTTGTTGTACATTTTTATGCAAATGGTCGTTGAGACTGATATTTATACTGAACGACAGGAGAGCATGGCCATCCGAGTAGAGTCTATCAAGCTCGGTTATTTCGAAGTCGGTGAGCAATCGTAAGCCATGGATTGACGAAATCGTATAATCAAGTACGGATATTCCCCGAAGTCGGTTTACCAACGTTTTGGTCTTGTCCGAACCTGCCGTTAAGGATTGTTAAATTATTATTTTTACATATATCTACAAGTCGGTAGCCATTATTATTCTTTTTCTTATCAGATGACACGCGATCAATCTGAATACCGATATTTTCTAATGCTGATTTTTGATCGTAAAATCGATTTGTTTCATCGTCGAAGTCAAAGTACCTGGATAGAAAATCGTCAGCTGACGTGTAGTCTGCAAGATCTGCAGTTTGAGCATTTATGTCTCCGGCTAGGTAAACGTAATCGAATTTGCTGCACATATGTATAATTTCATTTTGAAAATTTTCAAATTCGTCATCATTTAGAAAACGTGATTGACTGGGTGGTACATATATGACACCAAAAATAATATGTTGCTCAAGTTTTGTATATTTTTTATCAAGTTTGATCCAGAATATGTAATCTGACTCTGTATCTATTATTTCTATAAACCTATTTAATTCATTTTGACAAAAATTCCTATGCCGCCAGATTTGCGAATGTATGTTTGTTGTCGAGGTTTACTATTGAATGTATAGCCATCAATGGCAATAATGTCAGTTAAGTCAAGTTTCGTCTCCGTCACCATAAACAGATCATAATTATGTATAAGTTCTATAAATTCAGGGAACATAGAACGACGTTTCAGTCCGCAAACATTTAATATCCCAATAGTCAGTTGATTAGTTCGACCTTTTACAGCAGAATTTCGCGTCAGAGTACCTGTCACATTAACAGTTTCATTGTGTGAACTAGAGGGAGCTTTCCCCGTCAGTTCCTAGTCGTACTGGCCTGGTTTAGCCTGTGGGTTTCCAGTTGCATCTTTAGTCGGATTCGTTAGAGTTATTGACGTTGTAGAGGTTTGATGTGTTGATTTCGACACCCGATCGCTCGTAGACTCGAGTCTCTGCATAGCATGGCTATACTCATCTACCGTAGACGCGATACCAGAGGCAATATTGCCACCAGTCGCAGGTGGCATTGTCATAGAACTATTCTGCCGGTCAGCACAACTAGGGGCAGAGCTTTCACTTTCGCTGTCGGATTTCTCAGATAGCATCACAGTTTCAATATCACTATCACATGCAGTATCAGGAGGTGGCTTTAAGATAGACTGACTCATAACAGGATCGCAGGAGCTTATGTATAGACTCCTTGCCTTAACAACGGTGTCCTTTTCAGCTGTTCTTTGACCTTGAGCATCGGAGGGCTTCGCCTTACGATCACCAATCCTACTACCTTTCAACACCTCTTTCCAGTCAGGGAACTCGTCTCGTAGCACTTTGCCAGCAACAATCAGCTTTGCCGGAAATCCGATATAAACAGACCCGTCACGACGTTTTGATTTTTCCTGTTTATATTCAGCCCACAGATTTGAGCGTGCGCTTACTATCTCAGGCGGAAAGTCACGATTTATACTAAAGTTAGTGTCACGCAACTTTTTGGCATTAAACAGTATACGCACTACATCACTGTAGTCCCTAAAACAGACTATAATGGGACGTGAATTACTACGGTTGGAGATGGGCTGGACAAACTTGCGTCCTGTAGGTCGAAGAGTACCAAGCCTATGGGCTCTCTGAATAAACACCCCATCGATACCCAAACGCTCTAACAGAAAGGATTTGATAATTGCCTCACAATCGTCATTGTTAATGGTTTCAGGGTGACCGCGAAAAATAAGATTGCTCCTGCGGCTGCGTGCCTCCAGATCGATACTCCTGTATTCTAACAGTTTCATTCTCCTTTCAGATTCTACATTTAAGGCAAGCATTGAATGTACATTGTCTTCTAAACTGCGTACTCTTGAGTTCAGTGAACCAAAACCAGTCATTATTTCGAACAGTGATACAAGCTTATCATCAGTTGACATAAGTTTAAATTCATCTTTACTGATTTTGCAAACAGTCTCTTTCGAATAATTCGGTGAAAAAGTCCCACCTGTCGACCTGCGGTGCCGTTTCCTTCTAGTTTGAGTCTGCCATACCCCACCTGCCTCGTCAAAACCTTCAGTGCCTCCATACGAATCACAAAGTTCTCCTACATCCATATTCCTCGCTATTTCCCCCAAAGAATTTTGAAAACATTTGAAAATCTAGCCTTTTAGTTCTAAAGTCACAAAAAGTTTGTCCAAAATTTGCAACAGAAATAGTCCAAATAAAGGGAGCGCCTTCGATATTCACCACGTGTACACTACGCCATTATACCACGCATAGACACAGATTCCTTACACGCCATAAAAACCAAAAGGGAAGATGTAATTTACCATAAACTGACAAAATTCACGAAGACACCCAAGGTCAATCGAAGCCTTCTTTGCACGTTCATTGTTCAAAATAAGTCTCTCTTACATTCCAAGTCCTTCGCAATTTTGAGCCGCCACACAACAAAACCAAGAAAGTGGCATGTGCGTTCAGCGAACATTTTGATCAACCTGCACGTAAGGGTAGCCTAGGGGCTAAGTTACCGTCATATGGACAGCGAAGTCTCTGATCTGAGTCTTCGTTGGGAGCACACGCCATTTAATTGGCTTTGTCGCGTCGCGGCTCAGCTATATTAATAAACTTAAAGAGTAACTAAACTTCAGGAACTGACTGAATCAGATCCCAAACCCTGCCTTAATGGCTGAGACCCACGACGATTTTTGATTGAATATTAATAAATGTTTCACTGTACTCGACTTTTCCCATTAAAACATAGAAAACAATTATAGCTGCTGAATGTAATACATGTTAATAAACAGGTTTAGTTCAACAGCGTCAGTGTTTACTTGTAGTTAGTTTGTTGGTTGTTTGGGATTTAACGGCTGTTTGTGGCAGTATTTCAGTCTAACTGAAGCCGTCTCCCAGAGAAAGAAAAGAGATATGATGGACGAAAGAAAATTATCAAAACAATCCCCATCCGCACTTACTGCATTCACAGGAGGCTCGTGTCCCACTATTGACAAATTAGTAGGCCGCCTCGGTACTGAAAGTGACCCAGCACTATCGCTCGACTGCAACCAACCCTGTTTAATTGTAGAATGTTTAGGACTGTTCAGCTGAGTTCTTATTTGCTGTTGAATTTTCGCTTTTTTATGGAGAAAACAACTTTTCAAAATGTGTATCTCACAATATAGATCTGTACATTTCAAAGCTATAAGATTTACAGATATTAAGTCTTTATATATATATATAGGAAGTGGGGCACCAGAAATATGTAAAAGTGTGCATAACAAAAAGAAACACACTAGAAAATATGTTTATGAAATGCGATGCCCAAAAGCTTCTGCTTGCATCTTAAGAAGGTTCATCCAATAATGTATAAGTCAGAAAGGGGTATAACTCAGTCCAGTAATTATAGAATTGGGTTTAAAACCTTATCAAGTTATCTACAGCCTAGCCTGTAACAGTATGCCTAATATAAAGCTCATAAATTAAGGGGTTCTAAAAATATATTTTTCTCACAGGCTAAAATGTTCCTATACAAAATAATTATGTCCGAAAAAGGGGATTAACTACCAAACTTTAAGAAATATGCCCAAAAGTTAATCAGTTCATCCACACCTTGATCCCAACCTTTTCGCCAAATTTAAGAATCTTAGATTATGCGGTTCTTCAGATAGTTCGGTCACAATATTATACCTATTTATAATGCCTAGCTCTGGATAAGGGGAATCACTCAACCAAATATTATGGAAATCGGCCCAAAAGTCTATCAGGTCCCTTACACCTTGGTCTGTAACTGTATGCCAAATAAAATAGATAAACATGCTAGCATAAGGGATTATTTGTAATCTTAGTTGTTTCCAACTATGGTTTGAGGACTGGATTTGGATTTTGATTGTTTCAGTTCCTGGTCTTTACATACTTTTTACTTCAGATATTTTGGTCACAAGATTATTCCTATATAAATGCCTATGTCCAAAAAAGAGGAATAACTCAACCAAAAATTTACGAAATATGCTCAAAAGATAATCAATTCATCCTCACTTTGGGTTGTCACTGCATGCATATATTAACATGCTAGCTTATTGGGTTCTTCAGATGTTCGGTCACAAGGTTATTCCTATATAAAACGGTTATGTCTTAAAAAGGTGAATAATTCAAATGAAAATTCATGGAATATAATTAAACGTTTATCAGGTCATCTTCACCTTTGTTTGTAACTGTATGTCAAAAGCAATATGCTAATCTTAAGCGGTTCTTCAGATATTTTGGTATCAATATTATTCCTATACAAAAAGCCTATGTCCAGACTCAATCAAAACTTAATAAAATAGCTTCAATAGTTAAACAATTCATCTACACCTTAGATTTGTTTTCAGATATTTTTGTCACAATGTGATTCCTATATAAAACGCCTTTTTCCCAAAAAGGGGAAATAACTCAACCAAAAATTAACAATTCATGCTAAATATCAATTTATCTACACCCTGGTCTGTATCAGCATACTATATATTAACATGCTAAATTATGAGGTTCTTCAGATATTTTGGTCACAAGGTTATTCCTATATAAAATGCCTATGTCTGAAATAGGTGAATAATTCAAACAAAAATTCATGGCATATGCTCAAACGCTTTTTAGGTCACCTACTCCTTATTTTATAACTGTATGTCAAAAACAAACATGCTATCTTAAGAGGTCTTTCAAATATTTTGTTCACAACGTAGTTCCTATATAAAATTCCTATGTCAAATAAAGGAAAATACATGTAACTCAGTCAAACATTTTAGTATATTTTGTATTTTTTTCATTTGTATGCCAAAATAAACATGCTAGCGAAAGCGTTTTTTTATTTTTCAGATATTATGGTCACAAGGTTATTCCAAAAAGGGAATTCACTCAAACAAAAAATTATGAAATAAGCAAAAAGATTTTTTAGCAGATTTTGTACTTGTTTTTCATGTACATTTCAAGATCCTATCATACGCGGTTCTTGAGTTTTCCTGTTGCCAAAAAGCGTTACGTACAGGCGGACGGACGTACAGGTCCACACCCATATGCCCCTCGACTTCTCCGAAGTGTTTGTGTGTGTGTGTGGGGGGGGGCGGGGGAGGGGGTTATAAAAACAATACAAAAGGAAAAAAAAAGAAAACAAAGAAAAATCGATAGCTGGCATATATTGTCCTGAGCAGGTATAGGTATAAAGTACGCATGCAGGTTCCTTCTTACAAGATATCTGCAAAGTTTAGGCCTTCCTTGATATGTAGCATCGTAGGATTCGTTTTCGCACTGTCCGAGCGGGTTCTCTGCATAAACACACACACACACACACACACACACACACACACACACACACACACACAACAAACAGGGGTCCAATGGTCCTGTAGCTCACCGGAGACCTTACTGCCAAAAGACACAATTTCTCATTGCCCTCATTTGATACAAATTTTTATCCAGTGTTTTTAAAGAAGTGCTTATTTTAGTTTCAAACTCTCAGTGGAAAGTAGCAAAGTACAAAATGACCGTGACCTTTGCTGGCTTTATGCCTTCATGTAAACATTTAGTTAACCAAATTTTACAATCAAGATATCAGATGCTATGCTTAAAAGGTTTCCTGTTTAAGCATTTTCCCATATAAAATTACAAGGAACCAAAGTTGACCTCATCATAAATTAGGTCAAGGTCAATGCAGGATCATTATTTTGCAAAACAAACACAGGGCTAGAGTCATCAAGCTATACACAAAGTTTCATAGCCATTGGTCTTTTGTTTCTGCAGAAGAATGTTGTCAAACAATATCATCATATATTAGCGTGGCGGCCATCTTTGTCATGTGACCAAGACCATCTGTAAAAGCTTTTGTCTCCGTGACCAAGGGAGGCGCCATAGGAATCGGCCCAATGGCTTCAGATATGATGACTGATGATGATGTTGACGAGTGACAGAATCTCAGTGACCTTGAGAAAGGTCAAAGAATGGCAGCCATCTTGGTGACCAAGAAAATTTGTACAAACTTCCATTCCCCCGATCCAGTGAAGCTCCATATGAAATATGGCTTCATTTGGCCCAGTGTCTTAGGAGGAGATATTTGAAAATGTTGACGTGCGACAGAATCTCGGTGACCTTGAACAGAGGTCAAAGAATGACATTAATCTATAACAACATAATGTCACATTTGCTCATTTAGTTCACACGTATACCAAATATATTATACCTTCGACCTCAATGGTTCTTGAGAAATCCACTGTTTAAGCATTTTGTCGTATAAAAGCATAAGGTACAAAAGCTGCCCTTGCCAAAAAATAGGACAAGGTAAATGCACGGTCAACATTTGTACAAACTATGACGGACCCGAGTCCTTTATGCTACATACCACGCCACAAGGTCATTGGGCCTTTGGCTCTTGAGAAGAAGATTGTTTTTACTATATATATAGGCGAGGCGGTCATGTTGGTAATGTGACCCTCGCCCTGCGAACAAGCTTTCGGTCCACTATCTCAATGAGACACCATATGAAATTTTGCTTCAATCGGCTGTGACTTCAGAGGAAAAGATACGACCGACGGACGACGAATTTCTCGCTGTACTATAAGCTCACCCATAAGCCTAATGGCTCAGGTGAGTTAAAAAAGATAAAATAAAAAAATGCAAATTGATATGGTTTTAAATCAAAATGTTATACCCTTGTGTCTTTAGAAATTGAAATATGCCGACGACTTATTGCAAAGCGCTTGTCCATTTTGGACAAAAGCTGGTATAATTTCTTTTAATTCTATTTCGCGGTCAAAGGGAAAGAACCATGCCTGTCCGAAATTATTATTTACTTTTCTTCTTGAAACAGCAAACTGCATCCATCCAAAGGAATACCACTATCTGCATGTTAGTCAGAGGGCGTCGAAAACGGTAAGATAATGGAAAATACACGGAGATTTTTGATAAGTTTACTTTCAAGTACTACTTGGGTCCGGGTCTGCAAAGGACCTCTGACGGTTGTAATGTAAATTTGCCTATAAAAATAGTCAAAATTAAATTTTTGATATCCCCAAGAATTTCTCTTGAAATTTGTTGCTCTCAACTTCCCCTAACTGGCCATGAATTTAATTTTTGATTATTTTGCACATAGACTTCAATTTTTGGTGGAAAAAGCCAAATTTTGTAATTAAACGTAATGGAAACAGGAAAAGTTTTTTAAAGATATTTCCCCCCCCCCCCCCCGTGCCTCAGCTAGCCACTTTGCATGTATGTGTGTACTATCATAATACACATTATATGTGAGCGGCTTGCTGAGGCACGGGGGGAAACGATAGTCTACAGCTGAAAAACTGAAAAAGTGGGTGGGGTACTTACACACTTTATATCTAAAAATAGGCTAAAGTCTTTAGTACTGAAAAAATATTGCATAATATCAGTAACAGTAGTGTGTATGTCAGTTTTAGCATAGTTATCAATTAAGATTTCGATATCTTAGAAAACCAAATAAATGGACTTATTTTCAGAGACTGAAAAATTAACATACCCCTCTTGATAAACTTGGTCTATGTTAGTCTAGAGGCATGATAATTTTTCAAAATCACTGTTAAAATGTCTTTATAGTACACAAGGCTACATATTAATGCCAAATATTTCAACTTTTGTTGCCCGAGGAAGGTGCAGTAATTTGTCGAAAAATGGGCAAATATGCATTGATACTGTCAGAGGTCCTTTGCAGTCGAATATGTCTATACTTTCATTTATATAAATCAATGATATATTCATGTCAGATTGGTTCAAAAGATACATGTATCATGAATACGCAGATAATCTTAAGTTTTAGGCCTTCTGTGACCTTGAAGCTGAGGATTAAGTCACCAAAACCTAATCATCTCTTTGCTTGTCTAAACGATATATCCTACATGTAACATATTTTGTAGTATCCCACCTAGTGGTCAATTCATATGAACTTATGAAACGAGAATTAGGAAATTTCATAAAGGGGGTGCCTATAAGGCCCTTGTTCTGCCCAAGAGCAAAATGTTTTATTTTCAGCTGATGATTAGCCTATAGTGTCTGCTATACTGAATCAATAGTAGTTAAGCTCCGTAAGCGCTACTTTTTAAAAATATTGGGGTTATTAAAGTGGGTGGGGTAATTCAGCATGAACCAGGCGAATCATAGTTACTGTATAAGCTATATTTCTCTTTTAAATTTAATGTCATTCATATGTACTTTCCTTTATAAGTTAAACTAATGTCTCTGGTGACATCTTTTCTCAAATTCTACCTTTCAAAGTAGAATTTTATGTCTGCAGAATTCTTATGTCTGCAGAATCTTATGTCTGCAGAATTTCTTTTAGAGACACTGTCAATTTTCATTAATTTTGGTACTTTGAATTCAATATATTCTACCATATCTCTAGAACCAATGGATGACTTCTTACCAAACTAATATGGGTTCACTGTTGGGAGAGTGCAAACTGTTCATTAAATTTTGGTGACCTTGACCTTTGTTTCAAGGTCACAGTAAGACTTAAAATGTCAGTGTTAGTCAAATTTTGACCATTGTCTTACCATTAGCTCCTGAATTGATATGAAAATGTGCCAAAAGTGGCCTAAATTAAACATTACGAAAAGTAAGAGCACTAGTTATGATTAAATGGCCATTACATCGTGATAAAATGGCCATGACATCAGTTTCAAGGTCAGGGTCAAGATTAGACTAAACAGAGTTCAGTCATAGATTTCACACAATCAGTCAGCAGAAATGTACCAAGTCTGAGTGTTTTCATTTGAAAATCAATTTTTAATGTGCATAGAATGACCTTGACCTTGGTCTGACGGTCAGCATTAGCCAAACATAATGAAACAGAATTGGGTTAAACTTAAATGTTATAGAAAAGTCTATTGTGAAACAATGAACTTCGGAATGTATTGGTGACATTCAGATCAAGGTCAAGGTCATTATATCCATATTAAGCATTGATTTACATATTTGTTAAATTCTGCATACTAGCTGTGTGAGGTCTTTGATTAAACTCTGTCTAGTCTAACCTTGACTTTGACCTTGAATATGATGTAATGACCATTTGATCATAACCAGTGCTCTAACTCTTCATAATGTTTAATTTAGGCCCCTTTGGTCATGATTTCATATCAATTCACGAGCTAATGTGTAGACAATGGTCAAAACTTGATTTAAAATTGACATTATAAGTCTTACTGTGACCTTGAAACAAGGGTTAAGCTCACCAAAATTTAAACAACAGTTAGCACTCTCCCAACGGTGAACCCACGTTAGATTGGGAAGAAGACATCCATTTATTAACCAAAGATCTGCCATCAAACTACTTGTTCTAGCTTTTAACCGTCAACTCTCGATATATTATGGTTAAAATATATCTCAATCTTACTGATATCTCAAAGTAAACTTTATAGTCCCAGTACTTTGAGATAACAGGCGTTGAAACGTAAAGAAACCTAGGAACTGTGTCCAAATTTAAAGTTTTCATATTTTTGGTTCAACTTTTATTATTATAATTATCATAATTATTATCATTATTATTTTGAAATAGGCAGGTTCTTTGAGATACCAGTGGTTGGAATACCGAGAGTCATCTGTAATTCTACAAAATATTTAGGGTATTATCGCATTCTTCAGACTTTTCTTTTATGTCTTCTATATTCACATGTTTTACTACCAGTATGCTTTAAATAGAGGATCTTACATGAGTGCTCATGTATTATTGAATTTATTAAACGAGTTGGGGAAAACGATAAGATGCGAGGCTCTGCCGAGCATCTTATCGTTTTCCCCAACGAGTTTAATAAATTCAATAATACATGAGCACGAATACAAGATTCTATTTATCATAGACACTGAAATCGCATTTTATTAGCAAATTTTGCACTAAAACGTCATGATCATGATTTCGCCATTAGAAAACGCGACGTTTTTTTGGGCATCAACACATAACATTACGACGTAGTTTGCATATTTAATCCACTAGTGGATTATCGTTTTTATTGCATGGCTTTATTACACTCTCAGATGCGACGTCATATGATAAAGATATTTTCCTTCATTACATTGCAATGACAGTCCCACAACTCTTACCATCATAAATGTTAACGACGTCATGAACGCATTGGGGCTGGTATATTTTAATTGGGGGATATTTAAGTTCAAAATTTGACCCCTAATATTGCAAACAGATATATGGATATTAAGACAGCTAAGAAAGCAGAATTAAGAAAAAATGAGTAGATGAACATTTAGCTGTTATTATTCATAAAACAAATATTCATAAAGATATTTAGAATTAATACTGATGAGTTTAAGTCTGTCACGTGACCTAGAACAAATTTGACGCAGCCTAAAGGTCGACACCCAAATTTCGCACCAGTCCAGTATAACAACGACTTACCATTTTTATACAAACTCTATTCAGATAAACGCCTAATGCCTTAGTTAACAAGATACAAATGCCTTTTTATCCCCCGCCGAAGGCAGAAGAATATAGTTTTCTCCATGTCCGTCCGTTCTTCCGTCCGTCCGTCCGTCCGTCCGGAGCCATTAATTTGACGCAGCCTAAAGGTCGACACCCACGTTTCGGACCAATCCAGCATAGCAACGACTTACCATTTTTATACAAACAATATTAAGATAAACGCCTATTGCTTCAGTTAACAAGATACAAATAGTTTTCTCCATGTTCGTCCGTCCTTTCGTCTGTCCGTCTTTCCGTCCTTCCGGAGCCATTACTAAGTAACTATTGAACGGAATTTCATGAAACTTAAAGTAAGTGTATATCACTATAAAACGCTGATGCACGTGAAGTTCCGTCACGCTGGCTTGAGTAGTGTATGAGTTATTGCCCTTAAATTGCTTTCAAAATGATAAAATGAACCATAATTAAGTAACCAATTATCATATTTTTATGAAACTAAATGTGTATAACCATTTAACGGTTGTGCACATAAAGTTTTGTTATAATGACAATCATATTGTGTGAGATATTGCCCATGGATCAATTTAAAATCAACAAATTTAGCCATAACCAAGTAATCAACAATGAATGGAATTCTACGAAACCTATACTTAATATGTATTACTATAACAGGGTGATGCATGTTAAGTTTTGTTGGACAGTAATGCATGAGTCAGTGCCCTTGAATTGCTTGAAAATAGAAAAATTGTGTCATAACTAAATAACCTATGAATAAAATTTCACGAAACTTAATACAGTTATGTATCATCATAACATGACAGTGTACGTCAAGTTTTGTCATGATGGCATCAGTAATGCATGAATTACTGCCCTTGATTTGATTTAAAATACACTAATTAGTCATAACAAAGTTGCCAATGACAAAATAATTGTAACTGGATATAAATATGCATGTATATCATCACAGGGAGATGATGCTGAAGCAAGTTGTTTATAATTGCCTCACTTATACATGGGTTATTGCCCCCTTGATTTAAAGTCCACAGCTTCAGTCATAACTAAGTAACCAGTGAACAAAATGTTATCAAACTGAAAATAAGCCATAGACAAATCAGCCATTTCGGCGGAGAATCTAAATTCAATGAATTTACTTGTTCATGCTGTTTTATCAAGGCGTAAACATTACCACTGTGTAATGAGTCGTCTCGCCGATGGTGACATTTGCAAGGGTCCTACACCTTAAATAACCGATGTGGATGCTCCTTGTTCGAAAACTTGTGAAGAATTTATATTATTCACAGAACTTGAGGGTCCAAAAGAATAATTTTTGGCAGTGGCGAAATTGAGGCCATAGTCCTTTATGTGTTGTTGTAAGACACGTGGCCTGCTTTGACTGTTTCTGTTTTAGCTGAATATTGTCACTTGAATAGAGATCTATCAATATACAATAATAATCTAACCCAGCCGTTATTCTCAATTCTTGAGCACGCTTCTCTGTCAAAATATCCCCGAGCTTTTGTGAGCTGTATATATGGTAATATTTGGGGATTGATTGATTGTTTTGGGTTAACGGCCCATTGAGACAGTATTTCTGTCTATATTGGGCCGTCTCCCAGGGATAGGGAGAAAGAAGAGAAAATGATATAACCTGTTCACACGGTCTTGTACCAGTTCCATTCTTATTTCTTATCGGTATAAGGTAGACTGCACCATTTACACGAGTAAGGTCTAGGTTTATGCAGGTCAGTAAATGAGCCGCGACACGAGAAAACCAACAAAGTGATTGTGCGCCCAGCGGAGACTCAGATCAGCCTGGACATCCGTCCAGTCTGATCAGAGTCTTGGCTTCGCGCTTAAAAGGTAGCTAAGGGTCTAAGCTACCTCCATGCGGACTGCGAAGACTCTGATCAGACTGGGCGGATGCCCAGGCTGATCTGAGTCTGCGCTGGGCGCACAACCGCATTGTTGGTTTTGTCGTGTCGCGGTTCAAATGATTCACTATCTATTTTTGATTGGATGCAGCTACTTTGGAAAGGTTAACAAATACATACGTTTCGCGGGAAAAATAAGTTGTTTTTTGGCGCTTGATTTTTACACAGAGCGGTATTGTTTTGATCAAAAGAAAATGGAAATAAAAGAGAAAAGGGTTGCATTTCTGTGCAAAAGACTGCGACTGAAGTGCGGAAAAGACCAGAAAAATACAAGCAGTGTCAAGTAAACGGGTGTCTCGTTAAAAAATCTTAAAAGTTTCAAAGAAAACAAAGACCGGCATTTATTATCAATAAGAAATCCAGTATGTCTAAAGTTAATACTCGTGCGCACTCGCACCGATACAAGTGTTTACACGAGAGAACTGGATTGGAATAGAGCTTGCTGGATTGCGGCTTCGGCCGCAAGCCTATGTATTCAGACAGGTTATGACTTCCTGTCATGCGCACTGAAGCGGAAGACGCTGATTTGTTCCCAGCTTCGAGAATGTTTCATAATTGCAAGTGGAGAACCAATATATGGAGAGCGTCTACGGGGCGCAACTTCGTTTGACTGTTTCTTTTACCTAAGCACCGTAAAATAACGACACGCCACAATCTGGCACACCAAATAGTCGACCATTGTCTAGCATCTTTTGCCTTACTAAAAATATGAGTTATTATTATTATTTTATTTATTTATCCGGTGTATTTGAATCCGGTTTCTTCGTTGTCCACTGTGAAATAAGGTCAAATAACGACATGCGCAATTCGCGGGCATTATGTAAAATATGGACTGGACTTGGACTCTGGACTTTGGACTCTGGACTTCGGACTGTGTTAAACCTGGACTTCAGACATTGTAAAACCTGGCACCGTAAAACCCGGACTAAAATATTTCCACAATAGTTGTTATGCCTGTACAAACAGTGTAGAGTGTAGAGCCAAGTTAGACTACTGGTTGGAACAGTCTAATCAGGGTCTGTGCCAACAGTCTTATTTTATTTTAAGTTATTTAAAAGCATTTACTGGTTTCACAGACAAGATGTTTGGTCGTATTTACTAGATACTATTTCTTATTTTTTCATAAACGTACATTGAAAATCAGTTTCCTATTTTTTAATAAACGTACATTGTAATTCAGTTTCATGAAAGTGTCTTATTGGAAAAAATCAGTTCAGGAAACACAACATGTGTGGGAAAATATCAGTATCTTACAATTGCCATCAAATAGTCCTTTTCTAGGTCTATGCAGTTTTAACAGTTACCTTCCTTTCTGAATAAAACTTACTAAAATTTAGAGGGACCGGGCCGCGTAGCGCAGTTGGTAGTGAGTTTTGACTCAAGAGCCAGAGGTCCCGGGCTCGATACTCGGTCCAGCTACATACTTTCGTTTCTCCTTCCCCTGATTCAAGAAGGGCAGTTGTCAGTTACTGGTGAAAGTATGATAATGTGCACATAGTACTGGTTAACCGCTTAGAAGGTCTGTTGTGACGGGAGTCCTTGATCCACGACAACACCGGATTGGTCCCATGGATTAGAGTGCTCTGCCGGGATGTAGGGGGACTCGAAGCGAAGTTGGCGCATGCGCTAGGCAGACAAGAAAGAGCGCGCGGCTGTGGTGGACATGCTTTTGAAGGCTGAGATCAGGTGAGTGGCTCCCTATTTCGTCCTGTAAGCTTGCGCAATACTTGTTTAATACAGACATGAAAGTAGGGTTTATCCAAGCGTATTTAAAATACAATAGGTCTATGCCAGCCCAGGAATAGTGTGGTTAGGGTAATAGACCGTCCCGACATGACCATAGCTTTTTATCGTGGATGTAAAACAATAAAATAACAACAAAACAACAACTACTAAAATAAAGAAGACTTCTTTTTTCTTTTGCATTAAATCCTTATGCTTTTATGAAATATTTTTCATTAGCACTAATACAAAAATTGACCTTTTTCACTGAAGGTTATCATATGATTGTCGGAACAGCCAGCATGTAGCGTAACCTCATTGTTTACTACAGTTGTGGACGTTTTTAAATGAAGAAAGTGTCTCCTAGTAAGATACCATCTCAAGACCACAAAATACCACAAACATTTAACTACATGTATTTCAGAAACAAAGCGCTAACTTGGCAAGCCTTTCCTCTTAAAAGGAAACTTTATTCCGGGTTGAGACCCATGTTTATAGGAGGTGGTCTAAAGTGGAGCGGTATAAAACTTTGTTTCGGTGTAAATGTCTGCCTGAACACACTTGGATCGGACTGATAACGGTCTCCGGATGGGATAAAAGCCCCGTGTAATAGGGTAAAGACGATAGACAAAAAGTCCAAACCGCACCCCACGCACCTACTGCAAGCACCGTGGGCCTTTATTCTACTATGTTCCAAATCAGTAGGACGTCCCGGCAGTGGAAGTCACTCACAGCATCTTCGCACCACCCGAGCAACCCTAATATTTTGGAACAATATTACATCTAACAAACACAATATTGCGATAACACTTGATCCACTCGGGATGCTTAAATGCTTTGAAATTGTCTATACATGGAGAGATAATCATTAGCAGTGCATGATTTGCCAATATGTTACCTAAGCGCTTTCGCATTCGGCTTTCATCAAAGGTTTCAAACTATAAAAATAAAAATAGAAAAATAATCATAAATATTTACATTTCGAGAAATAAATCTGAACATAAAAGAGAGATGCTTCTTCGAACAAAAATGAACAAAGTAATCCCTCTAGCCGGGACCATGTACGTCAAATTATAAAACTAATATGGTTGACTACGCCTATCAGCCATTTTAGTCTTATATGTTGACCAACAAGGTCCCCGCTAAGGGGATTATTTTGTTATTTTTGTTTGTAGAAGCATCTCTCCTTATATGCTCTGACTTCATTCTCGAAACGTATATGAGCCGCGACACGACAAAACCAACAATGTGGTTGCGCGCCCAGCGCAGGCTCAGATCAGCCTGGGCATCCACCTATTTTGATCAGAGTCTTTGTTAAATGCTCAAAGGGTAGCTAAGGGTCAAAGCTACCTCCATGCGGACAGCGAAGGCTCTGATCAGACTGGGCGGATGCCCAGGCTGATCTGAGTCTGCGCTGGGCGCGCAACCACATTGTTGGTTTTGTCGTGTCGCGGCTCAATATGTTTTTGCTTATTTTTTCTACCTTTTTATTGTTTGAAACCTCTGATAAAGCGAAAGCGCTTACTTATAGGTAACATATTGACAAATTATGCACTCTTAATGATTATCTCTCCATCCACTGGGCGGCCAGTATTCGTCGGCACGCCTTTGTCGGCAATCTCGCTCGATGTCGCCGAAAATGCTAGAGCGAATTTAATATGGAGCGGATAAAAACACATATTATAGCGGATAAGCTAATTGAAGGCATCATTTTGGCACTTCTCCCTACTAAAAGGATTACTGATGGTTGTGATGTGAATGGGACAAAGTTTAAATCTTCTCTTTTTCCAGAATTTTGAAGTTTGTCAGAATTTTTTTCTGAAACGTTATCGAAAATCCCCTTCATCCCAAAATAAGTATATATGACAGCGACACGAGAAAACCAACAAAGTGGTTGTGCGCCCAGCGCAGACTCAGATCAGGCTGGGCATCTGCCTAGTCTGATCGGAGTCTTCGCTGTCCGGATGGACCTTAGCTACCCTTTAAGCGCTTAGCAAAGTCTGAGCTGACTAGGCGGGTGCCCCGGCTGATCTGAGTCAGCACTGGGCGCACAACCACTTTGTTGGTTTTCTCGTGTCGCGGCTCATAATTATATTATCGCAGAGAAACCTTTCTCCACCCAAAGGTAACTGCGCAAAATACGTCAACTGGACCATTTTACAGTCAATAAATGTCTATGAACATATGGTTATTAGTATATTAGAAGGTCTGGCCCAGTTGAAATCAAAAGGCTTAAGTTACCATGAAAAACAGTTAAAGTATTTTATCATTTTATGTAAGACAGGTGTACAAATGTGAAATTTTACGGGTACTAAAACTACTGCTTTAACGATATACTCCCTCGCAATTCTTTATTTCCAAATTAAATAACTTTACCAAATTTCGTATTATCATATCTAAATTCCTCTTAAATAGTTTGTGGCAAATACTTTGAGCTGAGACAAATATGTAATGAAATAGTAATTTTATGTTTGATA
The DNA here is from genome assembly GCA_963989385.1 of Ctena decussata. NCBI lineage: Eukaryota > Metazoa > Mollusca > Bivalvia > Lucinida > Lucinidae > Ctena > Ctena decussata. The sequence goes on from OZ022515.1 coordinate 37,323,374, forward strand.
TACTAATCAACCAAATTGAAAGCCATGATGAAAATCGATATCGTCTTTTACGATCATGAGATCCTGTCCAGCATAACTGTTATTGAAGCGTCAACTGATTTGATTCTTTACAATAAATGATAATCAATAAAACATCAAATGCGGATTTAAAACAAGGTATCTTTAAAAAGTTGCGTACTATTCCGTTCTTTTACGGTAAAGGGTCTATCAGCCAGTCGCTTTGTCTTTCACCCGTCACAAAATCTACGAGAGTTTTACAAAATAAGGTAAATTTACACGCTACTATGTATATCCGACATTCTAATGCACTTACAAATATAATGCGACGTCTGATGGGATAACGTAAAAAAATTTGCGACATTATTTTCTGTGATATACTGTCGCAAACCCGACGTCATTAAGAAACGTCGCTTTCTCATTGGCTGACGTACGGTTTTACGCATCTGAAAGCGCTTGCTGGGGGGGGGGGGGGTAGCAAAGTATCACACTTTTAAAGGTTAAAATGTGAAAAGTTCATTAGACTTGGGATATCTGTGTTGACAATTGCCATTTGGGGAGGTAAGTCGTCGCCGTAAAACGAAATTTCCGACCATAAAACCGACGATTTACCTCCCCAAATGGCAATTTTGAGTACAGGTATCCCCTTAAGTTTTTGTCAAAAGGAAACATCTTTTGGGACCTCCTGTTTGCTTTCCAGGAAGACAGAGTTCTTCAGAAAAAGGATGAATTATAGAGTCTAAGAAGAGCAAATTGAGCCGCGACACGAGAAAACCAACAATGTGGTTGTGCGCCAAGCGCAGACTCAGATCAGCCTGGGCATCCGCCAAGTCTGATCAGAGTCTTCGCTGTTCGCATGAAGGTAGCTTAGACTCTCAACTACCCTTTAAGCGCTCAGCGAAGATTATGATCAGACTGGGTGGATGCCCAGGCTGATCTGAGTCTCCGCTGGGCGCACAACCACATTGTTTGTTTTCTCGTGTCACGGCTCAATTATTTTATTCAAGAGTTGACCCGATTTAAGAAAGGAAAAATGGGTAAAAGCAGAGATGCTTGTCCTAAAAATGAATTCCTTCATCTAAAACGTGTAGATGGCCGATGAGACTATCTACTAAAACTAGCGAATATAGTACATGTTCTATAATAAATTTGATTATGAGCCCTTTCGACCAGAGGACTTGGATATCCTTATCTTTTGGATGAGTTCGTTTATAGTTTTAGGGGCTTCTGATGGATGTTTTCACTTTTATTCTATTTTTTATAGAAATTTCTGTAAGCAAATAATGTAGACCCTGATCAGATACTGCATTCTGCGGCGTCTGAACTGGGTCTGCAGTTTGCTTGTCCCCAAAAACGCTTTCCGGTTTTAAAAGGGTTAAGTATAAACAATCACATTAACATTTGAGCCGCGACACGACAAAACTAACAATGTGGTTGTGCGCCCAGAGCAGACTCAGATCAGTCTGAGCATCCACCCAGTTTAATCAGACTCTTCGCTATGCGCTTAAAGGGTAGCTAAGGGTCGAAGCTACCGCCATGCGCACAGCGAAGACTCTGGTAAGACTGGGCGGATGCCCAGGCTGATCTGAGTCTGCGCTGGGTGCACAACCACATTGCTGATTTTGTCTCGTCGCGGCTTATTTGTGCAAACTGACAACCCACTGGGCACAGAACATTGAATATACATTGAATCATTGTTGAGCATGACCCTGAATTAGAGGAGCCCCAGTAGCTCAGTGGGTTAAGCGCTGGCCTACTGATCTAGCGGACCGGGTTCAAGCCCAGCTTGAGGCGAGAATCTTTCCTACCGTAAACGGGGTCCCATTGCACACAGCCTTTCGTTATCATCGCCCCATCGTCCTGATATAGCTGAAATACTGTTGAAAAGGACGTAAATTCGCAAGTCATTCATCCATCTATCGCTGAACCAGCGTTGATTCAATGGCTTTTTAAAGCTGTGTGCCTTCTGTAAAGAGTTATTAGATTAAAAAAGAGCCATACATTGTGTACGAAAACATGAAGACTCTGATCAGATCGCAGGCAGTCAGGAGTCTTGAATGTTTGCACAACCCGAAACATTTACGCGACGAGAGTCCACTTTTACATATTGTATTTTTTTTTTTTGTATATTTCTACGTATGTGCGACTGTGGCATAAAACTTCGCTCAGCGACATATATTTCATTTTTTTCTATATAGTTTTTAGAACAGACCGTGAAGTTGGATTATAGTCAGCTAAACAGATTTTGGGTACGACTTACCCAAATGACAGCCTTACTTCAACGGACAGTCAGACGGACGGACGGACGTATACTAGGACGGACGGCGAGAAGGAGGTATTTTAAGAGCACGAACGAAAATGAGAGAGAGAGAGCAGAAGAAGTAATGATAATGTTATAGTTATTATAAAAAAAATCATTAGGTCGTAAAAAAGAGCGAGATATTTTTATGCAATTTTATGCTTGAACAGTGACTGAATATTGTATCATCATGTTCAACAAAGTGTGTCCATGTTGCGATCTAATAAACCGATATTCAAATGTAAAATTAGTTGAAAGTAAAGTTGGCCTCGCTCGACTTGTTTCAGATGTTACGCCCTGTATTTATTGACCAAACTTACAAAAGATGTTTCGAAATAAGCATAAATCAACCATGTGGATCTGAAATAGATGATGTTCAGCCATGGATCGATTGACATGTAAGTCACGTCACTTACCATCACGGTTTACCACCATAACAAAAAAGAAAGTTTGTTAACTGAAAGGAGACCTGGCCCCGAGGTTATAAAAGTTTTTTCATGCTCAACTCAGCTGAGCATGAAATTTTACCTGCTAATAAGTAGCAAATTACTGATAAATACAGTTTTTTTCTTGCTCAGATTAACTATGAAATTTTCTCTGCTTATGAATATGAAAATGACAACATTAGTTGCCATTTTCATATTCATCAGCAGAAAAAATTTCATGTTCAGCTGAGTTGAGCACAAAAAAAGTTTTATAACCTCGGGGCCTGTTGTTGAGATGTATAGATACACATTTTTTTATCAAACAATTTTTCACAAAGTAAAACAGCATTTCTAATTTCCTTATGGCTTCCCTTAACGAACTGCTCTACTCCTAAAATAATCACAATTTGTTCCTTGAGGAGCAATTCTTTTTCTTTTTTCCTCCACTGAGAGAGACAGAAACAAACAACGGGTTGTTCAAAGCATCATTATAGCTTAAAATAGTCGTTAGTCATGGATTCGTTAAGTCTTACAGTGCTCACAAAATGAAACGCAGTAACATTTTAGCTGAAAAACGGAGAAGATTTATGTCAAGGACTCTTAAAAAATCTCACGCCCCGGCCGAGGATCGAACCGGGGACCCTTCGATCTAACGTCGAGCACTCTACCACGTCGCTATAATGCCGGCTTGTAAAGGCGGTACAAGTGTATGATATACCTAACCATTACCCTGTGACATTCTCCCCCTCCATATTGAATTCAATTTCAAATTCTCAGGAGTTACAAGAATCACTGGAAATGAGACTTAAGGAGTTCTAATGCACATGTTGTTCATTTACGTTGAGCGCCATTTGTCACGGACTCTTATAAAGTCTCACGCCCCGGCCGAGGATCGAACCGAGGACCCTTCGATCTAAAGTCGAGCACTCTACCACGTCGCTATAAAAGCCGGCTTGTACCGCAAGGCAGTACAAGTGTATGATATACCTAACAATAACCCTGTGACATTTAGCACTGCAGAAGCTCCTTGCATATTTTGAGCAAGAATATTTACGTTTATATATTAATTTATTTAAATATAATACATTGAAAATTGAACGTCTCATTAACTAGGCCATCATTAGTTATGAACAACTTGGCCCTGATTTGCTCCCCCAAAGTTTATACGAGTAGTGTTGATTCTACATGCAGTGTAGCCTCAGAATGTTTCGAATACGTGCTGCTCTTTCACTGTACATCTTGTGGTCAGACAAGGCCTCAGGGAAGATTGGCTTCGGCCAACTGAGCTACTCTCGATAAATAAAGTCGTTACTTACTAACTTACTTACTAGACTGTTCCAGACGGATTCGTTCCAAAGAACAATCAGACTGAGCATTTCAGTGACGATACTGATTGTTTTATCATTTCAGTGTATGCTCTGTTCAAAATTTTCCAAAAAAAGTGTGCTCTACCTTAGCAGTAAGATTGTTTCCATCAGTCTGATGGAAACAATCTTACTGCTAAGGTAGAGCACACTTTGCAAATCGTTTGCTTATATGAAGTCTGTATTGTCCTACCAGTGGATGGACGGATGGAAGACTTGCAGTGTTACGTCCTTTTCACCAGCATTTCAGTCATATCAGGACGACGTGAGGGTGATAATGAAAGGCTGTGAGCAATGGAATCCCGTCTACGGTTGGAAATATCTCCACCTGCAGTGGGGCTTGAGCCCGGAACTGCTAGATCAGTGGATCAGTGCTTAACCTACTGAGCTACAGGGGCTCCTCTCTGCGAGTAAAAACCACGTCAAAACGCATCATTGTAAAATACAATGTGGGTTGATGTTCATATATTGAATTATGTAGCTGTTAAAAATTGGAAAAAAAACTGCACCATAAGATACACTTTCGTTTTCTGATTCCCCGTCCAGCGATGCAATATAGGCCTCAACAATGCGGCGGGACCATGAACTGGACCCTGCGCCTGTGCATATACGCTACTACAGCCGACTAGGGATGTTAAACATTGTTTGTTTCAAATCTTTTTTTTTTCTTCTATTTTTCATATTTCTATTTTCATTTTATTTATTTGTTCATCTATTTATTTATGTATTTTTTTTACATATTTTTATTTTATTTTATTTATTATTATTATTATTTTTTTTGTGTGTGATCAAAGTGACGTGTTTTTCTTCACATCTAAACGTCGGGCATCAATTTCCCAACCTGATAATTTAATGATAATTTAATGGAAACGGATATAAATTTCTTGCAGTTTCTTGAAAAAAAATAAAGAAAGATGTAACCACCCTTTGATTTACTGCAGTTATCTTGACAAGTGATAAATCTTGCAGATGCGGAGCATGCTTAGAATTTGGACACACAAAATAATTAATGCCATTTTTTCTAAACGTTGAGTATTTTTTTTTCTCCGGAGCTGTATCAAGTATGTGCCAGAGAAATGGCAAACAGAGCAGACCATAATCAGATTGCTCCTGTTGGAGCAATCTGATTATGGCCTGCACTGTTTGCTGATGCAGGTCTATCATCTTTTATGAGAGTTTCAATTTACGTCAAGATAAAATCTGCCATTATATGCAGCAGACTTTAATTGCTAGCATGCCTCATTTGCGGGATAAAATGTTGAGGTGGAGATGTAATAAAATGTCACAATCTTCAAATTTAGGTAAATTTACTGCCATAAAACGAAGAATATTTCAGATACGGCCAACGGTTAGCCGCCTCAAGCCATGCATTGCAAATAAATTTACGTGCATAAAGTGCACGCAGGCATGCGCAGAAGATTGAAACACGCCAACACAAAACATAAGCCGCTTTAAGCCATGCAAATTAAATTTGCATCAAATATGGCTACCTTCGAATACAGCTACTCCGTTTGCTCTATTCAGAAAATGCCAACGAATACAGCTACATGTACACAGCCTAGGGTAGCTCTTTTCGTACGAAAGGAGTAGCTGAATTCGAAGCCTGACACGTTTTCTTCCGAATAGAGCTGCCCTAGGCTGGGTGATCCTAGATACTAGGGCAAGCAAATAATCAGAATCCGTATTTATAAAACAGGGGTATAAGACAAGGGTTGCTATGCTGTTGCTAAGGCTAAATGTCTTTGAAGGAGATTCCATTCAACTATGAAATTTGCTCCGGAGGAACAGTCTGAAAAAGACTGTTCCTCCAGAGCAAATTTCATAGTTGTAGGAAATCTCCTTTATAGAAATTAAGCCTTAGCAACAGCATAGCAACGACTTAAGTGTTTTTATAAATACGGCCCCAGAGCTACAGACATGTAAGATGGTATTTTAGAGTTGTCTCTTCATCCGCTTTCGAGACTTGAATCATATCCGACGGACGGACCGACATACGGACCGTCAGCGGGATAACATAATATCCACCACTAACGCATAATATCCACCAACTAACGTGTGTATAAAAATTTCCATATCAGAGCCGCATTCCAGTACGGTAACAAGAGCTTGTGCATTTGCAAGCTGTCATTTGTCGACTAAGTTTCATAAGCGATTTTGCAAAGCAAAGACGTCCTATTGCAAATCCCCTCGAGAGCGTCCGCATGCGCTTACACATTTGCGTGTGTGTGTGCGTGCGCCTTCAACTGAAAACAGTGATGCATATTTGGCCACGGCCTATATTTTACGGCTGATTGAAATTGAAAAATTATATTGACCTGTTGCATTAAGCTCGGTTGCTTATTAATCACAAGGTGTAGAGTCTTCAAACTTGCTCCATAAATATGTCTGGGGACGATCTACTGAAAACAGCGATGCATATAGGGCATTAAAAACGTTAATCCACTAGTGGATTAAATAAGCAAATACGTCGTAACGTCATACGTTGACGTCCATTAAAACGTCGCGTTTTCTGATGGCGAAATCGTGAAGTTTTAGCGCAAATTTCGCTAATAAAATACGATTTTAGTGTCATATGATAAATAAAATGTTACATTCGTGCTCCTGTGTTATTGAATTTATTAACTTCGTTGGGAAAAACCGATAATATGCTCGGCACAGCCTCGCATCTTATCTCTTTTCCCCAACTCGTTTAATAAATTCAATAATGCATGAGCACTCATGTAAGATCCTCTATTTCTATAGTCTGTTTTTTTCTGCTACGCTTTCAATTCTGACCAGATTCTTCCCTATTCATATCTGGATGATGGGGTTGGGGGGAATGATGAAAGGCTCTGTGCAATGGGACCCCGTTTAGGATTGAAAAGATTTCCGCCTCCAACGGGAATCAAACCTGGTACATTTGTATTTCTAAATCTGCAGGCCAGCACTTAACCCACTGAGCTACCGGGGCTCCTCTGCAACCAGAAACCCGACCACACCCGCTAAACCTGCAATTCAGTTACAAGCTTAAAAACGAAATAAAAATAGCTATTGCAAATGCACGTAATCAGCCGCACTAAAACATTTGCTATTCCATCCATATGTACGGAACCCCTGAAGGGACATTTCCTTTTGGATATTTATCAGAAAAGAAATTGAAACAAAACATTAGAACGGAAATCAAAACAAAAAATATATCGAGATTAAACGACTTATTATATCGTTTAAACGACATATTATGTCGTTTGAACGATATAAAATAGAATTGAAATTAAAACAAGAAAACCAGAGTGGAAAATATATCAAGAAAAACAGAGTGGAAATTTAAACAAAAATATGTCGTTTAAACGACTTATCATCTTCTTTCCATTCCGATATTTGTGTAGAAATAAAAACAAGAAAATTAGAACGGAAAGAAAAACAACAAATATCTCGTTAAAACGACTTACATGTACTCTATCGGTTAAACAACATATCAAATTTACGGAAGCGTATATACGCCACCACTTGCTACATAAATCTGCTAGCAAAATTAAGTTTTTCGCACTTAATATTTTATTTTTTCTCTGCATATAATCTGTCTTTGTGAAATGTTTAATTGAAAAAGATCATAAAATGTATGACAACGCGTTTAAATATATTATCATTTGCCATTATTATCTCGAAAATTCCTGATATTATCTTTTATTGTTATAAATTTAATAATTTTTGCCAAAATATTCATGCACAAATATAAGACAAAACCTTTTAACCCACCGCACCACTTCCATATTAAGTCAATTCGGGTATATACCGCGGAAATGCGTGCACACACACACACACACACACACACACACACACACACACTATTTTTTGTGTCTTGCCCAGCCACTTTACTTTCGTGGAGACTGACAATGAAATATTCTCTCCCTTCTGCTAATTCAAAATAAGTGGCGAAAGTATATGCACGCAGTACTCGTTAACTGACCGGCTCGAAATGACTTTAAAAGTTGTTTACTGGGCCTTTAAACCTCAACTCAAAGTCAACTCAGCCCACCGTTTTGTCGGTGACAAGTCGCCCCCTAAGATTTAAATCTTACGCAGCACATTACGTATACCACTTTTATATATGAGTACCCCCTTCCTCACCCACCTCGGGGTATTGTTCCCAGCTAAGGGCCCAATAATCTCAAGGTAGTAAGACGATGCAGCAGGTATATATATATAGCAAGCCGTTTTACTATTTATAATGCAAAGCAGATATCTTATATAGTATATTAGATATCTAATATGCCGATTAAGATATCTAATATGCCATATAAGATATCTAATATGACATGTAAGACATCTTATATCCTATATAAGGTATCTGATATAGGATATAAGATATTTTATATCGGGTAAGAGATGTTTTATTCAATTTTTCATATAAGCTTTCTTATATATTATATCAGATATCTTTTATACTGTATTTGATATCTTATACGGCATAAAAGATATCTAATATTGATTATCAGACATCTGATATATTATATAAGATATCTGTAAAATTGAATAAGATGTCTCATATCTTATATCAGATATGTTATATCCGATATAAGATATCTAATATACTAAATAAGTTATATGTGATATCTTATATGCTATATCAGATATTTTATATATAGTATTGTGTCTTATGAAAGTGTCAAATATGATATCTTTTGTACCTATATTAGATATCTTATTTAGTATATTAGAGATCTTATACGGCATATAAGATATCTTATATGGGATATGAGATATCTTATTTAAATTTACGTATTGGATATCTTATATATCAGATATCTGATATAGCATATAAGATATCTTTTATCCTTTCAAAGATATATTATATATTTTATAGGATATCTGATATAGCATATCTTATATTCTTTAAAAGATATCGTATATATTATATAAAATATCTGATATAACATATAAGATATTGTATATGTAAAATTAAACAAGATATCTCAATTGCTATATAAGATATCTTGTATAAGATATCAGATATCTTATATAGGATATAAGATATATCTTACGTTAGAATAGATATCTTATATATTATATATTTTTTAAGATATCTTATTTATTGTATAAGATATCTGATATAATAAATGCGATATCTACATTCCAGAATAAGTAGTTAAAAGGCTTGCCATAGGTATAGTTTATTTTCATGCAAATTATCCTGTGACACATAAACATTTCTTGGGTATCATGTACCTCAGCGACTACTGATAAAACGCCTTTTTCGAGTGGTCTTGTAGCTCTTTTTTGATACCGTCCCATGACACTGTATAGGAATGGACATTTCAAGTCACAATTAAAGTGTTTAAACTGTAAACTTACAGTTTATTTTACCTCACTGCAGCTAGTGGTGTGCCGTGTGGCGGCCGTAAAGCGTCTCCCCATACATCATCCATAGTGCAGATTATATTCTATTTTCGTCCTTTGAGATCAGAGGCAATATTCTGAGAAATCTGAAAATTTAGATGGGTTTAGACTCTTATGCTAGATCATCGTCTGTTATATATCATTTGGACCCTTTTTGATACTAACCAGTCATTGAATCGACCAGATATTGTCAGGGTCACTGATGAGGCTTTATAAGCCGAAACTACGTAGTCTGGCCCATGTAACTTCCTCTGAATGTGTTCTCTGCTCTGGAAGGAACTCTTACAGATTTTGATTTTACCTCCACCTTCCTTCTTGTACGCAAACTGCCATTGGACTGTGGCCAAAGAGCTGTTTTAGCTTAAACTAATAGCGAACTTTTATTATGCCCCCAACTTCGAAGATATTGCGGGGACATATTGCTTCTGAGTTGTCCGTACTTTTGTGCGTCCGTCCGTTCGTGCATGCTAGAGTATTGAAATTTCACTTATGGATTCGTCATCAAGAAATAGCTGACACGTATTTTTTCTTGTCCGATTTGTCTCCCTTTTTGGAGTTATGCCCCTTGAGAAAAATCGTACTGAAACCTTGTAAACAAAATAACTCAAAAAGTATTTTAGCTAGAGCATTAAAATTTGCCAGCTTATTAGGACTGATTAGTAGATGAACTGATTAACATTTGAAAAAAAAATCAAAAAATCATGATTTTTTTATCGAGTTATGCCCCTTTTTCCACTTAGTGCATTACAAGCCTATGGAAGCTGTCATGCATACAATATCTTAGGAACCTTGCTTGCTAGAGTTATGAAATTTCACATATGGATTCGTCATCAAAAAATAGCTAATATGTATTTTTTTTCTTGTTCGAGTTGTCTCCCTTTTTGGAGTTATGCCCCTTTGGAAAAAATCATAAGGAAATCTTGTCAACAAGATATCTCAAAAAGTATTCCAAATTTCACATGTGGATTCGTCTTCAAAAATAGCTGACACGTATTTTTTTCTTGTCCGAGTTGTGTCCCTTTTTATGCCCCAAGTTCGAAGAAGTTGTGAGGACATATTGCTTCTGGGTTGTCCGTCCTTTGGTCCGTCCGTCCGTGCATGCTAGAGTTTTGAAATTTCACATATTTATTCGTCATCAAAAATACGCGGACTCATATTTTTTTCTTGTCCGAATTATCTCCCTATTTGGATTTATGCCCCTTGAGAAAATTGAGAAATTTCACATATGGACTCGTCATCAAAAAGATAGCTGATATGTATTTTTTTCTTGTCCGAGTTGTCTCCCTTTTTAGAGTTATGCCCCTTTTGAAACAATCATAAGCAAATCTTGTCAACAAGATATCTCAAAAAGTAGTTCAAATTTCACATATGGATTCGTCATCAAAAAATAACTGACACATATTTTTTTCTTGTCCGAGTTGCCTCCCTTTTTATGCCCTTAATTTCGAAGAAGTTGTGGGGGCATAGTGCTTCTGGGTTGTCCGTACTTCCGTCCGTCCGTCCGTTCGTGCTTGCTAGAGTTTTGAAATTTCACATATTGATTCGTCATCAAAAAATAGCGGACACATATTTTTCTGGTCCGAATTATCTCCCTATTTTTAGTTATGCCCCTTGAGAAAAAATCAAACAGAAACCTTGTGAGCAAGATATCTCAAAAAGTGTTCTAGCAAGAGCCTTGAAACTTTGCCAGCTTCTTAGGCTTCTTAGGACTGATGAGTAGATGAACTAATTAACATTTGAATAAAAAATCATGAATTTTTGACCGAGTTATGCCCCTTTTTCGACTTAGTGCATTGTAAGCCTATGGAACCTTGTGAACAAAATATCTTAAGAAGCCCTGGTGCTAGGATCATGATTTTTGCAGGAAGATATTGTCCAAGGTGTAGAGGCCCTGATTAGCTTTTTAAAAAAATCATAAATATTTGGCCGAGTTAAGCCCCTTTTTCGACTTAGTGCATTGAAGCCTGTAGTACAAAGGTACCCAAACATACAGTCAAGAACGGTAAGAGCTAAGAACTTAAAACTTTATACACATGATCAGTATGGAAAAAAAGCGAATTAGTGTTTTTCTTTTTCCCGCCTGTCTTGTTCAACTTAGTGCATTATTAGCCTATGGGACCTTGTGAAAAAAATATCTCGAGAACCCCTGATGCTAGGATCATGATTTTTTGTAGGAAGGTATTGCCCAAGGTGAAGATGACCTGATTCACTTTCGAAAAAAAACTTAAATTTTTGACTTAGTTAAGCCCCTTTTTCGACTTAGTGCATTGAAGCCTATGGTACAAAGGTACAAGCGTTATGGGATGAACCTTCTCTAGAGGCAAGCATATATATGGTTGGGGGCATAGTGTTTCATAAACACATTTTCTAGTTGTTTAAGGGAAATGATTTTGACAATTGCTAGATCTTATCTGAGATATAGAAAAAATATTGATCTTCTTTCGTCTTATTGCGTATAATTAAATCGACTAAACGGAAAAGACATTCCGTATGCTCCTTTTTCTTCGTTTATGACAATAAATTTATAAATCTGAATGAGATAATGAGTAGCAAGTAGACAAAAATATTAGTACCGCTCCTTACATGTATATCACGATGCATATTTTAAAAAGCAACTGGCAAAAATAGTGTCATAAAATGAAAAAATATTAGTACTGCTTGTTAGAAATTCAACAAAGGGCATTAATACTGTTACAAAATAAAAACTGTCTCGAACTGACATTATAAATTTATCAATACGATATATTCAATCATCTGAACGAAATATGTTTTTCTCTTGCTTGATTTTTTTTATAATTTTGAAGGAAATAACACAACAATTCTACACCGAAGACAGAAAGTGATCTGTGAAGACGCAAAACGTTTTCGCGCAAAATGGTAGTTTTTAATTAAAGGCAAAAATATTGCCACAACACATATATAGCTATATAATTTTGGATCATAGTGAAATACTTATTTATCGAAATCAGATAATCATTTGCCAGCCAAGAAAAAGTTAGGCACACTGTTTTCTTTTATTTGTCTGACAACATTAAATTGAGACTTACCGTGAAAATAGTTATCAAAACGCACTATGTTTTAACATTATTAATATTATCTTAGTCAAGCCACTTATTTCCGGCATTTTCGTGAGAAAAAGATATTTTTCTGGCAGTTTTATGTAGCAAGTGGTGGCGTATATACGCTTCCGTACAAATTAGACCGGAAATAAAAACAACAAATATCTCGTTTGAACGACTTATTATATCGTTTAAACAATACATTTAGTCGTTTAAACGAGATACTTGTTGTATTCATTTCCGTTCTTATTTTCTTGTTTCGATTTCTTTTCTCGTATTTATCGGAATGGAATTAGATAATAAGTCGTTTAAACGACATATTTTTGTTTCAATTACTTTTCTGTTTTTTTTTCTTTTTTTTTTTTTTTTTTTTTTTTTTTTAGTTCATTTCATTTCTGGTTTTCTTGTTTTAATTTCCATTCTATTTTATATCGTTTAAACGATATGATAAGTCGTTTAAACGAGATATTTGTTGTTTCGATTTCCTTTCTAATTTTCTTGTTTCTATTTCTTTTCTGATAAATATTGGAAAGGAAATGTCCTTCAGGGGTACCGTACATATGTACCTTATATATAAGGCGAACACCCTATCTGCTAGTTCTGTTCTGTTTAAGTTCTCCTAATGACGTTCACCAGGTGGCTAAGCGGTACGTAACCATAGTTGCACACACCAAGTGTCCGTCCATAAACCTATCCGCTAGGCCAGGAGCTCTGCTATATATACCCCTTGTTGAGAGCTGTTTCAATGCCCTTAAAAGTCAGTACCGGTATTTCCGTTTATGAAATAGCAGTTAAACTGGATTGTTGCATAATTCAAACAAGAATATTCTTGTCTCTTAGGTTCCATAATCCTGGATTATGGAACACAAGAGACAAGAATATTCTTGTTTTTGGGTGTCATAATTCTATTATGTAAGAGTCCACTGAAACTACTATTTTATCAAAGGAAATACACCGTCTCGCATAGGTACATAATGAACTGCGTAACGCCATGCCGACAAACCTGGAAAGAGATACAGCTTTTTCTCTCCTTTTTCGTCTTTGTGAGATACAGATGATTGCAAAATGAAATTTATTTAAAAACTAAAAATAATAATAATTATAATGATAATAAGAATGACAATAGTAAATACAAAAAAAATATATATATAATAATTAACCACCCAAATAAACTCATACGGTCTTCGTGGTTACTTGAATGGGCCATGGTATATGAGCATATTTTATCACGGTGGAGAAAGTTCGAACAAACTTAGTTTGAAACGGCCTACTAAGCATAAACGTTTTGCATATTTTGTAAGACAAAGTCATGGATGGGTTGCTAAATGTGAAATTCCCCGTCAAAAAAAGACACGGTTTCGCATATGTATGCGATCGTTGAAGGACGGGAGTCCTTTTTTGCGATCCCTCCAATTTTACCAATACTTTCACCCTTCATTGTGTATATTGAGCCGCGACACGAAGATTCAAACAATGTAAAGCCCTGGTCAGGCTACTCCTAATGGATTCTGGACAGTTTGCTCAAACCTTTCTGTCCCAATCTTTAGAATTATTAATGTGTGCACTGTTTGCTTTTTACAGTCCGTCTTTTTTTTGTCCAATGATGATCGTCGGGGCCTTCATATAGTATTTTGCCCGTACACAACAATTTTTGATTAACAAATTGCATATTCAACTCCTCTCTCAGACTCAGTTTTGGACCAGCCTGTTTTGAACCTTGAAACAAATGACACAAACATTGAAGGTATAACGCTAAAAAGTATTTCAGATAAAATTGCACCTTTTTATTTTTCTTTTTCGACCGGAGGGAGGGGGCAGGGTGTTGTCCTATATAAGGTTGAAATTGTGTGTATTCAACTACTCTTACTGTTTCATCCAATCTAGGTGTAGCATGAACATGTACTTAGTTAATGATGTGCATTTGATTTGTCTCATTTCTGACAAAATTACAGATACAGAAAGTTAAAGCTCCGTCACAGAAACGTTTCTATCTACTGTCTAATACAGGGTGGCAACTTTTTTTGTATCAAGTAAGAGGCCGATTTCCCAAGTTCTTAAACTGAAAATATGCCTGACCGTCAGACACTGAACCGCGACATGACAAAGCAAACAGAGTGGCATGTGCGCCACGCGAAGACTCAGATCAGACTGGGCAGTGGCATGTGCGCTTCGCGAAGACTCAGATCAGACTGGGCACTCGCCCAGTCTGATCTGAGTCTTCGCGTGGCGCACATGCCACTTTGTTTTGTCATGTCCCTTAGTTGTTGGCTCAGATACGCCTAGATGTCAGACATATTACTTGTGCATGTAAACGTTTAAAGAAACCTGGGCCTCTTCCTTTTCTTTCCTTATAAAATTCAGGGCTTTTTTAAAACTGGTTTAAGATTTTGCATGTATTCAGAAAATGTTATCATTTCCTAACAGATTCCTCTGAATTGAAGATTGCAACTTTCGGAAAAACAGTGATATTTTTATGCTCTCCTTTGAAGGGGCGTATACCAAAAGCGCTGAAACCAAACCGTGGCAGGTAATATCATGAAAAGCGCAATGTGCAATAAGCAGTTTATATACAAGGTATTCAATAAATTGACACATTCACAAAACAATTTTTTTTGGCCTTTTAAAATTTCTGTCGGATTGGCAGACTGATAAGGGTCTGCACTTGAAGCAAACTGATCTGGATCTGCATTGTTTTGTTCCAATGTTTTGGGTAATTTGTACTTTTTTCTTATTTTTTCGCTTGGGCGCATGCGTCACGGGGTGTTTCTATTTGCACCGTAAAATAAAAAATGCTCCGCTCTACCGATAACCAACTGTCGCATGGTTGGTTTGCCTGGCTCATGCTTGAACGACTAATACAGTAAGAACTGTATATAATTGGTCAGGAGTATTTTAGCATACAATGTAGGTCCGGATCAGACTGCAAATGAGCAGTCTGGTCCGGGTCTACAATATTTGCTGTAACGTTAACACATCTGACGCATTGCCAAATTTATTCACATTTCACGACAATTGTAATCGTAATTTGTTAATATGTTCGTATATTATGGGTTAGTACCGTAGATCCGGTCCGCTGAAACTTGCCAGCTACATCAATAGATGTTAATTTATAACTTGTCTTGTTCGTTGGACTTCGTGAGATCTGGGTGTAGTCGTCAAAACTTATTATAGCTGATCTTCGTGGTATGATATAAGTTGATCTTGTTCTTCGAGTAAGTTAATTTACTTTCTTTGTTTTATGCTTACAAATGAAATATTGACATTTCGCAGTGATATCGAAATAGTCCAGGGCAATTATGTAGTAAAATGCTATCCCTTGAGCATCAATATAGGGATCAAACATAGTTTTTCATGCATTAACATTTGCAAGCTCCCGAGGGAGGTGTTGAAAACCGATGCCGAAGGCCGAGGTTTTCAACATCTCCCGAGGGACCTTGCGAACGTTAATGCGTTGGAAAAAATGTCAACTATAATACTACAAAAATAACGAAAATGTTGGTGCACTATTTTTTCCAGTCTCAGTACCTTGCTGATTCCTACATGCATTATGCATGTCTATAAAAATCCTCGTTTCAGGCCATGGTCAGCTACATGTACCGTGACTGTTTGTTCTACCTTTAGCAGCATTTCACAAGTCATATTCATTTTCATCAAAGTTTTCATTCAATGTCGTCTGCACTTTCATTTTTACAATATCCGAATTTGTATAACTCTTCTGTTAAAATCTTTAATGCATATCTTCAACTGCAGTCTTGCCGTCGTTTCTGTACTGACGGAGTATTGGCCTGCAACTTGCAAACGAAAAGTCGCTAAGATGGTCATTATCGGTGCATGAAAACCAATGTTAATACATGGTTTTGTGTTCGTTAAAATATGCATATTAATAGCCTGTGATACCGATATATATGCAATAATGTTTATTTCATGCTTTGATCATGGTCATGAAGGACAGTCTTTTACAAGCAAAGTGAGTCGCGACACGAGAAAACCAACAATATGGTTGTGCGCCCAGCGCAGACTCAGATCGGCCTGGGCATTCGCCCAGTCTGATCATAGACTTTGCTGTCCGCATGGTAGTAGCTTAGACCCTTAGCTACTCTTTGAGCACTTGACGTATATTCTGGTCAAACTGGGCGGCTGCCCAAGCTGATCTGAGTCTGCGCTGGGCGAACAACCACATTGTTGGTTTTGCCTTGTCGCGGCTCAAATATGGTTGTAGCCTTTTTTTTCTTTCATTGTTTTGACATTGAACATACCCTTGCCTATTACAGCAGCCAATTCATGGTTCCGAGATGCCTCTCAGAGCTAATTTGTAATTGTTTAACTACAATTCACTGGCCAGTCAGCAGTGCAACTAACTGAGCATGCTTTTTAGAGATAAGATCAAACTCGGCCGTTTTGGGGGACTAGTCCTACATACACACTGAAATGATTAAAATATATTGTAAATTCTTACCTAAATAACTCATTAGCTGAAAAAGATACTTTCTGAAAATCGCAGATTAACTTTATATGTTGTTAGGAAAATATCTACTAAATCTGACAAAAATGGTTTGAAAATTAAAATTTGCTTATGCAAATGAGGGTAGGCGGAATTTAAGGGAACTCACGGAACCTTGAATTCTAATAAACGAGATGCAGGGATGACTTACATTTAACCTTTTTTTGACCAGTGGACTTGTCCATTCTTATCATTCAGATAATCCCATTACTAGTTTTAGGGGTTTCTGGTGAATATTTTCACTTTTATTGTACTTTGCATAGAAATTCCTGTAAGCAAACAATGTAGACCCTGATCAGACGCCGCGTTTTGCGGCGTCTGAGCTGGGACTGCACTGTTTGCTTAATGTCCCCAAAACGGGTATCTGGTCTAAATAGGGTTAAACATACATCGCCTTTATTTTTTTTTTTATTTTTTTTTTATTATTATTTTTATACATATTCATATAATTAAATGAGGTTAGAAATTACGATACATAATTAATGAGTGAGTGAGTAAGTGAGTGAACTCGGGATTTACGTCCCACCAACACATGCCATGTGCAGATGGGATCTCGGTTTTAATTTTGTCTAATCCGAAAGACCGGAGAAGAGAGGGTAACGTATATAACCGAAACTAAAAGTACGATTAAACAGCCGGAATCAGACTAAATATGTTGTACGAAATTTTATCATATGACGTCGCATCTGAGAGTGTAATAAAGCCATGCATTAAAAACGATAATCCACTAGTGGATTAAATATGCAAATAACGTCGTAACGTTATACGTTGACGTCCATAAAAACGTCGCGTTTTCAAATGGCGAAATCGTGACGTTTTAGTGCAAAATTTGCTAATAAAATGCAATTTTAGTGTCATATGATAAATAGAATCTTGCATTCGTGCTCCCGTATTATTGAATTTATCAAACTCGTTGGGGAAAACCGATAAGATGCTCGGCATAGCCTCGCATCTTATCTTTTTCCCCAACTCGTTTAATAAATTCAATAACACATGAACACTCATGTAAGATCCTCTATTAAACACTTGGTCCTTAATGAGCATAAACTATCCTCATCCTCAAACCATGTGAACTAATCATCCGTGCAGAAGTTTTGTCCTTCCGTATATGGGCCGCGACACGAGAAAACAAACAAAGTGGTTGTGCGCGTAGTGCAGACTCAGATTAGCCTGGTCATCCGCCCAGTCTAGTCAGAGTCACCGCTATGCGCACGGAGATAGCTTAGACCCTTATCTACCCTTTAAGCGCAAAGCGAAGAGTTTGATCAGACTGGGCGGATGTCCAGGCTGATCTGAGTCTACGCTGGGCGCGCAATCACTTTGTGGATTTTCTCGTGTCGCGGCTCACATAATTATGCATAGGGTCCCATGAAATGGACATTGGCAAGAAGTGGCAAACTGGATTATCAAGAAAAGCAAAGAAACCATCCTGAGGATAACTGTACAAAATATAGTCATTGGGGTAGGTAAATCGTTTGTTTTAAGGTCGGACATTTCGCTTTACGGCGACGCGCCAGCGGAGTCGTGAAACGCAATTTGCGATCATAAAACCTACGATTTACTTCCCCAAATTGCAATTTCAATACAGTTATCCTCGTTCTCATGCACTTTCACATTTTCACCTTTAAAGTGTGCTACTTTGCACCCATAGAAAGCGCTTTCAGCTACGTAAAACAGAGTGAGCCGATGAGAAGCGACATGACGTAATAACGTCGGGTTTCCGACAGTATATCGCAGGATATACTGTCGCAAATTTTTGACGTTATTCTGTCAGTCGTTGCGTTTGCATGAATAAATGCATTAGAATAAGAACTTCTCGCCTTTCTCACATTGCCACGAAACAGATGATTAAATTCGACAAAAGTTTACGCCGCCGACGCCGCCAATGTCTCACTTCTGTTAGTCACTCGGCGCCGGTGAAACAAAGACGGTGTCACAAACCAAAAGTTAGTGGTACCGAACATATACGGTTTAACACTTGTATTTGACAGTAACTTACTTTCGGGAACATCGGCGATTAAAACGAAACGCGTCATACAAGTCCGCTCTATATACAAGTCCGCCTAAAATCGGGTTTGAAAGGATTAAGTTTCAGGTCACAGCAGGTGGCTGATGGTCATTTTAAAAAAAATTCCATACCATTTCATTGAAACATAATATTGTTGAATCTCATCACGATCGCCTCCTTGAGGCGATTCTAAAGGATGGGTGTCTATAAGGCTGTTTTCATGGCCACTACCGATTTTCTTTAAACTTTGTAAACTCAGACTACTATGTGTTGGCTGTAATGTCATGCGATATTAAATCATTTGGCGAAGGTTTCTTTGGTGTGTACGAGATGAAAGTGGGTGGGGTAATTCTGACCCGAAGAGGGTTCTGTTAAGAAAATGCTAATATTTTTATTGCTACTTAGAACTGGAAGTCTACCATTTTATGACTCCTTATGCAATGCCAGATATAACAAATGATTATAATACTTTTGTGAAATTTCTACATGCAGTGCGTTTATACTCACTTGTATGACATACCTAAATTTTAGCCTTTTTTATTCTCCAACTTAAGGCAAAACCACAACAGCTTTTTACACTCAAAGCTATTCCAATGATATTTTGCAGTTATACAGTATATTAAATGGTTGTTTCAAAATTATGCCGATAATTTTCTACAATGAATATTTCCTGAGTTATCTCCCCTTAAAACCGCTTCTTTTATTTATTTATTTTTTTTCAAAATTATTACTCAGATTTTATATCCCCCGCCACATGTTAGTGGCGGGATATTTATACCCCGACATGCGAAGTATTTCAGGGGGTATATAGTTTTTGCCATTCCGTCTGTTTGTCCGTCCGTCCGTCCGTTCGTCAACTTTACGTCAAAGTTTTGCATTAAACCTTTTGTGGATGCTCATTTCTTTAACCTTATATCAGATTCTCTTCATATTTACTTTGTTATATCTCTATAGCTTTACCTTTGATCTGAAATATCAAGGCACCTTGTTCAGGCCCCTGGGAGGAGGTCACGGGTCTATAATTATGACTTAGGCATTTTCAAATATGTAAAAGTTTTGTGTTAAACTTTTTGTAATTGTTCATATTTCTGTAACCACAGGTCAGATTCTTTTCATATTTGGTTCATGATATCTCATGAACATTACCTTTGATGTGAAGAGTCTTTGCCCCTGGGTCAGGCCCCTGGGTGGGACCAAGGGTCAATAATTAGGACTTTTGCCTTTTCATTATGTCACAATTTTGGGTTAAACCTTTTTTAATTGCATATATCTCTGTAAATGCATTGCAAATATCTTCCATAATGTATTCATGACATCGCTATAGCATTGCTTTTGATAGGGACTTTAGGGTCAGGCTCATGGGTGGGGCCAGGGGTAAATAACTAGGACTCAGCCATTTGTTTTATTTTTTGCTTGTTCTGAAATATTTAAATGGAGTCTAGTGATGCATGACTAATTCTATTATATACCAGTTTACCATTTATGTGGATGCTGCTGCTGACTCAAGGTCAAGGTCACAGACTTAGAATTTGTTCCATTAACATTTGCATTTAACTTTTGGTTAAAATGTTGCTTTCATTTGACGGCGGCACTGGTCGGGTATACGTGAGCCCCTGCTTACTTGCTCTAGTTTGTTTTCTGCTGTATGTATTTCTGTTCATCTTTTGTACGTACATTTGTCTGCCTGTCTGCTTGTCCGTATGTAAGTCTGTCTATCCGTGTGTCTTCGTAATATTTAAAATAAAATAAAACTAATGCCCTCTGTCAAATGTCTTTGCTTATTTTCTCAGAATTGTATCAAGTTCTTTCCAGTGTCTCTTCTTATTACACATACTCTAAGTAACGTATTTTGCAGCTTGTAAAGACCCAAGACAAGTGCACATGCCATGTTTGAAGAAAATCCATCAAAAATACTCAAGGTATCGAAAGGAAACGAAGTCTCAAGAATAGACAGACTGACATACGGACACTCAGAGAGGCAGACAAATGTACGTACAACAGATGAACAGAAATACAAACAGCAGAAAACAAACTAGAGCAAGTGAGCAGGTGCTCACGTATACCCCCAACCAGTGCCACCGCCTAATGAAAGCAAACTTTTAACACAAAAAATAAATTGAAATGTAAATGGAACAAATTCAAAGTCTGTGACTTGACCTTAGGGCAGCAGCAGCATCCATGTAAAGTAGACTAGTATAAAATAAAATTAGTCATACAGCACTAGACTCCATTAAAATATATCAGAACAAGCAAAAAATACAAATGGCTGAGTCATAGTTATTGACCTCTGGCCCCACCCATGAGGATGACCATAAAGTCCCTATCAAAAGCAATGCTATAGAGATACAGTGAATACAATATGGAAGATATTTGCAATGCATTTACAGAGATATATGCAATCAAAATGGTTTAATCCAAAACTTAACATAATGAAAAGTTGTAAGTCGTAATTATTGACACTTGGCCCAACCCAGGGGCCTGAACCAGGGGCAAAGACTCTTCACATCAAAGATAATGCTCATGAGATATCATGAACCAAATATGAAAAGAATCTGACCTGTGGTTACAGAAATATGAACAATTACAAAGGGATAACACAAAACTTTGACATAATGAAAATGCCTGAGTCATGATTATTGACCCCTGACCTCCTCCCAGGGGCCTGACCCAGGTGCCTTGATATTTCAGATCAAATGTAAAGCTACAGAGATATAACAAAGTAAATCTGAAGAGAATCTGATATAAGGTTAAAGAAATATGAGCATTCACAAAAGGTTTAACGCAAAACTTTGACGAAAAGGTGACGGACGGACGGACGAACAGACGGAATGACAAAAACTATATACCCCCTGACATACTTCGCATGACGAGGGTATAAATATCCCGCCACTAACATGTGGCGGGGGATATAAAATCTGAGTAATAATTTTGAAAAAAAAAAAAAAAATAAAAGAAGCGGTTTTAAGGGCAGATAACTCAGAAAATATTCATTGTAGAAAATTATCGACATAATTTTGGAACAACAATCTAATATACTGTATAACTGCAAATTATCGTTGGAATAGCTTTGAGTGTAAAAAGCTGTTGTGGTTTTGCCTAAAGTTGGAGAATAAAAAAGGCTAAAATTTAGGTATGTCATACAAGTGAGTATAAATGCACTGCATGCAGAAATTTCAGAAAAGTATTATAATCATTTGTTATATCTGGCATTACATAAGGAGTCATGAAATGGCAGACTTCCAGTTCTAAGTAGCAATAAAAATATTAGCATTTTCGTAACAGAACCCTCTTCGAGTCAGAATTACCCCACCCACTTTCATCTCGTACACATCAAAGAAATCTTCACCAAATGATTTGATATTGCATGACATTACAGCCATTACATAGTAGTCTGAGTTTACAAAGTTTAAAGAAAATCGGTAGTGGCCATGAAAACAGCCTTATAGACACCCCTCCTTTCTAATGGGATGTCAAATTATCCATTTTAATGGCAATTAAAGGGAAAATTGTCGCAAAGTACCACCAATTTCTATCTGTTTTCTGCAGCTCTGCGCCAATATTGTCCTTTTTATTGAACCGCGAAATTTTAATACCGCAGATATTAAGTGTTTTACAGAATATCATGGGCTCAGACATTGTAGCTTCTGCTGATACCTGCACCATCTTGACCGTGAACTAAGTTGCATCTGCACCCAGCGAAGACTCAAATCTGCCTGGGCAGCTGCAAAGTTTTATCAGAGTCTCCCCTATGCACTTAACGGGTAGCCAGGAATATAAGCTAGCGCCATGCGGACAGTTAAGACTCTGGTCAGACTGGGCGGATGCCCAGGCCAATCTGAGTCTTCGCTGGGCGCACATGCCACTTTGTTGGTTTTGACGTGACAGGGCTCATCTGACCAAGAACCAAAAATTGTAACATCGAAAAATGATAGAACCAATCTGACAGGGACATCATGCCAAATATATCTAATAAGAAAAACATACAATGTTTCTTTTGACTCAAGAAAGAGTACCAATCTGCAAGAAAAAGGGCCGAATCCAGAATCAATCTGCATATCAAAGCAAGGCATCGAATGAAAAATATCTGAGCAGTTGCACTAAGCAGATATTTATAAACTCAAGAAGGGCCATATAACTCTGCCTAAAATGGCCAAATATATAATCCCTATCAATATGCAGAAACATAATTGAGCCGCGAAACGAGAAAACCAACAAAGTGGCTGTGCGCCGAGTACATACTCAGATCAGCCTGAGAATCCGCCCAGTCTGATCAGACTCTCCGCTAACCGCTTAAAAGGTAGTTAAGGGGCTGAGCTACCTCCATGCGGACAGCAAAGAATCTGATCAGACTGGGCGGATGCCCAGGCTGATCTGAGTCTGCGCTGGGCGCACAACCACTTTGCTTGTTTTCTCGTGTCGCGGCTCAATTATTTTTGATGAAAGGTCATCACACGGCCAGAAAGGCCCAAAGCCATACTCTTTGATTAGGAAACACATGAGTCCCGCAGATGGACACCGTGATGGATTAGTTGACCGACAGGCAAAGGTGAAACAGAAATAGTCCCCACAAGATACGGCGAGGTAACAACAATATGGACGATCGAGCTAATTAGAAGATTACGCTACAAGACTGATTGCTCGCGATCGCTCTTAAATTCGTACCTACCCTTGGGCGTCCTGGGGAAGATCGTATGATAATTCGACAGAAAAGATGGTCATTCGTCTTGGAGACTTTTTTTCCTAGGAGCAACTATCAATTCAGTTATAAGGGCGGGTTGTTCCCTTCCAAAACAATTCCAAAGATCTAAATCCGTCTTATACATGTGAGACTGATCTTCTTGATCTGTAAGATTAGGGTCAAGTCAAGTAAATTCGAACAGCAGGTAAATTCGGACAGTGAATTTTCTTCCTTTATACGTCAGTTGGTTGAAATTAAAACAAACTCAACTGGGCAAACAGTGAACATCCTGATAATGGGCCGTCTCATCTGGATTTTCACTGTTTGCAACCGTAGGACCGAAATTACCCGCTGTCCGAAGTTACCAGACTCGACTTTATTACCAGAAGTTACCAGACTCGACTTTATTTCGGAAAAGAAAACCGAGCCTAATAGCTAAATTACACGACTTATTTACAGAAATGGGATACTTTATGAAGGGATAATCCCGTCTTATAGCCGAATTAATATGTATTTACATTCTGCCATTTTGCAGGGCTACGAAGATGAGGTCATCATTGACGTTTTGCACCGTCCTAGCGCTGACAGCGAGTTTTGGGGCAGCAGATGTAACGCAGCAGAAACCTATTGGGCCAGCCCCTGCATTTGACGATCTATTGAATGTTCCTAGAGATACCTATGAAGGTACTTATCTACTCCAATATTAAAAGCATCTCTATTCTCATAAGACAGAAGTGTCATCTGAAACAGTTTATTTGAGCTGCAACACGACAAAACCAACAAAGTGGTTGTGCGGCCAGCGCAGACTCAGATCAGCCTGGGCATCCGCCCAGTCTGATCAGAGTCTTCCCTGTCCGCATGGAGTTAGCTTAGACCATTAACTATGCTTTAAGCGCAAAGCAAAGACTGTTACTAGGTGGGAGGGATACTTAGGCTGGTCTGAGTCTGCGCTGGGTGCACAACCACTTTGTTAGTTTTCTCGTATCGCGGTTCATTTAAAGAGGACTAAAATCATCTCATTTTTCAAAGGGAGAACATTCTGAGGTCAGTAATTACTTCCCTGTAAGAAAAGCTCCAACCCCATATGCCGCTACTTTTAAAGGCAAGAAAATTTATGTTATTTAAGAGCTGCATAAAGGAAAGAATTTGCTCAGAATTCAGCAAAATCTGCCTTCAAGAGCTGACTCCACTGGAAAGGGAGACTAAGTTTAAAACGTCAGAGTTGCTTCCCTTCCTCGGAAAGTGATTTGATTGACCATAACATAACGTTGGCATAATTATCAGAGAAAATTGCCTGTCCAAGATAAAGTGGGACGTCATTAGCGAAAGTCGGACTGTGCATCTAAGTTGTCCGACTACATGGGGATAGGGCGATTGTATTCATCACGAGAAGGCCGACACCTTTTAAGTTTTTCGACATGCACTATATTGATCACATCATGCTAGTATTAGTATTTTAATAAGTTCACGTGCAGCATGGGTATATTTCCGTTTCCAAATCAATATAGTCACTCGTAGTGACCGAAATGGTGAAAAAAAAAATGTTAATACTATCTCAAAAGAGCAAATGTCATGTTGCAAGATTCGCGGAAAACTTGGGGTCAGTGCAATGGAAATAAAATAGACTTAAGGACATGCACTATCGTATAGGACAGTTGCCGGGTGGACTTGTCTATTTAAGAGTGGCGGGGAGAAGATGAATGGTATGTCCCGTCTTGGCAGACATGTGGCAACTTCATCTGATAAAGATGTTACGACTACATCTATAAAATTACTTGTAGAGGAAGGTGCTTGATATAGAGTAGAAGAGTTTGCTTATATATCTGAGCCGCGACACGAGAAAACCAACAAAGTGGCATGTGCGCCCAGTAAAAACTCAGATCAGCCTGGGCATCCGCCCAGTTTGATCAGAATCTTCGCTGTCCGCATGGAGGTAGCTTAGACCCTCGGCTACCTTTAAAGGCAAAGCGAAGACTCTGGTCAGACTGGGCGGATGCTCAGGCTGATCTGAGTCTGTGCCGGTCGCACATGCCACTTTGTTGGTTTTCTCGTGTCGCGGCTCAATTCTGGCTTCATTTCATCATCTGTCTCTTCAATTTTAAAAGAAAAAAAACAAAAAGGCTCAGAATGGTTTTTGCTCGGTTGGTTACTCCCCCGTTGACTCCAGAACAATAGCAGAAGGGAATTGAAAACGTCATAAATGGACGGACACTTGGCGACAGCAGTGTGCAACTACATGTGAGCCACGACACGACAAAACCAACAATGTGGTTGTGCGCCAAGCGCAGACTCAGATCAGCCTGGGCATCCGCCCGCCCAGTCTGATCAGAGTCTTCGCTGTCCGCATGGAGGTAGCTTTGACCATTAGCTACCCTTTGAACACTTAAAAATGAGTCTGATTAAACTGGGCAGATGCCCAGGCTGATCTGAATTTGCGCTAGGTGCACAACCACATTGTTGGTTTTGTCGTGTCGCGGCTCATGTATGGTTAGGTACCGTTGAGCCACTTGGGGAACGTTGTTACGAGAATTGAAACAGAACAGAACAGAACAGAAAAGTTTCATGACTTCCGGCAATGTTCATAGGCAAGGACCAAAAACGTTTTTGGTTTAAACAATATTTATTTCAAGAAAACGAGCACATACAAATGTTCAAAATCAATTATCGGGATTTGGCCGGAAGTTCTAGGCTTTTAAAGATCATCTGCCTTTAAGTTGTCACAGGTCATGAAACTTACAGGTCATGAATCCTAACAAACGCCCCTGCACCAATAAACGCCCCTGCCTCTTTTTCAAAAATAATGTTTTATTAACTTGCATGAGTTTTGGTTTGCTTCTCTTGATGAGGTAGCTCTTTTAAATAAGGTCTACTCTTAAAGAGAAGAGTTTGCTCCTAGAGGAGTAAATTCTTTCCTTAAAGGGTTGACCCGTACTGAAAAGGGAGGCTAAAAATAGTAATTGCTTCGGATACTCTGAGACCATACCCATTTACCTTAATACTGTTTAAAAGAGGTATTTGACAGTTGCTGATTTGCTACATTTTATGCTCTAAATAAAGCCCCTTTTCCGTAAAATGCAACGCCTCCGAGACGTTGAATAGGATTAATACGGTAATTGTATTTTCACGAGCCTGAGAACAAAGAGCAAAGCAAGGTGTGGCTAGGTGAGAATGAACATCGACTCCAACTGGTTCGCAGTAGTAGAACTGTACGACGAGTTTTTATGATATTGATGCAAGCGTAAACTGATATTCAGTCTCATAGTCAACAATATGTCTCTCTGATCTCGATTTAAGGACAGCTGACTATCCTACTTGGAGCCAATCTATAGCTGGAGCTTTAGAAAAATTGCAAATAGTCAGAAAAGTAAAATATGTGTTAATAGGTAGGAGACTTGTGTAAGTTTATAGCAATTTTACAGTAGCAATGGTCTCTGTGCATGAGCGCACTAGTCTAACTGGTACAAGGACAAGGCAACCATTTTTTTCGCAAGTTTAAACGATGAGACATTTCGTATGCAATTGATTTGTGTCATGCAACATGTTTTTGGGGGTGTTTACACGGTTACACATGTTGCGTGACAATTTTGTCGTGCAACCATTTTTTGCGAGTAGGTTTTAGTTGGACGATGAGAATTGTTGGATGCAATATATTTTGCCATTTAACGCTAGTTTGGGGGTGTTTAAACGGTCACACATGTTACATGTGTCATGCAACCATATTATTAAGTTTAAACGATGAGACATGTCGTATGCAACAGATTTTGTCATGCAACATATGTTGTTGGGGTGTTAACACGGTGACACATGTTGCATGACACGTCATGCAAACATTTTTTGCAAGTAGGTTTTGCATGGACGATGAGAATTGTTTCATGCAACATATACCGTATACGCGGTAATTTTCGCGGGCTCAAATGTTCGCGGTCAAAGGTCAAAAACATAAACAATAATTCTCGCGATTTTTAATTTTCGAGGAGCAGCATGCGTGGAAAGCAAAGCTACTTCCTTTTTCACTCGACTAGTTCGTTCATTAACCTGCGGCACGGCTGCCGCAGGTTAATGAAAGAACTGGCTCAAGTGAAAAGTACCAGCAATTACCGAAGCAAATGGAAAGAAAATATATGAACACTGTGTATACAGAAGATACTTTATAAGAAATAGAAAATTATTTCGCGATTTTAATATTCGCGGTTTCTAAGGGACCGCAAAATACCGCGAAAAATGGAACACCGCGAAATTATCTTGTATACGGTATTGTCATTTAACACGTTTTGGGTTTTTACACGGTGACATACGTTGCATGACATATGTTTGATGCAACATGTGTCGCCGTGTAATACCGCCTGAAAACTGCACATATATTCACATATGTGAAATGCTTTGTAATTTATATGTAAATAAAATATTGATATCTTGCTCTGCATGAAAATTATTTACCTCTTTCTACACGGGAGAGGACTTTCGTGTTTATTTAGTATTTTGGAAATGACATTAAAGTCAGGCCCAAACACATAGTGGGTGCGGAGGGTAAAACAACCCCCTCTTATTGGGCAAATTATTAAAAAAAAATTCATACAACTATTGTCTGCCAGAAACTGAATTTAAATCCCTAAAGTTGGCTTATAATCTGAGTTTTCTCAACATTCACACCCCACCCCCGTCTGAGAATTTCTGAAATTCTCTTCCCCTTCTCAAACGTCTGCGTACAGACCAGAAGTTATTATTTCTTCGCTTTGCATGCGTTCTGATGCTATTATTTGTAGACTATGTATGTTGTCATGTCTATGCATGGCATGAAATATGTCTAATAAAGATTTTGCACTTGAAATAGTTCTACCCCAAAAATTCTAATTATTGGGACAGGTAGGTCTTAGCAAACAGTGTAAACCCAATCAGACCCTGAGGTTATAAAACCTTTTTCGAGCTCAACTCAACTGAGCATGAAATTTTCTCTGCTGATAAATATGAAAATGCCAACTGATGTTGGCATTTTCATATTCATAAACAGACAAAATTCCATACTCCGCTAAACTGAGCAAAACAACAACTGTACTTCTCAGTAATTTGCTATTTATTAGCAGGTAAAATTTCATGCTCAGCTGAGTTGAGCATGAAAAAGTTTTATAACTCGGGGCCTGATTAAAGTCTGTCACATTGCAATTCCGTCTGACAGTTAGATGCATTACTACAATGGAAAAAAAAGAGTCGATTTCAGGAGAGCTACGGAAATTATTGTGGGTGTCCCAATTTTTTGAATGATTATGGTAGATCCATTATGTTTTCAGATACAACTGATGCAGTAGATGCAGCTGGATATCTCATAGATTTGTCGACGGTGCCAGAGTTCAGCGGAGTCACATTCAACATATTTAGCACTGCAGCAACATTCTTTAGGGTAAGCAACAGTCTCGTCCGGGGCCCAAGTTTACAATCATTTCTTAAAGTTAAGGATAACCTTAAAATTAAGATAAAACATTTCGTACGTAAATAAAGCATACAAAAAAAAATAAAAATAATTGATTTATCTTTTTTAATACATAGGATTATGCAATCTTCTTACCACAGCCGCAGCATATTTAAACGCAATTGCTGAAAATGACTTTTTGAACGACCATCATGACCTCATACATTTTTATTCAAGCATTTATATTAAAAGTTCATGTTGATTTCTCTGAGTATGCCAGTACCATGACCTTGCATGCTCTTAGTATCCGTTCTAAAACACATGCTGGGAGGACACTAGAAGCTTTCAAATGTCGACAAAAATTTTGAAAAATTGACTTCTAAAAATCAACTCTGACCTTGTCTTTTTTCAAACGCCCTTCTGATGTTACCTAACCGAGCTAGAAGGACAAAAAATATCGGATAAATGTGCAATAAAAAGGAAAATAAAAAATAGAGGACAAGAGAGAAAGATCTGTAGAAAAGAAAAAAAAGTCCTTGTGCATATTTCGTGGTAGCGTGACCCCTGCGCGGTGACCTCTGATGCCATGAGAAAAAATGTATCATATATTGAATAGCTAATTATATCTCCTATCAGTTGCAATTTTCGATTTGACTCAATTAGACAAGTCAATATTTAGGGTCAGATATTCGACCCATCCATTTTTCAGCGATTTTCTTGAAACCTCCGGTCGTCAAAAGGCTACCTGTGATTCTTAACATGATTTAACTATAGAATTTTCCTAGAGTAAAACTTTCGCCTTTAAGGTTAAGGTTATCCAATTACGAAGAGTGTGAACCTGGTTAATACAATAATGCCTATTCCAATTGGGGTTGGGTGGTCGGTAATCTTCTATCAAAAGGTAAATTTGCAAACACTAGGTCTAGGACGCTGATATCTTTGCATATAATTTTACATACGACTTAATGTGCCTACAGTTTATAAAGTATACTCTCTCCTTAGTATTGGTCATAGTTTATATTAGGAATATATGCATATAATTTTTTTCCTTACCCGTGAATTATTTTCTCTCATGGGAGGGCAGATCGCAGTTATTCACGACGCTGAAGCTTGAGTGAATTAATATTCGCATCTTCCTAATAACGCATGCCACCTTGCCGCTGTTTTACATATTATGTGTAAGGCCCTAGTCTCACTGTCACGGTTTGAGGGCTAGGTTGTACTACGTTTGCCGCCCTACGTTTGGCAAAAATGTGTAAGGGCCCAGTCTCACTGTAACGTTTTGAGGGTTAGGTTGTCCTATGTTTCCCGCCCTACGTTTAGCAAAAATTTTATCCCGTTTTGTAGGCATTTAGGTGTTACTAGGTTTTTAGTACGTTTCCAATACGTTTACTTACGATTTACTTCGTATTACCCGGTTATCAAACGGCTTAGTGCCACGCTTTCAGAAGACATGAGAACAGTTTACTTACCTAAGTTACGATTCCGTACGTTATACTAGGGGCTACTAGGTAGTGTTTGAGATACCTACCTTGTCAAAGTGACGTTTGAGTAGGTATCGTAAAACATAAACGCCGATTAAAACGTCACAAAAAGTTTTAAGACGTGGGAAAGCGTATTTAATGCATAGTTGTACGCATAGAACCTTCACGTATGACTACGCATTTAAACGTTTCATCTACGTTCTTGTATGTTTGGACTACGCTTCAATACGTTTAACTAGCATAAAGTCAGTATTTCGAAATGCTATGTTTAAACTGGATTCGTAATTCAAACGTAGCTAGGCCACGCATGTACCTGTATAGATCCGTAGAGAACGCGTATTCACTACGTTTTAATACGCATATTCCCTTTTAGTTACGTTTCGAATACGTAGAAAAATCTAGATCTCAATACATGACAATGAGACTGAGGCTTAGGGAACTTCTAGGTTATTCTTGGTACATTTTTGTACGTGTTTAATGCGTTTCGACTTCGTTTTAGTACGCTTTGACAAGATTTTACTTCGTGTTGCTACGTTTTACCAGGTATACTCTATGTTTATCAAAATACCATGTTTGAGTTAAACATTCTAAATCAAACGTAACAATGCCACGTTTGTGGCTGAATTTATATTCGTGTTCACTACGTTAAACAACGTATACTGCCGAGTTGCCACGTTTTGACAAAGTAGTAAAACCTAGCCCTCAATACGTAACAGTAAGACTGTGGCTTAACTCCGGCGTTTTGTAGCTATTTAGGTGTTACTACATTTCAAGTACGTTTCCAATATATTTAACTAGGATTTACTTTGTATTTCCCGGTTATCAAACGGCTTAGTGCCGCGCTTTCAGAAGGGATGAGAACAGTTGACTTATCTACTACGATCCTGTACGTTTAACTAGGGACTACTAGGTAGTGTCCGGGATACCTACCTAGTCACACTGAGTAGGTATAGCAAAACATACCAGATCGTTATTAAAAGCAGAACAAAACGTCACAAAACGTACTTAGACGCGAGAAAGTGTATATAATGCGTAGTAGTACGTACAAGGCCTTAACGTATGACTACGTATTTACAAAAACAACAACAACAACACAAAAACAAAACGTTTCATCTACGTTCTAGTACGTTTAGATTACTCTTCAATACGTTATTACAACGCATGCAGTAAACATTTCGAAATGCTACGTTTAAGCTGAATTTTCAATTCAAACGTATCTATGCCACGTATGTAGCTGTATGTGTCCGTATATATTACGTATTCGCTACGTTTTAATACGCCTATTCCTATTTTGGTACTTTTTGATACTTAGAAGAGCCTAGTCCTCAATACGTGACAGTGAGTTTGAGGCTTAGAAGATATCTAGGTGATTCTCAGTACGATTTTGTACGTATTAAATGCATTTCGGCTTCGTTTTAGTACGTTTAACCACGTTTTACTATGTGTAGCTACGTTTTATCAAGTATACGCTACGTATATCAAAATGCCATGTTTGCGTTAAACATTCAAATCAGCCGTAATTAGGCCACATAACTAGATCAGTATTTTATTATTTTCTAGTAAAACTTTTATGACCTCTTTTAGAGAATATATCTGCCCGAAAAACGAAAAAAAAACTTAATTGATATAGTATTCCGTTTTCCAGAGAAATAAATGAATGGGTATCCTATTTCGTTTTCCAGGCAGTAAAGTTTCAACTTGCCAGGTGTTCAGTTTTGCGTTATGTGACGTCTCTGTTATTGAAATCCTAACGTTACTAGCCTCATATTTCGCGACGTCAGTTACTTCGGAAAAGGCAAAAGCGAGGAAAATGAGACATTTAGCTCTTTGAACTCTTCTATCTCGAAAACGGAATAAGATATTTCTACGATTGTTTCGGTGTTCCTTTTCATAAATTCTCTAGAATAGCTCGACATTCTTTCGTCGGAATTAAAAGATATCTCGGAATTCGCTCTTAGCCCTCAATGCAGTTTGACGCTAAAACGACGTTATCTGACCAGGGGGTATTGTTTAAAACAGGCGTATTTCACAAAAATTAACCTTACAATGAATCGTGCGATAATCGTACGTTTAGTCGTATGAGACTCGCACGATTCTCGCACGATCGTTTCATAAAAACATCGTGCGACAGATAGTACGATTCTCGTAGGATTTTAGTTATACGATGGATCGCAGACGTGAATTAGCTTTGACAGATGTGTATTGGGTTTTATAAACACAAAAAGTAGCGATTTGTTATAAAACGCAATCATGTCAAAGAAAAATGTCAACAGGACATCAAATGAGGTTAAAGCCCTTCTCACTGAAGTAAGGAAGATGGATGGATGGATGGCTTGCGATTTTACGTCCGTTTCAACAGTATTTCAGTCGTATCAGGACGGTGGAAGGGTGATAATGAAAGGTTATGTGCAATGGAACCCTGTTTACGATTGAAACGATTTCCGCCTCCGGAAACGACCTCAGGACCGCTTGATCAGCAGGCCAGCGCTTAAACCACTGAGCTACCGGTGGCTTCTAAGTAAACCTGGACGACTCCTAACCAAAGACACGAAGGATCGCACCTGGGAAGTTTCAATCCAAGGTTTAAAGTTTTTTATCCTTAGATGCAGAGATTCAAAATCAAGATATGAAAACAAAATTCCTATATAAATTCATTTTACAAAAGTGGGGGTTAGAGATCCAAAACCTAGGACTGAAACTCTGAAACAAGGCTGAAACTCAAGGTTTTGAAATTCATTGTGCTTTGGCTTGCCATGCCCTTCCTCGATTTTCGCAATACAGTTTTGAGATAGAAGTTCCGAGGAATTAAACTCGGGTCTTGTTATGTTGCCAAATGCTGTTTGTGATTGTATCAGCTCTTTCAGACTTGCACTGCAGAACCTTGTTGTTGTCAGCGCAATAATTCGCTTGTATAGCAAGCCAAATTTCACATTCGCAATTGAAAATTTCTATAATCGTTTTTACAAATCCGGGTATTGAAGTCAGATTTGAAACCTGTGACTGAACTGAAAACTAGGTTTGAAGCTCAACTTAGTGTAGAATTTCTTAAACCTAGTTTAAAGATGTATTGTGCATTTGGCGTGCCATACAGTTGAACACAAACATGCAGTCTCTTCATATCAGAGATCACCTAATTAGGGGTTCAAACGGTCATAAAACCTCCCATTTTCTTGTAAGATAATTTCTCTCAATAAGAACAAATTCTGCCGCCATGATTTTGAGAATAGTCTCTAATACATTGCAGTTAAATTATCCCGCAAGAATCGCACGATAATCGTACGATAATCGTACAGGAAAAACTTCACTCAAAATCACCCTTAGGTGATTTATCATAAATTTGGAATTTTGTCAATTGGCTGATTTGCTCAAACTTTGGTATGTGCTTTTCAGAAAGACAGTAGATACATGATATCTTTCAAAAGTTAAGTATGAGTATGCTGTGCGGTGAAAGAGGAGAAAAAGTGATATTTACGACTGCTCTTTAGGTATCGTAGATTTGATCGTAAACTGAGTTCTACGAGGACAACAGTGAAACCGAGATTTTTTGATGAAAGTGATTTTTTGTCGTTAGATTCTCGTAAGATCATCTTACGACGAATTTTAATCGTACGATTCGTTGTGAAATAGGCCCCAGCTTTGAGAAATACTTACACTGTAAAATCCCAATATTATTTTTTCAATATTTAAACTTCACATTTCATTAAAACATATCAAAATTTGAGATATCTTTTCGGAGTCGTTGCTCCTCTACTTCAAATTCTAAGCGAAAAAAAATGCTAATTTCAGCAGCTGACGAAAATTTATGTTTGCATCAATACATTCGTAATGTGTGGAGATTGGGCAGAAAGTATAGTGTGGACCTCTTGATGACACCTTCTTTGCCATGGATTTGTTCAATACCTCAACGAACTACAGTGCAATGTCGATTAATGGCGTTATCTGAGAACCATAAATGTTGCGCAAAAAACGTCAAACCATCACATTTTTATAACGTCATTGAAATAGGAACTGTTTGGTTTATACTAAAAAAAAGTAATTTTGTGAGCCACAAATGACTGAAGTTTTTGAAGAAATATGGGTTGATAGGAAAACCGAAAATTTCGGTTTTATCCTATTCCACTGCATTCTCGAATATTTCAGACTGTATTGGATGTCTCACTGGGTATCGGTTTTGCGACACGCGATACAGAATAGATATTGAACCCCCTATCGTTTTAAATGCCCTTACATAGCATGGTATCTAACAAAATTAAATAATCCTGAACAGAATTCGTTTGTTTCATGTAAAATTGATGGCAAAATTGAAGAAATGGTACTGGTGCAGCTTTCAAAATGGAGAGACGAACAGTGATTTTCACAAGTTAAATTTGAAAATAAAGCACACCATAACAACATACAGAAAATTAAAGTGGCATGTCGAAAAGACCTGTTGTTATGCTTGTCTAACTTGTGGTACTACCGATACTTAATGATTTTAAAACACAAAAATTAAAAATTCAAAAACTTACCCAACACATTGGGACGGATCTAGATCTTTGCGATTGTTTTAAAAGGGAAAAACTCCTTCTTATAATATTCTTGAAGTTCGACATGGCAAGAATTGAAGACATATTCTAAAGACTGCCAGGGGTTTCAAGAAAACCGCTGGAAACGGTGGTGGATAGGAATATTCTATCCTAAAGTCTGACTTTTCCACATGATAAGCCAGATAAAAAAATGAAATGCCAGCTCATCAATATATGACACTTATTCAATCTTTTCATACGTCACGCTACCAAGAGGTATACGCGCGTGGACTGGTTGTATTAATTGTTTTCCCTACAGACCTTTCTTCCCTTTCCTCTTTCTTTTCCTTCTTATTTTCATTTTTACTGCCGATAAAATTCCTTTTTTTTCATTTTGGACACCCTTGTTTTATTTCCAGGTTAGTAGAGCATTTAAAAAGAAAGGTCAAAGTTGATTTTTGAAAGCTGTTTTTTTAGTTCTTTTCGGCAATTGAAAGCTTCAGAAGTCTCTTAGAGTGTTTTTATGACAGATATATAGAGAACATGTAATGTCATGATACTGGCCTACTTAGCAAAATCAGCACTGTTGGCATTTTAACATTTATGAGCAGAAAATATAACCTTCTCGGCTTCTTGTCTGATCTTGAAAAATGCTGAATTTCTTGGTATTTCATATTTTTAAACATTCAAAATTTTATCTCAGCTAAGTTAAGCATAATTTTTTGTCATAACCTTGGGCCCAGATATATATGTTTGCTGTATGTTTTAAAAGAAAAGGTGCCATTTTATAGCCGATTAAATATGTAGTTTTATTTATTTATGTATAAGAAGAAGCTAGTGACAGACGTCACTAGCCAATATTCGTTATATCTGATACTGCCAGTCGTTTGTCACTAGACAGTTCCCGTTAAATTTGTTACTGACAGACGTCTGTCAATAGTCAATATTCGTAGAATTTGCTCGTGACATATATCTGTAAAAGTTATTATTAATTTCAGTTTATGCATATTTAGACTTGTATGATTATCTTATGAGCCATAGCGGTTTAAGGATCGTTCAAGTTGGCCGAAGGGGCAGCGCTCATGGACCCAGAAGTCGTTGCTCATGACAAATATATGTAAAAGTTATTATTAATTTCAGTTTATGCATATTTAGAGTTGTATGATTATTTTATGAGCCATAGCGGTTCACGGTTCGTTCAAGTTGGCCGAAGGGGCAGCGCTCATGGACCCAGAAGTCGTGGGCCTGAGTAATATATAGGCCGTGACTTTTCTATAATGCTTTTAAATATTTTTTTTATTTACATCGTCATTGGTCGAAAATACTAAAACGCCGTTGAAAAGATCGTAAAACAATATGCAGAAAGCCAATGAATAGAAAGTCGGAATACATGCAAAAGTAGTTCTGCTTACTCTGAAGTCTGTCTAGGTCCTTCAATTTTAAACATTATTTTTTCAGGCATTGGAAGTTACACACAGC
This sequence comes from Ctena decussata, assembly GCA_963989385.1. Classification (NCBI taxonomy): domain Eukaryota; kingdom Metazoa; phylum Mollusca; class Bivalvia; order Lucinida; family Lucinidae; genus Ctena; species Ctena decussata. The sequence goes on from OZ022515.1 coordinate 37,359,953, forward strand.
ACCATCGCACCACCCGACCATCCCCTTTTAGACATTACTTTATCCCTGCAGAATCACCACCTCTCGAATATCGGAGAGCTTTGTCATTGTGCTTACACGAGTGCAGTCGAGGCTCATATATTAAAATCGTAGGATAAAAGATTGTTTTGAAAATATGAAGTATTATTTTGCTTCTGCATCCACGGGTAACAGACTCTACGAAAACATTCCATTTACAAATCATCGTAAGAAAAATATCTAGAGATTTCCTGCCGTCATTCGACTTCGAGAGAGACAGATAAATTGAGCCGCGACGCGACAAAACCAACAGTGTGGTTGTGCGCCCAGCGCAGACTCAGATCAGCCCAGTCTGATCAGAGTCTTCGCTGTCCGCATGGAGGTAGCTTAGACCCTTAGCTACCCTTTGAGCACTTAAAAATGAGTCTGACCACACTGGGCAAATGCCCAGGCTGATCTGAGTCTGCGCTCGGCGTACGACCACATTGTTGGTTTTGTCGTGTCGTGGCTCAATTATATGCGTAAAGGATCTACATCCACAACTGATGGAAAAAAAGTCATAGCAAGATGAATTCACTCGATTTGAAACCAGCTAGTTAAAGTGTATCTGTGACTAGTATTTATTGAGTTTTGGTTGTTTAAAGACGTCTGTCACCTGCAAATTTAACGAAAATTGGCTAGTGACAGACGTCTGTTACTAGCCACTCCCTTACTTATTTTGCAGGTATTTGATACTGGTTATATTGACTGTGGTACTGCAGACCCGGCGACAACTTCTGCTAATCGTCCAGCGGCAGACTCTCCTACGGGTACAGGACAGTTAGATTCATCAACGGGGTGCCTGATTGCTCCGTGGGTAGGGGCTGGTAGTAAGTAGTTGACTATTGGCATTGTTTTTAGTTAAATTTTGTCAAGATTTTGTATAATAAGGACCTGGTATGATAAGGCCCATATTTGGCCCCCAGAAAACTCATTTTTCAAAAGGCATATTTCGAAAATTAAAATGTATTCATAGGAAAGTTTAAGCCTTGCATTTAACAGCAAATACAAAATTAACAGGTTCTTGCATAAAATATTTATGTTTCTTACCTTGAACATACCCACACCCCCAGCTGATTTTGACGAAAATGCCTAATTTGGTAGCCTATGCAGCTTTCAAAATATATGAGCCCGGCCTCCACCACATTTTACATTTTAGATGCAAACATAATTTGAATATATTTACATGCCATAAAAATATAAAATATGCTGGAGACCGGGCTCTATGTTTATTTTTAACTTCTTGTTACCAGACAGACAGACAGAAACTTTTATTTCTCTCAGGTCATATAAACATGACATATGAGGTAACTACTAAAATAATACAGAGGTGGTTCAGCCAATATTAACCCATCGAGCACACATCTAAGAAACAACCTTAAACCAACTGGCAGCGTTTGGAACATTTTCACTGTTTTCTCAACACAAAAACGCCGATATCTCCGCTCATAGACAAAATAAACATATGTTGTGGGTATTCATTTTCTTAGTTAGAACACAAGGAATAATTTGGTACACATTTCATTTTGATCTGTTGAATTTTTTTTTGTTAGCGTCTCTGGACTTGTAAACTTGAGTGGGTGGGGTACCTGAGCAGGCCTTGTGCAATGCACGGGTAATTAGCCGTGGTATCCAACGTATAAGCATTTCATCAAATGCCTATTATCAAGAGCTTTCAAACGCTATTGTATATGACTTATTTCTTTAAAAGAAAAGGTTTTAAACTCAGTTTTCTTGCAATTTTCCGTCATATTATTGAACCAACACAGGCATGTCAGAAATCATGTTAATCTGAGAATAAACAAAAGTGAAACATATTATTTCTGTTTGTTCCAATACACACAAATGATAAGCAATAGAAAACACGCAATTTTAAGAGAATTAGAATGGGGACCAAAAATGGCCCTTATCATACCAAGTCCTTTTCCACCGGAGCTCCTGAAATAGTCTTTGTTAGGTGATACTGCTTGTTAAATTATTGCACGGTCCGTCAAGGTTGTTAGAAACTTGGTCAATTTTGCTTATGCTCCATAATCAATCCGACTTGTATCGGTTTCCAGGAAACATCTAGTTATTAGTCAATTTAATAAAAATCTCTGTTTTTCATTGCTCGGCATTCTGTGAGTTAATTTACCAAAACGAACCGAGACGGGCCTAATAATCGGATCGGATCGGAACGGGTCGGAACTTGTCCAGACCGAAAACAGACCGTGAGAGCCTTGCATAGCTGCAATAGCTCGTTCTTATATTCACTTAAAACATAGATTGAGGATAATAATTAAAACCATCTTATTGAGACGTGTTTTATTAAGACGGTTCTGATGAGTGGCTCTTGGTGAGAATTAAGAGGAATAATGCTTATCCTCCCAAACCGTTGCTTATCTGCATAGTGTATGGGAACGAGGGGTATTCACTGCATGCTTCCCTTTGTAAACAACAAATTAGCAATAAATAGTAGCAAAAATTAATAATACTAGTAATAAGATAACATGAGTTGATAGCTAAATGAAAATGTCTGATCCAGGTATGTGGCCAAAGACAACCATTTTAAACACACACACACACACACACACACACACACACACACACACACACACATGACAGAATTGAGCCGCGACACGAAAAAACCAACAAATGGGCATGTGCGTCCCGCGAAGACTCAGATTAACCACAGCATCCGCCCAGTCTGACTAGAGTCTTCGTTGTCGACATGTCGGCATGAAGGTAGCTTACACCCTTAGCTACCGTTTAAGCACAGTGAAGATTCTTATCAGACTGGGCAGATGCCCGGGCTGATCTGAGTGTTCGGGTTGTGCATATGCCACTCCGTTGTTTTTGTCACATCGCGGCTCAATAAGTATATACGTTTTACTGTATTTGCAGCCGGAACTATATACCATGTGGCTGTCAAGCTTGCGACGGCTGCGGAAGACCAGTTTAAACATATTACTGATAGAGTTCAGATGGAGATAAATCAAGCCTTTCATCAAGTGGTTACAACCTATGTACCGACGCACGCTATTGTTGTAACATGGAAGATTACGGAAGGCGCGGTATGTGAGTTAAAAGGTTTTTAGATATTAATTGAAAGAAAGAAATATGTCCCCCTCCCCACCACCACAGGTGAAGGGTGGGTGGGGGGGGGCATACTGTTTTCAGTGCGGATCCCGGGCGTCGGCGTCCGCGTCGGCGTGACAATTTCTCATATGCACGATACCTCTTGATCCGATGGGTGGAATGGATTGATTGAAATTTAACCAAAGTTGCATGGATACATAACTGGGACAAGTTTAAGAGCTGATTTGATTTTGTTGACCTTGATCTTATTTTCAAGGTCACTGCAGGACTGAGATGACCATTTCTTGTACCCATGATATCTCCTGAACCAATAGATGAAATTTCACGAAACTTGCAAGGATACATTATTGAGATAAGTTTAAGAGTTTATTATATTTCGGTGACCCTGACCTTATTTTCACGGTCGCTGAAGGATTTAGTTGGCAAATATCTTGTACTCATAATATCTCCTGAACCAATAGATGGAATTTCACCAAACTTGCATGGATATATCATTGGGACAAGTTTAAAGAGAGGACTTCTTAGCGGGGGGTCTGGTTCCCAGCTATAGCATATAGTACCTGTACAGGTAAAGGTGTGAAAATAAATTCAACCAATAAGTGGACCAGAGTTACCAGTTATAATAATTTTATTCGCATGTCTTTAAGAGCTGCTTATATTTTGATTATATTAACCTCATTTTCTAGGTCACTGGAGGACTTAGATGGCAATTTCTTGTACCCTCAATTTCTTTTGAACCAATGATTGTAATCTCATCAAACTTGCATGGATAAACTTTTGGGACAAGTTAAAGAGCTGATAAGATTTGGGTTTTCTTGACCTCATTTTCAAGGTCACTGGAGGACTTATAGTTTGTTTTCTTGTGCCAGTGATATCTCCTGAACTAATCGATGAAATATCACCAAATTTGCATGGATACATTATTGGGACAAGTTTAAGAGCTGATTAGATTTTGGTCATCTTGACCTCATTTTCAAGGTCACTGGAGGACTAGGATAACAGTTTCTATTACCAACAGTATCTCATTAACCAGTTGGTGGAATTTCACTAGACTTCCATGGATAAATTAATCTGCCAAGTTAAAGAGTTTATTACGTTTTGGTGACCTTGACTTTATTTTCAAGGTCACTGGAGGACGAAGATCACATTTTCTTGTACCCATGATATCTCCTTAACCAATGGATGAAATTTCACCAAACTTGCCTGGATACAACATTGGGATAATTTTAAGAACCGATCAGATTCTGGTGACCTTGACCTCATTTTCAAGGTCTCTGGAGGACTTAGATGACATTTTTCCCCACGATATCTCCTGAATCAATGAATGGACTTTAACCAAACTTACATGGGTACATCATTGGGACAAGTTTAAGAGCTGATTATATTTTGGTGACCTTATGAGGTGAGGTTATAAATAGGAAAATCGACAAACTAGAATGTCATTTATATTTTATTACATGAATAATTCCAATTCTGTTAGCTTATATCTTAAAATTGTCTGCTGTATTGTCAAACTTGAAAACCGTCGCAGTGACAAATGTTCCAAATAGTTTCAAGTTTTCGTTTCAGCAGATTTGTCAATTAACCGTAAAATCTTAAAATTGGGACACCCATAATTATTAAAGTCATTTCCTAAAACTGATACCGTTTAGCTTTACGATTATGACTCGCCCCTAATGCATCCGAAAGATGCAGGTGGGATGGCAAACAGTGTAAACTTTGATTTGACTTCTCCTTCAGGAGCTGTCTGATCTGTGTCCGCACATGTCACTGCTGGAGTACACTCCAGAATCGTTGTCGCCAACAGTCGGCACTTTCTGCACCATCCGTACTGATCCGTCATACACGGGGATGATGGGAGGAACTGCTTTCAATATGGAAGACATAGGTTGTAAAGAAAAACTAATTCAATGGGAAATAAATATTTTCTTTTAATATCGTATGTCAAGAAATATATACCATTTTTACCGTAAGGTACCAGTAAAGAGGTGGCTTTTTTAACGAAAAACAGGCACTTTTATAAGGTATTTTAAAGCATTTTTTGCCTTTATTTTTCCATGGCCTTTTGGCTTTTTCGATACATATTTCGCTTTCCCTACAAAATGTTTGATTTTCAGATTTTTTAACAGCATTTTCAGCACTTTTATAGTATACAAAAAGACATTTTTCGCCTTTCTTTCTCCATGACTTTTAGTCTCTTTTGCTTCATATTTCATTAGAAACAGTGAATGTAACTTTAGTATCCAAGAAACTCATGGGATTAAATTCTAGAAATCTCCAATACTGAAAATCGGGGTTTCAGCAGGGTTCTCACTTGAATTTTAAAAACAGGAGTCCGGGTCTTCTCCTTTTCCAAATATTGAAGTCCCATCTGAAAAGTAGGAATCCCAAACTGAAAAGTGGAATCTCATAGATTTCAACATTAAATTTCACCCAAGAAACCTTCACTAGTAACATTACTTATGAAGTAAGAATCATTTATTAAAACTGTCTTACAATGTTGTCCCTGAGATTGCCAAAGGCCAGGGTGCAAAAGATGAAAATAGCTCATAAATAACGGCGAAAGGATAAAGGTTATCTTCGTTTCCTGAAGATTTTAATTTTAAAAATCCTCAGGAACAAAAAAAAAAAGATTACCTCCACCCGTTTGTTTGTATAGACTGTATACACCAGTAATAGATGTTTTGATAGATTGTGGTTCACTTTCTTTTTGTTACTCCTCTTTGCATAAATCCCATGCTTCGGTAAGCAAGCAGCCACCTTTTATCCGACTTTGGATAGAACCCATAATCCAACGCGCAAAAAATACGAGAATTCATAACGAGATATCGTTTATCTCTCGCGAGAATGCTTCAGGATAGCTTTTATAGTGGAGACTCCTGCGGCATTCTCTGTCTATTTACTAGGTGTCGCGTGCCCGCCGAGGCCACTAGGCGGAATTTCTCGAAACGCGTGCCTGCTGTTGGTTCTGACAAAAAATGGTTCCGGCAAGTCTACCAATATGGCCGTCAGCTGCAATCTTTGATTTAACCAATTACTGGAAAAATTATGCCCATGCACCTCTCTCATATTGTATTTGTGTCTAGACAAGTTTTTCTTTTCTCGGTTTGCTGTCGAGAACGGCCGTGCGGCAGCCATATATATTGCCAGTGTTAGAAGCTCTTTATGGCATCTCTTCGGAGACCACTGAGCCGATTTTCTCGAATTCTACTACATGCGTTCTCTTGGGGTCAGGTTGTCTCTTAATTGAATACATTGCCGTACATGGGGGGCTCAAATATCTATGCGTTTCTTTAAACAGTAATATGATCCAAAAGCGAAAACAGCGTTAGGTTTACCAGATATTTATACCTATTTAAGGTAGATAGATACTGAATAAAAATATTGGTGGGGCCTTCATTTCATTATACCAGCTGAACAACCCAAAGGGCTTTAAAACATTTGGATAAGAAAAAAAAAAAACGTTTTATTTTCCTAAAAAAAAAAATTTTTGTATATCTACATACATTTTTACACATTTTCCATAATAATTAGGTTTATGTCTCAAAAACTTGAATGCACTTTCATTTCTGCAAATGTATGTATTTCTGCAAATGTATCTATAGGATATTTGAAAAATACTGGTAGAAAAAAAATGCAGTTATCTTGATTATAAGCATATTTTGACATAAAAAATACAATAGAATTGAATTTCATGAAAAACGTCATGAAAAATATATTCCATTTATTGGGCATGCTTATGCATATTATTTTAGTAAAACTTGATACAGAATAAAAGAACAACAAAAAAACTAACATTTCAGCGTTTCATTTCCTAGACAAACAATGTTTAAGTTAAAAAAATATGCCCAAAACAGACCGTCCATATTCTGCACCTGCTGCAAACACAGTCGGTCCTTGCACTGTTATTTATTTTCCTGTTATTCCGGTTCTGCAATAGAGTAATGGCTACCAAATGTGCATATGGAATGAAAAGTGGAAAACCTTCTCATTCTGGTTCCTAAGGAACTGTCTGATCTCGGGTTCCACTGTTCGTACAGACCTACCTGCCCAAAAACTTAGGATCTTTACGGTAGACATTGTTAGTGTGGTGCTATACTCCATGTTTGATAGATTTCATCATGAACAATAACTCTCTTTGGATTTAACAACGACAAAACACAGTTGTTCTGTATCTGACTGCCTTAACCAAATATACACGGTAGGTAATTCGATAGATGTCACCGTACACCCAAAAGCATTTTAATTTGTTATTGCACAGAATGTTACAATTTTGATAATAAAGATAAAACCGAACCCCTAAATTACTTCTTCTGTGAACAGAATACTTTAGAGGATAATACCACTCCGCTACCTGCAATGGCAACCCAAAGTAATAACACGCTAAACACTATTCAGTTTACTCCATGTGAAGTTGAAACAGTTCCAAAGTCTTTGAAAACAGGTAAAGCTTCCGGCCCTGACAGAATAAACAATCGTATCCTTAAAGGACTATCACAACCAATATCCCATCCCTTGTGTGACCTATCTTACTACTCTATTGTGACTGGTAAAGTGCCTGATATATGGAAACAAGCTAAGACTACTCCATTTTTTGAAGACAAATGTTGCCTCAGATCCTTCTAACTATAGACCGATTTCTCTTCTCAGTGCTATAGGTAAAGTATTAGCAAAAATAGTACATAAACATATTTTAATTTCTTCCGAGATAACCAACGAATCGGAATTCGTTCCAGGTGACTCAACAGTCAATCAGTTAGTTGACATATATGACACATTATGTAAAGCCTTGGACGTAGGGAAAGAAGTGCGTGCTATATTCTGTGACATTAGCAAAGCTTTTGGCAGGGTGTGGAACAAAGGTCTTCTCTTCAATCTTGAATCGGTTGGCATAGGTGGTCCTCTCTTAAACTGGTTTACTGACTATCTTGACAACAGAGTTCAACGGGTGGTTCTTCCTGGTGCTTCTTCCAGCTGGGCATCTAGTAATGCAGGTGTTCCTCAGGGATCTATACTCGACCCTCTTCTCAAGCCTACACTATAGTTGATAACCCCGCTGACGCTGCTGAAAAACTCATTTCTGACATGGACAAGATTTACCAGTGGGCATCTAACTGGCTTGTAACATTTACTCCTTCAAAGTCTAAGTCATTACTCTTCCCCAGAAAACAAAGTAGACCCCACCATTCTCCCATCTATATAAACCAGCAAGCAATAAATGAAGTGAATCAACATAAGCATTTAGGTAACGTTTTCTAATGGCTGTAGATGGCACGATCATATTACAGAACTTAAAATCAAAGCATGGTATAGAATTAACATTATCATGCCAGGTTAAGGACACTTGTAGTTCTCTCAATGAACATCTTTTTCTTTCCAAAAATATAATAGACATACCGTTTTGCGTCTGTCAAGCGATTGAAGATACCTATCAGTTTTGTTCAACTGTGAACGCTTTCATAATCTCAGACAAGAACTCTTTAATAAAATTATTCCCATTTGTCAGCCTACTTTAATTTAAAGAGTCAGCCTACTTTAATTTAAAGAGTAAATACACTTCCGGAACTGACTGAATCAGATCCCAAACCCTATCCCCAACATTAAAGGGAAAGATTGACAAAGACATCCCAACAAACAATAAATTACAAGTGATAAGCCGAGTCAGCAGCTGTTTCCCAAAAAGGTGGAAACTCTGCTATCTTTACTGAAGTAAATAATTGAGTCCAAAAGAAGGGTTAAAATGAAAACACAATAAGTTAAACAGCGCCGAACATAAAACAAATGCAACCGCAACGAAAGTACCGCCTTGGGACGGTCAGTAATAACTACTGGGAGTTTAACCCGGTTTTACTGGGCCAAAACCTTCATCCTCACCCTCCGCCGCGGTACACAGAATTAGTTGGTAGTTCGGCTCCTATGAAGGTCCCCTAACTCATCAGTGAGTCATCACGGGCAACAATTAAAATTAAGAAAAGACTGTGATGAAGCAAGGATGAGGACTCGACAGCTAAACGTGTTGAGACACCTGGAGATCCCTGGGGAGTCAGCAACACCACTGGAACTCTGGAGCAAAAGAAGACCACCAGTTGAACACCGGTGGGCCAAGAAACGGACACACATCCGGCCCCTTCCAACTAATATATAGCTTTATGTTGGGGCTATCATAGAGTCTGAATCCCAACCCACCGGCGTGCAATTAAAGAGGACAGCAATCAAAGAGGACAGAAATCTACTTCTTTTCGGAAGTGAACAACTAACTGATATCGAGAACCAACATAGCTGTACAAGAACTTTTGATACATATAAAATCTAAACGTTTCAAATTTGCATAGTATTTATTTAGCTACTTGTGTGTGTGTGTGTGTGTGTGTGTGTGTGTGTGTGTGTGTGTGTGTGTAAGCATGCTATACAATGTATATAGAATTGCCGTATTCTTGGCCAAATTACTTCATAATCTTTTCTTATCGACAATATATTTTCTCATCTTTACAGACAAAGTATATATGTTTGTAATTCATTCTCCATTCCCCGTGGAGCTTCAAGAGATCAAAAACATTAATTACACATTTTTTATTGTTGAGAATATGTTGTAGTACCAATGAGATGTTAACCTGCTAGTGTGTTTGTTTAATTTTTGAAAATGCTTTCATTCGGCTTCTCAAGTTTCCTATCTATTTAGCGTCTAATGCAGAAAGATCAATCGGCAGTAGTATGCTTCAAATCACATGTTTTACATAAATATACAGTATTTGTTGGATACAGATCATATAAGTCGTAAGACTTACTTCTGAATCCTTTTCAAGCTAATGAATTGAGTTATATTCTTGTGAATATAGACAATAAGTATCAACTTATGGCGAAACTTAGCTATTACTATGGGTTCCAGACCCTAAGGTGTATCGATAATCCGCTTTTTTTATCATTTGTATTAAGGGAAATAACTTTCGTGACTTTTCGTTTGCTTTCTCTAAGGACAAAGCTATTCCAAAGAGAGGTCTTCTCTTAGAAGATAGAATTTGCTCCTAGAGGAGCAATAGAATTTGCTCCTAGAGGAGCAAATTCTTTGCTTTTAAGATTTTATCTTTACTGAGAAGGGAGCAAAAAAAGTAGAAAGTTGCTTCACCTGAATATATTGTATATTGTGTACCCATGGACCTAAACTGGATTTTTATGTTGCAGCTAAATCATTTTCAAGCTATACTTACGACAGATGGCACAACAACATATGTTCTGTTTATCTATGGAGATATGCTGACGAGTCTACCAACCAATGTGCAGGTAAGGCAGATAAGACACATTGACCACGTTCGGCATAATTAGGAACACCCAGATATTCATCTTGGTTTTCGAAGATTATATATACACACTTCTCAAAATATTTAAATGAGCATCTGATATTATTTCCATATAAAATAGTGCAACACATCCCCATTTGAGAGGCACAAGTTTTGATCAAGTATTTATCCTGTCCATGTTTATGGACTTTTATAAATATTGAATTTAGGTAAAAAAAAATGCATTTTTCAGAACAGGTGAATAAAGAATAAAAATTTCAACAAAACTGAAAAGTACTATTTTGTCTATAACACTAAATATTTACACTTGCCACTGACTTCCCATAAGTGAACCCTTTAGAGCAACTGGCTTCATACACCGATGAGGGCCAATAGATCAAGTGACGTTGTCGTCAAGCGACATCTTATGTAAACAGACGTCTTGATTGGTTCTTCTAACGTTCGATTAACGTCACGTCAGGGCGACGGCTGTTTAACGTTATGGCCGAAGACGTCGTTACTAACTTTCCTTCGATCTAAATTTTGCCTATTCTACACTATGTTACCACGAAAACGGCACAGAGAGGTTAACAAATAAAGTGTAAATATAAGAATTGAAATTTGATTTTTCAGCCGTTCATCGTGTGATGAAGCCAGTGGACGTCGCTAAAATTCTACAAGAAGCGCTTCGCGCTTCACAGAATTTTAGCTCCGCCCACTGGCTTCATCACACGATGGACGCTGAAAAATCAAATTTCAATTCTTAAATATCTTACAAAGTGATACGTTTGAAATGATCATTTTGATCTTAAGTTCATGAATTTTTAAAGACCAAGAATAATGCCTCAATTTCAGAAATTCAAAAATTGCAATTGTATATTGGTATGACATTAGCTATATTCCAAGAATCTGGAAAAATAGATTCATCGAGTGATCTGTTAAACACTATAGCTAATGGATTTGAAACAGCCTTTGCTACTCCTATCAACATTTTATGACTGATCAGGTCTGGGCCACTAGCTATATTTAGATTTAGACTTTTGATTAGTGCTTCCACTTGATCAGCCGTTACATTAACAGAGTTCAAGATACTATCAGTTTTCGGAGTAAAATTAGGTAGGACAGCATTCCCATCATTAACTTTTGAAACTGATGTAAAGAAAGAATTAAGAGTTTCAGCCATATCGTGATCTGTATAACTATATGTATTGTCGGCTGGGCTACACATAGGTGGTATACATGATTTAGAATTATTTTTTTCAACAAAATATCTTATAACTCGCAAATAATATCTTTTATTATTCGAGCTATTTGCAAGCAGGATATTTTCCAAGTTGTTGTAAAATAATTCTTAGCATAATTTTTTTTTCAAATTGTTAACTTTGTTGCGAGCACGTTTAAATTTAGACCAATCATTTTGAGTTTTACTTTTGGAGGCTTAGGTTTTAAGACGATCTCTTATTCTAGAATATTTTCTTATTTCGGAATCGTACCACGATTTATTGTCATTTCGTACTAAAATTACTTTAGATGGAATGCATTTTTCGACAAATTCTAAAAATTTATTTGTAAACAAATTGCATGCATCATTTACTGTCCCTGACGACAAACAGGTCCAGTCAAAACTATCAATATACTGACTTAACAGATCAAAATTGGCCCTCTTATAGAGCCATACTGTTCTTTCAAATGATGACTGCACTTCATAATGATAGGGAAGCAAAATATAAGTGGCATGGTGGTCACTAATGTCCACTGTATTTGCAATTATACCGGAATCGAGGTATTCCATATCTTAAGGTATTATAATTGGGTCCATAATAGCGTGTTGTCTTTTAGGTTCGGTTATAACATTTATCATAGAATTTAATAAAAGAAAATTTCGTAAATTATACATGTTCGGATTTAATAAATCTTCATTCAGGTCACCAACGATTATTATATTTTTGGTATTTTCGTAAGCTTTTTCAATATTAAGATTTAGTAGTGTATATATGCATTGGTTTAAACAATATTCCATTAATCAAAATTTAGTAAAATGTGTAAAAATAAATATGGACCAGAATTTGGTCGAAAGCCATAGGTTTATGAAGACCATCTCCTGATACTATATATACACTGTAAAACCAAACCAATCCATTTGAACAATGACTTTAATCATTTTAAGTGTCCCCATTTTTAATTTCGATAATACAGGGAAGAGTGAATAAGAAAGCCAACACACCTCAGCCGATTTCGTTTTGAGAGAGAGCCTAGCTAAAGTCTCAATCGAACATCAATAAATCGGCAAATGCCGCAGGCATTCTCAGAGCTGTAGCCAAATATACCCGGATGAGAAATTTGACATATGAGCCGCGACAATGTTCCCAACAATGTGGTAGTGCGCCCAGCGCAGACTCAGATCAGCCTGGGCATCCGCCCAGTCTGATCAGACTCTTCGCTAAGCGCTTAAAGGGTAGCTAAGGGTTTAAGCTACCTCCATGCGGACAGCGAAGACTCTGATCAAATATTATACCTTGTGTTCTTACTAAGAAAATGAATACCCACAACAGTATGTTTATTTTGTCTATGAGCGGAGATATGGACATTGTTATGTTGAGAAAACTGGAAAATGTTCCAAGAGCTGCCAGTTTGGTAACAAAAAGTTAAACATTAACATAGAGCCCGGTCTCCAGCACATTTAATATTCTTATGCCATGTTTACATATCCAAACTTTATCTTTATAGAAAAATTAAAATGTGCTGGAGGCCGGGTTCATATATTTTGAAAGCCGCAATCGCTACCAAATTCGTCAAACTCCGCAGGAGATATGGTACGTTTAAGATACAAACACATAATAATTCATGCCTTAACTGGTTAATTTTGTGTTTGCTGTCACAGTCTAGGTCGGAACTTTACTGACTGTGTATACATTATTATCGTCGTAATAGTACTTAAAAAAAAAACAAGTTTTCTGGGGGCCAAATATGGGCCTTAACATACCAGGTCCTTTGTAAATCAGTCTTATTAAAATTCTGCTATAAGATGTTTACTCTTCCATAACAATCCCAAAATCTAGATCCGTCATAAAAGCCGGATGGCGTTTTGGGATTTTTTTGAAGGGATAAAACCTCCGTCTCATACACAAAGCGATACAATAAGTCTTCCCTGTTCAAACTCGCCATCAAGAGTATATGATGAGGCAGAAGATATCGGTTAGTTTGTCATGTCTTTCCTTGCATGTTTTCCCCTCTTACTCCTTGCAAATTCAATCTTTTCCTCAGGCTCAGGATGGTAAAAAGAAAAAAAAAAAACTTTTAAGTCAACCTACATTGGTGGATAGGTACATGTAGGTGCATAGCAAATCAACATTTTGCTTGGTCAATATTTGAAGGACTACCGGAACAAATTTATTGTTGAGCCAGTTGAGCAACTTTTTTTTTTCTAAAAGAATCATAAAAGCAGCTTACTCAACTGACTGGTTCAGTATAGGTATTCTACCATATCAGGGGCCATATTCATAAATCGACTTAAGTGGTTGCTATGCTGTTGCTAAGGCTGAATTTCTAAGAAGGAGATTCCCTACAACTATGAAATTTGCTCTGGAGAAACAGTCTTTTCAAACTGTTCCTCCAGAGCACATTTCATAGTTGTAGGAAATCTCCTTCGTAGAAATTTGGCCTTAGCAACACCATAGCAACGACTTAAGAGGTTTTATGAATACGGCCCCTGGTGATCAGATGTATCTAGAAGAGCTTCTGAAATTCAGACATGCCTTCAACATTTACAATTACATATGAGCCGCGACACGAGAAAACCAACAATGTGGTTGTGCGCCCAGCGCAGACTCATATCAGCCTGGGCGTCAGCAAAGTCCGATCAGACTCTTCGCTTAGCGCTTAAAGGGTAGCTAAGGGTCCAAGCTACCGCCATGCGGACAGCAAAGACTCTGATCAGACTGGGCGGATGCCCAGGCTGATCTGAGTCTGCGCTGGGCGCACAAACACATTGTTGGTTTTGTCGTGTCGCGGCTCATATTTATTCGGCTTTAAAATGGGGTTTTCTCTCACAATATGTAAATCAGTAGTCTTTAATTCGGCTTTTATCCCGGTCCACTGTGATTTAACTGGTGGATTTCTTCTGCTCCGGAATTTCAGTGTTGCAATTTCTGTGAGTCCTCATGAATGTTTTATCTTAAGTTTAATGAGATATTACACTTATGAGCAAGGAATATTCAACGTAAACCGAATAACTAAGTGTCTGATGAGCCCAAGCAGGACCGAGAGCTCGGTCGCAAAACGGTAAAACGGCCCCTCTCTCTCTCCCCCCCCCTCCCCCCCCCCCCCCCCCCCCCCCCGCTTACCCCATTTCATAGTTGGCCATCCCAAGGCGGCACTTCTGTCTTGGTTCGTTTTGGTTGTTTTGTGTGTTGTTTGTTGCTTTGTCTGTTATTTATATAGTGTGTATCATGTTAAGGCCAGTCCAAAAAAAAAAAAAAAGAAATAGAAAATAGGCAAAAATTGTTGTTTAATGTTTTTCGTATAATTTTTTTTTATTGTCAAAGTTGATGCTTTCGTTGGTATGTTGTGTGGATGGTAAATGTTTTGTTGGGTTGAACAAATAAGTGTCTGGTGAACCAAGGTAGAACCAAGGGCAAGAGTTTGTCGACCATAAACCGGCTAGCCCCCCCCCCGACCATAAACCGGCTAGCCCCCCCCCCCCCCCCCCCCCCCCAGTGTTTTATGTGTCGTTTATTGTTATGTCTATTACTAATATATTGTTTGCGATGTTAAGGCTTTTAATGTTTTTATCACCCATCTTGCTACTTAAATGGTGTGGAACTTATCTGCTGTTATTTAAACGATGAGTGTATCTAATTTCAGCCTACGCAATATGAAATTAATACAATTAATACAAAATTGGAAGTCTGCTACTCGAATGACCTTACTCTGACCGCTGATAAGCAGCTCCTTAAAAGTGAGTCAGAGACGTGTGTAGGACCTACCGCAAACTTTGAGCAGTTTTTAAGAAAACATTTCCACTAGAAACCAGTCGCTGAAGTAGCTCAACAATGCTGTAGATCATCAGCTATATAGGATTTGAGTGTCTTAATCGAACTGGACTGATTATTCTACTCGAAATTGTCATAAGGGGAGGTAAATCGTCGCTTTTATGGTCGGAAATTTCGTTTAACGGCGACGCGCCAGCGGATAGGTAAAACGCAATTTGCGACCATGAAACCGACAATTTACCACCAAAAATGACACTTTTTAATACGGTTATCCCCCATCCAGAGGCACTTTTCACATTTTCACCTTTGAAAATGTGCTACTTAACACCCATAGCAAAAACTTTCAGTGACGTAAAATCAGAAGTCTGCCAATGGGAAGCGACGTTACGTTATGACGTTGGGATTCCGAAAGTATATCGCAGGATAATCGGTCGCGTTACACACCTAAGTGCATTAGGATTTATTTTTGTCCTTTGAGATCATAGTATATATTCTGAGAAATTGGAAATTCATCATTGATTTAGACTTTTATTCTAAATCTTCGTTTTTTTAGCAATTTGGATCCTTTTATACAAATCAATCTTTGAATTGATTGCGTTATCAAATTTCAATCTTCGTTTTTTAACAATTTGGATCCTTTTCATACTAATCAGTCTTTCAATTGACTGCCTTATCAAAATTAAGAAATTACAGTATGTTTGTCTCTGGTTTTATTAACCAGATACATGTATTTTCAAGGTCGCTGATGAGGCTTGAATAGCCGAAACTTCGAAGTATGGCCCATATTTCTTCTTTTGAGTGTGTGATCTGCTCTTGAAGGAAAGCAGTTACGCCTAGTGGCCTATAAAAGGAACGTTAGCAAATAGTGCAGTCCCAGATTAGACGCCGCAATACTTGCATAAGGCAAATTGGTATTTCTCTTTAAATGGAATAAAAATGATAAAAAAAACTTTACCTGACACCCCTAAAGTGTTGAATGGACTCACCCATTATAATCAGGAAAGAAAGTCCACTAGACCTAAATAGGTTGATGTTTGGGAAGAAAATACACTTGAACTCATTTTACTGTCATCATTTTGACCTACTTGCTTTTTGTTTCGAGGATTTAACATCATGTTTGTAATTTGATCGGTTTCTTGCAAACCGTGGAGAGGGAGGGGAGCCATCATCTGAGACAACTGCTCCAATGTATTTAAAGCTTGTTACATTACCAAGCTTCTGCCTTTTACCTTGATATCCCTCTGGATGCCATCTGCACTGTTTGGCATCAGTTTGGTATTCTCAGCTCTGATCCCCATCTTATACCTTGTGCAGGTTTGGTCGAGACTTTCAACTAGGGCTTCTAGTTCGCGCTCTTCCTCAGCTAGAGCACCTATGTCATCGGCAAACGGCAGATTGATAATGTTTCTGCCGCCTATGCTAACCTTTCCGTCATGTTCTTCCAGAGCATCAGACATGATCCGTTCGATAAAATGTTAGAGGGTGGGTGACAGAAGACATATTTGTCTTACTCCAACTGTTGTTCTGAACCATTCTCCTGTGCTGCCATTCATCAGGACGGCACTTGTAGCCTTGTCATATAGCTGCTCAGTGGTGCGAAGTAGAGTTGCACTGATATTGTACTTCCTCAGGGTGGCCCATAAGGCTGCATGACATACATTTTCAAGGGCTTTTTTGAAATCAATGAAGACATGGTACAGATTCTGCTGATGTTGGAGATACTTTTCACACAGGATTCTAAGGTTGAAGATTTGTTCCATGGTGCTCCTTCCGGCTCGGCACCCAGCCTGTTCTTCAGCGATTATCTCTTCAGCTTGTGGTTTAAGCCTATCCAAGATGACTTTCAGCATGACTTTGCTTGAATGACTGATGAGGCTGATGGTTCTGTAGTTGTGGCAGCGCTGTAGGTTTCCCTTTTTAGGGAGTGTAATAATAAGCGACTGAGTCCATGGGGTAGGCCATTCTCCCGTTTTCCAGATCCTGTCACAGATATCTGTTAAAACATCAGTCATGGTCTCCCCGCCAGCTTGAACAAGTTCTGCTGGTATATTATCAAGTCCTGCATACTTCCCCTTCTTTAGTGCTGCTACTGCAATCTCAACTTCCTCACGAAGGATCGGTTGTTGATCTTCTTCTGGGGCTGATTGAAATCCAGAACCGTATGGTCACCGTAAGTCTCATGGTTGTATAGTTCTGAGCAATATTCTGCCCATCTGCTTAGAATTTCTAGTTCCTCTGTAAGGCATTTTCCAGATCTGTCCTCGATAGTTGTGGATCTACCCTGTTTCTCTGAAGTTAGATCCTTCACCAGCTGGTATGCTTTCTTGCTGTTGTTTTTGTTCAGGCAAGTTTCGATCTCCTCGTATTGAGTACCTATCCAGTTCTCCTTAGCGGTGTAGAAAAACACAGTCATGATTGTCATCTCCTTTTATACGTGCTAACATACAATTTGTATATGTGGGCTTGGTGAGCGAATTGAATCCATTTCTTGATTGCTACATGTAATTATTTCAGGGTTTCATCAGCGGAGGGGCTGCGGAGTTTGGAAGAATTTGCAATTATCTAACAGATCCAACGATGCTTCCCCTGGCCGAAAATTTTCTGCCCGAAGCCGATTTGAAGGATTACACAAACACCAAGTGTGGAAATCCTGGAGTGTATTTATTCCGAACACAAGGTTGGTAAATATGTGAGTTGCGTTATTGCGGTAATGTTATGTTTACATTTGTAGCGCGACTTTGCGAAACAAAGATGGGCTTATGCAAAATCCCTGGTGTGCGTCCGTGTGCGTTCGGGTGCGCGTGCGCATTAGCAAAAATATTCACCTGTTGTGGTTAGCTCAGTTTCTATGTAACCGCAAGGACTAGAGTCTTCAAACTTACTGCGTAGATACGTTTGGGGAAGATCTACTGAAAGCAGCGATGCATATTTGTATTTTTTCTTAACTTCACGATTGATTGAACAAAAATGATATTGACCTGTTGCATTTAGCTTAGTTTCTAATAACAAAAGGGCGAGAGTCTTCAAACTTGCCTCATAGGTACATTTGTGGAAGGTCTACTGAAAGCAATGAAGTATATTGGCCCCTGATCTATATTTTACGGTTGATTGGACATAAAAAAAATATTCACGTGTTGCGTTTAGCTCCATTCCTAAGTAACCGGAAGGGCTAGAGTCTTCAAACTACTACTGATACGTCTTGGGAAGATCTACTGCAAGCAGTGACGCATATCTGGGCATTGACTGTATTTTTCGGCTGATTGAACATAGAATATTATTCACCTGTTGCGTTTAGCTCGGTTTCTAAGTAACCGCAATTGCTAGACTCTTCAAACTTGCTTAATGGCTCTGTCTGGGGAAGATCCACTGAAAGCAATGATATATATCGGGCCGACACCAATAGTTCACGGTCGATTGAACATGTAAAAATAGTCACATGTTGCGTTAAGCTCAGTTTCTAAGTAACGGCAAAGGCTAGAGTCTTCACACTTGCTCCATAGATACACCTTGGGAAGATACTGAAAGCTGCAATGCATATCGTGCAATGACGCATATTTCAAGATTGATTGAACATAGAAAAAAAATCACCTGTTGAGTTTAATTCAGTTTCTTTGTAACCGCAAGGGCAAGAGTCTTCAAATTTACTCGAAAGATCTACTGAAATCAGCGATGCATATCGGGCAAAGACCTTTATTTCAAGGTTGATTGAACACAGATAAAATATTTTTCTGTTGCGTTTAGTTCCATTGCTAGGTCACCACAAGGGCTACAGTCTTCAAACTTCCTCAATAGTTTCGTCTGGGGAAGATCTACAGAAAGCATCGTTGCATATCGGGCAGTGGGCTGTATTTATGGTCCTGTGACTTTGCCTTATATCTTCAAGGCCATTTGATGTATGAACATGATTCTTGGGATAATGACTCAGTATGGCGCAAAGTTTAACCTCACACTAACAGCAGGCCAGTGACCAACATTTCATGGTACAGTGATTTTGCATAATATCTTAGAGTCTGTTTGATGTACGATCATAATTGCTTGGCATAATGACTCAGTATGAGCCGATGTTTGGCCTCAAACTAATAGTAGGTCACAGTGACCTATATTTCATGGTCTAGTGATTTTGCCTTCTATCTTGAAGACTCTTTATGTACGAGCATGATTGCTTCTGACAATGACTCAGTATGACCCAAAGTTTGACCCCTAACTAACAGTAGTTCACATTGACCTATATTTCATGGTGGGGTGATATTGGAAACTGTTTGATATACAAACATGATTTCTTAGGAAAATGACACTTTATGACCGGATATTTGACCTCAAACTAACAGTGAGTCACAGTGGCCTATTTTCACGGTCAAGTGATTTTGCCTTATTACTTGAAAACTGTTTGGATTCAGTATGAGCAGATGTGTGACCTCAAAGTAACAATAGATCGCACTGACCTATTTTTCAGGGTCAATCGTTTTTACCTGATATCTTGAAGAATCTTTGATGTCTGCACATGATAGATTGGGATAATGACTCAGTATCATTCAAACTTTGACCTCAAACTAATAACAGGCCACATTGACCTATATTTCATGGTCAAGTGATTATTGCGTTACAGCTGAACAACGTTTCGATGTAGAAACATGATTTCTTGAGACAATGACTCAGTATGAACCAAGGTTTGACCTCAAACAATCAGCAGGTCGCATTGACCTATATTTCATGGTCCAGTGATTTTGCCTTATATCTCGAAGACTATTTGATGTACGAACACGATTGCTTCTGACAATGACTCAGTATGACCCAAAGTTTGACCCCTAACTAACAGTAGGTCACAGTGACCTATATTTCATGGTCTAGTGGTTTTGTTTTATAGGATAAGGAAAATTAAACATGATTGCCTGCGATAATGACGCAGTATGACCGGATGTTTGACCTCAAACTAACAGTGAGTCACAGTGACCTTTATTGCATTGTCCAGTAATTTTGCCTCATATTTTATAACACTATTTCATGGATTAAATTGAATCTTTAGTTTTATTGTTTGGGCTAACACTGTTAGTGACCTCATACTGATTGAAGGCCAGTGTGACCCTAGTTCATGGTTCAGTGATTTTGCCTTATATTTCTATCACTGTTTTAAGGATTTGCATCATCTTGCGTAACAGAAATAGTGACAAAGGGCATTGAATAGTTTCAGACTGTTCAATAGGTAAATTGGTAAACAGTCACGCAAAGCAACTCTGCTATTTATGTTCTTGCCTCCCTTTTTAATTTGGGTCAGCTTTCATAATAAGAATTTGCTCGTCCAGGCGAACATAACAGAATACCAATGCATACTAATTGGACCTGTAATATTTTCGACTGTCGGATTCAAAGAGTTGACTGAAAAATAAAAGCAACATTTTTTTGTTTGTTTGTTGTCTTCAGGGAATGATACAAACATTTTTAATTGTTATCATTTGATTGTATAACATTTACTTTCAAAACAGACAATTTACTGCGACAAAATCAACAAAGTGGCATGTGCGCCTTGCGAAGACTAACATCAGCCTGGGCAGCCGCTAAGTCTGATCAGAGTCGTTGCGGTGCGCTTAAAGGGTAGCTAAGAAACTAAGCTAACGGATGCCCAGGCTGACCTTCGTCTTCACTGGGAGTCCCATGCACATGCCATTTTGTTGGTTTTGTCATCTTTTGGCACATTTATATAATTCCACGTAAATAACGAGCATTAACCTGCCTGTTTGCATTGCGGAATTATTACTATACGAAACAAAATTTCTAACCGACTACTTATTTTGACCGACAAACATAGTAGCAATACACACGGTTGGTGCCTGACACCCGTACAGGGGCGTCTTGGGTCGGTAGTTTAACTGGTAGGTTTCTTCTGCTCCGGAATTTCAGTGTGACAATTTATGTGAGTCCTAAGGTTTGTTTTATCTGAGTTTTATTTTTATTTCAATGTTTCTGAGATATTACACTTACGAGCTAGGAATCTGCTATGCAAACCGCACAACTACGTGTTCGATGAACGAGGGCAGAAACAAGGGCGAGGGTTGGTCGACCGCAAACGGTTGAGCCCACCCCATCACCGGTAATATCTCTACTGGCTGTCCCAAGGCGGCGGCACTTCTGTTTGGTTCTTCTTGGCGGCTTTATGTGTTGTTTGATCCTATGTCTGTTATTAATATATAGTTTATGATGTTTAGGCTAGCACGGTGACCACCTACATGGGAAATGACTGTTCCCCTGGCTGACGCTGATGATGTCTTTAATGGTGACTTTTTTGTGTTGTCTCTTTCCCACATGGTGTCTTCAGTGGGATCTTGGATTTAATTGTGTCAGTTCCTGAGAAATTTCCTATTTACTTTTGACTCATGCTCACTTCGAGCTATAGCTTCTGTGGTAGCTGTTCAGGCATTTTCTTACAAAGAACAGACCAGTCAGATTCAATTCTGTTGCCGGCCGTTACGCTATTCGATGTGTAGCTGAAAGCCAGCTGGTACTAATGTTAGACCTATGTCACTTGGAACTATAGCCGCCCGCATTTCCTCCCACGTATAAGGAGCTGACCAATCAGATTCAATTCTGATTGTCGGCCATTGTGCCTTCGACAGAAGCTGGAAACCAGCTGCAGCCACAGTTACTGCGGTTTGAGGTACGCCTACTTTAGAACAGTCACGTGATATTACTTTGTAGTGTACAGTACGCACAACAGGACGAGCTATAGTTCGAAGTGAAGTCGGCCTCAATCGGTAACTTTAGCACGGTCACGTGATTTTACTTTCGTATGTACTGCTGGTGTTCATCTGCAAATACTATAGGGCGAGCAATAATTCGAAGTGAAGTCGGACTTTATGTTATTACACTGCTCAAAACATTTGAAGGAATGCCAAATATTTTTCCGTAGACGACAGTGCAACGCATTCCCACTTTGAGGGCCATTTACTTTTGTTCGACAAAAACAATTTTTCCATTTTTTTGCCAGTTTTCTTAAAGAGGGTCGAGGTTACTGACAGCACAAGTTTTGATCCAATATTTGCCTGCTCATGCCCATGGACTGTTTTTTGTACAAATGAAATTTTGGTAAAAAATTGCATTATTTCAGAACAGGGGAAGAGCATGAAAATTACAACCAAAAACAACTCAATCAGTTTGCCTATGAAGCTGAATGTCTTACAAGGTGACCTGTTTGAAAGGATCACTTTGAACTCAAGTTTATGAGATTTTATAGACTTCCAGAAAAATGCCTCATTTTCAGAAAAATCGAAAACTGCAAAATCTGTTCCATGGAAATGATCTGGGTATCAGTTGTATTGAAATTTTTGTTGTCTAATACTGTGATTGTTCTTGCAACCCCTGCAAAGGAATAGTGAATTCTTGGTCTTAAGCGATCGAATTTATGGGCCGTGGAACTGGGTATGTGTTGTAGTAGTGTCTATGGGAAAATATCAGCTGTTCCTTTAAATATTTTGAGCAGTGTATTAAGCTATTGCATTAGAAGATAATATTCGAATGTAAATTGTCTTATATTCCTTTCACGCATATTTATTCTTGTAATCGTTTTAAAAGATTTTACAGGGTGGATGATCACGTGTTTTCTTGCCTCCTTTTTTACGTCAGTTTGAACGAGGAAACCTCGAAAATTCTTCACAGTTAACTCAATAAATCCGTTCTTTCTGTACGTATTCTTTTAAAATGAAGCGCAGAGAAAGTGTAATCAAGAGTACGTTCAGATGATACTCGCGATTTTATCGTGGGGTTTATAGTTTTTTTTTTGTTATTGATCCTCCCCCAATATCCGAAACCGAAGGAAGGTTTTGGTGTCATAGATCTCTATGTAATTCAATGTTGTTGTCGCTTCGAAACTAGGGTGTGTGTGTGGGGGGGGGGGGGGGGGTTAGACATGAAAACTTGTAAACTCTCAGGGAGTACAAAACGCCAGTTTAAAGTACTACAGGTATGCATTCTCTGCGCTATATTCTAGAAAAATGCATTCGGAAATGAAGAAGTTGTTGCGAAAAAAGGAACCACGTACCAGATCGTTGAACTTGAATTCTTGGTATTTCCTGTCACGTGAATTATCACATGACCATCCACTCTGTTTTCATCACTTCAGTTATTACAGTCTCCTGGAAGCAGAGGTTACACATGTATCCTCAGTTTTTCAAAAATCGCAAATATTAGGACTGGTGATTTTTTTCATCGTAAATGATATTGCGGTTTCTACATGTACATTTGAATGATGCTTTATATTTTATTCAAAAGTCCAGTTCATAATCACGTGACGTGAAACTAAATCTGATTTTGTTTTCTTGAATCTTGCTTTCCTGCACTTAACCCATTTATCCCTATCGTTCCGAAAACATGACATAGACCATCAGTGTAAACCGTGATCAGACGCCGCAAAACGCGGCTTCTGTTCAGTGTCTACACTGTTTGTACAGTGTTAACCCTGATCAGACGCCGCAAAACGCGGCGCGGCTTCTGTTCAGTTTCTACACTGATTGTCTGAAACAAATGGGAATTTCTCTTTAAAATAAAACACAAAAAAGGATAAAATATAAATTAAAGACACCCCTTAATTGACAAATGGACTCCTCCATTTGATAAGGATGGATTAGTCCACTGGTCGTAAAGGGTTAATGTAGCCTGCTTGGTCTTATTTTCAGATGCAGGTGATGCTTGTGACGCTGCAGCAACGCAGTGTGGTATGTATATTCCCTTATACTATGGTCAAGTCAGGTAAATTCGTACACCAGGTAAATTCGGACGATGACATAGTATATGTTAGTTGTCTGGAACTAAAACAAAATCAGCTTGGCAATCAGTGAAAATCCTAATGAGACGGCTCTTTATGAGCCGCCCCATCTGGATTTTCACTGTTTGCAATAGTATGTCCGAATTCACCCGCTGTCCGAAGTTACCAGACCCGACATTAGTATGCTGTTTTCCATCGATTATAGCCCGTTATTATAATTTTCCTGCTTTTGAGAGAAATTTGGGATCCGATGTATTGATTTTGCATTAGAAAGCTGCAATTAACTCTCGATAGCAGAATGGCGTTTGCTTTTATTGCACGGCCCGTCAATATTATTCTTTAGGCCAATTTGATGCAGTGTTCTATATTTAAGCCAACTTGAGGAGACATCTAGTTATTGGCCAGTTCC
This sequence comes from Ctena decussata, assembly GCA_963989385.1. Lineage (NCBI taxonomy): Eukaryota > Metazoa > Mollusca > Bivalvia > Lucinida > Lucinidae > Ctena > Ctena decussata. The sequence goes on from OZ022515.1 coordinate 37,384,493, forward strand.
TAAATCTCCGTTATTCATTGGTCACAATACACCACGCCCCCAGTTCTGGTACCCTGTCCAGAATACTACCGTTTTCTATAACGGAAACCTCGATAAACGTCGGGAACCAAGATACACACCAAGGTAGTAAATTGACCGGGATAATCTCTGTTCTTCATTGGTCACTATGCACATGTCCCCCCCCCCCCTTATCCCCGAAATGCGGCCCATAGGATAACCGAAACGCATGAAACACCGGATCGAACCTGCATTTACCGAAACGCACTTAAAATATTACCTTTCCCTTGCCTTTAGGGTAGACTGTGCGGGCCGTGCATAGCTGCAATAGCTGGCTTTGACTATAAATTAGATGCATTACATCATCATATATTAACTGGAAGGAAGTTGATAACGTTACGTTACGTTAACTTCCTTAGCAACATAACGTTATTATTGTTACAACTCAGTTTACGCCGTAGTTCTTAAAAGACTTTGAAAATTGATTAAATTCATAAAACCGGTTAGTCATAATAAGGAATAAAATATATTAAATATATTTGTGCATCCAAAATATATATACATATACACAGATTATAATAGGTCACAGTTTTATGGCATGATATTCAATAAAATTATATCAAGTTGAGAAGGATTTTCTTTAGGTGCCGCTAAAATATGGACTTTTGTTTTAAACATACGTTTTCTAACCAAAACATTTATTAGTTCTCTGACACACACATGTAAGTGTTGTTTATTCAACCTTCTTCATTAAAAGGTTTATTCTATTTAAGTGCATTCCTCAGCAAACCATAGAAACGAATTTATGACAAGGCACGAATACATGAAATCATGAGAAACAGGTCTGTTACTACCTCAGACTCCCGGCAAGGGTAAAAATTCCATAGGATCATTTTAATGATGCAGCGGAAAAGTGATTCACTTTCAAGCAAAAAAAGAAAAAAAAAATCAGTTAACAACGTTTCCACTCACGTTTGCTTAATAGAACGTTGTATAATGAGTTGTTAGAAGAGGATATTCTATCTTAACTCGAAGTTCGAATCTGGAAATAAACAACTTTAGTACGAAACGTTGGTGGAGAGATAACTAAAAAATAAGTTAATGAATAGCAGTATCTTAACAATAAGAGTCCGTCTCTTGTACGGAGCAGTCAGCCCACTGACTCGGCTAGGAGTGAGGCTACAGGGTGGGGCAAAAATAGTTTGCTTATCATAAATCAGATACATTTGATAATGGAGAGTTTAACTTATTTATTAACTGATTTAATATAAATTCATACATATATTCGGTATGACAATGCCTCGAACGAGCTCGTGCTTCAGGATGCTATGGCCAAGGTCAAGGACCAGTTGCTATTTTTTTAGATACATGTAATCACTCTATTTTTATATTGCACATTTCTGTTTGTCGGATATTTTATATGTTTACTAGAAACCAAAATAAGTATGACTAATCTATCATGAAAACTCGGCAAAGAATTCTGAGGTGTTGTCCGCCTGACTTAGAGAGTCGGGTAACTTCGGACAGGCGGGTAAATTCGGACATACAAATGCAAACAGTGAAATCCAGATGAGACGGCTCATCAGGATTTTCTCTGTTTGGCCAGTTAATTTTTGTTTTTAGCTCCAAACAACTGACATATAAATGAAACAATGTGAGTGTCCGAAATTACCTGCTGTCCGAAGTTACCCGACTCTCCCGTAGTGGGTAAAGGCGGTGTAAAAATAAGTACTAAGAATCACCATTTGCCACCATGGGGCATTATAAATTAGACTGAGTTGGTACCTTTCTGTCTGGTGCACTAGGAACGGACCCAAAGGGAACAACTGACTTAGTAGTCTAGCTTTCGATGCACACTTAATTCGTGCACTAGTTACCGCCATTGGTGCTCCATCTTTAAGTCAAATACCCATTAAATGTCATTATTTACAGAAATGGAAATATAAATTTACCCTGTTGGATCCCAAATTACTCAAAAAAAGACAAAAACTATTATCCTAAACAAAGTACGAGTACCAGTAGCGTTCGGTTATGTGAAAACACAGACTAGATCTTTATTAATTGCTTGTACATGTTATTTACGTAAATGACAGCATTCTTTAACTCAAGGAAGCTTCAATTTAACTGTAAAGTGTCATATGCGGTAATACATGTATACGGTATAAAATAATATTACAACAGAGCCAACGCCCAGTAATACCGGCTTCAGTAGGACCCTACTTTCAAACTGATTTGTAATGAACATAATGTTCCCAAAATATAGGACATATCTCCGAAAATTGTATTTTTGTGTACACTTTTTCGCTAAGTAAATAGATTGGTTGGTTGGTTGATTTGATGCTTAACGTCCACGGTAAACAACTAAGGTCATGTCGGGACGGTCAGTTAACCTAACCACACTATTCCTGGGCAGGCTTAGACCTCCTAAGCGGTTAACCAATACTAAGTGCACATACTTTCGCCAGTAACTGACAACTGCCCTTCTTGAATCAGCGGAAGGAGAAACGAAAGTATGTGGCCAGACCGGGATTCGAACCCAGGACCTCTGACTTACGAGTCAGGTGCCCTACCGATTGCGCTACCCGGCCCGGCCTAAGTAAATAGAATTAATACATGGACAAGTATACTTTACTGACAGTCGGTATATAATTAATCATGCATCTGCTGCAAAATTTATTGAAAACAGAGGTACATGTTTGATAACATGATGCGATATCATGTCACTGTAGAACTGCGCTTGCGCGAATGTTATCAGGTCATGCCTTTAGGAGCAATCTTTGAAGACGATTGGTTGTATGCTGACGTTGGCCGAGATACGGCTTTCGATTTGTTGAATGACATCACCGACGTACATCATAAAGCATTCGCGAAGTCAGCAAGTTCGGATAAAAATGAGTTTGCTTTTCACTTGTTTGAGTCTCTTTAAACCTCTTAAACCTCAAACCTGCTAATGGTGCATGGTAAATAGAAATTCATGTTAGTGTCTTTTGATATCAAGTTTATAGGCTCGACCAAAACCACGCCGGACTGTCTCGACAAGCCTCGCCATTCCTACGCTGTTTCTAGTCTCGCCTGATAAACTCTCTATTTATACGGTGTGTTTTAAATATCTCAACCTCTGGAAAGGCAAGTTCCCCGCCTCCCTCGAACCCCCGCCCCCTCATTGGCTTAGGAACACAAGTATACTCGATATTGATCCAGTGCAACATTGAAGCCATATTGAGGCTGCGTTATTTCTACGTTGTTTGTCCTGTGTAACTGCTTAGTAGACTCAATGAAATGTCAATATTCAAAAATTCAATTTTTTAGCCACCAGCTACGCCGAGGCACCGCCTGGAAAACCGAACTGCAATGTAAGCACAGAGGCCGTTGATTCTTGCACAGGTAAGTGGTCTGCTTACAAGTTAGTCGGCGCGGCATAATTACTTGGGAAACTCTTGCATTTCCAAGGTATCCCTCGGGCTACTCGAAGTATGCATAGGCACGTTCGGCATAATTACTCGCGTCAACTCGAGCAATACCCAGGTATTCCTTGAGCTACTCAAAGGTATGTATCCCTCTGGCTATTCGAAGATATGTATTCTACTCGGGTTTATTCGGGTAATTATGCCAAATACGTCCATATATTTTCGAATAGTCAGAGGAATACCTAGCAATGCACAGGTATTCCTCGGGCTATTTGATGATATTTATCAACAATTCGCCATATTGTTCCTGATGATCTGCCATAATGCCATATGCAGTGAAACCGGTAGAACAGAAAATAATACATTACAGCTGTGAAATCGGACTTAATTTTGTTATAATATATTGCTCGGACTATGCCACACATATGAAAAGTGGATAAAAGGAAAGTATGACAAAGAACGGACGCATTTGTTTACCATATCCTGCCTTAACACAAAATGAAAAAGGGAAAGCAAACGAAGACAAAACTAAGCGAAAAGGCAAGAGATCAGCTCTTTCCCAGCGGTCAGCCGCGAGGCTATTTTAACTAATGTACACAAAGTCAACGGCTACATGTAATAGAAAGCCAACAAAAATAGAAGTCCACAAACCATGACAATAACAGTAAATCACAACATATAAGCACAGCCTTGGAACGATCAGTAATGAATCACAGAGATGGAGGATTTGAAATTAAACCGGGGTTTGCATACTCATAACGCGTGTCCTGGATTTTGTTGCAGTTCAGTACGGTCAAGTCGGGTAATTTCGGACAGCGGGTAAATTCGGACATACCCTTGTAAACAGTGAAAATCCAGATGAGACGGCTCATCATGAGCCGTCTCATCAGGATTTTCACTGTGTGCCCAGTTTATTTTGTGTTAATTCCAAACTGACATATACAGGAAGCAATGTCACTGTCCGAATTTACCCGCTGTCCGAATCTACCCGACTTTACTCTAACATGTTATTCGCTCCGTATCAATGACTTCTTACTCATTCGAGTGACTCAAACCAGCAAACATATAATCATGATTTAATACCATGATGAAAGGGAAAAAGCATTCGATAGCAAAAACAACAATGGGACGATGGAGCAAACGTCGTCCAACAGTTTAACCCCATGGGCTACCATTCGGTTATTGGGTATCTATCATTCCATTTATATCATTTATGTATATCAATCAATGATCGTTTTGCATTAGCTTATTCGAGATACACTACTCAAAATATTTAAAGGAGCACCAAATGACTGTTCCATAGACGACAGTGCAACGCATCCGCACTTTGAGGGTTTTTTTCTTTTGTTCGTAAAAGACACGGAATTTCCAATTTTTTAAAGAGGGTCGAAGTTACTGCCAGAACATGTTTTAATCGAATATTTATCCTGCTTTTGTCCATAGACTATTTTTGTTTAATAATGATAATAAAAAAATGGAAGTATGGTAAAACATGTAATTTTTCAGACCAGGTGAAAAGCTTGCAAATCTCAACCAAAATTAAAACTACCATTTTGTCTATCAAACTGAATGTCTTACAAAGTGAACCATTTGAAAGGACCACTTTGAACTCATGTTTGTGGGAGTTTGTAGACTTCCAGAAAATGCTTTAAGTTCAGAAAGCTCGAAAATTGCAAAAGTGAACCCATGGAAATGATCAAGGCATCAGTTCTATTGAAATTCTCGTTGTCTCAAACTTCAATCCGTTTTCAAAATGCTTCAAAAGGATGGGAATTCTCGGCCACTAGCGGTCGAATTTACGAGCCGTTGAACTGGAGGTATATTATGGTAATGCCTATGAGAAATTATCAGCTGCTCCTTTAAATATTTTGAGTAGTGTGTATTTATATACTTCCTAGCGTTTTCCTCTTTTTCATCAAAGGATGGATGGATAACTTTCGATTTTACATCGAACTCCTTTTTACCAGTTTTAGCCATATGAGACCGATGTGATGGTTATAATGAAAGACTGTAGGCAAGGGAATTCGGTTTACGGCTCGAAAGAGCGTCCTGTTTAGCCGGATTTGAACCCGGGACCGCTAGATATGTAGGACATATGCATGTATTTGTTTATGGGTAAAAGAGTTTGATTATGCAAATAGTGTAGACCAAGATCTGACGCCGCGTGTTGCGGCATCTGCTCTAGGTATGCACTGTTTTCAAATTCCCTTTTATGCTACACTAGGCATATGCATGTATTTGTTTATGGGTAAACCTCCTATGGGAATATCGCCGGACTGTCCATACGCTTGGCTTTCTCACTTGTGCGCCGAACAAGGCTCGAACCCAAAGCGGTAAGAGCACAGCTATTCAGGTTCTTTCTAAATATTATGGTACCTGGTTGGTTGCAAATCTCAACCAAAATTAAAACTACCATTTTGTCTATCAAACTGAATGTCTTACAAAGTGAACCATTTGAAAGGACCACTTTGAACTCATGTTTGTGGGAGTTTGTAGACTTCCAGAAAATGCTTTAAGTTCAGAAAGCTCGAAAATTGCAAAAGTGAACCCATGGAAATGATCAAGGCATCAGTTCTATTGAAATTCTCGTTGTCTCAAACTTCAATCCGTTTTCAAAATGCTTCAAAAGGATGGGAATTCTCGGCCACTAGCGGTCGAATTTACGAGCCGTTGAACTGGAGGTATATTATGGTAATGCCTATGAGAAATTATCAGCTGCTCCTTTAAATATTTTGAGTAGTGTGTATTTATATACTTCCTAGCGTTTTCCTCTTTTTCATCAAAGGATGGATGGATAACTTTCGATTTTACATCGAACTCCTTTTTACCAGTTTTAGCCATATGAGACCGATGTGATGGTTATAATGAAAGACTGTAGGCAAGGGAATTCGGTTTACGGCTCGAAAGAGCGTCCTGTTTAGCCGGATTTGAACCCGGGACCGCTAGATATGTAGGACATATGCATGTATTTGTTTATGGGTAAAAGAGTTTGATTATGCAAATAGTGTAGACCAAGATCTGACGCCGCGTGTTGCGGCATCTGCTCTAGGTATGCACTGTTTTCAAATTCCCTTTTATGCTACACTAGGCATATGCATGTATTTGTTTATGGGTAAACCTCCTATGGGAATATCGCCGGACTGTCCATACGCTTGGCTTTCTCACTTGTGCGCCGAACAAGGCTCGAACCCAAAGCGGTAAGAGCACAGCTATTCAGGTTCTTTCTAAATATTATGGTACCTGGTTGAGTCAATAACGTTTTGAACAACCCTCGTAATATTGTAATATTTGCTATACTGACCGATCCCTTCTGATACGTCCGTATACTCGTGGATATGACTACTGCTATCAGACTGTCTTGTCCGAAAGTTCTCTATTAACCCATATTCTCTTGCTGGACTCATCTGTTGTTTACTCGAAGAGTCCATTTGTTATTTACGAGGTGTCTAAGTTTATTTCATCAAATGTATTCTATTTTGACGAAAATACCAGTTTGTGATTATGCAAATAGTGTAGACCAAGATCTGACGCCGCGTGTTGCGGCATCTGCTCTAGGTATGCACTGTTTTCAAATTCCCTTTTATGCTACACTAGGCATATGCATGTATTTGTTTATGGGTAAACCTATTGTTCCGGTAAACTCATTGCTTAATTTAACAATAATTATTATTTTTTCATGAATGTATATTTTGTTGCAGAAACCGTCCACTGTGCAAGGGATCCCGCTATCCCTGACAACATAAAACTGACTGCACATTTCAAGTGGTACCAGCACAACTACATTCAAGCGCTTAATTATATGACTTGGTTAGGGGTAGGTACGGATGTGGCTCCCGATATGGAACAACTTTTTGTACCGCTCGCGGCTTCACCACCTGATGGTACCTGTGGAAAAAGCATTGCTGCCGGTCCCGACATGCAGGACTCATTAGATGTTACTATATCCCTCACGGAACTAGATATCGATACAAGATGTGGGATGGTTGTGGTGAGTTATTCTGATTTATTTGGTGCCATAATCCTATTATGCACATCAGTTCAGTGATATTGAGATTTCATCTAAGGAAATATCTCATCCAGCATAGATATTCCTCGATTTCCTTTCGTTGACTGGGCGGTGCTTATTTCTGACCTTACCTTCGACGAGTATATTTTCTAAAAAGGTATAATGCGGTAATGATTTTATGCTCACTTGTGCAGAACAAAGCTCACCTTCACAAAAGGCACGGAATGTTCGGAGATCGCACAACAATATTCTTTTTTTTTCTTTCAACCCACCATACAGACAGCGTCTAAACAACGTTGTGACGACTTCGATGCAACGTTATGACATCGGAACAACCTTGTTTACACGTCAATAAAGCGTCATAACGTTGCATTGACGTTCCTCCGACGTCGTTTCGCCGTAGTATGCCTGTATGGATACTGTTTATCATTTGCGATGACCGATAGCGTTTACCAGGCATTTTTAATCTGCCAATTATGCGTAACAACTCATGAGCAGGCTACTGTACCGATTTTTCATGTGGACTGCTCGATTTTGACATTGAATGGCAAGCCTCTAACAGCACCGCCCAGTCAACGAAAGGAAATCGAGGAATACCAAAGTTGTAAAGTAAATTTTGTTAATATTATTATGGGTTGTTGTTATAATTCTATTACGCACTAGACTTCTGACACTGTTATTTCATCAATATACGCCCCAGTGTCATAACAGGCCATAAAACAACTTACAATTATGTGTGTGTGTGTGTGTGTGTGTGTGTGTGTGGAGGGGGGGGGGGGCTGGGGTTCTGTTTATTAGAGAATAAATGTCTTTGAACAAGGGCAACACTGGTTTTGTTCTGTATATTAGAGAATAAATGTGTTTAAGGTGTGAAGTGAACAAAATGACATTTTTTTCAATTTTTGAGAAAGTATCCGATCATCCAACATTGCTGTTTTTTTGCATTCAAGAACATATTTTTTCTAAACTACATACCGAAAAAAAAACCTAAAGGTTGAGACACCTGTAATAATTACACGTAGTATGTCATTGACTGTCCTAAAAAAGGATTTATTTTAATGCATTAATGAGTCTTAAATATGCAGACGGAATTGTAAGCAGTATATACCCTGACAAGACTGCTCCTCCATCTGTTATGTCCCCGTAATGATAATTAGGGGCATTTAGATTTGCTCCTCTTCGTTCTTTCGTCACACTTCAGGTAATCTACTTCCCCCTCAGTTTTCAGTGGATATTTTCAAAGGAGCAGGTGCGTTAAGGCCATTTTTGCCTCACAACACAACCCTTCCCCCCACCCCCCCCCCCCACCCCACTTCTCCCATTTGAGGTGAAAATATGAAATTTGCATGGTTTCATTAGACCAATACTTTTAGCGTATCGTTACGGTTTTAATTTTACTCTAGCTGCATATAAGATAAATAAAGAAGAAAATGATAGCTGCTGAAATAGGCCAAAGTCATAAAATTAGCCAAATTTGCTTTCTTTTTATGTTCGGTTTAAAATTTAGGACAGAGCGCATAACGAAAAATCCTCATCAGATCATATTGCAAAACTTTGTTGGTTAGGGTCCTGTCTGGGAACTATGGACAGTGGGTAAATTCCGACATACCATTGCAAACAGTTATCATCCAGGTGAGACGGCTCAAAATGAGCCCTCTCATCACGATTTCACTGTTTGTCCAGTTAATTTGTTTCAATTCCAAACAACTGGCATATTCACTGTACGAATTTACCTGCTGTCCGAATTTACTTGACTTGTCCCTAATGCTTGTGCTCTTAGCTTTAGGATCTTTAACAACCTGAACAAGATAGGTGTACTGTGTACCGATACATATTCAGTTACTGTAAAATACTTATATTTGGCGGTCACTGTATTTGGCGATATCGGCGTTTAAAGGAAACATCAGTAAAATATAGGTCCGCGAATATTTATGAAATCTTATGTTCTAGCATTTAACCATATTTGACCTTGCCGTAAAAAGGTCAAGGTCAGCCCAATGTCATCATTTGAACAATCTTGGAAGTACTCAGGTTTCTGATGGTACGTTCCAAGCTTCAGGGCCATCGGCCTATTGGTTCTGAAGAAGAAGGTTTTCAAAGGATTTTACTATATATGGGCTTGGCGGCCATAATGGTCAAGCGACCCAGACCATTTTAACAAATTTTCATTCCCTTAACCCTTGATAGTTCTATATGAAATTTGGTTACAATTGACCCAGTGGCTTTTGAGGAGATTGTTTGAAATTGTCAAAATATGAAAGACCTGGGTCAAAGGTCAAAAAATGACCTTGACCACTTGTGCTCACAAATATTCATGCACTCATTTAGATGACTGTATTTACTAGTAGGCCGAAATCTTCAAAACTCCAAGAATTTTTTTTCCGATATTTGACCTTGCTGTAAGAAAGGTCATGGTCAAATCAGGGTCATCATTTGAAAAATCTTAACAGTCCACAAGTACCTAATTCTACATACTAAGTTTCAAGGCCATCAGCTAGTTGGTTCTGCAAAAGAAGGAATTTCAAGTCTTTTACCGTATATGGGCATTGCGGCCATATTGGTCATGTGACCCAGACCGTTTTATCAATTTTTCATTCCCTCGACCCCTGAAACTTTTGTAGGAAACTAGATAACAATTGACCCAGTGGCTTTTGAAAAGACTGTCTGAAATTGTCGAAAAATGAGATACCTGGGTTAAAGGTCAAAGAATGATCTTGACCTCTTGTGCTCACAAATCTTCATGTACTCATTAAGATGTCTGTATTTACATATTTTGAGGCTAAAATCTTCAACAGTTTCCAAGAAATCTTCTGTTCTAGCATTTTCCCAGATAAAAGCACCATCGACCAAATTTGAAATTGCCGTAAAATAAGCCAAGGTCAACCCAAAGTCGTAAGTTGACCCATTTCGGTAGTACTCACGTACCTAATGCTACATACCAAGTTTTAAGGCCATCGGCCTATTGTTTCTGGAGAAGAATATTTTAAGGTTTTGACCATATATGGGTTTGGCGGCCATCCTGGTCATGTGACCACGACCGTTTGAACAACTTTTCGTTCCTAAGACCCCAAGAGGCTACCTATGAACTTTGGTTACAGTCCGCCCAGTGGTTTCAGAGGAGAAGTAGTTTGAAATTGTTGACGGGCAACGGACGGACGATGACGGACGTCGATGCATGCCTATACTATAAGCTCCCCTGGAGCCGCTGGCTAAGGTGAGCTAAAACTGAATAACCATGACTGTGGGTGTGAGTGACGCTCATAAACAGGCGGAAGCCTCTGCGCTAATGGGACTGAGAGCTTCCTCTATCTATCTGATTACCAAGCTAAACTGCACTCACACTTTAGGTTTACTGTTGTCGATCCCAATCGAGCCACAACTGACACAAATAAGTAACAATTTATGTAAAGACATAGTATAACTATAAAAAATAATTTTCAATTTTTGGAAGTTCATGGAAGTATGAACACAATGGGTTCCATGCAAAAATAAAGTGACGCCCTTCAGGCGTCATTTACCTTACTCGTAACCAATTGCACTCATACTTCTATCGAGGCGTCACAAAAAACTTTGCACGGAACCCAATGAGTTCATACTTCCATGAAGATACAAAAAATGACATTTATTTCTTAAATAAAACGGGGTTTGAGGGCTGGATTTGGATTTGGATTGTTTCAGTTCCTGGTCTTTGCATACTTTTACTCCTCTCTAGACTCACCCCAAATATCTAAATCTGTTTTGTTACAAAGACCTCGATTCGTCTTATTAGCCGGAGTTCGATTTTTTGGATGGCATTGCCTTCCAAAACAATCCCAAAGACCTCTAGATTGTTTGGACTGCTTTCGAGGGGAAAATCCCGACTTATAACAGGAGAAATATGGTATCTTTTTGTATTCCAGGACACAGCTGCGGGTGCACTCAAGTATGCTTTTAAGATATTTGAATACGATCCGGCGGTTGCGGCTGATTTCGAGCCAAATGGAAAATTCGATCGGCCGGGAGATCTCATCTTCTATGGGATATGCTATTATGAAGACCTCCCTCTTTCAGTAGACGCTGGCGTAACGTTTAAGTAAGTCTTTCTAAGAATTTTTCTTACCATTATATATTGTTAAAAAATGATTTTTTGTGATTATTATTATTTTCATTATTATTATTATTATTATTATTATTATTATTATGTTTTTTTGTGTAGTAGTTGTAATGCCATGCTGGTCGTTTTTGTATATGTTTTAGGGGGAGAGCTGTAAATAATGTTGTGAAAACTTGTAGCCAACCTCGTTGTTTGTACTTTTTGTTGTACAAAGGCAATAAAATATGTTTGAATTGAAATGAGATCTATATGCCGTTAAACTTCTAAAAATTGGTGGCGTATTTATAAAACGACTATTGTTGTTGCTATGCTGTTGCTAAGGCTAAAATTTTTTGAAGGTGATTCCATACAACTATGAAATTTGCTCTGGAGGAACAGTCTGAAAAACACTGTTCCTCCAGAGCAAATGTCATAGATACAGGGAATCTCCTTCATATAAATTTAGCCTTAGCAACAGCATAGCAACAACTTAAGTGGTTTTATAAATACGGCCCGGGACGCCTAAAACACCATTTATATTGTGAAAGCGGAGCGTGGTTTTACTGCGCAGTAATGCGTCCAAAATAGGCACATATAATGGCGAATTGTGTAGACCCTGGTCAGACTGCTCATGTAGAAGCCTGCAATGTTTGCTCAGAGATATTTGTCCAAATATTGAGACTACGTACAGTAATAACGGAATAAACGCGAATGGATATTATCACACCTGTTAACTATGTTTTCAAGGATGTTACGAAACAAAAAATGAGCTGTTACGAAATGAAAAAGAATTATAGTTACCAAACGACCTGTTATCCATATTCATAGATATCCCAAAGAGGAACAATATTCCCCAGGATCTGTGGAATAACCCCTTTTAGCACGACATTGCAAAGACGGGCTTATGCATGTCCCTTCGTGCGCGTGCGCCTTTGTGCAAAAATAGTCAACTGTTGCGTTTAGCTCAGTTTATAAGTGTACTAGTAGGGATTTCCGACATAAGCGACGATACCATAACGAACGAACGTTAGCGACGATAGCATACTTTAGGAGCTAATTTCCAGGGAGCGATCATTATTTGTTCAGTCCGTCTGTAAAAGAGCAGAAAAACTGACACACACAATTAATGCCTATATCAGCGCAGTGCGCAGTCTGGTCAAGACATGTACTTCAAGATTCAGTTAATGCCGGTCAAACTAAATTGCGCATGCTCTGACGAGACCGTCAGAATGCGCAGGCTGGTATGGGAAAACCCAACTTTATTTTAAGGTTTTCAGGATGCGTCTCATACATGTACATACTCCCTCAACAGCCAAACAAACAGCAGCTAGACAGCTACTAACGTCGTATCGAAATACTTCGATTTAAATGAGTTTGTATATGTAGCCTACTTGACAGCCCTCTTTGAAACAGATTTTGTTTTTCCATAGAGAGGTACATGTAGATAGTTTGGTTATTTGTAATAAGGGTTAAACACTCTTTAAGACAGTATTTCAGTTTGCATCGAGACGCCTCCCAATAGGCAAAAATATCCCCCGCGCCACCACCACCACCACCTTATCAAACAAACAAACAAAAATGATCCCGCACCTGCTGCAAGCACAGTCGGTCTTCGCCATACTATTGTCCACATTAGTAGAAAAGAAGGATGCCCCGGTACTGAAATTTACCTAGTACCATTCCCCGACCTAAGCATCCCAGAGGGAGATAGGATAGACGAGAAAGAACAAGGTATTTTTGTTTCTCCATAAGATACTAAAAAATCTTTCTAAGCAATTTGAATTAAACTTTTGAAAATGGTGAACCATAATTAATGAGATGGTACGCCACAAATAAAAGTTTCCCATGCCCAAGGTCAGGGTAATGATCAGGGGTCAGAAGAAAGCTTATGTCTCCAAACTGACATGAAACTGCTGAAATGATTTTTTTTATTTATCAAACTTCACAGAAAGGTAAAGCATGACAAAAAGATATCTCGCTTGCTAGATTTGGAATTCCTTGCCCAGGGCCAAGGTCGTCGTCCCAATCGGGAGTCAAAGGTCAATTAAAGGGGCCTTCTGGGCCATTTGTTACATGCTGTAACATTTCTCTCTATTGGACTACACTTTCAATACAAAACAAGGTGGCGATAATCAATGATATGTGGTGAGTATAAAAAAAATCTGCATTATATGCAGCTTCAAATACATTGGAGCAGTTGTCTCAGATGACTGCTCAAAACAGGAGGTTCTCTCAAGGATTGCACAAGCCACTTCAGCTTTTATCAAGCTGAAACCAATTTGGAGATATAACAACATATCTCTTGGATCAAAGGTGAAACTTATGCGCTCCCTTGTCATTTCAATTATTTCTGTATGCCTGTGAATCGTGGACCTTGACAGCAGAGTTAGAGAAAACAAGAAATATCTTTAGAAAAAGATAATCGGCTTAGATTAAATAGCAGTGTATATTGTAATATGTATAAGTCATGCACATGTAAGATATCGATTGTGCTGATCAGATTGTACGGATGCGCATGTTGATATGCATAATTGTTGTTGGTGTTGGGGTTTCGATTTCGGAAATGTTGAATTTTGATTGGGGTCTGTCTGAGTGTTGCACATAACGATGAGGTTAGCTTGGCTGACCGCCCCACATATAACCTTGAAAGTGTCGCACTTCCGACACAACACCAAAAAGTAAGCCAGCAACAATTACTTAATTTCGTCTTCCATTTCTGTGTCAAGTTATTTTGTTGGTTTCATATTTTACATGAACAATATTACAGGCGAATGATCCTTGGCAAAAAGCGATTTGGGCCGAAATATCTAGATTCATCACGACAAGGTTTATAGGCCAACAGTCAAATGAAAATGAAAGTAGAAAAAAAAGCGAAAGTAAGCTACTTACATCAAAATCCCGGGTGTATTTATATTGGCCAATGAAATACTTAAAATGTAGGTCAATAGTAAGGTTATACGGCTAAAGCCGAAAAACCGCGGGCCTTTGAGATGAGATGCTACCGAAGGTTACTGAACATTTCGTACAAGGACCATATAACCAATGAGGAAGTTCACAGGAAGATCCAAGCAGCCATTGGAGAATATGATGAACTCCTGACGCTGGTCAAGAAACGGAAACTAAGCTGGTTTGGCCCCTCTCAAGGTCTTCTGGTTTAGCAAAGACGATTCTTCAGAGCAAAGTGAAAGGAAAAAGAAGAAGAGGTAGACATTAGAAGAGTTGGGAAGACAATATCAAGGACTGGACAGGAATTGATTTTGCCAGCTCAGCTAGGGCAGCTGAAGACAGGACAAGGTGGAAAAGGATTGTTTCGAAGTCATCTGTGGTGCCCCGACGACCTAGTAAGGTTATGGGATAGAATAGAATAGAATAGAATAGAGTATATGCTTAAAATATACCAGATATTTTTTTCAAAACTTAGCAGACGCAGATGTCATTTTTCACATTTTCACAATTTGGAATTTTCAAAAATGTCTGACTTCTTGATATGAAAAAGATTTATCTAAATAAATAATCAAATAGTTATTTGTGGCACAAAAATAAAAATAAATAAATAAAAAATAAAGAAGATCATACTAAAAAGAGAAAAAAATGAGCATCATTATCGAAATTGTAATTAGTTCTCAAGGTACAAGTATTTAACGATAAAAAGTAATATCCAAACAGTCTTTTTTCACAACTCTCATATTTTATCAGGTTAAACTGATAAAAAAAGAAGCAAATATTGTAGACACTTTTGATCGTCACAGTTTATGTGAACTATAAATTAAGCAAGGATTTTTTGGGAAATAAAACAATAAAACAAGCCGAATACACAGCAATATTTACCCAAGTTTGACCAAGCAATATTTACCCAAGCTGACCATATATCTGTAAAAATAGCCAAAATATGGATTATTTATACCGAGAATAGTCATGGACTGAACCAAATATCAATTCTATACGTACATGGGCCATACTGAATATTGTAAAAGTCGGTTGTACTGCCATTTTAGTGAATCCTATTGAAAAATGTAAGGCCACAAATGCGTGATGGAAAACTGTAAAACCCCCGACTGGTACATGCCATGCGTTTTCTTTTTCTTTTCTTTTTTCTATATTGGCAAAGAGCTTAGTCTACGCTTAGCACACAATAACTGTAAGCTTTATGCTCAGAAACATGTTCGCCCTTATTTTATCAAGGAACCCATAGTACCATAGTACTGTAAAACACATATTTTTGGCGGTTACTAAATTTTGGCGATATTGTCGGTTAAATCAAAGAGCGCTAAAATATAAGGCCGCCAATATTACATAGATTTAATACATATACATACGCACAGCATAATAAAAGTTCAGATAAAAAGAAATATTTGATGAGTATTTTAGATTTTTAATACATTCCATTAAATTATACATTGTGGTATCCCGTTAGAATCGCCTCGATGAGGCGATTCTAATAGATGGCACAATAAATGGTAAATGGAAAAGTAAGAAAAATCGTCACAAATTAACTTAGGATTTTCTTCACTAACTGGGGCCATGGTAGATCAAGGCCGCCAAAATTAACATGCGCCAATATGTCATTGTCTTTAAACCGCGAAATTTTGATACCGCAGATATTAAGTGTTTTACAGTAAATAAAAACTACAATAAAAGGGAAAAAACAGAGGGATTGCGTTTTTCAGAATGGCTGAGCTGCGATGATAAAAACGTTGGATAACATGCACAGACATAGAGGATCTTACATGAGTGCTCATGTATTATTGAATTTATTAAACGAGTTGGGGAAAAAGATAAGATGCGAGGCTATGCCGAGCATCTTATCGGTTTTCCCCAACGAGTTTAATAAATTCAATAATACAGGAGCACGAATGCAAGATTCTGTTTATCATATGACACTAAAATTGCATTTTATTAGCAATTTTTGCATTGAAACGTCACTATTTCGCCATTAGAATACGCGACGATTTTATGGACGTCAACGCATAACCTTACGACGTAATTTGCATATTTAATTCACTAGTGGATTATCGTTTTTAATGCATGGCTTTGTTACACTCTCAGATGCGACGTCATATGATAAATGCACATAACTAATCTTTGTTTTGCATTCGGTGACACGGCGTGCATCTCTCCTTGTATCTTTTGTCATTACGACCATTTTATATCCCCGACATACGAAGTATATCAGGTATATCAGGGGCATATAGATTTTTTCACATCTCCGTCCACTCGTCAACTTTACATCTAAGTTTTGCGTAAAATGTTCTTTGATTGCTTATTTCACTGTAACCTAGCATCAGATTCTTTCCATATTTGATCCATGATATCTCAGTAGTATCACCTTTGATGTAAATTATCTAAGTCCCTAGGTCTGGCTTAAGGTTGGGGTCGGTGGTCAATAGTCAGAACTTAGGCATTTTCATTATGTCAAAATTTTGCGTTAAATCATTTTGATTGCTCATATTTCTGTAACGGCATTTATTTGGTTCATGCTATCTCGATACAATTGCTTTTGATATAGACTACCTAGGCTGCTGGGTTAGGCTCATTGATGAAGCCAGTGGTCAATAATTAGGATTTAGCCATTTGTCGTATTTTTTATTTGCTTATAGATAACATTTACTGGAATGGCGCCTCATCATGCACGGCTAGGACTTTAGAAACTATATGATCTTAAAAACTTGAACGTAAAACTTTAAGATAAAAATTCTTTGTCCGTTATCTTGACCTAAAAGGTCGTCACCAGGGGTGGGGATGGTGCTGAATAAAATTTCAGACCAATATCTGTTGCCATACCAAATATAATTCAAACCGATCAAAGGATTTAGAAACTATATGAGATCATAAAAACTTTAACGTAAAACTTTAACATTTTGCCAACGCCGCCGCCGCCGCCCACGCTAATGCAAACGGCGACGCCGGGGGTAGTGCAATTGCTATTCCTGAACTTTGTTCAGGCGAGTTGAAATAGCTTTGTTGTTTGTGGTTTCTGTCATAGCGTATTCCTCCCTCTGTCTCTCACCCCGCGCCCCCCACCAACGAACTTTCCCCCGGAAAATGGTGAATATATAGTGGAATATCCCCCACCTTATTATACCACCGACATACGAAGTATGTCAGGGGTTATATAGTGTTTGTCATTCAGGCCCTTCGTTCATTCGTCCGTTCGTTCTTTAATCCGGCACTGAAGATATCTTGGTTTGATTCATAATAACTCTATAGCATATTTTGCTACGGACTACCTAAGCTGCTTGGGTCTGGCCTATAGGTGGGACCAGGGATCAATAATAAGGACTTAGTCATTTGTTGACGTTTTTTTTTTTTTTTTTTTTTTTTTTTTTGCTTATACCTCTAATGTACCTGACCTGGCTGAATTTTGCAATTCTGAAGTGTTGCAGTCCGCTCATGCTCCATGATTTGAGAATCCTGAGCGCGGTGATTTTGGAGAAAGTAATTGTATAGTACTTAACTCCAGGGCTGACGCATATGTGAACGATATTTACTAATGGTGACGCTTTTAGATTCTGATTCTTAATCTGGCTAAATTTTACCATTCTGAAGTGTTGCATTCTGGTCATGTTCCATATGAACTTTGAAAAACCATGGGTGCACCATTTTCTTTTTGTTTTTTTTAAGACTTTAACGCCAGGATTGACGCAAATATGAACGGAATGACGGATGGACGGACTGACGGAATGACGAACTTCGCACCTTGCTAAAGCAGACGGCTAAAACTGATTCGAAGCCGTATTCAAGCATTAACGCGTTGCCGATTCTGGTTCTGAGCAGTCTGATCAGAATCTTCACGGTACGCTATAATGAATTCCCAAGACACGCGGGGTGGTCGGGTCGAGCGATGGTGATGGGGTAATTTTCAGTGCCGGGGCGTCCTACTAATTTGCAATATAGTAGGGCAATGGCCAACTGTGCTTGCAGTAAGCGCGGATTGGGGTTGTTTGGACATTTTTTCTCTTGCCTATCATTTCTCTCTTCTTTCTCCCTCTTTCTTGGAAACGACCCGATATAGACTGAAATACAGTCTCAAAGGGCCGTTAAATCCAAATCAACCGACCAACCTACTCAAGACTTGCTGACTGAACAGTGCAAGGCTGTAAGTACACTACGCGGGTGACCATGCTCATCCATGTCGAACATGTCAGTTTGTCAGCAGCTGCATACATGTTCTATATGCACAGTCGCTCAACCGGAACTTTTAATATAGTTTTGACACCCAACAGAAAGTGTGTTTTTAATGTGTCGGAAAAAAGGCTGGTAAATAAGCATTTGACTTTCTCAGGCTCAAAATATGAAAGTCTCCCCAGTAAATAGCTTCTAACGTCTGCTATCGTTTCGCTAAGGTAGCTAAGGTTCGTTAGTTGTCGTACCGTAGCTTATGTCGGAAATCTCTAGTACAACTAAGGCGACTAACGACTAAAGACTAAACGCTATGCCAAAAACTAACGATGGCGGATTGTCTGACAAGTTTGCGAAAACGAAATTCCCGACTTCAGAAACCTTTGGTGGCATATATAAGGTCTCTAAGTTCGTGAACAAAGTTTTCCAGTTTCTTTCTTGAATAGTAATCAAATAATAAATCACAATCCCTTCTTTTCAAATAAAGCAAAAAAGGAAAACGAGCTAGATCCGCCATGCATTGTTATTTATTTAACCGTGTCCAATTACGTGTATTTCACCGTTGTGCATAGTTGTACATCTTTACTAAAATGAGTTGTTGTTATTCATTTGTGTGATTGATATTTCGGTTGAAAATGGCTGAATAAGCCAGTGGAACAAGCAAGAGTAGGATGAAAATTCGAGAGGAAAAGTCCTCCGAGGGCGAGAAAGCCTCGGAATGTTTTCTACCTCTAGTGGGTTGACTGGGCGGTCGGGTCGGGCGATGGTGATGGGTAGCTTTCAGTACTGGTGCGTCCTACTTATTTGGATTATTTTGGGGCAAGGACCGGCAGTGCTTGCTATCTTGCAGTAGATACGGAAGGGTTGTTTGGGCGTTTTTTTTCTCATCTGTCCTTTCTCCTTTCTCGCCTACTCTCTGGGAGACGGCTCGATATAGACTGAAATACTATCTTAAAGGGCCGTGAAAACCTAAACGACCAAACAACTAATTACCTCCCGCTGTCATTGTCGTAAACAAAGAAATATTTAAAAAAAAAAATCCTACAACTACATATAGTACCCTGGTGCAATGGTATGAGAGTCGGACCTGTATATGGGCTCCGGCTGAAAGCAAATATTTTCAAACATCTTAACGCGATACAGCTCTTTATTTTCCTTCTCTCTCCTTCTCCCCTCCCCCCCCCCAAAAAAAAAAAAAAATAAATAAATAAAATAAAATAAAATAAAAAAAGGGAAACGAAATTATCAATGGAATGGTTTCATTAGTTTTCATCACCTCCAGAGCCTTCAATTTTTCTCATTGTTTTGCAAAATTTCGTAGCATACGGGGCAAATCGGATATTTTGCCAATTCTAGTAAGCTCTTAACAGTGTAGAGCCTATATAAATATACTGCGATAGTGACCTAGCATACACATTTTCCCCAATGGCTCCAAAAACGGGTCCTTCCCAGCGGCTCCGCGGAACGAATCCATAATAGAACCGTCTGGGTGCCCGAGTCCGTCTGTCATCTGTGTCAAATTCAAAGATAGTGTGCACGCTGTTCCTGGGATCGGTATCCGACCTAGCCGCCCCAAAACGTGCCTGAGTACGATCGATTGATTGGGGCCTCGATTTAAATTATTATCTGGAATAGAAGAAGAGCGAAACGTCGAAATTTATGACAAGAACGCTCATACGAACGGCTAAGCAATGTTTTTGTGTAAAGCGCTCAGTAGACTTACAAGACCAGCACCACTATCCGAGGTATAGGTTCAAATGCAACATAATTGCATGCAAAACACTTCGAAGAAAGCTTCAGAATAGAATAGAATGACGACATTAGGAGAATAAGTTGCAGAGTTCTAGATGCGAGTGGGCAATGGGTGACAATTTTTGTCAGATCTGCTAATAAACTCCTCATCTGAACCGCCTCAACGAGGCTGGATGAGGGACCACAAGCCTGTCAGTTCATCTGCCGTCACACTGTGTCTGGGTAGCCTTAGACATACTAAGCGGTTAACCTGGTTACCAATACTGAGTGCACATACTTCCGCCAGTAACAGACAACTACCCTTGCCGACAGCCCGCTAGCGCAGTCGGCAGCGCGTCAGACTGCAGGTCAAGGGGTCCTGAGATCGATTCCCAGACAGGCCACATAACGCTTGTGGAGACTGATCATGAAATATTTTCTACGGTCATTCTTTCCCTTCTGCTGATTCAAGAAGGGCAGTTGTCATTTACTGGCGAAAGTATGTGCACTAAGTACCGGTTAATCGTTTAGGAGATCTAATTAAAATCCTAAAGAGCTTCTTCGAGAGCAGAGAACACATTCGAAAGAAGGAACATGGGCCATACCATGGAACAGTGTCATGGAATAGTTTGAGTAGGTTAACTGACCGCCTAGACATGACCTTAGCTGTTTACTGGGCCGTAAATGCTCAACAAAACAAACAAACTCACAACTGCCCGGCTCGACGTAACTCAAATATTATTACTCAGTAAAATCAAACCAAATGCCGATTCAAGTATTGGCTTCAAGCCAGTTATATTTTAGGTTTTCATTATTTACTGTCACTCAACGTTCAGGACCGCCGTGCAGTGCAAAGTTAATATTGACGTCGGCTTAACGAAAGCACTCGTAAATCGCATAATCTATCTATCACAATTTGAAGTCATACAGGCAACAGCTCTAGCAAAAGAGAGGACAGTTATCGCTTTGGTTTCGGCCATGTCGTGACGTTACACTTGAACGTTTTGAAGTTGGAGTGATAGAAGTTACGTTTAACAAATGGCTATATATATAGCCGTTCACTATTCTAAACAGTGAGTTTAGTCTTTAGTCAATAGCCGATAGCAGCATTAGTTGTACTGGACTAGTACAACTAATGCTGCTATCGGCTATTGACTAAAGACTAAACTCACTGTTTAGAATAGCGAACGGCTATATATATATATCCATTGAAGCGTCCAATGTGACTGTAGATTTCGACGTTGCCAAACCTGATAAAAATTTACATCCTTTGCGTCACATCAAATATAAATCATATTGAATCGGGAAAGCTGATTTGTATACTACAATGTAAACTTTAAATGATGGGGTATTCGCCCCGAAGTTCTTGAGCCGGATAACATTAAATTTTGACCCCGTGAAAACATGACCCCACGCGTCAATTCTCAATGTTGAAACTTGACCCAGGTCAATTTTCAACACTGAAAAATGCTCTATGGGTCGATATTCAACATTGAAAAGTGGCCAGTTGAGTTATTTTTTTAGCAGGTTCAAATTTTAATATTACACCAGCAGTGGCCCAAGATTTAGGTATGTGGCTAAATCAAAACGAGGCCTACAGACGAGTGGAAGCCTGGACTTTTTGTAACAATACGAGACGCGTGGAAAGTTTAGACCTCTGTGTGAATTATGTTTAGATCTTGTACTCAACATTTCCCCAATCCTCAACAATAAGTAAGAAAGGCTAAAGGTCACCTGAAAAAAATATTTAGGTAAAAGAGTACACGTCGATGTTTTTCCGCCATTTTTGGAAAGGGAAACAACAACAATGTTAGTGACTTCCTATTTGCTTTCCTGGAAGATAAATTCCATTAAAAGGGAGTCTGCGCTTAAAGGAAAGAACTTTTCTGCACGTGGGGGGGGGGGGGGGGGGGGGGCAAGTTATTCTGTTTAACACTTGACTCTCGTTGAAAAGGGAGACAAAAAATGAAAATGGCAGAGTTGTTTCCTTTGAAAGTATACCATTCACCTTAGGGTAAGACATTGACTCCTATTTGTTAAACATAACTTCTATAACTCCAACTTCAAAACGTTCAAGTGTAACGTCACGACATGGCCGAGCCCAAAGCGATAACTGCTCTCTCTTTTGCTAGAGCTGTTGCCTGTATGACTTCAAATTGTGATAGATAGATTATGCGATTTACGAGTGCTTTCGTTAAGCCGACGTCAATATTAACTTTGCACTGCACGGCGGTCCTGAACGTTGAGTGACAGCAAATAATGAAAACCTAAAATATAACTGGCTTGAAGCCAATACTTGAATCGACATTTGGTTTGATGATTTGTTGTTTGTTTTACTGAGTAATAATATTTGAGTACGTCGAGCCGTCTCACAACGCGATAGTAGAAAGGAAAGATAGGGTTGAGACATAGACGAGGCAGAGAAAATTATAATCCCACAGGACACCCAACCCCTCCGCCCTCCCCAACTCTCCGCGCCGATCTGTTGCAAGCATTTTAGTCTTGAAGATGTAGTTTGTCCCTATTCGAAAGTCCATCACACCAAAAAGTGGCAGTCTGATGAAAGTCATTACTTAGCCAGTTAGGAACCATTTTAAAATGAAAAACTTGCTACCCCTGGACAAGTTTAAAAGGCAAATGGTCCCTTTATTTAAAAGTTGTCTTCTGCATTACTTAGGCAAGACACGTGAATTTTATTTTATTTATCTAGGGTTAGTCTAGAGCGCAACTCGCTTTGTTTCCTTGAAACTTGTAAATACAGTACAAACATATTTGTGATAGAATCTTGTATAGCATTTTTTCCTTGGGAGGGGGATTCATCTAGCGTCAGTCTAGAGTCGCAACTCGCTATGTTTCCTTGAAACTTGTCAATACAGTCCAAACATATTTGTGATAGAAACTTGTATAATATTCACGTATTGCGCATCTGAGCCTAAATGTTACATCGGAATGAGGTCCTGTTCATACATTCACGTTTCGTTCACACATGGACAGTCCCATTAACACGTAGAGGATCCGTTGAAAAATGCAAGCCCCGTTCCTATATGGACATCCCGTTCGCATATGTAGTTCCCTTTCGCAGGTACAGCCTTGCAGGTGTCGTTCACTTGTGCAGGCCCCGTTCACATGTAGCGGTCCAATACACATGTGGAGGTCCGTTCACTTGTGGAAGATCCATTTACTGGTGGCGGTCCTGTTTCGCAAATGCAGTTCCTGATCACATATGGACGACCCGCTCACAAATGAAGGTTCCTTTCTCACATGCGGATCCCGTTAACACGTGGAGGTCCCGTTTACACTTCACAGGCGCAGAGCCCGTTCAACCATGGATTGTCCGTTCGCCTGTGGCGATCCCTTGCAAACTTGGATAATCAGACTGCATGTCCCGTTTTATGTGCTGGATCTTTGAAATATACAGGACCCGCGAAGGTCTCCATCTAGCGTACAGCACCTTTTCACAGGTGGGTGTCCCGTTCATACGTACATATGTACCTATCTCGTTCACACGTCCCGTCCCGTTTATATGTGGGGATCTCGTCCACACCTGGAGAAGAAGCCATTCTAACAAGCAGAAATGTTCATACATGGAGGCCCTGTCAGACGTAGAATACATGTTCACACGTGCAGATCAAGTTTACATCTTCTTGTTTGGTTCACCTATAACGGTTTCGTTCACTCGTGGTGAATCCTTTCCGACTATGGAGGACCCGGTCACTGGAGGAGATTCAATCCACATTACCTGTTTTATTTTTTGTTGTTTTCGTTGTTTTCATTGATGAACCGCCCATTTACATGCCAAGGTCTCGTTCACACATGGAGGACCAGTTCAGGCACGAAAGGCGTTACATGTGGAGATTCTAGAAATCACCTTTACCCTATGCAGAGAGTTTGGTACCCTCAGAATTTGACATGTGTCCTACCGAGCCGTCTAGCGCAGTCGGCAGCACGTCGGTCTGCAGATCAAGCGAGTTCGATTCCCAGCCCGGCCCCTGAACAGTCGTGAAGATTGGTCATGAAATATTTTCTACGCTCATTCTCTCCCTGCCGCTGACTTAAGGGCAGTTGTGAGTTTGTTTGTTTTGTTGAGCATTTACGGCCCAGTAAACAGCTAAGGTCATGTCTAGGCGGTCAGTTAACCTACTCAAACTATTCCATGACACTGTTCCATGGTATGGCCCATGTTCCTTCTTTCGAATGTGTTCTCTGCTCTCGAAGAAGCTCTTTAAGATTTTAATTAGATCTCCTAAACGTTTAACCAG
This sequence comes from Ctena decussata, assembly GCA_963989385.1. Classification (NCBI taxonomy): domain Eukaryota; kingdom Metazoa; phylum Mollusca; class Bivalvia; order Lucinida; family Lucinidae; genus Ctena; species Ctena decussata. The sequence continues at coordinate 37,409,084 of OZ022515.1, forward strand.
TACTTAGTGCACTTACTTTCGCCAGTAAATGACAACTGCCCTTCTTGAATCAGCAGAAGGGAAAGAATGACCGTAGAAAATATTTCATGATCAGTCTCCACGAGCATTATGTGGCCTGTCTGGGATTCGATCTCAGGACCCCTTGACCTGCAGTCTGCGGGCTGCCGGCAAGGGTAGTTGTCTGTTACTGGCGGAAGTATGTGCACTCAGTATTGGTAACCAGGTTAACCGCTAAAGTATGTCTAAGCCTGCCCAAAGACAGTGTGACGGCAGATGAACTGACAGGCTTGTGGTCCCTCATCCGGCCTCGTTGAGGCGGTTCAGATGAGGGGTTTATTAGCAGATCTGACAAAAATTGCCCACTCGCATCTAGAACTCTGCAACTTATTCTCCTAATGTCGTCATTCTATTCTATTCTGAAGCTTTCTTCGAAGTGTTTTACATGCAATTATGTTGCATTTGGACCTATACCTCGGACAGTGGTGCTGGTCTTGTAAGTCTATTAAGCGCTTTACACAAAGCATTGCTTAGCCGTTCGTATGAGCGTTCTCGTCATAAATTTCGACGTTTCGCTCTTCTTCTATTCCAGATAATAATTTAAACCGAGACCCCAATCAATCGATTGTACTCAGGCACGTTTTGGGGCGGCTAGGTCGGATACCGATCCCAGGAACAACGTGCACACTATCTTTGAATTTGACACAGATGGCAGACGGACTCGGGCACCCAGACGGTTCTATTATGGATTCGTTCCGAGGAGCCGCTGGGAAGGACCCATTTTTGGAGGCATTGGGGAAAAATGTGTATGCTAGGTCACTATCGCAGTATATTTATATAGGCTCTACACTGTTAGGAGCTTACTAGAATTGGCAAAATATCCGATTTGCCCCGCATGCTACGAAATTTTGCAAAACAATGAGAAAAATTGAAGGCTCTGGAGGTGATGAAAACTAATGAAACCATTCCATTGATAATTTCGTTTCCCTTTTTTTTTTTTTTTTTCTTTTTTTTTTTAGTGGGGGGGGGGGGGGGAGAGAGAGAGAAAGAACATAAAGAATAAAGAGCTGTAACGCGTTAAGATGTTTGAAAATATTTGCTTTCAGCCGGAGCCCATATACAGGTCCGAATCTCATACCATTGCACCAGGGTACTATATGTAGTTGTAGGATTTTTAAAAAAATATTTCTTTGTTTACGACAATGACAGCGGGAGGTAATTAGTTGTTTGGTCGTTTAGGTTTTCACGGCCCTTTGAGATAGTATTTCAGTCTATATCGAGCCGTCTCCCAGAGAGTAGGCGAGAAAGGAGAAAGGACAGATGAGAAAAAAACGTCCAAACAACCCTTCCCGTATCTACTGCAGGATAGCAAGCACTGCCGGTCCTTGCCCCAAAATAATCCAAATAAGTAGGACGCACCAGTACTGAAAGCTACCCATCACCATCGCCCGACCCGACCGCCCAGTCAACCCACTAGAGGTAGAAAACACTCCGAGGCTTTCTCGCCCTCGGAGGACTTTTCCACTCGAATTTTCATCCTACTCATGCTTGTTCCACTGGCTTGTTCAGCCATTTTCAACCGAAATATCAATCACACAAATGAATAACAACAACTCATTTTAGTAAAGATGTACAACTATGCGACACGAGAAAACCAACAATGTGGTTGTGCGCCCAGTCTGATCAGAGTCTTCGTTGTCGGCATGAAGGTAGCTTGGACCCTTAGCTACCCTTTAAGCGCTTAGCGAAGCATCTGATCAGACTTGGCGGATGTCCAGGCTGATCTGAGTATATGCTGGGGAAAATAGTTCAGTTTTACCGGATTGTTGACCTCAAACTAACAGTGGGTCACTGTAACCTATATTTCATGGCCATTAGTAATTTTGCCTTTTAATTTGACAACTTTTTGACTCACGAACATGATTTCTGCTGATCATGACTCAGAACGACCCGGTGTTTGATTTCAAACTAAGAGTAGGTCACAGTGACCTATATTTCATGGTCTATAATGATTTTGCCTGATAACTTCCATACTTGGTGATGCATGAATATGATTTCTGATGATAATGATTCAGTATGACCACGTGCTTGACCTCAAACCAAGAGTAGGTCACAGTGACCTACATTTTCTGTTCTAGTGCTTTTTGCTTATATCTTGAATACTATTTGAAGTACGAACATAATTACTTATGTTTGATAACATCAACAGATAGAGACATTATGTTGGTAAAGGTCAAAGGTAATTCTTTGACCTATGTTCAAGATTACTGAGATTTAGACGCCGTTAAACATTTCAAACGCCTCTCCCCCTGAAACCACTGTACGATTTAATCCATATTTCATGTGGAGTCTCCCTAGGTCAGAGAAACAAAAGTGTGTTAAGGTTGTGATGGTCACATGACCTAGATGGCCGCTATGCTCATATATGGTAAAATCTCTTCAAAAAAATCTTCTTCAGCACCAAAAGGGTCTTTGACCTTTAAACTTTGTATGTAGCGTTGGGGCCTCAGGTCCGACAAAGTTTGTTCAAATGATGCATAGACAATGTCAAGATCAACTTTTAAGTCTAAGATATAATATTAACAAAATAAGCAGATAAGGACATTATGGTTCTTAATGTCAAGGTCATTCTTTGACCTTTGAACAAGGTCACTTAGTTTCAACGCCTTTCAACATTTTCAAAAATCTTTTCTGAAGCTACTGGGCTGATTGAAGCCGTTTTTTTTAATTGGAACTTCATCAAACTTGTTGGTAACCAGGACCGGCATAAACTCTCAGATTCGATCGAAATTCGGCTATATTGTACATTTTGCCTTGAAGTTACTTGCCTTTTAGTGCTTAAATAGCCCATATTTGATCTTGTCCATGGCAAAGAGACTTTATTTTTTATCAAATCTTCATCAAACTTGCTGATAAGTAGGACAGGCATAAAATCTCAGACAAATTCGAAATTCAGCCATACTGTACTATTCAACTTTGAATTACTTACTCTTGGGAGCTGAACGGATGAATGGACTCAGGTGAGCCACAGGATCAGTTGTCCTCTGTTTTTATATAATGATTATGTTTTATCATTATTATTATTATTTAAACATTGATAAATATTGTCTTCTTAACCGAAAAAGTCAAAATTAAGGACTGAAACTTTCTAACGGATGACAAAATATTGAAGCTCGACCATTGGCTGAGGACTTTTTATGTGCATTTGGCTTGTTAGTTAACTGCTGCCTATAATAATTGAGCGGCGACACGAGAAAACCAACAATGTGGTTGTGCGCCCAGCACAGACTCAGATCAGCCTGGGCATCCACCCAGTCTGATCAGAGTCTTCGCTGTCCGCATGGAGGTAGCTTAGTCCTTTAGCTACCTTTTTAGCCTTTAACGAAGAGTCTGATCAAATTTGGCAGATGCTCTGGCTGTCTATGCGCACAACCACATTGTTGGTTTTCTCGTGTCGCGGCTAATTATTATTACTTCCTATTCCATTCCCGTGGAGCTTCTACTATTCATCTTGGATTATTGACCTGGCTGAATTTTACCATTCTTAAGTGTTTTAGTCTGGTCATTTTTCATATGAAATATGAGAACCATGGGTGCAGTGGATGTGGAGAAATTAATGGAATAAAGTTTAACGCCAGGTTAACGTAAATGGGAATCGAAATTCATTGCAATGGCGGCCATCTTGGATTTTTGGCCTGGCTGAATTTTATCATTCCGAAGTGTTGCAGTCTGGTCATGCTCATTATGAAATATGAGAACCATGGGTGCAGTGGTTTTGGAGAAACTAATTATACAGATTTTAACGCTAGGGTAAACGTAAATGTAACCGGAATGACGGACGGACGGAATGACAGACGGATGCACGGAAAACCGGACACCTATATCGCACCTTCCTAAAGCAGGTGCGACAAAAATGAATTTTGATAAAAATTCAAAAATTGAGACACCTAGAAAACTATTAATTATCCTAACATGGAACATTTTGGTTTCACAATGTAGTTAATGCATCTAAACATACAGATGGTACAGCAAACAGAGAGCGCCCTAATCAGACTTTTCCTTTGGGAGCAGTCTGATCTGGGACTGCACTGTTTGATCAGACCAATCTGTCCCAGTACTTAGATTTTTTACAATAATTCTTATATTTAATCCAGTGACTTCTCCGCCCCAACAGTGATGCCGCCAAGAAGTAGATCAATTAGATATGAAATTGTTGATCGACTACATGACACAGAAGCCGAGGTTATCACTGTTGCTGATATTGGCAGGCTCTATTACATGCGGATTTGTTTCGACCGTGGGACGCCTTACACGGGTAAGATAGATGGATAGATGACTTTCGATTTTATGGCATTTTTACTAGTATTTCAGTCATATCAGGACGATGTCTGCAGTGGAACCCCATTTAGGTTTGAAAACATTTCCGCCTAGAGCGGGGCTCGAACCTGGGACCGCTAGATTAGCACATTGGCGCTTAACCTACTGAGCTATCAGGGGTGCTATCAGTAAAATTTGAAGTCTGAGCGTGTCACTGTAAAACACATTTTTGGCGGTTACTGAATTTTGGCGATGTTGGCGGTTAGGGGCAAAGTGCGCTAAAATATAAGTCCGCCAATATTTGCATTATTTTCTGTCGCATATTAAGAAGTCCGTTGCATCATTTGCGATGAAAGCTTGTCTTAGTCGGGTGCATCCTCCAGCAACACATACAGAAGTTAGTTGCATCCATACGATGCCACCCTAAGTGTGTTTGAGACAATATTCTGTGAAAGTCTGTTTGAGTTGAATAATACCGTATACGCGGTAATTTTTGCGGGTTCAAATTTTCGCGTTTAAGGGTCAAAAACATAACAATTAATTTTCGTGATTTTTAATTTTCGCGGTTAGCAAAATGCGCGAAAAGCAAAACTACTTCTGTATCACTTGAGCAAGTTCGTTTATTAATCTGCGGCGGGGTCTCCGCAGGTTAATGAAAGAACTGCCTCAAGTGAAAAGTACCGGCAATTACGGAAGCAAATAGAAACAAAATGTATGAACACTGTGTCTACAGAAGATACTTTGTAAGAAACTGGAACTTATTTCGCGATTTTAATTTTCGCGGTTTCTAAGTGACCGCGAAATGCCGCGAAAAATGAAACATCGCGAAAATTACCTTGTATACGGTATCTTCTGCTGTTATGAGACAGGAATGTTTATGGTAGGTATGTACAGAAACATCCACAATGTGATTTCAAAGAGAAGGAGCCAAGAAATCAGCTATTGTAGGCAGATTTCGTATTTGAGCCGCGACACGAGAAAACAAACAGTGTGGTTATGCGCCCAGAGCAGACTCAGCTCAGCCTGTGCGTCCGCCCAGTCCGCTAATACTCATTGATATGCTTTTAAATGGTAGCTAAGTGTCTAAGCTACCTCCATGCGGACAGCGCAGGCTCTGATCAGACTGGGTGGATGCCCTGGCTGATCTGAGTCTGCGCTCGGCGCACAACCACTTTGTTGGTTTTGTCGTGTCGCGGCTCATTTCTCATGCTATGTTTCACGGGTATATGCATCTTTTTCTGGCATTGTGTGATGCTGTTTACTCGAATGAGGACGGTGAAATAGTAGTGTAGTATGCTTTGCTTCCGCCAAAACTTTCAGCTCGCGGTTCTTTTTCTAAATAGAAACAAAATGAGAAAAATCGTCCTCTTTCCTGTCGCCATCATTTCACGCGACGTGTATTGTGCCTCTGATCTCCGAAGTCGGGAATTCGGTAGTAAGTAGGATTCAGGGGGTGAAATAATTTGTCAGGAAAGTACTTAATTTCTGCCACCGTTGGTATTTGGTTACACTCGTGGCTTTCTTCTGTCTTTCATGAACATCAAAGTCCTTACGAAATCGTGCCTGTCCTCAAAGGAAAGCATTTTCAGCTGAAGGAAGTAGATTCTGTCCTCTAGGTTAATCTCCAATTAAATAAATAGAGGATCTTACACGAGTGGTCATTTCATATGAAATTTATGAAACGAGCCTTCGCATCATATGACCCTTTATCATATGACCCTGTTTATCATATGACCACTCGTGTAAGGTTCTGTTTATCATATGACCCTTTAAAATAAGATTTTAACGCCTATAAACTGAACAGTATTTCAAAAGGAAAACGCATTTTTTGACATGGACGTTGTCAATGCCGTTACGTGTACGCGCCAAAGTGTTATTACCCGTGTGGTCATACGATTTTTATGACACGACGTTATCCACTGAATAACAGCGACGTCATATGATAAAAAAGATTACCCTTGATAAGATTTTAACTTTTCTGTTGATGTTTCCATTCTCTTTAATTCCAGAACAAGGTGATCCCTTTGCTGCCTATGCTGATGTGTGTGAGGTCTCCAATAATGCTAATTTCGACGACGAAGTAGTTACGGGAAATGCTGAGGACATCAGTTTAAAATTCATTGACACCAAGTAGGTTTTAATAAATATCCAGGTCATATGACACTCCCGTGCGGTATTTGGGGGTCCCATATGGACAGAAACCCATAAAATCTGTGGGGAATTGCAACATTTGCCGCGCGATCCCACACCATTCTTCGCATATACCGAGGCCTTTACGGTCGTCGCATATCCCGTGGGTGAAAACTGAGCTTAAATAACTTTCAGAGGCGGAAATGAGCTATTTATCTGTATAAATGAGCACTCCAGTTGGAGATTTCTCTGTTTACCACTCACAAGCATGTTGACGTCACATTACTAATTGACACATTGAATTCTGTAACTGCCACTGGGAAACGATTATAAGTATCTATCATGGGTGTGAGGTGTGGATAGAACAATCCGTCACGAGGGTACAAGGTATGCCGAGTGATGTCAAACAGTGAACCCGAGTGACGAATTTTTCTATCAACACCTCACACCCATGATAGATATTTTTTCTTGCACGCCACGTTTTGTTCTAACTTCAAAATAGATATGTTAAAATGCGTAATTCTAGTGCTTGAGAGGTTTCAATTTGATTTTGAAAGAAGGCGCCGCTTTCAACGACCGCCATTCGGCTCCTTGCGCCAACTACTGGCATGCATAAACTGACGTCATTTTCGCCGTCTTTGTGACGTCATCATCTAAAACACCAACGTCACTTGACGACGCAGGCATGTGAAGTCCTATACAACCAATGCATTGACTACTCGTGATTTTTATCCGGTCCTGGGTGAGATAACATGGGTGAGATAAGATTTGTGGGTACAGGTGAAGCACGCGGATATCCTTATCTGGGATGCAAGAAAAAGGTGTCAGTAGCCTAGGGGCAGTGGGAGGCCCACTTAATCTTGGGCACAACATATGAAAGGCGGAGCCCGTCCTTCCACTGCCTTATCCTTCCCTGGTTCGAAAAAAAATATATTTACTGCTGGACCGATAGAGAAAGTTTTCCAGTCGCTAGATGACCCAAGGCGAGATTCAAAATCCGCGGAGTTCCTCTAACCACTCGACGACAGCGCCTCTCTATAATAAACTGTTTAAATAATGCAGTTCCCTTTTAATGACACATTTTGGATTGCATGTATATAACATGCTAATGACCATTTATGCACATTTGAAATTTGAATCAGTCTTTAGCACAAAGAGCGAGGGTTTGGATCCAGTAAAACTAGTTTAAGCACCCAGTAGTTAATTACTGACCGTTCCAAAGCGGTACTTCTGTTGTGGTTCTTCTCTGTTGTTCTTATGTGTACATGTATTTGTCTGTGGACTGCTAGCAAAAATGCTACCAATATAGCTGCCCACTTTGCTTCCCGTCGTGTTTTGTAGTAAAAAAGAATTAAAATTAGGTAAAAATAAATGTCCAATGTGTTTCGAATAATTTATTCTTATTGTTCAAATTGATGCTTGCGTTGGTCTGATCAGTGGGTTATAATTGTTGTGGATGGACTGAACCATTACAGAGACTGGTCAGCTGAATAGCTGCCCATTCTGCTTTCTGTTTTGTTTCGTTTTATGATTTAAAATAGAAACAGATGTTGCTGCTGGTTATAATTAGTGTCGCTGAATAACCACCTGTTTGGGAAAGAGCTTCTTGACCGGTTTACCGTGCATACCTTTCGTGAATTTTAGTCAATTTTTGTGTGTGTGCGTCTACTCGTTTGGTTTTGAGCGCGGGATGTGGGATTTGATTGTATTACTTCTCGGTCAATGCCTATTTTTTTCTTTAATTCTCGGTATCTCAGTTATATACTTCTTAAACGGATATATTCTTAAAGCTATGTTTCTTAAACTACTTTGAAATTTGAATTAATTCATGAAACCGGTTAGTATATGACTAGAAATAAACTACAATAAATATATGTGTGCATCTACGGAGTACTTTTGTATAGTATATATACCCGTATTAAGGCAATTTTCAATACTTTTTCGTATCCATGAAATACTTTCATATTGCAGAAATACCCGTATTGAGGCCTTTTTCAATACTTTTTCGAATTCACAAACTGTATTGCATAAATGTCACTGGGTAATGATTAGGTATATCATACACATTTACTTCCTTGCGGTACAAGCCGGCTTTTATAGCGACGTGGTAGAGTGCTCGACTTTAGATCGAAGGGTCCCCGGTTCGATCCTCGGCCGGGACGTGAGATTTTTTAAGAGTCCGTGACATAAATGACCGTATTGAGGCAGTTGTCAAGATTTTTTTCGTAATAAGCGTGTCCTCAAAAGCTTCACGCGCTTCGTAACAACAACAACAACAACAATAAAAAGATTTTACCTTCAAATTAATATAAACCTTAGTTATCAAGAGGGCTTCGACTTTTAAACGATTTGCCGTTCCCCTTCCCAAAGAAGCTGACAATCTTACCACAAAAAATTCAATTTACAGTTAACTCTTGATATCTTAAAGTCGAAGTATATCCCAAACTACTGATATCCCAAAGTAAATTTTCTGGTCCCAGAAAATTTACTTTGAGATATCAGTAGTTTGACATACATGTAGAAGTAGTTGAAATTTAAATAAAAGAAGGTAATGTATCAAAACGATGTTCACTGATTTTAGGAGGTACTTTCAGTGTTCGAGATATAGAGAGTTTACTGTACTTTGACAAAGCTTCTGTACACCATCCCATCCCCCCAAACTTCCCCATCACAGAAAGAATAAATGTCTCTGTGAGGTGGGAAATAGATTAGAGTGATCCTTATTGAGATTATAAACAGAGATCCAGATTAGGTGAGGGTTTGAGGATGATTAATGAGCCGCGACACGACAAAACCAACAAATTGTGGTTGTGCGACCAGCGCGGATTCAGATCAGCCTGGGCATCCGCCAAGTCCGATCAGAGTCTTTTTTCAGTGCTCAAAGGGTAGCTAAGGGTCTAACCTACCTCCATGCGGACAGCGAAGACTGTAATCAGACTAAGCGGATGCCCAGGTTGATCTGAGTGTGCGCTGGGCTTGGCGCATAACCACATTGTTGGTTTTGTCGTATCGCGGCTCAATTTTCTTGATATTTCTTTTTCTTATTTCTCAATAAAACATATGTAGTGACCCCTCGGTGGAAGGCGATTTTAATGAGAAATCACAACATACGTGTCTATGTCGAAATTTAGTGCGTGTGTGTGTGTGTGGGGGGGGGGGGGTCTGAAATTATCACTGCTACCCGTTCTTATCTGGAGCACTGAATTAACAGTTTTAAACTGTGGTTTGTCTTTGAATATTTTTCAGTTGCCCAGTGGCAGGACCACCAGGACCGGTTTATCTCAATCAAGCCTTTTATGTGCAAACTGATGGCGAGCCGAACACATACGCTTATGGAGCCCCTCCAGCGCCATTTTGTATATACACCAGCCCACAAGTTTTCAACAGATGGCATGCCTTTTCTGCGGGTGTTATTCAAGATAAGCTGTTTTTTAAGTGCACGGTGAAGCTTTGTACAAAACTGGACCAAGGGGTGATGGGCACGGAAGAACTATTGTGTTGGGACGTAAGTAAACATGAGCCGCGACACGACAAAACCAACAAACTGGTCATGCGTCCAGGGCAGACTCAGATCAGCTTAGGCATATGCTTAGTATGATCAGACTCTTTGCTAGGCTCTTAAAGGGTAGCTAAGGGTCTAAGCTATCTCCATGCGGACAACAAAGACTCTGATCAGATTGGGCGGATGCCCAGGCTGATCTGAGTCTGCGCTGGGCACACAACCACATTGTTGGTTTTTGTCGTGTCGCGGCCCAATCATATGACGTGACTAAACGTTATTCTTAAGCGGAACTGGAGATAAGGACAGTGTATTTTCCTCATTAGAACCATTCCGAAAATAAAAACCTATTGAGGGACACAACATGTGTTTTGACATATAATTGATTACCATCAATTAAGCTCCTTCAGTGGTCACACAAAGGGACCCCTTTGTGTGACCCGTGCTTCAGCTAAGAAGGAATAACACGGATAATTTAGGGATAATTTTCAATATTTATTCAAACAAACATATTTTGTGACAGATAAGAGCCATCTCTCTGAGAAGGTTCTAACGAGCGGACATAACATATGTTTTCGTTGACAAAAAAAACAATATCTCAGAATTATCCTTAAAAACCTAATTTAATCTGGAGCTGTAAGGGACACAAAAACTAGCTACTAAAGACAGACTTCCCCTAAATACAGGTTTATTTGCACTGTATTAAGAGTTTAAAAGACTCCTACAAGGTGGCTACTTAAGACAGGTTACCCCTTAATTGAGTAACCCCTTGAGACATGCTGAAAATCATCAATTAATCCCCTTTTTGTACTCCACCACACAATAGTGGCGGAGTATTATGATATACCTTCTGATGCACGTCCGTGCTCACCATTTCCGCTCGATAACTTGAGTATTTATTCACAAAATTTCTTCAAAGTTTGCACACACATTGTTATCGGGGATGTAGACTGGCTCCGGACTCAAATCAGTAAAACCGAAAAATCTTCAGGCATCACTGGAAATTCAGCTTTCAGAAAATCAGGACCTGTAGTTTTGTACATTTTGCATTGTTTTATGACAATATCATTTATTAAACTGGCGTCAGTCTAGGGATGAGTGGTATGGGATTGATAATGGGCAAAATCCGTCCATTTTTAACAGAGTTACTGCCCTTGTTCGTATTGGAAATATGGTTTCTGGCCTGTTATTCCAATACTGTTTACGAAATTTCTGAATGAAATTTCACAGATACATGCATCATTAACATCAAAAGTTACATAATGTGAATAAGAACAGTCAATCTTACCTTTCCATTTCTAGGGTAATACACCCTTGATAGATCTGATTTTTTAAAAAATGTTTTTACCTTTAGTTCCTTTACTCTTTGGAATATCTGAATGAAACTCCACAGATATGTTCCACATCAAAGGCTACATATTGTGACTAAGGACTGTTACCCTGACCTTTCCAGTTCGTGAGTTGTCTGCCCTAAATAGATCTGAAAAAGTAGTTTATGACCTTTAGTTCCTTTACGTTCAGATCAGCCAGTGCATACTCGCAGCAAGATCAGAGCCTTCACTGTTCTAATGTAGCTTCTATGGATTGTACGCATAGAATACGAAACGGAGTCTCTAAGCAAAATCTCTGCTTGTGTTGTAACTATACGGTAACTTAGTCTGCATCATCAACAAAGAACAGATATGTTCCACATCAAAGGCTACATATTGTGACTAAGGACTGTTACTCTGACCTTTCCAGTTCGTGAGTTGTCTGCCCTAAATAGATCTGAAAAAGTAGTTTATGACCTTTAGTTCCTTTACGTTCAGATCAGCCAGTGCATACTTGCAGCCAGATCAGAGCCTTCACTGTTCTAATGTAGCTTCTATGGATTGTACACATAGAATACGAAACGGAGTCTCTAAGCAAAATCTCTGCTTGTGTTGTAACTATACGGTAACTTAGTCTGCATCATCAACAAAGAACTAGATAAAATGACCGTAGGCACTGCATAATGATCCGACTTTGCTGGGCATTGTAACTTGTTTTTTTAAATGAGCCGCGACACGACAAAACCAACAATGTGGTAGTGCGCTCAGCGCAGACTCAGATCAGCCTGGGCATCCGCCCAGTCTGATCAGAGTCTTCCTTGTCCGCATGGAGGTAGCTTAGGCCGTAAGCTACATTTAAGCGCTTAGCTAAGTGTCTGATCTGACTTGGCGGATGCGCAGGTTGATCTGAGTCTTTGTGGGGCGCACAACCACATTGTTGGTTTTGTCGTGTCGCGGCTCAAATATATAATAGCTAAATAGCAACAGACTGAGATAGACAGAGACTGTAAATAGATATTAATATATTCCACTTATACTTTAGCACTCTTATGAGATTCCTTACAATGTGGGGCATTCTGACCAGTGTATATTTAAATCAGGCTGTAAAGCATTTTTTTGAGCTTAGAGACTCCTTTTGTGTATCATACCCCTGTTATTCTGTTCTGTTCTGTTCAATTCTTGTATCGACGTTACCCAAGTGGCTCAACGGTACGTAACCATAGTTGCACTTACTTGGCGCCGTGTGTCCGTCTACCCCTGCTATCAGGTGGAATTTCTTTATATAGGGTATTAATGATAAAAGTATAGTACTTGCGTGGAGTTAGCTTAGTTCCTTCGTTACCCATTTAGTGCACAGCGACGACTCTGATCAGACTTGGCCGCTGCCCAGTTTGATCTGAGTCTTCGCTGGGCGTTTATGCCACTTTGTCATGCCGTGGCTTATTTGCCGGTGTTTCTTGCCGGAGTTAACCCATTAATGCCTAGCGCCCCAAAATTGGGATATCGACAGACAGTGCAGACCCAAATCAGACGCCACAAACGCGGCGTCTGATCAGGGTCTACACTTTTTGCATACGACAAATGGGTATTTTTCCTCAAAATAAACAAAAAAATCAGAACAAAACAAACAACTAAAGCTGACACCCCTTAAGAGAGGCTGACTGTAAGCATCGAGCATTAGCCCGTAATAACGTGGAAAGTCGAAAATTACGGATTTAGCTCATATTTTGGGAAATTGATATATACTATGCTTGTTTGTGTTTCACAAGTTTTTAGCGGTCAGCGTTCGGCCGTTTCCATGGTAACCAGGAGTCCATTTTGAAAATGTCAATTATCAGACCTTAATGTAATATTTCCTCGCTAAAAATTGAACAACAAATATTATCCTATTCTTTTTCGTTTGTGTAGTTACACAATACATAGCTATATAATAAGATTACATAATATTTATGTTTTCTGTCCCATACTATCAACGGAAGAGCTTTTACTGGAAAAAGTAGACCCAATTTTGAGTGAAAAATAGGGGTTTTATCCGCCTGATATCTAAAAATGGCAGTCACGTTTGAAACTAAGACCATATTTACATGATAGAGCAAGGTTCGAAGTTAAAGAATGTCAAAAAGTTAGGTGTAAACTCGCAAAAGTTCAAATTTTATTCATCTTTGAAATGTGTCAATGTTGTAAAATAGTAGCAAGGGAATTAAGTCAATCTGGGATTATCTTACCTCCCTTGACGTTTACAAATGTGCGAACACTACAGGTAGCATCCATGATTTTTCAAACTAAAAGATAGTATCTTTAAAAGAATTAGATAACTGTCAACAATGCTCAGCTTGACCTTTTAAGATCTATGAAATAGGTCCATTCACCAAGACTGCAGTTGCAGTTATATTTGACGACAAGAGTTCTCCCGAGCAAAACGTCTGCAGAAATCACGGAATAGGAGAACGGAATAAAAACATTTTATTTGCAGCAATATGTTTGCTTTTTCTTTATTTTATGTTGAAATTAATAAATTTACTAGTTTTCCTTGAATAAGTTGCTACTTTGAAGTAAGTGAAACACAAAAAGAGGCATTTTCAGGACAGAAAGTGGTATATGCCCACTCGAGTACAGTGTCAATTCACCGGAGGACAGGCTGAAATTTTAGCAATGTTCTGTGACCTATGATCGTGATACTACATAGAACAGCCAAGAATTGATACATGAACGACTCACAGTTTTACATCCTTTTAACAGCAGTTCAGTCATATCTTGGCGACTGGAGGAAAAAGTGTGTGTGTGTGTGGGGGGGGGGGGGAGGGGGGGGTGCTGCTATGAAGGGCTGTGTGTGTGCAATGGAGACCCGTTGGCGGTTGGAAAAATTAACGCCTCCAGTGTGTCTCGAGCTCGGAATTACTGGACCAGTAGGCCAGGGCTTAACATACTGTGCTACCGGGGCTTCTGGAGCAGCCAAGAAAGTAATCTAGGTAGTCCTGATAGGGTGCCATCTAAAATATATGTGTACACGAGGGATTTATTCATCCCATCCACTTCCCTAATTTCATCCACTTATCTGTAGCTTAACGAGTGAAGCGCGGTCCTGCTTAGCTACCAGTCCTTGTTCGAATCTCAATTTCTGTAGGCAGAATTCTTTTTTCATAAACGTGGTGCCATTGCACACAGTCTTTCAAAATCATCTGTGCCTTGCCGCATGGCTAAAGTACTGTATAAAGGGCCACGGAACTTCAAACATACCATTTACCCTCTTCGTTTTACAGTCTGTCACCTAAATTTTAGTTTTTGGTGCCATATAAATATTTATGCCCTTTTTGTGATGAAATTACCATTGGTTTGGCATGTGATTTTTCGAACCATAAAAAAATGAGCAAAATGATGCTCAATGCTTACAGTCAGCTTTTCTTAACTCACTCAGGCTTCGCCGTCGAGAATTGATATTTAGCGATTTGCCCTTCAACAGCATGTATCAACCAGCGATTACTCATTGGTAAAGGAAAAAATATATATCTTTACTAGTAATAAATCACACATTTTTTCACATTTGTACACTCTTTCTCTTCCCAAAATGGTGATATCGCATATGCATAATAAATTAGTGGGTGGGGTATCTTAGCAGCTCTTTAAATTTGTTTATTAGAAAAAAAAAATGAAAAAAAAAACATAGAAGATACAGAAACCTAGTACTAAACAACTTTTAAACCATATCGATTCTAATGCAAATTAGGAGATGTATATCAGTTACATGGTTTTAGGGTTGTTTGGAACTGATTTAACACATTTTATGCATTGTGACCATAGAAACAACATCTACAAATACGTTTCTACATCATTATTTGCAAAGATGGGATATAACAGGACTCATTATTGTTCTTTTGTTGCAAATTCAATCTGGCAGAGTGGTAATTAAGGCAAAAAACTAGAAAACTGTTGTTTTCTGTAAAATTGGAATTGCAAGAGTGAAGCCATTTGCACGTGCATTTATTCTGTAGTTAGTGAAAGTTTACACCTAATTGTTTTTGTTATGAGGTGTACTTATGTTGATGTTTGAAAGCATGTAAACGGTATTTTCAGGTCAGGCTGCCATTTTCAATAATCTTGATTTAAAAAAGTGCTATTTTCTTATTTTTTTTTTCTCTGACCATATGTACTTTCAGTTGCCATGGTTTCAACAACGTGCAGTGGCCGATGCTTTGAAGGTGCAGAGAATAATAATTACATTTGGTCCTAAGCACCATACTAGTCAAGAATTTGATACTTGCATTAGGAGAGATACATTTTCCCTTTGAAATTCTTGAAAATATGTAAAATTTGACCAGCCTAAAAATGGTTGCCATGGCAACAGTAATTGCTTAGATATTTTGAGAACCGTTTGACATATTTCAATAATTTTTTCACCGATCTCCATATTTCGTCGAGAGCTTTAAACCACGAAATTTTGAGCAAAATACAAAATTTTGAGTTTCCATCCAATGCTCGATGCTTACAGTCAGCTTCTCTTAAATGACAAATGGACTCGTCCAGTATATGCAGATAGAAGAGTCCACTAGGCATTAATGGGTTAAATGAAAATGACCACAGACCATTTTGGTTGTAAGACCTTATAGTTGTCTGTTAGATGTCTGGGAAAGAGCTGTGCAATCGGTTTGCCGTGCGTGTCTTTCGTAAATTGTCGTCTATTTTTGTATGTACGCCTTTCCTTTTTGGTTTTGAGGGCGAGATATGGGATATGATTGCATTTAGTTCCTGATTTTTACCTATTTTTTTACTTTACTTAATACTAGCCAAATTGTTTCCTTTGTATAGGCTTGTACCACTGATAGGAGACGAAAGCGTAGTGTTGACAACACGACCGAGGCCAATCAACAAGAAACGATTTATACATCAGTGACGCTGAGAGATCCCGAAGGTAAACCGTCACTATTTACACTCCTGGTGTATGTACCGAAAAGCGCCATGGTAAACCAATTGTACTTGATGTAGTATTATTTCAGTAATTCCAACAGCCTCTCTTTGGCACAAGTTCCGAACAAATGATTGGCTGACAGCATCTGCAGAGAGGCGTTTATACACCGATAAATCCTGTGACGTTGTATCCATACGCTGCATTCTCTTCGACTAAGTTAGTTAATCTTTTCGGCAATTTTGCATTTTCTAATTATAATTCGGACCGAAGAACAAAATTTGTCTTCAGACAATCAAAGCAAGCATGTGTATGACGCTATTTATGACGTAAAGTCAGCGTCATAACAAACGTCAGTTGGTAACGTTTTCAAAATGGCGGCGCCCTCGACAGTGTTTTTGGTTGAATCATTGACTGTTTTGGGCTGTTGTCGACTTTTCGTGTAAGGGAACGAGTTAAAAATGAAAAGCTACGAAAAAACGTTTGTAATTTCACATAGAGTTTGTAATTTCAAAGGGTATTATGCTTGAAATGCTCATGTCTCTGATTTTGTCAAACGCTGTTAACCTAAACCCTCCAATGTAGTAAACCGATGGACAATGCATCGAAGAAAAACTTTTGGATGGACAAAGTTGGAATTATGAGAAATGAATTCCTTTTTTTGTGATTTTATCGATGTGTAAACGCCGGCGAATCCCTCAAAAATTTAACATAAAGCCCTTCGGGCTTTATTCAGTTTTTGAGTGATTCGCCGGCGCTTACACATCGAATATATCCCAAAAAAGGAAATTCATTTCTATAATGATAACACTGAGCCACGCGACGTCACATGACTTTAAGTGACGTAGAAATAAACCATGGACCTCTAAAATCTGATTGGACGTCATTGACGCTGTTCCGCTGTTAGCAGAAAACTGCCCCTAAATGTTTTACTGCTTCAATTTTAGCGCTTATATAAGATTTTTCCGACGGTTTTGATTGAAATGAATATAAATATGAGAAAACAACTTAGTTTTTCTGATGTTCATCGAAGTGTAGATTTCGTTGAAAGTTTGCACGTACCCCCATTTTGGGTTCATACACTTTGCACACGACTAAATGTAGTTTACACTTCGATTCGGGGTTCATTCGCTTTGAACGCGACCCAATGAAGTTTACACTTCGATAAACCAAAAGAAACAAAAATAAAGTTCATTTCTTTCATCACCAGCTACGGTAATTGTTCGGTGATAAGACGGGATGTCCCTCCAAAACTATCCCAAAGGTCTAGATCCGTCTTGAAAGACGGATCTAGATCTTTTGGATTGTTTTGGAGCGGAAACCCCATTGTATGGCTAAATTACAGAAAACTGATTTACCTATTTGTAGTTATTTTGGAAGAGTAAACTCCCGTCTTATAACCGAATAAATGAGCCGCGACACGAGAAAACCAACAATGTGGTTGTGCGCCCGGTGCAGACTCAGATCAGCCTGGGCATCTGCCCAGTTGTACCAGACTCTTCGTTAAGTGCTCAAATGATAGCTAACGGACTAAGCTACCTCCATGCTGACAGCGAAGACTCTGTTCAGACTGGGCGGATGCCCAGGCTGATCTGAGTCTGCGCTGGGCGCACAACCACATTGTTGGTTTTGTCATGTCGCGGCTCAAATACGGTTAGACATGAGTCGCTTCGTGGCCAATGATAAACGGATGAGTTACGCATCTTTCAACAGCATAACCGTCATGACGAGACGTTGGTAGGATAATACTAAAAGCATGTTTGCAATGGATCGCCAAATTCTGTTGACCTCTGGGAATTAAAATGTCAAGCTTCTGCACATAATTAGCTAATATAAAACAAAGCTATTATATAATTGAGCCGCGACGTGAGAAAACCAACAATGTGGTTGTGCGCCCAGCGCAGACTCAGATCAACCTGGGCATCCACCCAGTCTGATAAGAGTCTTTCCTGGACGCTTAAAGGGTAGCTAATGGCCTAAGCTATCTTCATGCGGACAGCGAAGACTCTGATCAGACTGGGCGGATGTCCAGACTGATCTGAGTCTGCGCTGGGCGCATAACCACTTTCTTGGTTTTCTCGCGTCGCGGCTCATAAAATACTTTATTATGCATGTTTGTGCACACTGTTTGTTTTGAAGAAAGTTAACTGGTCGACTTATCACAAAACTCCGGAAAAGGGCCAATCAAAATTTCAATTTGACCCCTTTTAGGATTAAGTGAAAACTCCTTCAATAAATTGACGGAAAGAGTATTTTTACACTATTTACTTTACTTGTCAAGCAGCATAACCATATTTTGGCTGTCCATCTGGAGAAGCATGGATTTTGAATTTCCCGGCGTGAATATGCCAGCGCTGTACCAGGCGTGCAAAGACAAGTGGCTGAAACAGCAAATACACTGAAGACTTGTTGCTGGGCCAAAAAGAAAACGCAGTATCATTATACATGTAATTAAGGCTGACGATCCCAAAGTCAGTGATGAACAAAACTTTTGTGTCTGTAAAGAAACAAAGAATTGAGAATAAGTACTTGTTTGAGAAAATCTAAAGTCTCTGTTGAAAGAACTTTAGTCTGTTATGTCATTGAAAACTTGATTGATTGATGTGAAAGTAACACCACCGTGGGTATAAAGCACAATAATTGGTAATTGCTCCTGAAACAGTGACGTCATTTATCTATTGCCATAGTAACTAAGAGTTCATATTGATGCCAAAGTGACATCGCCGTGAATATAAACCACAATAGTCGGTAATTCCATACTTGCAGTGGTAACAGATCTATGGCATCATCTTACTTATAATTCTACAGTGTATGCCATGCTCCTCTAGAATTATAAGTGAAGTGCTTTTCTCGTACCTGAAATTCATACAATGGAAAAGTCAGATTTTCTCAAACAAATAATTATTTTCAAGTCATTTAATTCCGTGTTAAGAGTGTTTTTGCAATGATGTCCGTAACAACGTCGTATTTACAAATGGCAAAGTCCTTAAGCTTTGGTGAAAGAACTGCGAATTAAACCCGGGTTTCTTGTCGTATGAGAGGCAGAACCTGGCATCCATGCTCATATAAAATTGAATTTGTCATTTTCGTAGGTAATAAAGATAAACAGAATTTAGCATCCAGAATCATATAAAGTAGGATTTTTAAATGGACTTGTAGGTGAAAATGAATTAATCGACAAAGCCTCGCATCTTATTCTTTTCCCATCTCGTTGAATAAATTGCACGGAAGTAAAATCCTTTAATGTCATAAAAAATCTAAAAATTAAAAATTGGGACATCTAAAAAATAGTCACTACGATACTTACGAAACACTTTGCTTTTATAATGCGGTTATCAATGCGTACATATGATGCCAGATGGAATGACAAACAGTAGTGTATGTCCGGATCAGGCTGCTCTTTTAGGAGCAATCTGATCTTGGTCTACCCTGTTTGCTCTTAGAATTTTTATGGTAGAAATGATAACGGTACGTATTTTCGGGACCGCAGTGTGTAAGAAAACCGAAAGTAGGTCAACGCATTAGATGGAAATTAACCGAAAAATACTAGTAGTACATGTAGTATTTCAGTTCTCATATCGACGTTGCCCCCGCACCTCAGCGGAACGAATCCAAAGCCGCAGTAACGGGGCGCCGAGCGTCCGTCCATCTGAAAATTACTGCTGTTATCCATTCGATTTATACTGACCGTCTGAGATCAAACCGAAGCAAATAACAAAAGCGCAAAACGGACGCCGGGCATACCGAGAATATTTTGTCAGAAATTGAAAAGTACTTGACGCTTTTCAATTTTCGCTGTTTTATAGCGACCGCAAAATACCGCGAAAATTATCGCGTACGATATGTCCGATTTTAGAATTTTACGGTTTATATATGAGCCGCGACACGAGAAAACCAACAATGTGGTGGTGCGCCCTGCACAGACTCAGATCAGCCTGGGCATCAAGTCGGATCAGAATCTTCGCTAAGCGCCTAGAGGGTAGCTTAGGGTCTATGCTACCTCCATGCGGACAGCGAAGACTCTGATCAGGCTGGGCGCACAACCACATTGTTGGTTTTGTCGTGTCGCGGCTCATATATTCTTTCTTTACCAGTGAAAAGTGAGAAGAGCGGTGAGACAGCTGACTGCACCAAGCCGATAGTCGCCATATCTACGACCGTGATCCTGATCGCCATGCTGGCTCTTGCCTTTGTGGCAAGTGTCTTCATCTTCCTGAAGCTGATGAGGACAATGAAGAGAGAGAAGAAGTTATCTTCCAGGAAGAAAACGCCGGTCACATAATGCACTTCAGTGCAAAAAGATGCCGTTTAGTGCCGCCATAATTCTCCCAGTGGTGTATCAAATCTAAAGCTTTCTAAAAGTTTCTACAAAAAACAAATAATGATTATTTTAAATGATATGAAACACGGATGCTTTGTGACTTTAAAGCCAGCGAAAGACAGCCGTTTACTATGGCGAATGTATTGTGAAAAGTTTGCAATGTTGTTAACATAACTGAGCCGCGACACAAGAAATCCAACAATGTGGTTTGTGCGCCCAGCGCAGACTCAAATTAGCCCGGGCATCCGCCCAATCTGATCAAGTCTTCGCTGTCCGCATTGAGGTAGCTTAGACCCTTAGCTACCCTTTAAGCGCTTAGCGAAGAGTCCGGGCGGACCTAGCGGATGCCTATGCTGATCTGAGTCTGCGCTGGGCGAACAACCAGATGTTTTGTTTTCTCGTGTCGCGGTTCATATAATAATGCACACATTTACACCATTGGGGGAGGAATGAGGGCTTTAACCTTTGAATCGACAAACTTACAAAAAAAGCGGACTGAAAAATTTGCTTATGCAAAATCTCAAGAAATGTTTCCATCAAGCGATTTCATGTTGAAATTTTAACGAATGGCAAAGAGGGCGAACAGCGTAGATCCAGTGCAGACCATAATTAGTTTGCCTTTATACTTTTCAATGAATTAACGAGATTTCTCGGTGAATTCGAAACTGATACTCTAACTGTTTCCGTGAAATTGTCACTTTCGATTTCACTGCCTCAGAAATAGGATTTTTTATGAAATAGCCTCAAGTTTTTTGTTGATTAATTCACTAAGTGTTATATGGCTTGACAGAAATTACGTCACACATGTTTGCACGTCATTATGACGTAAATGACGTCACTTAAAGCGCCAACGTAACAGTGTTACTGCACGCGACGTGAGGCCGCCTAAGTCTCCTGTAGGCATTTTTTCTTGATAACTTTTTGAGATCTGTCTATCAAAATGATATTTGAAGCTATTTTTCAGTCGCAAACTTGTTTTACAACCAATATCATAACAAATATTTACGCAGAAAGCATCAAATGTGACGCAAAACGGCTAGAAAAATGTTGTGTTTCTGTCGTGAAGGCTGACGCTTTTGAATAAACAGAACCATTGCGATTTTCAAGCATAAAAAAAATAGAAAATTTGACTTTTTCAATGTAAGATGAAGTTTTATTTCACTCTTGAACACCAAAGGTGGTATTCTCACTCGTGGCGAAACCACTCGTAAAAATACTGCTTTTTGGTGTAAAAAATCGATCTTACACTGAAACAGTCAAATATCCTCTATGTCTTATCTGAATCTACGATGTTTGCAAATTCAACTATTTTTGTTTTTGGCGCTCTAAGCGTTAATGTTTATCACTGACAATAATACTTGATGAGCCCTAATGAATACACAAACTGAAACAACTTCCAGGACTGTGTGTATGAGCTGTAACAGTTTGAAAATCTTGGGAATATTTCCATGTCTGTATATGTATTTCATATGAATCCATGACAATTCGTCCAAACAAATTGCGTCTTTTTTTTGTCTTTTTTGTTTTGTAGTTCGCGAATAAAGAATTTGGGACAAATAAATGAAACAGCATCCGACCTCTACGTCAAGAACTTTGGTTTCTGCTTTAATTCAGCTGCCTCAAAGTTAACGCAAATTCATTAAACTTTTAAGTGTATGTCCTTCATGTTTTACGATTGCCAAGTGCGACATTTTGTCTAAATATTTTCTGGAAACGAAATGTCGCACCCGGTGAAATTTTAGACCACATGTCATTTTTCGACCACTTGTCAATTATACAAAATGTCATTCAGACAAAAAAGGTCTTTCGACGAAATGTCCTTTAGACGAATAATCTTTTAGACAAAATGACTTTAGACGAAATGTCGTGAACCCATTCCATACACTCAAATCGAGCTAGATAACGAAAGTATATACTGCGCTATCAATTTTAGTGAAACCAGTTTCCAACTTGTATGTGTGGCTATCAGGAAAGAGAGAGTACTCTGACGGAATTGTACTTGTTCCCATCCAGTTTGGGCGTTCCCTATCGCAGAAAAAAATATTCAGGTGTATGGATATACCGCCAAGTGTTTTTTTCGCCATTTTTACTATGGAAAACAAGTTCTGTGACTTCCTGTTTGCTTCTCTGCGCAAGGAAACCTTAACAAAAAGAAATGAGCCGCGACACGAGAAAACCAACAATGTGGTTGTGCGCCCAGCGAAGACTCAGAGCAGCCTAGGCAGCCGCCCAGTTTTTATTAGACTCTGTGTTAAGTGCTCAAAGGGTAGCTAGGGGTCTAAGCTACCTTCATGCGGACAGCGAAGACTCTGATCAGACTGGGCGGATGCCCAGGCTGATCTGAGTCTGCGCTGGCCGCACAACCACATTATTGGTTTTCTCGTGTCGCGGCTCAAATCTACGTGCCATTTTAATAATATTTACCTATTTTACACGTGCTAAAATCCCTGAAAACAATCTTACACGTGTTATCTGGATAATATTTACCACTATTAGAAGTGTCATCTTAAATCCCTGAAACCTCCATTACACGTGACAGCTTAATTATATTTACCTCCTAATAGAAGTCTCATTTTAAATTCCTGAAACCTCTATTACACGTGCCATCTTAATAATATTTACCTCTACTAGAAGTGTCATCTTAAAACCCTGAAAGTGTACCTTTTTACCTTACTAATGGTTGCCTCTATTACACGTGCCGTCATTTTTGTAACTGTTATTGCGTACCTCCATTGTTATACGATGGACATGTTTTAAATACAACGCACGTAAATGTAACCCTGTGAAAGATAAAAGAAGAAGAACGAAAGCAACCTGCAAACACATTACACGTATATCAGAAAGAAGTTCCGTAGAAAATAACCACACGACCTCAAAATGTTTCTTTTTCTTCTATAATACTAATAATGAAAACAGATAAATAATTTCAGTGTGTGTCTTCTTTCGGCAGCTCGGTCTTTATATCTGATGCCGTTCGCTTTTATTATAAAGTTTGGTCTGTACACAGCTTTATAGGGCTCAACAATTATTGTTTCCTCTGTAAGGGGATTTGTTCCAAGGAATCTGTTTTGTATGATAATAGAATTATAGTATAAACGTTTGTAAATAAATATAGAATCAATACTGCTCTAAGCTTTATTTTTATACCCACCGATTCCAACAATAGCCTTTCTTTGCTGGCCAAGAGTATTTAGTCCACTTTGCACTATTGGCTAGCGAAGATGACCATAGCTTTGCCAAAGTTTTTTGTGTGTGTGGTTTCTTTTTTTATCACATGACGTCGCGTCATAAAAATTGTATGAGCACACGTGTAATTATAACAATTTGGCACGTACATGTAACATCATTGATGTTTAGTGTGAAGGCGTCAGTCATATGATAAAAAGAATCTTACACTCGTGGTCATTTCATATGAAATTTATGAAACTCACCAAAAAGGCTCGTTCCATAAATTTCATATGAAATGACCACTCCTGTAAGATCCTCTATGTATGCGATACCGTAAATATTTTAAAACAGTGCATTCCCATGGGCAACTTTTTTCCTCAGCCCCGTATAATCTACCTGTAAACGACGATATCGCGTGAGCTTGAAATAGCATTAAATTAGATAGGACATTGACAGTTTTTCTTTTTTTTGTCTTCCCTGAATAAAAAATGAAAAATGTTGTGTTAGGTCAATATAGTACTCTTTTTTAGCTGCACATAGATTTTTTTGTCAAACTTTTAAGTTTACATTTAATGCGGTCATTTTTGCTCTGATT
Source organism: Ctena decussata (assembly GCA_963989385.1). Lineage (NCBI taxonomy): Eukaryota > Metazoa > Mollusca > Bivalvia > Lucinida > Lucinidae > Ctena > Ctena decussata. The sequence goes on from OZ022515.1 coordinate 37,433,321, forward strand.
AATATGGCCATCATTTCTTAATAGTATATAGGGAAAATAGAGAAAATGAGCAAAAAGTTACTCAGTTTTCTAAGTTTTTTTAAAGCACGGATCTTAAGTCAAAAATGTTGTGTTATCCTAGTATTCTACACTATCTTACAAATCTTTTGATATATTTTGTAGGAAAATCAAAGAAATATTAGTGCGGTCATTTTTTACAAACTTAATACTACCCTACATCCAAAAACTGAATTTTCAGTACCGCGCGTGGCTATATCGAGGTGAGGAGAATTGTTGGGGACGCTGATCTGATCAGTTGCATCTTTCGACCAAAAACGAAACTGATCAACTTTAGGGTAGTAACAGTGACAGGTATAGGTGTCCCAATGGTACTTTTACATATTCGCGTTGCGGGCGAAGTGGGAAGGGTGGGGTGTGTGTGTCGGGGGGGGGGGGAGGGGGGAGCTGTAAGATCATGTGCCGTAACAAAACAGTCTCGTGTCGAGAGGTGGGTCGGGGCTGTATAAGACACGTAACCAATCAGTCTCGTGTCTTACGTGTATTTAAAAAAAACATTAATCGAATAACAATGGAGCACGATTAAAATATTCTTTTGGAGTCACATCATATGATTTCCAACAACAATGTGGAATTGGTGACAAGCAAAGCATATGGAGAAAATCTCATCGTCACCAACGGCCAGGTGTACGCAAAAATTTACATTGGAGGTCAACGGAAGATGATGTTTAAACTTAAATATCGTGATTTGTATTAAAGTAATCATTCCTGTGCAAACGCTTCCCAAATGCTTGTCATCTAAGCTTTATGAAGATGTAAGATACAAACTTTTACATTAAAAGCAAAATAGTCTGTTTTTAGAAAAAGTAGAGGCACCATCTAAATGTAATAAATATATAGTAAAACGGAAAATATCAAGGAGTTGTGAGTCCCTTTCGCACTTATTTCTTCAAAAAGAGAAAACCATAGAAATCGTGTGCAAATAGTTTCATATACAAAAATATTCGTCCTTTCTAATTGTATAATTTTTATTTTGAAATAATAAATAAAGCAAAATAGTCTGTTTTTATCATTTCTATAGAAGGTATTAAAATATTTTCCTGGTCGTGATACCTCGGAATTTTCCGTCCATTTAACGAAGTGTCACGGAGAATTAGGTATTGAGCTGATTTCTCCGGGCTGTATTTATGAGCATATCTGACTGAGATTAGCAAATGCATGATATGTGAAATAGTACATTGTTTGTTTGATTTAGGGATTTTTATGTTAATTAACTGAATATTCCTAACTCTAACTAACTAGCTGAACATTACTTTTTCAAACAGTTATGTAAGAACAACTATACCGTTTGCTTGTTTGACTTTTAAAACAATGATGGCATAAAATTTTCTTTAGCAGTAAATAAAATAGGTTAATGCTGACAATAATTTAATTGCTATAAAAACAAACATCTTAAATTGATTTTAAAACTGATGGTGCCCATATAAAGTATTACGATATAATTGCAGTTACTCAATATTTGCTCAACCATTTAAGTATAAAATTGACATCTGTGATCATTACATGCTAATTTATGTAATTAGATATATGTTTGTTTGTTTTTTTTGCGATTTTTTTTGTTAAGTCTGCCAGTAAAACTTAATTTATTTGTTGCCTAACTATATACTACGAATGTTTTTACATCAAGTTTGGATTTAAAATGATATTCTCTTATGTGCGGTTATCTGATGGATCTCATTTTACTTAATTATTTTGTTAAAATGTTTCATGACTCAAAAAGATTAAACTGGGATATTTCAAAAATTTTGTCCAAACAATAGTTGCAGATGCTGCTTAAACCGCTTCGGTGAACCATTAACGCATGTCTGTTCTATTAATGTCCTTCATCGGATGGTTTTGTTTAAATGATGTCAAGTAAAAGTTTAATCTCCACTCATGCGTATGAAGTATTTCTCTCTCTCTACCTCTCTCTCTACCTCTCTATCTCGCACACACACACACACACACACACAAAACAGCATTGACACTACTCGCTTAAATTTACATATTTATTCATCTTTCTACTGATTTGTTTGAACCAGGTCATTTGTGAAATCGGATAATTTAAACTCTATTAAATAATGATTTATTCGCCCTTTCATTTAATTATTTAAAGGCCCAATAGCTCTCTACCAGCATGAAAAATTGTATCATGAGGAATCGCTGCAAGCTTCTCACTATAGTTTCGTGATTAGAAATGACGGTGGTTAGCCAGCTTTAAAAAAATGAAACATCCTTGAGTTTGAAATAAAAGGGTTTGAAAACTTATTTGGGTCATTTTAGTTGGCAACTAAAATGACCTACTTTCGATTCCATTGCGACACGCGAAAATAACGTCAGCCTTGGCATCCGCTCAGTCTAATCAGAGTTTTTTTTCTGTGCGCTTAAAATGTAATTAACGGTCTAAGCTACCTCCATGCTACCAGCAAAGACTCTGACCAGAAGGGACGGATACCCAGGCTGATCTTAGTCTTTCTACTTCATTGGTTTTGTCTGTCGCGGCTCAAATATTAGCAAGTGCTAGAGATATTATAGGGAGTCAAGCACATCGTTCACCTTAAATTTGTATTAAATGTTTAGATTTTAAACCGATGCTTACTTTCGAACACTCTGTTTGTTATTTTTTTAATGTGTATGGCTTCTTTAAGTTTATCTCTATTTTTCAAATAAACAACTGAGAAATGGATGGATTACCACCTAATTTAAGTCCTTTTTAACAGTATTTAGTCTTGAAAGGACAATTTATGGGCGATAATGAAAGACTGCTAGAACTGGAACCCCGTTTTCGATTGAAAACATTTCCTTCCCCCCCCCCCCTCTACAGCAGGGCTCGAACCTGGGACCGATAGATTAGCAGGCCAGCGCTTAACCTATTGTTATACCGGGGCTCCTTCAACTTACGGAAAACTGATTTTGGAAAAAAAAAAAAAGAAAAGCAAACAATTAACACTAAATTTAAAGAGGAACTACACTTCAGGAACTGACTGAATCAGATCCCAACCCTATCCCCAACATCAAAGGGAAAGATTGACAAAGACATCCCAACAAACAATAAATTACAAGTGATAAGCCGAGTCAGCAGCTCTTTCCCAAATAGATGGCAACTCAGCTATCTTTATTGATCTAAATAATTTAGACCAACAGACGGGTTACAACGGACTAAGCAAATTATATGAAAAACATTTAACAATTATGTTTACCTATTTTCAATTTTTATGATAGAAGGATTAAACTGAGAACACAATAAATTAAACAGCACCGAACATAAAACAAATGCAACCGCAACAAAAGTACCGCCTTGGGACGGTCAGGCCAAGTTATGGCTCTAATATTCAAATAAAAATGCATTGAATCTAATAACTGTTGACACAAGTCATAAATGTCTTTATAATAAACTAGTAAGATTAAAATTGGTCCTCGATACTGCCTAATGGCTCGGGGCAATTTTTCACACGTCGCTATCTGGATTTAAGCGAGTGTAGCCGCCTAACATGTCGAGAAAAGCCGAAAACACCTGGAGTTAACTTTACCTGTAATCTGCGATTTTCACTAATCCCTTTACCTGGGTATGACATTAGGGACCGATGAGATTTTCTCCATATGGTCTCTGTTCAGACTGCACACTTGTTATACCAGCCATCTATGGAAGTGACCCAAACCATACAGCCTACAGTGAGGTCACTGATTATCCGGTATAAATAAGGTTGATGATCTGAATATCACATGACAAAACTGCTACGATGTTGGAAAACTTTTTAAATGGCGCAAAAGTCTTGTCGCAGGTTTATTACATGTATATTTACAGTTAACTTTCGATATCTCTAACACTTTCATCTCAAGGTACACAATGTAGTCTCTTATATCAAAGAATAAGAATAGAGTTCGAACACATCTCCTGTTGTTGTTTTTTTTTTTTTTTTTTTTTTTTTTCACTTTTTTTTTTCCTATTTTAACTCTTGTTATCTCAAAATACTGATACTGGGACCAGAAAATTTACTTTGAGATGTAGTTTTAATGAACTTCGACTTTGAATATCGAGCCTAACCTGCTATACTATCAGAGCCCATATCCCGCACTAAAACCAAACGGGAAAAAGTATATACAAACATTTACATAAATTTTCAAAAGATATGCATGGTAACCCAAATAAACAGCTCTTTCCCAGACAGATGAGCATTCAGCTTCTCAACTAAAATTGAAAAAGGTGAACGAAAACTGACAATAAGAACAGGTAACAGAAAGAAACCACAAAAGTAGTATCACATTGGAACGGTGAGTAATAAACCGCGATGCACAAAAATATTAGCACGCTTGAAATTATGTGTAATATATAACTTTATCAAATGGTGTCGCATCTGAGATGGTATTAAAGCAATGCATTAAAAAACAATAATCAGCGAATTAAATATGCGAATTACATCGTATCCTTATACGCGTTGACGTCCATAAAAACGTCGCTTTTTCTATTGCCGAAATCGTGACATTTTAATGCAAAAGGACGTGTTACACTTTGACCGATTTTATGTCCACGACCGATCTTGATAAAATTTATGCATTTGAAAACTTGGCATTTGGCAGTTTATATAAGCACGTTTAGAAGTTTGCGGTTTCATAAATAATCACGTGACTTCCGGTTTGTTCCATATGGGGTGCTGAAAAGGGTACACTGACCACCTGCGGTTTTTCGGAAAAACCAACGACTCCGCTGACATACAATGCATTAGCCCATCCAAACTGATGGATATAATATTTTTGGTTTGTATCCACAGTCTAAAAGTGATAGTAAGGAGAAACTTTATTCGATTTTTTACGAAAACTTAAAGCAGTAGATTTACAAGTGTTTATCAACTCCATAGCAATACCATAATAAGCACGTTAAGGGTTCGTTTTTGTGGAAATAATAAGAGAAAGGAAAAGGGACTTGATTTACACCAATATAGTCAAGCAAATGTTTTCTTGGCAAAATGCTTTTGCGCACTATTACGAGTATACGAAGTGTCAACAACCTTGTTTTATTAAACATTGTCCACTATTTACACATATAGTGTACCGTAATGGCTGAAAGCTTGAACATACCGAATATTAGAAATATTTTGAAATATTACACATGTATGGATGCCTCACAGGTATAGACGTTTTAAATATCAGACAAAATCACTGAACCAAGAAATATAGGTCACAGGGACCTACATGTGGTACCAGATGGGACACAGTGTTGAAGTGACTTACTATTCCAAGCATGATGAAGATTCAATAAAATATTTCTTAGAAATAAAACTCAAATTCAATGGAGCATGAAATACCGTTGACGATGACCTAGAAGAGTGTAGCGTCCTTTGCAATGTCTGACTGAACCATATTTATGCTCCCCGAAGGGTGAGCATATAGTTGCCGCTTTATCCGTCCGTCCGTCCGTCCGTCACACTTTTGCCCGGAGCATATCTCTGAAAGTATTAGGAACTAAATGAAACTTCATACATGCATAGAGGACATTAAGGGACTGTGCAGTGCATGGCAGTTTGTATGGCAATTCTTTAGCATTCCAGAACTTGATTACTCTTTGGAATATCATGATGAAACTTTATAACAATGTATATGAGGTTAAGACAACGTGTCTCATACAAGAATGGTTACTCCCCTTACTTAGTTTTTGAGTCGCCTCCCTTTGATTATTTTGTTAGACTATATTTGTACACCTCATATCTAACTAACCCTTTGGACTATTGTGATGAAACTTAACAGTAATGTTTTTTAGATTGACACAAAATGCCACATATAAGAACGATTGCTTCCCCTTACTTACTTTTGGAGTAACCTCTCTTTGAATATTTTCTAAGGCTATTCTTGTGCTAGCTGTAAGTAGGCGACCATACAGAATATCTTGATTGAAATTAATAGCTATGTGTATTAGGTTGAGGCTGTGTGTCTTATATAAGAATTATTGCCTCCCCCCCCCCCCCCCCCCCCACACTTCCTTATTTATGGAGTTACATCCGTTTGATTAATTTCTATGACTATTCTTGGGCAAGTCATTACGTGGAACCATATGGAATATCTTGACGAAACTTTATAGCAATGTGTAAAAGGTTGAGACAGTATGTCTAATTAAAACTAATTGCTTCCCCTTCTTTGTTTTCTTTTTTAGTTACATCCCATTGATGACTCTTTAAGGTTTTCTTTTGAGTACCCTAATGTTTGGAATATCTTGATAAACTTAATAGCAATGTAGACAAGGATGAACGGTGCAAACAATCAGTAACGGGCGTAAATTGACCCGCTTGCGGAGCTCTTGTTTTTCAATAGATTGCTTGTCCGGAGCATATCTCTTAAAGTATAAGGGGGAACTAAATGAAACTTCACACATTGATAGAAGACAATTAGAAAAAAATGCAGTGCACAAGAACTATAACCCTGTCACAAGTATTTACGAAGTTAGCTCCCTTTCCATTTTTTTTTCAATATTCTGCTTGTCCAAAGCGTATCTCCAAAAGTATAAAAATGAACTAAATGAAACTTCACACATGGATAGCGGACAATAAGAGAATGTGCAGTGCACTAAAACCATAACCCTGCCACAAGTATTCACGAAGTTAGCTCCCTTACCAGTTTTGTGAATATTACGCTTGTATGATGCATATCTCAACAAGTATTAAAGTGAACTTAATGAAACTTCATACATTGAAAGAAGGTGATAAGAGAAAGTGCAGACTTTAACAACCATAACCCTGTCATAAGTATTTAGAAAGTTAGCTCCCTTCCTATTTGTTTCAGTATTGTGCTTGTCCGGAGCATAACTCTGAAAGTATAAAAGGGGACTTAATGAAACTTTACACAATGAAAGAGGGCAATAGGTAAAAGTGAAGAACAGAAAGAACATAACCCTGTAGTAAGTTTCTACAGAGTTTGCTCCCTTCTTAATTTTTGCTTTATGGTGCTTGTCCGGAGCATATTTTAGGAAGTATTGAAGGAAACTAAATGAAATTCCACACATTGATTGGGGGCAATGACAGAAAGTGCAGAGTTTAAGAACTATGAAATTGCCTATAGTAATTATGGAGTTAGCTCTCTTCCTATTTTTTTCAGTTATTTAGCTTGTTCGGAGCATATCTCTGTACATATTAAAGAGAACATGAATGGAACTTCTCATATTGATACTAGAGGGCAATGACAATTTGCGGAGCAGAAGAACCGTAACTGTATCCCAAGTTATTTTGGAGTTACCTGTCTTCTTATTTTTTTCTCAGTTGTATGCATGTCCAGAGCATAGCTCTAAAAGTACTGAAGAGGATTATTTTTTTCTTTTTAAAACTGCATTTAATTTACAAAAAGAAAATCACTTCTTCACCAGGATATCCATCCCCTATTCCAAACCTTCGGGGAGCATCCATCGGTTCCGCCGATTATCTTCTCTTAAGTATGATGCATATGTAATGTTATATTTATATAAGAAAAAAAACTGAACTATTAAATATATGTCAACGTGAACTACAAATAGTATGGGGATGTTTGTATCGTTAGACTGATAGATTGATTTGTTGCTTTACGTCCACGGTAAACAGCTATTGTCATGTTGGGACGATCAGTTAACTTAACCACACTATTCCTGGGCAGGCTTAGACCTCCTAAGCGGTTTACCAGTACTAAGTGCACATACTTAGTACTGGTAATTATTCTAGTGTCCCAATTATTAGGATCGTTCATGGTGATCACAATTCTAGGTAAGGAAGGATGACTGACTTGCGATCTTACGTCCTTTTCAACAGTTTTACAATTATATTTGGACCATAGAAAGGTGATAATGAATGGCTGTGTGCCATGGAATGATTTACCGTATAGTTTGTTAAGAGCTAAAACCACTAGTCAGCGGGAAACTTTTGCCTACCCAGATAGGGTCAGTTCTGTCCTCAGTTTTGTCATATGTTTAAAGAGACATTAGTGTGTGAGTTACCGAAACGATAACGCAAAAAAGGTGTGCATTTCTTGTATACCTCTTTGAAATATGTAAATTTAGCATTAGGTAAAATTTAAGGTGATGCGACACTTGCATTGGGTAATAGAAACTGATAAAAATAAGTTAAACCCCACGTCAATAATTAACATAGGCGCAATGTTAATTGAGCCGCGACGTGAGAAAACCAACAATGTGGTCGTGCGCCCTGCCCAGACTCCGATCAGCCTGGGCATCCATCAAGTCTAGTTAGACTCATTGTTAAGTGCTCAAAGGATAGCTAAGTGTCTAAGCTACCTTCATGCGGACAGCGAAGACTCTGATCAGACTGGGCGGATGCCCAGGCTGATCTGAGTCTGCGCTGGGCGCACAACCACATTGTTGGTTTTGTCGTGTCGCGGCTCAATTTGCTTAAATTTAATCGTTCATAACCAAACGAAATGACATTACTGAAATTTAAAATTCAACTTAAGTTTCACAACAGTATCTATAGTGTAATTCCCCAAAGTTCAGGTTGAAAGCATTTAGTAGCCTACGGCAAGTATTGAAATATCTAGGAGCACCCGTTTTCTTGCCAATTTTACTATAGGAATCATAACCTTTACTCAAATGTGTGGATTTCAGCAGAAAATCAATCAGCAAAAAAGAACCCTAAAGCATACAAAGAAGAGGTATTGTTGTTTCCTTTGCTGAAAATGTATATCCAGTGACAAGTTAAGATAAAACAAATTTGACTGTTTTTGTATAGGTCGCTTGTGAAAAAGTTGAGGGCAAAAATTAAAAAAAAAACTGATTTAATTTCATTTTTACCGAACAAATTTTCATGAATTTTTGCCATGAATTTATTACCCATATGATCTCAGGCAAACGACCCATATTAAGTCTATGGGAAAATACTAGTGGGGATAATCTTCTTTTGACCAGTTTATTATGTACTTCTGTTTTAGCGGGCCGCCGTAGTCGAGTGGTTAGAGTGACTCGATCATGGTGCAGAAAGTCGCCGGAAGGTCTTGAGTTCGCGGCTCACCATCGCCATTCGACTGGAAAACTCTTTCTGTCAACCTAGCAGTAAATGGGTACCCTTATCGAATCAGGGAAGGATAAGGCAGCGAAAGGAGAGAGATGGGCGCCGCCTTTTATCAGAAGTGCCCAAGATACAGTGGGTCCCGCTGCCCCTACGGCTATTAGGCTATTTGACACCTTTACCTGTTTTACTGTTTCATCCAATCTGGGTGTAGCATGTACATGTACTTAGCTAGGGATGTGCTTTGATGTGTTTCATTTCTGGCACAATTACAGTTACAGAAAGTTCAAGCTCCGTCATAGAAACCTGTCTATCTGCTATGTAATACAGGGTTCGATGTTATAAAACTTGATATTAATCTCAAACTCACAATAAAGCACATTGATTGGCTGCCTCCGAGCATATGCTCGGAAGCAGCCAATCAGTGTGCTTTATTTAGAGTTTGAGACCATACTTAAGTTATGACCTCTGGGCCAGGATGGCATATTTTGTAATCAAATAAAAGGCCGATTTCCAAGTTCTGAAAATATGGTTGAATGTCAGACATTCAGCCGCGACACGACAAAACAAACAGATTGGCGTGTGCGCAACGCGAAGACTCACATAATCATGCGCATCCGCCCACTCTGATCAAAGTCTTCGTTGTGCGCTTCTAAGCTACCTACATGTCGACAACAAAGACTCTGATCAGTCTGGGCGGGTGCCCAGTCTGATCTGCGTCTCCGCGTGGCGCACATGCCACTATGTTTTGTCATGTCACTTTCTTGTTGGCTCAGATATGCACAGATGTCAGACATATCACTCGTGCATTGAATCCTGGGTCCCTGCCTTTTCTTTCCTTATAAAATTCAGGGTTTTTAAAACAAGTTTAAGATTTTGCATGTATTCAGAAAATGCTATCATTTCCTAACTGATTCCTCTGAATTGATGATTGCAACTTTCGGGAAAACAAAAAATGTGCTATTTTTAAGCTCTCATTTGAAGGGGCGTTTACCATAAAGGCTGGACCCAAACCGGCTTGGACAGGTAATACCATGAAGAGCGCAATGTGTCTGTGGGTGGGTCATTTAAAGACAATATTCTCTACTATATAGAACGCACATCCTAGTGTTTATTGGTTTTATGACCCTGTTAAGTCATTACCTATGTGAAAAAGAGGATTTCCTTTGATGAAATGGCAGTGTCGCTGGACTGTTGCATCAAAGGATTATGAGATCCAATAAACAAGAATATATGTCTTTGATATCCGATAATAACTCTGGTTACCTGTGCTCACATCAAGTCATCTGAGCTACTTGACAGTCTTTCTTTTACCAATTCTGTTAATGTTTATTGTACAATTGTACATGCAAAACATTTTATCATTTTATGTTTTAACTTTTAACTTTCAACAATGGATTTTTTAAATTTCTCAGAATAAAAAGGATATATATATATAAGTGTTATACAACACTTTTTTCTGTATACATCCTGCTCAGGCATCCACCACCGGCGTGTGGGGTGGGAGGCAGGTGGTGGAGGGAAGCGGAACAAAGCCGTTAAGTTCAATAGCTGGGTAGTGCGTAAATACCCTTTATGTTTATAATCACCCGAAATCCGCGAAGATGAAACGCACAAATGATATGTAAATTTCCTCGCTTTCATAAAAAATAAAAGAAATGATATAAAAAAATGTACATATGATATACTGATCCGCGCTTTCGTAAAACGCCGACTTGAAGGCGTAAAGTGAAAAAAGCATTTTATATACACGTTATTCAATAAAATGACATTTTCATAAAACTTTAAAATTTTTTTTTGGCTTCTGAAATTTCTGTCGGATTGGCAGACTGATAAGGGTCTGCACTTGAAGCAAACTGATCTGGATCTGCATTTTTGTTCCAATGTTTTGGGTTAATTTGTATTTTTCCTTATTTTTGCGCTTGGGCGCAGGCGTCACGGGGTGTTTCTTTTCTGCATCTTAATATACTAAAAAAATATTAAAGGGTCAAACTTTTACCCCGCGATTTCTGGAACATTTCAATCATTTGGTAAAATAAATTATTTCCACCTTCAATTTCATTCATTTTTCAAGTTTTGTACACATGAAGTGTGAAGGACATGCCTTTATCTTGACCAGGTCCAGACTTCATTCCATTCACGCTTCCCTCAGAATCAAAGTTTTTTAGAAGTCCATAGGGAGAAAATTCACCAAAATTTTCGTTTCACCAATTCATGAATGTTTCGAAAAATTGCTCGATAGTCATCAAATTTAATCATTTTTAAAGTCAACAAGCTACAAGAAGTTGGAAACTCATAGCAATTTTAGAAGTTATTTCCGACCAAACTGACACTATCAGTTCTCTATGGGAATTCAAACAACTTTCATTTTAGGGGTTGTTTGACTTAAAGCCTGGACTTGGTTAAGACAAAGGCTATAGGTTCAAGCTTCATGTGTATAAAATTTGCAAAATGAATAAAATAGAAGGTAGAAATGATTTATTTTACCAATGTTTGAAATGGTCCAGAATTCGCAGGGTAATAGTTTGACCCTTTTCATATTTTTTTTCGATTATAATACAAAAACTCCGCTCTATCGATAACTAACTGTCGCATGGTTGGTTTTGCTTGGCTCATGGTTGAATAACTATTACAGTAAGAACTGTATATAATCGGTCAGGGGTATTTTAGCATACAACGTAGAACCGGATCAGATTGCTCAAATGAGCAGTCTGATCCGGGTCTACACTGTTTACTGTGATGTTAACACATCTGACGCATTCCCAAATTTATTCTTACTGCATGACAATTGAAATCGTAATTTGTTAAAATGTTCGTATATTATGGTAAAGGTAAGTACCGTAGATTCGGTCCGCTGAAAATTGCCAAATTCATCAATGGGTTAATTATTCATGACTTGTCTTGTTCGTTGGACCTCGTAAAATCTGGGTGTAGTCGTCAAACTTTTTTTATAGCTGATCTTCGTGGTACGATATAAGTTGATCTTATTCTTCGAGTAAGTTAACTTAGTTTATTTATTTTTCCTTTAACGCTTACAAATGAAATATTGACATTTCGCAGTGATATCGACATAGTCCAATGCCATTAAGTAGTAAAAGTGCTATCCCTTGAGCATCAATATAGGGATCAAACATGGTTTTATATGCATAAACGTTTGCAAGGTCCCGAATGAGGTGTTTAAAACCGAGGCCGAAGGCCGAGGTTTTCATCTCCCAAGGGACCCTGCAAACGATAAAGCGTTTGAAAAAAATGTTTGATCGCTATTATTGCATAAATTCAACTATAATGCTACAAAAATAACGAAACTGTTGGTGCACTTTTTTTCGGCCTCATCGCCATTACCTTGCTGATTCCTACACGCACTATGCGTATCAATAAAAATCCTCGTTTCAGGCCATGGTTAGCTACCGTGAACGTTTGTGCAACCTTTAGCAGCATTTCACGTCATAATCATTTTCATCAAAATTTTCACTCAATATCTTCTGCACTTTCATTTTTACAATTATATCCCAATTTGTAAAACTCTTCCGTTAAAGTCTTTAATGCATATCTTCAACTGCTGTCTTGCTGTCGTTTCTGTACTGACGGAGTATTGCCCTGCAACTTGCATACAAAAAGTCGCTTAGGGTGGTCATTATCGGCGCGTGGAAACCAATGAAAATACATGGTTTTGTGTTTGTTAAAACATGCCTATGCCTGCGTGTGATACCGATATCTATGCAATAATGTTAATTTCATGCATTGATCATGGTCATGAAGGACAGTCCTTAACAAGCAAAATGAGTCGCGACACGACATAGTGAAGAAACTGCGTACTTGTACTTCTACAGGACTGGTGTGAACCAATTTGGTATACACGGGTAATATGGGGAAATTTCATTATCCCTTAATAACTTTGATTATTCTGAATATATTTTTACATCACAAACGGTATCAGAAAGCAAAATTCTTCATCTTTAATATCGTGTTTTAATTTTGATTCTAGCACTAGTACAAAATGGTCTTTTTTGGGTGATTATCTAGAGGTATATAATTTAATTAAACAAATAACAAAATCTCCGTAAAACAACTAGGGCACACAAATTCGACCGCTTATTTAGAATCGAATTGATACAAAATGTTATGCATCACAAATGGATCAGAAGAGAAGAAAGAATATATTTTTATCTGATGTAATTTTTATTAGTCTTGCTAAATGATAAAATGGTCTTTTTTCATGATTTGTTCAAATTTTAATTAATGATTTTTGTATGCCGGTCGTTTTCGTGCGTTTCCGTCAAAACTTCGTCGAAAGACGACGCGGCTTTAGGTAATAGCCTTGGGCGAAGATTATATGTATGAAGAGTATGATTGGATATTGTAGTAATGAATTTTCAAGTAGCTAAATTATGCAAATGTAGGTTCATCCAGCCTGCTTGAAACCAGTGACCTATATATTGTATTTATAGGTCACTGTTGAAACTAAAAGGTGAAAGAATATTTTTTTCTGGTCCAGAGCTGCCCTATAATGTAGACCAAAGTTTTCTGATGTTAGAATGAAATTGAAGCCGTGCGTCTGAAAAATAATTGATGCAAACATATTCAAACTTCAGTCTTCGATCCGGTCTAATTAGCTTGACATGAAGACGAAAAGTCGATCGGCAAACTTCTTTTGACTTGTGAAATAATTTATATCACTGGTGCCGAATTGAAAGACAATTATCTTATGATTGTGTAATGCCAATTAGTAAATTAATGTCGGTGTGTTTCGAAATTTAGCTTTTGCTCAGTAGTTGCTCATTAACGATTGTTTTTGCGAGGCAAAGAGCCACACTAAATCTCTCTCTCTCTCTCTCTGTATCTCTCTCTCTGTCTCATTCCATCTCTCTCTCTCTCCATATATCTGTAATAATTTGTCTGAATTCGCCTTAAAATCAGTAGTATGTTAGCAAAACAGTTTTACTACTTCTGTTTATTATGAGCTTTATGAAATTGCATTATCTAGTTGTCTTTACATTAACAAGCTAATAATTTATTTATGTTTTTTTTGTTTTTTTTATTTCTTATTTTTTTATTTTGTAATTTTATTTTTCAGTATCTTTTTTTTTAATTTATATTTATTTCTCAATTTTTTGCAAGGGATGTTTGCTTTGGTACATAAGAAGAACTTTATTTGTGCTTATTTGTTGTTTGGGTTTGAAAATAAACATTTGGCGGACTTTAGATGAAGTAGAGTTTTCTTCGTAAGAACCAGAAAACTGAATACTTTTGTAGCGTTAAGTTATTTTTGTTTGTTGGTGTGTTTTTTTTTTCACAGACGGTCTTCATGTTAACACTTTTTTGTTTTCTCATATGTTTAAAGTGAAAATACTTCAACTAGGCTCAAATTCGAATATTACTCTTTGTGAGCTATGTTTTTATACCACATATGGTGCTCCGAGCATGCGTTAACTGCCCAATAATGGTCACTCCGAGCATGCTCGCTATTGACGAAAATTGCATTTTAGAGCAAGAGTTCCTGTATATAGTCAACACCTTATAGTCTAGCAGTCTATAATATGTGACACTAACTTTGAGTATACTTATATTGCATTTGGGGAAGCCAAACACACATGCACAGTCCTAGTTCTATATACTTAGAGCAGTGGTTGCTCCACGCACAGTTTTTGTATGTTTTTATTGCGAGCGCGCGCCTACTTTATCAATCACCTTTCCAATTTATGTGGTTCCCGAGCTTGATTTAGAACAAAAAACGCTCGGAGCACCCCGGAGCATGCTCTGGGTGACCAAAACTGGAATGTTAACGCATGCTCGGAGCAGACAAATGTTGTAAAAAAACATACCTGTCTTTGTCGATTTATGTAACTGGGGTATTCATCGTTAAGCAAACAATACAAATGACACGGCACGCGTCCACAGTACCGTTTCGCAATAAATGAGCCATGACATGACAAAACAAACAAAGTGACATGTGCGACCAGCGAAGACTCAGACTGGACCTTCGCCCATTCTGATTAGAGTCTCCGCTATGCGCTTAAAAGGTAGTAGGGTCCAAGCTACCTACATGCCGACAGCGAGGACTCATCATACTTGGCGGATGCCCAGACTGATCGGAGTCTTCGCTTAGCGCACATGCCACTTTGTATATTGTGTTTTGTCGGGGTAAAATATATAGTCTAAAGACGACGAAGGCAATATCGGAAAAGACATTGTTTCTGCCCATGCGCCTAACGCTCAAATAACGCGTCTTATCTCGATAAATGGAGAGATTTTACAAACATGGAGTAAATGAAACGAATGATGATTTACCTTTTATTTTCTTATTATTTCATTGAAATTAATAGTGTGAATGGCTCGAGATTAATATATAATACTCAATACTATATGTCAGAGCGCGTAGAAAAAAAATCATGAAATAACTGATGATGGTTGGATGATTTGTGATTTTACGTCCTGTTCAACAGTATTTCCGTCATATCAAGACGACGGCAGAGTGATTATGAAAGGCTGTGTGCAATGGAACCACTTTTACGGTAGAAAAGATTCTCGCCTCAAGCGGGGCTCAAACCCGGGTCCGCTTGACCAGTAAGCAAGCGCCTAACCCACTGAGCAACCAGGACTACCCTGAAATAACTGTTTTAAGTTGAAATGAAGGAATTAAAATACAGAATTTTTATCTATTTACTTTGAAATTAAGACATCAAGTATAGAACATTTGTTTTTTTCATTGATTAACCCATTTTTGCCCAGTGGAATGTTCTATCCCTATCAAATGAATGTGTCCATATGTCAATTAAGAGGTGTCTGGCTTATTCTGATCATTTTATAGGAGAAACACACATTTGTGTAATGCAAACAGTGTAGAGCCTGTTAAGACGCCGTGTTTTTCTGCGTCTGATCTTGATCTACACTGTTTGCCTATGCTCTATATATGGGACGCCAGGCATTAATGGGTTAATTCGTTTAACACCTGGTTACTTTCATATACTCTTCGATTTATTTCTTTATTTATTTTTTCACCGAAGTACAAACTTAAAGAAATCATATTGTTTGTTTGTTTGTTCGGTCGGTTTGAAGTTTCACCTACGACATGAAACATGTGAAATAGAGACTCAGATAATGAACTAATCCTTTAATCACAGTATATAAGTTGTCTTCTATCGTATAGTTTTAGAATTATCTCCCCCCCCCATCCTCCCCAATAAAAAAAGAAGTTGAGTTGTAAGACTGACTCATGTATTATACCTACCCATTCTACCGAAATTAGATTTTTCATCAACTGACTCGGGAATGAAATTCAGTTAAAGCCATAAAGTTCAAATTTTTATCATGACGGAGATAAGAGTATTTACCCTTAGGGATTAATTTGACACCTGCGATTATCGCCTGTTGTCGTCTAGTTTCGGAGAACTGCCGAAGGATATCCGGATACTCTACCTGTATAGCTGTAAGAAATCAATGGTCAGTATCAAATACGAATATTCTGCCAGATGAGAAAACCAACAATGTGGTTGTGCGCCCAGCGCAGACTCAGATCGGCCTGGGCATTTGCCCAGTCTGATCATGATCTTCGCTGTCCGCATGGTAGTAGCTTAGACCACTGGCTACCCTTTGAGCACTTGACATAGATTCTGGTCAAAAGGGGCGGATGCCCAGGCTGATATGTGTCTGCGCTGCGCGAACAACCATTTTGTTGGTTTTGTCCTGTCGCGGCTCAAATGTGGTTGTAGCCATTTTTTAGCTCACCTGAGCCAGTGCCTCAGAGGGAGCTTATAGAGGCTCCGTCGTCCGTCGTCGTCCGTCCGTCAGTCCGTCCGTCCACAATTTCAAACGACTTCTTCGCTGAAACCGGTGAGCCAATTGTAACCAAATTTCATATGTGGCCTCTAGAGGAAGGAGGGACAAACATTTGTTCAAATGGTCTTGGTCACATGACCAACATTGCCGCCGTGCCCATATATGGTAAAAACCTTCTTCTCCAGAATCGATAGGCCGATGGCCTTGAAACTTGGTATGTAGCATTATGTATGCGAGTACTACCAAAATTGTTCAAATTATGACCTTGGGTTGACATTGACCCTTTTACGGCAAGGTCAAATAAAGGAAACTGTTAGAACATAAGATTTCATGGAAAGTTTTGGAGATTTGAGGCCCAAAAATTGGTATATGCGGTCATCTTAATGAGTACATCAAATACAGTCACCTTAATACATCAAGATTCATGAGTATCACAGGTCAAGGTAGTTATTTGACCTTTGACCCAGAACTCTCATATTTTGATAATTTCAAACAATCTTCTCAAAAACCATCCAGCCAGTTGTAACCGATTTCATATAGACCCTTTAGGGGTTGAGGGAATGGAAATGTATTCAAATGGATCAGGCCACATGACACACACGGCCGCCATGCCCATATACGGTAAAACACTTTAAAAATCTCCAGAACTAATAGGCCGATTGCCTTCAAATTTGGTATGTAGAATTGGCTACTCCAGTTATATAAAGGGTGTTCAAAATTATGACCTTGGGTTGACCTTGACCATTTTACGGCAAGGTCAACTATGGGAAAATGCTAGAACATAAGATTTCATGGAAAGTTTTGAAGATTTAGGCCTAATATTGGTAAATAAAGCCATCTTAATGAGTATATCAAATACAGTCACCTTAATGAATACATCAAGATTCATGAGTACCACAGGTTAAGGTAGTTCTTTGACCCTTGACCCTGAATTCTTATCGTTTGACAATTTCAAACTTCTTCTATAAAGCCAAAATCCCAATTGTAACCAAATATCATATAGAGCCTCCAGGGTTTGGGAAACGAAAATTTCTCCAAATGGCCAGGGTCACATGACCAACATGACTGCCATGACCATATATGGTAAAAACCTTTAAAAATCTTCTTCTCCAGAACCAAGAGACCGATGGCCTTAAAACTTGGTATGTAGCATTGGTTACTTCAGTACTATCAAGATTGTTCAAATTATGACCTTTGGTTGACCTTGATCTTTTTTACAGTAAGGTCAAATATGAAAAAATACTAGAATATAAGATTTCATGGGAAGTTTTGAAGATTTTGGCCTAAAAATTTGTATATAGAGTTGTCTTAATGAGGTCATGAAGAATTATGAGTACAAGAGGTCATGGTCATTCTTTGATATTTGACCCAGATCTCTCATATTTTGACATTTTCAAACATTTCCTCAAACGCCAAAGGCCGGCCAATTGTAATCCCATCGCAGAGCCTCCAAGGGTTGATCGAACAAATTGTGTTCAAACGGTCAAGGTCACATGACCAACATGGCCGCCATATCCATTAATTGTATAAACTTTCAACATTTTTCTCTCCAGAACCAATATGCTTAAGGCCTTGAAACTTGGTAAGTAGCATGGAGTACTAGAGTACTTCCAAGACTGTTGCAATGATGACCTTGGGTTCACCTTGACCTTTTTTGCGGCACGGACAAATATGGGAACATAAAACATAGCTAGGACATAAAATTTCATTGAAAGTTTTGAAGATTTTGGCCTTAAAATGGTATATATGGTTGTCTTAGTGAGTACATGAAGATTTATGTGTACAAGAGGTCATGGTCAGTCTTTGACTTTTGACCCAAGACTCATATTTTGACAAGTTCAGACATAAGAAAAAGCCACTTTGCCAATTGCTCAGGTGAGCGATTCAGGGCCTCATAACCATCTTGTCTTTCATTGTGTTGACATTGAACATAGAAAATGGTCAAAGAGATGGGTTACTGTGGCGTATTACAGCAGCCGATTCATGGTTCCGAGATGCCCCTCAGAGCTAGTTTTGGGGGACTAGTCGCACATACACACTGAAATGATTAAAATATATTGTAAAGTCGTTCCTAAATAACTCATTGACAGTAAAGATACATTTCTGAAATTTGCAGAATAACTTTATATGTTGTTGGGAAATATGTATCAAATTTGACAAAAATTGGTTTAAAAGTAAAAATTTGCATATGGAAATGAGGGTAGGTGGCGCTTAAGGGAACTCACGGAACTATTAATTCTAATAAACGAGATGTAGAGAAGACTTACATTTAAACACACATCGCTTTTATTTCTATTTTATTTATTTATGTATTTATTTCTTTATTTCTTTAATTTTTTATTTTATTTTTTATTCTTTTTTCAATACATGTACACATACTCTTTTTTTCTATACATGTGTTCCGTGTTCCGGTATTCCGTTGGACCTGGACAGATGCCTCTCAAAAAGACCTTAAAAGAGAAGTCTTTTTTCATACTTTTCCCTTGTGATCTTGCCTGAATTTCTAACCAGACAAGATCAAACCAACATCCTTTAGTTGTTGTTTTTTTTGTTATTTTGTGTATTTTGCTTTCGTTTTCTGTAAAACTTTGTTGACACTTTTTCCCGCCATTCACTACATCCAGTGGGTGGGGTAAAGTGTTGGATTACTAAACCTGTACGTAGCATTAAATGAAGCATTGGGCAGAATATTGACTAGCTCCTTGAAGTTGTCAGTGCTCTGTATTAAGTTCCTAAGTTCAGAATTAGGTGTTTAAAGAAAATTAGTGCAGAGTATCTGACTAGCTCTTTGTAACTGTCAGTGCTCTGTGTTAAGTTCAGAATTAGGCGTTTAATGAAAATTAGGGCAGAGTATCTGACTAGCTCTTTGTAACTGTCAGTGCTCTGTTGTCTCGAAAATTCAGAATCAGGATTGTTGCTGGTCTTGTTAACAGTAGGAAATGTTTAAAATACATGTCAGAAGACCCCCATTCTTCTTTCCAGTGGTGGTAGCTATTGGTTTTATTCTATGGAAATGGTCAAATCAAGGTTCAGACTCTCCGGACCCAAACTTGGAATGCAGAATTGGTAGCGAAGTGTCTGCGGACAGATCTTTGCAGTGTCTCACTATAATAAGGAAACTTGGAAATCGAAGAACTTCAGAGAGGTTAAGATGCTTTTCCTCATCAAAAGGCACTAACCTAGCTCTTCTGATTATCCTGGCTGGGGACATCGAAACAAACCCAGGTCCCAGGTCTAAGTGTGGTTTGTGCAAAAAAATGTGCCAATCATCGGACAAAATTATTGAATGCATTGATTGCGTAAAACGCTTTCATGCAAAATGCTCAAATCTGGGAGATGATGAGCTGTTAGCGATTGAGACTGGCAGTAGTGATTGGTATTGCACAAACTGTAAGGCGGACTGCGGCCTGTGCAGTCGTGCGGTTCTCAATGGTCATAAGGCAGTTCAATGCGATGGTTGTGAACTGTGGCTTCACAATGAATGCTCTTTTATTTCGGACGCTGATTATGAAAATGTATTGACTTCTGGGTGCACATAGATTTGTTAAAAATGTGAATTATTCAACTTCTCGGACTCCTTCTTCGATGATCAGTTGAATCTAGTGACTGAGAATCGATTTAATCCACTGTCAAAGGATAAGAATGTTAGACTTTCACCAAGCAGTTAAAATGAGTCAAATTTTAATGGCAAGACTCTTGGCGGTTTGAAACTTGTTAGCTTGAACATAAATAGTATTAGGTGTAAGAAATTGGATTTATTAGCTTTCCTTGATGTTCACCAACCTCATGTTGTGGCTATTCAGGAAACAAAAAATGACAGCTCAGTTGCAACTTCGGAATTGTTGCCTGAAGCATTCCCCTACAATGTATTCAGGAAGGACAGAAACCTCCATGGTGGCGGAGTGATGCTTCTCATTCATAAGGGCATTCCGCACATGCCCTTGTCAGAAATAGAAAATGACTCAGAATCAGTTTAGGTTAAAATTTTGGCAAGCAAAACTTCCCATTAAGTAGCTAGTTGGTATCGTCAACCTGGTGGCTTAAGTGAGGAATTTCAATTGTTTCGTGATCAGTTAGATCATATTAGGACAAAGCACAAGGGAAATAAGCTCCCCTTAGTTCATGTACTAGGGGATTTCAACTTCAAGGATATTGCTTGGCCACACCGACTTAATAAGTCAGGATCAGTGTTAAGTCAGTCAGAGGGACAAATGTTGATTGATGTCATGAATGATCATAGTTTAGAACAACTGGTGAATTTCCCGACTCAGGAGAAAAACACTTTGGATTTAATTCTCACTTCGCTTCCTGGCCAGTTCCAAGAAATACATTCCCCAGACAAACTTAGTGATCATGATGTGATCTCAGGAACAATGAAAATTCATATCCCCCAAAAAGAAATCTCGGAGGAAAGTGTTTTTGAACCAAAAGGGAGATTTTGAATCGATGAGGAAAGAAGTGTCAGACTTCGCAAAACATAGGTACTTCAATGGTTACTCGGATAATCGCTCGGTTCAGGAAAACTTTGACTTGATAACCTCCTTTATTCAGGAGTCTGCTGAAAAGCATATCCCCTCAAAAACCAGTAGGTCAACTTCTTCTGTTCCTTGGATAACCCCTGAGATAAGAAGAAAGATTCGTAGAAGAAATAAGACACATGCGAAGGCTAAAATTACTGGCAGTAGTAAACTTAGGTCAAAATTTGAATCTTTGAGAAGGGAAATCAAAGCTGATGTGAAAAAGCAACATGCTTTGTATGTCAATAATTTGATTGGTGACATAAAGGCTAATCCCAGAGACTTCTACAGGTACATTAATAGTCAAAAGAAAGACACTCAAGGTTTCCCGCCCCTAAAGAAGAGAAATGGTGGTGGTGTTGCCGAATCAGAGTTGGAACAGGCTGATGAATTTAACGGTCAGTTTTCGGATGTGTTTCATAAAAGTTAGCACACCCAAGTCCCCCTTCTTAATCGCTCGGCTCCTTTCATGGAGGACATTCGTGTTTCGGCAGAAGGTGTAACGAAACTTCTTAAGGGCTTGAACCCATGAAAAGCTTTAGGACCTGATGAATTGCATCCTAGAGTCTTAAAAGAACTAGCATCTGAATTAGGCCCAATATTTGCTCATCTCTTCCAACAGTCTATTGACACGAGTGAAATCCCCAAGGAATGTTCTCTTGCAAATATATGCCCGCTCTTCAAAAAAGAAGATAGGTCTTTGGCTTGCAATTATCGACCGGTTTCTCTAACTTGTGTACCATGCAAGTTACTCGAACACATTGTCTGCTCTAATATTATGACACATTTGGATGAACATAAACTTTTGTCAGACAGACAACATGCATTTCGGAAGAAACATAGTTGCGAAACTCACTTGATCACAGTTATAAACGACTGGGCTAAAATCTTGGATAAGGGTGGTCAGGTTGACACTTTCATCTTGGACTTTAAGAAAGCTTTTGACACTCCCCCTCATGAATTACTTAAATGTAAGCTATTTGGCTATGGTATTGGTGGGAAGACTCTGAAATGGATAGATTCTTTTCTCTGTTATAGGCAGCAGCGTGTGGTGGTAAATGCAAGTCGGATTGGGTCCCGGTTTTGTCGGGTGTCCCCCAGGGCACCGTGCTTGGACCACTGTTATTCTCCTTGTACATTAACGATATAATAGAAAATATTGACTCGGAATTAAGACTTTTTGCTGACGACTGTGTTTGCTATCGTGTTATCGGAGATATTGAAGGCACGATGAAACTTCAGGAGGATATAGATCGTTTAGATTGTTGGGCAAGGAGTTGGGGCATGAGATTTCAACCTGTCAAATGCAACATAATGCAAATTACAAGGAAACGGATCAAGAAGATCAATGCTTCCTACACCTTAGAGGGAACGGTCCTCAATAATGTAGAAACCATCAAGTAGCTCGGCATAACCATTACCAATGATTTGAAATGGAACACACATGTCCGCAATATTTGCACAAAGGCTAATAGGACCCTCGGCTTCCTCAGACGTAACTTGGCAGCATGTCCACAAGATGTTAAAGAGTCAGCATACAAGGGACCTGTGCGTCCTTGAGTATGGCAGTTCAGTTTGGGACCCTTAAAGTATACTTCTTCAAGATTAACTAGAGAAGATGCAGAAAAGGGCAGCTAGATTTGTAACGGGAAATTACAGATATGAAACTGGGAGTATGACTGGCATTCTGGAGAAACTTAAGTGGGAATCCCTAAAAAAGAGAAGGAAAGATAGTAGACTCATAATGATGTACAAAGGTCTGAGGGGTGCAGCCAGTATACCCATACATGACCTTGTTCCCCCAAATAGGCGTACCAGGAAGCATCATTCCCTGGCATTTCAAACCCCATTGGCTGGGACTGACATTTACAAGTCCAGTTTCCTCCCCCAGACTATTAGAGATTGGAATTCCCTGGAAGATTCACCTATTTCTGCTGCTGAGTGTGCAGAGGATTCAGTTACTAAGTTTACTTCTCTTATAAGGGCTAGGGACTAGTTTCCTTGATTCACAGGTCCTGGTGAATGATTGTCCTTGGACGTATCACCAGTAAACAATTCTGATTCTGATTCTGATTCTGACATAAATCAAATGAAGTTAAAAATTACAATACTTGATTACCGTATATAATGAGTAAATGAGTGAGTGAGTGAACTCGGAATTAACATCCCACCACCACATGTCATGCGCAGATGGGATCTCGATTTAAATTTTGTCTAATCCGAAAGACCGGAGAAGCGAGAGTAACGTATATTACCGAAACTAAAAGTACGATTATACAGCCGGAATCAGACTACATATGTTGTACGACATTTAAACATGTGGTCCTTAATGAGCATAAACTATCGCTCATCTTCAAATCACGTCAAGTAAACATCCATGCAGAAGTTTTGTTCTTCAGTATAATTGAGCCGTGACAGGAGAGAACCAATAATGTTGTTGTGCACCCAGCACAGACTCATATCAGCCTGGGCATCCGTCAAGTCCGACCAGACACTTCGCACAGCGCTCAAAAGTAGCTAGGGGTCTAAGCTACCTCCATGCGGACAGCGACGACTCTGATCAGACTGGGCATCCGCCCAGTCTGATCTGAGTCTCCGCTAGGCGCACAACCACTTTGTTGGTTTTCTCGTGTCGCGGCTCATTTATTAGCTCATTTATTATATTTGAATCAGGCAGCAGTAAGGGTGGTAATATCAGAGCCAGACTGTATCTTATTCCCAAACCCTGACAAGAGAACCTGGCGAAATATGCTTTGAAAGTAATTCCTTGTCAGTTATTTCGAAGCATTAGAGCGCTAATAGGGCGCTTGGGGTTGCAAAGCAACCCAAATTGCAAAGCAACCCAAAGGGTGTCGAGACAGACTAAGCTTGAACTTGTCTACTTATTTAAGGGAGTTATTTCTGACAGATTTGTCTGCCTTGACTCAATTGAGAAATTACGTTACGCAGGTGTACAAGATGAAATATAAGGATTTCAGACTAAGAAATTCATACATTTGATTTTTCAGCAAGAATAAGCGGAATGTTAGTCCATGTAATAATTTTATGATTTGGTAAGCGGTTAAAGATCTTGTGATTCGTTGATTGAAAGAGGCTTTTATTGTTCGTTTTCAACTCAACTGTGCTTTCATATGAGGACACACTACTGTAAAACACTTATATTTGGCGGTCACTTTATTTTGGCGATATTGGCGGAAAAGAAGAAAATCGCCAAATTAAAATGCCGCCAATATAAGCTCAAGATACCGAAAGAAGAAAACATATTATTGAGCACATGATCCTATTTCCTCTACCAAAATATCAAAGCTAATACACATCACATATATAAGCGCAAAAGAAGATGCTTCCCAAACAACAAGAGGGAGGAAACGGAGTATGAAAATGTTCTCACCATACTTATTAGTATTTCAATTAAGTTGATTAAATTAGAAGGAACACAAAATCTGTTTACTTTAAACAATTAACTACCCAAACTGCAACATGACTATAATAATAAATGCTTTTATTTTAATCAACATGACAATATAAAGCTCAAATAAAGAGCAAAATACGACGTCGGAAGAAATATTGTTCTTGAGAATCACAAAACCGCCAAAATAAAAATCCGCCAAAAGGACCATATTTAAAAACCGGCAAATTTTGCTGCCGCCAAATAAAAGTGTTTTACAGTATTAGTTATAAAAGTACATTGTTGTTTCACCCATTTATGTCATTGTTGGTTTTCTCGTGTCGCGGCTCATTTATGTCTAGTGTCTCATAAAAGGGATATTGGCAAAAAGTAGCAAACTGGATTATCAAGAAAGCAAAGGAAACCATTCTGAGGATAATTGTACAAAATATAGTCATTTGGTTAGGTAAATCGTCTGTATTAAGGTCGGAAATTTCGCTTTACGGCGATGCGCAAGCGGAGCCGTAAAACAGAATTTGCGATCATAAAACCTACGATTTACTTCCCCAAATGACAATTTTAATACAGTTACATGTATCCTCATTCTCATGCACTTTCACGTTTTCACTTTTAAAGTATGCTACTTTGCACCCATAGCAAGCGCTTTCAGCTACGTAAAACAGACGTCAGCCGATGAGAAGGACATTGCGTAATGACGTCGGGTTTCCGACAGTATATCGCAGGAAATACTGTCGCAGAATTTTGACGTTATTCAATCGGTTGTTGCGTTACGTAAGTAAATGCATTAGAATAAGAATATCTTGCCTTTCTGCACATTGCCACGAAACAGAAGATTAAATTCGACAAAAGTTTACGGCCCATATTCACAAACTAAACTCAAACTCCACCTCGACTAGAACTTACCGGATAAGTAGCTATAATTGCCTAACGGTCCAAGATTATCTCGAGGTGAGGTCGAGTCGTATTCACAGACTTGAGTGTATCTGGAGTCACCTCCAGTAAGCAAGGTTTGGTCGAGGAACGGTGAAGCTCCCTCGACGGCGACTCGAGTTAAATTTTGTTAATATTTCAGCGTTTTCATGGCTATGCTCTTAAAATTCGAAGCAGCACGACTACCTAAAATGTTGTTATAGGCTAGAGAACTTCTGTTTAATACACTATCAACATTCTCTCTCTCTCTCTCTCTTTCCTTTTTTTTTTGTTTGTGACAAATTCATACTTATTTGTAAGGGTGCTGCGTTTCACAGACAGACAGGGTTATCGCTCATGCCATATGTAATTTGAATCTCCTTACAGCCAAAATGTTAAGAAAATATTAATCTAATTAATATTAATATTAGTCTATATTGAGATGTCTCCATAAGAGAGAGAGAGAGAGAAATCTCCCCCTCCAACACACACACAGGGTCGGCTTGGTAACTTTCAGTGTCGGCGCGTCCTACAAGAATTAGCAAGAGGATACAGAACATACAGAAATTCGCGTTTCGAAACAACCTCGCTCATAATAGTTTCAAATATACTGGACAAAAAAATTAGGGATCAAATATTAGACTGAAATTTTTATATTGAAAAAAATAATTTTCAAAAAATCGTATTCTTCTGTTAAATACATCTAACAATGCTGCACAAGATCGCATGACACATATTGGAATCTGGTCACGTGACACACCAGCAGAAATGAATAAACAGACATACCCCGAAAATCAAAGTGAAAACTGGCAATAACGCAAGACTGAATGTCCATTATTGGCTTGCGCTCTCGGGCGCAAGCCAGTATTCAAGTGGTTTAGTGATACCGAATTATTTTCGGAAGAATCGATTCGTCACGCTTAGTCGGAAAATACAGGTGAGTGTGCATTGTAACGATTCGTTCTAAACTTTCTTTAGGGCCGCAATTAAGCCAAAGAGATCGGAAAGTTCGTTCCGGTTTGAGACAGCATTTCTTCATTATTTTCTTCACAGACATAAGAAACAAAGACCTCGTCCGATTTTGTCTATTTTTATCCATGTCCGATTTGCCTCATCTGCTAAAAATAACAAATGGAAACTTTATTCTATTTTTGATAGTACATGTACTTTTTTTTTTTTTTTTTTTTTAATATTTCCGTTAAAAAGCACGTTTTTCTTTTACAAGTGCCTTGAACTTGGCCACATTTCTTTTGCCTTTTATAAATTGATTGCATAAAAAAAATGAACCTCTGAATGCAATGCAAAGTATTTGGCTTTGCATCCTAAGAAATATACCAAAACTTGTGTAAGAAACAGTGTTTATATATAGATTAGCGCAAAGCATTAGCTTTTTCGAAAAAAAAAATCATGCATCGGCGTCCTTAGGGCATCGCATAATCTGACTAGTCAGAGCAGCCGGCACACTGTCCAGCGCCGATGCATTCGTTGGATCTGACCAGTCTTTTTCGGCATATATATAGTCTTCATCTTTCATGCTGAGGCTAGATTGATCAGACTGCGCTTATGCCGGAGTGGGCTGATCTGTGTATCAGTGTAAAATCTGAAAGAGCAGAGTTCAAATTTATTGTTTAAAGGACGAGTTACACTTTACTATTGCAATGTGCCCACTGAAAAGGCCGATTTTCGAAGGTAGGCAGATAACCACAAAAACATGCAGAAATGTTAGCTATATGTTTCTAGTTTATTCTGTACGATTTCATTTTCCCGTATTTTAATGCCTTTTAGGATGATTTTGCGGTTGAATACATGTACTGTCTGCAACATTTAACATTGAGCCTATGGGAATTTGAACTACCAACGTGCACTATGCATCCAGATTTCACTTCATCCTACCCTCGTAACCACTACAATTTTTATATATAATTATTCCTCATATACATATTCATCATAATCGGGTTATATTACAGTGGTTACGAGGGTAGGAGTAAACGAAAAATATACTTTTTGGGTAAATTTTCATGTATCCAACACTAGGACTGAAGGATTTATATCAAAATCGCAGCAGTATATTTTGTAACTGGATGAAAATAGAGGCATTATTCGACACAACACATCTTTCTCAAAGTGTTCATCTATGTAGTATGTATGTGTTCGTAATGCCCCTACCTAGGATTCCTTGGGTGTGTATGTGGGGAAGGGGGGGGGGGTCGGGGCGCAGCGCTGGGCATGCGTATCGGTTTGGCGTAATATGCGTATGTAAGGCGTTAGACTGAATGTCCTCCATCATCATGCTGTGATATAACTCTGATGTTGTAATGTTGCGACGTGGTCAGAAGATGTATTCCTCTGCCTGAAGCTGATGCATTGTAAAATTCTGTGACCTTGAACTTTGGTCCACTAACTTTGTATGAAAAGTTACTTGGATGAGCTTTTTCCTTACCTCTTTTGATATCTTTGCATTGGGGTAAAGTGCTGAAATTTGATCAGATCATATCCATTAAATGTAGGACCTGCAAAGCATCCATGCACACTGAGTGTTTAAACTTTATGCATGGACCAGGATTCTCACTTATTTCTCAACACGGTGTTTGGATTTGCAACATAATAACAAATAGTTGGTCAGTCAAACGATGCAAAAAAAATCCTCATACTATTTGTAGGTTACTGTGACATATATTTAAAAGTTCACTGTTCTTTTCTTTTATATTCAACATTATATATGCATCATACTAAAGACAATGGTTCAGCCAGACATTGCAAATGACGTCATACTATTTGTAGGTCATTGTGACTTGTATTTAATGATCCATTGAATTAATGTTTTATTTCGAACTAATATTAAATTGAATCATCGGACTTGGAATAGTAAGTCACTTCAGTTTTGCGTCTCATATGGTACTACATGTAAGTCCCTGGGACCTTAATTTCTTGGTTCACTGATTTTGTCTAATATTTTAAAGTTATGTACCTGTGTAGCATCCATAAATACGTAATATTTCAAACGTGTTTATTAATATTTGATATGATGAAGCTTTCATTATATGTATAAGTAGTGAATAATGCTTAAGAAAAGAAGAAGGCTGATGATCTTTTCACGCACTTGCCAGAGCACAAGCGTGCAAAGCGTTTCGCCAAGAATACATTTGCTTAACAATATCGGTCGGTTATAAACGACTTTCTGTTCAGTTGTTTCGTTATTTTCACAAAAACAAATGCTTTACATGCTTGTTATTGTGTTAATAAACACTTGTAAAATCTACTGTTCTGAAATTCAAATAAAATTTCTCCTTACTAGATGTTTTGAGCGGAAATGTCTCTTTTAGACTGTGGATAAGTACCAAAGGTATTATATCTATCAGTTTGGAGGGCTGATATGTCAGCGGAATTGCTGATTATATCGAAAAACCGCAGGTAGTTAGTGTACCCCGTTCAGCACCCCATATGCAATAAACCGGAAGTCACGTGATTATTTATGAAACCGCAAACTTAAAAATGTGCTTATATAAACTGCCAAATGCCAAGCTTTTATCAGCATAAATTTTATCAAGATCGGTCGTGGGCACAAAAACGGCCAAAGTGTAACCCGTCCTTTAGAAACAAGCGCTTTTGACGATTTTCTCCTCTTATCACATTCACTGAAAAAAATGTGTCCCATGTATCTGTGTGTGTGGCTTATATGTACAACGGACCGTTATGTATGTAAAAGTCGGTAATGTCGGTGAGTAATTAACGCATACGCATTGCAACAGGCATTTCCATGACACAAAGCGATATATTATGTACACATTTTTAGCATCTGATAAATTTCTTATTGGCCATCAACATGTTCATGAATAGCATGAACTGGAAGCCTCTTACAATGACACAGGTACAGAAAAAGGGGACAATTCAGAAGTGTTAAAATTTGAAACTGTTAGGGATTCATTGACAGCTTTATGACAATGGAGGGATTGGCTGGATGGTGCAATGATGCTGGGTATAACTTCCAGCGCCGGGGCGTCCTACTGATTTGGATTATAGTAGGTGCGGGTGGGGGTTGTGTGGACACTTTTGATGCTTTTATTACACTCTCTAATGTTGCCTTCATACTACAGCTATACAAATGTACAGAGAAATATTTACACTCTTCGACGATTTCCTTAGATGAACCTATACTGGGCTGACGTTGTTCATACATCCACGAAAAGCACACATTCATGCAATCTTACGCGAAAGCAACGTCACGGATAATTCAGACAGATGATTGGCCGACGTAACGTTTGATATATGTCATGTCATAGTGACGGCTGCTGTAAATAATAACTATTTTTCGTCCTTTGCTTGGCATTAAATTAGTCAGAACTTCACGAATGAGTAACAAATTTGATGTAAAAACATAGCATAAATATAAAAGATAAATTCCATTTGTCGGGAGTTCATGGAAATAGAAATGCAATGGGTTCCGTGCTTTGTTGTTCCCAAATGGTGTAAAGCAAGTCATTGTCCCAAACAACAGCAGCATGCATTTTCTTCTCAGAGTGTCAAAATTTTGTTCCAGTCACTGCCACTGATGCCACTTAAACCAAAAATAAACTTCAGTAAATATAGATTTATTGTCTTCTTTTGATGCCAAGTTCAGATGTGCCAAGATTCCATAGACATGGGTTTGAAACAGTCTTTCCTAAAATTTTGATTCAGACTAAATGTGACTCAACAGCCGTGAAGAAATGACTTGAAATAGGTCCATATAGTTATTTTCCTTGAGACATGCCTAAAACGGCCGGCCAAAACGTTGGAAAACTGTTGTTTTTTTTTGTTGTTGTTGTTGTTGTTGTTGTTGTGTGTGTGTGTGTGTGTGTGTGTGTGTGTGTGTGTGTGTGTGTTTAAATATTTCTTCAATTTATTTTTCAAATAAATTCTACACTTGTTTTTACCTTACACCCGTGGATAATGCACCATTCAATAAGTTAGAAATTAAATACTTTGCTAAATAAAAGTTAGCAACAGAGAGTGCACTAACAATCGGGTTCAGTTCAACAACAACTCATGAAAATTTCACTGTATTAGCTGGGCAAGCCTTCTTTTTAAAAGGAAATTTTATTTTTAGCTTTATCCATGCAAAATCATTTTCAGTTCTCAGTGTGACCACTAAGGGCCTGAATAACTGTATGAAAGCAACTCGGTATGCTTCTGGTAAATTACGAGAGGCCCATTTAGGGACTCGTTTGCCATTTTTCACGAAAGGCCTGCATGAGCTCTCCTTGAGTTTCAGAAAGCCTCTCGTGATCAGGACTGGCGGTGTAACATGTCCAAAGAATGCTCAATTGGATTCGAAACTTGTGATCAGATTGCCATGTCAGTGCGGGCGACTGTTTCTGTCGCTAGGTACTGGTCCACCACATTTGCCCTGTGATTCGATGATGTCATCGCCAAAAACTTCAGCAAAAGGTCTCGTAATTGGATAAAGCTTGTCATTCCTAGCTCGAACACCAATCAGAGCGCCTCTGTCTGGCATGCGCAAGTCCACACAGCTTCCAATCGAGATGCCGCACCATACCATCACCCACCCTCCTCGAGACATGTCATATTCCGCAACAAGATTTAATTCTTAGGCTACTGGAAGTGTACCTAGCAGGGTCACACCCTTCTCCCATCATCGCGGATCTCTACATACAAATCTGGACTCATCTGTGAAAAGAACATGGGTCCAGTGACCCTGCTGCCAATTTGTGTCGCTTTTTGCCGACTGTCGCCTCGCATTTCTATGGAATGACATCAATCCTGGTCTGATTACCAGCATGTAAGTGCGGAAATTAACTGTGTGAAGTCTGTTTCTAATCGCTTTCGCTGACATTGGCCGATTAAAGAATTTAATGGATAAACAGTGCGCATCCTCACAGTGTTATTGTTATGAACCAATAGCTTGGGACAGAGACCCTCGTCCGTATGGACAAGTCTAGGTAATCGCAAGTTTTAAATCTGACTGAAAATGCTTGACAGATGTTACAAAACACCAATTCTAATCACCAGGAATCTTCAGGAAACTTCTGGAGGGCTAATTCGTGCCTTTCATGAACAATGGCATAAAAGTCCCCAAATGAGCCTCTAGCACTTTACCAAAAGAACACCGAGTAGCTGTCATGTAGTAATTCAGACCCCAGAGATATCGACGAGCACTCGCAATGGTTTTGCATGAATAAAGCCAAGAATTACGGACATTCAATTTTGTGGGGATGCCAATTCACTTCAGTTTTAGGGGTATATCTGCTTATTTGTTTCTACTGGTGTGCCACGTGATCCGATTCCAATATTTTTCATGCAGTTCTGCGCCGCTTCAACAGCTGTATTGAACAGAAGAAAATTATTTATGGATAATTTATTTTTCATGATTTAAGCTTCAGTCAAATATTTGATCCCTAACTTTTTTTGTCCAGTATAGTTTAAGTCCAAATCCGCCTATATTGCTCAAAGGCTTACACCACTTCATTTCTTGGTATTCGTGTTTTGTTTATGTATTTATATATGTGTTTTTATGATCTAACTAAGAAAGGAAGAATATCTATATTGTCTTATTAAGAAAGAAAGAAGGTAAGAAATAATAAACGAATAAACACAAGAAAGGAAAAATAAAAGAGAAAGAAGTCACGTAACTCGTACCATCAAAAATGAACAGACAGTTAATCGACTACTTGTAGTTTTTAAAAAATTCCTTTATAAGCTAAAAAATATAATTGTAAACCAATTACATATTTTTTGGTAATTTTCGATCAGTCTATTAATTAATATCATAATTGCTAATGTTTGTTCTAACATTTTTGTTTAAAATTTTTTTGAGTGTGGTGGGGCGTTTTTATCAAAGAAACCGAAATACGTTTTGCGTATCCCAGGGTAGAATCTTTGAATCCATAGAATTGTATTTTTGACTGGCATATTTGCTCATTCATAATCAGGAGACACGAAGATACATACTCGTACACTGTATTGCTCTTTTTAGCTATTACTGTCGGAAAAAAAATAATGTAAGAAACTAAATCATGGTGAAGAACTTCTCGTAACAGTGGTAGTGTAAGGATTAATCGCTATGGGAAAGAAATGCTATGAAACATTTTTCTTGCAAGGCTATAAAAATATTTTTTATACTTAACTTTATATTAAGTAATATTTCTGTTCATAAAGCAAGTTTGCATTTTAATTTATGACTGTTTTAGTGAAGCTAGCAAGGAATATTGAAATATTTTTTTTTGTGCTTTTTTTGTATTTTTGCTAATATGAGTACTGACGATAATAAACATGTGCATCTGCGGAAACATATCAGCCTCTGATATGTGCAAACTGATAAGACTGAACAGTGTCTGATCAGTTTGCGCAAGCTGATCGGAATTTGCTGGCAATATACAGTACAATTGACATGCTTATAATTACACGAGGATTAATCGATTATCGATCATAAAATCCGATACCTCTTAACTGTTTTCATAATTGTCAAACCGTCTAAGTTTGTTATAAAGTCATCATGATATGAACAAAAATAAATGCAAAAAATATAAAGCTGTAATATTCAATTTGTGGAATTAATTATATATGCAAACTGACTCAGACCAGCTTATGCACTTGCAAAACACTGGTCTGAGTTTATGATCAGTTAATAATTTGAAAATTTTAGTTTAATTTGAGTTTGTACATAACCTTACCCGTGTTTCTGCACAAACCAAACTGTTTCGAATTTCTGATCAAAATATTTTGAACATGTGTTATCAAATCAGGCTGTGACTGTGCGAAAACCATTTAAAATTCTCATGTGGTAATTAAATTGAGATAGAATTAAAAACAGTAAGAAATACGAAAAGAACAGTTGAAAGCTACAAGGCACTCGTCAGCGTTCCGCCCATGGACAGGTCACTTTCTTTTCTGCTCAATGTTAATAATTTCCTCGTATGAGCCGCGATAAGATAAGACGAACAAATTGGAATGTTCGCCCAGCGAAGACGCAGATCAACCTGGACAGCCACCCGGTCTGAACAGAGTCAGAGTCTGTACTATGTGTTTAAGGGTTAGCTAAGACTCTAAGCTACCTCCATGCTGATAGCGAAGCCTCTGATCAGATCAGGCGGATGCCCAGGCACAGTGTTGACAAAACCAGCTTCAGAGAAGTTCAGCACCTGTACAGATCCTGGGGTATGGACATCGATATGACATTCCTAATGTCGATTAATGCCTTTCGCTCCCCGGGTCAAAGGGAAATAACTGCATTCACATCAATACCCTCTCCAGGTAACAGGTAACCGAATACACTACTAAGCGCGCATTGAAGACATAAGTTCCAGTTGAATATTATGGTGAATAATATATTGTTGCCAAATAATCATTAGTTGTTTTCACAAATATATATTATTTAGTCAATAAATATATTTTTATTGACAATAGATTTGATATATTAATATAGGACAAATATATTAACAGACAGAATATTGCACCGTTTGTCGCGCCATAACCGAATTGATATGTATGTGCATTCTGCCATTTTGCAGGGCTACGAAGATGATATCATCACTGGCGTTTTGCGCCGTCCTAGCGCTGACAGCGAGATTTGGGGCAGCGGATGTACTGGAGTACCGAGCTACGGGACCATTCGCTGCATTTGACGACGCATTGAATGTTCCTGGAGATGATTATACTGGTAAGTTTCTACTCAAATACTACAAGCATCTCTATTTTCTTCAGACAGAAGTCAAGGGGGTAATACTAACCCAAAGGAGCAAATGTCATATTGCAAGATTCGCGGAAAACATGGGATCAGTGGAATGGTAAGAATATGCACTGTCGTATAAGACAGTTGCCGGCGGATTTGTCTATTTAGGGTTGGCAGGGAGAACATGAATGGTATGCCCCGTCTGGGTTGACCAGTAGCAACTTAATCTGAAAATGTTAATGACGCCACTTAAATAGCCAGTTTAGTTAACAGTGTTACTGCACGCGACGTCAGGCCGCCTAAGTCTTCTGTAGGCATTCTATCCTGGCAAAGTTCTTTTTAGATATGTTTATCAAAATGGTATTTGAAGCTATTTATCAGTTGGAAACTTGTTTACAACCAATATCATACCCAATAAAAACGCTGGAAGCATCAGATATGGCGATAAACGGCTAGAAAAAGGTTGTGTTTCTGCATTGTTGGCTCACGCCCTTGAATAAACAGTATTATTGCGATCTTCAAGCATAAAAGAAATAGAAAATTTGATTTTTTGTTCAGATTAAGATGAATCTTTATTTCACTCATGAACACCAAAATTGGTATTTTCACTCGTGGCTTCGCCATTCTTGAAAATACTGCTTTAGGTGTTCATTCGGTGAAATAAAAAACGGTCTTACACTGAAAAAGTCAAATATCCTCTATAAATTTTATGACAGTTGCGGAATTTTTTGTGAGAGTCCCAACTTTTCGAATGTTAATGGTAGATCCGTCATGTTTTCAGATATAACTGATACTGTTGATACGGACGGAGAGCTCATAAATTTGGCGATGGTGCCAACATTCGCCGGAGTCACATTTAACATATTTAGCACTGCAGCAACATTCTTTAAGGTAAGCAACAGTCTGGTCCAGGACCCATATTACAATGTAACAATAATTTCTTAACGCATTAATACCCAGTGGACTCTTCTATCTGTATATATTGGATGAGTCCATTCGTCCTATGAGGGTAGTCAGATTGAGTTTATTTTTAGACTTTTTATTTCATTTGGAGAAGTATCCATTTGTCTTACGCAAAAAGTGTAGACCCTGATCAGTTGCCGCGTTTTGCGGCGTCTGATCTGGGTTTGTACTGTTTTCCTATGTCCCATTTTTGGAAGGAAAACCTTTCATTTAAGATAAAACATTTATTATGTAAACGAAAGCTTACCTTTAGGATAATTTATTTGATTTTTATTTCGCATTACCACACCATGAACATTTGTGCGTAGGATTACGCAATCTCCTTACCACAGCCGTAGTATATTTTAACATAATTGTTGAAAATGACTTTTTGAACGACCCTCATGACCTCATACATTCATGTTCAAGCATTTGCGAATGCTAGGTCCATGGCCTTGCATGCCTTAGTATCAGTCCTAAAACACATGCTGGGAGGACACTAGAAGCTTTCAAATGTCGAACAAAATGTTGAAAAATTGACTCTGACCTCGTCATTTTTCAAACGGGGGGAGGGGGGGGGGCGGGGTTGTAATCTCAAAAACTTCTGTTTTTTATGACAAAAGGGAAATTTGCAAACACTGTAGGTCTTTTACGCTGATATTTTACATACGACTTATTTTGCCTACTGTATAAGATCCGCGACACGACAAAACCAACAATATGGTTGTGCGCCCTGCGCAGACTCAGATTAGCCTGGGCATCTGCCCAGTCTGATCAGAGTCTTCGCTGTCCGCATGGAAGTAGCGTAGACCCTCAGCTACTCTTTGAGCACTTAACAAAGTCTGATCGAACTGGCCGAACGCCCAGGCTGGTCTGAGTCTGCCCTGGGCGCACAACCACATTGTTGGTTTTGTCGATTCGCGGCTCATATAAAGAATACTCTCTCCTTAGTATTAATCATAGTTTATATTAGGAATATGAGAAATATAATTTTATTTTTTTTCCTTACCCGTGAATTATCTCTTATGGGAGGGTAGATCGCAGTTATTCACGACGGTGAAGCTTGAGTGACTTTAATATTCGCATCTTCCCAATAACGCATGCCACCTTGCCGTAAATTATCGCTGTTTTATACATTATGTGTAAGGCCCTAGTCCCACTGTCACGTTTTGAGGACTAGGTTGTACTATGTTTGCCTCCCTACGTTTGGTAAAAAGTGTACCCTCCGGCGTTTTGTAGCTATTTAGGTGTTACTACGTTTCAAGTACGTTTCCAATATGTTTAACTACGATTTACTTTGTATTTCCCGGTCATCAAACGGCTTAGTGCCGCGCTTGCAGCAGGTATGAGAACAGTTGACTAATCAACTACGATTCTGTACGTTTTACTAGAGACTACAAGGTAGTGTCCGTGATGTCTACCTAGTCACACTGTCGTTTGAGTAGGTATAACAAAACATACCAGATCGTTATGAAAAGCAGAACAAAACGTCACAAAACGTATTAGACGTGAGAAAGTGTATATAATGCGAAGTAGTACGTACAAGACCTTCACGTCTGACTGCGTATTTTAAAAACGTTTCATCTACGTTCTAGTACATTTAGATTACTCGTCAATACGTTTTTACTACGCGAACATTTAGCATTTCGAAATGCTACGTTTATGCTAAGTTTTCAATTCAAACTGAGGGTGAGGTTGGGCCTGTAAAATCGATTTAAGCCCCCCAGTAATTCATTACTGACCGTTCCAAGGCGGTAGTTCTGTTGTGGTTCTTTGTTGCCTGTTTTTGGTGTCAGAGTTTCTGTGATGTTTTACCTTATGTATGTTATTATTATTTTTGGTTCGGTTTGGGTTGCTGAGTGGCCACCTTTTGGGAACATGCTGCTCACTCGGTTGGCCATATGTTCTCTGTATCTTGATTATTTGTAATCTTAGTTGTTTCCAACTATGGTTTGAGGGCTGGATTTGGATTTTGATTGTTTCAGTTCCTGGTCTTTGCATACTTTTTACTTATAGCAGCTGTATGTGTCCGTATATAATACGTATTCGCTACGTTTTAATCATGACACCTTTTCCAATTTCGGTACGTTTTAAATACGTAGAAACACCTAGTCCTCACTACATGACAGCGATGTTGAGGCTTCGAGGATATCTAATAGATGTTATTCTCGGTTCGTTTTTGTACGTATTTAATGCGTTTCGGCTTCGTTTTAGTATGTTTGACCACGTTTTACTATGTGTAGCTACGTTGTACTAGGTATACGCTACGTATATCAAAATGCCATGTTTGAATTAAACATTCTAAATCAAACGTAACTAGGCCACGTAACTAGGCCAGTATTTTATTGTTTTCTAGTAAACTTTTATGATCTCTTTTAGAGAATATATCTGCACGAAAAAACAAAAAAAAAAACAAAAAAAAAAATAAAAAAAAAAAACACTGAATTGATAACTTTTTCCGTTTTCCAGAAGAAAACTGTTTTATATCATATTCCTTGTTCCAGCTTCAACAGCAGGTTTCAACTTGCTAGGTGTTCAGTTTAACCATGACATTCATTTTGCTTTATGTGACGTCTCTGTTATTGAACTCTTACGAATCTCATATTTCGCGACGTCAGTTACTTCCGAAAAGGCAAAACCGAGGAAAGTGAAACCCTTAGCTCTTTGAACTCTTTTATCTTAGAAATGGAGTAAGATATTTCTACGATTGTTTCGGTTTTCATTTTCATAAATTCTCTTGAATAGCTCAACATTCTTTCATCGGAATTTAGAGACATGTCGGAAACCGCTCTCAGCCCCAAATTTAGTTTGACGCTAAAAAAACGAGGTTATCTGAACAGAGGGTATAGTTTAAAAAAATCGCTTTGAGAAATATCCTAATATTATTTTATCAATACTCAAATTTCACATTTCATTAAAACATAACAAAATTTGAGATATATTTTCGGGGAATTTCAATTTTTAAGTGAAAAAATTCTATTTCAACAGCTGATGAAAATTAATGTTTGCATCAATAAACAAATGAATTTCCTTTTTTGGGATTTTATCGATGTGTAAACGCTGGCGAATCACTGACAACTGAATAAAGCCTTTTATGTTAAGTTTGTGAGGTTACACATCGATAAAATCACAAAAAAGGAAATTCATTTCTTATAATTCCAACTTTGTCCACCAAAACGGTCTTTCTTCGGCTGCATTGTCCATCGGTTTACTTCATTTGATGGTTTAGGTGAACAGCGCTTTGCAACATCAGAGACATGAGCATTTCAAGCAAAATACCCTTTGAAATAACAAACTTTGTTTGAAATTACAAACGGCTTTTTCGTAGGTTTTCATTTTCAACACGTTTCCTTGCATGAAAAATCGGAAACACCTCAAAATAGTCAATGATTCAACTAAAAATACTGTCGAGGACGCCGCCATTTTGAAAATGTTACCAACTGACGTTTGCTATGACGCTGACGTTATGTCATAAATAACTTCATACACGCGCTTGCTTTGATCGTCTCAAGACACATTTTGTTCTTCCGTCCCAAAAACAAATAGAAAATGCAAAATTCCCGATAAGTTAAAGAAAGCATGTGAAAAAAAAAACTTTGTTGGAAGAGAATGCCGCGTATGGATTCAAACTCAACAGGATTTATTAATGTATAAACGCCTCTCTGCAGATGTTGTCAGCCAATCATTTGTTCGGAACTTATGCCAAATAGAGGCTGTTGGAATTATTACACTCGCAATGCGTAGAGATGGAGCAGAAAGTATAGAAGAGATGCTCAAAGTCAAAGTCATTTAGTGAGCAACAAACGACTGAAGTTTTTGAAGATATAGTTTGATGGGAAGATCGAAAATTTTGGTTTTGTCCTAAACCACCGCATCGTCGAATATTTCTGACTGTATGGTATGTCTCACTGAAGATCGGTTTTTCGACACACG
This sequence comes from Ctena decussata, assembly GCA_963989385.1. NCBI lineage: Eukaryota > Metazoa > Mollusca > Bivalvia > Lucinida > Lucinidae > Ctena > Ctena decussata. Next base: position 37,472,483 of record OZ022515.1, read on the forward strand.
ATACAAAATAGATTTTGAACCCGCAATCGTTTTGTTTGAAAATAATTGCCCTTGCACAGCATGATATCTAACAAAATTAATAAATCCTGAACCGAAATACTCCATAATATATATGTAATGAAGATACGGTTGTTTCATGTAAAATTGATGGCAAAAAAATGAAGAAATGGTACCGCTGCAGCTTTCAAAATGGAGAGAAATAAAATGATTTTGACAAATTAAATGTGAAAATGAAGCACACCATAATTAAGGTGGCATGTCGAAAAGACCTGTTGTTATGTTTGTCAAACTAGCAGTACTACCAATACTTAATGAATTAAAAACACAAAAACAAAACAATAAAATCTTTGCAATTGTTTTAGAAGGGAAAACACCCTTCTCATAATATTATTGAAGTTTGATATGACAAGAATTGAAGTCATATTCTAAAGACAGCTAGCGGTTTCAACAAAACCGCTGGAAACGGTGGTGGATAGGAATATTTTATCCTAAAGTTTGACTTTTCCACATGATGAGTCAGATAAAAAACGTAATCCCAGCTCATCAATATATGACACTTTTCCATATTTTCAGAGGTCACGCTACCAAGAAGTATATGCGCTTGGACTTGTTGTATTATTTGTTTTCCCAACAGATCTTTCTCCCTTCTCTCTTTCTTTTCCTTCTTATTTTCCTTTTTACTGCGCATAAATCCCTTTTTTCTTCATGTTGGATAACCTTATTTTATTTTAAGGTCAGTAGGGCATTTAAAAGGAAAGGTCAAAGTGGATTTTTGGAAGTTATTTTTTAGTACTTTTCAGCATTTAACAGCTTCAGAAGTCTCTTTGTGTGTGTTTTATGACAAATGTATTAAGCACATGCAATGTCATGGTACTGGCCTATTTAGGAAAATCAAAGTAAAAAGTATGCAAAGACCAGGAACTGAAACAATCAAAATCCAAATCCAGCCCTCAAACCATAGTTGGAAACAACTAAGATTACAAATAATCAAGATACAGAGAACATATGGCCAACCGAGTGAGCAGCTTGTTCCCAAAAGGTGGCCACTCAGCAACCCAAACCGAACCAAAAATAATAAGACTGTTGGCTCTGTAACATTTATGAGCAGAAAAAAAAGCCTTCACGGCTTCTTATCTGAACCTGAAAAATGCTGAATTTCCTAGAATTATGCATAATAAGCATTTAAAATTTTATCTCAGCTGAGTTGAGCATGATTTTTTTATAACCTAGGTCCCAGATCTATAAACTTGAGGTATATTTAAGAGAAAAGGTGCCATCTTATAGCCGATTAAATATGTATTTTTTACTATGTTGCAGGTATTTGATACCGGCTATATTGATTGTGGTGCTACAGAACCGATGACAACTGTTGGTGATCGTCCAATGGCAGACTCTCCTATGGGTACAGGACAGTTAGACACATCAACTGCCTGCCTGATTGCTCCGTGGGTAGGAGCTGGTAGTAAGTCGACTAATAGCATTGTATTTCTTTAACATTTCGTCAGCACTCTTGTATAATAATTTTCCACTGGAGCGCCTGAAAGTAGTCTTTGTTAGGTGATTATTTGTTAAATGATTGCACGACCCGTCAAAGTTAGGAGTTTGCTTAGTACTCTATACACTGTTGTCTAACCGCCTCGTTGGTGTTCAGGTTGGTCATATAGGCCCTGTCGTAAATAAGGTTGGTCTGGGTTGCAATATGGCGAAAGGAAGGAAGAGAACTTATACCAACAAGAAAACTTGAAACATTTTACCATTTTTTTTCATCGTGAGAAACAACTGCAGCCTGTTATAATTTGATGGTATTTTGAATTCCTCGGACCAAACTGCTTATAGTGCTACCCACAGGCCTCCATAGTGTGTGTGCTTATTTAAATCAAATTGCATTGAACCGAGTCGCGCTGGCAAAAATTAAATTTTATTTTACTCCAAACATTAGATTGTGTTTTTTGAGCAAGTAATGCTTTTGTTAGATGAGTAAGCTTTGTCCAATAATATGAAAACGGCCCAACACCTCACCTATTCAACTGTAGTAAACAATGACCAAAATCGGTGGATCACGGTTGGTTACGCATTGTTTACAACTTAGTCCCGGGTAGGATGAGCGCAGAGTGCGGGTTGGAAGATAAAGAACACAGTTTGGTCGTCCTGATATAACGGAAATATTGTTAAAAGGACGTAAAACCGCAAGCCATCCATCCATTATCGATTTTAATTTAAAAAAAAAAGATCAACTATATCACTGAATTGTTGAGTAATAATTCACTGTTTGAAAGTCAGTCGTAAATTATATCACGAACGCGGAGCGCGAGTGATATATTAAGTAATAACTGACCGACAGTGAATTGTTACTTAACTTTGTATTGCTTAAGTTAAACTAAGTCGATTCTAACACAAAACATCGCTCAAAAACGCTGATTCTAACACTCAAAAACGCTGAAATTCTCCAAACCATTCTGCCGGTGCGTTCATGCCCCAGCCAATATTCTTCACTGTATCTAAGTTAAATGTATGTTTTTTTTTATGGCGATTGCAGAAAAAAAATAGGATTTGACACGTTTTTACGTCTCGAAACATCACGTAATCATGCCATTGACGTCAGCAATTAGACGTCACACGCCCCGAAACAGTGAATTATTACAGAATAAAACATGGAAGCCTTCCATTGCTTCTATAGGCGCAGTGTGTTAGAATAATGAAGAAGATCAGCTCTAGCAGTGATTGTTGAGTAACAATTCACTGTTTGGAGATCAGTTCTAAAGTAGATCATATCACGAGTGCAGCATGTGAGTGATAATTGACCGACAAGCAGAATATTTATTTCTCAATTCAGTGCTAGAGCTGAACTATTTCGATTCTAACACTCAAAAACGCCGAAAAAGTATTCGTTTCATTCAAACTTTCCTTACCTTCCTAACCTTTCTTCATACTCCCGCCAGTATCCTTAATTGTATCTAAGGTACATGTACGCTTTAATGGCGATTTTAGAAAGAAAATCAGACGTTACACAACCTTACTTCCATAAACGTCAGACTATACGTCAGTAATTGCCACTGGCGTCAGCAATTTGACTCACAAGCTCCGAAACAGTGATTTGTTGCAGAATAAAACACGGAAACTTTTCATTGGTTCTATAGGCGCACTGTTTAAAATTGTTCATTTTCTTTTCATTTCAACACACTATTTTTTGCTGGAAAGGACCTCTGACAGTTGCAATGTAAATTTGCCTATAAAACTATAATTAAAAATGAACTTTTGGTATACTTCAAAATTTCCACTGACATATTTTCCTCGGAACTCCCTTTAATTGGCACAAAAACAATTATTCGGTTATTAAACACATAGACTGAGATTTTTGGTGTGAAATGCAAGTTTTTATAATTAAATGTATGGAAAATAGGAAAAGTTTCATAAAGATACTTTCCCCCCGTGCCTCAGCTAGCCACTTTGCATGTATGTCTGTACTGCCAATATACACATTATGTGTGAGTGGCAAGCTGAAAAGTGGGTGGGGTAATTAGACCCTTTGCATCTTAAAATCAGGCTAGCATACTTTTTATTTACATATGTGTGCATGCTATATGCAGGTGTAGTGTTTGCATTATTTCAAGCATGTTTAACAAAATAAAATTCAGTAAATAAGAAAAATCGAAAATTTGATGTATTTTGGATGACCGAAAATTCCACCTACCCCTCTTTAGAAAGTCAGTGAGATTTAGTCTGCAGACGTGATACTTTTTCAAAATCAATATGAAAACTTCTTTAGAATGCATAAGTCTACATTTTAATGCTAAAATCATCAACATTGGCTTCCCATGGAAGCTGCAGTAATTTGTCGAAAAATAGGCAAATTTGCATTGAAACTGTCAGAGGTCCTTTCTGTAAGGAAACAGCACAGACCCGGATCACTTGTCTGCAATAGTTTTGTTAGCGAGGACCATATGGCACACTGGCATTCGTGCTTAATATGTTATGCTCATTAAGTAAGGTTATTATTATTATCATTGCTATCATCAGACGCCACGTTTTGCTACCCTGCTCCTATTCTAGTCTATCACGTAACCTTCTGAGGTTTGGGCAACCACAGATGACTTAAAAACAATCTCTTTTCACTTAGTCCTCTCTTCAGCTGCCCTAGCTGAGCTAAAAACCATCCCTGTTCTTTCCTCAATATTTTCTTCCCACCTCTTCTTCAGTCTTCCTCCTATTCGTTTTTTCCTTTCACTATGCCCTGCAGTTCAGGAGGTCATATTCTCTAATGGCCGCCTGAAACTTGCTGCACACATCCTCATTGGTGATTTGTTCATTGTATGAGATATTCAGTAACCTTTGTTGGTAGCATCTAATCTCAAAGGGCTAAGTCTATTTTTTCTAACTATGCTGTCAAGGTCCATGTCTCCAAGGCCACAGAAATATTGATACATGTATAACAAGAGAGTCCATCAGTTTCACCCTTGATCCAAGAGATTTGTTGTTATCCCTCCATATTGGCTTTATCTTTGTAAGAGCTGCAGTTCCTTGTGCAATCATTGAGGAAACCTCCGGTTTTAAGCCTTCTTCTGAGTCTATTGCTCAAGGGAACTTAAAATTTGTAACTGATCCGAGCTTCTGTCCTTTAACCTTGATCTCGCTCCAGATCCCATTGACGGTATTTGTCATTATTTTAGTCTTCTCAGCACTTATCTCCATTTTATACCTTGCGCAAGTTTTGTCGAGATTTTTATCTAGAGCTTCTAGTTCCAGCTCTTCCTCAGCGAGAGGATCATTGTCATCGGCAAACCACAGATTGATAATAGTTTGCTGCCTATGCTAACCTTTCCATCATGTTCTTCCAGCGCATGACATGTTCCTTTTGACAAAAAGTTTTGAAGAGGGTGGGTGAGAGAAAACATCCTTGCCTAACTCCAACAGTTGTTTTGACCCATTCTCCTGATCTGCCATTCATCTCAACTGCACTTATAGCCCTTTCATTGAGCTTCTCATTGGCACAACTTATATTTGCATTGATACTGTACTTCACATGGTAAGAGAAAAGAACGCAGGTGAGGTGAGATGCGTTCGAAGATAACTGAACATCTCAAACAAGGACCATGTCACTAATGAGGATGTTCGCAGAAAGAGCAAGCCAGCCATTGGAGAATATGACGAACTCTTGACACTGGTCAAGAAACGGAAACTGAGGTTGTTTGGCTGCGTTTCAAGGTCGTCTGGCTTAGCAAAGACAATTCTACAGGAGACAGTAAAAAATAATAATAGTAATAATAAAAAAAGACAAGAAGAAAAGGTAGAGATAAGAAGAAGTGGGAAGACAATATTATGGAGTAAACATGGATGGATTTTGCCAGATCAGCTAGGGCGGCTGAGGCCAAGACTAGGTTAACAATATTGCTGTAAAGTCGTCTGTTGTGCCCCAACGACCTCGCAAGGTCATTGGACAGACTAGACTGGATAAGTTAAGGTTACTCATAAGGCTGCATACCGTACCCTATCGAATGCTTTTTGAAATCTATTAAGAAATGGTACAGAATCTGCTGATGTTGAAGGTACTTTTCGCACAGGATTCTTCGCCTGAAGATATGTTCTTTGGTGCTTCTTCCGGCTCTGAATCCAGCCTTTCTCCGGCAATAATCTCTTCAGGTTAAGGTTTAAATCTGTATAAGGTGACTTTCAGTATGACTTTACTCGGATGACTGATAAAACGGATTGTTCTGTAGTTTTGGCAGAGCTATAGGTGGCTTTTTAGGGATTGTAATGATCAGCAACTGAGTCCATGGAGTTGATCATTCTGCTGTCCACATTTTATTACAGATCCATGTCAAAACATCAATCATGATCTCCCCGTCTGCTTGAACAAGTTCTGCTGGTATTATCATCTCCGGCAGATTTCTCCTGTTTCAGTGCAGGCAATGCAATCTCAACTTTCTCGCAAAGGATCGATTGTAAACCTTTTTCAGAGGGCTGAGTACAATCCGCAACTGAATTGTCACTATAACTCTCGTACATAATTGTATAACTCTTAGCAATACTTTGTCCATCTGCAGAGAATCTCTTGTTCTTCTGTTAGACCTTTCTCGGATTTGTTCTTGATAGTTTTGGATCTACCCTGATTCTCTGAAGTTAGATTCTTTATCAGCGGATATGCACTCTTGCTGCTTTGTTTTTTCAGGAAAGTTTCGATCTCCTTGAACTAAGAATCTATCAAGTCCTTCGTCGCTTTCTTCAGGCCTTCTGAATTCTCAACCCACTTGTTAGCTTTTCTGTATTCTTTCGCACCTTCTTCTACATACCGCCTCTTCTTCAAATTAATTCTCTCCTCATCACAGAGTTTGATAACATCTCTGGTGACCCAGGGCTTTTTCTGCCACGTCCCTGTCTAAGTATCTCACAGGCTGTGTAAGTCACTACTGTATTGTAGGTGGTTATTATGTTGTCCTTCTCATCGTCCCTCAGAGTGATGAGTGATGCAAATTTTCTTCCTTTTGTTGCTTGGAATGTGCCTGCCACATCAGGGTTTCTAACTTTTAAAATCAAACCTCGGTCTTGACTGAGTGGCTTTCTGGCCTTCTTCAGACGAAAATGAGAGGTCATCATCTCAAGGTCATGGTCACTTCCTATGTCTGCTCAAGAAAAGCTCCTTGTCCTGTGGGTGTTATCGCTTGATTAGAACTTCTTCCTTACCATGATGTAGTCTCTCCCCCACCCCCTTCTGGCTGGGAAACGGCTCGATAGAGACTGAAATCTGTCTCAAAAAGCTGTTATGTTAAAACCCAACCAATCAAGATGTAGCCAGTCTGGTTGTGATGCTTTCTGTCTGCGATGTGCTATTATAAATATTACTATTATTAGCATACGCGTTCTGCTACACTGTTTGCTTAGGTATGCCATTATTGGTTTAGAAATTTCAGTACAGCAGGATTTAGTTTACCTCCGATGTTAATATTTAAGCTGTGGAATGCTTTAGTCAACCAACTCATAAATTAATTTAACTCAAGTTAGTGTGAAAAGCACTAGTTATTTTCTTGTGTATATTAATCGATAGGTCTGAATTTTAACCTTTTATTTTTTTTTGTTTTCAATCTAAATGCACGTTTCGTGGTGTAATTACGCTAGTTTAACCAGACGGGTAAACGAAACTAAAGCCCTGGGTGTCACTGTGCACTAAACACTGTTTTATTGTACAGATTCGTTCAGCAGTTTCTGATTGTTCTTCAATATTGTTTGGAAAATGACGAAAACCTTTACAGTCAGTCCTAGTAGAAATAAATTACTATCATTTCTGAATACAGTTAGGTGAATTGATTGAGATTTTATTATTATTTTAAAGAGCTGTGAAGTGAATATTTGTTTAGCAAAGGCATTTAATTAAGCTGGTTAACAGCAACAGAAAGAATGCCAACTGACTAGTGAAGGCAATTTCAGCGTCCTCTGTTCACTCAACTTGGAAGGATAAAGCTGACCAACCCATACTCTTTCAGATTAGGAGCTCATTCAAATCCGATTTCCTAGCCAATCCAACCAACGCTCCAGCAGTTACCAATCCGGGACAAAAGCAGAAGTTATCAAAATATAAAATGCAGTTCTAGCTGCACGAAAATCCTAAATAAGAGAATGAGAATAGCATAATAACTATTAATAGAGAGTTTTGAAAATGTCTACAAAGACATACAAAGGGTGACACTCGATCCCTAACAAACAGATTTCCGTTAGCATAGCTTTGATTATCATTATCTTCTATCGTAGTAACTGTATGCGTATTAAGAAATGATAGACATTTGTTTGATTGTCCAGGCAAACTACGGTATAACTGTTTGTTGTCCTGACGTAAGCTAATCTAGCAAAGTACTTAGGTATTAACAGTCGTAAACACGAATATCCTTCATTCCGCCATATTGAATCTCAGACCAACGAATTTACGACGGGGCATGCATGACCAACCTGAGGACCAACGGGACGGTTAGACAGCAGTGCTATAATCAATCCGACTTTTATCGGTTTTAAGGAAACATCAGTTTCATATATATCCCTGTTAAAGTATACTATGACAGTTTGCGTTAACTCTTATGAATACTAAGGTTTAATTGTAACGAATCAAATTCTATTGTCTCACTTTTTGAAAGTGTTTTGATGATCGCTGATTCATTTATGATGATGAGTATTTACCTTGATTTGTCTCTATATAGACGTTGTAAATTTGACATTTAAATGATGTAAATTGTCTTTTTATATTCTTCTTGATGACGTTGATTATTTTCATTACTATCGTTATATTATCTTTTATTCCATTATTGTTATCATTATACTATTATTACTTATTGTACTCTCATTTTTCCCTACTTTATATCACAAGTTTCTCTTTATGTATCAATTACTTGTTTTTCTGTACACATTTAATTAAACATGATTTAATTATTTATTCTGACATATTCTGACATATTGAGATATGAGCCGCGACGTGAGAAAACCAACAAAATGGTTGCGCGCCCAACGCAGACTCAGAGCAGCCTGGGCATCCGCCCAGTCTGATCAGAGACTCAGATCAGCCTTGGCATCCGCCCAGTCTGATCAGAGTCTTCGCTGTCCGCATGGAGGTAGCTTAGACCCTTTAAGCGCTTAGCAAAGAGTCTGATCAAACTTGTCGAATGTCCAGGCTGATCGGAGTCTGCACTGGGCGCACGACCACTTTGTTGGTTTTCTCGTGTCGCGGCTCATATCTGTTTTTGTAACTGACTATTGATTACCTCCATGTTACATGTTTTTGTATGTTTAATCAATCTGTTATATGTTGCAAAATATGTACGTTCCAGGAGAGGATTGAGCCGCGATACGACAAAACCAACAAAGTGGCATGTGCATCCAGCGAAGACTCTAATAAGCCAGAACAACCGTCCGGTTGTACCAGAGACTTCGTTGTCGGCATGTCGGCATGGAAGAACCCTAGATGCTTAGCTGCCCTTTAAGTGCACAGTAAAGATTCTGATCAGACTGAACGATGCCAAAGCTGATCCGAGTCTTCGGGTGGTGCATATGCCACTTTGTTGTGTTTTTATCACGTCGCGGCTCAATAAGTATAAACGTTTTACTGTATTTGCAGCCGGAGCAGCCGGAACCATATACCATGTTTCTATCAAGCTTGCGACGGCTGCGGAAGACCAGTTTAAACATATTACTGATAGAGTTCAGATGGAGATAAATCAAGCCTTACATGAAGTGGTTACAACTTATGTACCGACGCACGCTATTGTTGTGACATGGAAGATTACGGAAGGCGCGGTATGTGAGTTAAAGATTTATAGATAATTGTAGGAAGGAAACATGTCCCCAGTCCCACCACTAAAGGTGAAAGGGAGGTGGGACATACTGTTTTCAGTGCTAATCCCGGGCGTCGGCGTCCTCGTCGGCCTGACAGTTTCTCGTATGCACGATATGTCTTAATCCGATTGATGGAATTTAACCAAACTTGCATGAATACACGATTGGGACAAGTTTAAGAGCTGATTAGTTGACCTTGATCTTATTTTCAAGGTAACTGTAGGACTGAGATGACAATTCCTTGTACCCACGATATCTCTTGAACCAATAGATGAAATTCACCAAACTTGCATGGATACGTCATTCCGATAAATTTAAGAGTTTATTATATTTTAGTGACCTTGACCTTATTTTCAAGGTCGCTGGAGGATTAAGCTGGCAATTTCTTGTACCAACAATATCTCCTGAACCAATGGATGAAATTTCACCAAACTTGCATGGATATTTCATTGGGACAAGTTTAAAGACAGGACTGCTTAGCCGGGGGTCTGGTTCCCAGCTATAGCATAAACTACCTGTTCAGGTAAAGGTGTGAAAATAAATGTAGCCAATCAGTGCAAAAGACTTACCAGTTATGATAATTTCGTTCGCCTGTCTTTAAGAGCTGCTTATATTTTGACGACTTTAACTTCATTTTCTAGGTCACTGGAGGACTTAGATGGCAAGTTCTTGTACCCTCAATTTCTTTTGAACCAATAAATGTAATCTCATCAAACTTTCATGGATACATCTATGGGACAAGTTAAAGAGCTGATTAGATTTGGGTATTCTTGACCTTATTTTCAAGGTCACTGGATGACTTATAATCAGGCGCATAAAATCTATTGTATGAGCAAATCCGGGGCTTATAAGGAAAAAATCCGGGACTTATGAAAAACTAAAACCTGCTGACAGACCCATTTATATTATTGTAAAGTGTCAAAAAGTATTATAATATGTTTCCCAACACAGATTTATGATTAAAGACAGTTTCCCCTATGGTAAACTTTGAAGACATAGACAGAGCGGACAGTTCATCAAGATGTACCCTAAATGAAAATTGCCGGGTTTAATTTACCTGTTGACAACGCTAAACACTTGTATTGAATCTAATCTGCCTAAGATCTATCAGGAATACGCTTAAGATTTGTAAATTAATGGTTTAATTGACAAAATTCACCATTTTATCGCATCAATTTTGTGTTAAGACGTCACGGAGAAAAAATCATTGACAATTTGGAAAAAAATCCGGGACCTTTGTCAGAAAAAAATCGTTGACGATTGTCTGAAAAAATCATTGCTTACCGGGACTAAGCAACCACCCAGTGACATAGGAATTCATGCAAATATGATAAATAATTAGGAAATTGAGACAAAAAACATAAAATATGATTAGATTTTTAAAGGCCCCATTGCTCTATCAGCATGAAAATTTTATCATGAAGTATCGCTGCAAGCTTCTATAGTTTCGTCATTGTAAATGACCGTGATTAGCCAGCTTTAAACAAATAAAACATCCTTCAGTTTCACATTAAAAGGATTTGAAAACTTATTTGGGTCATTATGACCTACTTTCTATTTCATAAAATGATAAATATACAATGTACAGGTGTGGAGTCCCAATCACTATCCCGCATAAGTTTATATAGCATTGCTAGACGGGAAACCAGAACAGGAAATTGTATGTTGTGAAGCGATTTCTTATTTTTCAAAAACTTGTTTTCTCTACTTTTTGCTTGTTATATAACTCAATATATGCACACCAACCCGCATCATATTAGTTGAAAAGCTGTTTACAATGATTTGAATTTAGCCGTTTTTACTGCTGATAGCACTATGGAGACTTTAAGAATTTATTTGGATAATTTTCATACATTGAAAACAAAGAAAGCATATCAGTATACACAATTTATATTTGATTTCATTTTTAGTCTTGTTGATATGAATCTAAATCACCGAAAAATAGAAAGTTCATCTACCAATTTAGATAAAAGTACATTTACATACATACAAATTTCAGAACCGATGAAGCTGATTTTTTTTATTTTCATGTCAAACTCCTGAAAAAAAGTAAAAATTTCATAGTAAGAAACTACCAATAACATACTAATTTGTCTTAAAGGATGAGACAACTGATATACAATATTAAAATAACATTTCTCATAAATAAATTGATTTATTAAGTATTTAATTAATATGCTATTTAATTAAAATTTGATTATATGATTTTTATCTTTTTTTATTTTGGACTCATATTACATTTGGATTATAATTAACCTGTCCATCTGGGATACAATATCAGAGCTACATCTGAACCGAAAATTCGACTGCTTATTTTTACAGTGAAATTAGTAGTGATTATTATCACTTAAATTTTCATAAAAGAAAGAAAACGTATGAACTCTAGACAAAATGATTTTTATTTTACTAATTTAAGAATATCATTAATTAGTATTTTTTTTTTCAAAACAAAAATTGATTTATAAGTAAAAACCAATCTACTTTTTCTTTGATGACAATACATTACTCTCAATAAAGTTACAAAGTCTCCAAATTCCATAGTATTTTTCCATGTGCATACAAATCAAAATTATGAAAATTAAACCATTTTTATGACAAGGTAACACATTGCCTGAGGGTTATCTCGTATCAGCTCAAACAGGACAATGGTCTAATCTGCACAGTAGCCAAGGCACGCCCACTTACTGCTTCATAGAGGTAAGTGATCCTCTGTCAGAGGGTTCAGAAATCCTGCCTTTAAGGTGTATCGATAATCCACAATTTTTTCAATTATTTGAATTAAAAGGAATAACTTCCGTGACTTCTCGTGTGCTTTACTTTGGGACAAAGCTCTTCCAAAGAAAGGTCTATTCTGAGAGGATAGAATTTGCTCCTATAGGAGCAATTCCTTTCTTTTAAGAGTTGATCTTAATTAAGAAGGGAGCAAAAATATACAAAGTTGCTTCACCTTAAGGTGTATCCATTTACCTAAACTGGATTTTTATGTTGCAGCTAAACCATTTTCAAGCTATACTAACGACAGATGGCACTACAACATATGTTCTGTTTATCTATGGAGATATGGGGACGACACTACCAACCAATGTACAGGTAAGGCAGATGAAACATACTTCATTCCAAAAAGACAAAGGGTTTGGACGGAAGCAAGTTAATGTATAAACAACATTCTATAGTCCTGTCCCTAAATGTGACAAGTTATCTACAAATGGTACATGTATAATGGTAAACATTATATATTTTTTCGAACGGAAATATATTTTTGTTTTCACTCCGAAACGTTCAACAATGCCATGTTCCACATAAAATCTATATTCCTTATACTTATTATTAACATTTAATTTGAGACGGATATGAAAAGAAAAGCAGCTTATGTGAGCCTGCTAGTAAGCAAATGTTGAAGTACATGTATAAGAATAATGTCAGTGTCGTCTTTAAGCCAGAGTTGTAGTCATTGACATGTATGCTATTTTGTATTACCGTTGCAGTTCTAAGTACTCAGACATATAGGTTTGAGCAAACAGGGCAGAAACCCAGATCGAACTCTACTCAAAATATGTTTCGCCCTTAAAAGTGACCAAACACAATGCGATATACCAACCCACCATTAGACATGAATAATAGTCATGTCCTTTTGTGTGTGCTTCCATGAAATTTTCATTGTGTTCTTGGTGAGCAATTCGATTTCAATTATTTCAGGGTTTCATCAGCGGTGAGGCTAATGATTTTGGAAGAATTTGCAACTTTCTGGCAGATCCAACGATGCTTGTCGCCGTCGATGATTTTTTGCCCGAAGCCAACCTAAAGGAATATACAAACACCAAGTGTGGAAATCCTGGAGTATATTTATTCCAAACGCAAGGTTGGTGGCATAAATTTATTATTATTATGTGTGTTGCGTTATTGTGGCAATGTTATGCTCACATTTTGCGAAACAAGGACGAGTGTACGAAATATCCTTCGTGTGCGTCTGGCTGCGTGTGTGCCTTTGCAAAAGTATTCACCTGTTTTGTTTAGCTCAGTTTCTAAGTAACCGCAAGGGCTAGATTCACTTGCTCCGTAGAAACGTCTGGGAAAGACATACTGACAGCAAGAATCCAAGTGGGCACTGATCTAAATTTCACTGTTGATTGAACATAAACAATACTCACCTGTTGCATTTAGCTCAGTTTCTTGAAAGTAAACATAAGGGCTAAAGTATTCAAAATCGCTCCATAGATACGCCTTGGAACGGTCTTCTGAAAACAAAGATGCATATCCGGTCGTGACCTATATTTCTCGGTTGATTCAACATAGAAAAAATTCTTCAAACTTGCCCCACGGGTACATTTGTGGAAGATCTACAGAAAGCAGTGAAGCATATTGGCCTCTGACCTCACGGTTGATGAACATAGGAAAAATTTTCACCTGTTGCGTGTAGCCCAATTTTTAAGTAACAGGAAGGGCTTAGGGCTAGGGTCTTCAAGCTTGCTCCATTGATACGTCTTGGGAAGATCTTCTGAAAGCCGCGATGCATATCGGGCCATTGACAATATTTTGCGGCCGACTATACATAGAAAAAATATTCACCTGATGCGTTTAGTTCAATTTCTAAGTTTCTAAGTAATCACAATTTTTAGACTCTTCATGGATATGTCTGGGGAAGATCTGTTGAAAGCAATGGTGCATATTGGGCCGTGACCAATTTTTCAGGGTTGACTGAACGTGGGAAAATATAAGTCTGTTGCGCTGAGCTCTGTTTTTAAGTAACCGCAAAGGCTAGAGTCTTCAAACTTGCTCCGTAGGCACGCCTCGGGAAGATCTATCGCTGCTGTCGGTATTCAGCTCAATTCACCTGCGGCATTTAGCTCAATTTCTAAGTTAACCTAAGGCATTGAGTCTTCAAACTTGCCTCATAGGTACATCTGGGAAAGATCTACTGAAAGCATTGAAGCATATCGAACCGTGTTCTTTATGTCACGGTTGATTGAACATATAAAATACTCACCTGTTGCATTAAGTTCAGCTTCAAAGTAACCACAAAGTCAAGTCTTCAAACTTGCTTCATAGATATATTTGGGAATGATCTACTTAAAGCAGTGATGCATATCGTGCCAGGACCTATATTTCACGATTGAATGAATATAGAAAAAAATATACACTTGTTGCTTTTAGCTCAGTCTCTAAATAACCGCAGGGGATTGAATCTTCAAATTTACTCAATAGATACATCTAGGCATGATCTACTGAAATCAGCGATGCATATTGGGTGATGTCATATCTTTCACGGTTGATTGTATTTGATATCTCTAAGGTTGTTTGATGTATGAACTTGATTGCTTTAGATAATGACTCAGTATGGCCCAAAATCTAACCTCAAATTAGCAGTAGGTCAAAGTGACAAATATTTTATGGTCCATTGATTTTGCCTAATACCTTGGCGACTGTCGGATGTACGAACATGATTTCTTGGCATAATGACTCAGTATGTGCCGATGTTTGACCTCAAACTTACAGCAGAACACAGTGACTTATATTCCATTGTTAAATGATTATTGTCTTACATCTAACAGCTTTGTATTGTAAAAAAATATTGGCTCGGTAGAATGACTCAGTTTGACCCACAAATTGAGCTTAAAAAATCAGCAGGTCACATTGACCTTTATTTCATGGTCCAGTGACAAAGCCTTATCTTGATGACTATTTGATGTACGAACAAGATTACTTGTGATAATGACTCGGTATGACTCAAAATTTGACATAAAATACTTGTAGGTCACAGTGACCTATTTCTTATAGTCTAGCGGTTTTGCCTTATTCCTTGAAGACTATTAGATGTACGAACATAATTGCTTCCGATAATGACTCATAAGGACCGGATGTTTGACTTCAAACTAAAAGTAGGTCACAAAGACGTATATTTCTTGTCCAGTGATTTTGCCTCATATTTTATAACACATTTTCATAGATTAAACTTATACTTAGTTTTATGGTTTGGGCTCACACTGTTAGTAACCTCATACTGATTGTAGATTAGTGTGACCCTATTCCATGGTCCAGTGATTTTGTCTCATATCTATATCCTTTTTTATGGATTGCATAATCTTGCGTAACATGGTTTGGGCTGACACCATGAATGATATCAGTTTAATTGAAGGTCAGCATGACCTATATTTCATGGTCCAGAGAATATACCTTATATTTCTTACACTATTTCATGGATTTGCATTATACTTGGGTTCATGCTCAAAATTGCTTAAACGGTTGCGCTCCGCTGAACAAAATTGCCACCAGAGCTTAAAATAGAAAAAATCTTTAAACGACTTCTTCTCATTAACTTGTGTAAGGATTTTGAAATAATTTCACAGGAATGTTACTTGGGGGACATTCTTCCAAAACTACTCAAACGGTTCCACTCTGCTTAACAATATGGCTGCTGGAACTAAACATAGAGAAAATAACGACTTCTACTACTAAACTGGAGTAAGGATTTTAAAATTATTTCACAGAAATGTTCATTGGGACACCCTCTACCAAAAGTGATCAAATGGTTTTACTCTGATAAACAAGATGGCCGCCTGAGCTAAAAATAGAAAATAAAATCTTTAAACGACTTCTCCGCCTAAAGAGATAGAACGATTTTGAAATAAATTCACAGGAATGTTCTTTGGGGGACCCTCTTCCGAAATTGCTCAGACGGTTCCACTTCGCGGAACAATATGACCACCTGAGCTAAAAATAGAAAAAAACACGTTAAACGAAAACAACCTAGTCGGATCGGAGGATTTTCATTAACATGACATAGACCAACAGTGTAAACCGTGATCAGACGCCGCAAAATGCGGTTTCTGTTCTGTGCCTACACTGATTGTCGAAGACAAATGGGAATTTCTCCTTAGAATAAAAAAAAGGATAGAATGTAAATTAAATCAGACACCCCTTAATTGACAAAGGATGGAATAGTCCACTGGACATAAATGGATATATGAGCCGCGATACAAGAAAACCAACAATGTGGTCGTCCGCCCAGCGCAGACTCGGATCAGCATAGGCATCCGCCCAGTTTGAACAGACGCTTTGCTAAGCGCTTAAAGGGTAGCTGAGGGACTAAGCTACCTTCATGCGGAAAGCGAAGACTCTGAACAGACTGGGCGGATGCCCAGGCTGATCTGAGTCTGCGCTGGACGCACGACCACATTGTTGGTTTTGTCACGTCGCGGCTCAGATGTAGCCTGCTTGGTCTTAATTTCTGTTGCAGGTGATGCTTGTAATGGTGCAGCAGCGCAGTGTGGTATGTATACACCTAATACTAGGGCCAAGTCAGGTAAATTCGGACAGTAGGTCAATTTGGACGGTTACATAGTATATGTTAGTTGTTTGGAGTTCAAACAAAATGAACTTGGCAAACAGGGCAAACAGGGGAAATCCTGATAAAACGGCTCATTTTGTAGTTTGAGGCGTCTCATCTGGATTTTCACTGTTTGCAATGGTATCTCCGGTTTTATCCCTTGTCCGAAGTTACCTGACCTGACACTAGTATTCTGTTTTCCCATCGATTCGTGCCCCTTATTATAGATTTCCTGCTTTTGAGAGAAATTTGGGAACCGGTTAATTGATTTTGCATTAGAAAGCCGTATTTAACTCTTGGTAGCAGAATGGCGTTTGCTTTTATTGCACGGCCCGTCAATATTAGTTTTTTGACCAATTTGATGCAGTTTTCTATATTTAAGCCAAGTTTGTATCGGTTTTGATGAGACATCTAATCATTGGCCAGTTCCTAAATCTCTATTTTTCATTGGTTACATATGTAGTTTATTCAACCTTCTTCATCAAAAGGTTTGTTCTATTTAAGTGCATTCCTCAGCAAACCATAGAAACGAAATTATGAGAAGGCACGAATCCATGAAACCATGAGAAACAGGTCTGTTACTACCATAGGATCATTTTAATGATGCAGTGGAAAAGTGATTCACTTTTTAAGCAAAAAAAAAAAAAAAGAAAAGAAAAGAAAAACACACAAAAAAATTAGTTAACAAAGTTTCCACTCACGTTCGTTTAATAGAACGGTGTATAATGAGTTGTTAGAAGAGGATATTCTATCTGAACTCGAAGTTCGAATCCTGAAATAAACAACTTTAGTACGAAACGTTGGTGGAGAGATAAATAAAAACAATAAGTTAATGAAAAGCAGTATCTTAACAATAAGAGTCCATCTCTTGTACGGAGCAGTCAGCCCATTGAGTCGGCTAGGAGTGAGGCTACAGGGTAGGGCCAAAATAGTTTGCTTATCATAAATCAGATATATTTGAAAGTGGAGAGTTTAAATTATTTACTAATTGGTTTGATATAAATTCATACATATATTAGGTATGACAATGCCTCGAACGAGCTCGAGCTTCAGGGTGTTATGGCCAAGGTAAAGGACCAGTTGCTATTTTTTTAGATACATGTAATCACTCTATTTTTAAATTGCACATTTCTGTTTGTTGGATGTTTTACATGTTTACTAGAAACCAAAATAAGTATGACTAATTTATCATGAAAAGTCGGCAAAGAATTCTGAAGTGTCGTCCGCCTGACTTAGAGAGTCGGGTTAGTTTAAACATATTTTATTGCCAAAAACAACTGACAAATGGGTCGGACCACAAGTTCGAACAACATTGATTACGGTCCTCCCCATGAGAATGCTATACAGGACAGATATAGGCAATGACATACATATAACATAATTTTGAAATTACTGATACTGCTTACCAAAAGACAATTAGAATGTGAAAACAAAACGAGTTGGAAAGCAATTATAACACTCACAACACATCTTTAACATCATAAAGAGATGTTTTAAGTTTGGCTTTTAAAAGAACTGATGTTATATAATTAATAAATGAGAAGGAGAAATAAGTTATATAGATCAATAAACCTGAAATAATAACAGTAAATAAATGTAATAACTAAATCAGCCTGGTAAAATAATAGAAACAAACTAATATCAATAAATGATAATAATGATAATAATAGTAATAGTAAAAAATAGATAATAAAGATTGATAAGAGATAAAAGAAATAATAGAAATAGTAAAAATAAATAAATAAATAAAAAAAATAAGTAAATAAATAAGTAAATAAAAATAACAGATTTATATATGGTCTAGTCGTCCTTTGTCCCCATTTCAGCCTGACAGCGTCATCATTGGGCGGTACCTGAAAAGACACAAAAAAAACAACTATGATATATATCTCATTACTTGTACGACATACGGAAGTCCACATACGCCCTCTCCTGTCTGTTGCAAGCTACCCACTACAACAACGGAAAGCAATAGCAGTAAACAGCGAACAACACACAGAAGACCTACAAACCAACGCATGCGCACAGGCGCAAGCGAAAAATATACAAACCGCGATTAAGCAGAAGAATAGTATGTGGAGTTTCGTAATAACAGAAGTAGATATAAGAATAAAGAAGTTAACTGAAACGTTTTGTTTCCTTAATGTATGCATGAACATAGCTAAAATAAATAATAGTATCTTCGACTGAGAGCTGGTCCGATCCGTACAACATAAACTGAACCCCAAGCGGGTGAAATCTTCGAGATAGCTGAAAGAATCGTAACCGTTGATTTATATATAAATCGCATCTGAGAAAATAATGTTCGGCATCCTCAATATCTATACCACAATCACATACAGGAGATTCTCTCAGGTGATTGTCATACAGATCTTTGTTGAGGTTGCTGCACCTATTCCTTATACGACAATTATATATGGATTCCACTCTAGTACCCTGAATGAAATATCTAGGAATTTTCTGTATGCTAAATAAATGTTCTTTTAATCTAGATTTGAAGATTTCAACAGTGTTTACCGACCGAATAGACGGGGGCAAACTGTTCCAAGTTTCAATACCAGACGGTATAAAAGATCTCGAAAACACCTCAGTTCTTTTACTTAAAACACTTATATTTTCTCCACTGCGAAGATTATACATAGTCCTTTCATTAACAAGGGGCGGTAGCAAGTTACAAAGATACTCTGGTGCTATGCCATTATACATTTTAAAGATTGTTACCAATTTTTGAAATTTACGACGTTCGGACAATGGAAGCCATCCAATTTCGCTCATGAGATTTTCAATTGATACTGATCGTGTCAGGCCCGTCACAATACGGGCCGCTTCATACTGAAAACGTTCCAACTGCTGCTTTTCTCCTACCGAGCAGCCATCCCAAACAACTGATGCATATTCGACCAAAGGTCTTAAATAAGATATATATAACTGATTTAACGTTTTGCGTTTCAGCTTGAATTTTAAACCTCGTAAAACTCCTAACATTTCTGAGGCCGAACATAATATGTTCTCGATATGTGAGTGCCATTTACCATTGTAGCTGATAGTTAAACCTAAATGTTTATGATTTTCAACAAATGCTACAGGAATATTATTAAACAGTAAATTAGGCCTATCAATGTCTGTACATGAAAAAAATATTGCTTCTGTTTTATTGGGATTGAAATCTACCAGCCACTGACTAGCCCAAATTGATATAAATCTTAAATCGTGATTTAAAATTCCTTCAATATCTTGGACATTGCGTGATGTAAAAGACAAGGAAGTATCATCCGCAAATAGGCGTGCTATACTAAGTAAATGGTCAACTATATCATTTACATAAATCAAAAATAACAAAGGCCCAAGTACAGATCCTTGCGGGACGCCTGCTTGGAGTGTTTTCGACTCAGACAAGGATGAACCAATAAATACTTTCTGGGTTCTCTCAGATAAATAGTTGGAAAGCCATTTTAATAAATTACCATTTATTCCATTCTGTTTAAGTTTGAATATCAACCCTTTATGCCAGACTCGATCAAACGATTTAGAAATATCACAAAATACCATGCATGTATATTGTTTTGCATCAAAGCCCCGGCATATTTGATTGTAAATATCTATAAGCTGAAATACCGTAGAATGGTGCGGCAACAACCCAGATTGCAAATTATAAATAAGGTTATTACTCTGAAAGAAATTAAACAAATGTTTGAAAACAACTCTTTCCATTATCTTTCCAACTGTACTAAGTAAAGAAATAGGGCGATAATTGGATGGCTGTTCGGGTGGACCTTTTTTGAAAAGAGGCATAACAACTGCTTTTTCCATAACGAGGGAAAAATTCCCTCAATAAGAGATCTATTAAATAATATCTGTAAAGGTTTTACAATTGTATCACAAGTCATTTTTAACATTTTATGACTTATCAAGTCTGGACCAGATGCTTTATTTACTATAAGAACTTTGATTACATCACATATTTCAGATTCCTCAATATTAATATTATTAAGAACATCCAAGGTTTTTGCATCAAAAACTGGCAAAGTAACATTATCGTCATTTAGTGTTGACATAGACACAAAGTATTCGTTCAAAGTATTTGCTTTTTGAAGATCAGTAAATGAGTCGGGTAACTTCGGACAGGCGGGTAAATTCGGACATACAATTGCAAACGGTGAAAATCCAGATGAGATTGCTCATAATGAGCTGTCTCATCAGGATTTTCTCTGTTTGGCTAGTTAATTTTTGTTTTAGTTCCAAACAACTGACCTATAAATGAAAAAATGTGAGTATCCGAAATTACCCGCTGTCCGAAGTTACCCGACTCTCCCCTAATGGGTAAAGACGGTGTAAAAATAAGTACTAAGAATCAGCCTTTGCCACCATGGGGCATTATAAATTAGACTGAGTTGATACCTTTCTGTCTCTTGCACTAGGAACCGACCCAAAGGGAACAACTGATTTAGTAGTCTAGCTTTCGATACAAACTTAATTCGTGCACTAGTTACCGCATTTGGTGCTCCATTTTTTAAGTCCAATACCCATTAAATGTCATTATTTACAGAAATGGCAATAGAAATTTACCCTGTTGAATCCCAAATTACTCAGAAAAAGGCAAAAACTATTATCCGAAACAAAGGACGAGGACCAGTAGCGTCCAGTTATGTGAAAACACAGACTAGATCTTTATTAATAGCAATTCTCTGTAACCACCAACCAAAGTTTGGCACGCATAGTCATGGATTTTGATAAAACTTTCTCAGTTTGTTTGTTGTCACTCAAAACCAAATAATTGATACCTAGTTCTTTCTGCTACATGCCCGTTGCCATGGTAACGACCACCAAAGATTTTGCCTTCAAAATGGCCAAAAAATAAATGAAAAAATGTACTTTTTGAACTTTTATATAGGCTAAATGAGACTACATTTCATCTAAACATGTACTGGTTGAAGAAATATAGGTTAAAATAAATTCAAGGAAAAACAAATATAATTGTTTTGCAACTTTTTGAGTATTGCTACATGCTGTTAATGGTGGGTGGGGTATCCAGGTTTTCGAAACCCTCATTTTAAGGCAATTTTAAGCGCTTAATGACATATCGCGCGGTCAGTCTGACATATCTGCTTATAACATTAAATTAGAGGAGGGCTTCAACTATCATGAACTGAAGAAACATGTTTGGGAAGTTGCCTCCTTCTGACCGTTAGCATTGAAACAACCAATATCGTATGTAAAAAAATGAGAAAATAAAACCCTGTTGAAAATTACATATTTTTCCCACAAACAAGGACATGTTGCATTAATTACATGTACAATTGTTGTGAAAATATCAGACTTACATTAAATAATATCAGCAACAAAAGGAAAAGAACTGAGAGTCTATTAATATTCTTTAAAGGGGCTCCGAAAGTGGTTTTAAATAGGCTAATTTGCCCTCAAATGAAAAGTTTTCTTTGCATAGTTGAAACCTCATGACTGTTTTCTTTTTACAAGGTTGTGAAAACATGAGCCCAATTTTAAGGGATACAAAATATTGTAATGGGGAACTCCTTGAAAATATGTATATACATTTTAAGGGCCCCAAAAAAGAGTTAAAGGGGAGGAACTTTGACTTAAATGTCTGAATTGCTTCGCAAAATAACAAAAAACAGCACTGCATACAGATATAGTGGTTAAGAAACTGGCAATAAAATGTAAACAGGTATAAATAATGTCTATAGGGTGCTCTGTTACTGTATTTATAGTTCCTTAAGGGGCCAAAAAGGGGTAAAATCTGCTAATTTGCCCCACAAATCTCAAATATTCTTCGTACGGCAAAAATATATATATAATCTATTACTTTAAGATGTTTAGAAAAACATTAAATGTAAATTTACAGTTACAAAATATGGCACTGAGGTACTCTGAGATCACAAGGGATCCAAAATGTGTTGTATGTGTAGTTGGTGGGGGGGAGGGGGGAGCAAAATCAAACAAAGGCATGGTTTTCTTCACAATATTAAGTAGCAAATTTTGAATGGAGTATTAAGTTTTAGCTACATGAACTGGCAACACTATTATCAACAAAACACCTTGCTTTTGGAAAGATTTGCAGTAAAAAAGGACATTCTCATGTTTTTCTGCTTTATTTACATGTATATTCTGTATATTTTCGTGAGGTCGAACATGACCAAATTTGTCAATGTCATATAAAGAAAGACAGATACGACTAAAAAACGGCTGCTTAACTGGTAAACAATTTAGCCTGAGTAATTTGGCAAAACCAATGGAGTTCTGTTTTTCTTTTCAATGCACTTGGCACCTTGATTTACCTGTGAATCGGAGAAACATTCGAAGTACAATTATGACAACAATCAACTATTGTAACTCTTATCAAATAAAGTATAGCCGCAACTGTAAATTTAGCTTCACTGCGGGTGTTAGGGTGTGAAAGGCAACTTCTTTCTGTATTCTTTTTTTTATGACAAGGAAGGCTCCTTTTGCAAAAGTAAGATTTAGACTAAGAAAGGAGCTAACATACAGTGTTTTCCAGATATGACGATAAGGTTCATAATTATTACCCTTTCGGAAAGTTTCTAGGTTCAAATTTGAAAAAAAGCTGTTATTAGATCATTTTATTTTCAGAAGTTTTAAAGCTTTGACAAGAAATGACACTCAAGTTAAAATTTCACATCCGACTCCAATCACATTACCCCAGCAAACGCTTTAGAAGGAAAAGTTGAATGGTATGCCTGGTCAGCTGTTTTCAAAATGATACTATTCTGTAAATACATGCTGAGATGACCTGGCTCTTGACTAGGCTGAATACATTAAAAGTCCAATAGCATGAAATATGTTTGAATTCTTTTCTACTGGCAACCATAAGAGATTGGAACAGTTTACACATCGGACAGAGTGTCTCTATTTTAACTTTAACTCAAACTTAATCTCCACAACAAAGTTTTACAATGCTGGAACTCATCTAGATCAAATCTTACACACAAGACTTCAACTGGAATGTAGTTCATTGAATGAGCACCTGAATGCCAGAAATATAATGTAAAGTCCATTAGATCTTTGTGGCGAGATAGAAAACACAAGCTGTCCTCATTAGACTGCTGCAAGACAGAATCACATTGCAGACCTGGCAAAAGAATGTACACTGAGAGGTCTAATGTACGGGAAAGAGGGAGTGTCACCGGCGATAAACGAAAACATCTTTACACGAGTTCAAAATTTCATAATACACACTAAAAGATTTAACCCCTAACTTTTCAAAGTGCATCAAATTGATCTAAATGGAATGTTATATACATATACAACTTGGACTAACTGGATGAGGAAATCATATTTCTCTCTCTTCCTCTCTTTCTTAGGTATTGTATTTCTTTTGTCTGTATTATCAGCTCATTATAAAGTGGTTACTTCTGATGCCAGCATAAAACAGTCTTTGCCTAAATGATATTTTGTTCATTGCCAGACTGTTTAAGACCAAGATGTGTTTATTTGATGTCTATGCTATTGTGTACATTCAACCTTTGTTCAGTATTTGATTTTTAGCAGGAGATAGTCCACATAACTTTGGGCTTTTGATCAAATCCTGGTCCATTTTTCTATACTTTGTTCTCAAATATGACGCATAAAATATTGTTTGAACCAAGTTCCATTGTCAACCCTTCAGCTGTTACTGTAGGTCCTATTGGGGACTGGCCTTTAAAAGAAATCCTTTTCCCCAAATTTATAATAGTTTATATTATAAAGTAATACCAAATACCCTCATTAGATTTGATCCTGCAATCAGATTTGGTCAGTCAGGAAACAAAACAAGAGCACATTTGAACAGGGTAATGATGATGTACGCCCATTGGGGTTTACAGTAGGAAAGGAAACATTAAAGACTATAAAACTTTGCCTTGCAACTCCTCATTACGTAGGTCGATTAAATTAAGGAAAACCGTGGTGATAATCACTGATTTTTGTTAATACAAAAAAACAATATTTAAAATGCTGAAAATTCAACAGATCCTCGCAAAACTTAGCAGATGCTTCCATGTTGTTGTTCACTATTTTGACTTCCAAAATGCCTTGCTTTATGATGCTAAAATTATACTTGAACCTTAAACATGGTTGAACATTTGAGAACAAGCCACTTCTTTCAACCTGATAATCCGAGGAAGAGATGGAAAAAATAATTAAAATGACATTGAAGTCAATGCATTGAAGTACCTTCAGACCTAAATGCATTTTCAATAATGATGGTATTTTTTTATGCATTTTGCACTTCAAATTACCCCTTATCTTTTCTTATACAGGCCCTTTATCATCAGCATGTCTTTTTGTATTCTTAACTGTAGAGAACCACAATAGGAAAATGTTTGCAAAATTTCGGGGGGATATGTTACATTTTCATGGTTTAAGTTAGATTTTTGCATTTACCATAAATCACCACCTTAAGTGTAAAACACTAACTAACGGCAATGCACAAGTGGCCGTAATGCAGTCAAAATTGGAATCAGAGCTATTTGTCTGATGATGCTGTATACTTCTATGTAAATTCACGAAGAAACCTTCAACAGTTTCACAGCAGTAAGACGGACATGAAATTCTTTATAAGAAATAATCAAATGGTTCTAAGTCTGTCAAAGCAGATCTTGGGTTATGGTCAATAATATGTGATTATGCATGCTTTATTAGAAATTTCATGAAGAAATATGAATGGTTTTAAAGTTTCAAAGCAGAAAAAGAGATTGCTTTAAGAGATATGCTAAGGGTCATAATTTTATCAAAAGTAGAAGTAAGGGTTCGTGAAAAGCTATTGTTGTCACCCTGGCGTCCGTGTCAGCGACCGTGTCGGCGAGCGGATTGGATGTTTTAGTTAAAGATGTGTAAAGACCTATATATCTTTTAACCCAATGAAGGATTTTTTTATACTTGCACTGTAGTTACATATTGGTCCAAGGTTCTACAAAACACCACCCACACCCTGTTCAGTGACCTTGAAGTCAAGGTCATGGACTTAGTAATTAGGATTTTAGCTCACCTGAGCCAGCGGCTCCGGGAGAACTTATAGGATGGTAAGGCTCTGTCATCCGTCAGTCGTCCATCCGTCAATATTTTCAAACAACTTCTCCTCTGAAACCGCTGGGCCGACAGTAATTAAATTTTATGTAGAACCTATAGAAGGCGGGAGAACGAAAAGTTGTTCAAATGGTCCTGGTCACTTGACCAACATGGCCGCCATGCCAATACATGGTAGAAACATTTAAAGATCTTCTTCTCCAGAACCAATAGGCCGATGGCCTTGAAACTTGGTATGTACCATTGGGTACGCAAGTACTACCAAAATTTATCAAATGATGACCTCGGTGTAACCGTGACCTTTGTTACGGTAAAGTCAAATTTTCTTTCTGTAGCTTTTATATGGGAAAATGCTAAAACATCAGATTTCTTGGAAACTGTTGAGGATGTTGACCTGAAAATCGGTATATACAGTCATCTTAATGAGTGCATCAAAATTTATGTGTACAAGAGGTCAAGGTCACTCTTTGACCTTTGATCCTTGTCTCTCATATTTTGACAATTTCACACATCTCCTCAAAAGCCACTGGGCAAAGTGTAACCAAATTTCATGTAAAGCCTCTAGGGGATGGGGGAACGCAAAGTTGTTCAAACGGTCTGGGTCACATGATCAACATGGCCGCCATGCCCATATACGGTAGAAACCTTTAAAAATCTTCTTCTCCAGAACCAATAGGCCAATGGCCTTGAAACTTGGTATGTAGAATCAAGTATATGTACTACCAAGATTGTTTAAATTATGACCTTGGGTTGACCTTGACCTTTTTTACGGTAAGGTCAAATTTGCTTCATTGTAGCTTTTATATGGGAGTACCACCCCACCCGTTTCAGTGACCTTGAGGTTAAGGTCATACCTAAAATTCTTTGTTGGGTTAAAGTTTTCCAATGCCATACTTTTCCAGAATGCTTGGCTGCATCTACTGTTATACTTGCACTTATATTAGAAACTGGTTTAGGATTTTACAAAAAAATAGCCCACCCGTTTGGTGACCTTGAAATCAAGGTCATTCATTTTTTATGTGATAAGCAAGTCAGTATCAAGCGAGTTATCCTGTACAAGGACTAGTCTTGGCATATCTTCTCATGATGCATTGTATTTATTAAGGTACAAGGATCAAAGTCTTACTGATATTCTGCATGTGGGCAGAGGCTGCCAGATTTGTTCCTGAGTCAAGTAGAGGCAGATGAAGAGGCAGGCAGACAATATTAAAGAATGGACGGGAATAGACTTTGCTAGCACAACTAGGGCAGCTGGAGACAGGACTAGGTGAAAAGGGGTTGTTGTAAAGTTATCTGTGATGCTCCGACAACCTTGCAAGGTTATGGAATAGACTAGACTTGTGAGATGATTCTACATGCGACTGGTCAAAAGTTGTCTCTTAAGAAGAGTTTCAGTCAATGGACAGCAAACAAACATTGGCCAACGGGGCGTCCCTTTGACTCTTTTGTCCCTTGGGCCAAACAGAAAAACACATATAATGCGACCATTTTCCAGTTTTTAGGCACAGTCAGCAGATCTATGTTCGGTTAAACCCTCAAAAATAGCCAGCATAGGGGTTTCTTGTTCAAATTCCCATAAGGCTGTTCTCAAGGAGGCTGAAGAGAATGAATCTGTAACTTGCATCTCCACGTCTAGTCTGGCTACAGACTCTATGTTCAATATATCCCCTGCAAAGAAACATAGAGTCGAATCTGACGGTCAACAGAGTAATATACAGATTCGACTGGAGCCAGGCTGCTCCAAATCCTATAGCGGAGGTATAATTATGTGTGCAGTTGCAGATATAATTATCGACAGAGTTATGGTAAAAGTGGAGGCATATTTAAATGTGCAGTTGCAGATATAATTATTGACAGAGTTATTTAAAATAAAAATGTTTGAAATATCCTCCTGTTTTGGCATTTTTGTCCGCAACAAAGGTGCTGAAGCTATTTTTTTTTCCAGTGTAGAACACTAAAACTATTTAAGGAATTGTTTTGAAGCAGTAACTCTTTGCTGGGTAGTAAAATCAAGGCTTATCCGCTGTTGTCTTTTTAATGGTATACAATGAAAATTTTTGACTGAGGTACATAATTGCATTTTTGCCCATTTTGGGACCCCTTAATTTCGCATAAAAAGGAACCACAGGGCAGCCATCGCTATGGCTTTACATCAGTTGTCACTGGGCCAACAGTTTCTGTGCCAGCGTATTACAGTATGCTGCTTTCTGAGAAACTTAATTTTTGGTGTAATTTTCTGCATTTTGACCCCTTATTGGCCCCTTCTGGATACAAAAATGCAATTAGGTTGATCCCCATTACCTCATTTTAAGTACCTTTTATTTAGACTGATGATTACACTCACAAATAAGTAACGGATACTGGTTTATATCAATAGTGTGTGTAATTTCGAGGCAATTTTGCTGATTCAACCCCTTTAATGGCCCCTTAAGGGAACATAACATAAGTCAAAGAGCACCCCATTGCCCTATTTTAAACCAGTTAGTATTTGACTTACAGTTTCAAAGCCATTGTTATTATAGGAACTGTTGAATTTTTCGTTTTGCTAAAAATTCATGAGTTTTTTTAAAGATTTCCAGTTTTTAACCCCTTATTTTTGGACCCCTAAATGACCCCAAAATATTCCATTGCCCTAGTTTATATCTGCTAACTTCACAAATATGTTTTCCCAACATATTAAATAGAAACCAATACCTTGTTTTGCAGTTTTGTGAAGAAAGCTTGTTATTTGAAGGAAATTAAGCCTTAAAAACCCCTTTCGGAGCCCCATGAATGATTGTTAAGATGATCCCAGTACTGCCACGTTTGATGTTAATATTTTTTTAAATTAAAACTGATATTTTCACAACACTTGTACATGCAATAAATGTTGCCTTTCAATTGTTTAGGGAAATAAATAGGTGATTTTGTGCCCTGTTGTGTTTCCTTGATTTTTTGATAGGGTATTGTTCGTTTCCATGGTTACGGTCATAAGGAGGTAACTTCCCAAACATGTTTCTTCAGTTCATGATACTAGAGATCTTCTTCTATTATGCTGTCATGCATTTGTATATCAGAGTGACCGCGCGAACTGGTAGTACGCACTTGAAAAAGCTCAAAAACAGGGGCTTTCGATACCTCGATACCCCACCCCACTTCAAGGGCTAAAATCAGTACCAAAGAACTAACAGATCTGGTTTATTTTTTTCACTGCACTCATGTACTATTCCGTAGTTTTTCGGACGAAACATTTTTAGACTAAAGATAATGTGTTCTAAGAAATATAAATGTTCAAAATTTGGTAATTTTCACTTATTTTTTGACTGTTTTTTTGGCAAAATCTATGGAGGCCGTTGCCATGGCAACGGACACACAAAAGAACGAATCGACCTTCATTTAAATGTTTTTATGTGACAACACACAAACTGAGAAAGTTTGAGAAAAATCTGAGACTATGCGTGCCGAACCCCCATTGTAAAATGTGAAATGGTTACAGAGAATTGCTATTAATTGCTGGTGTATGTTATTTACATAAGTGACAGCATTCTTTCACTCTAGGAAGCTTCAATTTAACTGTAAAGTGTCATATGCGGTAATATACGGTATAAAATAATATTGCAACAGAGCCAACGCCCAGTAATACCGGCTTCAGTAGAACCCTACTTTCAAACTGATTCGTAATGAGCATAATGTTCCCAAAATATAGGACATATCTCCGAAAATTATATTTTTGTGTACACTTTTTCGCTAAATAAATAAAATTAATGCATTGGACAAGTATACTT
Organism: Ctena decussata; assembly: GCA_963989385.1. Lineage (NCBI taxonomy): Eukaryota > Metazoa > Mollusca > Bivalvia > Lucinida > Lucinidae > Ctena > Ctena decussata. The sequence continues at coordinate 37,501,919 of OZ022515.1, forward strand.
TTCTGACAGCCGGTATATAATTAATCATGCATCTGCTGCAAAATATTGATAACAGAGGTAAATGTATGCAAACATGATGCGATATCATGTCACTGTAGAATGCGCGAATGTTATCAGGTCATGCCTTTAGGAGCGATCTTTGAAGATGATTGGCTGTATATTGACGTTGACCGAGATACGGCTTTCGATTGGTTGAATGACATCACCGACGTTCATCATAACGCATTCGCGAATTCAGCAAGTTTGGATAAACATGAGTTTGCTTTTCATTTGTTTGAGATTCTTTAAACCTCAAAACCTTCTAATGGTGCATGATAAATAGAAAATCATGTTATTGTCTTTTGATATCAAGTTTATAAGGCTCGACCAAAAACACGTCGGACTGGCTCGACAAGCCTCGCCATTCCTAGGCTGTTTCTAGTCTCGCCTGATAAACTCTCTATTTATAGGGTGTGTTTTAAATATCTCAACCACTGAAAAGGCCAAGTTCCACGCCTCCCTCGACCCCCCCCCCCACCCCACCCCTCGTTGGCTTAGAAGCACAAGTATACTCGATGTTGATCCAGTGCAACATTGAAGCCATATTGAGGCTGCGTTATTTCTACGTTGTTTGTCCTGTGTAACTGCTTAGTAGACTCAATGAAATGTCAATATTCAAATATTCTATTTTAAGCTGCCAGCTACGCCGAGGCACCGCCTGGAAAACCGAACTGCAATGTAAGCACAGAGGCCGTTGATTCTTGCACAGGTAAGTGGTCTGCATACAATTTAGTCGGCGCGTTCGGCATAATTACTTGGGAAACGCGTGCATTTCCCAGGTATCCCTCGGGCTACTCGAAGTATGCATAAGCACGTTCGGCATAATTACCTGCGTCAACTCGAGCATTACCAAGGTATTCCTTGAGCAACTCAGAGATATGCATCCCTCTGGATACTCGAATATATGTATTATACTCGGGATTATTCAGGTAATTATGCTACATATGTCCATATATTTTCGAATAGTCAGAGGAATACCTAGCAATACACAGGTATTCCTCGGGCTATTTGATGATATATATCAACAATTCGCCATATTGTTCCTGATAATCTGCCATAATGCCATATGCATTGAAACCGGTAGAACAGAAAATAATACATTACAGCTGTGAAATCGGACTTAATTTTGTTATAATATATTGCTCGGACTATGCCACACATATGAAAAGTGGATAAAAGGAAAGTATGACAAGGAACGGACGCAATTGTTTACTATATCCTGCCTTAACACAAAATGAAAAAGGGAAAGCAAACGAAGACAAAACTAAGCGAAAATGTAAGAGACCAGCTCTTTCCCAGCGGTCAGCCGGGAGGCTATTTTAACTAATGTACACAAAGTCAACGGCTACATGTAATAGAAAGGCAACAAAAATAGAAAGTCTACAAATCATGGCAATAACAGTAAATCACAACATATAAGCACAGCCTTGGAACGATCAGTAATGAATCACAGAGATGGAGGTTTTGAAATTAAACCGGGGTTTGCATACTCATAACGCGTGTCCTGGATTTTGTTGCAGTTCAATAGGGTCAAGTCGGGTTACTTCGGACAGCGGGTAAATTCGGACATACCCTTGTAAACAGTGAAAATCCTGATGAGACGGCTCATCATGAGCCGTCTCATCAGGATTTTCACTGTGTGCCAAGTTTATTTTGTGTTAATTCCAAACTGACATATACAGAAAGCAATGTCACTGTCCGAATTTACCCGCTGTCCAAATCTACCCGACTTTACTCTAACACGTTATTCGCTCCGTATCAATGACTTCTAACTCATCCGAGTGAATCAAACCAGCAAACATATAATCATGATTTAATACCGAGATGAAAGGGAAAGAGCACTCGATAGCAAAAACAACAATGGGTCGATGGAGCAAAGGTCGTTCAGCAGTTTAACCCCATGGGCTACCATTCGGTTATTGGGTATCTATTATTCCATTTATGTCATTTATGTCTATCAATCAATGATCGATTTGCATGAGCTTATTCGAGATACACTACTCAAAATATTTAAAGGAGCATCAAATGATTGTTCCATAGACGACAGTGCAACGCATCCGCACTTTGAGGGTTATTTTCTTTTGATCGTAAAAGACACGGAGCTTCCAGTTTTTTAAAGAGGGTCGAAGTTATTGCCAGAACATGTTTTAATCGAATATTTATCCTGCTTTTGTCCATAGACTATTTATTTTTGAAAATGAAAATAAAAGCAACTGGAAGTATGGTAAAAAAATGTAAATTTTCAGACCAGTTGAAAAGCATGAAAATCTCAACCAAAATTAAAATTACCAATTTGTTTATGAAACTGAATGTCTTACAAGGTGAACCATTTGAAAGGACCACTTTGAACTCATGTTTGTGGAATTTTAAAGACTTCCAGAAAAATGCCTTAAGTTCGAAAATTGCAAAAGTGATTCCACGGAAATGATCAAGGCATCAGTTCTATTGTTTTTCTTGTTGTCTCAAACTTCAATCCGTCTTCAAAATGCTGCAATAGAATGGGAATCCTCGGCCACTGGTTGTCGAATTTACGGGTCGTTGAACTGGAGGTATATTGTCGTAATGCCTATGGGAAAATTATCAGCTGCTCCTTTAAATATTTTGAGTAGTGTATATTTACATACTTCCTTGCGTTTTCCTCTTTTTTATCAAAGGATAGATGGATAACTTGCGATTTTACGTCCTTTTTACCAGTATTAGCCATATTAGAACGATGTGATGGTTATGATAAAAAACTGTAGGCAAGGGAATTTGGTTTACGGTTCGAAAGAGCGTCCTGTTTAGCCGGATTTGAACCCGGGACCGCTAGATATTTAGGCCAGTGTTTACCCCACTAAGTTACCCGGGTTCCCATTTTATCAAAGGAGAAAAAGTAATTTGGATTAGAAGAGATCCCATTCATACAGTGTCTACCGTAAAGTTCTTAACACTGGGACACATAAAATACAGTCGAACCTGTCTTAAGGGGTCACTGTATTAAGGGGTCACCTGTCCTAAGCAGCCACTTTTTGTGGGGGGGGGTCCCTTAGACCAAAATACAGTGCAGATGAACCTGTATTGAGGGGTCCCCTGTGGGTCCTATGGGGTGACCCCTTAAGACAAGTTTGACTTGAATTATCTTTATTGTCCTAACATGGAATACTTTGGTTATTGGAGGAGTCTGGTATGAGTCTGCACTGTTTGCTAAGACCTATATCTCGTAGTATGCTCCACCAATCCTTCAATGGAATTAACACCTGAAATTCTTCCAACAGAAGCTTCAGATTTTCTAACACCATTCATTATTCTCAAGTCATATAATTCCGTGTTTTACGTCGAGACAGGCAAAAACTCAAACTCCCATGGGAACATGGGAATATCACCTGACTGTCCATACGCTTGGCTATCTAAACTTGTGCGCCGAACAAGGCTCGAACCTAAAGCGGTAAGAGCGCAGCTATTCAGATTCTTTCTCAACATTATGGTACCTGGTCGTGTCAAGAACGTTTTGAACAACCCTCGTAATATTGTAATATTTGCTATTGTTTTTAAATACTGACCGATCCTTCCTGATACGTTCGTATACTCGTGGATATGGCTACTGCTATCAGACTGTCTTGTCCGAAAGTTCTCTATTCACCCATATTCTCCTGCTGGACTCATCCGTTGTTTACCGGAAGAGTCCATTTGTTATTTACGTGGTGTCTAAGGTTATTTCATCAAATTTATTCTATTATGACGGAAATACCCGTTTGTGATTATGCAAATAGTGTAGACCCAGATCTGACGCCGCGTGTTGCGCCGTCTGATCTAGGTCTGCACTGTTTTCCAATTCCCTTTTACGCTACACTAGGCATATGCATGTATTTGTTTATGGGTAAAGCTATTGTTCCGGTAAACTCATTGCTTAATTTAACAATTGAGCCGCGACACGAGAAAACCAACAATGGGGCATCCGCCCAGTCTGACTAGACTCTTCGCTAAGCGCTTAAAGGGTAGCTTATGGTCTAAGCTACCTCCATGCGGACAGCGAAGACTCTGATCAGACTGGGCGAATGCCCAGGCTGATCTGAGTCTGCGCTGGGCGCACAACCACTTTGTTGTTTTTCTCGTGTCACGGCTCAATTTTTTTTTTTTCATGAATATATATTTTGTTGCAGAAACCGTCCACTGTGCAAGGGATCCCGCTATCCCTGACAACATAAAACTGACTGCACATTTCAAGTGGTACCAGCACAACTACATTCAAGCGCTTAATTATATGACTTGGTTAGGGGCAGGTACGGATGCGGCTCCCGATATGGAACAACTTTTTGTACCGCTCGCGGCTTCACCACCTGATGGTACCTGTGGAAAAAGCATTGCTGCCGGTCCCGGCATGCAGGACTCATTAGATGCTACTATATCCCTCACGGAACTAGATATCGATACAAGATGTGGGATGGTTGTGGTGAGTTATTCTGATTTATTTGGTGCCATAATCCTATTATGCACATCAGTTCAGTGATATTGAGATTTCATCTAAGGAAATATCTCATCCAGCATAGATATTCCTCGATTTCCTTTCGTTGACTGGGCGGTGCTTATTTCTGACCTTACCTTCGACGAGTATATTTTCTAAAAAGGTATAATGCGGTAATGATTTTATGCTCACTTGTGCAGAACAAAGCTCAACTTCACAAAAGGCACGGAATGTTCGGAGATCGCACAACAATATTCTTTTTTCTTTTCTTTCAACCCACCATACAGACAGCGTCTAAACAACGTTGTGACGACTTCGATGCAACGTTATGACATCGGAACAACCTTGTATACACGTCAATAAAGCGTCATAACGTTGCATTGACGTTCCTCCGACGTTGTTTCGCCGTAGTATGCCTGTATGAATACTGTTTATCATTTGCGATGACCGATAGCGTTTACCAGGCATTTTTAATCTGCCAATTATGCGTAACAACTCATGAGCATGCTACTGTACCGATTTTTCATGTGGACTGCTCGATTTTGACATTGAATGGCAAGCCTCTAACAGCACCGCCCAGTCAACGAAAGGAAATCGAGGAATACCAAAGTTGTAAAGTAAATTTTGTTAATATTATTATGGGTTGTTGTTATAATTCTATTACGCACTAGACTAGAAGGTGTGTAGTGAACAAAATGACATTTTTTTCAATTTTTGAGAAAGTATCCGATCATCCAACATTGCTGTTTTTTTGCATTCAAGAACATATTTTTTCTAAACTACATACCGAAAAAAAAAAACTAAAGGTTGAGACACCTGTAATAATTACACGTAGTATGTCATTGACTGTCCTAAAAAAGGATTTATTTTAATGCATTAATGAGTCTTAAATATGCAGACGGAATTGTAAGCAGTATATACCCTGACAAGACTGCTCCTCCATCTGTTATGTCCCCGTAATGATAATTAGGGGCATTTAGATTTGCTCCTCTTCGTTCTTTCGTCACACTTCAGGTAATCTACTTCCCCCTCAGTTTTCAGTGGATATTTTCAAAGGAGCACGTGCGTTAAGGCCATTTTTGCCTCACAACACAACCCTTCCCCCCCCCACCCCACTTCTCCCATTTGAGGTGAAAATATGAAATTTGCATGGTTTTATTAGACCAATACTTCTAGCGTATCGTTACGGTTTTAATTTTACTCTAGCTGCATATAAGATAAAGAAAGAAGAAAATGATAGCTGCTGAAATAGGCCAAAGTCATAAAATTAGCCAAATTTGCTTTCTTTTTATGTTCGGTTTAAAATTTAGGACAGAGCGCATAACGAAAAATCCTCATCAGATCATATTGCAAAACTTTGTTGGTTAGGGTCATGTCTGGGAACTATGGACAGTGGGTAAATTCCGACATACCATTGCAAACAGTTATCATCCAGGTGAGACGGCTCAAAATGAGCCCTCTCATCACGATTTCACTGTTTGCCCAGTTAATTTGTTTCAATTCCAAACAACTGGCATATTCACTGTACGAATTTACCTGCTGTCCGAATTTACTTGACTTATCCCTAATGCTTGTGCTCTTAGCTTTAGGATCTTTAACAACCTGAACAAGATAGGTGTACTGTGTACCGATACATATTCAGTTACTGTAAAATACTTATATTTGGCGATCACTGTATTTGGCGATATCGGCGGTTAAAGGAAACATCAGTAAAATATAGGTCCGCGAATATTTATGAAATCTTATGTTCTAGCATTTAACCATATTTGACCTTGCCGTAAAAAGGTCAAGGTCAGCCCAAGGTCATCATTTGAACAATTTTGGAAGTACTCATGTTTCTGATGGTACGTTCCAAGCTTCAGGGCCATCGGCCTATTGGTTCTGAAGAAGAAGGTTTTCAAAGGATTTTACTATATATGGGCTTGGCGGTCATAATGGTCATGTGACCCAGACCATTTTAACAAATTTTCATTCCCTTAACCCTTGATAGTTCTATATGAAATTTGGTTACAATTGACCCAGTGGCTTTTGAGGAGATTGTTTGAAATTGTCAAAATATAAAAGACCTGGGTCAAAGGTCAAAAAATGACCTTGACCACTTGTGCTCACAAATATTCATGCACTCATTTAGATGACTGTATTTACTAGTAGGCCGAAATCTTCAAAACTCCAAGATTTTTTTTTCCGATATTTGACCTTGCTGTAAGAAAGGTCATGGTCAAATCAGGGTCATCATTTGAAAAATCTTAACAGTCCACGAGTACCTAATTCTACATACTAAGTTTCAAGGCCATCAGCTAGTTGGTTCTGCAAAAGAAGGAATTTCAAGTCTTTTACCGTATATGGGCATTGCGGCCATATTGGTCATGTGACCCAGACCGTTTTATCAATTTTTCATTCCCTCGACCCCTGAAACTTTTGTAGGAAACTAGATAACAATTGACCCAGTGGCTTTTGAAAAGACTGTCTGAAATTGTCGAAAAATGAGATACCTGGGTTAAAGGTCAAAGAATGATCTTGACCTCTTGTGCTCACAAATGTACTCATTAAGATGTCTGTATTTACATATTTTGAGGCTAAAATCTTCAACAGTTTCCAAGAAATCTTCTGTTCTAGCATTTTCCCAGATAAAAGCACCATCGACCAAATTTGAAATTGCCGTAAAATAAGCCAAGGTCAACCCAAAGTCGTAAGTTGACCAATTTTGGTAGTACTCACGTACCTAATGCTACATACCAAGTTTCAAGGCCATCGGCCTATTGTTTCTGGAGAAGAATATTTTAAGGTTTTGACCATATATGGGTTTGGCGGCCATCCTGGTCATGTGACCACGACCGTTTGAACAACTTTTCGTTCCTAAGACCCCAAGAGGCTACCTATGAACTTTGGTTACAGTCCGCCCAGTGGTTTCAGAGGAGAAGTAGTTTGAAATTGTTGACGGGCAACGGACGGACGATGACGGACGTCGATGCATGCCTATACTATAAGCTCCCCTGGAGCCGCTGGCTAAGGTGAGCTAAAACTGAATAACCATGACTGTGGGTGTGAGTGACGCTCATAAACAGGCGGAAGCCTCTGCGCTAATGGGACTGAGAGCTTCCTCTATCTATCTGATTACCAAGCTAAACTGCACTCACATTTTAGGTTTACTGTTGTCAATCCCAATCGAGCCACAACTGACACAAATAAGTAACAATTTATGTAAAGACATAGTATAACTATAAAAAATAATTTTCAATTTTTGGAAGTTCATGGAAGTATGAACACAATGGGTTCCATGCAATTTGAAAGTTAACGTGACGCCCTTCAGACGTCATTTACTTTGCTCGTAACCAATCGCACTCATACTTCCATTGAGGCGTCACGTAAACTTTGCACGGAACCCAATGAGTTCATACTTCCATGAAGGTCCGAAAAAATGACATGTATTTCTTAAATAAAACGGGGGTTTCTCCTCTCTAGAGTCACCCCAAATATAAATATGTTTTGTTAGAAAGATCTCGATTCGTCTTATTAGCCGGATTTCAATTTTGGAATGGCATTGCCTTCCAAAACAATCCCAAAGATCTAGATCCGGATCTAGATTCTTTGAATTGTTTTTGAAAGGGAAAATTCCCGTCTTATAACAGGAGAAATATGGTATCTTTTGTCTTTCAGGACACAGCGGCGGGTGCAATCAAGTATGCTTTTAAGATATTTGAATACGATCCGGCGGTTGCTGCTGATTTCGAGCCAAATGGAAAATTCGATCGACCTGGAGATCTCATCTTCTATGGGATATGCTATTACGAAGACCTCCCTCTTTCAATAGACGCTGGCGTAACGTTTAAGTAAGGTCTTTCTAAGGATTTTCTTACACTTATATATTGTTAAAATGATTTTTTTGTGATAATTATTTGTTCATTATTATGATTATTATTATAATGCTTTTTATGCTCCCGGAAGGGAGAGCATATAGTTGCCGCTTTGTCCGTCCGTCTGTCAGCCCGTTACTCCGTCCGTCCGTCCTTCCGTCACACATTTGTCCGGAGCATATCTCTGAAACTATAAGGGTGAACTAAATGAAACTTCACACATTGAAAGAAGACAACGAGGGGAAGTGCAGTGCACAAAAACCGTAACCCTGTCACAATTATTTACGAAGTTAGCCCCCTTTCCAGATTTTGCAATATTTTGCTTGTCCGGAGCATATCTCTGAAAGTATAAGGGGGAACTAAATGAAACTTCACACATTGATAGAGGACAACCAGAGAAAGTGCAGTGCACAAGAACCGTAACCCTGTCACCAGTATTTACGAAGTTAACTCCCTTTCCATTTTTGGCAATATTGTGCTTGTCCGGAGCATATCTCTAAAAGTATAAGGGGGAACTAAATGAAACTTCACACATTGATAGAGGACAATGAGAGAAAGTGCAGTGCTCAAGAACCATAACCCTGTGACAAGTAGTTGAAGTAAGCTCCCTTTCCAGTTTTTGCAACATTTTGCTTGTCCGGAGCATATCTCTGAAACTATAAGGGGGAACTTAACGAAACTTCACACATTGATACTTGACAATAAGAGAAAGTGCAGTGCACAAGAACCATGACTCTATCACAATTATTTACGAAGTTAGCTCCCTTTCCAGTTTTTGTTACAATATTATGTTCGTCCGGTGCATATCTCCAAAAGTAATAAAGGGAACTTAATGAAACTTCATACAATGAAAGAGGACAAAATGAGAAAGTGCAGTGCACAAAAACCATAATCCTGTCTTAAGTATTTACAAAGTTAGCTCCCTTTCTATTTTTTCAGTGTTTTGCATGTCCAGAGCATATCTCTGAAAGTATGAAAGGGAACTTAATGAAACTTCACACACTGACAGAGGGGAATGAGTGAAAGTGCAGAACACAAGAACCATAACTCTATCAAAAGTAATTACAGAGTTAGCTCCCTTCTTAATTTTTGCTGAAGTTTGCTTGTAGGGAGCATATCTTAGGAAGATTGAAGGAAACTAACTGAAACTTCACACAATGATAGAGGGTAATGAAATGAAGTGCAGAGCTTAAGAACTATAACCCTACCTTTAGTAATTACAGCCCTTTCCTATTTTTTTCAGTAAATAAGCTTGTCCGGAGTATATATGTCTGTACATATTTAAAAGAACCTGAAAAGAGAACACGAATGAAACTTCACATATTGATAGTAGAGGGCAATGACAAGAAGTGCAGAGCAGAAGAACCATAATGTATCCCAAGTTAATTTGGAGTTACTTCCCTTCTTATTTTTCTCAGTTGTATGCATGTCCAGAGCATTGCTCTAAAAGGATTGAAGTGATATATTTTTTCCATTTTAAATTGCATTTAATTTACACAGAAAATTACTCCTTCACCAGGATACCCATTCTCCCATTCCAAGCCTTCGGGGAGCATCCATCGGTTCCACCGATTTTCTTGTTTTGTATAGTAGTTGTAATGCCATGCTTGTCGTTTTTATATATGTTTTAGGGGGGAGAGTTGTAAATAATGTTGTGAGAACTTGTAGCCCAACCCCGTTGTTTGTACCTTTCGTTGTACAAAGGCAATAAAATATGTTTGAATTGAAATGTGGTCCAGTTGCCGTTAACTTCTAAACATTGGGGGCGTATTTATAAAACGACTAAATTAATGTGGTTGCTATGCTGTTGCTAATGCTAAAATTCTTTGAAGGAGATTTCCTACAACTATGAAGTTTGCTCTGGAGGAAAGTCTGAAAAAGACTGTTCCTCCAGAGCAAATTTCATAGATACAGAGAATCTCCTTCATAGATATTTAGCCTTTGCAGCAGCATAGCAACAACCTTGAGTGGTTTTATAAATACGGCCCGGGACACCTAAAAACACCTTTATTATTGTGAAAGCGGAGCTGTTTGGTTTTACAGCGCAGTAATGCGTCCAGAATAGGCACATTAATGGCAAATTGTGTAGACCATGGTCAGACTGCTCATGTAGGAACAGTCTGGTATGAGCCTGCAACGTCGCTCAGAGATATTTGTCCAAATATTGAGACTACATGTACGTACAGTAATAACGGAATAGTCGCGAATGGATATTATCATTCCTGTTAACTATGTTTTTAAGGATGTTACGAAACAAGAAAAGAGCTTTGCAAGTTTAAATGCCAATCAAGCGTAACAAGAAAACAAACATTGCTCCGTATCGCGACATGCGTGAATCCAGCACGCATTATGTGAAAAATTTATGGAACGAATGACTAATTTCAATATTTTATTACCTCAAAAAATGAGGTATGCGAAAACTTTGAATTTAGGGTAGGTAGGGTAAGACTGGATTATCTCCCCATGTATTTGGGTCTGAATCATAAATGTTCTGATTTCATATGGTTTACATATTTGTGGAACATCTGCTGAGAAAAATTTGCACACTTTATACTTTTGAAAATTCGGACCTGTCGCGCCGGCCTAATGGGGAAATCCTCGCCTTAAGCATAGAAGTCCTTTTCAGATTAGATACGGTCTAGCTATTGCCCAGCGGGTACATGACGTCGAGAAAACGTCGTACTGACGTCGTAATTGATATGACGTCGACATAACGTCCACTGACGTCGATGCGACGTCATCACGTCGCATCGACGTCTGCGCGACGTCATTGCGACCTCATGTACTACTCGGTGAAGATTTTTTGTGATCCGCTGGCATTTCCTCATCGATAATCTAAAACAAGAATTTTTCAGAATGCTATGTCGCGCCTGCTTTGCATTTGCACAGTAGCAGAGGTCATGGTCCACTGATATTCCATGTAATATTTCAACCAAATATACCAAGTGGTTCTGGAATAGTAAACGCAGGATTAACGCAAATTTGAATGTTTTTCATTGCAATGGTAGCCATCTTGGATGCTCGACCTGGCTGAATTTTATCATTCTGAAGTGTTGCAGTCTGGTCATGCTCCATATGAAATTTGAGAACCATGGGTGCAGTGGTTTTGGAGAACTAATGGAAAAGACTTTAACGCCAGGGTTAACGTAAATTTGAACGTTTTTTTTTTGTTTTATTTTTGGATATGGCAGACATCTTGGATTCTTGACCTGGCCGAATTTTACCATTCTAAAGTGTTTTAGTCTGGTCATTCTTCATATGACATATGGGAACCATGGGTGCAGTGGTTTTGGAGAAATTAATGGAATAAACTTTAACGCCAGGGTTAACGTAAATGGGAATCGAAATTCATTGCAATGTCGACCATCTTGGATTTTTGACCTAGCTGAATTTTATCATTCCGAAGTGTTGCAGTCTGGTCATGCTCATTATGAAATATAAGAACCATGGGTACAGTGGTTTTGGAGAAACTAATTCTACAGATTTTAACGCTAGGGTAAACGTAAATGTGAACGGAATGACGGACGGACGGAATGACCGACGGACGCACGGAAAACCGGACACCTATATCGCACTTTGCTAAAGCAGCCTTGCTAAAGCAGGTAAAAATGAATTTCGATAAAAATTAAAAAAAAATTAATTATCCTAACATGGAATATCTTGGTTTCACAATATAGAAATGCATCTAAAACATACAGATGGTACAGCAAACAGAGGGGGGCCTGTTCAGACCTTTCCTTTAGGAGCAGTCTGATCTAGGTCTGCACTGTTTGATCAGACCAATCTGTCCCAGTACTTAGATTTTTTACAATAATTCTTATATTTAATCCAGTGACTTCTCCGCCCCAACAGTGATGCCGCCAAGAAGTAGATGAATTAGATATGAAATTGTTGATCGACTACATGACACAGATGCCGAGGTTATCACTGTTGCTGATATTGGCAGGCTCTATTACATGCGGATTTGTTTCGACCGTGGGACGCCTTACACGGGTAAGATGGATGGATAGATGACTTTCGATTTTATGGCATTTTTACTAGTCTTTCAGTCATATCAGGACGATGTCTGCAGTGGAACCCCATTTACGTTTGAAAACATTTCCGCCTAGAGCGGGGCTCGAACCTGGGACCACTAGATTAGCACATTGGCGCTTAACCTACTGAGCTACATGTATCAGGGGTGCTATCAGTAAAATTTGAAGTCTGAGCGTGTCACTGTAAAACACATTTTTGGCGGTTACTGAATTTTGGCGATGTTGGCGGTTAGGGGCAAAGTGCGCTAAAATATAAGTCCGCCAATATTTGCATTATTTTCTGTCGCATATTAAGAAGTCCGTTGCATCATTTGCGATGAAAGCTTGTCTTAGTCGGGTGCATCCTCCAGCAACACATACAGAAGTTAGTTGCATCCATACGATGCCACCCTAAGTGTGTTTGAGACAATATTCTGTGAAAGTCTGTTTGAGTTGAATAATACCGTATACGCGGTAATTTTTGCGGGTTCAAAGTTTCGCGTTTAAGGGTCAAAAAACATAACAATTAATTTTCGCGATTTTTAATTTTCGCGGTTAGCAAAATGCGCGAAAAGCAAAATTACTTCTGTATCACTTGAGCAAGTTCGTTTATTAATCTGCGGCGGGGTCTCCGCAGGTTAATGAAAGAACTGCCTCAAGTGAAAAGTACCGGCAATTACGGAAGCAAATAGAAACAAAATGTATGAACACTGTGTCTACAGAAGATACTTTGTAAGAAACTGGAACTTATTTCGCGATTTTAATTTTCGCGGTTTCTAAGTGACCGCGAAATGCCGCGAAAAATGAAACATCGCGAAAATTACCTTGTATACGGTATCTTCTGCTGTTATGAGACAGGAATGTTTATGGTAGGTATGTACAGAAACATCCACAATGTGATTTCATAGAGAAGGAGCCAAGAAATCAGCTATTGTAGGCAGATTTCGTATTTGAGCCGCGACACGAGAAAACAAACAGTGTGGTTATGCGCCCAGAGCAGACTCAGCTCAGCCTGTGCGTCCGCCCAGTCCGCTAATACTCATTGATATGCTTTTAAATGGTAGCTAAGTGTCTCAGCTACCTCCATGCGGACAGCGCAGGCTCTGATCAGACTGGGTGAATGCCCTGGCTGATCTGAGTCTGCGCTCGGCGCACAACCACTTTGTTGGTTTTGTCGTGTCGCGGCTCATTTCTCATGCTATGTTGTACGGGTATATGCATCTTTTTCTGGCATTGTGTGATGCTGTTTACTCGAATGAGGACGGTGAAATAGTAGTGTAGTATGCTTTGCTTCTGCCAAAACTTTCAGCTCGCAGTTCTTTTTCTAAATAGAAACAAAATGAGAAAAATCGTCCTCTTTCCTGTCGCCATCATTTCACGCGACGTGTATTGTTGCCTCTGATCTCCGAAGTCGGGAATTCGGTAGTAAGTAGGATTCAGGTGGTGGAATAATTTGTCAGGAAAGTACTTAATTTCTGCCACCGTTGGTATTTGGTTACACTCGTGACTTTCTTCTGTCTTTCATGAACATCAAAGTCCTTACGAAATCGGGCCTGTCCTCAAAGGAAAGCATTTTCAGCTGAAGGAAGTAGATTCTGTCCTCTAGGTTAATCTCCAATTAAATAAATAGAGGATCTTACACGAGTGGTCATTTCATATGAAATTTATGAAACGAGCCTTCGCATCATATGACCCTTTATCATATGACCCTGTTTATCATATGACCACTCGTGTAAGGTTCTGTTTATTATATGACCCTTTAAAATAAGATTTTAACGCCTATAAACTGAACAGTATTTCAAAAGGAAAACGCATTTTTTGACATGGACGTTGTCAATGCCGTTACGTGTACGCGCCAAAGTCTTATTACCCGTGTGGTCATACGATATTTATGACACGACGTTACCCACTGAATAACAGCGACGTCATATGATAAAAAAGATTACCCTTGATAAGATTTTAACTTTTCTGTTGATGTTTCCATTCTCTTTAATTCCAGAACAAGGTGATCCCTTTGCTGCCTATGCTGATGTGTGTGAGGTCTCCAATAGTGCTAATTTCGACGACGAAGTAGTCACGGGAAATGCTGAGGACATCAGTTTAAAATTCATTGACACCAAGTAGGTTTTAATAAATATCCAGGTCATATGACACTCCCGTGCGGTATTTGGGGCTCCCATATGGACAGAAACCCATAAAATCTGTGGGGAATTGCAACATTTGCCGCGCGATCCCACACCATTCTTCGCATATACCGAGGCCTTTACGGTCGTCGCATATCCCGTGGGTGAAAACTGAGCTTAAATAACTTTCAGAGGCGGAAATGAGCTATTTATCGGTATAAATGAGCACTCCAGTTGGAGATTTCTCTGTTTACCACTCACAAGCATGTTGACGTCACATTACTAATTGACACATTGAATTCTGTAACTGCCACTGGGTAACGATTATAAGTATCTATCATGGGTGTGAGGTGTGGATAGAACAATCCGTCACGAGGGTACAAGGTATGCCGGGTGATGTCAAACAGTGAACCCGAGTGACGAATTTTTCTATCAACACCTCACACCCATGATAGATATTTTTTCTTGCACGCCACGTTTTGTTTTAACTTCAAAATAGATATGTTAAAATGCGTAATTCTAGTGCTTGAGAGGTTTCAATTTGATTTTGAAAGAAGGCGCCGCTTTCAACGACCGCCATTCGGCTCCTTGCGCCAACTACTGGCATGCATAAACTGACGTCATTTTCGCCGTCTTTGTGACGTCATCATCTAAAACACCAACGTCACTTGACGACGCAGGCATGTGAAGTCCTATACAACCAATGCATTGACTACTCGTGATTTTTATCCGGTCCTGGGTGAGATAACATGGGTGAGATAAGATTTGTGGGTACAGGTGAAGCACGCGGATATCCTTATCTGGGATGCAAGAAAAAGGTTTCAGTAGCCTAGGGGCAGTGGGAGGCCCACTTTATCTTGGGCACAACATATGAAAGGCGGAGCCCGTCCTTCCACTGCCTTATCCTTCCCTGGTTCGAAAAAAAAATATTTACTGCTGGACCGATAGAGAAAGTTTTCCAGTCGCTAGATGACCCAAGGCGAGATTCAAAATCCGCGGAGTTCCTCTAACCACTCGACGACAGCGCCTCTCTATCATAAACTGTTTAAATAATGCAGTTCCCTTTTAATGACACATTTTGGATTGCATGTATATAACATGCTAATGACCATTTATGCACATTTGAAATTTGAATCAGTCTTTAGCACAAAGAGCGAGGGTTTGGATCCAGTAAAACTAGTTTAAGCACCCAGTAGTTAATTACTGACCGTTCCAAAGCGGTACTTCTGTTGTGGTTCTTCTCTGTTGTTCTTATGTGTACATGTATTTGTCTGTGGACTGCTAGCAAAAATGCTACCAATATAGCTGCCCACTTTGCTTCCCGTCGTGTTTTGTAGTAAAAAAGAATAAAATTAGGTAAAAATAAATGTCCAATGTGTTTCGAATAATTTATTCTTATTGTTCAAATTGATGCTTGCGTTGGTCTGATCAGTGGGTTATAATTGTTGTGGATGGACTGAACCATTACAGAGACTGGTCAGCTGAATAGCTGCCCATTCTGCTTTCTGTTTTGTTTCGTTTTATGATTTAAAATAGAAACAGATGTTGCTGCTGGTTATAATTAGTGTCGCTGAATAACCACCTGTTTGGGAAAGAGCTTCTTGACCGGTTTACCGTGCATACCTTTCGTGAATTTTAGTCAATTTTTGTGTGTGTGCGTCTACTCGTTTGGTTTTGAGCGCGGGATGTGGGATTTGATTGTATTACTTCTCGGTCAATGCCTATTTTTTTCTTTAATTCTCGGTATCTCAGTTATATATTTCTTAAACGGATATATTCTTAAAGCTATGTTTCTTAAACTACTTTGAAATTTGAATTAATTCATGAAACCGGTTAGTATATGACTAGAAATAAACTACAATAAATATATGTGTGCATCTACGGAGTACTTTTGTATAGTATATATACCCGTATTGAGGCAATTTTCAATACTTTTTCGTATCCATGAAATACTTTCATAATGCAGAAATACCCGTATTGAGGCCTTTTTCAATACTTTTTCGAATTCACAAACTGTATTGCATAAATGTCACTGGGTAATGATTAGGTATATCATACACATTTACTTCCTTGCGGTACAATTTACAAGCCGGCTTTTATAGCGACGTGGTAGAGTGCTCGACTTTAGATCGAAGGGTCCCCGGTTCGATCCTCGGCCGGGGCGTGAGATTTTTTAAGAGTCCGTGGCATAAATGACCGTATTGAGGCAGTTGTCAAGATTTTTTTTCGTAATAAGCGTGTCCTCAAAAGCTTCACGCGCTTCGAAACAACAACAACAACAACAATAAAAAGATTTTACCTTCAAATTAATATAAACCTTAGTTATCAAGAGGGCTTCGACTTTTAAACGATTTGCCGTTCCCCTTCCCAAAGAAGCTGACAATCTTACCACAAAAAATTCAATTTACAGTTAACTCTTGATATTTTAAAGTCGAAGCATATCCCAAACTACTGATATCCCAAAGTAAATTTTCTGGTCCCAGAAAATTTACTTTGAGATATCAGTAGTTTGACATACATGTAGAAGTAGTTGAAATTTAAATAAAAGAAGGAAATGTATCAAAACGATGTTCACTGATTTTAGGAGGTACTTTCAGATAACAGTTGGTTGGTTGGTTGATTTGATGCTTAACGTCCACGGTAAACAACTAAGGTCATGTCGGGACGGTCAGTTAACCTAACCACACTATTCCTGGGCAGGCTTAGACCTCCTAAGCGGTTAACCAGTACTAAGTGCACATACTTTCGCCAGTAACTGACAACTGCCCTTCTTGAATCAGCGGAAGGAGAAACGAAAGTATGTGGCCAGACCGGTTCAGATAACAGTTTTCGAGATATAGAGAGTTTACTGTACTTTGACAAAGCTTCTGTACACCATCCCATCCTCCCAGAATTCCCCATCACAGAAAGAATAAATGTCTCTGTGAGGTGGGAAATAGATTAGAGTGATCCTTATTGAGATTATAAACAGAGATCCAGATTAGGTGAGGGTTTGAGGATGATTAATGAGCCGCGACACGACAAAACCAACAATGTGGTTGTGCGACCAGCGCGGACTCAGATCAGCCTTGGCATCCGCCAAGTCCAATCAGAGTCTTTTTTCAGTGCTCAAAGGGTAGCTAAGGGTCTAACCTACCTCCATGCGGACAGCGAAGACTGTAATCAGACTAAGCGGATGCCCAGGTTGATCTGAGTGTGCGCTGGGCTGGGCGCATAACCACATTGTTGGTTTTGTCGTATCGCGGCTCAATTTTCTTGATATTTCTTTTTCTTATTTCTCAATAAAAACATATGTAGTGACCCCTCGGTGGAAGGCGATTTTAATGAGAAATCACAACATATGTGTCTATGTCGAAATTTAGTGCGTGTGTGTGTGTGTGTGGGGGGGTCTGAAATTATCACTGCTACCCGTTCTTATCTGGAGCACTGAATTAACAGTTTTAAACTGTGGTTTGTCTTTGAATATTTTTCAGTTGCCCAGTGGCAGGACCACCGGGACCGGTTTATCTCAATCAAGCCTTTTATGTGCAAACTGATGGCGAGCCGAACACATACGCTTATGGAGCCCCTCCAGCGCCATTTTGTATATACACCAGCCCACAAGTTTTCAACAGATGGCATGCCTTTTCTGCGGGTGCTATTCGAGATAAGCTGTTTTTTAAGTGCACGGTGAAGCTTTGTACAAAACTGGACCAAGGGGTAATGGGCACGGAAGAACTATTGTGTTGGGACGTAAGTAAACATGAGCCGCGACACGACAAAACCAACAAACTGGTCATGCGTCCAGGGCAGACTCAGATCAGCTTAGGCATATGCTTAGTATGATCAGACTCTTTGCTAGGCTCTTAAAGGGTAGCTAAGGGTCTAAGCTATCTCCATGCGGACAACAAAGACTCTGATCAGATTGGGCGGATGCCCAGGCTGATCTGAGTCTGCGCTGGGCACACAACCACATTGTTGGTTTTTGTCGTGTCGCGGCCCAATCATATGACGTGACTAAACGTTATTCTTAAGCGGAACTGGAGATAAGGACAGTGTATTTTCCTCATTAGAACCATTCCGAAAATAAAAACCTATTGAGGGACAAAACATGTGTTTTGACATATAATTGATTATCATCAATTAAGGTGGAATAGGACAAAACCCAAACTTTCAGTTTTCGTGTAAAAAGAACAACGATCAAGAAGCTCAGCACTTTCCAAATTACAAAATGACTTTCTTTTAAGTGTGAAACAAATAGTTCGTTTTCTATGACGTCATGAAAATGTGAGGGTTTGACCTGTTTTTACGCAAACTAAATAGCGCTGGTTTATATATGATTTTTGCATTTGTCTTGCTGTCCGTAAAGACATTGCAATAAACTTTATACCTAAGTGCGAGCCGTCAAGTGGCCTTTAAAGACATGTTATTACTTCTTTCAATTATTTCCGTAATTTGTGTTGATTTAGGCAAATATGACCTTTCATTAGCTATCGAACACTGCTTATTTTTACATAAACGCTTAAATATAGAAAAAAACGTCTCCGAAAAATATATCTAAAGTTTTGATATGTTTTGATGAAATATGTTGACCTGTAATTTTTTAAATAATTTCAAGTTTTCACCGTGCAAATTTTTCACAAAGTATATTTGTTTAACTATACCCCCTGTTCCGATGACGTCGTTTCTTTCAACGTCAAAGAGATATCATTCCTAAGAATGTTTTCCAGTTAACGTTTTGTTTCTAGTGAAAAGTTTATGATCTCTTCTAGAGAATATAGCCTCACGAAAAACGAAAAAAACTGAATTAATATCTTATTCCGTCTTCCAGGGAGGAAGATTTCAATGCATCAGGGGTTCATTTTTGCCATGATATTTATTTTGCATAACGTGACGTCCCGTTAATTGAACTCTTACGAATCGCGTATTTCGCGACGTCAATTAGTTTCTAAAACAGCAAAACCGGGAAAATGAACCCCTGACCTGTTTGAACTCTTCTGTCTAGAAAACGGAATGAGATATTTCTCCGATTTTTTCGTTTTTCATTTTCGTAGGTTTTCTAGACTAACTCGACATTGCT
This sequence comes from Ctena decussata, assembly GCA_963989385.1. Lineage (NCBI taxonomy): Eukaryota > Metazoa > Mollusca > Bivalvia > Lucinida > Lucinidae > Ctena > Ctena decussata. The sequence goes on from OZ022515.1 coordinate 37,521,448, forward strand.
TTATCGGAATTAAAGGATATGTCGGAAACCGCTCCTAGCGCCCAACTTAGTTTGACGTTAAAAAATCGACGTTATTTGAACAGGGGGGATGGTTTGAAAAATATACTTTGAGAAATATTTACACGGTAAAATTTTAATATTCTTTCATTAATATTCCAACTTAACATTTCATTAAAACATATCAAAATTTGAGATATATTTTTCGGAGACGTTTTTTCTCTATTTAAATTTTTACGTGAAAAGGCGAAATTTCAACAGCTTATGAAAATAAATGTTTGCGTCAATTTACTCGGAATGCGTAGACATTGCGCAGAAAGTACAGCACAGCTTTATGGAACTCTTGATGGCACGTAATTTGGTATGTAATTTATTTCAATACCTCAACGGACCGCAGAGCGATGTCGATTAATGCGGATATCTGAGAGCTATAAATTTTGCGTGAAAAACGTCAGACCATCATATTTTCACGACGTCATTGAAATAGGAATAGTTTATTTCACGTTCAAAAGAAAGTCATTTAGTGAGTCACAAATAAATGAAGTTTTTGATAATATATTGTTTGACTAGAAGACTGAAAATTTTGGTTTTGTCCTATTCCACCTTAAGCTCCTTCAGTGGTCACACAAAGGGACCCCTTTGTGTGACCCGTGCTTCAGCTAAGAAGGAATAACACGGATAATTTAGGGATAATTTTCAATATTTATTCAAACAAACATATGTTGTGACAGATTAGAGCCATCTCTCTGAGAAGGTTCTAACGAGCGGACATAACATATGTTTTCGTTGACAAAAAAAAAACAATATCTCAGAATTATCCTTAAAAACCTAATTTAATCTGGAGCTGTAAGGGACACAAAAACTAGCTACTAAAGACAGACTTCCCCTAGATACAGGTTTATTTGCACTGTATTAAGAGTTTAAAAGACTCCTACAAGGTGGCTACTTAAGACAGGTTACCCCTTAATTGAGTAACCCCTTGAGACATGCTGAAAATCATCAATTAATCCCCTTTTTGTACTCCACCACCCAATAGTGGCGGAGTATTATGATATACCTTCTGGTGCACGTCCGTGCTCACCATTTCCGCTCGATAACTTGAGTATTTATTCACAAAATTTCTTCAAAGTTTGCACACACATTGTTATCGGGGATGTAGACTGGCTCCGGACTCAAATCAGTAAAACCGAAAAATCTTCAGGCATCACTGGAAATTCAGCTTTCAGAAAATCAGGACCTGTAGTTTTGTACATTTTGCATTGTTTTATGACAATATCATTCATTTAACTGGCGTCAGTCTAGGGATGAGTGGTATGGGATTGATAATGGGCAAAATCCGTCCATTTTTAACAGAGTTACTGCCCTTGTTCGTATTGGAAATATGGTTTCTGGCCTGTTATTCCTATACTGTTTACGAAATTTCTGAATGAAATTTCACAGATACATGCATCATTAACATCAAAAGTTACATAATGTGAATAAGAACAGTCAATCTTACCTTTCCATTTCTAGGGTAATACACCCTTGATAGATCTGATTTTTTAAAAAATGTTTTTACCTTTAGTTCCTTTACTCTTTGGAATATCTGAATGAAACTCCACAGATATGTTCCACATCAAAGGCTACATATTGTGACTAAGGACTGTTACTCTGACCTTTCCAGTTCGTGAGTTGTCTGCCCTAAATAGATCTGAAAAAGTAGTTTATGACCTTTAGTTCCTTTACGTTCAGATCAGCCAGTGCATACTCGCAGCCAGATCAGAGCCTTCACTGTTCTAATGTAGCTTCTATGGATTGTACACATAGAATACGAAACGGAGTCTCTAAGCAAAATCTCTGCTTGTGTTGTAACTATACGGTAACTTAGTCTGCATCATCAACAAAGAACTAGATAAAATGACCGTAGGCACTGCATAATGATCCGACTTTGCTGGGCATTGTAACTTGTTTTTTTTAAATGAGCCGCGACACGACAAAACCAACAATGTGGTAGTGCGCTCAGCGCAGACTCAGATCAGCCTGGGCATCCGCCCAGTCTGATCAGAGTCTTCCTTGTCCGCATGGAGGTAGCTTAGGCCGTAAGCTACATTTAAGCGCTTAGCTAAGTGTCTGATCTGACTTGGCGGATGCGCAGGTTGATCTGAGTCTTTGTGGGGCGCACAACCACATTGTTGGTTTTGTCGTGTCGCGGCTCAAATATATAATAGCTAAATAGCAACAGACTGAGATAGACAGAGACTGTAAATAGATATTAATATATTCCACTTATACTTTAGCACTCTTATGAGATTCCTTACAATGTGGGGCATTCTGACCAGTGTATATTTAAATCAGGCTGTAAAGCATTTTTTTGAGCTTAGAGACTCCTTTTGTGTATCATACCCCTGTTATTCTGTTCTGTTCTGTTCAATTCTTGTATCGACGTTACCCAAGTGGCTCAACGGTACGTAACCATAGTTGCACTTACTTGGCGCCGTGTGTCCGTCTACCCCTGCTATCAGGTGGAATTTCTTTATATAGGGTATTAATGATAAAAGTATAGTACTTGCGTGGAGTTAGCTTAGTTCCTTCGTTACCCATTTAGTGCACAGCGACGACTCTGATCAGACTTGGCCGCTGCCCAGTTTGATCTGAGTCTTCGCTGGGCGTTTATGCCACTTTGTCATGCCGTGGCTTATTTGCCGGTGTTTCTTGCCGGAGTTAACCCATTAATGCCTAGCGCCCCAAAATTGGGATATCGACAGACAGTGCAGACCCAAATCAGACGCCACAAACGCGGCGTCTGATCAGGGTCTACACTTTTTGCATACGACAAATGGGTACTTTTCCTCAAAATAAACAAAAAAATCAGAACAAAACAAACAACTAAAGCTGACACCCCTTAAGAGAGGCTGACTGTAAGCATCGAGCATTAGCCCGTAATAACGTGGAAAGTCGAAAATTACGGATTTAGCTCATATTTTGGGAAATTGATATATACTATGCTTGTTTGTGTTTCACAAGTTTTTAGCGGTCAGCGTTCGGCCGTTTCCATGGTAACCAGGAGTCCATTTTGAAAATGTCAATTATCAGACCTTAATGTAATATTTCCTCGCTAAAAATTGAACAACAAATATTATCCTATTCTTTTTCGTTTGTGTAGTTACACAATACATAGCTATATAATAAGATTACATAATATTTATGTTTTCTGTCCCATACTATCAACGGAAGAGATTTACTGGAAAAAGTAGACCCAATTTTGAGTGAAAAATAGGGGTTTTATCCGCCTGATATCTAAAAATGGCAGTCACGTTTGAAACTAAGACCATATTTACATGATAGAGCAAGGTTCGAAGTTAAAGAATGTCAAAAAATTAGGTGTAAACTCGCAAAAGTTCAAATTTTATTCATCTTTGAAATGTGTCAATGTTGTAAAATAGTAGCAAGGGAATTAAGTCAATCTGGGATTATCTTACCTCCCTTGACGTTTACAAATGTGCGAACACTACAGGTAGCATCCATGATTTTTCAAACTAAAAGATAGTATCTTTAAAAGAATTAGATAACTGTCAACAATGCTCACCTTGACCTTTTAAGATCTATGAAATAGGTCCATTCACCAAGACTGCAGTTGCAGTTATATTTGACGACAAGAGTTCTCCCGAGCAAAACGTCTGCAGAAATCACGGAATAGGAGAACGGAATAAAAACATTTTATTTGCAGCAATATGTTTGCTTTTTCTTTATTTTATGTTGAAATTAATAAATTTACTAGTTTTCCTTGAATAAGTTGCTACTTTGAAGTAAGTGAAACACAAAAAGAGGCATTTTCAGGACAGAAAGTGGTATATGCCCACTCGAGTACAGTGTCAATTCACCGGAGGACAGGCTGAAATTTTAGCAATGTTCTGTGACCTATGATCGTGATACTACATAGAACAGCCAAGAATTGATACATGAACGACTCACAGTTTTACATCCTTTTAACAGCAGTTCAGTCATATCTTGGCGACTGGAGGAAAAAGTGTGTGTGTGTGGGGGGGGGGGGGTGCTGCTATGAAGGGCTGTGTGTGTGCAATGGAGACCCGTTGGCGGTTGGAAAAATTAACGCCTCCAGTGTGTCTCGAGCTCGGAATTACTGGACCAGTAGGCCAGGGCTTAACATACTGTGCTACCGGGGCTTCTGGAGCAGCCAAGAAAGTAATCTAGGTAGTCCTGATAGGGTGCCATCTAAAATATATGTGTACACGAGGGATTTATTCATCCCATCCACTTCCCTAATTTCATCCACTTATCTGTAGCTTAACGAGTGAAGCGCGGGCCTGCTTAGCTACCAGTCCTTGTTCGAATCTCAATTTCTGTAGGCAGAATTCTTTTTTCATAAACGTGGTGCCATTGCACACAGTCTTTCAAAATCATCTGTGCCTTGCCGCATGGCTAAAGTACTGTATAAAGGGCCACGGAACTTCAAACATACCATTTACCCTCTTCGTTTTACAGTCTGTCACCTAAATTTTAGTTTTTGGTGCCATATAAATATTTATGCCCTTTTTGTGATGAAATTACCATTGGTTTGGCATGTGATTTTTCGAACCATAAAAAAATGAGCAAAATGATGCTCAATGCTTACAGTCAGCTTTTCTTAACTCACTCAGGCTTCGCCGTCGAGAATTGATATTTAGCGATTTGCCCTTCAACAGCATGTATCAACCAGCGATTACTCATTGGTAAAGGAAAAAATATATATCTTTACTAGTAATAAATCACACATTTTTTCACATTTGTACACTCTTTCTCTTCCCAAAATGGTGATATCGCATATGCATAATAAATTAGTGGGTGGGGTATCTTAGCAGCTCTTTAAATTTGTTTATTAGAAAAAAAAATGAAAAAAAACATAAAAGATACAGAAACCTAGTACTAAACAACTTTTAAACCATATCGATTCTAATGCAAATTAGGAGATGTATATCAGTTACATGGTTTTAGGGTTGTTTGGAACTGATTTAACACATTTTATGCATTGTGACCATAGAAACAACATCTACAAATACGTTTCTACATCATTATTTGCAAAGATGGGATATAACAGGACTCATTATTGTTCTTTTGTTGCAAATTCAATCTGGCAGAGTGGTAATTAAGGCAAAAAACTAGAAAACTGTTGTTTTCTGTAAAATTGGAATTGCAAGAGTGAAGCCATTTGCACGTGCATTTATTCTGTAGTTAGTGAAAGTTTACACCTAATTGTTTTTGTTATGAAGTGTACTTATGTTGATGTTTGAAAGCATGTAAACGGTATTTTCAGGTCAGGCTGCCATTTTCAATAATCTTGATTTAAAAAAGTGCTATTTTCTTATTTTTTTTTTCTCTGACCATATGTACTTTCAGTTGCCATGGTTTCAACAACGTGCAGTGGCCGATGCTTTGAAGGTGCAGAGAATAATAATTACATTTGGTCCTAAGCACCATACTAGTCAAGAATTTGATACTTGCATTAGGAGAGATACATTTTCCCTTTGAAATTCTTGAAAATATGTAAAATTTGACCAGCCTAAAAATGGTTGCCATGGCAACAGTAATTGCTTAGATATTTTGAGAACCGTTTGACATATTTCAATAATTTTTTCACCGATCTCCATATTTCGTCGAGAGCTTTAAACCACGAAATTTTGAGCAAAATACAAAATTTTGAGTTTCCATCCAATGCTCGATGCTTACAGTCAGCTTCTCTTAAATGACAAATGGACTCGTCCAGTATATGCAGATAGAAGAGTCCACTAGGCATTAATGGGTTAAATGAAAATGACCACAGACCATTTTGGTTGTAAGACCTTATAGTTGTCTGTTAGATGTCTGGGAAAGAGCTGTGCAATCGGTTTGCCGTGCGTGTCTTTCGTAAATTGTCGTCTATTTTTGTATGTACGCCTTTCCTTTTTGGTTTTGAGGGCGAGATATGGGATATGATTGCATTTAGTTCCTGATTTTTACCTATTTTTTTACTTTACTTAATACTAGCCAAATTGTTTCCTTTGTATAGGCTTGTACCACTGATAGGAGACGAAAGCGTAGTGTTGACAACACGACCGAGGCCAATCAACAAGAAACGATTTATACATCAGTGACGCTGAGAGATCCCGAAGGTAAACCGTCACTATTTACACTCCTGGTGTATGTACCGAAAAGCGCCATGGTAAACCAATTGTACTTGATGTAGTATTATTTCAGTAATTCCAACAGCCTCTCTTTGGCACAAGTTCCGAACAAATGATTGGCTGACAGCATCTGCAGAGAGGCGTTTATACACCGATAAATCCTGTGACGTTGTATCCATACGCTGCATTCTCTTCTGACTAAGTTAGTTAATCTTTTCGGCAATTTTGCATTTTCTAATTATAATTCGGACCGAAGAACAAAATTTGTCTTCAGACAATCAAAGCAAGCATGTGTATGACGCTATTTATGACGTAAAGTCAGCGTCATAACAAACGTCAGTTGGTAACGTTTTCAAAATGGCGGCGCCCTCGACAGTTTTTTTGGTTGAATCATTGACTGTTTTGGGCTGTTGTCGACTTTTCGTGTAAGGGAACGAGTTAAAAATGAAAAGCTACGAAAAAACGTTTGTAATTTCACATAGAGTTTGTAATTTCAAAGGGTATTATGCTTGAAATGCTCATGTCTCTGATTTTGTCAAACGCTGTTAACCTAAACCCTCCAATGTAGTAAACCGATGGACAATGCATCGAAGAAAAACTTTTGGATGGACAAAGTTGGAATTATGAGAAATGAATTCCTTTTTTTGTGATTTTATCGATGTGTAAACGCCGGCGAATCCCTCACAAATTTAACATAAAGCCCTTCGGGCTTTATTCAGTTTTTGAGTGATTCGCCGGCGCTTACACATCGAATATATCCCAAAAAAGGAAATTCATTTCTATAATGATAACACTGAGCCACGCGACGTCACATGACTTTAAGTGACGTAGAAATAAACCATGGACCTCTAAAATCTGATTGGACGTCATTGACGCTGTTCCGCTGTTAGCAGAAAACTGCCCCTAAATGTTTTACTGCTTCAATTTTAGCGCTTATATAAGATTTTTCCGACGGTTTTGATTGAAATAAATATAAATATGAGAAAACAACTTAGTTTTTCTGATGTTCATCGAAGTGTAGATTTCGTTGAAAGTTTGCACGTACCCCCATTTGGGGTTCATACACTTTGCACACGACTAAATGTAGTTTACACTTCGATTCGGGGTTCATTCGCTTTGAACGCGACCCAATGAAGTTTACACTTCGATAAACCAAAAGAAACAAAAATAAAGTTCATTTCTTTCATCACCAGCTACGGTAATTGTTCGGTGATAAGACGGGATGTCCCTCCAAAACTATCCCAAAGGTCTAGATCCGTCTTGAAAGACGGATCTAGATCTTTTGGATTGTTTTGGAGCGGAAACCCCATTGTATGGCTAAATTACAGAAAACTGATTTACCTATTTGTAGTTATTTTGGAAGAGTAAACTCCCGTCTTATAACCGAATAAATGAGCCGCGACACGAGAAAACCAACAATGTGGTTGTGCGCCCGGTGCAGACTCAGATCAGCCTGGGCATCTGCCCAGTTGTACCAGACTCTTCGTTAAGTGCTCAAATGATAGCTAACGGACTAAGCTACCTCCATGCTGACAGCGAAGACTCTGTTCAGACTGGGCGGATGCCCAGGCTGATCTGAGTCTGCGCTGGGCGCACAACCACATTGTTGGTTTTGTCATGTCGCGGCTCAAATACGGTTAGACATGAGTCGCTTCGTGGCCAATGATAAACGGATGAGTTACGCATCCATCAACAGCATAACCGTCATGACGAGACGTTGGTAGGATAATACTAAAAGCATGTTTGCAATGGATCGCCAAATTCTATTGACCTCTGGGAATTAAAATGTCAAGCTTCTGCACATAATTAGCTAATATAAAACAAAGCTATTATATAATTGAGCCGCGACGTGAGAAAACCAACAATGTGGTTGTGCGCCCAGCGCAGACTCAGATCAACCTGGGCATCCACCCAGTCTGATAAGAGTCTTTCCTGGACGCTTAAAGGGTAGCTAATGGCCTAAGCTATCTTCATGCGGACAGCGAAGACTCTGATCAGACTGGGCGGATGTCCAGACTGATCTGAGTCTGCGCTGGGCGCATAACCACTTTCTTGGTTTTCTCGCGTCGCGGCTCATAAAATACTTTATTATGCATGTTTGTGCACACTGTTTGTTTTGAAGAAAGTTAACTGGTCGACTTATCACAAAACTCCGGAAAAGGGCCAATCAAAATTTCAATTTGACCCCTTTTAGGATTAAGTGAAAACTCCTTCAATAAATTGACGGAAAGAGTATTTTTACACTATTTACTTTACTTGTCAAGCAGCATAACCATATTTTGGCTGTCCATCTGGAGAAGCATGGATTTTGAATTTCCCGGCGTGAATATGCCAGCGCTGTACCAGGCGTGCAAAGACAAGTGGCTGAAACAGCAAATACACTGAAGACTTGTTGCTGGGCCAAAAAGAAAACGCAGTATCATTATACATGTAATTAAGGCTGACGATCCCAAAGTCAGTGATGAACAAAACTTTTGTGTCTGTAAAGAAACAAAGAATTGAGAATAAGTACTTGTTTGAGAAAATCTAAAGTCTCTGTTGAAAGAACTTTAGTCTGTTATGTCATTGAAAACTTGATTGATTGATGTGAAAGTAACACCACCGTGGGTATAAAGCACAATAATTGGTAATTGCTCCTGAAACAGTGACGTCATTTATCTATTGCCATAGTAACTAAGAGTTCATATTGATGCCAAAGTGACATCGCCGTGAATATAAACCACAATAGTCGGTAATTCCATACTTGCAGTGGTAACAGATCTATGGCATCATCTTACTTATAATTCTACAGTGTATGCCATGCTCCTCTAGAATTATAAGTGAAGTGCTTTTCTCGTACCTGAAATTCATACAATGGAAAAGTCAGATTTTCTCAAACAAATAATTATTTTCAAGTCATTTAATTCCGTGTTAAGAGTGTTTTTGCAATGATGTCCGTAACAACGTCGTATTTACAAATGGCAAAGTCCTTAAGCTTTGGTGAAAGAACTGCGAATTGAACCCGGGTTTCTTGTCGTATGAGAGGCAGAACCTGGCATCCATGCTCATATAAAATTGAATTTGTCATTTTCGTAGGTAATAAAGATAAACAGAATTTAGCATCCAGAATCATATAAAGTAGGATTTTTAAATGGACTTGTAGGTGAAAATGAATTAATCGACAAAGCCTCGCATCTTATTCTTTTCCCATCTCGTTGAATAAATTGCACGGAAGTAAAATCCTTTAATGTCATAAAAAATCTAAAAATTAAAAATTGGGACATCTAAAAAATAGTCACTACGATACTTACGAAACACTTTGCTTTTATAATGCGGTTATCAATGCGTACATATGATGCCAGATGGAATGACAAACAGTAGTGTATGTCCGGATCAGGCTGCTCTTTTAGGAGCAATCTGATCTTGGTCTACCCTGTTTGCTCTTAGAATTTTTATGGTAGAAATGATAACGGTACGTATTTTCGGGACCGCAGTGTGTAAGAAAACCGAAAGTAGGTCAACGCATTAGATGGAAATTAACCGAAAAATACTAGTAGTACATGTAGTATTTCAGTTCTCATATCGACGTTGCCCCCGCACCTCAGCGGAACGAATCCAAAGCCGCAGTAACGGGGCGCCGAGCGTCCGTCCATCTGAAAATTACTGCTGTTATCCATTCGATTTATACTGACCGTCTGAGATCAAACCGAAGCAAATAACAAAAGCGCAAAACGGACGCCGGGCATACCGAGAATATTTTGTCAGAAATTGAAAAGTACTTGACGCTTTTCAATTTTCGCTGTTTTATAGCGACCGCAAAATACCGCGAAAATTATCGCGTACGATATGTCCGATTTTAGAATTTTACGGTTTATATATGAGCCGCGACACGAGAAAACCAACAATGTGGTGGTGCGCCCTGCACAGACTCAGATCAGCCTGGGCATCAAGTCGGATCAGAATCTTCGCTAAGCGCCTAGAGGGTAGCTTAGGGTCTATGCTACCTCCATGCGGACAGCGAAGACTCTGATCAGGCTGGGCGCACAACCACATTGTTGGTTTTGTCGTGTCGCGGCTCATATATTCTTTCTTTACCAGTGAAAAGTGAGAAGAGCGGTGAGACAGCTGACTGCACCAAGCCGATAGTCGCCATATCTACGACCGTGATCCTGATCGCCATGCTGGCTCTTGCCTTTGTGGCAAGTGTCTTCATCTTCCTGAAGCTGATGAGGACAATGAAGAGAGAGAAGAAGTTATCTTCCAGGAAGAAAACGCCGGTCACATAATGCACTTCAGTGCAAAAAGATGCCGTTTAGTGCCGCCATAATTCTCCCAGTGGTGTATCAAATCTAAAGCTTTCTAAAAGTTTCTACAAAAAACAAATAATGATTATTTTAAATGATATGAAACACGGATGCTTTGTGACTTTAAAGCCAGCGAAAGACAGCCGTTTACTATGGCGAATGTATTGTGGAAAGTTTGCAATGTTGTTAACATAACTGAGCCGCGACACAAGAAATCCAACAATGTGGTTTGTGCGCCCAGCGCAGACTCAAATTAGCCCGGGCATCCGCCCAATCTGATCAAGTCTTCGCTGTCCGCATTGAGGTAGCTTAGACCCTTAGCTACCCTTTAAGCGCTTAGCGAAGAGTCCGGGCGGACCTAGCGGATGCCTATGCTGATCTGAGTCTGCGCTGGGCGAACAACCAGATTTTTTGTTTTCTCGTGTCGCGGTTCATATAATAATGCACACATTTACACCATTGGGGGAGGAATGAGGGCTTTAACCTTTGAATCGACAAACTTACAAAAAAAGCGGACTGAAAAATTTGCTTATGCAAAATCTCAAGAAATGTTTCCATCAAGCGATTTCATGTTGAAATTTTAACGAATGGCAAAGAGGGCGAACAGCGTAGATCCAGTGCAGACCATAATTAGTTTGCCTTTATACTTTTCAATGAATTAACGAGATTTCTCGGTGAATTCGAAACTGATACTCTAACTGTTTCCGTGAAATTGTCACTTTCGATTTCACTGCCTCAGAAATAGGATTTTTTATGAAATAGCCTCAAGTTTTTTGTTGATTAATTCACTAAGTGTTATATGGCTTGACAGAAATTACGTCACACATGTTTGCACGTCATTATGACGTAAATGACGTCACTTAAAGCGCCAACGTAACAGTGTTACTGCACGCGACGTGAGGCCGCCTAAGTCTCCTGTAGGCATTTTTTCTTGATAACTGTTTGAGATCTGTCTATCAAAATGATATTTGAAGCTATTTTTCAGTCGCAAACTTGTTTTACAACCAATATCATACCAAATATTTACGCAGAAAGCATCAAATGTGACGCAAAACGGCTAGAAAAATGTTGTGTTTCTGTCGTGAAGGCTGACGCTTTTGAATAAACAGAACCATTGCGATTTTCAAGCATAAAAAAAAATAGAAAATTTGACTTTTTCAATGTAAGATGAAGTTTTATTTCACTCTTGAACACCAAAGGTGGTATTCTCACTCGTGGCGAAACCACTCGTAAAAATACTGCTTTTTGGTGTAAAAATCGATCTTACACTGAAACAGTCAAATATCCTCTATGTCTTATCTGAATCTACGATGTTTGCAAATTCAACTATTTTTGTTTTTGGCGCTCTAAGCGTTAATGTTTATCACTGACAATAATACTTGATGAGCCCTAATGAATACACAAACTGAAACAACTTCCAGGACTGTGTGTATGAGCTGTAACAGTTTGAAAATCTTGGGAATATTTCCATGTCTGTATATGTATTTCATATGAATCCATGACAATTCGTCCAAACAAATTGCGTCTTTTTTTGTCTTTTTTTTTTGTAGTTCGCTAATAAAGAATTTGGGACAAATAAATGAAACAGCATCCGACCTCTACGTCAAGAACTTTGGTTTCTGCTTTAATTCAGCTGCCTCAAAGTTAACGCAAATTCATTAAACTTTTAAGTGTATGTCCTTCATGTTTTACGATTGCCAAGTGCGACATTTTGTCTAAATATTTTCTGGAAACGAAATGTCACACCCGGTGAAATTTTAGACCACATGTCATTTTTCGACCACTTGTCAATTATACAAAATGTCATTCAGACAAAACGGTCTTTCGACGAAATGTCCTTTAGACGAATAATCTTTTAGACAAAATGACTTTAGACGAAATGTCGTGAACCCATTCCATACACTCAAATCGAGCTAGATAACGAAAGTATATACTGCGCTATCAATTTTAGTGAAACCAGTTTCCAACTTGTATGTGTGGCTATCAGGAAAGAGAGAGTACTCTGACGGAATTGTACTTGTTCCCATCCAGTTTGGGCGTTCCCTATCGCAGAAAAAAATATTCAGGTGTATGGATATACCGCCAAGTGTTTTTTTCGCCATTTTTACTATGGAAAACAAGTTCTGTGACTTCCTGTTTGCTTCTCTGCGCAAGGAAACCTTACCAAAAAGAAATGAGCCGCGACACGAGAAAACCAACAATGTGGTTGTGCGCCCAGCGAAGACTCAGAGCAGCCTAGGCAGCCGCCCAGTTTTTATTAGACTCTGTGTTAAGTGCTCAAAGGGTAGCTAGGGGTCTAAGCTACCTTCATGCGGACAGCGAAGACTCTGATCAGACTGGGCGGATGCCCAGGCTGATCTGAGTCTGCGCTGGCCGCACAACCACATTATTGGTTTTCTCGTGTCGCGGCTCAAATCTACGTGCCATTTTAATAATATTTACCTATTTTACACGTGCTAAAATCCCTGAAAACAATCTTACACGTGTTATCTGGATAATATTTACCACTATTAGAAGTGTCATCTTAAATCCCTGAAACCTCCATTACACGTGACAGCTTAATTATATTTACCTCCTAATAGAAGTCTCATTTTAAATTCCTGAAACCTCTATTACTCGTGCCATCTTAATAATATTTACCTCTACTAGAAGTGTCATCTTAAAACCCTGAAAGTGTACCTTTTTACCTTACTAATGGTTGCCTCTATTACACGTGCCGTCATTTTTGTAACTGTTATTGCGTACCTCCATTGTTATACGATGGACATGTTTTAAATACAACGCACGTAAATGTAACCCTGTGAAAGATAAAAGAAGAAGAACGAAAGCAACCTGCAAACACATTACACGTATATCAGAAAGAAGTTCCGTAGAAAATAACCACACGACCTCAAAATGTTTCTTTTTCTTCTATAATACTAATAATGAAAACAGATAAATAATTTCAGTGTGTGTCTTCTTTCGGCAGCTCGGTCTTTATATCTGATGCCGTTCGCTTTTATTATAAAGTTTGGTCTGTACACAGCTTTATAGGGCTCAACAATTATTGTTTCCTCTGTAAGGGGATTTGTTCCAAGGAATCTGTTTTGTATGATAATAGAATTATAGTATAAACGTTTGTAAATAAATATAGAATCAATACTGCTCTAAGCTTTATTTTTATACCCACCGATTCCAACAATAGCCTTTCTTTGCTGGCCAAGAGTATTTAGTCCACTTTGCACTATTGGCTAGCGAAGATGACCATAGCTTTGCCAAAGTTTTTTGTGTGTGTGGTTTCTTTTTTTATCACATGACGTCGCGTCATAAAAATTGTATGAGCACACGTGTAATTATAACAATTTGGCACGTACATGTAACATCATTGATGTTTAGTGTGAAGGCGTCAGTCATATGATAAAAAGAATCTTACACTCGTGGTCATTTCATATGAAATTTATGAAACTCACCAAAACGGCTCGTTCCATAAATTTCATATGAAATGACCACTCCTGTAAGATCCTCTATGTATGCGATACCGTAAATATTTTAAAACAGTGCATTCCCATGGGCAACTTTTTTCCTCAGCCCCGTATAATCTACCTGTAAACGACGATATCGCGTGAGCTTGAAATAGCATTAAATTAGATAGGACATTGACAGTTTTTCTTTTTTTTGTCTTCCCTGAATAAAAAATGAAAAATGTTGTGTTAGGTCAATATAGTACTCTTTTTTAGCTGCACATAGATTTTTTTGTCAAACTTTTAAGTTTACATTTAATGCGGTCATTTTTGCTCTGATTAATATGGCCATCATTTCTTAAAAGTATATAGGGAAAATAGAGAAAATGAGCAAAAAGTTACTCAGTTTTCTAAGTTTTTTTTAAAGCACGGATCTTAAGTCAAAAATGTTGTGTTATCCTAGTATTCTACACTATCTTACAAATCTTTTGATATATTTTGTAGGAAAATCAAAGAAATATTAGTGCGGTCATTTTTTACAAACTTAATACTACCCTACATCCAAAAACTGAATTTTCAGTACCGCGCGTGGCTATATCGAGGTGAGGAGAATTGTTGGGGACGCTGATCTGATCAGTTGCATCTTTCGACCAAAAACGAAACTGATCAACTTTAGGGTAGTAACAGTGACAGGTATAGGTGTCCCAATGGTACTTTTACATATTCGCGTTGCGGGCGAAGTGGGAAGGGTGGGGTGTGTGTGTCGGGGGGGGGGGGGAGGGGGGAGCTGTAAGATCATGTGCCGTAACAAAACAGTCTCGTGTCGAGAGGTGGGTCGGGGCTGTATAAGACACGTAACCAATCAGTCTCGTGTCTTACGTGTATTTAAAAAAACATTAATCGAATAACAATGGAGCACGATTAAAATATTCTTTTGGAGTCACATCATATGATTTCCAACAACAATGTGGAATTGGTGACAAGCAAAGCATATGGAGAAAATCTCATCGTCACCAACGGCCAGGTGTACGCAAAAATTTACATTGGAGGTCAACGGAAGATGATGTTTAAACTTAAATATCGTGATTTGTATTAAAGTAATCATTCCTGTGCAAACGCTTCCCAAATGCTTGTCATCTAAGCTTTATGAAGATGTAAGATACAAACTTTTACATTAAAAGCAAAATAGTCTGTTTTTAGAAAAAGTAGAGGCACCATCTAAATGTAATAAATATATAGTAAAACGGAAAATATCAAGGAGTTGTGAGTCCCTTTCGCACTTATTTCTTCAAAAAGAGAAAACCATAGAAATCGTGTGCAAATAGTTTCATATACAAAAATATTCGTCCTTTCTAATTGTATAATTTTTATTTTGAAATAATAAATAAAGCAAAATAGTCTGTTTTTATCATTTCTATAGAAGGTATTAAAATATTTTCCTGGTCGTGATACCTCGGAATTTTCCGTCCATTTAACGAAGTGTCACGGAGAATTAGGTATTGAGCTGATTGCTCCGGGCTGTATTTATGAGCATATCTGACTGAGATTAGCAAATGCATGATATGTGAAATAGTACATTGTTTGTTTGATTTAGGGATTTTTATGTTAATTAACTGAATATTCCTAACTCTAACTAACTAGCTGAACATTACTTTTTCAAACAGTTATGTAAGAACAACTATACCGTTTGCTTGTTTGACTTTTAAAACAATGATGGCATAAAATTTTCTTTAGCAGTAAATAAAATAGGTTAATGCTGACAATAATTTAATTGCTATAAAAACAAACATCTTAAATTGATTTTAAAACTGATGGTGCCCATATAAAGTATTACGATATAATTGCAGTTACTCAATATTTGCTCAACCATTTAAGTATAAAATTGACATCTGTGATCATTACATGCTAATTTATGTAATTAGATATATGTTTGTTTGTCTTTTTTGCGATTTTTTTTGTTAAGTCTGCCAGTAAAACGAATGTTTTTACATCAAGTTTGGATTTAAAATGATATTCTCTTATGTGCGGTTATCTGATGGATCTCATTTTACTTAATTATTTTGTTAAAATGTTTCATGACTCAAAAAGATTAAACTGGGATATTTCAAAATTTTTGTCCAAACAATAGTTGCAGATGCTGATTAAACCGCTTCGGTGAACCATTAACGCATGTCTGTTCTATTAATGTCCTTCATCGGATGGTTTTGTTTAAATGATGTCAAGTAAAAGTTTAATCTCCACTCATGCGTATGAAGTATTTCTCTCTCTCTACCTCTCTCTCTACCTCTCTATCTCGCACACACACACACACACACACACACACAAAACAGCATTGACACTACTCGCTTAAATTTACATATTTATTCATCTTTCTACTGATTTGTTTGAACCAGGTCATTTGTGAAATCGGATAATTTAAACTCTATTAAATAATGATTTATTCGCCCTTTCATTTAATTATTTAAAGGCCCAATAGCTCTCTACCAGCATGAAAAATTGTATCATGAGGAATCGCTGCAAGCTTCTCACTATAGTTTCGTGATTAGAAATGACGGTGGTTAGCCAGCTTTAAAAAAATGAAACATCCTTGAGTTTGAAATAAAAGGGTTTGAAAACTTATTTGGGTCATTTTAGTTGGCAACTAAAATGACCTACTTTCGATTCCATTGCGACACGCGAAAATAACGTCAGCCTTGGCATCCGCTCAGTCTAATCAGAGTTTTTTTTCTGTGCGCTTAAAATGTAATTAACGGTCTAAGCTACCTCCATGCTACCAGCAAAGACTCTGACCAGAAGGGACGGATACCCAGGCTGATCTTAGTCTTTCTACTTCATTGGTTTTGTCTGTCGCGGCTCAAATATTAGCAAGTGCTAGAGATATTATAGGGAGTCAAGCACATCGTTCACCTTAAATTTGTATTAAATGTTTAGATTTTAAACCGATGCTTACTTTCGAACACTCTGTTTGTTATTTTTTTAATGTGTATGGCTTCTTTAAGTTTATCTCTATTTTTCAAATAAACAACTGAGAAATGGATGGATTACCACCTAATTTAAGTCCTTTTTAACAGTATTTAGTCTTGAAAGGACAATTTATGGGCGATAATGAAAGACTGCTAGAACTGGAACCCCGTTTTCGATTGAAAACATTTCCTTCCCCCCCCCCCTACAGCAGGGCTCGAACCTGGGACCGATAGATTAGCAGGCCAGGGCTTAACCTATTGTTATACCGGGGCTCCTTCAACTAACGGAAAACTGATTTTGGAAAAAAAAAAAAAGAAAAGCAAACAATTAACACTAAAGGACCTGGTATGATAAGGCCCATATTTGGCCCCCAGAAAACTCATTTTTCAAAAGTCTTATTTCCATAATAAAAATGTATTCATATGAAAGTTTAAACCTTGAATGTAACAGCAAACACAAAATTAACCAGTTCTTGCACAAAATATTTGTGATATTTGTACTGAACATACCCCTACCCCCAGCGGATTCTGACGAAAATGACGAATTGGTAGCCTTTGTGGCTTTCAAAATATATGAGCCCGGCCTCAAGCACATTTAATATTTTGTATACAGATAAAATTTTAATATATTTACATGCCATGAAAATATTAAATGTGCTGGAGACCGGGCTCAATGTTTATTTTTAACTTTTTGTTACCAAACTGGCAGCGTTTGGAACATTTTCCCAGCGTTCTCAACATAAAAACGCCCCTATCTCCGCTAATAGACAAAATAAACATATGTTGTGGGTATTCATTTTCTTAGTTAGAGCACAAGGAATAATCTGGTATACATTTCATTTTGATCTGTAGGAATTTTTTGGTTAGCGTCTCTGGACTTGCAAACTTGAGTGGGTGGGGTACCTGGAGAGGCCTTGTTCAGTGTACAGGTAATAAACAGTGCATTCTTACATATAAGCAGTTCATCAAAAGCCTGTTGTTAAGAGCTTTCAAAAGTGATTGTAAATGACTTATTTCTTGAAAAGAATATGTATTAAACTCAAATTTTCTCGCAATTTTCCTTCATTTTATTGAAACAACATAGGCATGTCAGAAATCATGTTATTCTGAGAATTCACAAACACGAAACATATTATTTTCGCTTGTTCCCATACGCACAAATAATAAGCAATAGAAACCATGCATTTTAAAGAGAATTTGTATGGGGGCCAAAAACGGCCCTTATCATACCGGGTCCTTTAAAGAGGAACTACACTTCAGGAACTGACTGAATCAGATCCCAACCCTATCCCCAACATCAAAGGGAAAGATTGACAAAGACATCCCAACAAACAATAAATTACAAGTGATAAGCCGAGTCAGCAGCTCTTTCCCAAATAGATGGCAACTCAGCTATCTTTATTGATCTAAATAATTTAGACCAACAGACGGGTTACAACGGACTAAGCAAATTATATGAAAAACATTTAACAATTATTTTTACCTATTTTCAATTTTTATGATAGAAGGATTAAACTGAGAACACAATAAATTAAACAGCACCGAACATAAAACAAATGCAACCGCAACAAAAGTACCGCCTTGGGACGGTCAGGCCAAGTTATGGCTCTAATATTCAAATAAAAATGCATTGAATCTAATAACTGTTGACACAAGTCATAAATGTCTTTATAATAAACTAGTAAGATTAAAATTGGTCCTCGATACTGCCTAATGGCTCGGGGCAATTTTTCACACGTCGCTATCTGGATTTAAGCGAGTGTAGCCGCCTAACATGTCGAGAAAAGCCGAAAACACCTGGAGTTAACTTTACCTGTAATCTGCGATTTTCACTAATCCCTTTACCTGGGTATGACATTAGGGACCGATGAGATTTTCTCCATATGGTCTCTGTTCAGACTGCACACTTGTTATACCAGCCATCTATGGAAGTGACCCAAACCATACAGCCTACAGTGAGGTCACTGATTATCCGGTATAAATAAGGTTGATGATCTGAATATCACATGACAAAACTGCTACGATGTTGGAAAACTTTTTAAATGGCGCAAAAGTCTTGTCGCAGGTTTATTACATGTATATTTACAGTTAACTTTCGATATCTCTAACACTTTCATCTCAAGGTACACAATGTAGTCTCTTATATCAAAGAATAAGAATAGAGTTCGAACACATCTCCTGTTGTTGTTTTTTTTTTTTTTTTTTTTTTCACTTTTTTTTTTCCTATTTTAACTCTTGTTATCTCAAAATACTGATACTGGGACCAGAAAATTTACTTTGAGATGTAGTTTTAATGAACTTCGACTTTGAATATCGAGCCTAACCTGCTATACTATCAGAGCCCATATCCCGCACTAAAACCAAACGGGAAAAAGTATATACAAACATTTACATAAATTTTCAAAAGATATGCATGGTAACCCAAATAAACAGCTCTTTCCCAGACAGATGAGCATTCAGCTTCTCAACTAAAATTGAAAAAGGTGAACGAAAACTGACAATAAGAACAGGTAACAGAAAGAAACCACAAAAGTAGTATCACATTGGAACGGTGAGTAATAAGCCGCGATGCACAAAAATATTAGCACGCTTGAAATTATGTGTAATATATAACTTTATCAAATGGTGTCGCATCTGAGATGGTATTAAAGCAATGCATTAAAAAACAATAATCAGCGAATTAAATATGCGAATTACATCGTATCCTTATACGCGTTGACGTCCATAAAAACGTCGCTTTTTCTATTGCCGAAATCGTGACATTTTAATGCAAAAGGACGTGTTACACTTTGACCGATTTTATGTCCACGACCGATCTTGATAAAATTTATGCATTTGAAAACTTGGCATTTGGCAGTTTATATAAGCACGTTTAGAAGTTTGCGGTTTCATAAATAATCACGTGACTTCCGGTTTGTTCCATATGGGGTGCTGAAAAGGGTACACTGACCACCTGCGGTTTTTCGGAAAAACCAACGACTCCGCTGACATACAATGCATTAGCCCATCCAAACTGATGGATATAATATTTTTGGTTTGTATCCACAGTCTAAAAGTGATAGTAAGGAGAAACTTTATTCGATTTTTTACGAAAACTTAAAGCAGTAGATTTACAAGTGTTTATCAACTCCATAGCAATACCATAATAAGCACGTTAAGGGTTCGTTTTTGTGGAAATAATAAGAGAAAGGAAAAGGGACTTGATTTACACCAATATAGTCAAGCAAATGTTTTCTTGGCAAAATGCTTTTGCGCACTATTACGAGTATACGAAGTGTCAACAACCTTGTTTTATTAAACATTGTCCACCATTTACACATATAGTGTACCGTAATGGCTGAAAGCTTGAACATACCGAATATTAAAAATATTTTGAAATATTACACATGTATGGATGCCTCACAGGTATAGACGTTTTAAATATCAGACAAAATCACTGAACCAAGAAATATAGGTCACAGGGACCTACATGTGGTACCAGATGGGACACAGTGTTGAAGTGACTTACTATTCCAAGCATGATGAAGATTCAATAAAATATTTCTTAGAAATAAAACTCAAATTCAATGGAGCATGAAATACCGTTGACGATGACCTAGAAGAGTGTAGCGTCCTTTGCAATGTCTGACTGAACCATATTTATGCTCCCCGAAGGGTGAGCATATAGTTGCCGCTTTATCCGTCCGTCCGTCCGTCCGTCACACTTTTGCCCGGAGCATATCTCTGAAAGTATTAGGAACTAAATGAAACTTCATACATGCATAGAGGACATTAAGGGACTGTGCAGTGCATGGCAGTTTGTATGGCAATTCTTTAGCATTCCAGAACTTGATTACTCTTTGGAATATCATGATGAAACTTTATAACAATGTATATGAGGTTAAGACAACGTGTCTCATTCAAGAATGGTTACTCCCCTTACTTAGTTTTTGAGTCGCCTCCCTTTGATTATTTTGTTAGACTATATTTGTACACCTCATATCTAACTAACCCTTTGGACTATTGTGATGAAACTTAACAGTAATTTTTTTTAGATTGACACAAAATGCCACATATAAGAACGATTGCTTCCCCTTACTTACTTTTGGAGTAACCTCTCTTTGAATATTTTCTAAGGCTATTCTTGTGCTAGCTGTAAGTAGGCGACCATACAGAATATCTTGATTGAAATTAATAGCTATGTGTATTAGGTTGAGGCTGTGTGTCTTATATAAGAATTATTGCCTCCCCCCCCCCCACACTTCCTTATTTATGGAGTTACATCCGTTTGATTAATTTCTATGACTATTCTTGGGCAAGTCATTACGTGGAACCATATGGAATATCTTGACGAAACTTTATAGCAATGTGTAAAAGGTTGAGACAGTATGTCTAATTAGAACTAATTGCTTCCCCTTCTTTGTTTTCTTTTTTAGTTACATCCCATTGATGACTCTTTAAGGTTTTCTTTTGAGTACCCTAATGTTTGGAATATCTTGATAAACTTAATAGCAATGTAGACAAGGATGAACGGTGCAAACAATCAGTAACGGGCGTAAATTGACCCGCTTGCGGAGCTCTTGTTTTTCAATAGATTGCTTGTCCGGAGCATATCTCTTAAAGTATAAGGGGGAACTAAATGAAACTTCACACATTGATAGAAGACAATTAGAAAAAAATGCAGTGCACAAGAACTATAACCCTGTCACAAGTATTTACGAAGTTAGCTCCCTTTCCATTTTTTTTCAATATTCTGCTTGTCCAAAGCGTATCTCCAAAAGTATAAAAATGAACTAAATGAAACTTCACACATGGATAGCGGACAATAAGAGAATGTGCAGTGCACTAAAACCATAACCCTGCCACAAGTATTCACGAAGTTAGCTCCCTTACCAGTTTTGTGAATATTACGCTTGTATGATGCATATCTCAACAAGTATTAAAGTGAACTTAATGAAACTTCATACATTGAAAGAAGGTGATAAGAGAAAGTGCAGAACCATAACCCTGTCATAAGTATTTAGAAAGTTAGCTCCCTTCCTATTTGTTTCAGTATTGTGCTTGTCCGGAGCATAACTCTGAAAGTATAAAAGGGGACTTAATGAAACTTTACACAATGAAAGAGGGCAATAGGTAAAAGTGAAGAACAGAAAGAACATAACCCTGTAGTAAGTTTCTACAGAGTTTGCTCCCTTCTTAATTTTTGCTTTATGGTGCTTGTCCGGAGCATATTTTAGGAAGTATTGAAGGAAACTAAATGAAATTCCACACATTGATTGGGGGCAATGACAGAAAGTGCAGAGTTTAAGAACTATGAAATTGCCTATAGTAATTATGGAGTTAGCTCTCTTCCTATTTTTTTCAGTTATTTAGCTTGTTCGGAGCATATCTCTGTACATATTAAAGAGAACATGAATGGAACTTCTCATATTGATACTAGAGGGCAATGACAATTTGCGGAGCAGAAGAACCGTAACTGTATCCCAAGTTATTTTGGAGTTACCTGTCTTCTTATTTTTTTCTCAGTTGTATGCATGTCCAGAGCATAGCTCTAAAAGTACTGAAGAGGATTATTTTTTTCTTTTTAAAACTGCATTTAATTTACAAAAAGAAAATCACTTCTTCACCAGGATATCCATCCCCTATTCCAAACCTTCGGGGAGCATCCATCGGTTCCGCCGATTATCTTCTCTTAAGTATGATGCATATGTAATGTTATATTTATATAAGAAAAAAAACTGAACTATTAAATATATGTCAACGTGAACTACAAATAGTATGGGGATGTTTGTATCGTTAGACTGATAGATTGATTTGTTGCTTTACGTCCACGGTAAACAGCTATTGTCATGTTTGGACGATCAGTTAACTTAACCACACTATTCCTGGGCAGGCTTAGACCTCCTAAGCGGTTTACCAGTACTAAGTGCACATACTTAGTACTGGTAATTATTCTAGTGTCCCAATTATTAGGATCGTTCATGGTGATCACAATTCTAGGTAAGGAAGGATGACTGACTTGCGATCTTACGTCCTTTTCAACAGTTTTACAATTATATTTGGACCATAGAAAGGTGATAATGAATGGCTGTGTGCCATGGAATGATTTACCGTATAGTTTGTTAAGAGCTAAAACCACTAGTCAGCGGGAAACTTTTGCCTACCCAGATAGGGTCAGTTCTGTCCTCAGTTTTGTCATATGTTTAAAGAGACATTAGTGTGTGAGTTACCGAAACGATAACGCAAAAAAGGTGTGCATTTCTTGTATACCTCTTTGAAATATGTAAATTTAGCATTAGGTAAAATTTAAGGTGATGCGACACTTGCATTGGGTAATAGAAACTGATAAAAATAAGTTAAACCCCACGTCAATAATTAAGAAAGGCGCAATGTTAATTGAGCCGCGACGTGAGAAAACCAACAATGTGGTCGTGCGCCCTGCCCAGACTCCGATCAGCCTGGGCATCCATCAAGTCTAGTTAGACTCATTGTTAAGTGCTCAAAGGATAGCTAAGTGTCTAAGCTACCTTCATGCGGACAGCGAAGACTCTGATCAGACTGGGCGGATGCCCAGGCTGATCTGAGTCTGCGCTGGGCGCACAACCACATTGTTGGTTTTGTCGTGTCGCGGCTCAATTTGCTTAAATTTAATCGTTCATAACCAAACGAAATGACATTACTGAAATTTAAAATTCAACTTAAGTTTCACAACAGTATCTATAGTGTAATTCCCCAAAGTTCAGGTTGAAAGCATTTAGTAGCCTACGGCAAGTATTGAAATATCTAGGAGCACCCGTTTTCTTGCCAATTTTACTATAGGAATCATAACCTTTACTCAAATGTGTGGATTTCAGCAGAAAATCAATCAGCAAAAAAGAACCCTAAAGCATACAAAGAAGAGGTATTGTTTTTTCCTTTGCTGAAAATGTATATCCAGTGACAAGTTAAGATAAAACAAATTTGACTGTTTTTGTATAGGTCGCTTGTGAAAAAGTTGAGGGCAAAAATTAAAAAAAAAACTGATTTAATTTCATTTTTACCGAACAAATTTTCATGAATTTTTGCCATGAATTTATTACCCATATGATCTCAGGCAAACGACCCATATTAAGTCTATGGGGAAAATACTAGTGGGGATAATCTTCTTTTGACCAGTTTATTATGTACTTCTGTTTTAGCGGGCCGCCGTAGTCGAGTGGTTAGAGTGACTCGATCATGGTGCAGAAAGTCGCCGGAAGGTCTTGAGTTCGCGGCTCACCATCGCCATTCGACGACTGGAAAACTCTTTCTGTCAACCTAGCAGTAAATGGGTACCCTTATCGAATCAGGGAAGGATAAGGCAGCGAAAGGAGAGAGATGGGCGCCGCCTTTTATCAGAAGTGCCCAAGATACAGTGGGTCCCGCTGCCCCTACGGCTATTAGGCTATTTGACACCTTTACCTGTTTTACTGTTTCATCCAATCTGGGTGTAGCATGTACATGTACTTAGCTAGGGATGTGCTTTGATGTGTTTCATTTCTGGCACAATTACAGTTACAGAAAGTTCAAGCTCCGTCATAGAAACCTGTCTATCTGCTATGTAATACAGGGTTCGATGTTATAAAACTTGATATTAATCTCAAACTCACAATAAAGCACATTGATTGGCTGCCTCCGAGCATATGCTCGGAAGCAGCCAATCAGTGTGCTTTATTTAGAGTTTGAGACCATACTTAAGTTATGACCTCTGGGCCAGGATGGCATATTTTGTAATCAAATAAAAGGCCGATTTCCAAGTTCTGAAAATATGGTTGAATGTCAGACATTCAGCCGCGACACGACAAAACAAACAGATTGGCGTGTGCGCAACGCGAAGACTCACATAATCATGCGCATCCGCCCACTCTGATCAAAGTCTTCGTTGTGCGCTTCTAAGCTACCTACATGTCGACAACAAAGACTCTGATCAGTCTGGGCGGGTGCCCAGTCTGATCTGCGTCTCCGCGTGGCGCACATGCCACTATGTTTTGTCATGTCACTTTCTTGTTGGCTCAGATATGCACAGATGTCAGACATATCACTTGTGCATTGAATCCTGGGTCCCTGCCTTTTCTTTCCTTATAAAATTCAGGGTTTTTAAAACAAGTTTAAGATTTTGCATGTATTCAGAAAATGCTATCATTTCCTAACTGATTCCTCTGAATTGATGATTGCAACTTTCGGGAAAACAAAAAATGTGCTATTTTTAAGCTCTCATTTGAAGGGGCGTTTACCATAAAGGCTGGACCCAAACCGGCTTGGACAGGTAATAAGATGAAGAGCGCAATGTGTCTGTGGGTGGGTCATTTAAAGACAATATTCTCTACTATATAGAACGCACATCCTAGTGTTTATTGGTTTTATGACCCTGTTATGTCATTACCTATGTGAAAAAGAGGATTTCCTTTGATGAACTGGCAGTGTCGCTGGACTGTTGCATCAAAGGATTATGAGATCCAATAAACAAGAATATATGTCTTTGATATCCGATAATAACTCTGGTTACCTGTGCTCACATCAAGTCATCTGAGCTACTTGACAGTCTTTCTTTTACCAATTCTGTTAATGTTTATTGTACAATTGTACATGCAAAACATTTTATCATTTTATGTTTTAACTTTTAACTTTCAACAATGGATT
Source organism: Ctena decussata (assembly GCA_963989385.1). Classification (NCBI taxonomy): domain Eukaryota; kingdom Metazoa; phylum Mollusca; class Bivalvia; order Lucinida; family Lucinidae; genus Ctena; species Ctena decussata. The sequence goes on from OZ022515.1 coordinate 37,546,905, forward strand.
TTTTAAATTTCTCAGAATAAAAAGGATATATATATATAAGTGTTATACAACACTTTTTTCTGTATACATCCTGCTCAGGCATCCACCACCGGCGTGTGGGGTGGGAGGCAGGTGGTGGAGGGAAGCGGAACAAAGCCGTTAAGTTCAATAGCTGGGTAGTGCGTAAATACCCTTTATGTTTATAATCACCCGAAATCCGCGAAGATGAAACGCACAAATGATATGTAAATTTCCTCGCTTTCATAAAAAATAAAAGAAATGATATAAAAAAATGTACATATGATATACTGATCCGCGCTTTCGTAAAACGCCGACTTGAAGGCGTAAAGTGAAAAAAGCATTTTATATACACGTTATTCAATAAAATGACATTTTCATAAAACTTTAAAAATTTTTTTTGGCTTCTGAAATTTCTGTCGGATTGGCAGACTGATAAGGGTCTGCACTTGAAGCAAACTGATCTGGATCTGCATTTTTGTTCCAATGTTTTGGGTTAATTTGTATTTTTCCTTATTTTTGCGCTTGGGCGCAGGCGTCACGGGGTGTTTCTTTTCTGCATCTTAATATACTAAAAAAATATTAAAGGGTCAAACTTTTACCCCGCGATTTCTGGAACATTTCAATCATTTGGTAAAATAAATTATTTCCACCTTCAATTTCATTCATTTTTCAAGTTTTGTACACATGAAGTGTGAAGGACATGCCTTTATCTTGACCAGGTCCAGACTTCATTCCATTCACGCTTCCCTCAGAATCAAAGTTTTTTAGAAGTCCATAGGGAGAAAATTCACCAAAATTTTCGTTTCACCAATTCATGAATGTTTCGAAAAATTGCTCGATAGTCATCAAATTTAATCATTTTTAAAGTCAACAAGCTACAAGAAGTTGGAAACTCATAGCAATTTTAGAAGTTATTTCCGACCAAACTGACACTATCAGTTCTCTATGGGAATTCAAACAACTTTCATTTTAGGGGTTGTTTGACTTAAAGCCTGGACTTGGTTAAGACAAAGGCTATAGGTTCAAGCTTCATGTGTATAAAATTTGCAAAATGAATAAAATAGAAGGTAGAAATGATTTATTTTACCAATGTTTGAAATGGTCCAGAATTCGCAAGGTAATAGTTTGACCCTTTTGATATTTTTTTTTCGATTATAATACAAAAACTCCGCTCTATCGATAACTAACTGTCGCATGGTTGGTTTTGCTTGGCTCATGGTTGAATAACTATTACAGTAAGAACTGTATATAATCGGTCAGGGGTATTTTAGCATACAACGTAGAACCGGATCAGATTGCTCAAATGAGCAGTCTGATCCGGGTCTACACTGTTTACTGTGATGTTAACACATCTGACGCATTCCCAAATTTATTCTTACTGCATGACAATTGAAATCGTAATTTGTTAAAATGTTCGTATATTATGGTAAAGGTAAGTACCGTAGATTCGGTCCGCTGAAAATTGCCAAATTCATCAATGGGTTAATTATTCATGACTTGTCTTGTTCGTTGGACCTCGTAAAATCTGGGTGTAGTCGTCAAACTTTTTTTAAAGCTGATCTTCGTGGTACGATATAAGTTGATCTTATTCTTCGAGTAAGTTAACTTAGTTTATTTATTTTTCCTTTAACGCTTACAAATGAAATATTGACATTTCGCAGTGATATCGACATAGTCCAATGCCATTAAGTAGTAAAAGTGCTATCCCTTGAGCATCAATATAGGGATCAAACATGGTTTTATATGCATAAACGTTTGCAAGGTCCCGAATGAGGTGTTTAAAACCGAGGCCGAAGGCCGAGGTTTTCATCTCCCAAGGGACCCTGCAAACGATAAAGCGTTTGAAAAAAATGTTTGATCGCTATTATTGCATAAATTCAACTATAATGCTACAAAAATAACGAAAATGTTGGTGCACTTTTTTTCGGCCTCATCGCCATTACCTTGCTGATTCCTACACGCAATATGCGTATCAATAAAAATCCTCGTTTCAGGCCATGGTTAGCTACCGTGAACGTTTGTGCAACCTTTAGCAGCATTTCACGTCATAATCATTTTCATCAAAATTTTCACTCAATATCTTCTGCACTTTCATTTTTACAATTATATCCCAATTTGTAAAACTCTTCCGTTAAAGTCTTTAATGCATATCTTCAACTGCTGTCTTGCTGTCGTTTCTGTACTGACGGAGTATTGCCCTGCAACTTGCATACAAAAAGTCGCTTAGGGTGGTCATTATCGGCGCGTGGAAACCAATGAAAATACATGGTTTTGTGTTTGTTAAAACATGCCTATGCCTGCGTGTGATACCGATATCTATGCAATAATGTTAATTTCATGCATTGATCATGGTCATGAAGGACAGTCCTTAACAAGCAAAATGAGTCGCGACACGACATAGTGAAGAAACTGCGTACTTGTACTTCTACAGGACTGGTGTGAACCAATTTGGTATACACGGGTAATATGGGGAAATTTCATTATCCCTTAATAACTTTGATTATTCTGAATATATTTTTACATCACAAACGGTATCAGAAAGCAAAATTCTTCATCTTTAATATCGTGTTTTAATTTTGATTCTAGCACTAGTACAAAATGGTCTTTTTTGGGTGATTATCTAGAGGTATATAATTTAATTAAACAAATAACAAAATCTCCGTAAAACAACTAGGGCACACAAATTCGACCGCTTATTTAGAATCGAATTGATACAAAATGTTATGCATCACAAATGGATCAGAAGAGAAGAAAGAATATATTTTTATCTGATGTAATTTTTATTAGTCTTGCTAAATGATAAAATGGTCTTTTTTCATGATTTGTTCAAATTTTAATTAATGATTTTTGTATGCCGGTCGTTTTCGTGCGTTTCCGTCAAAACTTCGTCGAAAGACGACGCGGCTTTAGGTAATAGCCTTGGGCGAAGATTATATGTATGAAGAGTATGATTGGATATTGTAGTAATGAATTTTCAAGTAGCTAAATTATGCAAATGTAGGTTCATCCAGCCTGCTTGAAACCAGTGACCTATATATTGTATTTATAGGTCACTGTTGAAACTAAAAGGTGAAAGAATATTTTTTTCTGGTCCAGAGCTGCCCTATAATGTAGACCAAAGTTTTCTGATGTTAGAATGAAATTGAAGCCGTGCGTCTGAAAAATAATTGATGCAAACATATTCAAACTTCAGTCTTCGATCCGGTCTAATTAGCTTGACATGAAGACGAAAAGTCGATCGGCAAACTTCTTTTGACTTGTGAAATAATTTATATCACTGGTGCCGAATTGAAAGACAATTATCTTATGATTGTGTAATGCCAATTAGTAAATTAATGTCGGTGTGTTTCGAAATTTAGCTTTTGCTCAGTAGTTGCTCATTAACGATTGTTTTTGCGAGGCAAAGAGCCACACTAAATCTCTCTCTCTCTCTCTCTCTGTATCTCTCTCTCTGTCTCATTCCATCTCTCTCTCTCTCTCCATATATCTGTAATAATTTGTCTGAATTCGCCTTAAAATCAGTAGTATGTTAGCAAAACAGTTTTACTACTTCTGTTTATTATGAGCTTTATGAAATTGCATTATCTAGTTGTCTTTACATTAACAAGCTAATAATTTATTTATGTTTTTTTTGTTTTTTTTTATTTCTTATTTTTTTATTTTGTAATTTTATTTTTCAGTATCTTTTTTTTTAATTTATATTTATTTCTCAATTTTTTGCAAGGGATGTTTGCTTTGGTACATAAGAAGAACTTTATTTGTGCTTATTTGTTGTTTGGGTTTGAAAATAAACATTTGGCGGACTTTAGATGAAGTAGAGTTTTCTTCGTAAGAACCAGAAAACTGAATACTTTTGTAGCGTTAAGTTATTTTTGTTTGTTAGTGTGTTTTTTTTTCACAGACGGTCTTCATGTTAACACTTTTTTGTTTTCTCATATGTTTAAAGTGAAAATACTTCAACTAGGCTCAAATTCGAATATTACTCTTTGTGAGCTATGTTTTTATACCACATATGGTGCTCCGAGCATGCGTTAACTGCCCAATAATGGTCACTCCGAGCATGCTCGCTATTGACGAAAATTGCATTTTAGAGCAAGAGTTCCTGTATATAGTCAACACCTTATAGTCTAGCAGTCTATAATATGTGACACTAACTTTGAGTATACTTATATTGCATTTGGGGAAGCCAAACACACATGCACAGTCCTAGTTCTATATACTTAGAGCAGTGGTTGCTCCACGCACAGTTTTTGTATGTTTTTATTGCGAGCACGCGCCTACTTTATCAATCACCTTTCCAATTTATGTGGTTCCCGAGCTTGATTTAGAACAAAAAACGCTCGGAGCACCCCGGAGCATGCTCTGGGTGACCAAAACTGGAATGTTAACGCATGCTCGGAGCAGACAAATGTTGTAAAAAAACATACCTGTCTTTGTCGAGTTATGTAACTGGGGTATTCATCGTTAAGCAAACAATACAAATGACACGGCACGCGTCCACAGTACCGTTTCGCAATAAATGAGCCATGACATGACAAAACAAACAAAGTGACATGTGCGACCAGCGAAGACTCAGACTGGACCTTCGCCCATTCTGATTAGAGTCTCCGCTATGCGCTTAAAAGGTAGTAGGGTCCAAGCTACCTACATGCCGACAGCGAGGACTCATCATACTTGGCGGATGCCCAGACTGATCGGAGTCTTCGCTTAGCGCACATGCCACTTTGTATATTGTGTTTTGTCGGGGTAAAATATATAGTCTAAAGACGACGAAGGCAATATCGGAAAAGACATTGTTTCTGCCCATGCGCCTAACGCTCAAATAACGCGTCTTATCTCGATAAATGGAGAGATTTTACAAACATGGAAAACAATGAAACGAATGATGATTTACCTTTTATTTTCTTATTATTTCATTGAAATTAATAGTGTGAATGGCTCGAGATTAATATATAATACTCAATACTATATGTCAGAGCGCGTAGAAAAAAAAATCATGAAATAACTGATGATGGTTGGATGATTTGTGATTTTACGTCCTGTTCAACAGTATTTCCGTCATATCAAGACGACGGCAGAGTGATTATGAAAGGCTGTGTGCAATGGAACCACTTTTACGGTAGAAAAGATTCTCGCCTCAAGCGGGGCTCAAACCCGGGTCCGCTTGACCAGTAAGCAAGCGCCTAACCCACTGAGCAACCAGGACTACCCTGAAATAACTGTTTTAAGTTGAAATGAAGGAATTAAAATACAGAATTTTTATCTATTTACTTTGAAATTAAGACATCAAGTATAGAACATTTGTTTTTTTCATTGATTAACCCATTTTTGCCCAGTGGAATGTTCTATCCCTATCAAATGAATGTGTCCATATGTCAATTAAGAGGTGTCTGGCTTATTCTGATCATTTTATAGGAGAAACACACATTTGTGTAATGCAAACAGTGTAGAGCCTGTTAAGACGCCGTGTTTTTCTGCGTCTGATCTTGATCTACACTGTTTGCCTATGCTCTATATATGGGACGCCAGGCATTAATGGGTTAATTCGTTTAACACCTGGTTACTTTCATATACTCTTCGATTTATTTCTTTATTTATTTTTTCACCGAAGTACAAACTTAAAGAAATCATATTGTTTGTTTGTTTGTTCGGTCGGTTTGAAGTTTCACCTACGACATGAAACATGTGAAATAGAGACTCAGATAATGAACTAATCCTTTAATCACAGTATATAAGTTGTCTTCTATCGTATAGTTTTAGAATTATCTCCCCCCCATCCTCCCCAATAAAAAAAGAAGTTGAGTTGTAAGACTGACTCATGTATTATACCTACCCATTCTACCGAAATTAGATTTTTCATCAACTGACTCGGGAATGAAATTCAGTTAAAGCCATAAAGTTCAAATTTTTATCATGACGGAGATAAGAGTATTTACCCTTAGGGATTAATTTGACACCTGCGATTATCGCCTGTTGTCGTCTAGTTTCGGAGAACTGCCGAAGGATATCCGGATACTCTACCTGTATAGCTGTAAGTAATCAATGGTCAGTATCAAATACGAATATTCTGCCAGATGAGAAAACCAACAATGTGGTTGTGCGCCCAGCGCAGACTCAGATCGGCCTGGGCATTTTCCCAGTCTGATCATAATCTTCGCTGTCCGCATGGTAGTAGCTTAGACCATTGGCTACCCTTTGAGCACTTGACATAGATTCTGGTCAAAAGGGGCGGATGCCCAGGCTGATATGTGTCTGCGCTGCGCGAACAACCATTTTGTTGGTTTTGTCCTGTCGCGGCTCAAATGTGGTTGTAGCCATTTTTTTAGCTCACCTGAGCCAGTGCCTCAGAGGGAGCTTATAGAGGCTCCGTCGTCCGTCGTCGTCCGTCCGTCAGTCCGTCCGTCCACAATTTCAAACGACTTCTTCGCTGAAACCGGTGAGCCAATTGTAACCAAATTTCATATGTGGCCTCTAGAGGAAGGAGGGACAAAAATTTGTTCAAATGGTCTTGGTCACATGACCAACATTGCCGCCGCGCCCATATATGGTAAAAACCTTCTTCTCCAGAATCGATAGGCCGATGGCCTTGAAACTTGGTATGTAGCATTATGTATGCGAGTACTACCAAAATTGTTCAAATTATGACCTTGGGTTGACATTGACCCTTTTACGGCAAGGTCAAATAAAGGAAACTGCTAGAACATAAGATTTCATGCAAAGTTTTGGAGATTTGAGGCCCAAAAATTGGTATATGCGGTCATCTTAATGAGTACATCAAATACAGTCACCTTAATACATCAAGATTCATGAGTATCACAGGTCAAGGTAGTTATTTGACCTTTGACCCAGAACTCTCATATTTTGATAATTTCAAACAATCTTCTCAAAAACCATCCAGCCAGTTGTAACCGATTTCATATAGACCCTTTAGGGGTTGAGGGAATGGAAATGTATTCAAATGGATCAGGCCACATGACACACACGGCCGCCATGCCCATATACGGTAAAACACTTTAAAAATCTCCAGAACTAATAGGCCGATTGCCTTCAAATTTGGTATGTAGAATTGGCTACTCCAGTTATATAAAGGGTGTTCAAAATTATGACCTTGGGTTGACCTTGACCATTTTACGGCAAGGTCAACTATGGGAAAATGCTAGAACATAAGACTTCATGGAAAGTTTTGAAGATTTAGGCCTAATATTGGTAAATAAAGCCATCTTAATGAGTATATCAAATACAGTCACCTTAATGAATACATCAAGATTCATGAGTACCACAGGTTAAGGTAGTTCTTTGACCCTTGACCCTGAATTCTTATCGTTTGACAATTTCAAACTTCTTCTATAAAGCCAAAATCCCAATTGTAACCAAATATCATATAGAGCCTCCAGGGTTTGGGAAACGAAAATTTCTCCAAATGGCCAGGGTCACATGACCAACATGACTGCCATGACCATATATGGTAAAAACCTTTAAAAATCTTCTTCTCCAGAACCAAGAGACCGATGGCCTTAAAACTTGGTATGTAGCATTGGTTACTTCAGTACTATCAAGATTGTTCAAATTATGACCTTTGGTTGACCTTGATCTTTTTTACAGTAAGGTCAAATATGAAAAAATACTAGAATATAAGATTTCATGGGAAGTTTTGAAGATTTTGGCCTAAAAATTTGTATATAGAGTTGTCTTAATGAGGTCATGAAGAATTATGAGTACAAGAGGTCATGGTCATTCTTTGATATTTGACCCAGATCTCTCATATTTTGACATTTTCAAACATTTCCTCAAACGCCAAAGGCCGACCAATTGTAATCCCATCGCAGAGCCTCCAAGGGTTGATCGAACAAATTGTGTTCAAACGGTCAAGGTCACATGACCAACATGGCCGCCATATCCATAAATTGTATAAACTTTCAATATTTTTCTCTCCAGAACCAATATGCTTAAGGCCTTGAAACTTGGTAAGTAGCATGGAGTACTAGAGTACTTCCAAGACTGTTGCAATGATGACCTTGGGTTCACCTTGACCTTTTTTGCGGCACGGACAAATATGGGAACATAAAACATAGCTAGGACATAAAATTTCATTGAAAGTTTTGAAGATTTTGGCCTTAAAATGGTATATATGGTTGTCTTAGTGAGTACATGAAGATTTATGTGTACAAGAGGTCATGGTCAGTCTTTGACTTTTGACCCAAGACTCATATTTTGACAAGTTCAGACATAAGAAAAAGCCACTTTGCCAATTGCTCAGGTGAGCGATTCAGGGCCTCATAACCATCTTGTCTTTCATTGTGTTGACATTGAACATAGAAAATGGTCAAAGAGATGGGTTACTGTGGCGTATTACAGCAGCCGATTCATGGTTCCGAGATGACCCTCAGAGCTAGTTTTGGGGGACTAGTCGCACATACACACTGAAATGATTAAAATATATTGTAAAGTCGTTCCTAAATAACTCATTGACAGTAAAGATACATTTCTGAAATTTGCAGAATAACTTTATATGTTGTTGGGAAATATGTATCAAATTTGACAAAAATTGGTTTAAAAGTAAAAATTTGCATATGGAAATGAGGGTAGGTGGCGCTTAAGGGAACTCACGGAACTATTAATTCTAATAAACGAGATGTAGAGAAGACTTACATTTAAACACACATCGCTTTTATTTCTATTTTATTTATTTATGTATTTATTTCTTTATTTCTTTAATTTTTTATTTTATTTTTTATTTTTTTCCAATACATGTACACATACTCTTTTTTTCTATACATGTGTTCCGTGTTCCGGTATTCCGTTGGACCTGGACAGATGCCTCTCAAAAAGACCTTAAAAGAGAAGTCTTTTTTCATACTTTTCCCTTGTGATCTTGCCTGAATTTCTAACCAGACAAGATCAAACCAACATCCTTTAGTTGTTGTTTTTTGTTATTTTGTGTATTTTGCTTTCGTTTTCTGTAAAACTTTGTTGACACTTTTTCCCGCCATTCACTACATCCAGTGGGTGGGGTAAAGTGTTGGATTACTAAACCTGTACGTAGCATTAAATGAAGCATTGGGCAGAATATTGACTAGCTCCTTGAAGTTGTCAGTGCTCTGTATTAAGTTCCTAAGTTCAGAATTAGGTGTTTAAAGAAAATTAGTGCAGAGTATCTGACTAGCTCTTTGTAACTGTCAGTGCTCTGTGTTAAGTTCAGAATTAGGCGTTTAATGAAAATTAGGACAGAGTATCTGACTAGCTCTTTGTAACTGTCAGTGCTCTGTTGTCTCGAAAATTCAGAATCAGGATTGTTGCTGGTCTTGTTAACAGTAGGAAATGTTTAAAATACATGTCAGAAGACCCCCATTCTTCTTTCCAGTGGTGGTAGCTATTGGTTTTATTCTATGGAAATGGTCAAATCAAGGTTCAGACTCTCCGGACCCAAACTTGGAATGCAGAATTGGTAGCGAAGTGTCTGCGGACAGATCTTTGCAGTGTCTCACTATAATAAGGAAACTTGGAAATCGAAGAACTTCAGAGAGGTTAAGATGCTTTTCCTCATCAAAAGGCACTAACCTAGCTCTTCTGATTATCCTGGCTGGGGACATCGAAACAAACCCAGGTCCCAGGTCTAAGTGTGGTTTGTGCAAAAAAAATGTGCCAATCATCGGACAAAATTATTGAAAGCATTGATTGCGTAAAACGCTTTCATGCAAAATGCTCAAATCTGGGAGATGATGAGCTGTTAGCGATTGAGACTGGCAGTAGTGATTGGTATTGCACAAACTGTAAGGCGGACTGCGGCCTGTGCAGTCGTGCGGTTCTCAATGGTCATAAGGCAGTTCAATGCGATGGTTGTGAACTGTGGCTTCACAATGAATGCTCTTTTATTTCGGACGCTGATTATGAAAATGTATTGACTTCTGGGTGCACATAGATTTGTTAAAAATGTGAATTATTCAACTTCTCGGACTCCTTCTTCGATGATCAGTTGAATCTAGTGACTGAGAATCGATTTAATCCACTGTCAAAGGATAAGAATGTTAGACTTTCACCAAGCAGTTAAAATGAGTCAAATTTTAATGGCAAGACTCTTGGCGGTTTGAAACTTGTTAGCTTGAACATAAATAGTATTAGGTGTAAGAAATTGGATTTATTAGCTTTCCTTGATGTTCACCAACCTCATGTTGTGGCTATTCAGGAAACAAAAAATGACAGCTCAGTTGCAACTTCGGAATTGTTGCCTGAAGCATTCCCCTACAATGTATTCAGGAAGGACAGAAACCTCCATGGTGGCGGAGTGATGCTTCTCATTCATAAGGGCATTCCGCACATGCCCTTGTCAGAAATAGAAAATGACTCAGAATCAGTTTAGGTTAAAATTTTGGCAAGCAAAACTTCCCATTAAGTAGCTAGTTGGTATCGTCAACCTGGTGGCTTAAGTGAGGAATTTCAATTGTTTCGTGATCAGTTAGATCATATTAGGACAAAGCACAAGGGAAATAAGCTCCCCTTAGTTCATGTACTAGGGGATTTCAACTTCAAGGATATTGCTTGGCCACACCGACTTAATAAGTCAGGATCAGTGTTAAGTCAGTCAGAGGGACAAATGTTGATTGATGTCATGAATGATCATAGTTTAGAACAACTGGAGAATTTCCCGACTCAGGAGAAAAACACTTTGGATTTAATTCTCACTTCGCTTCCTGGCCAATTCCAAGAAATACATTCCCCAGACAAACTTAGTGATCATGATGTGATCTCAGGAACAATGAAAATTCATATCCCCCCAAAAAGAAATCTCGGAGGAAAGTGTTTTTGAACCAAAAGGGAGATTTTGAATCGATGAGGAAAGAAGTGTCAGACTTCGCAAAACATAGGTAATTCAATGGTTACTCGGATAATCGCTCGGTTCAGGAAAACTTTGACTTGATAACCTCCTTTATTCAGGAGTCTGCTGAAAAGCATATCCCCTCAAAAACCAGTAGGTCAACTTCTTCTGTTCCTTGGATAACCCCTGAGATAAGAAGAAAGATTCGTAGAAGAAATAAGACACATGCGAAGGCTAAAATTACTGGCAGTAGTAAACTTAGGTCAAAATTTGAATCTTTGAGAAGGGAAATCAAAGCTGATGTGAAAAAGCAACATGCTTTGTATGTCAATAATTTGATTGGTGACATAAAGGCTAATCCCAGAGACTTCTACAGGTACATTAATAGTCAAAAGAAAGACACTCAAGGTTTCCCGCCCCTAAAGAAGAGAAATGGTGGTGGTGTTGCCGAATCAGAGTTGGAACAGGCTGATGAATTTAACGGTCAGTTTTCGGATGTGTTTCATAAAAGTTAGCACACCCAAGTCCCCCTTCTTAATCGCTCGGCTCCTTTCATGGAGGACATTCGTGTTTCGGCAGAAGGTGTAACGAAACTTCTTAAGGGCTTGAACCCATTAAAAGCTTTAGGACCTGATGAATTGCATCCTAGAGTCTTAAAAGAACTAGCATCTGAATTAGGCCCAATATTTGCTCATCTCTTCCAACAGTCTATTGACACGAGTGAAATCCCCAAGGAATGTTCTCTTGCAAATATATGCCCGCTCTTCAAAAAAGAAGATAGGTCTTTGGCTTGCAATTATCGACCGGTTTCTCTAACTTGTGTACCATGCAAGTTACTCGAACACATTGTCTGCTCTAATATTATGACACATTTGGATGAACATAAACTTTTGTCAGACAGACAACATGCATTTCGGAAGAAACATAGTTGCGAAACTCACTTGATCACAGTTATAAACGACTGGGCTAAAATCTTGGATAAGGGTGGTCAGGTTGACACTTTCATCTTGGACTTTAAGAAAGCTTTTGACACTCCCCCTCATGAATTACTTAAATGTAAGCTATTTGGCTATGGTATTGGTGGGAAGACTCTGAAATGGATAGATTCTTTTCTCTGTTATAGGCAGCAGCGTGTGGTGGTAAATGCAAGTCGGATTGGGTCCCGGTTTTGTCGGGTGTCCCCCAGGGCACCGTGCTTGGACCACTGTTATTCTCCTTGTACATTAACGATATAATAGAAAATATTGACTCGGAATTAAGACTTTTTGCTGACGACTGTGTTTGCTTTCGTGTTATCGGAGATATTGAAGGCACGATGAAACTTCAGGAGGATATAGATCGTTTAGATTGTTGGGCAAGGAGTTGGGGCATGAGATTTCAACCTGTCAAATGCAACATAATGCAAATTACAAGGAAACGGATCAAGAAGATCAATGCTTCCTACACCTTAGAGGGAACGGTCCTCAATAATGTAGAAACCATCAAGTAGCTCGGCATAACCATTACCAATGATTTGAAATGGAACACACATGTCCGCAATATTTGCACAAAGGCTAATAGGACCCTCGGCTTCCTCAGACGTAACTTGGCAGCATGTCCACAAGATGTTAAAGAGTCAGCATACAAGGGACCTGTGCGTCCTTGAGTATGGCAGTTCAGTTTGGGACCCTTAAAGTATACTTCTTCAAGATTAACTAGAGAAGATGCAGAAAAGGGCAGCTAGATTTGTAACGGGAAATTACAGATATGAAACTGGGAGTATGACTGGCATTCTGGAGAAACTTAAGTGGGAATCCCTAAAAAAGAGAAGGAAAGATAGTAGACTCATAATGATGTACAAAGGTCTGAGGGGTGCAGCCAGTATACCCATAAATGACCTTGTTTCCCCAAATAGGCGTACCAGGAAGCATCATTCCCTGGCATTTCAAACCCCATTGGCTGGGACTGACATTTACAAGTCCAGTTTCCTCCCCCAGACTATTAGAGATTGGAATTCCCTGGAAGATTCACCTATTTCTGCTGCTGAGTGTGCAGAGGATTCAGTTACTAAGTTTACTTCTCTTATAAGGGCTAGGGACTAGTTTCCTTGATTCACAGGTCCTGGTGAATGATTGTCCTTGGACGTATCACCAGTAAACAATTCTGATTCTGATTCTGATTCTGACATAAATCAAATGAAGTTAAAAATTACAATACTTGATTACCGTATATAATGAGTAAATGAGTGAGTGAGTGAACTCGGAATTAACATCCCACCACCACATGTCATGCGCAGATGGGATCTCGATTTAAATTTTGTCTAATCCGAAAGACCGGAGAAGCGAGAGTAACGTATATTACCGAAACTAAAAGTACGATTATACAGCCGGAATCAGACTACATATGTTGTACGACATTTAAACATGTGGTCCTTAATGAGCATAAACTATCGCTCATCTTCAAATCACGTCAAGTAAACATCCATGCAGAAGTTTTGTTCTTCAGTATAATTGAGCCGTGACAGGAGAGAACCAATAATGTTGTTGTGCACCCAGCACAGACTCATATCAGCCTGGGCATCCGTCAAGTCCGACCAGACACTTCGCACAGCGCTCAAAAGTAGCTAGGGGTCTAAGCTACCTCCATGCGGACAGCGACGACTCTGATCAGACTGGGCATCCGCCCAGTCTGATCTGAGTCTCCGCTAGGCGCACAACCACTTTGTAGGTTTTCTCGTGTCGCGGCTCATTTATTAGCTCATTTATTATATTTGAATCAGGCAGCAGTAAGGGTGGTAATATCAGAGCCAGACTGTATCTTATTCCCAAACCCTGACAAGAGAACCTGGCGAAATATGCTTTGAAAGTAATTCCTTGTCAGTTATTTCGAAGCATTAGCGCGCTAATAGGGCGCTTGGGGTTGCAAAGCAACCCAAATTGCAAAGCAACCCAAAGGGTGTCGAGACAGACTAAGCTTGAACTTGTCTACTTATTTAAGGGAGTTATTTCTGACAGATTTGTCTGCCTTGACTCAATTGAGAAATTACGTTACGCAGGTGTACAAGATGAAATATAAGGATTTCAGACTAAGAAATTCATACATTTGATTTTTCAGCAAGAATAAGCGGAATGTTAGTCCATGTAATAATTTTATGATTTGGTAAGCGGTTAAAGATCTTGTGATTCGTTGATTGAAAGAGGCTTTTATTGTTCGTTTTCAACTCAACTGTGCTTTCATATGAGGACACACTACTGTAAAACACTTATATTTGGCGGTCACTTTATTTTGGCGATATTGGCGGAAAAGAAGAAAATCGCCAAATTAAAATGCCGCCAATATAAGCTCAAGATACCGAAAGAAGAAAATATATTATTGAGCACATGATCCTATTTCCTCTACCAAAATATCAAAGCTAATACACATCACATATATAAGCGCAAAAGAAGATGCTTCCCAAACAACAAGAGGGAGGAAACGGAGTATGAAAATGTTCTCACCATACTTATTAGTATTTCAATTAAGTTGATTAAATTAGAAGGAACACAAAATCTGTTTACTTTAAACAATTAACTACCCAAACTGCAACATGACTATAATAATAAATGCTTTTATTTTAATCAACATGACAATATAGAGCTCAAATAAAGAGCAAAATACGACGTCGGAAGAAATATTGTTCTTGAGAATCACAAAACCGCCAAAATAAAAATCCGCCAAAAGGACCATATTTAAAAACCGGCAAATTTTGCTGCCGCCAAATATAAGTGTTTTACAGTATTAGTTATAAAAGTACATTGTTGTTTCACCCATTTATGTCATTGTTGGTTTTCTCGTGTCGCGGCTCATTTATGTCTAGTGTCTCATAAAAGGGATATTGGCAAAAAGTAGCAAACTGGATTATCAAGAAAGCAAAGGAAACCATTCTGAGGATAATTGTACAAAATATAGTCATTTGGTTAGGTAAATCGTCTGTATTAAGGTCGGAAATTTCGCTTTACGGCGATGCGCAAGCGGAGCCGTAAAACAGAATTTGCGATCATAAAACCTACGATTTACTTCCCCAAATGACAATTTTAATACAGTTACATGTATCCTCATTCTCATGCACTTTCACGTTTTCACTTTTAAAGTATGCTACTTTGCACCCATAGCAAGCGCTTTCAGCTACGTAAAACAGACGTCAGCCGATGAGAAGGACATTGCGTAATGACGTCGGGTTTCCGACAGTATATCGCAGGAAATACTGTCGCAGAATTTTGACGTTATTCAATCGGTTGTTGCGTTACGTAAGTAAATGCATTAGAATAAGAATATCTTGCCTTTCTGCACATTGCCACGAAACAGAAGATTAAATTCGACAAAAGTTTACGGCCCATATTCACAAACTAAACTCAAACTCCACCTCGACTAGAACTTACCGGATAAGTAGCTATAATTGCCTAACGGTCCAAGATTATCTCGAGGTGAGGTCGAGTCGTATTCACAGACTTGAGTGTATCTGGAGTCACCTCCAGTAAGCAAGGTTTGGTCGAGGAACGGTGAAGCTCCCTCGACGGCGACTCGAGTTAAATTTTGTTAATATTTCAGCGTTTTCATGGCTATGCTCTTAAAATTCGAAGCAGCACGACTACCTAAAATGTTGTTATAGGCTAGAGAACTTCTGTTTAATACACTATCAACATTCTCTCTCTCTCTCTCTTTCCTTTTTTTTTTTTGTTTGTGACAAATTCATACTTATTTGTAAGGGTGCTGCGTTTCACAGACAGACAGGGTTATCGCTCATGCCATATGTAATTTGAATCTCCTTACAGCCAAAATGTTAAGAAAATATTAATCTAATTAATATTAATATTAGTCTATATTGAGATGTCTCCATAAGAGAGAGAGAGAGAGAACCCTCCCCCTCCAACACACACACAGGGTCGGCTTGGTAACTTTCAGTGTCGGCGCGTCCTACAAGAATTAGCAAGAGGATACAGAACATACAGAAATTCGCGTTTCGAAACAACCTCGCTCATAATAGTTTCAAATATACTGGACAAAAAAATTAGGGATCAAATATTAGACTGAAATTTTTATATTGAAAAAAATAATTTTCAAAAAATCGTATTCTTCTGTTAAATACATCTAACAATGCTGCACAAGATCGCATGACACATATTGGAATCTGGTCACGTGACACACCAGCAGAAATGAATAAACAGACATACCCCGAAAATCAAAGTGAAAACTGGCAATAACGCAAGACTGAATGTCCATTATTGGCTTGCGCTCTCGGGCGCAAGCCAGTATTCAAGTGGTTTAGTGATACCGAATTATTTTCGGAAGAATCGATTCGTCACGCTTAGTCGGAAAATACAGGTGAGTGTGCATTGTAACGATTCGTTCTAAACTTTCTTTAGGGCCGCAATTAAGCCAAAGAGATCGGAAAGTTCGTTCCGGTTTGAGACAGCATTTCTTCATTATTTTCTTCACAGACATAAGAAACAAAGACCTCGTCCGATTTTGTCTATTTTTATCCATGTCCGATTTGCCTCATCTGCTAAAAATAACAAATGGAAACTTTATTTCTATTTTTGATAGTACATGTACTTTTTTTTTTTTTTTTTTTTTTAATATTTCCGTTAAAAAGCACGTTTTTCTTTTACAAGTGCCTTGAACTTGGCCACATTTCTTTTGCCTTTTATAAATTGATTGCATAAAAAAAATGAACCTCTGAATGCAATGCAAAGTATTTGGCTTTGCATCCTAAGAAATATACCAAAACTTGTGTAAGAAACAGTGTTTATATATAGATTAGCGCAAAGCATTAGCTTTTTCGAAAAAAAAAATCATGCATCGGCGTCCTTAGGGCATCGCATAATCTGACTAGTCAGAGCAGCCGGCACACTGTCCAGCGCCGATGCATTCGTTGGATCTGACCAGTCTTTTTCGGCATATATATAGTCTTCATCTTTCATGCTGAGGCTAGATTGATCAGACTGCGCTTATGCCGGAGTGGGCTGATCTGTGTATCAGTGTAAAATCTGAAAGAGCAGAGTTCAAATTTATTGTTTAAATTTAGAAACAAGCGCTTTTGACGATTTTCTCCTCTTATCACATTCACTGAAAAAAATGTGTCCCATGTATCTGTGTGTGTGGCTTATATGTACAACGGACCGTTATGTATGTAAAAGTCGGTAATGTCGGTGAGTAATTAACGCATACGCATTGCAACAGGCATTTCCATGACACAAAGCGATATATTATGTACACATTTTTAGCATCTGATAAATTTCTTATTGGCCATCAACATGTTCATGAATAGCATGAACTGGAAGCCTCTTACAATGACACAGGTACAGAAAAAGGGGACAATTCAGAAGTGTTAAAATTTGAAACTGTTAGGGATTCATTGACAGCTTTATGACAATGGAGGGATTGGCTGGATGGTGCGATGATGCTGGGTATAACTTCCAGCGCCGGGGCGTCCTACTGATTTGGATTATAGTAGGTGCGGGTGGGGGTTGTGTGGACACTTTTGATGCTTTTATTACACTCTCTAATGTTGCCTTCATACTACAGCTATACAAATGTACAGAGAAATATTTACACTCTTCGACGATTTCCTTAGATGAACCTATACTGGGCTGACGTTGTTCATACATCCACGAAAAGCACACATTCATGCAATCTTACGCGAAAGCAACGTTACGGATAGTTCAGACAGATGATTGGCCGACGTAACGTTTGATATATGTCATGTCATAGTGACGGCTGCTGTACTTCATTATCAAACACGTTGGTTAATAACTATTTTTCGTCCTTTGCTTGGCATTAAATTAGTCAGAACTTCACGAATGAGTAACAAATTTGATGTAAAAACATAGCATAAATATAAAAGATAAATTCCATTTGTCGGGAGTTCATGGAAATAGAAATGCAATGGGTTCCGTGCTTTGTTGTTCCCAAATGGTGTAAAGCAAGTCATTGTCCCAAACAACAGCAGCATGCAATTTCTTCTCAGAGTGTCAAAATTTTGTTCCAGTCACTGCCACTGATGCCACTTAAACCAAAAATAAACTTCAGTAAATATAGATTTATTGTCTTCTTTTGATGCCAAGTTCAGATGTGCCAAGATTCCATAGACATGGGTTTGAAACAGTCTTTCCTAAAATTTTGATTCAGACTAAATGTGACTCAACAGCCGTGAAGAAATGACTTGAAATAGGTCCATATAGTTATTTTCCTTGAGACATGCCTAAAACGGCCGGCCAAAACGTTGGAAAACTGTTTTTTTTTTTTTGTTGTTGTTGTTGTTGTTGTTGTGTGTGTGTGTGTGTGTGTGTGTGTGTGTGTGTGTGTGTGTGTGTGTGTTTAAATATTTCTTCAATTTATTTTTCAAATAAATTCTACACTTGTTTTTACCTTACACCCGTGGATAATGCACCATTCAATAAGTTAGAAATTAAATACTTTGCTAAATAAAAGTTAGCAACAGAGAGTGCACTAACAATCGGGTTCAGTTCAACAACAACTCCTGAAAATTTCACTGTCTTAGCTGGGCAAGCCTTCCTTTTAAAAGGAAATTTTATTTTTAGCTTTATCCATGCAAAATCATTTTCAGTTCTCAGTGTGACCACTAAGGGCCTGAATAACTGTATGAAAGCAACTCGGTATGCTTCTGGTAAATTACGAGAGGCCCATTTAGGGACTCGTTTGCCATTTTTCACGAAAGGCCTGCATGAGCTCTCCTTGAGTTTCAGAAAGCCTCTCGTGATCAGGACTGGCGGTGTAACATGTCCAAAGAATGCTCAATTGGATTCAAAACTTGTGATCAGATTGCCATGTCAGTGCGGGCGACTGTTTCTGTCGCTAGGTACTGGTCCACCACATTTGCCCTGTGATTCGATGATGTCATCGCCAAAAACTTCAGCAAAAGGTCTCGTAATTGGATAAAGCTTGTCATTCCTAGCTCGAACACCAATCAGAGCGCCTCTGTCTGGCATGCGCAAGTCCACACAGCTTCCAATCGAGATGCCGCACCATACCATCACCCACCCTCCTCGAGACATGTCATATTCCGCAACAAGATTTAATTCTTAGGCTACTGGAAGTGTACCTAGCAGGGTCACACCCTTCTCCCATCATCGCGGATCTCTACATACAAATCTGGACTCATCTGTGAAAAGAACATGGGTCCAGTGACCCTGCTGCCAATTTGTGTCGCTTTTTGCCGACTGTCGCCTCGCATTTCTATGGAATGACATCAATCCTGGTCTGATTACCAGCATGTAAGTGCGGAAATTAACTGTGTGAAGTCTGTTTCTAATCGCTTTCGCCGACATTGGCCGATTAAAGAATTTAATGGATAAACAGTGCGCATCCTCACAATGTTATTGTTATGAACCAATAGCTTGGGACAGAGACCCTCGTCCGTATGGACAAGTCTAGGTAATCGCAAGTTTTAAATCTGACTGAAAATGCTTGACAGATGTTACAAAACACCAATTCTAATCACCAGGAATCTTCAGGAAACTTCTGGAGGGCTAATTCGTGCCTTTCATGAACAATGGCATAAAAGTCCCCAAATGAGCCTCTAGCACTTTACCAAAAGAACACCGAGTAGCTGTCATGTAGTAATTCAGACCCCAGAGATATCGACGAGCACTCGCAATGGTTTTGCATGAATAAAGCCAAGAATCACGGACATTCAATTTTGTGGGGATGCCAATTCACTTCAGTTTTAGGGGTATATCTGCTTATTTGTTTCTACTGGTGTGCCACGTGATCCGATTCCAATATTTTTCATGCAGTTCTGCGCCGCTTCAACAGCTGTATTGAACAGAAGAAAATTATTTATGGATAATTTATTTTTCATGATTTAAGCTTCAGTCAAATATTTGATCCCTAACTTTTTTTGTCCAGTATAGTTTAAGTCCAAATCCGCCTATATTGCTCAAAGGCTTACACCACTTCATTTCTTGGTATTCGTGTTTTGTTTATGTATTTATATATGTGTTTTTATGATCTAACTAAGAAAGGAAGAATATCTATATTGTCTTATTAAGAAAGAAAGAAGGTAAGAAATAATAAACGAATAAACACAAGAAAGGAAAAAAAAAAGAGAAAGAAGTCACGTAACTCGTACCATCAAAAATGAACAGACAGTTAATCGACTACTTGTAGTTTTTAAAAAATTCCTTTATAAGCTAAAAAATATAATTGTAAATCAATTACATATTTTTTGGTAATTTTCGATCAGTCTATTAATTAATATCATAATTGCTAATGTTTGTTCTAACATTTTTGTTTAAAATTTTTTTTGAGTGTGGTGGGGCGTTTTTATCAAAGAAACCGAAATACGTTTTGCGTATCCCAGGGTAGAATCTTTGAATCCATAGAATTGTATTTTTGACTGGCATATTTGCTCATTCATAATCAGGAGACACGAAGATACATACTCGTACACTGTATTGCTCTTTTTAGCTATTACTGTCGGAAAAAAAATAATGTAAGAAACTAAATCATGGTGAAGAACTTCTCGTAACAGTGGTAGTGTAAGGATTAATCGCTATGGGAAAGAAATGCTATGAAACATTTTTCTTGCAAGGCTATAAAAATATTTTTTATACTTAACTTTATATTAAGTAATATTTCTGTTCATAAAGCAAGTTTGCCCTTTAATTTATGACTGTTTTAGTGAAGCTAGCAAGGAATATTGAAATATTTTTTTTTGTGCTTTTTTTGTATTTTTGCTAATATGAGTACTGACGATAATAAACCTGTGCATCTGCGGAAACATATCAGCCTCTGATATGTGCAAACTGATAAGACTGAACAGTGTCTGATCAGTTTGCGCAAGCTGATCGGAATTTGCTGGCAATATACAGTACAATTGACATGCTTATAATTACACGAGGATTAATCGATTATCGATCATAAAATCCGATACCTCTTAACTGTTTTCATAATTGTCAAACCGTCTAAGTTTGTTATAAAGTCATCATGACATGAACAAAAATAAATGCAAAAAATATAAAGCTGTAATATTCAATTTGTGGAATTAATTATATATGCAAACTGACTCAGACCAGCTTATGCACTTGCAAAACACTGGTCTGAGTTTATGATCAGTTAATAATTTGAAAATTTTAGTTTAATTTGAGTTTGTACATAACCTTACCCGTGTTTCTGCACAAACCAAACTGTTTCGAATTTCTGATCAAAATATTTTGAACATGTGTTATCAAATCAGGCTGTGACTGTGCGAAAACCATTTAAAATTCTCATGTGGTAATTAAATTGAGATAGAATTAAAAACAGTAAGAAATACGAAAAGAACAGTTGAAAGCTACAAGGCACTCGTCAGCGTTCCGCCCATGGACAGGTCACTTTCTTTTCTGCTCAATGTTAATAATTTCCTCGTATGAGCCGCGATAAGATAAGACGAACAAATTGGAGTGTGTGCCCAGCGAAGACGCAGATCAACCTGGACAGCCACCCGGTCTGAACAGAGTCAGAGTCTGTACTATGTGTTTAAGGGTTAGCTAAGACTCTAAGCTACCTCCATGCTGATAGCGAAGCCTCTGATCAGATCAGGCGGATGCCCAGGCACAGTGTTGACAAAACCAGCTTCAGAGAAGTTCAGCACCTGTACAGATCCTGGGGTATGGACATCGATATGACATTCCTAATGTCGATTAATGCCTTTCGCTCCCCGGGTCAAAGGGAAATAACTGCATTCACATCAATACCCTCTCCAGGTAACAGGTAACCGAATACACTACTAAGCGCGCATTGAAGACATAAGTTCCAGTTGAATATTATGGTGAATAATATATTGTTGCCAAATAATCATTAGTTGTTTTCACAAATATATATTATTTAGTCAATAAATATATTTTTATTGACAATAGATTTGATATATTAATATAGGACAAATATATTAACAGACAGAATATTGCACCGTTTGTCGCGCCATGACCGAATTGATATGTATGTGCATTCTGCCATTTTGCAGGGCTACGAAGATGATATCATCACTGGCGTTTTGCGCCGTCCTAGCGCTGACAGCGAGATTTGGGGCAGCGGATGTACTGGAGTACCGAGCTACGGGACCATTCGCTGCATTTGACGACGCATTGAATGTTCCTGGAGATGATTATACTGGTAAGTATCTACTCAAATACTACAAGCATCTCTATTTTCTTCAGACAGAAGTCAAGGGGGTAATACTAACCCAAAGGAGCAAATCATGTCATATTGCAAGATTCGCGGAAAACATGGGATCAGTGGAATGGTAAGAATATGCACTGTCGTATAAGACAGTTGCCGGCGGATTTGTCTATTTAGGGTTGGCAGGGAGAACATGAATGGTATGCCCCGTCTGGGTTGACCAGTAGCAACTTAATCTGAAAATGTTAATGACGCCACTTAAATAGCCAGTTTAGTTAACAGTGTTACTGCACGCGACGTCAGGCCGCCTAAGTCTTCTGTAGGCATTCTATCCTGGCAAAGTTCTTTTTAGATATGTTTATCAAAATGGTATTTGAAGCTATTTATCAGTTGCAAACTTGTTTACAACCAATATCATACCCAATAAAAACGCTGGAAGCATCAGATATGGCGATAAACGGCTAGAAAAAGGTTGTGTTTCTGCATTGTTGGCTCACGCCCTTGAATAAACAGTATTATTGCGATCTTCAAGCATAAAAGAAATAGAAAATTTGTTTTTTTGTTCAGATTAAGATGAATCTTTATTTCACTCATGAACACCAAAATTGGTATTTTCACTCGTGGCTTCGCCATTCTTGAAAATACTGCTTTAGGTGTTCATTCGGTGAAATAAAAAACGGTCTTACACTGAAAAAGTCAAATATCCTCTATAAATTTTATGACAGTTGCGGAATTTTTTGTGAGAGTCCCAACTTTTCGAATGTTAATGGTAGATCCGTCATGTTTTCAGATATAACTGATACTGTTGATACGGACGGAGAGCTCATAAATTTGGCGATGGTGCCAACATTCGCCGGAGTCACATTTAACATATTTAGCACTGCAGCAACATTCTTTAAGGTAAGCAACAGTCTGGTCCAGGACCCATATTACAATGTAACAATAATTTCTTAACGCATTAATACCCAGTGGACTCTTCTATCTGTATATATTGGATGAGTCCATTCGTCCTATGAGGGTAGTCAGATTGAGTTTATTTTTAGACTTTTTATTTCATTTGGAGAAGTATCCATTTGTCTTACGCAAAAAGTGTAGACCCTGATCAGTTGCCGCGTTTTGCGGCGTCTGATCTGGGTTTGTACTGTTTTCCTATGTCCCATTTTTGGAAGGAAAACCTTTCATTTAAGATAAAACATTTATTTTGTAAACGAAAGCTTACCTTTAGGATAATTTATTTGATTTTTATTTCGCATTACCACACCATGAACATTTGTGCGTAGGATTACGCAATCTCCTTACCACAGCCGTAGTATATTTTAACATAATTGTTGAAAATGACTTTTTGAACGACCCTCATGACCTCATACATTCATGTTCAAGCATTTGCGAATGCTAGGTCCATGGCCTTGCATGCCTTAGTATCAGTCCTAAAACGCATGCTGGGAGGACACTAGAAGCTTTCAAATGTCGAACAAAATGTTGAAAAATTGACTCTGACCTCGTCATTTTTCAAACGGGGGGAGGGGGGGGGGGCGGGGTTGTAATCTCAAAAACTTCTGTTTTTTATGACAAAAGGGAAATTTGCAAACACTGTAGGTCTTTTACGCTGATATTTTACATACGACTTATTTTGCCTACTGTATAAGATCCGCGACACGACAAAACCAACAATATGGTTGTGCGCCCTGCGCAGACTCAGATTAGCCTGGGCATCTGCCCAGTCTGATCAGAGTCTTCGCTGTCCGCATGGAAGTAGCGTAGACCCTCAGCTACTCTTTGAGCACTTAACAAAGTCTGATCGAACTGGCCGAACGCCCAGGCTGGTCTGAGTCTGCCCTGGGCGCACAACCACATTGTTGGTTTTGTCGATTCGCGGCTCATATAAAGAATACTCTCTCCTTAGTATTAATCATAGTTTATATTAGGAATATGAGATATATAATTTTATTTTTTTTCCTTACCCGTGAATTATCTCTTATGGGAGGGTAGATCGCAGTTATTCACGACGGTGAAGCTTGAGTGACTTTAATATTCGCATCTTCCCAATAACGCATGCCACCTTGCCGTAAATTATCGCTGTTTTATACATTATGTGTAAGGCCCTAGTCCCACTGTCACGTTTTGAGGACT
Source organism: Ctena decussata (assembly GCA_963989385.1). NCBI lineage: Eukaryota > Metazoa > Mollusca > Bivalvia > Lucinida > Lucinidae > Ctena > Ctena decussata. Next base: position 37,570,984 of record OZ022515.1, read on the forward strand.
AGGTTGTACTATGTTTGCCTCCCTACGTTTGGTAAAAAGTGTACCCTCCGGCGTTTTGTAGCTATTTAGGTGTTACTACAGTTCAAGTACGTTTCCAATATGTTTAACTACGATTTACTTTGTATTTCCCGGTCATCAAACGGCTTAGTGCCGCGCTTGCAGCAGGTATGAGAACAGTTGACTAATCAACTACGATTCTGTACGTTTTACTAGAGACTACAAGGTAGTGTCCGTGATGTCTACCTAGTCACACTGTCGTTTGAGTAGGTATAACAAAACATACCAGATCGTTATGAAAAGCAGAACAAAACGTCACAAAACGTATTAGACGTGAGAAAGTGTATATAATGCGAAGTAGTACGTACAAGACCTTCACGTCTGACTGCGTATTTTAAAAACGTCTCATCTACGTTCTAGTACATTTAGATTACTCGTCAATACGTTTTTACTACGCGAACATTTAGCATTTCGAAATGCTACGTTTATGCTAAGTTTTCAATTCAAACTGAGGGTGAGGTTGGGCCTGTAAAATCGATTTAAGCCCCCCAGTAATTCATTACTGACCGTTCCAAGGCGGTAGTTCTGTTGTGGTTCTTTGTTGCCTGTTTTTGGTGTCAGAGTTTCTGTGATGTTTTACCTTATGTATGTTATTATTATTTTTGGTTCGGTTTGGGTTGCTGAGTGGCCACCTTTTGGGAACATGCTGCTCACTCGGTTGGCCATATGTTCTCTGTATCTTGATTATTTGTAATCTTAGTTGTTTCCAACTATGGTTTGAGGGCTGGATTTGGATTTTGATTGTTTCAGTTCCTGGTCTTTGCATACTTTTTACTTATAGCAGCTGTATGTGTCCGTATATAATACGTATTCGCTACGTTTTAATCATGACACCTTTTCCAATTTCGGTACGTTTTAAATACGTAGAAACACCTAGTCCTCACTACATGACAGCGATGTTGAGGCTTAGAGGATATCTAATAGATGTTATTCTCGGTTCGTTTTTGTACGTATTTAATGCGTTTCGGCTTCGTTTTAGTATGTTTGACCACGTTTTACTATGTGTAGCTACGTTGTACTAGGTATACGCTACGTATATCAAAATGCCATGTTTGAATTAAACATTCTAAATCAAACGTAACTAGGCCACGTAACTAGGCCAGTATTTTATTGTTTTCTAGTAAACTTTTATGATCTCTTTTAGAGAATATATCTGCACGAAAAAACAAAACAAAAAACAAAAAACAAAATAAAAAAAAAACACTGAATTGATAACTTTTTCCGTTTTCCAGAAGAAAACTGTTTTATATCATATTCCTTGTTCCAGCTTCAACAGCAGGTTTCAACTTGCTAGGTGTTCAGTTTAACCATGACATTCATTTTGCTTTATGTGACGTCTCTGTTATTGAACTCTTACGAATCTCATATTTCGCGACGTCAGTTACTTCCGAAAAGGCAAAACCGAGGAAAGTGAAACCCTTAGCTCTTTGAACTCTTTTATCTTAGAAATGGAGTAAGATATTTCTACGATTGTTTCGGTTTTCATTTTCATAAATTCTCTTGAATAGCTCAACATTCTTTCATCGGAATTTAGAGACATGTCGGAAACCGCTCTCAGCCCCAAATTTAGTTTGACGCTAAAAAAACGAGGTTATCTGAACAGAGGGTATAGTTTAAAAAAATTGCTTTGAGAAATATCCTAATATTATTTTATCAATACTCAAATTTCACATTTCATTAAAACATAACAAAATTTGAGATATATTTTCGGGGAATTTCAATTTTTAAGTGAAAAAATTCTATTTCAACAGCTGATGAAAATTAATGTTTGCATCAATAAACAAATGAATTTCCTTTTTTGGGATTTTATCGATGTGTAAACGCTGGCGAATCACTGACAACTGAATAAAGCCTTTTATGTTAAGTTTGTGAGGTTACACATCGATAAAATCACAAAAAAGGAAATTCATTTCTTATAATTCCAACTTTGTCCACCAAAACGGTCTTTCTTCGGCTGCATTGTCCATCGGTTTACTTCATTTGATGGTTTAGGTGAACAGCGCTTTGCAACATCAGAGACATGAGCATTTGAAGCAAAATACCCTTTGAAATAACAAACTTTGTTTGAAAGTATAAACGGCTTTTTCGTAGGTTTTCATTTTCAACACGTTTCCTTGCATGAAAAATCGGAAACACCTCAAAATAGTCAATGATTCAACTAAAAATACTGTCGAGGACGCCGCCATTTTGAAATTGTTACCAACTGACGTTTGCTATGACGCTGACGTTATGTCATAAATAACTTCATACACGCGCTTGCTTTGATCGTCTCAAGACACATTTTGTTCTTCCGTCCCAAAAACAAATAGAAAATGCAAAATTCCCGATAAGTTAAAGAAAGCATGTGAAAAAAAAACTTTGTTGGAAGAGAATGCCGCGTATGGATTCAAACTCAACAGGATTTATTAATGTATAAACGCCTCTCTGCAGATGTTGTCAGCCAATCATTTGTTCTGAACTTATGCCAAATAGAGGCTGTTGGAATTATTACACTCGCAATGCGTAGAGATGGAGCAGAAAGTATAGAAGAGATGCTCAAAGTCAAAGTCATTTAGTGAGCAACAAACGACTGAAGTTTTTGAAGATATAGTTTGATGGGAAGATCGAAAATTTTGGTTTTGTCCTAAACCACCGCATCGTCGAATATTTCTGACTGTATGGTATGTCTCACTGAAGATCGGTTTTTCGACACACGATACAAAATAGATTTTGAACCCGCAATCGTTTTCTTTGAAAATAATTGCCCTTGCATAGCATGATATCTAACAAAATTAATAAATCCTGAACCGAAATACTCCATAATATATATGTAATGAAGATACGGTTGTTTCATGTAAAATTGATGGCAAAAAAATGAAGAAATGGTACCGCTGCAGCTTTCAAAATGGAGAGAAATAAAATGATTTTGACAAATTAAATGTGAAAATGAAGCACACCATAATTAAGGTGGCATGTCGAAAAGACCTGTTGTTATGTTTGTCAAACTAGCAGTACTACCAATACTTAATGAATTAAAAACACAAAAACAAAACAATAAAATCTTTGCAATTGTTTTAGAAGGGAAAACACCCTTCTCATAATATTATTGAAGTTTGATATGACAAGAATTGAAGTCATATTCTAAAGACAGCTAGCGGTTTCAACAAAACCGCTGGAAACGGTGGTGGATAGGAATATTTTATCCTAAAGTTTGACTTTTCCACATGATGAGTCAGATAAAAAACGTAATCCCAGCTCATCAATATATGACACTTTTCCATATTTTCAGAGGTCACGCTACCAAGAAGTATATGCGCTTGGACTTGTTGTATTATTTGTTTTCCCAACAGATCTTTCTCCCTTCTCTCTTTCTTTTCCTTCTTATTTTCCTTTTTACTGCGCATAAATCCCTTTTTTCTTCATGTTGGATAACCTTATTTTATTTTAAGGTCAGTAGGGCATTTAAAAGGAAAGGTCAAAGTGGATTTTTGGAAGTTATTTTTTAGTACTTTTCAGCATTTAACAGCTTCAGAAGTCTCTTTGTGTGTGTTTTATGACAAATGTATTAAGCACATGCAATGTCATGGTACTGGCCTATATAGGAAAATCAAAGTAAAAAGTATGCAAAGACCAGGAACTGAAACAATCAAAATCCAAATCCAGCCCTCAAACCATAGTTGGAAACAACTAAGATTACAAATAATCAAGATACAGAGAACATATGGCCAACCGAGTGAGCAGCTTGTTCCCAAAAGGTGGCCACTCAGCAACCCAAACCGAACCAAAAATAATAAGACTGTTGGCTATGTAACATTTATGAGCAGAAAAAAAAGCCTTCACGGCTTCTTATCTGAACCTGAAAAATGCTGAATTTCCTAGAATTATGCATAATAAGCATTTAAAATTTTATCTCAGCTGAGTTGAGCATGATTTTTTTATAACCTAGGTCCCAGATCTATAAACTTGAGGTATATTTAAGAGAAAAGGTGCCATCTTATAACCGATTAAATATGTATTTTTTACTATGTTGCAGGTATTTGATACCGGCTATATTGATTGTGGTGCTACAGAACCGATGACAACTGTTGGTGATCGTCCAATGGCAGACTCTCCTATGGGTACAGGACAGTTAGACACATCAACTGCCTGCCTGATTGCTCCGTGGGTAGGAGCTGGTAGTAAGTCGACTAATAGCATTGTATTTCTTTAACATTTCGTCAGCACTCTTGTATAATAATTTTCCACTGGAGCGCCTGAAAGTAGTCTTTGTTAGGTGATTATTTGTTAAATGATTGCACGACCCGTCAAAGTTAGGAGTTTGCTTAGTACTCTATACACTGTTGTCTAACCGCCTCGTTGGTGTTCAGGTTGGTCATATAGGCCCTGTCGTAAATAAGGTTGGTCTGGGTTGCAATATGGCGAAAGGAAGGAAGAGAACTTATACCAACAAGAAAACTTGAAACATTTTACCATTTTTTTTCATCGTGAGAAACAACTGCAGCCTGTTATAATTTGATGGTATTTTGAATTCCTCGCACCAAACTGCTTATAGTGCTACCCACAGGCCTCCATAGTGTGTGTGCTTATTTAAATCAAATTGCATTGAACCGAGTCGCGCTGGCAAAAATTAAATTTTATTTTACTCCAAACATTAGATTGTGTTTTTTGAGCAAGTAATGCTTTTGTTAGATGAGTAAGCTTTGTCCAATAATATGAAAACGGCCCAACACCTCACCTATTCAACTGTAGTAAACAATGACCAAAATCGGCGGATCACGGTTGGTTACGCATTGTTTACAACTTAGTCCCGGGTAGGATGAGCGCAGAGTGCGGGTTGGAAGATAAAGAACACAGTTTGGTCGTCCTGATATAACGGAAATATTGTTAAAAGGACGTAAAACCGCAAGCCATCCATCCATTATCGATTTTAATTTAAAAAAAAGATCAGCTATATCACTGAATTGTTGAGTAATAATTCACTGTTTGAAAGTCAGTCGTAAATTATATCACGAACGCGGAGCGCGAGTGATATATTAAGTAATAACTGACCGACAGTGAATTGTTACTTAACTTTGTATTGCTTAAGTTAAACTAAGTCGATTCTAACACAAAACATCGCTCAAAAACGCTGATTCTAACACTCAAAAACGCTGAAATTCTCCAAACCATTCTGCCGGTGCGTTCATGCCCCAGCCAATATTCTTCACTGTATCTAAGTTAAATGTATGTTTTTTTTTATGGCGATTGCAGAAAAAAAAATAGGATTTGACACGTTTTTACGTCTCGAAACATCACGTAATCATGCCATTGACGTCAGCAATTAGACGTCACACGCCCCGAAACAGTGAATTATTACAGAATAAAACATGGAAGCCTTCCATTGCTTCTATAGGCGCAGTGTGTTAGAATAATGAAGAAGATCAGCTCTAGCAGTGATTGTTGAGTAACAATTCACTGTTTGGAGATCAGTTCTAAAGTAGATCATATCACGAGTGCAGCATGTGAGTGATAATTGACCGACAAGCAGAATATTTATTTCTCAATTCAGTGCTAGAGCTGAACTATTTCGATTCTAACACTCAAAAACGCCGAAAAAGTATTCGTTTCATTCAAACTTTCCTTACCTTCCTAACCTTTCTTCATACTCCCGCCAGTATCCTTAATTGTATCTAAGGTACATGTACGCTTTAATGGCGATTTTAGAAAGAAAATCAGACGTTACACAACCTTACTTCCCTAAACGTCAGACTATACGTCAGTAATTGCCATTGGCGTCAGCAATTTGACTCACAAGCTCCGAAACAGTGATTTGTTGCAGAATAAAACACGGAAACTTTTCATTGGTTCTATAGGCGCACTGTTTAAAATTGTTCATTTTCTTTTCATTTCAACACACTATTTTTTGCTGGAAAGGACCTCTGACAGTTGCAATGTAAATTTGCCTATAAAACTATAATTAAAAATGAACTTTTGGTATACTTCAAAATTTCCACTGACATATTTTCCTCGGAACTCCCTTTAATTGGCACAAAAACAATTATTCGGTTATTAAACACATAGACTGAGATTTTTGGTGTGAAATGCAAGTTTTTATAATTAAATGTATGGAAAATAGGAAAAGTTTCATAAAGATACTTTCCCCCCGTGCCTCAGCTAGCCACTTTGCATGTATGTCTGTACTGCCAATATACACATTATGTGTGAGTGGCAAGCTGAAAAGTGGGTGGGGTAATTAGACCCTTTGCATCTTAAAATCAGGCTAGCATACTTTTTATTTACATATGTGTGCATGCTATATGCAGGTGTAGTGTTTGCATTATTTCAAGCATGTTTAACAAAATAAAATTCAGTAAATAAGAAAAATCGAAAATTTGATGTATTTTGGATGACCGAAAATTCCACCTACCCCTCTTTAGAAAGTCAGTGAGATTTAGTCTGCAGACGTGATACTTTTTCAAAATCAATATGAAAACTTCTTTAGAATGCATAAGTCTACATTTTAATGCTAAAATCATCAACATTGGCTTCCCATGGAAGCTGCAGTAATTTGTCGAAAAATAGGCAAATTTGCATTGAAACTGTCAGAGGTCCTTTCTGTAAGGAAACAGCACAGACCCGGATCACTTGTCTGCAATAGTTTTGTTAGCGAGGACCATATGGCACACTGGCATTCGTGCTTAATATGTTATGCTCATTAAGTAAGGTTATTATTATTATCATTGCTATCATCAGAGGCCATGTTTTGCTACCCTGCTCCTATTCTAGTCTATCACGTAACCTTCTGAGGTATTTAGGCAACCACAGATGACTTAAAAACAATCTCTTTTCACTTAGTCCTCTCTTCAGCTGCCCTAGCTGAGCTAAAAACCATCCCTGTTCTTTCCTCAATATTTTCTTCCCACCTCTTCTTCAGTCTTCCTCCTATTCTTTTTTTCCTTTCACTATGCCCTGCAGTTCAGGAGGTCATATTCTCTAATGGCCGCCTGAAACTTGCTGCACACATCCTCATTGGTGATTTGTTCATTGTATGAGATATTCAGTAACCTTTGTTGGTAGCATCTAATCTCAAAGGGCTAAGTCTATTTTTTCTAACTATGCTGTCAAGGTCCATGTCTCCAAGGCCACAGAAATATTGATACATGTATAACAAGAGAGTCCATCAGTTTCACCCTTGATCCAAGAGATTTGTTGTTATCCCTCCATATTGGCTTTATCTTTGTAAGAGCTGCAGTTCCTTGTGCAATCATTGAGGAAACCTCCGGTTTTAAGCCTTCTTCTGAGTCTATTGCTCAAGGGAACTTAAAATTTGTAACTGATCCGAGCTTCTGTCCTTTAACCTTGATCTCGCTCCAGATCCCATTGACGGTATTTGTCATTATTTTAGTCTTCTCAGCACTTATCTCCATTTTATACCTTGCGCAAGTTTTGTCGAGATTTTTATCTAGAGCTTCTAGTTCCAGCTCTTCCTCAGCGAGAGGATCATTGTCATCGGCAAACCACAGATTGATAATAGTTTGCTGCCTATGCTAACCTTTCCATCATGTTCTTCCAGCGCATGACATGTTCCTTTTGACAAAAAGTTTTGAAGAGGGTGGGTGAGAGAAAACATCCTTGCCTAACTCCAACAGTTGTTTTGACCCATTCTCCTGATCTGCCATTCATCTCAACTGCACTTATAGCCCTTTCATTGAGCTTCTCATTGGCACAACTTATATTTGCATTGATACTGTACTTCACATGGTAAGAGAAAAGAACGCAGGTGAGGTGAGATGCGTTCGAAGATAACTGAACATCTCAAACAAGGACCATGTCACTAATGAGGATGTTCGCAGAAAGAGCAAGCCAGCCATTGGAGAATATGACGAACTCTTGACACTGGTCAAGAAACGGAAACTGAGGTTGTTTGGCTGCGTTTCAAGGTCGTCTGGCTTAGCAAAGACAATTCTACAGGAGACAGTAAAAAATAATAATAGTAATAATAAAAAAAGACAAGAAGAAAAGGTAGAGATAAGAAGAAGTGGGAAGACAATATTATGGAGTAAACATGGATGGATTTTGCCAGATCAGCTAGGGCGGCTGAGGCCAAGACTAGGTTAACAATATTGCTGTAAAGTCGTCTGTTGTGCCCCAACGACCTCGCAAGGTCATTGGACAGACTAGACTGGATAAGTTAAGGTTACTCATAAGGCTGCATACCGTACCCTATCGAATGCTTTTTGAAATCTATTAAGAAATGGTACAGAATCTGCTGATGTTGAAGGTACTTTTCGCACAGGATTCTTCGCCTGAAGATATGTTCTTTGGTGCTTCTTCCGGCTCTGAATCCAGCCTTTCTCCGGCAATAATCTCTTCAGGTTAAGGTTTAAATCTGTATAAGGTGACTTTCAGTATGACTTTACTCGGATGACTGATAAAACGGATTGTTCTGTAGTTTTGGCAGAGCTATAGGTGGCTTTTTTAGGGATTGTAATGATCAGCAACTGAGTCCATGGAGTTGATCATTCTGCTGTCCACATTTTATTACAGATCCATGTCAAAACATCAATCATGATCTCCCCGTCTGCTTGAACAAGTTCTGCTGGTATTATCATCTCCGGCAGATTTCTCCTGTTTCAGTGCAGGCAATGCAATCTCAACTTTCTCGCAAAGGATCGATTGTAAACCTTTTTCAGAGGGCTGAGTACAATCCGCAACTGAATTGTCACTATATCTCTCGTACATAATTGTATAACTCTTAGCAATACTTTGTCCATCTGCAGAGAATCTCTTGTTCTTCTGTTAGACCTTTCTCGGATTTGTTCTTGATAGTTTTGGATCTACCCTGATTCTCTGAAGTTAGATTCTTTATCAGCGGATATGCACTCTTGCTGCTTTGTTTTTTCAGGAAAGTTTCGATCTCCTTGAACTAAGAATCTATCAAGTCCTTCGTCGCTTTCTTCAGGCCTTCTGAATTCTCAACCCACTTGTTAGCTTTTCTGTATTCTTTCGCACCTTCTTCTACATACCGCCTCTTCTTCAAATTAATTCTCTCCTCATCACAGAGTTTGATAACATCTCTGGTGACCCAGGGCTTTTTCTGCCACGTCCCTGTCTAAGTATCTCACAGGCTGTGTAAGTCACTACTGTATTGTAGGTGGTTATTATGTTGTCCTTCTCATCGTCCCTCAGAGTGATGAGTGATGCAAATTTTCTTCCTTTTGTTGCTTGGAATGTGCCTGCCACATCAGGGTTTCTAACTTTTAAAATCAAACCTCGGTCTTGACTGAGTGGCTTTCTGGCCTTCTTCAGACGAAAATGAGAGGTCATCATCTCAAGGTCATGGTCACTTCCTATGTCTGCTCAAGAAAAGCTCCTTGTCCTGTGGGTGTTATCGCTTGATTAGAACTTCTTCCTTACCATGATGTAGTCTCTCCCCCACCCCCTTCTGGCTGGGAAACGGCTCGATAGAGACTGAAATCTGTCTCAAAAAGCTGTTATGTTAAAACCCAACCAATCAAGATGTAGCCAGTCTGGTTGTGATGCTTTCTGTCTGCGATGTGCTATTATAAATATTACTATTATTAGCATACGCGTTCTGCTACACTGTTTGCTTAGGTATGCCATTATTGGTTTAGAAATTTCAGTACAGCAGGATTTAGTTTACCTCCGATGTTAATATTTAAGCTGTGGAATGCTTTAGTCAACCAACTCATAAATTAATTTAACTCAAGTTAGTGTGAAAAGCACTAGTTATTTTCTTGTGTATATTAATCGATAGGTCTGAATTTTAACCTTTTATTTTTTTTTGTTTTCAATCTAAATGCACGTTTCGTGGTGTAATTACGCTAGTTTAACCAGACGGGTAAACGAAACTAAAGCCCTGGGTGTCACTGTGCACTAAACACTGTTTTATTGTACAGATTCGTTCAGCAGTTTCTGATTGTTCTTCAATATTGTTTGGAAAATGACGAAAACCTTTACAGTCAGTCCTAGTAGAAATAAATTACTATCATTTCTGAATACAGTTAGGTGAATTGATTGAGATTTTATTATTATTTTAAAGAGCTGTGAAGTGAATATTTGTTTAGCAAAGGCATTTAATTAAGCTGGTTAACAGCAACAGAAAGAATGCCAACTGACTAGTGAAGGCAATTTCAGCGTCCTCTGTTCACTCAACTTGGAATGATAAAGCTGACCAACCCATACTCTTTCAGATTAGGAGCTCATTCAAATCCGATTTCCTAGCCAATCCAACCAACGCTCCAGCAGTTACCAATCCGGGACAAAAGCAGAAGTTATCAAAATATAAAATGCAGTTCTAGCTGCACGAAAATCCTAAATAAGAGAATGAGAATAGCATAATAACTATTAATAGAGAGTTTTGAAAATGTCTACAAAGACATACAAAGGGTGACACTCGATCCCTAACAAACAGATTTCCGTTAGCATAGCTTTGATTATCATTATCTTCTATCGTAGTAACTGTATGCGTATTAAGAAATGATAGACATTTGTTTGATTGTCCAGGCAAACTACGGTATAACTGTTTGTTGTCCTGACGTAAGCTAATCTAGCAAAGTACTTAGGTATTAACAGTCGTAAACACGAATATCCTTCATTCCGCCATATTGAATCTCAGACCAACGAATTTACGACGCGGCATGCATGACCAACCTGAGGACCAACGGGACGGTTAGACAGCAGTGCTATAATCAATCCGACTTTTATCGGTTTTAAGGAAACATCAGTTTCATAAATATCCCTGTTAAAGTATACTATGACAGTTTGCGTTAACTCTTATGAATACTAAGGTTTAATTGTAACGAATCAAATTCTATTGTCTCACTTTTTGAAAGTGTTTTGATGATCGCTGATTCATTTATGATGATGAGTATTTACCTTGATTTGTCTCTATATAGACGTTGTAAATTTGACATTTAAATGATGTAAATTGTCTTTTTATATTCTTCTTGATGACGTTGATTATTTTCATTACTATCGTTATATTATCTTTTATTCCATTATTGTTATCATTAAACTATTATTACTTATTGTACTCTCATTTTTCCCTACTTTATATCACAAGTTTCTCTTTATGTATCAATTACTTGTTTTTCTGTACACATTTAATTAAACATGATTTAATTATTTATTCTGACATATTCTGACATATTGAGATATGAGCCGCGACGTGAGAAAACCAACAAAATGGTTGCGCGCCCAACGCAGACTCAGAGCAGCCTGGGCATCCGCCCAGTCTGATCAGAGACTCAGATCAGCCTTGGCATCCGCCCAGTCTGATCAGAGTCTTCGCTGTCCGCATGGAGGTAGCTTAGACCCTTTAAGCGCTTAGCGAAGAGTCTGATCAAACTTGTCGAATGTCCAGGCTGATCGGAGTCTGCACTGGGCGCACGACCACTTTGTTGGTTTTCTCGTGTCGCGGCTCATATCTGTTTTTGTAACTGACTATTGATTACCTCCATGTTACATGTTTTTGTATGTTTAATATATCTGTTATATGTTGCAAAAAATGTACGTTCCAGGAGAGGATTGAGCCGCGACACAACAAAACCAACAAAGTGGCATGTGCATCCAGCGAAGACTCTAATAAGCCAGAACAACCGTCCGGTTGTACCAGAGACTTCGTTGTCGGCATGTCGGCATGGAAGAACCCTAGATGCTTAGCTGCCCTTTAAGTGCACAGTAAAGATTCTGATCAGACTGAACGATGCCAAAGCTGATCCGAGTCTTCGGGTGGTGCATATGCCACTTTGTTGTGTTTTTATCACGTCGCGGCTCAATAAGTATATATGTTTTACTGTATTTGCAGCCGGAGCAGCCGGAACCATATACCATGTGTCTATCAAGCTTGCGACGGCTGCGGAAGACCAGTTTAAACATATTACTGATAGAGTTCAGATGGAGATAAATCAAGCCTTACATCAAGTGGTTACAACCTATGTACCGACACACGCTATTGTTGTAACATGGAAGATTACGGAAGGCGCGGTATGTGAGTTAAAAGGTTTTTAGATATTAATTGAAAGAAAGAAATATGTCCCCCTCCCCACCACCACAGGTGAAGGGTGGGGGGGGGGGGGGACATACTGTTTTCAGTGCGGATCCCGGGCGTCGGCGTCCGCGTCGGCGTGACAATTTCTCATATGCACGATACCTCTTGATCCGATGGGTGGAATGGATTGATTGAAATTTAACCAAAGTTGCATGGATACATAACTGGGACAAGTTTAAGAGTTGATTAGATTTTGTTGACCTTGATCTTATTTTCAAGGTCACTGCAGGACTTAGATGACCATTTCTTGTACCCATGATATCTCCTGAACCAATAGATGGAATTTCACGAAACTTGCAAGGATACATTATTGAGATAAATTTAAGAGTTTATTATATTTCGGTGACCCTGACCTTATTTTCACGGTCGCTGAAGGATTTAGTTGGCAAATATCTTGTACCCATAATATCTCCTGAACCAATAGATGGAATTTCACCAAACTTACATGGATATATCATTGGGACAAGTTTAAAGAGAGGACTTCTTAGTGGGGGGTCTGGTTCCCAGCTATAGCATATAGTACCTGTACAGGTAAAGGTGTGAAAATAAATTCAACCAATAAGTGGACCAGAGTTTCAGTTATAATAATTTTATTCGCATGTCTTTAAGAGCTGCTTATATTTTGATTATATTAACCTCATTTTCTAGGTCACTGGAGGACTTAGATGGCAATTTCTTGTACCCTCTATTTCTTTTGAACCAATGATTGTAATTTCATGAAACTTGCATGGATAAATTTTTGGGACAAGTTAAAGAGCTGATAAGATTTGGGTTTTCTTGACCTCATTTTCAAGGTCACTGGAGGACTTATAGTTTGTTTTCTTGTGCCAGTGATATCTCCTGAACTAATCGATGAAATATCACCAAATTTGCATGGATACATTATTGGGACAAGTTTAAGAGCTGATTAGATTTTGGTCATCTTGACCTCATTTTCAAGGTCACTGGAGGACTAGGATAACAGTTTCTATTACCAACAGTATCTCATGAACCAGTTGGTGGAATTTCACTAGACTTCCATGGATAAATTAATCTGCCAAGTTAAAGAGTTTATTACGTTTTGGTGACCTTGACTTTATTTTCAAGGTCACTGGAGGACTAAGATCACATTTTCTTGTACCCATGATATCTCCTTAACCAATGGATGAAATTTCACCAAACTTGCCTGGATACAACATTGGGATAATTTTAAAAACCGATCAGATTCTGGTGACCTTGACCTCATTTTCAAGGTCTCTGGAGGACTTAGATGACATTTTCCCCCACAATATCTCCTGAATCAATGAATGGACTTTAACCAAATTTACATGGGTACATCATTTGGACAAGTTTAAGAGCTGATTATATTTTGGTGACCTTATGAGGTGAGGTTATAAATAGGAAAATCGACAAACTAGAATGTCATTTATATTTTATTACATGAATAATTCCAATTCTGTTAGCTTATATCTTAAAATTGTCTGCTGTATTGTCAAACTTGAAAACCGTCGCAGTGACAAATGTTCCAAATAGTTTCAAGTTTTCGTTTCAGCAGATTTGTCAATTAACCGTAAAATCTTAAAATTGGGACACCCATAATTATTAAAGTCATTTCCTAAAACTGATACCGTTTAGCTTTATGATTATCACTCGCCACTAATGCATCCGAAAGATGCAGGTGGGATGGCAAACAGTGTAAACTTTGATTTGACTTCTCCTTCAGGAGCTGTCTGATCTGTGTCCGCACATGTCACTGCTGGAGTACGCTCCAGAATCGTTGTCGCCAACAGTCGGCACTTTCTGCACCATCCGTACTGATCCGTCATACACGGGGATGATGGGAGGAACTGCTTTCAATATGAAAGACATAGGTTGTGAAGAAAAACTAATTCAATGGAAAATAAATATTTTCTTCTAATATCGTATGTCAAGAAATATATACCATTTTTACCGTAAGGTACCAGTAAAGAGGTGGATTTTTTAACGAAAAACAGGCACTTTTATAAGGTATTTTAAAGCATTTTTTCGCCTTTATTTCTCCATGGCCTTTAGGCTTTTTTCGATACATATTTCGCTTCCCCTACAAAATGTTTGATTTTCAAATTTTTTTAACAGCATTTTCAGCACTTTTATAGTATACAAAAATACATTTTTCGCCTTTCTTTCTCCATGACTTTTAGTCTCTTTTGATTCATGTTGCACCTGACTCGTAAGTCAGAGGTCCTGGGTTCGAATCCCGGTCTGGCCACTTAATTTCGTTTCTTCTTCCGCTGATTCAAGAAGGGCAGTTGTCAGTTACTGGCGAAAGTATGTGCACTTAGTACTGGTTAACCGCTTAGGAGGTCTAAGCCTGCCCAGGAATAGTGTGGTTAGGTTAACTGACCGTCCCGACATGACCTTAGTTGTTTACCGTGGACGTTAAGCATCAAATCAAATCAAATCAAATCAAGAAACAGTGAATGTAACTTTAGTATCCAAGAAACTCATGGGAGTAAGTTCTAGAAATCTCCAATACTGAAAATCGGGGTTTCAGCAGGGTTCTCACTTGAATTTTAAACATAGGTGTCTGGGTCTTCTCCTTTTCCAAATATTGAAGTCCCATCTGAAAAGTAGGAATCCCAAACTGAAAAGTGGAGTCTCATAGATTTCAACATTAAATTTCACCCAAGAAACCTTCACTAATAACATTACTTATGAAGTAAGAATCATTTATTAAAATTGTCTTACAATGTTGTCCCTGAGATTGCCAAAGGCCAGGGTGCAAAAGATGAAAATAGCTCATATATAACGGCGAAAGGTTAAAGGGTATCTTCGTTTCCTGAAGATTTTAATTTTAAAAATCCTCACGAACAAAAAAAAAAGATTACCTCCACCCGTTTGGTTATATAGACTACATGTATATACACCAGTAATAGATGTTTTGATAGATTGTGGTTCACTTTCGTTTTGTTACTCCTCTTTGCATAAATCCCATGCTTCGGTTAGCAAGCAGCCACCTTTTATCCGACTTTGGATAGAACCCGTAATCCAACGCGCGAAAAATACGAGAATTCATAACGAGATATCGTTTATCTCTCGTGAGAATGCTTCAGGATAGCTTTTATAATGGAGACTCCTGCGGCATTCTCTGTCTATTTACTAGTTGTCGCGTGCCCGCCGAGGCCACTAGGCGGAATTTCTCGAAACGCGTGCCTGCTGTTGGTTCTGACAAAAAATGGTTCCGGCAAGTCTACCAATATGGCCGTCAGCTGTAATCTTTGATTTAACCAATTACTGGAAAAATTATGCCCATGCACCTCTCTCATATTGTATTTGTGTCTAGACGAGTTTTTCTTTTCTCGGTTTGCTGTCGAGAACGGCCGTGCGGCAGCAATATATATTGCCAGTGTTAGAAGCTCTTTATGGCATCTCTTCGGAGACCACTGAACCGATTTTCTCGAATTCTACTACATGCGTTCTCTTGAGGTCAGGTTGTCTCTTAATTGAATACATTGCCGTACATGGGGGCTCAAATATCTATGCGTTTCTTTAAACAGTAATATGATCCAAAAGCGAAAACAGCGTTAGCTTTAAACAGCCACCGGTTTTTTTTTGCACCACCGGTTTTTTGCAAACTTCACTTGTCTTTCTTGTCTTCCTAGACACTTAAAACCACTTAAATACATATATATAGGTCATAGACATTAATTTCTATATGTTTTGAGTCAAAAAATATTTAGTCTTGGGGTTGAAATAACGACTTGAACTTAAAAATCCCATGGGAATTTTGAAAATCCCATGGGAAAAAATTTTTCCTGTGGGATTTTTTAAAATTCCCATGGGAAAATTTTCCCATATTATCAAATGGGAATAATTTCCCACTGGAAAAATGAGAAAAAATAAAATGTTTGTTTTATGTCTTTAACCCTCATATTAAGTCATAAATATTGTCGAAAAAAAATATCACGGCTAAATTCAAAAGTTTAATTTTTCCCGTGGGATTTTTTTCCCATTTTGCCATGTGGGAAAAACATCCCATGGGATTTTCCGATTTTTTAAAAATAGTTTATTTATGAAAAAATGTCTACTGAACAAATCAATATACATATATCTGTATTATAATGCTGAAATAATGCCTATATTTTAATATTTATATTTTCCCGTGGGAAATTTTTCCCGTGGGATTTTTTTCCCATTTTAGGAAATGGGAAAAAGTTCCCACGGGAAAATTTTTTTTTTATCTGACACTAATTTGACACCAGTACTGTATAAAAATGATGTCGATGATTATGTTTAAGTGTCATAATAATCCATTTTCGACTAAATAGTTTTTTTAATTTTTCCCACAGGATTTTTTTCCCGCAGGAAATTTTTCCCATGGGAATTTTTTCCCGTGGGAAAATCAATTTGGATTTTTCAAATATTGTTTCCATTTGACAAATTTTGTGCAATTGTGTTTTAGAAAGGATTACGTCTAATTTATTATTTTTTATCCTAACTATACCATATTTATCCTATTGACGGTGCCTTATGCATGTAATTAAGATGAGCAAAGCGGACACCAAAAAGAACATGAGGTAAATACTGAAGGCAGAAGTGAAAAATATTATCTAGCAATAGCTGATGAGGTTTAAAACTGAGCTGGGCATTTAAGCATCCTTGAAGACATTTGGCCCAACTGGCTTCCCGTCCGAATCGCCTTGTCAGTGCGGTTCAGATAAGGAGACTCAATATGATTTTATGCCGATTTAACAAATAAAAATGTTAACTATCACAAATGTCAATGAGACTCTTTTTTATCCAGAGCTTTGGTGAGCATTTGCTGCAACCTTCTTTGCATGTATTTGCTATATCTATTGTTGTTGTTTTTTAACAGTACTACGAGCTATCACGTATTAATGTGCGTTAAGATCCTGTGCGTTTGAGGGTTTTCACCTCGTTTGTAGAAATATCTGTACAAGGCGAAAAATTTTACAATTTGCCATTTTCTTCTGCTTACTACAGCTCCTATTTCACCCGTTTACAAGAGGACATGATATACAGAATAGTATCCTCATCTGAGTTCTGACATAGTGCCTGGTTTTAAGATGGCTGATTCAATAAGTTTGTTTATATGAAAAGCAATGCAGTTACAGATGTACTTTAAAGAACAGACACGAAGAGTTGTCCAAGACAGTAATCCTGCTTTCTGTGTTGGAGCAATTTGGGGTAATATAATCCGTTTCGAAATATGGTCCTTCGGGAATTAACCAAATATTTGATATTTATGGCAAAATGGGCTACAGGCAAGCCATATTCGAACTAAATGTTAGCATACCATCACGGTCGCGGACGAAGACATGTTTCCGCGGATTCACTTGTACTGGCAGCTCACCTTCTTCCTTGGCTTTCTACAACTGCTGGCCAGCATAGAGTTCTCGAATGCGTCCTAGTCTCTGAGTTCTGTTGTTTTTTTTTCTTTCCGAAGGCAAAAGAAGAAATGGGAAGACAATGTTAAAGAGTGGACCAGGATAGACTTTGCCAGCTCAGCTAGGGCAGCAAAGATAGGACTCCGCAGAGGGTATTGTTATAAAGTCATCAGTTAGCTGTACTTGCAAGCGTATGGGATGCACTAGACCATTTCCGAATATACCTTATTACACAACATTACACAACGTGCAAACAGTGAAGACTCAGCCCAGACTGCGCATTCGTGTATTAAGTTAGAGTCTTCCGCCGTTTGCTATTTGAAGTGCAACGTTATGATCATTTGGTATTTGAAGTGCAACGGTATGATTCTGATTGTCTTGTGCAGATGCTTACTTGCTGTGCGTACACGGCAATGTGACTTTTCATGCGCCTTCGCTGCTCGAATATGAGAACACCTCTCATGTTTTCAGACATTTTAGCAAAGGAAAACTGCTTTCGTGACTTCCTATTTGCTTCACCCGAGGTTGAGTCCCATCCTAATGATAAATAAAAAAAATAAAAAAATAAATAAAAAAAATAAAGGCTGTTCCCTTCACGTGTTTCTCTTACTTCAAAGAATTTACCTTCAGAAAAGGTACCTTTACAGTCAGAAAATATCCATTTGAATGATTTTATACATGTTTGGCCACAGGGTAGGAGCAGATAAAGCCTAGGACCAAATCTTGATCACAACAAGAAGCTTTTATTACTTCTATCATTTGTTGCTAGTTTTAGAAAAAACTAATATGAATTTACATAGCTTTTATCATCATATTATGCAAGAATAAAGTCTCGGGGTAGAGGGTGACAAAAACACATATGGAAAATTTTGAGCACCACAGGATGCTTTATTTACCCTGATTGTTTGCTGAAAGTCTCAGACAAAAAAAATACTTTCTAATTCTGTTTTTATATCCATTTTTTTTATGATTTTATGCATGTACATATAGTGCCAGGGAAGGAGCAAGTAACCGCTGTTAACAAAATTTCGATGGTAAAGCAAAGCTGTTGTTACTTTGATCATTTTTGTGCAGTTCCATCGTGATATTGAACCCCGGATCCAGCGGGGGGGGGGGGGGGCTTTTGGGATTCATATGCCCCTGGACTATATTGCCGGGGCATGCAAACCATTATACCAGCTAAATAACCTATAGGGCTATAAAACATTTGGATCAGTAAAAACGATCACGGTTCTCTCCCCAAACCCCGCTATCGTCCCACCCCGCACACACACACACATGACAAAAATATATAATAAATATACATGTACTTCTACATACTTTTACTGTTTAAGTTGAAAACCATCACAAAATCTAAAAAAACTGACAGGTTTAGTTCTGTTGAAGGTAATTCCCTTGAACGGCTGGTTGGTTGGTTGTGTTAGATTTAACGGCTGTATGAGAATTTCAGTCTACATCGAGCCGTCATCCAGCCAGGGAGAGAAAGAAAAGAATATGTATACAGAGGATAGAGACCATTAAAAGACAACACCTGTTCTGCACCTCCTGCAAGCACAGCCGGCCATTGCCTCATATTTATCCCCCTGCTATTTCGGTTCTACCATAAACACAGGGTATAATCGATTCCGCTAATTTTCGCTTCCTGCAGAGACTGTCCGTCGTATATTGCTTCCGTCGAGCCTGTACGCTATATTTGGCTTCCTGCAGAGAACAACGGTTTCCACGCCCAACAGGACAATTCTGAAGGTGTTGTGAGGTAAAAATTTGTCTTAAAACATTCAGTAGCAATCAGAGACCTGCCACAGTCATAAATTTAAGGTTGCAAAATGTTTTGTAATCAAACTTTGCAAAAAAAATATTTTCTATATTGGACTCTCATCCTGTATTTTGAATTTGTTTTCAGAAAATACAAAAACAATGCATTTATTTTTTTATTTGTAAATAATTGGTTAAAATACAATTATTTTCCTATATTACTACCATATATTTTTACCAAATCATGTGCTAGTTCCATTAAATGTGAGAGTTACTAATTTACTGCATAAAACGGCAATAAAAACTGCACTGTACGGCATCCGATCCTATAAAGTACGGCTTCCTTGCTATTGCAAAGAAGCACTGTACGGTTTCCGCAGGCAAAATATCAGATAAATCAATGTTTTTTCCCTAAATATAATTAAATCTACTACTTTTTTGGTCTTTTAATGATAAGTAGAGCTGTGTTCCTGGCAGCTGTTGTTTTCTAGAAAAGTTTCATGGAAACTATGCATTTTATAATGCACCAGCCTGAGGGAGACTAGAACACCACTTGTTGATGTTGCATACATGGTTTAAATGCAGCCGAGAGATATTACGTGAGAAACCATGCGTTAGAACCCGTGTGAAGATCTAACTGTACAAAATGTGCGCGCTGCAGATTTCTCAGGTGCCATAGATTGTTAATTTTAAATTTGCCGCGACACGACAAAACCATGTGCGCCCAGCAAAGTTTCAGATCAGCCTGGACATCCACCCTGTCTGGTCAGAGTTTTCACTGTCCGCATTGGACTAGCGTAGGCCACAAGCTGCCTTTTAAGCGCACAGCGATGACTCAGATCAGACTGAGCCGATGCCCAGGCTGTACTGGGTTTTTGCTGGGCACACGTGCCACGTTGTTTTTGTTGTTGTTTTTTCTATTAGTCGTCACGGATTGTCCACCAGGGCTAACAGCCACGAGAGCATCATATCCACCCTGGGGTATCCGGGTCTGTTCGTCGGGTCTTCTGTACGTGGGTTCCATCGTCGGTCGGGTCTTTGTAGAAGCGTTGTCTCTGCGTTGTCGTTGTAGTTGTGGAGTCTTGTCGTTGTTGCTGTCTGTTGGTGTCGTCGGTTGATGCGTTGTTTATTGGAGTTGTCGATGTCGATCTGTTGTGTTTGTCGGTGTCGGTGTCGGTGGTGGTGATGAGGTTGTCGTTGGTTGCAGCGGTTGTGTTGTAGAAGTAAAGAAGTAATGTTTTAGCTTTGTTTATCGTCGATATAAAAAAGATCAGGACCATTAATAGCTTGGTATAGGAATGTTTTTGCTTTGTCGGTTGTCGGTAGTAGTTGATTTGTTGTTTTCGTCATCTTCGTTGTTCGATTGTTGTCGGTCGCGTTGTTCGATAGTTGTAGGTCGCGTTGTCTGGTCGTCTTCGTTGTTCGGTAGTTGTCGGTTGCGTTGTTCGTTTATAGTTGGCTGCGTTGTCTCGTCGATTGTTCGACTGTAGTTGTTTCTATGCATTTTCTCGTCGTCGTTGTTTGCGATCTTGGTTGTAGTAGGTGCGTATTCGTCATCTTTGTTGTTCGGCTGTTGTTGGTCGCGTTGTTCGATAGTTGTAGGTCGTGTTGTCTGGCCGTCTTCATTGTTCGGTAGTTGTCCGTTGCGTTGTTCGTTGGTAGTCGGTTGCGTTGTCTCGTCGTTGCGTTGTTCGGTAGTAGTTGAGGCGTATGCCGGCAGCAGGCGGTCTATTTGCGTGGGCTGTGCAATTCACTGTACTCAGCGATCCAGGCGAAGCGACAAAGAAATAGTTATCTTCCTTCACCTGTGCGTCTGGTGTAATTGACTCACTAGGTTGAAGGTCCCTTAAGTTACACCTATGCGGGAGTGTATATGATACATCGCCCGTTTGTTATTAACGATCCTTATTGATAAGATAAGATAAGATAAGATAAGATAAGATAAGATAAGATACATTGGTGGTTTTTATAGATTATAACCAAGCGAGCCCGTGATTGTGCGATGCAGCAAGTTTTTAGTTTTGAATCCCCGTTGAAAATTGAGCCGTTAATTATTGCATAGTGTAGCTAAGTTGTACACTTGCTTTGCTCTATCAATCTTCTTCCTGCGTTGTTCGTTGGTAGTCGGTTGCGTTGTCTCGTCGTTGCGTTGTTCGGTAGTAGTTGAGGCGTATGTCGGCAGCAGGCGGTCTATTTGCGTGGGCTGTGCAATTCACTGTACTCAGCGATCCAGGCGAAGCGACAAAGAAATAGTTATCTTCCTTCACCTGTGCGTCTGGTGTAATTGACTCACTAGGTTGAAGGTCCCTTAAGTTACACCTATGCGGGAGTGTATATGATACATCGCCCGTTTGTTATTAACGATCCTTATTGATAAGATAAGATAAGATAAGATACATTGGTGGTTTTTATAGATTATAACCAAGCGAGCCCGTGATTGTGCGATGCAGCAAGTGTTTAGTTTTGAATCCCCGTTGAAAATTGAGCCGTTAATTATTGCATAGTGTAGCTAAGTTGTACACTTGCTTTGCTCTATCAATCTTCTTCCTAGTCTTATTGGGCTCTTGTTTGTAGATAGTAATAAGTTACTGGGGTGGGGACATGTTCGTCCTCCTATTCATCTGCCATTCGGCTACATGTATTTAGTTATCAGACAATTTTGATAAGGTTCCTAAACTTCCATACTGTTCGAAGTCCTTATAGCCAATCGGTTTGTAGAAGGTATAAGTTTTTTGCAGACCTTTGTTCGTGTCTATCTACTGGTATTTCTCCTATCCTGCCTACACTATCTGTTTGCCATGCTACAACTGTCTAGACTACTTCTACATGTGTTTTACTCTATTTCGTTTAGACTCTCTTCGTGAATTCCGGTTCTGGTTTTCCGGTCCCGGTTTGTGAATAATTGTACATGCCATGCTTTTCCTACCTATGAGTCTACCTAATTGTTTTGGTATATACACATATATGCATGTACGTGTCCATATGTACATACACACACACGCACATGGACATACCCGTATATATATATTTTTTTCCATATTTGGAGTTTTCTCTCATACGCATATGTGTATCCGCACATGTGCACATACGCACATGCGTATGTCGAAGTTTTTTTTAATATATATATATATATGTTTAACCTATTCCTACTTCTACCTACATGTTTATGTTTGTGCTTTGTTTTGAGGACGCGGTTGGCCCTGCGCGCGCCCTGATTTCCCTTCATTAATGTATTTAGTATCCCTCCCCGTAGCCTGGGTTCCAGTCTGATCATTTTTTATTTTATTGTCAAAAATGACAATATTTACAAAAGGTTAATAATTATAATTTTATTTATTCTTTATTAGAATAGGATTAAAAATAATATTGACGACTGGACCCAGGCTACCCTCCCCGTTGTTATAGGGAGGGTTGTGTTTTTGTTCACGTGCTATTTCCTTTTTTAATAATCACTTTTCTACAATTCGTGTGGCTGTATTTCCTAAAGTCTTGCCAAAAACCGAAAATCGAAAATTATGTCCAAGGTTTTAGGATTTTGGATGTTGTTACGTATTGTTTATGTTGCCGTACGAATTCTTACTTGCTTCAGACCGGCTCGTGCATGTTGAGTGTCAGGGCGCGTACAGGGCTTGTAACCTGAGTGACCCTCAGGGGGTCATGCGCGCGCCATAGTCCTGACGCGCGCCTAGCTCCCTGAGTATCTTTGGTGTTTACCAGAATATGTGTACTTTTAAGAGAGTTTATGATGGTAGCTTAAAGACGCAGCGGCTCCAGGGGACACCCATTGAAGTGCTAACGCCCAATGCGCTGCAACCAGATAGTGCCCCCTTTCACTAGCTGGGTCATTGTCTTATTCTCCCTATTTAAACCAAATATTATACTTTGAATGGTTGGACCAGTAGCGTCGGTACGGCACCCACAGAAGTGCTAAAGACCAGTCCGTTGCAACCAGACAGTGCCGCCCTCCACCAGCAGGTCCCTGTCTACATCATTGTCTTAATAATCTGTTTAAGCTAATGGTGGTTAAGATAGTATTAATAGTGATATAATTTTGCCTATATGGGTTGTTTATCGTTTCTTGGGCCTGTTGTTTCGGCTCGGCACCCACAGAAGTACTAACGACCAATTCGTTGCAACCAGACAGTGCCGTCCTGCACTAGCAGGCCCATTTCCCTACGTATATTTAGTATAAATAAGTTATAATGATAATAAGGGATAAGAAAATGAGAGAGAGGGAGAGGGCAGGGAGAGGAGAGAGAGAAAGGAGAAAGAAAGAAAAGTTCTAAGTATGGGTGGGTGGGGTACTTCGGGCTCTCCTGCATGGCACTGATGCCTCTTAAGGAGGATCTTGACCTTTTGCAGTTGATTCCTAATACCGTTTCACCCTAGTGGAGAATTCGTGGTTGAAAGATAGTAAGAGTAGACGGTGTATTTAGGTATTAGGCTGCTCGGCACTGACGTTTCCCGAGGGGGGCTCCTGACCTTTGGCAACTGATTCCCGATAGACCGCCGATCTGATAAGTGTAGAAGCCAAGTAGGTAGATCGTATAGAGGTTTATCTTATTTAGTTTAGCGTCCCTTCACCTCCTATTTCCGTCCTATCCGCCCAGTTTCAAATATCGCTGCTTTTGTGTTATGTATTTTGGTCCAAATAAGCTCCCGGGGTATTGGTCGGGGTAATGAAAAATGATGAAAAAAAAATCCGTTTTTTTCTAGATTTTTTTCGTGGGTTGGTATGTTTGGGTGCCAAAAAGATGTGTTGTGATATTTTTCCCGTGGTTGAATGTATGCTTGGCTGGCAATGAGCCGTTTTTCTCAGGCCGCGGCCCGTTTTGAGCGAATTTCGCATGTTTTTGAGTCAAATCTTTGGTATGTTTCGGCAGAAATGGCGGAAGGTGGCGGGATGTAACGCATATAAGGGTGGATGGTTATAGTATATAGTATAAAATTTTATGATAATGATGACGATAATGATAATAATAATGATAAGAATAAGTTCAAAAGAGGCTTCTGATAAAGTTATAATCAAATAATAATTATCCGTAAAGTTTCTGTCCGAGTTTTTTTTTTTTTTTTTTTTTTTTATGTCTGTGTGTGGGGGCGGGGGGGGGGGAAAGAGGTTAGAATAAAATAAGGCTGGTTTGATGCGCCTGCGATCACTGTCTTGGCCGTTAGCACGAAATAATATCACTTTTCTGATGACACGGCTCAATCAAGAGCGCAGTGTGATTTTATAGTATGACACATCATAAGTTATTTTGATAAATCCGATTTCCACTGAATAACCATTCCATCTTAGCAGTCGATTAAAGTGTATCCCCCCCCCCCCCACCTGCCCTAAGTCAAAATGTCAAAATGATGTTACATCGCTTGGGAGTATAGTTCCAGAAACATTCAATGTATTAAAAAACGAGCCATGCATCGTTGCAGCCACAGAGAAGAAATCCGTTTTCCCATGTTTTTTAGGCTGCCTGACAGAGTATGGCAGGTAAATCTGACAGAAAATAACGTAAGATATTGCTTACCAGCAGTTACAACTGACATATAATGGAAGAACGAAATAACTTCGATGAATTAAAAAGTACTAAAGCATTTATCAGGAAACTTAGTAAATGGACACTTTGGATTGAGGAAAGCCGCAATAGTTTTGGGGCTAGCGGTCCCGGGTTTGATTCCTGCTGGCATGGAGGTGTAACTTTTTTTCACCTGTAATTGGGGTTTTATAATCAGCCTTCAGTCGTCCTGATATAACTGAAATACTGTTGAAAAGGACTTGAGATCGCAAGTCATCCACTCGGTTGAGAACAATGGCTTTTGACATATAAAACTTTTTTCAGCCGAAAACGGGGTAATAATTTTATTATGATGATGATGATAATAATAATAATAAAATCTGTAATCATGCTAATTCACCCGTTTCAAGGTGTCAGTGTCAAGTTTTAGACAGTCCTCTTTTCCTTTACAAAAAAGTATATTCCCAATCAGCCTAAGAGGTCTTTAGATGATCCCCATCCCCTTCTCACCATCCCCCACTCCACGCCCCTCTTTATTCTAACTTGCTTGTATGAAATGGACATGATATGAGGGCCGATATCAACGCCCACATTCGTGAAAAATATGAAGCACAGTTACTGTCTCCGCGTGCCATGCTGGTCCCCCAAATACTGGCACCATCCCCCTTACGCCGCCCTCATCCTCCCCCTCCCCATCCCCCCCCCCCCACACACACACACAAACATACACAATAGCAATCTCTTCGAAAGGAAATACAAATTAAATACATAATCTGTACAAGACAACTCCACACATCTTATCCAAAAAGGGTATAGCTGCAACTGCACTACTTCACTGATTAACAAAAACGTAGACTACTTAAGTCAACCAATAATGTATAGTATTTTTGTTTTATATGACCCGCGAAACGATAGTCAATGTGCATTATGTGTGACCCTAGTTCACCTGCCCGTCCGTCCGTCCGTCCATTCATCCCCTCTAAAAAGTTTATTAGTTTTTAACCAATAAATCTGAACGTTTTAAATATTTTGCATACCTATGAAGACATGCATTTCATTTGTTGTGAAAATATCTACTTGGGTCACGCCTGCGCTGGGTTTTAAAATATAACTTTTACGAGAAAAAAATCTTTAAATCGCAGGGCAACTGTGCATCGCCGGTGTGTTTTTACGTTATGAAAGAATTGAGTTTTTCGCTTTACCTTGACGAATAAAATAGGAAGATATTCACAAGACAACCGGATCGGTAGGCATTAGACATTAGACATGTTGAATGTCGGGGGGGAAAACACAAAGTTCGTCTGTCAGGAAAGGGTACCTATTTTACATTGTAGGCGTATAATATTATAAGGCACATTTTGTCAAAATTTTAAGTTGGGTCATGCCTGCGCTGATACTTTTCTTGATGTTGATGTTCGCAAACTGGTGAATTTTTGCTGTTTTTGCCATTTCTAGGGTAGTTTGTGATAAAAATTGCATATTCCTCTAGGGAGATTGTCAAACATACGAAAATAGATCTTCATAATAATTGAGCCGCGACGCGAGAAAACCAACAAAGTGGTTGTGCGCCTAGCGCCGACTTAGGTCAGCCTGGACATCCGCCTAATCCGCTCGGACTTTTCGCTAAACGCTTAAAGGGTAGCTAAGGGTCTAAGCTACCTTCATGCGGACAGCGAAGACTCCGATCAGACTGGGCGGATGCCCAGGCTGAACTGAGTCTTCGCTGGGCGCACAACCACTTTGTTGGTTTTCTCATGTTGCGGCTCAATATTAAAGGACTGGCCTGTTTTAAACTGTCTTTATTCGTGCCATGGAGGCCGGGATTTTAGTATGGTTTGCACACCAAGCCCATAAACAGTTTTTCAGTTATAATAGAGATGAATCATTTGCGGTTTTACGGCCTTTTCATCAGCAGTTCATTCATGTTGGAATGGTGATAATGGAAGCTTGTGTGCAATAAAACCGCGTTTATGATTGAAAAGAAATTCACTTCCAACAGGATTCAACCCAAACCGCTACCTTAGCAAGTCAGTGCTTAACCACTGAGTTATCGGGGTTCCTCCGTAACACAACGCCATAGGTCCTTACCATGTAGCTATAATTAAACTTTAGGTGGGATGAAATTTCTAAATCTTCAAATTTATAGTTAAAAAAGTGAAGAAAATACTTAATTTTAACGTAAAATGGATATTACCAGTCCACTGTCATTAGCGGTTTTAACGTAAAATAGCTACATGTATTACCAGCCGACTGTCACTAGACCTTTCCGATATTTAAGCAGTTTTTATCATATTCATGAATGTAGGCTATTAATATTTTCCAGAGTTAATTTCTCTCTCTCTCTCTCTCTCTCTCTCTCACACACACACACACACACACACACGCGCGCGGCGCGCGTGCGCCCATCATTATAGTTTGGAAACAACTCGCTTTATCTCCATTATTCTCACTTGTGAGTTAAATTGTTAGTTTGAGTTTCGTTTTTATCACCTCTCTCTCTCTCTCTCTCTCTCTGAGACGGCATCATAATATCTTCATTCTTCTGTTAACTATTTTTTGTGTTGTTTTGATCAAAGTTAACTCACATCTCTCTCTCTCTCTCTCTCTCTCTCTCTCTCTGTTTCTCTCTCTGTCCTCATTATGATGACATCAGCTACCTTAATCTTTGTCCTTCTCATTTGTAAGTCATTATCTCGTTTTCAAATTTTGGACAAAGAATTAATTTACCTAAACCAAAAAAGGCAGCAACGGTAACAGTTGCAGTATGTTGACACATTATTTCACCACCATATTTCGAAAGTAGAATAACTCTACCCACATCTGGCGGATGACGGATTACTTGCGATTTAACGTTCTTTTCAACAGTATTTCAGTCGTATCAGGGCGATGAGAGGGTGATAATGAAAGGCTGCGTGCAATGTATTTTTTTCCAGTTCAGGTGAACTGACACACCTTTATTGCTATTCCCTTTTCATATTTGCATCCCTTTCCCTTGGATACCAAGTCTTGAAAAAGAATTAACTCTTCAAGGAAGCAAACAGATTACAAAAGTTGTTCCTCTTTGTAAACATGGCGGGAAAAATCTGAGCAATACCATCCATGATTTGATCCATACCACTTTATGATAAAAGTGTTCTTTTATATGCTGGAAAATTTCGCCCTCAGAAAATCCATATTTAAACCATATTAAAAACTGCAGTTGCTGCATGAATCTGCTGACAATTGTCATAGAAATGTAATACGAATGATAAATCAAATACATTTAGTTTTTGTAAGCTTCTATCTACACATTAAAGTTTACATCTTAACTTTAAGGTCGTCCTTAAGTTTAAGGAATGATTGTGAACCTGGGCCCAGAACTGACAAATAGAAAAAGTAAAGATTTTATGTAAGTCTATGCTTAATTGTGAGAAAGTTGGTAGTGTCTTAGGCGGTTTAAAGATTACACGTTTGCGAAAGCATATGCCTTTAGAAAACCAGTATTTGGAATGCGAGAACTGCACTGGTCCAGACCAGCAAGTTCACGAGTACAGCTAGTCTCGGATGTTTCGGACCCAGTAAAGCCCTAGATCAGACTGTCTTTGAATGAGCAGCATGATTGAAACATTCACAAGACACTTAGTAGAGAAAGCAAGCGAGATTGGTACATTGTTCTTTTACGGTAAATGGACCGGGATGTGAGAAAGTTGGTAGTGCCTTAGGCAGTTTAAAGATTACACGTTTGCGAAAGCATATGCCTTTAGAAAACCAGTATTTGGAATGCGGGAACTGCACTGGTCCAGACCAGCAAGTTCACGAGTACAGTCTCGGATGTTTCGGACCCAGTAAAGACCATGATCGACTGCCTTTGAATGAGCAGCATGATTGAAACATTCACAAAACACTTAATAGAGAAAGCAAGCGAGATTGGTATATTGTTCTTTTACGGTAAATGGACCAAGAATTTGAGAAAGTTTTTGTTCATTGGTAATAGCAATACCGTTTTATTGATTACACAGGCACCGTTGTGTGTGTGGGGGGGGGGGGGGGGGAGAGTTGGGGATGCTCGGTGAGACAGGCGTGCATAGCATTCCTGGAGGTGGGTGGTGGTGTGATGGTGATAGGGGCCGGGGATGGGCTGGGTTAGAAGGCATTTTCAGGGTCGTTGGTGCCCAGGGTATTGATGAATGGGTGGATGACGCGATCTTACGTCGCTTGAAACAGATTGCTGTTTATCAGGACGGGTGGAGGATGATAATGAAAGACTGTGTATAAAGGAGCCGAGTTTACAGTTGTAAAGAAGTCCGACTTCAGTCGAGTTCAAACCCGCTTAACCCAATGAGCCTCCCAGCATATTGATCATCCTCCCAGCATATTGAAAGTTAATTGAATCTTTAGTGTACCTATTGTACAAACCCTGATGATGCTGCGCATCCCGTCGCGTCTCGTCAGGGTTTACACTGTTTGCAGGATTTTTTTCTGGCAAATGAATTATCATAACGACGTTCCCCAGGAGGCATTATAGAGCACTGAAATCTATAGCATGCACCTCCTGGCATCCAGCTTGTTTGTGTAGAATTCTCTTTGACCATAGCTTTTTACCGCGGACGTAAAGCAACAAATCAATCAATAAATCTCTAGCAAATTTCCAAATAAGACTATCTTTAAGTTTTAGGGTAAAAAGTGTTTAGGTGTCCCAATATCTGTCTTATGAAAACAACTCTGTAGACAAGTTCTGTTTATTGACTGAGTCCGAAACACTTCGATTTTGGTATTACCAGTATCCAGCTGTACTTAAGTATCGGGACACCCTGAGTGTTTTATAGTGTTTTGGTCGTTGACATGTAATAAAAAAATAGTTTTGGTTTCCGTTCTTGGGTGGGCTGGGGAGGGGCTTTGGGGACTGGGGTGCGGATTTTCCAGAATTTGATAAAAAGAAACGCTCTCTCTCTCTCTCTCTCTCTCTCTCTGAGTCAATGCATCATAGCAGAATCTGTCAGAAAGTTGTTCCCTCTTTTCTCGGAAAGATGGCTACTGGAAAAAAAAAAGACGACAGTGCAGGGGAATACCGATCTCAGAGAGCTACTCCTCTCCTCCCCCCTCTCCCCACACACCCAACCCCCTCCCCTACGAGTCGTTTTTCCCACCGGGACTGATTGGTAAACGGTACTGTGCGATATGTCAAAACAGTACGAACCCTGATCAGACTGTTTCTACAAACTAGGTGTGCATTGTTTATTTGGCAGTTTAGGGCATTAGGCGCATTACGAACAGCTGGCGTTTCTGGGTAGTGTGTTTTGCATTTACTCGTGAACGTCAATCGCAGTTCTGATCTGAATCTATGCAGTTCACAAACGATGTAAACAAAGGGTAACAATACACGTTAGAGGTGACGCGCAAAAGAATATTCAAGTGTCACCTATAATGTGTATTGTTAGCTGTAGTATACATCTATTACCACAGCAACATAATATTTGCAGGTAGTGTTCGAGTAAATCGAATTTACATATCACCTGGACACTTGGAAATATAGACTTTCCCAAGACCCTATATTTATCTAGACTTCACTTTCAAACAGGGAGGTCTCTCTAAGTGAAGTAGTGAAAAAGTCCCTTTCAGAGTTATCTCTGAATATATATGTAATTTCAACAGTGTTAAACAGGAACATTTTTTTCGTTTTTTTTTTTGTTTGTTTGTTTGTTTTTCCTCAAAATACTCAAATTTAAAAAAAAGAAATGGAATATTAATTGACAGACTTGGGCAAGTCTAGTGGAAATGTACCTCTTGAATGTGAGACAAATGAAGACCCACATTAACCTGCCTATTATGACAGTCACTAAGTACATTTCCGACAATATTAGATTGATGACGTGACTCGGCAGCAGGTACTGTCCACTTATAGAACGTAGAATTATATGACTTCAAAGTAGAAGAAAAAAATCCGTTCAAAATTACTTTCTCGTGTCATATCTGAAGTGTTCAAGCTCAAACTATTCCGCACACATGTGCAGTCTGGTCAAAACTGGCTAAGTTTGCATGAAAAAAAAGCACGACTATATACAGCATATTTTGAAAAGTGACTTGCGGTCACTTGTAAAAAAGCTGGTGTGAACTTGTGAGCATGTTCTAAACACAAATTTTCTAGTATGTGACAGCGCAAATATTTAGTTATTAGTGAATTTCAGTACATGTGTGGACTGCGCATGCCGAGTGGCGAATAATCCGTATTGTTCAAATTTTCTATGTGACAGTGCAAATATTTATGAATTTCAGTATATGTGCGAACTGCGCATGCCGAAAAGCGAATAATCCGTTTTATAGCTCAGTGCATACCCAGATTAGCTATGCGACTACTAATCTGGGTCTGCACTGCGTTACTGAAGAGTGGACGGTAATTTTACTGGATTTCTTAAGTGTAAATATGTTTAAAGGACGCCCCAGATTTTAGAGTCAGATCAGGGTTTTCACATTTTGCATTTAAAGTCAAAAATTTCTGCATAAATTAAAACAATAATAATAAAGACTTGATGAGCTCGTAAAATAAAAGAGTACACAATGACAGTGACCTATAAAAACATATAGGTCACTGATAACGAGCATCAATATTTGTTTTACTACTTTCAACACACGGCTTGTCATATCACAGACACAGCCATGTATTGTCGTATTGACCTAAATATTAAGACATCGCTAGAATTGTGTCACCCTCATTTTTTGTCAGAGGTACACATATTTTAGGGAGCCTAAATCTTCGCACACAGGTCTGTTTGGTTTATCATGCTGTCCCGTAAAATTTCGGACACAAAGGACGCTTACTCCATTTTCCGATTAAACCTGTCTTGCGTTATAACGGTAACTAAAGAAATTCGCTGTTGCCATAGTTACTGACAAGAAGTCCTGTACAAAATTCATAGCCTGTGGTCATAAAACTCTAACAGTTCAATAGAGCCACATAATATCAAAGATAATGCCATAATTAACACACAGAAATATGGCACGCTGCAAAATAATATTTTTACAAACGAAATGAGACATATCCTCGCAGTTTTATATGTATCTTTTCTATTCAAAGTAAATGTGATGGAATTTTAAAAGTTTAAAACGAAACAATTGTGTGTGTGTGTGTGTGAGCGCGCGCAAGCTGATTCGAATGTTTGTTTGATGTACATGGCTTAATTTTTTTCTCGTGTCGCCAATCCAAAACATTTTCTGATAAGGCTTCTATTCGCACATATATTAAACGCAAGGTGGCGATGATATAAGAAACGTCGAAATGCACAGCAAACAGTTCAACACAGCCACATAATATCAAAGATTAAATAATAATACCAAGTGACTCTGCATGTAAAAGTTTCAACGTTTTTATTATTGGTGTTTCATTTGTTTTCTATATTCGATAAGTTCCAGAGAATCTAATGTGTTCAGAAATCTTTGTTTAGATGAAAACAGTGACGGGCCAGATCAGACACCGCTTTCTGTGGCGTCTGATCTGGGTCTACCCTGTTTTCAAAGATTTTCAAAGACTCTTTTAATTAAAACACGCGTGGTACTGTTGCCGACAATAGCAATATCCCCGCCCGCAGCTATGTCAGTATGCAGTCTGTTTTGCAGATAAGGCGCCGAAATCATTACCGCATGAACAACATATTTTAGGACATATACAAATAGCGCATGCTTAGATGATCGTGCACAACTGCACTGAGCCATAGTTTCCGTAATTATTTAAGCTGATGGAGACATTGCATAGTTTACAGCAGTGGAGCCACAGTATTCGTACAGTTCAAAACAGGTTGAACGATTTTTTACACTTCAGAAACCAAAATGAGATTTTTTTTTTCGCTTCATTGCATATGAGAAAATTGCGTATGGCTGCACAAATACACAGCTTGGTGGTATGTGTTCGCGTAAGAAAATATCGAACTTAGACTTTCAGTAGGTGCTTCGCTTAGTGTCAGGTATTCGACACTTATAAAACGATAAAGTCGCGCACGAGTTATCTACCCAAGTAGACTGTGACGTCATCTATAGGAACATCCCATATAATTCAGTACAAATGCAAGCACACATAACATGCATAAAGCAGACGTTTAGTAAATGTGAACTGCAAAAATACATTGACAGACCAAATTAAAGTATAATTGCCCTGTTGTCATGTGACATTTTTATTTATCTATATATTTTTTATTTTAATATCATATTGAGAATCCCGACAAGTCGCTCATGATTTTCATGACCCCTTTCATCGACGCCGTGTTTGAACACCCCGGCAATACATTCACGTTTGTTCAATTTAAAAGAGCTATATTTCGTATAAATAAGTTTCGTAAATCTGAAAAGTTCTTTCCATTTTTCCGACAGGTAAATTCAGGTAGTAAGTACGCATTATTACCAGGCAGATTATAGCGCTGATATTTATGGTTTCTTGTGCGATACACCGATCTAAAAGCATCAGCATCCAGACAGTTTTCCGTAAGTTTGAATCCGAGGTTGAATTTATATTATTTTTTCCATCTCTTACTTATCGTCGGTACTATTTATTTGATCGTTTCCATTTCACGGTAGGGTGTTCTTAAAGCAGACACGTGTCTAGGTAATACACAATCATAGGTGTTTGTTTATTGCGGCAATGCGCGCGATTCGGTGATTACACAAACGAATTCCATGTCAGCACACTTCGTTGTCATTTTTAGCGTGTGTCTGCTTTATAATCAGCTAATCGTTCGTTTTGTATCTTTTGTAATAGCGGTCTGAACATCTTCCGCGATTTTTTTCTTTTTCTTATGTTTTGGAAGCTGTACTGGTGATAAATGCTCTTGATTACGGTAATTTTGGCCCGAAATCTTAGTCGGAAATCTTTTAATTTTATGTCAAATTCCCATATGCTATAAGTTATAAAGCTTATTTTCCGACAAAGAAAGAGCTAACTATAGTTGGAACAAAATAGTTGTCTTACTCTTAACCGTTGAATGTTAGTTTTGAATATACGGAAAACCGGCATTTATTTGGTTATACAATGAAAAACAATAGCCTATCCTATACACTGTCGGGAAACAAGTTCCGTGATAGAATCATTTGTGTATACGTCATAGGCTTTGCGCCATTTTTCGAAAGTCACATTATTGCGGAAAACAGGTATTTTCATTGCTTTCTTTTATATCTCAAAATGATGTATTTTCACGCTGTCCCCATCATATGCGGCATAAAATTGGCTTTTTATCGGTAGCTCAATTTTCTCAAAGACTTTTGTTGTTTCTGAGAACATCGATCACACTGTGCCGAAAAAGTCCGAGGTAGGTATCACGGACGTCAACGAATTGGAAGAAAAAGTCAGATTTTCTTCTGATTCACGATAAATCAGCACCGATTTCGGTCATACCTAGTAACCCTATCAAATACTATATACAATCACCCTTTTTCATCTTCGAAAACTCTGTATTAAGTTCAGAATTCGTGAATGATGGGTATCACGGACGGATCCTCGTTAGACAAATTGAGGTAGCCTTCACGGACGGTATAATACACAAGTGTCGAGAGCTTCACCATTAGCATAGTTCATTTTCTGCATAACACTAAAACTTTATTTTACTTCAGAAATGTGATTGAAATTTTACCACACCGTCACTGATTCAAATCGGGAGCTGTTCGCACTTGCATTTTAAGAACTAGAACATTGTTATAACTGCTACTATTTTGAATCTGTGTAATGTCTTAAAGTTTGATAATCCATAACCCTTTTAATAAATTTACACCAAATGGTTCATTAATATGGACCCCAAATCTTGTTTAATCTGGAAGTCCCGGTAGCTCAGTAGGGGTAAGCCTACCGAGTGACAAGTCCGGGGTGGGGGTGGGGGGGGGGGGGTGCTAGTACATTCGTGGGGTCGTGTGTGTGTGTGTGGGGGGGGGGGGGGTTGCGGATTTTTTATATCTACTTATGGTGATGTGGATCGAAAACCAATAACCCAAGGAGCAAGGGGGAGGGGTCATCAGAATTCTTCCATTAGTCTTCATTTAAAAAAAAAGTCTCGGCTTCTAAGGGGTGGGGGCCTGCGACCCCAGACCCCTCATTTCTCCTACATTTTCCGATGTATACATTCTTTCAAACTTAAGTCTCCAAAACATTTACAAAGGAAAACTCATTGCCATCTTATATCCAGATAAAATATTTTCATTGATTTGCTAGTAGCAGAGTATAAAACTGTCAACAAAATCATACCGATTAATATATGCCTGCATTTTTGACATCAGGTCATCAGCAAAATATACTCTGGCTTCTTGGGGCTATTCCCCCAGACCCCCTCCCCCTTAACATTATTAACACCATCGACGAGCATTCAGCATCAAATTTCAGGGTCAGCATTTTCAGAAAAAGTCCATTAAACTATTTGATATTTTAATAAGCTGTAAAAATGGAAAATGTTCATTGTGTTTCATAAGTTTGATTGAGGTCAGTCTGACACACAATAGATAATATGGCCACCACAATCATATCTGTGAAGAGTTGGGAGGGGGGGGGGGTGGAGGCGGTGGTAGGTCATAAAAATTTTGTCACCTGTCGGGAGGTGGGCGCTCGAAAAAAAAGAAATATGGTGAGACTGGTGGGGTGCAGGGGTTGGACGCGGGGAGGGGGAAAGATGTCGTTAAAAATGTGAATTATATGACAATGTATCCCAAAACCTGATACCACACCCCCTCCCCTCCCCACCTGATAATCAAGGACTGGTCCCTGATCTAGCGGCCCCGGGTTCGAGACCCGGTGAAGACAGAACTCTTTCCAACCATAAACGAGATTCCATTACACACAGCTTTTCATTTTCATCGTATCATCGTCCTAATATGACTTGCATACTGTTGAACAGGACGTGAATCGTCGCAAGTCATGCATCCATCCTTTGTAATACATACTCTGTTTATACGTCAGTGAAAAACCCAAGGACGGGCAGATTCGGTACCAGGCTTGGCGCCCAAAGGTACATGTTTAAAAAATGAAAATTGAAAAAAGAGACGATTTGTGTGTGTGTGTGTGTGTGTGTGTGTGTGTGTGTGTGTGCCTCCTCCTCCCCCCACAAGCGTCTTAGTTAGGAACAGTTCTTTTGTAGACAGTCCAAACGAAACGGGTCTGTATTTGGAATCAGTCAATTGAAGGAGCAAACTCGGTCGTAAAAGGACATGGGCTCCTATATGGAACCTTACCTGGTTAAGCTGACAGCATGTCTTTTTCAGCATGGACACTCAACCCAGCGTGTGCAGGTACTGCGGAAAGGTTTTCCGCAGTAAATCAGGTCTTAATGACCACGAAAGGGCCCACAGTGGAAATGCACCGTATAAGTGCTGCGGCAAATCCTTCTTTAGCGAGGCCAATATTACCAGACACAGGTAGGTTTTACTGTTTCAAACTAATATAATTGTTATGTAATCTCAAACTTATCATCGAGTTGGATCGTCAACTAATCTGGTTTAGTCGCTGTTCCTTTTATTGCTTGTTACCCCCATGGTAAATCAATAACCAACCAAAGTCGTCAATACCAATACTGGTTCCTTGATTTTAAAAAGTTTTCCAAGCGCGAGAAACCAGCCACAAACGCGATTCAACCAAAATGAAACCAGAGTGAGTTTGATCAACTTTGGTTAAACCACAGTTAGACCGCGACTGATGATCGAACTCGTACCATATTACAATCAAGCCTGTCTCAAGGGGCTGTTGTTACTGTTTCAAGTTCATATAGTTGTGTAAAACAACGCCAGATGTACTAGTATTAAACTCTCCAACTTAATGTTTGTTTGTATCCAAGACTCGAGACCCTTGATTAGTCTAAAGCAAATCATTTGTAGGTGCTCAACTTATAACGTATTTATTATTATTATTATCATTTTTTCTTTGCTTTTGTTGTTTTAAGCTTGCGACATCACGCCGACTATAACTTTTAGCGTCAGTCTTTCCTCGACTATTTTTGTGACTCATTCATTAAAATACTTTTTCGCACCATTTCTTGGTGTAAACTATGTACACTACGTTACATTCAAACAATATACCAACTTGACACACGCTGAACAGCAACATTGCTGAGTTAGACATGGAAATGTGTGTCTTTATAATATACTCAACCGAATTAAAAACGCAACACCTACTTTTTCCAACATTTCATACATGTAGCTCATGTCATATGCAGATCATTTTCAGTTTAATTTCTTAAGTCAATAGGGATTAACGTGTACTGTCCCAGAAATTCAGTTCTGTTAATGAAATGGTTCACGATTGAGAGAGCATTAATGACAGCTACCCGATTTTCAAAAGTCTCAATCAGGGATATATCTGCTTAGGCGCTTGGAATGCTGCATGCTTCTGTAAGCTTGCGGTTGGAAGCCAATCATTTCCATTACCATCAATTAATAATTTGTAGACCTGTAGAAACAGTTCGACGCACTTGGGAGACCATAGATTATCTTAGACCCGGCGTTCGATGCGACGTATACATCCTGTCTCGCCATAGTTCTACCTCTTTTTGAGACTTTTGAAAATTGGGTAGTTGCCGATACTGCTCTCTCGAACGTGATCCATTTCGTCAACAAAACTGAATTTCTGGGACAGTAAACGTTAATGCCGAACAGTGACCCTCGTGACGGATTTTTCTATCTACACCTCATACCAATGATAGATACTTATACTCTTGCCCATGTTATGGCGTTTGTTATGACTAACCATGGTTATCCTATATTTATTGTCAATGTATTTTGTGGTAAAGAAAATCCAGCAAGTTACTGTTTATGATGTATGGGTAAACCAATATCTTTTTCTGCCATTTATCTTAAGAAGGAAATCATGGTTCCCCTGTCTTTAGGAGGTGTTGTAGTGTAGTGGTATATGCGAGAAAGTATGGGGTGGCAGGTATGATACCCCGCTCCATCGGTCTTTCGGATGAGACTTGAATCGAGATCCCGTCTACGTATGACCTGTGCGTTGTGGGACGATAAACCCTGGTACTCACTCCCAATGTTTACTGCCAATGTTTTCTGTGGTAAAACATGTGCTAAAACAGTTTATTGATATTGGCACACCTATGTCTTTTTTTCTGCCATTGATTCCAAGGCAAGCATCTTTTATGACTGTCTGTTTTCTTCCCGGGATGATTAAACCCTTCATAACAGGGTCTGTCTCAAAGAAAAGAATTTCATTGTTGAGGAGCAAATTCTTTCTTTTTAACAGTTGATGCTCTTTGAGACTCGGGTGGCAAAATGAAAAAGACAGTCGCTGACCCAAAGAATGTATATATTCACCTTTATTTGTTAACATACATGCTGCCTCTCATACTTAATTCTTCTGCATAATGTCAGTCAACTTGGTTTTAATTAATAGGCTTTACACTGGCTCCTGCCGATATATGATGTTACAATATTCGCACTTCGCAGAGACTTTTACTACAACTTTTTTACCCCAATAAGTTGTTTAAAAGATATTTGAGCCGCGACACGACAAACCCAACAATGTGGTTTTGCGCCCAGGGCAGACTCAGATCAACCTGGGCATCCGCCCAGTCTGATCAGAGTCATCGCTGTCCGCATGGAGCTAGCTTGGACCCTTAGCTACTATTTGAGCACTTAACAAAGAGTCTGATCAAACTGGGCGGATGTGCATAGGTTGATCTGAGTCTGCGCTAGGTGCACAACCACATTGTTGGGTTTGTCGTGTCGCGGCTCATTTAAGTTTGTTTCAGGCATTACAAACACTGGTAGAATGATTTAATATATGTTTATTTTCTGTCCTCAAAAGCTGGCATGGGTCGAGATTGATCCCAATCTTTTGCTTTCTTCGACTTACGACCCTAATATATAATTTCCTGGAAAGATAGTCCCGGAATTCTGCACTCTTTAAAAGAAGCCGATTGCACATTTATTGAAAAAGGACAGCAGATGTCTTCATATTTTGTGTTCAAGATATACATAGAATCCCTCATTTATTTTTGGTGATTTTTGCCATGCTTAATCTAGTCAGACAGTATTATGTAGTTCAAGCTTGTAAGCTTGGGGTGCCCATTTAGTATTTATTTTATATATATGATAATACATATTTCGTTTCTGGATACCTAATAATGTACAATTGGAATTAAGATTTCGTGATTCTGTCTGTCAAGTAGATATGGGGTCTTTGTTGCAATAGTATGTTAACATATTTGCACTGCACATGGAGCCACAAGGACAAGTATCAAACCCTCTGAAGAGTCAATAGGGTCCTAGTGTATTACTATAATAGTGATACACTAGGACCCTATAGACTCTTCAAGCCACAAGGACCTGTATCAAACCCATTGAAGAGTCAATAGGGTCCTAGTGTATTACTATAATAGTGATACACTAGGACCCTATAGACTCTTCAAGCCACAAGGACCTGTATCAAACCCATTGAAGAGTCAATAGGGTCCTAGTGTATTACTATAATAGTAATACACTAGGACCCTATAGACTCTTCAAGCCACAAGGACCTGTATCAAACCCTCTGAAGAGTCAATAGGGTCCTAGTGTATTACTATAATAGTAATACACTAGGACCCTGTTGACTCTTCGAGCCATAAGGACCTGTATCAAACCCTCTGAAGAGTCTATAGGGTCCTAGTGTATTACTATAATAGTGATACACTAGGACCCTATAGACTCTTCAAGCCACAAGGACCTGTATCAAACCCATTGAAGAGTCAATAGGGTCCTAGTGTATTACTATAATAGTGATACACTAGGACCTTATAGACTCTTCAAGCCACAAGGACCTGTATCAAACCCATTGAAGAGTCAATAGGGTCCTAGTGTATTACTATAATAGTAATACACTAGGACCCTGTTGACTCTTCGAGCCACAAGGACCTGTATCAAACCCTCTGAAGAGTCTATAGGGTCCTAGTGTATTACTATGGTAGTAATACACTAGGACCCTATAGACTCTTCAGAGGGTTTGATACAGGTCCTTGTGCATGGAGCAGCTTGATAAATACACATTATTATAATAGTAAATTTATCTAGCGTGCTGTATCCCGTCGAGTTGATGAGCTCATACACGTCGAGTTGATGAGCTCATACCATCGGATCACCCGAGACGCTTGCGTCGAGGGTGATCCGATGGTATGAGCTCATCTACGAGACGTGATACAGTACGCCACATCAAGTTGCTATTATAATAATTTGTTTATTATATACCTTAGGGAACAGCCAACCTTTCATACTTGCCAGCACTAATGCATCGGCCCGGATTCGAACCTGCGTGGCAGAGGTATGAGACAAACGCTACCGATTGAGCAATCGAGGCGCGCAATTTTTGACGTGTTTGTTGACGTGACGTCACTAGGCCCGCTTCTCTGGTTCTCGTTTCTACGACGCACGTTAAAAATGACGCGCCCGAAGCTGGAGCTCAGACATAGCCTCGTTTTAAAGGATAGTGATACGGATTCAGAAAACGTCAGTTTGATACAGCGTTCTGTATCATATGGCCAGAAAACAGACAGTTCAAAGGGTGTATCATTGATAGGTATATAATAATTGTATTTTCCAGCTCGTTACACAGAGGAGCAGTGCAGATCTCAACGTCGTTCATTTTAATGATTACTTACTTTTTATTTACAAATAATCTGAAACACTCTATGTGGGAAACAACTTTTTTGCTTTCTCAAATTAGGGAAACCGTAAATTCGTGCAAAAATTCAGTTGGTTAACGAATTATGAATTATTCCCCGCCACATTTTAAATTTTATCTGAATAGTTTGCCAAATAATTTTATCGTTTCAGCTAGTGTATAATGTACGACTTTATGGTTTGTTTGATTTCTGAAGCATACATACTGTGGTCGATGGGACCATGTTGGACATCAAATGGCATTTCATCAGGAAACATATTTAGATAAAATTTAGCATGTGCAGTGTTTTATCAGCATGTACTTTCGTTTTTCCCCTAAAGTTAGGCTTTATATGTGCAATTTCTTTAGGTTCCAAATGGCTCAAGAGATTAAGAACCATGAGAGTCTCCGTACAAAACGTTGGTGAGAATGCGGGATTTATGAACCCCACTAACTGATGACAATCTACGACGTGATATACTAACATAGCTGTTTAACTCAAAGAGACTAGTTTGTGAAGTCACCTTCTACTTACAGTCCAGACACTGCAAATTACCATTATTATACGGTCCGTGAAGGCTACCTCAATTTGTCTAACGAAGATCCGTCCGTGATACCCATCATCCACGAATTCTGAACTTAATACAGAGTTTTCGAAGATGAAAAAGGGTGATTGTATATAGTTTTTGATAGGGTTACTAGGTATGACCGAAATCGGTGCTGATTTATCGTGAATCAGAAGAAAAACTGACTTTTTCTTCCAATTCGTTGACGTCCGTGATACCTACCTCGGACTTTTTCGGCACAGTGTGATCGATGTTCTCAGAAACAACAAAAGTCTTTGAGAAAATGGAGCTACCGATAAAAAGCCAATTTTATGCCGCATATGATGGGGACAGCGTGAAAATACATCATTTTGAGATATAAAAGAAAGCAATGAAAATACCTGTTTTCCGCAATAATGTGACTTTCGAAAAATGGCGCACAGCCTATGACGTATACACAAATGATTCTATCACGGAACTTGTTTCCCGACAGTGCTATAGATGACGTCATAGGCATTGCAAGGGACAAAACTCGAACAGACTCTGAAAAGGTGTATAGTGGCCCCGGTAGCCTGGGTCCAGTCGTCAATGTTATTTTTAATCCTATTCAATATAGAATAAATAAAATTATAATTATTAACCTTTTGTAAATCTTGATTAAATCATTTTTGAAAATAAAAAAACAACAACAAATGATCAGACTGGAACCCAGGCTATGGCCCCGGCAGCTCAGTAAGGTAAACTTTGGCCTGCTGATCTAGCGGTCCCGGGTTCGGGGCCTGCTCGAGGCGGAATCTTTCTAACCGTAAACGGGGTAATATTGTATACATCCTTGCTTTATCATCCTCCCTTCGTCCTGATATGACTAAATACTATCAAAAAGGACGTACAACCGCGCCATCAATCGATCCAAACAGAAACCAGTGACCTATAAATACATATATATAGGTCACTGCAGAAACGTAACAAGTTGAATGAGTTTTTGACATACAGATTTCACAGGACTTTAGTATTATATTTCACAAAGTAGAAGTGTATGTCTAATTTGACTGCATATTTCCAAAATACTCCAAGTATGATTGAAAAGACCGTTAAAGTCAGTGCACTTTTTGACTGCTTTCCCATTCTGTCAGTCTAATAATTACACAGCACTTGTTCAAATTGATATAAATATGGCTATTAACAGTATGTACTAACAGTGAGGACTCAGATGGGCCTACGCATCCATGCATCTGTAAAGTGCATGAATGCACATATTTGCTATTTTGTCGAATAAGCTTCTGCGCATGACGGCGGGAAACTTCTAATTAGAATCAAGTTAAGACAGCGAAGGCAGGCATTTGTAACACTGCAATGAAAAAGACGCTGTTTTTCGCCGATTTGCGCACTTAATAATAATAATAATAATAATAATAATAATGATAACAATAATAATAATCTTTTCTCGAACTTAATCTGCCCATGGTATGGTATTCATCTAAATTCATTAAAATTGAAAGGGAACAACTTTTCAGATTTCGGACAAATGTTTCTAAGGAGAAATTATTTTGGGTAAGAATTGATTCCTACTCAAAAGGTAGGCAAAATGAAATAAATTAGCAGAGTTGCGTCCCTTCACCTTATTATGCCAATTGACTTTTTGTAACAGAGGAAATTATGGAAATAAAGAAATGTGTCATTGCATTTTGGAAGACAAAGAGAAATAAATCGGTTCTAGCTAGGTCATAATATTACGTGTGTTTTGTGTCACACCCATAGTGAAGCATTGTAATACGGCATACCCAAAATGGCCGTATGGCCTGTGTAAACATAGACTCGAATGAGCCTTTATATCCTTTCATCTAAGAATCTAACCTGTTCGCATAAACAGCGTCTAACGAATCGACAGTTGAACCATGACAAAAAAGGCAAAGTGACATGTGGGCAACGTGAAGACTCACATCAGCCTGGACATCCGCCTAGTCTGAGCAGAGTCTTCGCTGTCCGCTTAAAGGGTAGCCAAGGGTCTAAACTACCTCCGTGCGGACAGTGACGATCTGATCAGACTGATCTGAGTCTTCGCTGGGTACACATTGTTTTGTCGTTTCGCGGCTCGGTAATTTATCTGAGTCTTCGCTGTGTACACATTGTTTTGTCGTTTCGCGGCTCGGTAATTTAGACGCATAGGCCAAGCTAAGGCCGTAAGGTTAAGTTTTGCTTGAAACGTTTGACACGTTTGTTTATTGGCAGTTCTCGCAATGAAATATGCCCTCTCATACATGTAACACGGAACAGGGCCATAGAATCACACTGCGCTCTTGATTGAGCCGTGTCATCAGAAAAGTGATATTATTTCGTGCTAACCGCCAAGACAGTGATCGCAGTCTTATTTTATTCTAACCTCTCTGTGCCCCCCCCCCCCCCCCCCCACACACACACACAAAAAAAAAAACGTACAGAAACTTTACGGATAATTATTATTTGATTATAATTTTATTGAATACTCCAATCAGTTACCATAAGTATCATTATCTTTAAATGACATACAGAGGAACAGTTCGTTGTGGGTATATACTGTTTTCGCCGCGCAAGCATTTCAGTTTACAGTTTATAAAGGCGTTTCAGAGAATTAATTTATTAATATTTGCATGCCAAACCAGCTTTCGAAAATGTGTTCACAATGCTGCTGACTTTTCTAGATTCTACAACGTCGAGTGGTTGCGCATGCGCTTACAAGGCTAAGAATGCGCGCATAGCCTGCCCTGAGTATATGGAGCTTCTGGAATATTTTAAGTGAATAACAGATACTCTCATGAATAGTTTGGTCTTGATTTACGTTGTTCGAATGTCCGCAATAAGAAAGTGTTCAAGTGGAAAGAGAGACAACACATCCTATTATAATTGAGCCGCGACGCGAGAAAACCAACAAAGTGGTTGTGCGCCCAGCGCAGACTCAGATCAGTCTGGGTATCTGCCAGTCTGATCAGAATCTTCGCTGTCCGCATCGGGTTAGCTTAGATCCTGAGCTATCCTTTCAGCGCAAAGCGAAGACTTTGATCAGACTGGAGGACTGCATATGCTGATCTGATCCTTAGCTGGGCGCACGACCACTCTGTTGGTTTTCTCGGGACGCGGCTCATATATATTTGAGCCGCGACACGATAAAACAACGCGTGTATAGAGCACCCCATACACCGGGAGCCTGGCCACTAAATCTTTGTTAACTGCCCAAGATCAGGAAATACTAAATGCCGTCTTCCAATATATTGAGGACACGAGCTACACAAAAATAATATTAAATTAAAAAACTTTGGGAATAAAAACTAGGGATTACAGGACAACAGGAAACAAAGAAGTAAATAAGAGAAACAGAGGTTCAGTTTACCAGCTAAATAGAGTG
This sequence comes from Ctena decussata, assembly GCA_963989385.1. Classification (NCBI taxonomy): domain Eukaryota; kingdom Metazoa; phylum Mollusca; class Bivalvia; order Lucinida; family Lucinidae; genus Ctena; species Ctena decussata. The sequence continues at coordinate 37,615,204 of OZ022515.1, forward strand.
GGCATTCGGACAAAAACGATCCTTGCAGGCCAAGCCTCTTTTGAACTTATTCTTATCATTATTATTATCATTATCGTCATCATTATCATAAAATTTTATACTATATACTATAACCATCCACCCTTATATGCGTTACATCCCGCCACCTTCCGCCATTTCTGCCGAAACATACCAAAGATTTGACTCAAAAACATGCGAAATTCGCTCAAAACGGGCCGCGGCCTGAGAAAAACGGCTCATTGCCAGCCAAGCATACATTCAACCACGGGAAAAATATCACAAAACATCTTTTTGGCACCCAAATATACCAACCCACGAAAAAAATCTAGAAAAAAAACGGATTTTTTTTTTTCATCATTTTTCATTACCCCGGCCAATACCCCGGGAGCTTATTTGGACCAAAATACATAACACAAAAACAGCGATATTTGAAACTGGGCGGATAGGACGGAAGGAGGAGATGAAGGGACGCTAAACTAAATAAGATAAACCTCTATACGACCTACCTACTTGGCTTCTACACTTATCAGATCCGCGGTCTATCGGGAATCAGTTGCCAAAGGTCAGGACCCCCCTCGGGAAACGTCAGTGCCGAGCAGCCTAAGACCTAAAAACACCGTCTACTCTCACTATCTTTCAACCACGAATTCTCCACTAGGGTGAAACGGTATTAGGAATCAACTGCAAAAGGTCAAGATCCTCCTTAAGTTGCATCAGTGCCATGCAGGAGAGCCCGAAGTATCCCACCCACCCATACTTAGATTTTTTTTTTTAGGGTGAAACGGTATTAGGAACAACTGCAAAAAGGTCAAGATCCTCCTTAAGAGGCATCAGTGCCATGCAGTGCCGAAGTACACCACCCACCCATACTTAGAACTTTTCTTTCTCCTTTCTCTCTCTCTCCCTCTCTCTCATTTTCATATCCCTTATTATCATTATAACTTATTTATACTAAATATACGTAGGGAAATGGGCCTGCTAGTGGAGGACGGCACTTTCTCCCACCTTTGCCTATATAAGATAGGCTCTCAGCTCATATAAGAAATTTCTTTCTTGCACACCGGATAGAAACTGCCGTTCTTTTCACCTGGGATAGAAAATCTCATCTTACCCTGGTGTTCTGACCCAGGACCGGAAAAAAATCACGAGCTGTCAATGCATTGGTTGTATAGGAGCTCACGTACCTGCGTCGTCAAGTGACGTTGGCATTTTAGATGATTACGTCACGAAGACGGTAAAATGACGTCAGTTTATGCACGCCAGTCGTTGACGTAAAGAGCCGAATGGCGGTCGTTGAAAGCAGCGCCTTCTTTCAAAATCAAATTGAAACCTCTCAAGCACTAGAATTACGCATTTTAACAAGTTCTGAAGTTAAAACAAAACGTGGTGTGCAAGAAAAAGTATCTTTCATGGGTGTGAGGTGTGGATAGAAAATTCCGTCACTCGGGATCACTGTTCGGCATCACTCGGCAAGCCTCGTGATGCCGAACAATGACCCTCGTGACGGATTTTTCTATCCACACCTCACACCCATGATAGATACTTATATTCTTACCTACGAGACAGAGTTTGTTCTATTTTTAGCGGTGCTGGAAATTTCTGTCTTGCCCATGGGCTGGGACAGCTCACACGAGCTTGAATTCTATGTACCACTACGCGCTCCTTGAAATACGGTGCGCCCAGCTTGGCGATTCCATACTTTATGCTTTTTATTCTTTCATAGGAATGAATTGCCACATCGATAAAATCCAACCCAAGAAAGGTTATTCATTCTTTATAATCCCATTATAGCCTGTTTCAAGGTCTTAAAGTCGGAAAAAGATCCAAAATAGTCAATGGTTCACAATGACAAACACTGTCGAGGAGGCCGCCATTTTGAAGACGTTACCAACTGACGTTTGAAATGACGTTGACGTTACGTCACAATTAACGTAATACACGCGCTTTTTGTAGTCGTCTCTATACAAATTTTGTTCTTTAATATAAATTTCAATTAGAAAATCTAAAAATGCGGATTTGTCAAGGACCTATTTTTTACTTGTCTGTTCACTACAGTAGCCATGAGGGTGACACGGTTGTACGACTAACACCTGTACACGTTCGCATGAAAAAGGCCTAGTAGTTCCCCGTTCAATTTAAGGGAAATATTATCGTAGGTAAGAAAAATAATCAATCATTGGTCTTCGATGCGGACAGGGAAATCCCAACCCTCGGGCACACGGGGTGTGTCGGAAACTCGGCAAGCCTCGTTTCCGACACACCCCGTATACCCTCACGTTGGGATTTCCCTGTCCGCATCGGAGACCAATGATAGATTCTATTTTACTCCCACCTTTGCCTATATAAGATAGGCTCTCAGCTCATATAAGAAATTTCTATCTTATACCTGGCAACATCTTTCTTATATTAGCAACCAGACTTTTTCATTTTTTGAATAATATTTTAATTTAAAATGAACATAATGGACACGCAAGCATGTTGGATGACGTTTGATAGCAGATCATGGGTTTGTGACGTCACTCAATTTTAATGACGTCACTAAAACCGGTTAAAAACGTCGCAAGCTAACTTGACGCGCGTGACGTGAGAGGCTTAGCTGCATTTTTTTTCGCCCTCTGGAAGATAAAATAGTCCACATATCGTGTTTTCCGTCTAATTTTCAGGTGCAAACTGTGTTTACACCCATTTTAGGACCCAAAATTTACTTCAGATCATTGGTTAAAAAGTTAGAATTTTCCTGTTCTGAAGCATAATCCGACTTGAGGTTTAAAATCCGCTAACAGTGGGAGAAAAATAATCCATCATGAGTGTCCATGTAGGATAGGAAAATCTCACCCGAGGGGTCGGAATTTCAACCAGGGACTCGGTGAGATTTCCCTATCCTACATGGACACTCATGATGGATTGTTATAATCTTATACCTGGCAACATCTTTCTTATATTAGCAACCAGACTTTTTCATTTTTTGACTAATATTTTAATTTCAAATGAACAAAATGGACACGCAAGCATGTCGGATGACGTTTAATAGCAGATCATGGGTTTGTGACGTCACTCAATTTTAATGACGTCACTAAACCGGTTAAAAACGTCGCTAGCAAACTTGACGCGCGTGACGTGAGAGGCTAAGTTACATTTTGTTTTCGCCCTCTGGAAGATAAAATAGTACACATATCGTGCTTTCCGTCTAATTTTGACGGATTTTGCTCATACCCATTTTAGGACCCGATACACACACTGGGCTGGTCAAAATTTACTTCAGATCATTGGTTAAAAAGTTAGAATTTTCCTGTTCTGAAGCCAGATCCGACTTGAGGTTTAAAATCCGCTACCAGTGGGAGAAAAATAATCCATCATGAGCCAGTCCATGTAGGATATGTAAATCTCACCCTCGGGGTCGGATTTCAACCAGGGACGAGGCTTAATTTCAACCAGGGACTCGGCAAGCCTCGTCCCTGGTTGAAATTCCGACCCCTCGGGTGAGATATCCCTAGCCTACATGGACACTCATGATGGATTGTTATAGTCTGGTTGCAACGAATTGGTCGTTAGCACTTCTGTGGGTGCCGAGCCGGAACAACAGGCCCAAGAAACGATAAACAACCCATATAGGCAAAATTATATCACTATTAATACTATCTTAACCACCATTAGCTTAAACAGATTATTAAGACAATGATGTAGACAGGGACCTGCTGGTGGAGGGCGGCACTGTCTGGTTGCAACGAACTGGTCGTTAGCACTTCTGTGGGTGCCGTACCGACGCTACTGGTCCAACCATTCAAAGTCAAATATTTGGTTTAAATAGGGAGAATAAGACAATGACCCAGCTAGTGAAAGGGGGCACTATCTGGTTGCAGCGCATTGGGCGTTAGCACTTCAATGGGTGTCCCCTGGAGCCGCTGCGTCTTTAAGCTACCATCATAAACTCTCTTAAAAGTACACATATTCTGGTAAATACCAAAGATACTCAGGGGGCTAGGCGCGCGTCAGGACTATGGTGCGCGCATGACCCCCTGAGGGTCACTGAGGTTACAAGCCCTGTACGCGCCCTGACACTCAACATGCACGAGCCGGTCTGAAGCAAGTAAGAATTCGTACGGCAACATAAACAATACGTAACAACACCCAAAATCCTAAAATGATTGGACATAATTTTCGATTTTCGGTTTTTGGCAAGACTTTAGGAAATACAGCCGCACGAATTGTAGAAAAGTGATTATTAAAAAAGGAAATAGCACGTGAACAAAAACACAACCCTCCCTATAACAACGGGGAGGGTAGCCTGGGTCCAGTCGTCAATATTATTTTTAATCCTATTCTAATAAAGTTAGCCCTGGTGGACCATCCGTGACGACTAATCGAAAAAACAACAACATAAAACAACGTGGCACGTGTGCCCAGCAAAAACCCAGTACAGCCTGGGCATCGGCTCAGTCTGATCTGAGTCATCGCCGTGCGCTTAAATGGCAGCTTGTGGCCTACGCTAGCCCAATGCGGACAGTGAAAACTCTGACCAGACAGGGTGGATGTCCAGGCTGATCTGAAACTTTGCTGGGCGCACATGGTTTTGTCGTGTCGCGGCAAATTTAAAATTAACAATCTATGGCACCTGAGAAATCTGCAGCGCGCACATTTTGTACAGTTAGATCTTCACACGGGTTCTAACGCATGGTTTCTCACGAAATAACCCCAACTTCTACATGCCTTTGTGCGTACATTCAACGAGATAATCGCCAGTCATATTTTCCCACCATTTTTACAAGTGGAAACAACAATTGACTTCCTGTGTTTGGAGCCCTTGTAGCCCTTGAAGCGGGGGAACAAATATACTCTTAGAGGATTTTCTCTTTGGTGAGCAAGTTCTTTACATTCGTTTCTTTAATGTAATCCGTGCGTCAAAAGGATGTATGTAAAACTTATTGATCTCCATCAAGAAGAGTAGGAAAAATAGAAGGAGCATCGTTGCTTCCCATGACGGCTTAGAAAGAAGAAAAGGAAAGGGCAAAACTTTCTTGTTTAGGGCAGATTTGTTAGGTTAAAGCAGGCTGATTTATGGTTTCTGTAAGCACTTGGTATTACCATGGAAGTATTACAATTGCCTGGTATTACCTACTGTCTGTGTCTTTACCGTTTGCAGATCTATAACAAAGAAAAATACAGCTCGTGATTTGTTGCTTCATGACGCACGCAATATGGTGCTTGCTTCACATATATGCGAGCTGCTCAGCAGCAAAGGCTTAAGCCATCCTGCACGTCGGCACTGTCAGATCAGAATCTTATCTGTTCGCACACAGCTTTAACTGACCCTGAGGGGAATTTGCAGGCACAAAATGAAAGCTATATGTACATCGCACGGGTTAACTAATGCACAGAGCCTGATCATAGTGTCACTTTAAGGGCAGACTTATCTGGGTCTGCTTCTTTTAGTTGATCAGACTGTCTTTGCAGTGGCTTTAATTGCAATACACTTTGATCGCTACTGGGAACACTTTGATCACTGCTGGGAAGACTGTGATCGCTGCTGGGAACTCTGCAGTTGCAGGCATAAAATATCTGCTGGAAAATCTGCAGTTGCAGACATAAAATATACAGAGTTATTTGTTGTTGTTATACCTCAACTGCGAAGTTGCCGAGTTCAAGGTTGAGGGACATATTGATTTGGACATGTCTGTCTGTCAGTCTGTCTGTTCGTCCGTTTACTTGTCTGTTTGTCCCTCCGTTATGCTTTATGTGGCTGTAGCACTCAAGAATGGTTTTAGGTAAAATCTTGAAGTTTATATATACAAAGGCAAAGGTTTCCCATAACCTAACGGCCGTACTGAGGATAGTGGGGATTAGAAGCTCTCTGTATCTTGGGCACAACATATGTAAGGCGGAGACTATTCCTTCTTTTCGCTGCGTTATCCTTCCCTGAATCGAAAAAGGTACCCATTTACTGCTGGGTAGGAGACCCAGTAGCTCGGTTAAGCGCTGTACTACTGATCTATCGGCTAGATTCGAGCCCTGCAATGGGGCGTAGGCGGGAACCTTTTAACCGTAAACGGAGTTCCACTGCACACAACCTTTCATTATCACTCATCCTCTTCTGATATGTCTGAAATACTGTTAAATTGGACGTAAAATCGCAAGTCATCCACCCATCCATTTACTGCTGAGGTGACAGAGTTTTCCCGGCGCTAGTTGACCCAAGCCGGAATTCGAACTCGCGACCTTTTGCTCCATATATTGAACTCTGACAGGAAATTAAAGGTAAGTTGTCGTTCCAAAATAGGTGAGAAAACCGATTATGGATTAGCCTCCCTTCGCTCGATTGTTAGGTTCTGATCCAACACTTGGCAAAGACAGGTAGAACAGGTATTAGCAGCTGGGTGAAATTAAGACAAGGACACGTATATCAAAACTTGCTGCGTTCAAATGTCAAGTTATTGAAAGACGAATCTGCGTCAGAGGTTTGGTGTACGACAATGATATTTTCTCACGCATAGAAGAAAGAACAGAAAACGAAGACTTTCCATGTCGTTACTTATAAAAAAATGGTTTCATTTTTTGCATAGATTGGTTCGTGTGTTTGTTTGTTTGTATCAGTAATGTGTGGCACCACTGATTACATTCTCGAATAGTTGGTTTCTATTTGACTGCACTTTGAAATGTTATCAATTAAAAGCAATCTATACTATACCAACCATTATTTGTTGTAGATCTTTATTGTATCAGCATGAAGAACATAAAAGTTTCCCATAACACCTATTACATGTACTTGGTGGTCGAAGGGATAGTAGAGGTTAGAACCCTATTGTGTCTTGGGCCTTTCATATGCATGGCGGAGCCCATCCCTCTCCTTTCGCTGCCTTATCCTTCCGTGATTCTAAAATCGTACCTGTTTACTGCTGGGATGACACCCATCAGACACAACAGGCCGAAATTATATCGTACAGACGCCGATGTGACGCCATTACGTCGCATCGACGTCGGTACGATGTCATTTCGACGTCATGCGCCTGTTGGACAAAGAGAGTTTTCCAGGCGCCAGTTGACCCATCCGGGATTAGAATTCGCGACCTTCACCAGCCTTTTCCACCATAACCGAGTCGCTCTAACCACACGGGCAAATCTTAATTCCCCCCCCCCCCCCCGCGGAAAAAAACAAACAACCCCATGATTGTCGGCGAGGAAGCATAAAAAGACAGCCTAGGCACCGGCGGATATGTGTAACTAATACGTGTCTCCATCCTTTCGTGGAGTATGAATTTTTTGTTGGTTTGATTTGCGAATGAAAAAAATGAAACACCGTCAAAATGGAGAGTCAGAGAATCGTTGTTACGCAGAAGGTTTTACACACGGTCGACACGGGTGTAGAGCCTTATGCGTCGCCAGGACGGCGGAGGGTGATTTCCGGTTAAAGGGTTATCTACTAGTGTAATACACTAACAAGGAAACTCTAACAACGTTAGAATTTTTTGAAGTTTATATATAATGTAAATTCTATATACAACGATACAATTTACAGCAATTCACAATTACAATAATATACAACACATATCAGTTCATGTCGCTGGCCCAAGTAAGGTGTTTGTTTCAAATCTGTAATCGATTTGCGTACAGAACGCAAATAGATTACCGTCTGACGTCAACACCGTACTCGGCTCAGCGCCATGAACTAAAGGAAAACACAAAGAACAAAAACAACGTTAGTTTGAGCTCATACAAAAAAAACAAGGCCTTATGTTGGTAGACTTCAATTCGTCGTTCCCTGGATCATGTCATGGGCCAGTCCATATATCATGAGGAACACCAACTTATAATTACATGTGCACGATTATATACTGGTCGCTCCCTGGATCGTACCAGGGACCAGTCTATATATATTAACACACCTTAGTGGACGAACACTGTCCCACACTTGATGTGACCTTCAGATCTATCACAGAATCTGGCAAACTGTGCTAACCACTTCCGCCTACATTTTGTGCTTCCCGCCTCTGCTTAGGAACCATGCACAAACGGCGTTGTAACTGCCTCTACCCGGGTTGGTATTAACCTGGAGACGTATATCGCATCTCCAGGTGAGACGTGGCTCTAAGCCCCAACAGCTGACTGCCGGACTTGATGTGCCTAAAAATAACGAACTTACACTTAATACATTGTAACTACATAATAACAATACGTAAGACTTGGGCCTGTCTTGGAAATACCATACAACGCCCTCGGCGAATGCCGAGCATAACGTGCACACGCCAGCCGTGTCACTAGACACGACTCGCGCTCACGATGTAAAGCTAAAAGTGTGCTTACCACTTCCGCCAATGAAGAAACGTAGATCCTACCACGCATGTGCGTCGAAGGATCTGACGTCAAACATTGTCAAGAAGTATACTGACGTCAACAGGCATTACCATGACATACCCCACATAAAACATGAATAATCTAAACAATGACTTATTTACATTAAATTGATTGACCAAAATCTAACTCGCATATGTATTAATTCATTTCTTTAAACTAAGCGTAATACCATTTGCCATAGAATATAATAGCTGAATAAGCGTTTCTCACACATTTGGGATCATAACGTTTGATCTGACATCATGACATCAATGATGTTATACCATATGACGCCGTCTAATGAAGGCAAATCAAACGCATGATGACCAAATGTTACCATTATAACTTATGGAAAAAACCCTTAATGCGGTGCATGCTATGGCGTCAATTGACGTCACGAGTATATAAATTAGTTCCATTACAAATCAATCTACTTCTATAGGCCACGTATACGTGAAACTAATATAAAAAGTGCTGACGTCGCAATAACATGAATGCAACTGACGTCACATGAATAACATGAATGCAACTGACGTCACTGGACGTCAAATAGACGCACACCATTGCAACCAACTTCAGTGATATAAACTATTTCCGAAATTTACAAAACTTCCTAATATACAAATATTATGCGCAGCATGCTTACTAACAAAATCGGTCGACACATGCGCAGCCTGATCACTGCCAACAAAATCAAATCAGTCGACACATATAATCATACCATATCAATCAGAAGTCACATTTTTCATTCTTAGCCAAACTATTCTAATAAATATAATAAAATCTTACCCTTCTAGGTCTTAACACAGAATCTGGGCACACAACAATATAACATCCATCAAGAATTAAACAGCCACGTCTAACTTTTCATTAAAAGATAGGCGTATAAATACTATGCGTCTCACATTAAAATCATGCAACACGCTGTCCACAATCAAAAGACTCGTGCAGGTATTCACCTTAAAATCATGCAATACGCTGTCCACGAGAGGTATTCACAAACAACCCATGCATAACGTAGTCACAATTTCCGTAAACGTTTAATACCACAGTTACCCTAAAAACTGTAGCCTTACTGACTGAAAGGATTAAAATAATCTCGACGACATAGTGGACGATTAGATCCATTTCGTAACATAGGTTTCCCCTTAGGGAGAAAAAAACATAACAATGTTTCTTTTCTGAAATAGTACGAAATGCGATCGAATCGTAGGCTATGTCAAAACTGGAAAACTAGCTATATACACAACAACGGTGCGATGCATAACGTGGCCAAACTATCTACTAAGGTAGTCCGCCCCCAAATTATCTTGGCAACTGATCTATCTAATCCCAAAGTCAATCAATTCTCTGTGTCGTACCTGTCGTGCCTCAAATGGAATGGGGAAGTATGGGTAAGTCTGATCGAACACTAGGTGGAAATCGCCACCTTTAAGTGTATCAGGCGTAAAATTAACTCTGTCTTTGACGTTACACTTACTTCGCACGACAGATCCCACAGGATCCGTTGCCTCTGCCTCTAATCTATCGCCACCGTGTTCTTCCATGTTTGCTTTCTGAATCGACGTTACGTCGTCGGGCTTTACGTTTTCACGTATAAAGTCATATTGGGATACGTCCTCTGACGTACAAATGTTAACTCTTTGGACATTCGGATCACCGTGATCCTTTGATCCAACATTGTCACGTGCATTAAGAACTGCAGACGACACGTTCTTTTGACGTTGAACGTACTGCTTAATCATGTTAGCAGGATAAGTATTCACGACGCCCTTGACGTTAATCTTGTAGTTCATTGCATTGACTACTTCGACAACTTCATATGGCCCGTTCCATTGAAGTAACAATTTATTGCACTCATTCGGGAGTAGCAAAAGTACTTTGTCTCCGACGTCAAACTTACGCGACCTCGCGTGTTTATCATAATAAGCATTCTGCTTTACGTCCATTTTCCGGATAATATCCTGTGCTAACTTACACGTTCTCTCTAAACGTTCTTTTAGATCAATAACGTACTGATACGTCAATAACGCACGTTGGTCAGTTTCCTCTACAGACCATAACTCCTTTAATATTTGCATAGGACCCCTAACATTACGCCCGTACAACAGTTCAAACGGGGAAAAACCTAACGACTCTTGCGGAACTTCCCTTACTGCGAATAATAATGCTGGGAGATACCTGTCCCAGTCATTCGGACGTTCTACGCACATTTCACGTAATATCTGCTTCAATGTATCATGGAATTTCTCCACGGGTCCTTTACCAGTAGATTGATAAGGAATAGTTGTCAGATCTTGAAGCGACAACAATCTACTAACCTCTCTCATGACGTCAATCGTGATCTTACTATCATGCTCGATTAGCATTTCACTCGGTATTCCTAATCTACTGAACATCTCAACTAACGCTTCGGCTACGCGTCCCGTTTCAATGCCGGGTAACGCTACCGCCTCGGGATATCTCGTCGCATAGTCTATCATTGTTAAAATATAGCGGGATTTCCTGTCAGAACGAGGTTCTATCGGTCCAACTATATCAACAGCGACTCGTTTAAATGGTGTATCAATCTGTGGCAACTTTCCTGAAGGAACCTTAGTGACACGACCTTTTTGAATAGTCCTTTGACATATGTCACAAGATTTACAAAACCTTGCCACATCACCACAAATTCCAGGCCAAAAGAACTCAGTTAACACTCTATCCATAGTTTTCTTTATGCCCAAATGACCTGACATCAAGGTTTCGTGCGCCAATCTTAACACCTTTTCACGAAAACCTTCAGGGATAATAAGTTGCAAAGTGACCTTGTTTCCCTTAGTAAACTGCCTATACAATAAATCTTTCTTTCGGATAAACTTAGTTTCACCTCGGTTCAATCCACGACTAATAGTCACATTCCCAGATTCCACTCTTTGCCTTATGCCATTCAATTTAGGGTCAACAACTTGGGCCTGCTTCAATGCCTCCTTATCACTAGCAATAATTTGATCAGGAACTTTAAGTTTCCTATAGACCTCTTCACCTTGCTTAGCCTGTGACCTAGTCACTGCCGCCATTGCAAAATGGGACATATCGGGAAGTTTTGACCCGTCAATATTTCCAATAACCAGGTCATACAATGTATCTTCCATGCACAATGCCTCAGTTTTTCCTGTGAAAAATGGACAATCTATGTCAACCATTGCTAAGGGATACCTTTGGGTAGATTCATCAATCAAAGTTACATCAGATTCTCTACCAAGTAACTGATCATTAGAAACCAAGTTTCTACGAACGACACACCCAGTACAACCTGTGTCCCTTAAAACTACAACAGTCTTACCATTAACCGTACCCTGCGCTGTTGGTAATCGCGACCTTAAAAAGTAACAGACACCTTCCCTATCCACGTTATCATTGATTAATGGACTTTCTTCCTTACTCTTATAGAGACCTTCAATTTCATGAGACCTATTCATTGTAGTTTTACAAAAGCTCATTTGATGTCCGCCACCCCGACCACGTCCGCGGGAATAACCCCGACCACGGCCACGATCTGAATTACTACCCTTCGTCTGTACAGTATCGCTCTTACTCTGTGATCTTTGTGTCTCATCTTTCGGTGCATAACTACTCCCCTTACTTCCGCTATACCCGCTTGCACTTGCACCTACCTCCGCACTATATGCTTGCTTCCTATCGGGATTCTTAAAACATTTATATGTTAAATGTCCCTTACCACAAATACTACATTTTATCTCTGGCTTCGCACTCGGCTTATTATCAGATCTACTCTGAGTTACGCCCTTACTATCACGCTGCCCCTTATTAACACAAGCGTAGACACCGCCACGTGCTTCTGCAAATAAATCTGCTTCCCTAGCCATCTCACCTAGATTCGTGAATGTTTTCGGTTTCAAATGAACATATAGTTCTTTACTACAGGATTCTAAAAACTGATCTCTAGCGAAAAAATCGCAAACAGCTTCGTAAGACTGGTCTACTTTCGCCATTTTCAACCATTTATTAAGATACGACCTAAGTCTACTACTAAACTGAATAAACGTTTCGGACTTTTCAGGCCTATCATAGCGAAATTTCTTCCTAAATCCGCGTTCAGTCATATCAAAATTCTTTAACAACGCATCTTTCAACTTGTCATAATCCGCTGCATCATCTACAGACAATCTATCATAGACATCAAGCGCGCGACCTTTAAGTAATGCGCTTAAATATGCAGCCCAAACGTTTTTATCCCATTTATTCGCCGTCGCGTATTTCTCAAACCTTGATAAGTAACTATCCATTTTGTCCTTACTTTCATCAAAATACGGTAATTTGGGATCTCGCGCATGCGCTAACTTTTCAGCCTTCTGTTTTTCTAATTCAACTCTAAACGTTACCTTCTGCAACTCTATCTGATTCTTTAACTCGCGTTGCTGCAATTCAAAACTATACTTCAACTTTTCTAACTCAACTTCGCTCGACAACTTTGCTTCCTTATCGCTTTCGACTTGAGACAACCTAGCTTCCCTATCTTTCTCGGCTTGCCGCTCTATGCTTTCAATCCGCGCCATCTCGATTTCCCTATCCGCCGCAATCTTAGCTTCTTCCGTCGCCCTATCCGCCGCAATCTTAGCTAGTTCTACTTCCCTATCTTTCTCGGCTTGCACAATCCTCTCTTTCTCCGCCGCGATCCTAGCTAACTCAATTTCCCGGTCTTTATCGGCCTGTGCAAGCTTTTCTTTCTCCGCCGCGATCTTCTCTTTATCAAGTTCCCTTACCGCGTGCCTTTCTGCCCTCTCAGTCTCTTGCTGCTGCTTTACAAATTCCTGTAAAGCCTGTCCCTCATAACCTAACTCCTTTCCCGTCTTAACTAACTGATCCATGCCGCTTAACGTAATGCTCACGTTAACTTAACTGAAACCGACGTTCACTTATAGTCACATACGTTAACTAAAACGTTAACAATAATAATAACGAACTAATCCAACTAAAACGTTGATTAATTAGTATACTCGCGATCTGGACGTAGCCATTAAAGTTACGTTCATAACAGACCGGAAATGACGTCATAAACTGACGTTGACTTTGCCGAGAATTACTTTTCACTATTAGATGACGTAATTAGATGACGTAAATAACCCACATACAATTACGCCCAACTTGATCTAGCGTATCGGATATACAAACGTAACGTATGTAACGCAACGTATTAACACTGACACGACAACTGTACGTCCTACATTACAAAACCATATTAGATACCAACGGTAAATCAAACTTAAGATTCCGCTATTAGGTTTAATTCATTGTAACGATATTATATAACGTTACGAGTGACCTACGTTACTAAATCAGGACATAAAATGGACCTCAGTAACGGTTACGACACAACGTACAAAACGTTTAGGTTAATAAACTTACAGATTGTCATGCAACAGCAGTGCTAAGGTACTCAAACGGACCTTAAAACTAAATATGTATCATCCGTGCCAAGACAATTCAGGTCTATATACCTCAGTTTCCCCACTCAGATATGCAACCTGTTACATTCTATCACAAATTAATGCATGGGCTATCGCACTTCATCACGCAGGGAATAAGGATAGTTGACCTTAATTGAGTGTAGGTTACATTTACAAAGAATTTAGTGGCAAAATTGTTCCCCTAAAATTCACAGCCATACGTCACCTTAGAAAAGAACAATCAGAAAGTCAATAATAAAAAAAAATGTCTGACAAAATTGTGCCTAGATTCTGTATATATTGTCAATGTGTTACACTGGCAGATATTAACCGGAAATCAAATCCCGTTACTTCATGACACCATGTTACGCAGAAGGTTTTACACACGGTCGACACGGGTGTAGAGCCTTATGCGTCGCCAGGACGGCGGAGGGTGATTTCCGGTTAAAGGGTTATCTACTAGTGTAATACACTAACAAGGAAACTCTAACAACGTTAGAATTTTTTGAAGTTTATATATAATGTAAATTCTATATACAACGATACAATTTACAACAATTCACAATTACAATAATATACAACACATATCAGTTCATGTCGCTGGCCCAAGTAAGGTGTTTGTTTCAAATCTGTAATCGATTTGCGTACAGAACGCAAATAGATTACCGTCTGACGTCAACACCGTACTCGGCTCAGCGCCATGAACTAAAGGAAAACACAAAGAACAAAAACAACGTTAGTTTGAGCTCATACAAAAAAAACAAGGCCTTATGTTGGTAGACTTCAATTCGTCGTTCCCTGGATCATGTCATGGGCCAGTCCATATATCATGAGGAACACCAACTTATAATTACATGTGCACGATTATATACTGGTCGCTCCCTGGATCGTACCAGGGACCAGTCTATATATATAAACACACCTTAGTGGACGAACACTGTCCCACACTTGATGTGACCTTCAGATCTATCACAGAATCTGGCAAACTGTGCTAACCACTTCCGCCTACATTTTGTGCTTCCCGCCTCTGCTTAGGAACCATGCACAAACGGCGTTGTAACTGCCTCTACCCGGGTTGGTATTAACCTGGAGACGTATATCGCATCTCCAGGTGAGACGTGGCTCTAAGCCCCAACAGCTGACTGCCGGACTTGATGTGCCTAAAAATAACGAACTTACACTTAATACATTGTAACTACATAATAACAATACGTAAGACTTGGGCCTGTCTTGGAAATACCATACAACGCCCTCGGCGAATGCCGAGCATAACGTGCACACGCCAGCCGTGTCACTAGACACGACTCGCGCTCACGATGTAAAGCTAAAAGTGTGCTTACCACTTCCGCCAATGAAGAAACGTAGATCCTACCACGCATGTGCGTCGAAGGATCTGACGTCAAACATTGTCAAGAAGTATACTGACGTCAACAGGCATTACCATGACATACCCCACATAAAACATGAATAATCTAAACAATGACTTATTTACATTAAATTGATTGACCAAAATCAAACTCGCATATGTATTAATTCATTTCTTTAAACTAAGCGTAATACCATTTGCCATAGAATATAATAGCTGAATAAGCGTTTCTCACACATTTGGGATCATAACGTTTGATCTGACATCATGACATCAATGATGTTATACCATATGACGCCGTCTAATGAAGGCAAATCAAACGCATGATGACCAAATTTACCATTATAACTTATGGAAAAAAACCCTTAATGCGGTGCATGCTATGGCGTCAATTGACGTCACGAGTATATAAATTAGTTCCATTACAAATCAATCTACTTCTATAGGCCACGTATACGTGAAACTAATATAAAAAGTGCTGACGTCGCAATAACATGAATGCAACTGACGTCACATGAATAACATGAATGCAACTGACGTCACTGGACGTCAAATAGACGCACACCATTGCAACCAACTTCAGTGATATAAACTATTTCCGAAATTTACAAAACTTCCTAATATACAAATATTATGCGCAGCATGCTTACTAACAAAATCGGTCGACACATGCGCAGCCTGATCACTGCCAACAAAATCAAATCAGTCGACACATATAATCATACCATATCAATCAGAAGTCACATTTTTCATTCTTAGCCAAACTATTCTAATAAATATAATAAAATCTTACCCTTCTAGGTCTTAACACAGAATCAGGGCACACAACAATATAACATCCATCAAGAATTAAACAGCCACGTCTAACTTTTCATTAAAAGATAGGCGTATAAATACTATGCGTCTCACATTAAAATCATGCAACACGCTGTCCACAATCAAAAGACTCGTGCAGGTATTCACCTTAAAATCATGCAATACGCTGTCCACGAGAGGTATTCACAAACAACCCATGCATAACGTAGTCACAATTTCCGTAAACGTTTAATACCACAGTTACCCTAAAAACTGTAGCCTTACTGACTGAAAGGATTAAAATAATCTCGACGACATAGTGGACGATTAGATCCATTTCGTAACAATCGTATATGAGTGAGTGAGTGAACTTTGTGATATCATGAAATCCCTTTGATTTTGTGATATCACAAATCAAATTTGTGATATCACAGAATCGAATATGTTATATCATAAAATATATTTTGTGATATCAAAAATAGTGATGAATTTTAGATATCACAAATTCTATTCTGTGGTATCATAAAATATTTTGTGATATCACAAAATGGAACTTTTATAATCACAAAATAGGGATTTTATAGTAAAACGGCACCTCATAATCGTAGGGGTTGGGACGAGGGGGAGGCATAGTTACCCCTCCAGGACCGTGGACTGTATGCCAAGGTATTAAAAGATTTTAAACAGTTAAGGTGGTGATTATCACTGATTTGGGGCAAAGACAAAAATCTGCATAAAATCTGGAAAATACAACAGATCTTCCCAAAACTGAGCATATGCCTTCTTTATGTTGTGCCTCACAATTCAGAATCCCAAAATGCAGGACATGTTGATGTTAAAAAGGATATATATAAGAAAAGATCAAAGGGTAATTTTGTGCGCATAAATCTAAAAAATGACCATCATTATTGAAAATGTAACCAGGTCTGAACATAAATTAATGTATAATGAAGAGCGTCCTAGCAATTATTATTTTTTTTTCATTTTCTTTGCAGCTCATCAGGCTGCGCAGATAAAAAAAGATGTGACCTGTGTCCAAATATTTGTCTTAAAATACATAGCAGAGTCTGTTTTCAAGGTTGAATAATTTCAATAATACACCTGAGGTGGTCATTGTAATGTTATATTTATACTGTGAGTATGATATAGGTATACCTGACCTACCTGTATTATGAATGCAACCACTATACATGCACTTATATACATGGTCAGACATTTGAGGAAAGCTACTGTTTTTATCTGCTCTACCTTGCAATTTGAGAAAGAGCTGGAACAAATAAATGCCAGGACGCTCTTTTTAATACTTCAAAATATCTTCAGAGCTAAGTACATTTTCAACAACGGATTTTATTTTTCAGATTATTGCGCAGAAAATTACCCTTTGATCTGTTCATATAAAAACACCTTTTTAAACAGCATGCCCCTCTATTTTGTACTCTAAACTGTAAAGAACAACAAAACTAAGAAGTCTGCTAACTTTTAGGGAGATATAATAATTTTTTATGGTTTTATTGAGATTTTTTTATATACCAAAAATCACCACCTTAAATATTCAAATATTCAGCGCCGGTAAATGGACCTTTCATTAAATCCACTTCACATTTGAGAACATTTCTGCAAGGGCTAATTATAAAAACAAGACGCCTGGCCATAAAGTTGAGAATATCTGGGTCTGCAGCGGGCCCAATCACAACAGTAATCGGTGAAAGGATAATGACGCGCATCAGTCACAGATTCCGAATATTAAAGATGGATAACTCTAACATTGACAACTACAATTACAGTGCCAACGTTCCCACCAGCGACTTCTCCCAGTAGCGATCTGTTGAGTGTTGCAATTATACACTTTTGGTGCAGTGTGAACGGTAGACCAGACACACGGATGGATGGTCAGACGGACAGCTGTCTGGATAGATAGATAGCTAGCTAGATAGATACTAATTTACTATATGCATTCGAGTTGGATAAATATCTATAACTGAGCCGCGACACTACAAAATCAACAATGTGGTCGTGCGCCAAGCGCTCAGGAACTGGGCATTCGCTCAGTTTGACTAGACATTTCGTTAAGTGCTCAAAGGATAGCTAAGGATCTTGAGTTACGAGTACCTCCATGCGAACAGCGAAGACTCTGATCAGACTGGGCGGATGCCCAGGCTGATCTTAGTCTGCGCTGGGCACCCAGCCACATTGTTGGTTTTGTCGTGTCGCGGCCCATATGCATTTGGTTTAAACAATATTTATTTCACGTAAATTACATGCATAACATTTACAGAGTACAAAATGGTGAACAGGATTTGAGATAGATAGATAGATAGATAGATAGATAGATAGATAGATAGATAGATAGATAGATCAGCATGCATCGAGAATAAGAATAAAAATATGTAATCCGCGCAAGTCTTTAGACGATTCAGATTCATACCAGAATTTTTAGCCTATGTTCGGACAGGCATGCAGCTCATAAAAACTGATCTTAAGATGGACTAGTTTTTATCGCATCACGCCTGCTGAGGATCGGGTATGTCTACAGTATGACATTTTAGCTTTTTGACAAAATCAACGTCATACATTCAAAAATATAGATCTTATCAAAGCCGGTCTGTGCTAGCACGTTTTCAGAACAATCGTTTTATGCCAGTCCGATAATATGACTGGTACGAAACGTGTTATTTTGGTATAAGTGAGTATTTACCGTGCCATACCTGGTGAGAATCGGATCTGATAAAAACTCGTAACCCCAGTGCAGCGAAACACGAGAAAAAGATTACTTGTGGTGGGAGTTGGAGGGGGCTTACTCGTTTTTTCTGGATCCAGAGGCCCTCCGACGTAATCAGGAAAGAATTCAAATTCAGCAAAAACACCGTCTTTTTCATGAACTACTCACTCTTTGAAAAAGGATGTATTCATTCATATTGAATATCACCCTGAAAACAAATTATGAAACGCTGTTCTAAGATGCAAGCTATGTCAGTGAGTAATTATATGTAGATCTATAATCGCTTTTTTTCTTGTAGCAAAAGTGACGCTAGCATGCGTGAGATGTCGCTCTTAGGAAGAATTTCATGCATCACTATGAAGACCGTCATAAGCTAATATCGCCAAGAGCAATTTTTTTGCTCTAGAACATATACAGTTTGTACTTTTTCTATAACTCAGAACGGGCTTAGAACTTAAGCATAAAGGAGCCCCGGTAGCTCAGTGGTTAAAACGCTGGCCTACTGATTTAGCGGACGGTGTTCGAGCCTCACTTGAGCCGAGACTCTTTCCTACCGTAAGCGGGGTTTCATTGCACACAGCCCTCCATTATCACCACCCTGATGTAACTCAAATATTGTTGAAAAGGGCGTAAAATCGCAAGTCATCCAGCCATCTAAGTTTACTTTGGTGATGCAATTATTTATTTCCGTCTGTGATATATAAGTTCAACCAATATTTAGTGTTAGTACACTCAACTGTGTGACTTTAGATCCTTTGTGCCTTAGATAGGTGTTATGTGATTGCAACTTGGCGCTAAAACTAAACGGTTTCTTTTTCACTCTCATGACATACAGACAGGAAGAAGGACAGACAAAACTTTATTCTCTTAAGACACAGAACATGACATATGAGAAAAACATATTTTACTATAAAGCGAAGGTGTAAAAATTTTAGTAGTAGCGACGACCGGGCATTCTGCACAATATTTTCAGATATCGTAATTTCTACAATAGTTCAGGCGACTATAGAACACGGACAGACTGATACACATTATTGCTAAATATGCTCAATATGAATGAGAACATGTTGTTTTGGTAGCACTAACCAGATTTCCAACTACTATCCTACCGGGCACATGACGTCTAAATGACGTCATTACATTGCATCAACTACCGCATGACGTCATCTCGACGCCATAAGGCCCCATCGACGTCAGTGCAACGTCTATACAACGTCATGTGCTCGCTGGGATTGCTTGTCCCGTATTGCGACAACAGTGAGTACCCGGATGAACCTTGGCACTGGCACAGACTGATCGGCGTATGCCCTGCACAATCCAGGAATCCAAGGAATCCATAACATGAAGTTAATAGCCTGGTCATCCCATGCCGGTGCACTGGTCAGCCCCAGCATCTGGTGCAAGCGTTTCGCTATGTTCAAGTCGACAAAATCATCTTAATGTTCACTCTAGGTTCTATGAAAGTAAAACAAGATGAGTGATTGGTGACAGTTAACGTTTAAAACTATACATAACCAGTGATTGACTGAACTCGCCATTATGCGAATTCTTTCCGACGTTTAGGTAGAAAGATCATGCATAACTCAGTTATTTATTTGTTGAATCAAAACAGAGTTATTGTTCGTGATGAAATCAGTCAACCGTGGAGCGGTCTGCATTAAAAACATACACTAACAATGTCTTCCGTAAAGATCCTAAGTTTTCGGGCAGATAGGTCAGTACAAACGGTGGACACCGAGATTTCACTGCTCCTTCGGAACCAGCCTGATCAAGGTCTACACAGTTGCTATTCCAACTGTGCATTAATATAGGCATTACTTTATCATTACTTAATCGATTCCGCCAATTATCGCTTCCTGCAGAGACTGTCCGTCGTATATTGCTTCCGCCGAGCCTGTACGCTATACTTTGCTTCCTGCAGAAAACTACGGTCTCCGCAGAGACAGAAATGACATCTTTCGGTTAGAAAATTGCTTTGATTTTCTCATATATGTTTATTCTTGCCATCTAGCTATTTCGTTTACCTTATGAAACAAAACCCTTGAAATTTCATCCGACAAAAATGCAGAAGAAGGTCGTATTTTAGACTTACGTGTTAGCATAGCGATATTTTTACCCACAGTATTTAATGAGCTATTCTGTTGAAGTATGCAGTATATTTCTGTGCAAAATATGTAAGCTGAATTATGTTTTCAGAAGCCGTAGGACTTCACTTCTGAAAGACTGCCAGTAGTTAACAAAAAGAGAAAAACAGATGCTGTGTACGGTTTCCGCCTTTCAGCATTTACCTTACGTACGGCGTCCGCTTTGCTCCTGTACTGTTTCCGCCTGAGACATACATGTTAGTTTGTGCTATCCTGTAACTTTATCAGAATGTGTGGCCTGTCCTAGTTCGTTACATAAACGGTGACAACTCCAACATTTTAACAAGGGCTTTAACTCAAAGCAAACTGGCTCAGAATGGCGTATTTGAACAGTTTATTCAAGTTTTTGTAAATTGACTTTGCACAAATACTATACATGTACTCGTATATATCAGATAAATAAATTTTGGCTCCACAGGTGATAAATCAGTAGCATAGCCCTAATTATCAATTATCTGTAAACAGAGGATCTTACATGAGTGCTCATGTATTATTGAATTTATTAAACGAGTTGAAGAAAAAGGTAAGATGCGAGGCTATGCCGAGCATCTTGTCGGTTTTCCCAACGAGTTTAATAAATTCAATAATACAGGAATAGCCTCGCATCTTATATTTTTCCCCAAATCGTTTAATAAATTCAATAATACAGCACGAATGCAAGATTCTTTTTATCATATGACACTAAAATCGCACTTTATTAGCAAATTTTGCACTAAAACGTCACGATTTTGCCATTAGACAACGCGACATTTTATGGACGCCAACGCATAACGCTACGACGTAATTTGCATATTTGATCCACTAGTGGAATATCGTTTTTAATGCATGGCTTTATTACACTCTCATATGCGACGTCATATGATAAAGTCTCTCTCTCTCTCTCTCTCTCTCTCTCTAGCTTTGGTATGTATATGCAGGAGCATGCGCATAAATGACTTTTTCTTGTCCTCTTAGAACTGCTTACTGTGTACAGTGTCCTGTGTACAGTTTTCTGCTTACTATATTTAGACCCCTTACTGCACATGCGCAAGACCATACTCACACTGTAGAACGTGTACTTTCTAATGCATATCATGACTATGGTTTTCATTATGCAAACACGTGCACATACTAAATGCCACCTGTATGCTGTCTACTGTTAACTGTCCTACTTTTACTGCCAACTGCATTTGTCCACCTGACTCAGCTTGAGTTCTATCCTGGCCATTGACTTCTTCTAGGAAGACTTCCGCCCATGACGCTGTGTTCACAGGTTTTGTTTAATAGGTTTTGATTAGACACCTAGCAATGAACTCCTAGGTGGACTGCCTGCCAAGGCTAAGAGCTCCAGCTACCCTCTTTAGTTTTGGTTAGAGACTAGTAACTCTAAGATAGGACACCTTCCAAGGTTGATGAGCTCCATCTGCCCACGTGCAACAGGTATTACTGGACTACCTGGTACCAGTAGCAGATTTTGCCTGACCTGACCATTTTTGTTAGTCTCAATAAAATCTTCTGTTGTGACCAATCATTAGAGCCATCTTCCAAAGGCATATCTGAGTTTGGAGAGTTAAGACAAATTATCCCAAAATTATCATCAAAAATCCCACTTAGCTAGAATTCTTGGTGACTGATACACCGCCATGCTTTTCGGGCATTATTACAGTGGCGGGGGGGGGGGAGGAGGGGGGCATTATGTGACTTCCTGTTGGCTTCCCTATTTGACTAAACTCTTACAAAAATCTAGTGGAGCAAACTCTTTCCTTCAAGAGTTGACCTTCATTGAGAAGGGAAGCAAACAAGAAAATAGTACAGTTGCTTCCCCTGAAAGTGTACCCATTTGCCCGAAAGTATAATCGCTGAAGAAGAGGCTGGGTTCAGAGCTGGAAGGAGCACCACCGAACAGATCTGCAACCTTAGAATCCTTTGTGAAAAGTGTCTCCAGCATCAGCAAAATCTGCACCATGTCGTCACTGATTTCTAAAAAGCCTTTGACAGGGTTTGGCATGCAGCCCTACGGACTGACATGCGGAAGTACAATATCAGTGCAAATCTAGTTCGCACCATTGAGCGGCTCTACGACAAGGCTGCTGGTGCAGTCCTGATGAATGGCAGCATGGGAGAATAATTCAGAACAACAGTTTTAGTAAGGCAAGGATGTCTTCTGTCACCCACCCTCTTCAACATTTTTCTCGAACGGATCATGTCTGATAATCTGGAAGAACATGACGATTGGTGAGCATAGGCGGCAGAAATATTACCAATCTGCGGTTTGCCGATGATATAGACGCTCTAGCGGAGGAAGAGCAGGAACAAGAAGCCCTAGTTGACAGTATCGACAAAACCTGCACAAGGTATAAGATGGAGATCAGTGCTGATGACAAACAGCGCCAATGGCATCCAGAGGGAGATCAAGGTAAAAGGGCAGAAGCTAGGTACGATAAGAAGCTTCAAATATCTTAGAGCAATTGTCCCAGATGATCGCTCTAAAACGGAGGTTCTCTCAAGGATTGCACAAGCCACTGCAGCTCTAACAAAACTGAAGCCCATTTGGAGAGGTAACAACATAGATCTTGGATCAAAGGTGAATCGTGACCTTGACAACAGAGTTAGAGAAAAGAAAGCAGGCCTCTGACACGAGATGCTACCGAAGGTTACTGAACATTTCGTACAAGGACCATATAACCCATGAGGAGGTTCGCAGAAAGATCCAAACAGCCATTGCAGAGTCCGATGAACTCCTGAACCTGGTAAAAAACGGACACTAAGGTGGTTTGGCCACGTCTAACGTCTTCTGGTTTAGCAAAGACGATTCTAATGGGCACAGTGAAAGGAAAAAAGAAGAAGAGGTAGATAGAAAAAGAGGTGGAGAGCCAATATTAAAGAGTGGAAAGGAATGGACTTTGCCAGCTCAACTATGGCAGCTGAAACAGGACAAGGTGGAAAGGGAATGTTTCGAAGTCATCTGTGGTGCACCAATAACCTTGTAAGGTTATGGGATAGAATAGAATAAAATTTGTCCACTGTTTACTAAATGTTTACTGTGCACTATTTACCACGACATTAACTTGGCGCATACAAAATCAGTGTTGAAGTAAACAGTGCACAGCAGACAGAAAAATGTCGTTTATGGTGTTCAACAGGTAGAACCCGGATAGGTTAAAAAAGAGAAAAAACGAAACGTAATATATACTCCGAAATATACACTATTTAAACCAAAGCAAAGGAGAACAGAGTTTGGGGAGGTGTGGGTGAGCTATCGATGGGTGGTATTTATATTTGAACGTGATTATCATGTGTGCCTCTGAAGGTTTACTTGAGTAGCTTAGGGTGCGGCCCCTCTTAAACATGTTAAAAAAAGGTGGGGCTCTTGCAGCAGACCACCTCTGAAAAACAAAGGATTTTTGAACTAAAACCTACTAATAAAATACATTCTTGTGAAAGATGGGTCTTTCGGGTGGCAGACTACCGAAACAAATGTACACATGTACATCTATGATATTTTCATCTCTCGGCTGCATTTAAACCATGTATGCAACATCAACAAATGGTGTTCTAGTCTCCCTCAGGCTGGTGCATCATAAAATGCATAGTTTCCATGAAACTTTTCTAGAAAACAACAGCTGCCAGGAACACAGCTCTACATATCATTGAAAGACCAAAAAAGTAGTAGATTTAATTATATTTAGGGAAAAAACATTGATTTATCTGATATTTTGCCTGCGGAAACCGTACAGTGCTTCTTTGTAATAGCAAGGAAGCCGTACTTGATAGGATCGGACGCCGTACAGTGCAGTTTTTATTGCCGTTTTATGCAGTAAATTAGTAACTCTCACATTTAATGGAACTAGCACATGATTTGGTAACAATATATGATAGTTATATAGGAAAATAATTGTATTTTAACCAATTATTTACAAATAAAAAAACAAATGCATTGTTTTTGTTTTTTCTGAAAACAAATTCAAAATACAGGATGAGAGTCCAACATAGAAAATATTTTTTTGCAAAGTTTGATTACAAAAAAATTTGCAACCTTAAATTTATGACTGTGGCAGGTCTCTGATTGCTACTGAATGTTTTAGACAAATTTTTACCTCACAACCCCTTCAGAATTGGCCTGGTGGAAACCGTTGTTCTCTGCAGGAAGCCAAATATAGCGTACAGGCTCGTCGGAAGCAATATACGACGGACAGTCTCTGCAGGAAGCGAAAATTAGCGGAATCGATTATACCCTGTGTTTATGGTAGAACCGAATTAACAGGGGAATAAATATGAGGCAATGGCCGGCTGTGCTTGCAGGAGATGCAGAACAGGGGTTGTCTTTTTAATGGTCTCTATCCTCTGTATACATATTCTTTTCCTTCTCTCTCTGACTGGATGGCGGTCGATGTAGACTGAAATTCTCATACAGCCGTTAAATCTAACACAACCAACCAACCAACTGCTCAAGGGAATTACCTTCAACATAACTAAACCTGACAGTTTTTTTAGATTTTGTGATGGCTTTCAACTTAAACAGTAAAAGTATGTAGAAGTACATGTATATTTAGTATATATTTTTGTCATGTGTGTGTGTGCGGGGTGGGACGATAGCGGGGTTTGGGGAGAGAACCGTGATCGTCTTTACTTATCCAGATGTTTTATAGCCCTATAGGTTATTTAGCTGGTATAATGGTTTGCATGCCCCGACAATATAGTCCAGGGGCATATGAAGCCCAAAAGCTCACCCCCTGGATCCGGGGTTGAATATCACGATGGAACTTCACAAAAATGATTAAAGTAACAACAGCTTTACTTTACCATCGAAATTTTGTTATCAGCGGTTACTTGCTCCTTCCCTGGCACTATATGTACATGCATAAAATCATAAAAAATGGATATAAAAACAGAAAGTTTTTTTTGTCTAAAATTTTCCGCAAACAATCAGGGTAAGTAAAGCATCCTGTGGTGCTCAAAATTTTCCATATGTGTTTTTGTCGCCCTCTACCCCGATACTTTATTCTTGCATAATATGATGATAAAAGCTATGTAAATTCATATTAGATTTTTCTAAAACTAGCAACAAATGATAGAAGTAATAAAAGCTTCTTGTTGTGATCAAGATTTGGTCCTAGGCTTTATCTGCCCCTACCCTGTGGCCAAAAGATGTATAAAATCATTCAAATGGATATTTTCTGACTGCAAAGGTACCTTTTCTGAAGGTAAATTCTTTGAAGTAAGAGAAACACGTGAATGGAACAGCCTTTATTTTTTTTTATTTATCATTAGGAAGGGACTTCACCTCGGGTGATGCAAATAGGAAGTCGCGAAAGCAGTTTTCCTTTGCTAAAATGTCTGAAAACATGAGAGCAGGGGTAACAACCTACGTCATAGCATGGATCTCGCAAACATATGGATCGCCGCCATCTTTGAATTGCAGGGTAAGTTTTTCCGCTCGTTTAAATCAATAAATCAGTGTCTGTCAAAACTAAACAGTTTTGGCGGTGCCTGACATTACACTTGGACAGAATGTATAATGATCGAGCCCAGAAATGCCGCTGCCTTTGTAATTGCCTCCCCACAGTTAAACAGGTGGAAGACAAAAGGACGATTTTAGCAGAGATATAGTGTACACATTTATGAAAAATAACGTATTTTACCGCTAATAGTACCAATCTTACCAATATTTATGTGATCGTAGTTAGTATTTGCCCTAAACTATTATTCTTAAACATATTTTGTGATGGAAAACGGAAAGAGCATTCAAACGGCCAATTTTGATCTCGTAGACACTTATGACGGCAGAGGTGTCGTGCACACAGGTATGGCAAACGTCACAGACTCGTGCATTCTGATTGCATCAGTTCCTGGTCATTGCTCATATTTTGCTTTTAATTGTACAAATTCATGGTCATTACTCAAATCATACTTTTAATGTAAGTTCCGTTGTTCATTTTCTGATTTGAGCTCAGTAAACACTAGTCCAACAAACCAGTCTTTTTGTATCTGAATCTGAATTGTTTACTGATGATACGCCAAAATTGACAATCATTCACCAGGGGGTGTGACTGGAGGAAAATTAGTCCCTAGCTCTCACGAGAGATGAGAACTTTGACACACAATCATCTGACATTTCAGCAGAGGAAATCAGGGAATCAGGGAGGTCATTCCAGTCCCTGATGGTCTGGGGAAAGAAGCTACATTTATATGCATCTAAACTAGCAGTGGGTATCTGAAATGCCATGGAATGTTGATTTCTGCAACGCCTAGTTTTGGGGACAAGGTCACCTGTAGGTATTCTGGCTTTACAATGTATCTGCCCCAGATAATAAACCAATCAGATCACCCGAATTTTTCGAATTTTCAATAGATTTATTGGTGTAGACTCATCACTTATCCATGAAGAGAGTCTTCACCAATAAATCTACTGAAGACTTGAAAATTCAACTGATCAGAAATGTACAGTCTTCTCTGGCTTGTCACGTCTATAAATGGCTTCAACATCACAAGTCAAATTGATTTAGATGTCGATGTAGATTTCTCGAATGAGCGTGTTTTCTCACTACAGAGGGACAGATGAAGGGAGTATTTGGCCGAATTCTCCATAAAAAGTATTTTATGGTTAGTCATTAGAACCACCTCGCCGAGGCGGTTCTATGGCTATCCATAACATTATTTTAAAAACAAACACATATTGTAAAAATATGTGGATACTTATTAGAATCGCTCCGACGAGGCAGTTCTATGGGTACCCACAGCACTGTTTTAAAGGTAGGTTCCTGTACTTTGGAATGCATCATAATTTTGATGATCTTTTATCATAAAAGTATATAAAAGATTCAAAGATACAAGTCTGGTTGCTCCGGTCACAATTCTTGCCGCCTCAATTTGAATTTTCTCAAGTTCATTTGCTTCGTATTGTGTACAGTTGTCCCATACTACATCTGCGTACTCTAAAAGGGGTCTAATGAACGAAAAGTATATGATTTGTAACGATTTTCTATCTAAAATGAATTTCAGTTTTCTCATTATATTGATTCTGTGCCAAGCTTTCTGTTTAATATTTGATAGATGTTCATGCCAAGTACAGTCCTTAGAAAAAAGTAAGACCTAAGTGCTTATGCGTGTCGATTTCAGATATTGTTTCACCATTCATTGTAACAGGTGGATGATACGGTTTGTTACGCTTTCTAGAGAATAAGAGAGACTCAGATTTAGAAGGGTTGAATGTAACTAACCATTTAGTTGCCCATTCGTGGATCTTTTCCATATCGGCGTTTAGTATTTGGGCTGTTTCTACGGGGTTATCTACAATTACGTACAAGCTTGTATCGTCCGCAAAGAGTCTGATTTTAGAATTTATATCTTCCACAATATCGTTAATATAGACTAAAAAGAGAAGGGGACCTAGTATAGAGCCCTGGGGTACCCCTGCATTTATAGACTGCCAATTCGAGCTTACTCCTGGAAGTACAACTCTTTGTGATCGGTTGCTCAAATAGTCAGTAAACCAGTTCAACAGAGAGTCTGTTATTCCTACCGAATGAAGTTTATGTAGAAGGCCTCTGTGCCACACTCGATCAAAGGCTTTACTGACATCGCAAAATACGGCCCGCACTTCCTTGCCTTCATCGAGAGCCTTGCAAAAGGTATTATTATTAGAGTCACCAGGGACAAAACCAGACTGGAGTGCTGTGATTACTTGATTATCACGAAAGAAATTAAATACATATTTATGAACGAGCTTTTCAAGTACCTTACCAATACTACTTAGAAGTGAAATGGGCCGATAGTTGGAGGGATCTGATGCATCTTCCTTTTTAAAAATAGGTGTGATGTTGGCTTGCTTCCATGCGGTAGGAAACGTTCCTGACGATAAAGAGTAGTTAGGAACGTTTCCTACCGCATGGAAGCAGGCCAACATCACACCTACGATAAAGAGTAGTTAAAGAGGTCACAGTGGATGAGATTAGTGGATGAGAAAGAGTGGAAATAGCAACCATTCCATGACCAAATCTGCACGAAACAATATACCGGACGTGGAGTCAACCTCGTGTGGCTAACACCCTAATTAGCAGCCTCGCTACCGACCGAGCTAACATTCTACTTTATATGTGCGTACGAGATCTATGCCTTTGTATGTGTTTACGACATCATCCAACGTTTTTCTTCCATTTTAAATCGTATCCAACATCTACACTGGTGCGAAAGCGTTGCATTTCTACCATAATTGTAATATTTGTAAATAATTCTGTGGGAAAACGATTTAAAGATCTACAATATGCAATTTTACTCAAAAGTGTGTTCGATATCTATGCAAAATGTGTGCTGACAGTACCGATTAGAATCACTGTGTTGAGGCAATTAAAGCTGTAACATTATAGTTAGGCAAAAGTCACTCATCAGTGGGTCGAAAATATTCACTAGTACCGCCAAAATTACGAGTTTTGTAAAATTTCTAATATAAACACCTTGTTTGAAGCAATTTATTTACCTTTGCGCACAAAGATGGCGGCGTCCTATATGTTTACGAGATCTATGCTATGACGTAGGTTGTCACCCTTGTGAGAGGTGTTCTCATATTCGAGCAGCGAAGGCGCATGAAAAGTCACATTGCCGTGTATGCACAGCAAGTAAGCATCTGCACAAGACAATCAGAATCATACCGTTGCACTTCAAATACCAAATGATCATAACGTTGCACTTCAAATAGCAAACGGCGGAAGACTCTAACTTAATACACGAATGCGCAGTCTGGGCTGAGTCTTCACTGTTTGAACGTTGTGTAATGTTGTGTAATAAGGTATATTCGGAAATGGTCTAGTGCATCCCATACGCTTGCAAGTACAGCTAACTGATGACTTTATAACAATACCCTCTGCGGAGTCCTATCTTTGCTGCCCTAGCTGAGCTGGCAAAGTCTATCCTGGTCCACTCTTTAATATTGTCTTCCCATTTCTTCTTTTGCCTTCGGAAAGAAAGAAAAAAAAAACAGAACTCAGAGACTAGGACGCATTCGAGAACTCTATGCTGGCCAGCAGTTGTAGAAAGCCAAGGAAGAAGGTGAGCTGCGAGTACAAGTGAATCCGCGGAAACATGTCTTCGTCCGCGACCGTGATGGTATGCTAACATTTAGTTCGAATATGGCTTGCCTGTAGCCCATTTTGCCATAAATATCAAATATTTGGTTAATTCCCGAAGGACCATATTTCGAAACGGATTATATTACCCCAAATTGCTCCAACACAGAAAGCAGGATTACTGTCTTGGACAACTCTTCGCGTCTGTTCTTTAAAGTACATCTGCCACTGCATTGCTTCTCATATAAACAAACTTATTTGATCAGCCATCTGAAACCAGGCACTATGTCAGAACTCAGATGAGGATACTATTCTGTATATCATGTCCTCTTGTAAACGGGTGAAATAGGAGCTGTAGTAAGCAGAAGAAAATGGCAAATTGTAAAATTTTTCGCCTTGTACAGATATTTCTACAAACGAGGTGAAAACCCTCAAAAGCACAGGATCTTAACGCACATTAATACGTGATAGCTCGTAGTACTGTTAAAAACAACGACAATAGATATAGCAAATACATGCAAAGAAGGTTGCAGCAAATGCTCACCAAAGCTCTGGATAAAAAAGAGTCTCATTGACATTTGTGATAGTTAACATTTTTATCTGTTAAATCGGCATAAAATCATATTGAGTCTCCTTATCTGAACCGCACTGACAAGGCGATTCGGACGAGAAGCCAGTTGGGCCAAATGTCTTCAAGGATGCTTAAATGCCCAGTTCAGTTTTAAAACTCATCAGCCATTGCTAGATAATATTTTTCACTTCTGCCTTCAGTATTTACCTCATGTTCTTTCCGGTGTCCGCTTTGCTCATCTTAATTACATGCATAAGGCACCGTCAATAGGATAAATATGGTATATATAGATAAAAAATAATAAATTAGACGTAATCCTTTCTAAAACACAATTGCACAAAATTTGTCAAATGGAAACAATATTTGAAAAATCCAAATTGATTTTCCCACGGGAAAAAATTCCCATGGGAAAAATTTCCTGCGGGAAAAAAATCCTGTGGGAAAAATTAAAAAACTATTTAGTCGAAAATGGATTATTATGACACTTAAACATAATCATCGACATCATTTTTATACAGTACCGGTGTCAAATTAGTGTCAGGGTGTCAAATTAGTGTCAGATAAAAAAAACATTTTTCCCGTGGGAATTTTTTCCCATTTTCTAAAATGGGAAAAAAATCCCACGGGAAAAAATTCCCACGGGAAAATATAAATATTAAAATATAGGCATTATTTCAGCATTATAATATAGATATATGTATATTGATTTGTTCAGTAGACATTTTTTCATAAATAATCTATTTTTAAAAAATCGGAAAATCCCATGGGATTTTTTCCCACATGGCAAAATGGGAAAAAAATCCCACGGGAAAAATTAAACTTTTGAATTAAGCCGTGATATTTTTTTTCGACAAGATTTATGACTTAATATGAGGGTTAAAGACATAAAACAAACATTTTATTTTTTCTCATTTTTCCCGTGGGAAATATTCCCATTTGATAATATGGGAAAATTTTCCCATGGGAATTTTAAAAAATCCCACGGGAAAAAATTTTTCCCATGGGATTTTCAAAATTCCCATGGGATTTTTATGTTCGAGTCGTTATTTCAACCCCAAGACTAAATATTTTTTGGCTCAAAACATATAGAAATTAATGTCTATGACATATATTTATGTATTTAAGTGGTTTTAAGTGTCTAGGAAGACAAGAAAGACAAGTGAAGTTTGCAAAAAACCGGTGTTGCAAAAAAAAACCGGTGGCTGTTTTTACCAGAGATTTATACCTATTTAAGGTAGATAGATACTGAATAAAAATATTAGTGGGGCCTCCATTTCATTATACCAGCTGAATAACCCAAAGGGCTACAAAACATTTGGATAAGAAAAAAACCGTTTTATTTTCCTAAAAAAAAAGATTTTGTATATCTACATACATTTTTACACATTTTCCATAATAATTAGGTTCATGTCTCAAAAACTTGAATGCACTTTCATTTCTGCAAATGTATCTATTTCTGCAAATGTATCTATAGGATATTTGAAAAATACTGGTAGAAAAAAATGCAGTTATCTTGATAATAAGCATATTTTGACATAAAAAATACAACAAAATTGAATTTCATGAAAAAAGTCATGAAAAATATATTCCATTTATTGGGCATGCTTATGCATATTATTTTAGTAAAACTTAGATTGTATGATACAGAATAAAACAACAACAAAAAACTAACATTTCAGCGTTTCATTTCCTAGACAAAAAAATGTTTAAGTTAAAAAATATGCCCAAAACAGACCGTCCATATTCTGCATCTGCTGCAAACACAGTCGGTCCTTGCACTGTTATTTATTTTCCTGTTATTCCAGTTCTGCCATAGAGTAATGGCTACCAAATGTGCATATGGAATGAAAAGTGGAAAACCTCCTCATTCTGGTTCCTAAGGAACTGTCTGATCTCGGGTTCCACTGTTCGTACAGACCTACCTGCCCAAAAACTTAGGATCTTTACGGTAGACATTGTTAGTGTGTGTCTTTACTCCATGTTTGATCGATTTCATCATGAACAATAACTCTCTTTGGATTTAACAACGACAAAACACAGTTGTTCTGTATCTGACTGCCTTAACCAAATATACACGGTAGGTAATTCGATAGATGTCACCGTACACACAAAAGCATTTTAATTTGTTATTGCACAGAATGTTACAATTTTGATAATAAAGATAAAACCAAACCCCTAAATTAATTCTTCTGTGAACAGAATACTTTAGAGGATAATACCACTCCGCTACCTGCAATGGCAACCCAAAGTAATAACACCCTAAACACTATTCAGTTTACTCCATGTGAAGTTGAAACAGTTCCAAAGTCTTTGAAAACAGGTAAAGCTTCCGGCCCTGACAGCATAAACAATCGTATCCTTAAAGGACTATCACAACCATTATCCCATCCCTTGTGTGACCTATCTAACTACTCTATTGTGACTGGTAAAGTGCCAGATATATGGAAACAAGCTAATATTACTCCATTTTTTGAAGACAAATGCTGCCTCCGATCCTTCTAACTATAGACCGATTTCTATTCTCAGTGCTATAGGTAAAGTATTAGAAAAAATAGTACATAAACATATTTTTAATTTCTTCCGAGATAACCAACGAATCAGGATTCGTTCCAGGTGACTCAACAGTCAATCAGTTAGTTGACATATATGACACATTATGTAAAGCATTGGACGAAGGGAAAGAAGTGCGTGCTATATTCTGTGACATTAGCAAAGCTTTTGGCAGGGTGTGGCACAAAGGTCTTCTCTTCAAACTTGAATCGGTTGGCATAGGTGGTCCTCTCTTAAACTGGTTTACTGACTATCTTGACAACAGAGTTCAACGGGTGGTTCTTCCTGGTGCTTCTTCCAGCTGGGCATCTAGTAATGCAGGTGTTACTCAGGGATCTATACTCGACCCTCTTCTCAAGTCTACACTATAGTTGATAACCCCGCTGACGCTGCTGAAAAACTCATTTCTGACATGGACAAGATTTACCAGTGGGCATCTAACTGGCTTGTAACATTTACTCCTTCAAAGTCTAAGTCATTACTCTTCCCCAGAAAACATTGTAGACCCCATCATTCTCCCATCTATATGAACCAGCAAGCAATAAATGAAGTGAATCAACATAAACATTTAGGTAACGTTTCCTAGTGGCTGTAAATGGCACGAACATATTACAGTACTTAAAATCAAAGCATGGTATAGAATTAACATTATCGTGCCAGGTTAAGGACACTTGTAGTTCTCTCAATGAACATCTTTTTTTTTCCAAAAATATAAAAGGCATACCGTTTCGTGTCTGTCAAGCGATTGAAGATACCTATCAGTTTTGTTCAACTGTGAACGCTTTCATAATCTCAGACAAGAACTCTTTAATAAAATTATTCCCATTTGTCAGCCTACTTTAATTCAAAGAGTCAGCCTACTTTAATTTAAAGAGTAAATACACTTCCGGAACTGACTGAATCAGATCCCAAACCCTGTCCCCAACATCAAAGGGAAAGATTGGCAAAGACATCCCAACAAACTCTAAATTACAAGTGATAAGCCGAGTCAGCAGCTGTTTCCCAAAAAGGTGGCAACTCTGCTATCTTTACTGAACTAAATAATTGAGTCCAACAGAAGGGTTAAAATGAAAACACAATAAGTTAAACAGCGCCGAACATAAAACAAATGCAACCGCAACGAAAGTACCGCCTTGGGACGGTCCGTAATAACTACTAGGAGTTTAACCCGGTTTTACTGGGCCAAAACCTTCATCCTCACCCTCCGCCGCGGTACACAGAATTAGTTGGTAGTTCGGCTCGTATGAAGGTACCCTAACTCACCAGTGAGTCATCAAGGGCAACAATTAAAATTAAGAAAAGACTGTGATGAAGCAAGGATGAGAACTCAACAGCCAAACGTGTTGAGACACCTGGAGATCCCTGGGACACCACTGGAACACTGGAGCAGAAGAAGACCACCAGTTGAACACCGGTGGGCCAAGAAACGGACACACATCCGGCCCCTTCCAACTAATATATAGCTTTATGTTGGAGCTATCATAGAGTCTGAATCCCAACCCACACCGTGCAATTAAAGAGGACAGCAATTAAAGAGGACAGAAATCTACTTCTTTTCGGAAGTGAACAACTAACTGATATCGAGAACCAACATAGCTGTACAAGAACTTTTGATACATGTAAAATCTAAACGTTTCAAAATTGCATAGTATTTATTTAGCTACTTGTGTGTGTGTGTGTGTGTGTGTGTGTGTGTGTGTGTGTGTGTGTTTAAGCATGCTATACTATGTATATAGAATTGCCGTATTCTTGGCCAAATTACTTCATAATCTTTTCTTATCGACGATGTATTTTCTCATCTTTACAGACAAAGTATATATGATTGTAATTCATTCTCCATTCCCCGTGGAGCTTCAAGAGATCAAAAACATCAATTACACATTTTTTATTGTTGAGAATATGTTGCAATACCAATGAGATGTTAACCTGCTAGTGTGTTTATTTAATTTTTGAAAATGCTTTCATTCGGTTTCTCAATTTTCCTATCTATTTAGCGTCTAATGCTGAAAGATCAATCGGCAGTAGTATGCTTCAAACCGCATGTTTTACATAAATATACAGTATTTGTTGGATACAGATCATATAAGTCGTAAGACTTTCTTCTGAATCCTTTTCAAGCTAATGAATTGAGTTATATTCTTGGGAATATAGACAATAATTATCAACTTATGGCGAAACTTAGCTATTACTATGGGTTCCAGACCCTAAGGTGTATCGATAATCCGCTTTTTTATCATTTGTATTAAGGGAAATAACTTTCGTGACTTTTCGTTTGCTTTCTCTAAGGACAAAGCTATTCCAAAGAGAGGTCTATTCTTAGAAGATAGAATTTGCTCCTAGATGAGCAAATTCTTTCCTTCAAGAGTTTATCTTTACTGAGAAGGGAGCAAAAAAAAGTACAAAGTTGCTTCACCTGAATATATTGTATATTGTGTACCCATAGACCTAAACTGGATTTTTATGTTGCAGCTAAATCATTTTCAAGCTATACTTACGACAGATGGCACAACAACATATGTTCTGTTTATCTATGGAGATATGCTGACGACTCTACCAACCAATGTACAGGTAAGGCAGATAAGACACATTGACCACGTTCGGCATAATTAGGAACACCCAGATAATCATCTTGGTTTTCGAAGATTATATATACACACTTCTCAAAATATTTAAATGAGCATCTGATATTATTTCCATATAAAATAGTGCAACACATCCCCATTTGAGACGCACAAGTTTTGATCAAGTATTTATCCTGTCCATGTTTATGGACTTTTATAAATATTGAATTTAGGTAAAAAAAAATGCATTTTTCAGAACAGGTGAATAAAGAATAAAAATTTCAACAAAACTGAAAAGTACTATTTTGTCTATAACACTAAATATTTACACTTGCCACTGACTTCCCATAAGTGAACCCTTTAGAGCAACTGGCTTCATACACCGATGAGGGCCAATAGATCAAGTGACGTTGTCGTCAAGCGACATCTTATGTAAACAGACGTCTTGATTGGTTCTTCTAACGTTCGATTAACGTCACGTCAGGGCGACGGCTGTTTAACGTTATGGCCGAAGACGTCGTTACTAACTTTCCTTCGATCTACATTTTGCCTATTCTACACTATGTTACCACGAAAACGGCACAGAGAGGTTAACAAATAAAGTGTAAATATAAGAATTGAAATTTGATTTTTCAGCCGTTCATCGTGTGATGAAGCCAGTGGACGTCGCTAAAATTCTACAAGAAGCGCTTCGCGCTTCATAGAATTTTAGCTCCGCCCACTGGCTTCATCACACGATGGACGCTGAAAAATCAAATTTCAATTCTTAAATATCTTACAAAGTGATACGTTTGAAATGATCATTTTGATCTTAAGTTCATGAATTTTTAAAGACCAAGAATAATGCCTCAATTTCAGAAATTCGAAAATTGCAATTGTGTATTGGTATGACATTAGCTATATTCCAAGAATCTGGAAAAATAGATTCATCGAGTGATCTGTTAAACACTATAGCTAATGGATTTGAAACAGCCTTTGCTACTCCTATCAACATTTTATGACTGATCAGGTCTGGGCCACTAGCTATATTTAGATTTAGACTTTTGATTAGTGCTTCCACTTGATCAGCCGTTACATTAACAGAGTTCAAGATACTATCAGTTTTCGGAGTAAAATTAGGTAGGACAGCATTCCCATCATTAACTTTTGAAACTGATGTAAAGAAAGAATTAAGAGTTTCAGCCATATCGTGATCTGTATAACTATATGTATTGTCGGCTGGGCTACACATAGGTGGTATACATGATTTAGAATTATTTTTTTCAACAAAATATCTTATAACTCGCAAATAATATCTTTTATTATTCGAGCTATTTGCAAGCAGGATATTTTCCAAGTTGTTGTAAAATAATTCTTAGCATAATTTTTTTTTTCAAATTGTTAACTTTGTTGCGAGCACGTTTAAATTTAGACCAATCATTTTGAGTTTTACTTTTGGGGGCTTAGGTTTTAAGACGATCTCTTATTCTAGAATATTTTCTTATTTCGGAATCGTACCACGATTTATTGTCATTTCGTACTTAAATTACTTTAGATGGAATGCATTTTTCGACAAATTCTAAAAATTTATTTGTAAACAAATTGCATGCATCATTTACTGTCCCTGACGACAAACAGGTCCAGTCAAAACTATCAATATACTGACTTAACAGATCAAAATTGGCCCTCTTATAGAGCCATACTGTTCTTTCAAATGATGACTGCACTTCATAATGATAGGGAAGCAAAATATAAGTGGCATGGTGGTCACTAATGTCCACTGTATTTGCAATTATACCGGAATCGAGGTATTCCATATCTTAAGGTATTTTAATTGGGTCCATAATAGCGTGTTGTCTTTTAGGTTCGGTTATAACATTTATCATAGAATTTAATAAAAGAAAATTTCGTAAATTATACATGTTCGGATTTAATAAATCTTCATTCAGGTCACCAACGATTATTATATTTTTGGTATTTTCGTAAGCTTTTTCAATATTAAGATTTAGTAGTGTATATATGCATTGGTTTAAACAATATTCCATTAATCAAAATTTAGTAAAATGTGTAAAAATAAATATGGACCAGAATTTGGTCGACAGCCATAGATTTATGAAGACCATCTCCTGATACTATATGTACACTGTAAAACCAAACCAATCCATTTGAACAATGACTTTAATCATTTTAAGTGTCCCCATTTTTAATTTCGATAATACAGGGAAGAGTGAATAAGAAAGCCAGCACACCTCAGCCGATTTCGCTTTGAGAGAGAGCCTAGCTAAAGTCTCAATCGAACATCAATAAATCGGCAAATGCCGCAGGCATTCTCAGAGCTGTAGCCAAATATACCCGGATGAGAAATTTGACATATGAGCCGCGACAATGTTCCCAACAATGTGGTAGTGCGCCCAGCGCAGACTCAGATCAGCCTGGGCATCCGCCCAGTCTGATCAGACTCTTCGCTAAGCGCTTAAAGGGTAGCTAAGGGTTTAAGCTACCTCCATGCGGACAGCGAAGACTCTGATCAAATATTATACCTTGTGTTCTTACTAAGAAAATGAATACCCACAACAGTATGTTTATTTTGTCTATGAGCGGAGATATGGACATTGTTATGTTGAGAAAACTGGAAAATGTTCCAAGAGCTGCCAGTTTGGTAACAAAAAGTTAAACATTAACATAGAGCCCGGTCTCCAGCACATTTAATATTCTTATGCCATGTTAACATATCCAAACTTTATCTTTATAGAAAAATTAAAATGTGCTGGAGGCCGGGTTCATATATTTTGAAAGCCGCAATCGCTACCAAATTCGTCAAACTCCGCAGGAGATATGGTACGTTTAAGATACAAACACATAATAATTCATGCCTTAACTGGTTAATTTTGTGTTTGCTGTCACAGTCTAGGTCGGAACTTTACTGACTGTGTATACATTATTATCGTCGTAATAGTACTTAAAAAAAAAAAACAAGTTTTCTTGGGGCCAAATATGGGCCTTAACATACCAGGTCCTTTGTAAATCAGTCTTATTAAAATTCTGCTATAAGATGTTTACTATTCCATAACAATCCCAAATCTAGATCCGTCATAAAAGCCGGATGGCGTTTTGGAATTTTTTTGAAGGGATAAAACCTCCGTCTCATACACGAAGCGATACAATAAGTCTTCCCTGTTCAAACTCGCCATCAAGAGTATATGATGAGGCAGAAGATATCGGTTAGTTTGTCATGTCTTTCCTTGCATGTTTTCCCCTCTTACTCCTTGCAAATTCAATCTTTTCCTCAGGCTCAGGATGGTAAAAAGAAAAAAAAACAAAAACTTTTAAGTCAACCTACATTGGTGGATAGGTACATGTAGGTGCATAGCAAATCAACATTTTGCTTGGTCAATATTTGAAGGACTACCGGAACAAATTTATTGTTGAGCCAGTTGAGCAACTTTTTTTTTTCTAAAAGAATCATAAAAGCAGCTTACTCAACTGACTGGTTCAGTATAGGTATTCTACCATATCAGGGACCATATTCATAAATCGACTTAAGTGGTTGCTATGCTGTTGCTAAGGCTGAATTTCTAAGAAGGAGATTCCCTACAACTATGAAATTTGCTCTGGAGAAACAGTCTTTTCAAACTGTTCCTCCAGAGCACATTTCATAGTTGTAGGAAATCTCCTTCGTAGAAATTTGGCCTTAGCAACACCATAGCAACGACTTAAGAGGTTTTATGAATACGGCCCCTGGTGATCAGATGTATCTAGAAGAGCTTCTGAAATTCAGACATGCCTTCAACATTTACAATTACATATGAGCCGCGACACGAGAAAACCAACAATGTGGTTGTGCGCCCAGCGCAGACTCATATCAGCCTGGGCGTCAGCAAAGTCCGATCAGACTCTTCGCTTAGCGCTTAAAGGGTAGCTAAGGGTCCAAGCTACCGCCATGCGGACAGCAAAGACTCTGATCAGACTGGGCGGATGCCCAGGCTGATCTGAGTCTGCGCTGGGCGCACAAACACATTGTTGGTTTTGTCGTGTCGCGGCTCATATTTATTCGGCTTTAAAATGGGGTTTTCTCTCACAATATGTAAATCAGTAGTCTTTAATTCGGCTTTTATCCCGGTCCACTGTGATTTAACTGGTGGATGTCTTCTGCTCCGGAATTTCAGTGTTGCAATTTCTGTGAGTCCTCATGAATGTTTTATCTTAAGTTTAATGAGATATTACACTTATGAGCAAGGAATATTCAACGTAAACCGAATAACTAAGTGTCTGATGAGCCCAAGCAGGACCGAGAGCTCGGTCGCAAAACGGTAAAACGGCCCCTCTCTCTCTCCCCCCCCCTCCCCCCCCCCCGCTTACCCCATTTCATAGTTGGCCATCCCAAGGCGGCACTTCTGTCTTGGTTCGTTTTGGTTGTTTTGTGTGTTGTTTGTTGCTTTGTCTGTTATTTATATAGTGTGTATCATGTTAAGGCCTGTCCAAAAAAAAAAAGAAAAAAAAAAAAAAAAAAAAAAAGAAATAGAAAATAGGCAAAAATTGTTGTTTAATGTTTTTCGTATAATTTTTTTTTATTGTCAAAGTTGATGCTTACGTTGGTATGTTGTGTGGATGGTAAATGTTTTGTTGGGTTGAACAAATAAGTGTCTGGTGAACCAAGGTAGAACCAAGGGCAAGAGTTTGTTGACCATAAACCGGCTAGCCCCCCCCCCCCCGACCATAAACCGGCTAGCCCCCCCCCCAGTGTTTTATGTGTCGTTTATTGCTATGTCTATTACTAATATATTGTTTGCGATGTTAAGGCTTTTAATGTTTTTATCACCCATCTTGCTACTTAAATGGTGTGGAACTTATCTGCTGTTATTTAAACGATGAGTGTATCTAATTTCAGCCTACGCAATATGAAATTAATACAAAATTGGAAGTCTGCTACTCGAATGACCTTACTCTGACCGCTGATAAGCAGCTCCTTAAAAGTGAGTCAGAGACGTGTGTAGGACCTACCGCAAACTTTGAGCAGTTTTTAAGAAAACATTTCCACTAGAAACCAGTCGCTGAAGTAGCTCAACAATGCTGTAGATCATCAGCTATATAGGATTTGAGTGTCTTAATCGAACTGGACTGATTATTCTACTCGAAATTGTCATAAGGGGAGGTAAATCGTCGCTTTTATGGTCGGAAATTTCGTTTAACGGCGACGCGCCAGCGGATAGGTAAAACGCAATTTGCGACCATGAAACCGACAATTTACCACCAAAAATGACACTTTTTAATACGGTTATCCCCCATCCAGAGGCACTTTTCACATTTTCACCTTTGAAAATGTGCTACTTAACACCCATAGCAAAAACTTTCAGTGACGTAAAATCAGAAGGCTGCCAATGGGAAGCGACGTTACGTTATGACGTTGGGATTCCGAAAGTATATCGCAGGATAATCGGTCGCAAATGTTTGACGTTATCCAATCAGACGATGCGTTACACACCTAAGTGCATTAGGATTTATTTTTGTCCTTTGAGATCGTAGTATATATTCTGAGAAATTGGAAATTCATCATTGATTTAGACTTTTATTCTAAATCTTCGTTTTTTTAGCAATTTGGATCCTTTCATACAAATCAATCTTTGAATTGATTGCGTTATCAAATTTCAATCTTCGTTTTTTAACAATTTGGATCCTTTTCATACTAATCAGTCTTTCAATTGACTGCCTTATCAAAATTAAGAAATTACAGTATGTTTGTCTCTGGTTTTGTTAACCAGATAAATGTATTTTCAAGGTCGCTGATGAGGCTTGGATAGCCGAAACTTCGAAGTATGGCCCATATTTCTTCTTTTGAGTGTGTGATCTGCTCTTGAAGGAAAGCAGTTACGCCTAGTGGCCTATAAAAGGAACGTTAGCAAATAGTGCAGTCCCAGATTAGACGCCGCAATACTTGCATAAGGCAAATTGGTATTTCTCTTTAAATGGAATAAAAATGATAAAAAAAACTTTACTTGACACCCCTAAAGTGTTGAATGGACTCACCCATTATAATCAGGAAAGAAAGTCCACTAGACCTAAATAGGTTGATGTTTGGGAAGAAAATACACTTGAACTCATTTTACTGTCATCATTTTGACCTACTTGCTTTTTGTTTCGAGGATTTAACATCATGTTTGTAATTTGATCGGTTTCTTGCAAACCGTGGAGAGGGAGGGGAGCCATCATCTGAGACAACTGCTCCAATGTATTTAAAGCTTGTTACATTACCAAGCTTCTGCCTTTTACCTTGATATCCCTCTGGATGCCATCTGCACTGTTTGGCATCAGTTTGGTATTCTCAGCTCTGATCCCCATCTTATACCTTGTGCAGGTTTGGTCGAGACTTTCAACTAGGGCTTCTAGTTCGCGCTCTTCCTCAGCTAGAGCACCTATGTCATCGGCAAACGGCAGATTGATAATGTTTCTGCCGCCTATGCTAACCTTTCCGTCATGTTCTTCCAGAGCATCAGACATGATCCGTTCGAGAAAAATGTTAGAGGGTGGGTGACAGAAGACATATTTGTCTTACTCCAACTGTTGTTCTGAACCATTCTCCTGTGCTGCCATTCATCAGGACGGCACTTGTAGCCTTGTCATATAGCTGCTCAGTGGTGCGAAGTAGAGTTGCACTGATATTGTACTTCCTCAGGGTGGCCCATAAGGCTGCATGACATACATTTTCAAGGGCTTTTTTGAAATCAATGAAGACATGGTACAGATTCTGCTGATGTTGGAGATACTTTTCACACAGGATTCTAAGGTTGAAGATTTGTTCCATGGTGCTCCTTCCGGCTCGGCACCCAGCCTGTTCTTCAGCGATTATCTCTTCAGCTTGTGGTTTAAGCCTATCCAAGATGACTTTCAGCATGACTTTGCTTGAATGACTGATGAGGCTGATGGTTCTGTAGTTGTGGCAGCGCTGTAGGTTTCCCTTTTTAGGGAGTGTAATAATAAGCGACTGAGTCCATGGGGTAGGCCATTCTCCCGTTTTCCAGATCCTGTCACAGATATCTGTTAAAACATCAGTCATGGTCTCCCCGCCAGCTTGAACAAGTTCTGCTAGTATATTATCAAGTCCTGCATACTTCCCCTTCTTTAGTGCTGCTACTGCAATCTCAACTTCCTCACGAAGGATCGGTTGTTGATCTTCTTCTGGGGCTGATTGAAATCCAGAACCGTATTGTCACCGTAAGTCTCATGGTTGTATAGTTCTGAGCAATATTCTGCCCATCTGCTTAGAATTTCTAGTTTCTCTGTAAGGCATTTTCCAGATCTGTCCTCGATAGTTGTGGATCTACCCTGTTTCTCTGAAGTTAGATCCTTCACCAGCTGGTATGCTTTCTTGCTGTTGTTTTTGTTCAGGCAAGTTTCGATCTCCTCGTATTGAGTACCTATCCAGTTCTCCTTAGCGGTGTAGAAAAACACAGTCATGATTGTCATCTCCTTTTATACGTGCTAACATACAATTTGTATATGTGGGCTTGGTGAGCGAATTGAATCCATTTCTTGATTGCTACATGTAATTATTTCAGGGTTTCATCAGCGGAGGGGCTGCGGAGTTTGGAAGAATTTGCAATTATCTAACAGATCCAACGATGCTTCCCCTGGCCGAAAATTTTCTGCCCGAAGCCGATTTGAAGGATTACACAAACACCAAGTGTGGAAATCCTGGAGTGTATTTATTCCGAACACAAGGTTGGTATATATGTGAGTTGCGTTATTGCGGTAATGTTATGTTTACATTTGTAGCGCGACTTTGCGAAACAAAGATGGGCTTATGCAAAATTCCTGGTGTGCGTCCGTGTGCGTTCGGGTGCGCGTGCGCATTAGCAAAAATATCCACCTGTTGTGGTTAGCTCAATTTCTATGTAACCGCAAGGGCTAGAGTCTTCAAACGTACTGCGTAGATACGTTTGGGGAAGATCTACTGAAAGCAGCGATGCATATTTGTATTTTTTCTTAACTTCACGATTGATTGAACAAAAATGATATTGACCTGTTGCATTTAGCTTAGTTTCTAATAACAAAAGGGCGAGAGTCTTCAAACTTGCCTCATAGGTACATTTGTGGAAGGTCTACTGAAAGCAATGAAGTATATTGGCCCCTGATCTATATTTTACGGTTGATTGGACATAGAAAAAATATTCACGTGTTGCGTTTAGCTCCATTCCTAAGTAACCGGAAGGGCTAGAGTCTTCAAACTACTACTGATACGTCTTGGGAAGATCTACTGCAAGCAGTGACGCATATCTGGGCATTGACTGTATTTTTCGGCTGATTGAACATAGAATATTATTCACCTGTTGCGTTTAGCTCGGTTTCTAAGTAACCGCAATTGCTAGACTCTTCAAACTTGCTTAATGGCTCTGTCTGGGGAAGATCCACTGAAAGCAATGATATATATCGGGCCGACACCAATAGTTCACGGTCGATTGAACATGTAAAAATAGTCACATGTTGCGTTAAGCTCAGTTTCTAAGTAACGGCAAAGGCTAGAGTCTTCACACTTGCTCCATAGATACACCTTGGGAAGATAATGAAAGCTGCAATGCTAATCGTGCAATGACGCATATTTCAAGATTGATTGAACATAGAAAAAAAATCACCTGTTGAGTTTAATTCAGTTTCTTAGTAACCGCAAGGGCAAGAGTCTTCAAATTTACTCGAAAGATCTACTGAAATCAGCGATGCATATCGGGCAAAGACATTTATTTCAAGGTTGATTGAACACAGATAAAATATTTTTCTGTTGCGTTTAGTTCCATTGCTAAGTCACCACAAGGGCTACAGTCTTCAAACTTCCTCAATAGTTTCGTCTGGGGAAGATCTACTGAAAGCATCGTTGCATATCGGGCAGTGGGCTGTATTTATGGTCCTGTGACTTTGCCTTATATCTTCATGGCCATTTGATGTATGAACATGATTCTTGGGATAATGACTCAGTATGGCGCAAAGTTTAACCTCACACTAACAGCAGGCCAGTGACCAACATTTCATGGTACAGTGATTTTGCATAATATCTTAGAGTCTGTTTGATGTACGATCATAATTGCTTGGCATAATGACTCAGTATGAGCCGATGTTTGGCCTCAAACTAATAGTAGGTCACAATGACCTATATTTCATGGTCTAATGATTTTGCCTTCTATCTTGAAGACTCTTTATGTACGAGCATGATTGCTTCTGACAATGACTCAGTATGACCCAAAGTTTGACCCCTAACTAACAGTAGTTCACATTGACCTATATCTCATGGTGGGGTGATATTGGAAACTGTTTGATATACGAACATGATTTCTTAGGAAAATGACACTTTATGACCGGATATTTGACCTCAAACTAACAGTGAGTCACAGTGGCCTATTTTCACGGTCAAGTGATTTTGCCTTATTACTTGAAAACTGTTTGGATTCAGTATGAGCAGATGTGTGACCTCAAAGTAACAATAGATCGCAGTGA
Organism: Ctena decussata; assembly: GCA_963989385.1. Classification (NCBI taxonomy): domain Eukaryota; kingdom Metazoa; phylum Mollusca; class Bivalvia; order Lucinida; family Lucinidae; genus Ctena; species Ctena decussata. The sequence goes on from OZ022515.1 coordinate 37,660,185, forward strand.
CCTATTTTTCAGGGTCAATCGTTTTTACCTAATATCTTGAAGAATCTTTGATGTCTGCACATGATAGATTGGGATAATGACTCAGTATCATTCAAACTTTGACCTCAAACTAATAACAGGCCACATTGACCTATATTTCATGGTCAAGTGATTATTGCGTTACAGCTGAACAACGTTTTGATGTAGAAACATGATTTCTTGAGACAATGACTCAGTATGAACCAAGGTTTGACCTCAAACAATCAGCAGGTCGCATTGACCTATATTTCATGGTCCAGTGATTTTGCCTTATATCTCGAAGACTATTTGATGTACGAACACGATTGCTTCTGACAATGACTCAGTATGACCCAAAGTTTGACATAACAAACAGTAGGTCACAGTGACCTATATTTCATGGTCTAGTGGTTTTGTTTTATAGGATAAGGAAAATTAAACATGACTGCCTGCGATTATGACGCAGTATGACCGGATGTTTGACCTCAAACTAACAGTGAGTCACAGTGACCTTTATTGCATTGTCCAGTAATTTTGCCTCATATTTTATAACACTATTTCATGGATTAAATTGAATCTTTAGTTTTATTGTTTGGGCTAACACTGTTAGTGACCTCATACTGATTGAAGGCCAGTGTGACCCTATTTCATGGTTCAGTGATTTTGCCTTATATTTCTATTACTGTTTTAAGGATTTGCATCATCTTGCGTAACAGAAATAGTGACAAAGGGCATTGAATAGTTTTAGACTGTTCAATAGGTAAATTGGTAAACAGTCACGCAAAGCAACTCTGCCATTTATGTTCTTGCCTCCCTTTTTAATTTGGGTCAGCTTTCATAATAAGAATTTGCTCGTCCAGGCGAACATAACAGAATACCAATGCATACTGATTGGACCTGTAATATTTTCGACTGTCGGATTCAAAGAGTTGACTGAAAAATAAAAGCAACATTTTTTGTTTGTTTGTTGTCTTCAGGGAATGATACAAACATTTTTAATTGTTATCATTTGATTGTATAACATTTACTTTCAAAACAGACAATTTACTGCGACAAAATCAACAAAGTGGCATGTGCACCTTGCGAAGACTAACATCAGCCTGGGCAGCCGCTAAGTCTGATCAGAGTCGTTGCGATGCGCTTAAAGGGTAGCTAAGAAACTAAGCTAACGGATGCCCAGGCTGACCTTCGTCTTCACTGGGAGTCCCATGCACATGCCATTTTGTTGGTTTTGTCATCTTTTGGCACATTTATATAATTCCACGTAAATAACGAGCATTAACCTGCCTGTTTGCATTGCGGAATTATTACTATACGAAACAAAATTTCTAACCGACTACTTATTTTGACCGACAAACATAGTAGCAATACACACGGTTGGTGCCTGACACCCGTTCAGGGGCGTCTTGGGTCGGTAGTTTAACTGGTAGGTTTCTTCTGCTCCGGAATTTCAGTGTGACTATTTATGTGAGTCCTAAGGTTTGTTTTATCTGAGTTTTATTTTTATTTCAATGTTTCTGAGATATTACACTTACGAGCTAGGAATCTGCTATGCAAACCGCACAACTACGTGTTCGATGAACGAGGGCAGAAACAAGGGCGAGGGTTGGTCGACCGCAAACGGTTGAGCCCACCCCATCACCGGTAATATCTCTACTGGCTGAAGAAGTTGTTGCGAAAAAAGGAACCACGTACCAGATCGTTGAACTTGAATTCTTGGTATTTCCTGTCACGTGAATTATCACATGACCATCCACTCTGTTTTTCATCACTTCAGTTATTACAGTCTCCTGGAAGCAGAGGTTACACATGTATCCTCAGTTTTTCAAAAATCGCAAATATAAGGACTGGTGATTTTTTTCATCGTAAATGATATTGCGGTTTCTACATGTACATTTGAATGATGCTTTATATTTTATTCAAAAGTCCAGTTCATAATCACGTGACGTGAAACTAAATCTGATTTTGTTTTCTTGAATCTTGCTTTCCTGCACTTAACCCATTTATCCCTATCGTTCCGAAAACATGACATAGACCATCAGTGAAAACCGTGATCAGACGCCGCAAAACGCGGCTTCTGTTCAGTGTCTACACTGTTTGTACAGTGTTAACCCTGATCAGACGCCGCAAAACGCGGCGCGGCTTCTGTTCAGTTTCTACACTGATTGTCTGAAACAAATGGGAATTTCTCTTTAAAATAAAACACAAAAAAGGATAAAATATAAATTAAAGACACCCCTTAATTGACAAATGGACTCCTCCATTTGATAAGGATGGATTAGTCCACTGGTCATAAAGGGTTAATGTAGCCTGCTTGGTCTTATTTTCAGATGCAGGTGATGCTTGTGACGCTGCAGCAACGCAGTGTGGTATGTATATTCCCTTATACTATGGTCAAGTCAGGTAAATTCGTACACCAGGTAAATTCGGACGATGACATAGTATATGTTAGTTGTCTGGAACTAAAACAAAATCAGCTTGGCAATCAGTGAAAATCCTAATGAGACGGCTCTTTATGAGCCGCCCCATCTGGATTTTCACTGTTTGCAATAGTATGTCCGAATTCATCCGCTGTCCGAAGTTACCAGACCCGACATTAGTATGCTGTTTTCCATCGATTATAGCCCGTTATTATAATTTTCCTGCTTTTGAGAGAAATTTGGGATCCGATGTATTGATTTTGCATTAGAAAGCTGCAATTAACTCTCGATAGCAGAATGGCGTTTGCTTTTATTGCACGGCCCGTCAATATTATTCTTTAGGCCAATTTGATGCAGTGTTCTATATTTAAGCCAAATTGAGGAGACATCTAGTTATTGGCCAGTTCCTAAATCTCCGTTATTCATTGGTCACAATACACCACGCCCCCAGTTCTGGTACCCTGTCCAGAATACTACCGTTTTCTATAACGGAAACCTCGATAAACGTCGGGAACCAAGATACACACCAAGGTAGTAAATTGACCGGGATAATCTCTGTTTTTCATTGGTCACTATGCACATGTCCCCCCCCCCGATCCCCGAAATGCGGCCCATAGGATAACCGAAACGCATGAAACACCGGATCGAACCTGCCTTTACCGAAACGCACTTAAAATATTACCTTTCCCTTGCCTTTAGGGTAGACTGTGCGGGCCGTGCATAGCTGCAATAGCTGGCTTTGACTATAAATTAGATGCATTACATCATCATATATTAACTGGAAGGAAGTTGATAACGTTACGTTACGTTAACTTCCTTAGCAACATAACGTTATTATTGTTACAACTCAGTTTACGCCGTAGTTCTTAAAAGACTTTGAAAATTGATTAAATTCATGAAACCGGTTAGTCATAATAAGGAATAAAATATATTAAATATATTTGTGCATCCAAAATATATATACATATACACAGATTATAATAGGTCACAGTTTTATGGCATGATATTCAATATAATTATAACAAGTTGAGAAGGATTTTCTTTAGGTGCCGCTAAAATATGGACTTTTGTTTTAAACATACGTTTTCTAACCAAAACATTTATTAGTTCTCTGACACATACATGTAAGTGTTGTTTATTCAACTTTCTTCGTTAAAAGGTTTGTTCTATTTAAGTGCATTCCTCAGCAAACCATAGAAACGAATTTATGACAAGGCACGAATCCATGAAATCATGAGAAACAGGTCTGTTACTACCTCAGACTTCCGGCAAGGATGAAAATTCCATAGGATCATTTTAATGATGCAGCGAAAAAGTGATTCACTTTTCAAGCAAAAAAAGAAAAAAAAAAATTCAGTTAACAACGTTTCCACTCACGTTTGCTTAATAGAACGGTGTATAATGAGTTGTTAGAAGAGGATATTCTATCTTAACTCGAAGTTCGAATCTGGAAATAAACAACTTTAGTACGAAACGTTGGTGGAGAGATAAATAAAAAATAAGTTAATGAATAGCAGTATCTTAACAATAAGAGTCCGTCTCTTGTACGGAGCAGTCAGCCCACTGACTCGGCTAGGTGTGAGGCTACAGGGTGGGGGCAAAATAGTTTGCTTATCATAAATCAGATACATTTGATAATGGAGAGTTTAACTTATTTATTAACTGATTTAATATAAATTCATACATATATTGGGTATAACAATGCCTCGAACGAGCTCGTGCTTCAGGATGTTATGCCCAAGGTCAAGGACCAGTTGCTATTTTTTTTAGATACATGTAATCACTCTATTTTTATATTGCACATTTCTGTTTGTTGGATGTTTTATATGTTTACTAAAAACAAAATAAGTATGACTAATTATCATGAAAAGTCGGCAAAGAATTCTGAAGTGTCGTCCGCCTGACTTAGAAAATCGGGTAACTTCGGACAGGCGGGTAAATTCGGACATACAATTGCAAACGGTGAAAATCCAGATGAGACAGCTCATAATGAGCCGTCTCATCAGGATTTTCTCTGTTTGGCTAGTTAATTTTTGTTTTAGTTCCAAACAACTGACCTATAAATGAAAAAATGTGAGTGTCCGAAATTACCCGCTGTCCGAAGTTACCCGACTCTCCCCTAATTTAACTGTAAAGTGTCATATGCGGTAATATACGGTATAAAATAATATTGCAACAGAGCCAACGCCCAGTAATACCGGTGTAACAGTTTATCTTGCCCCCCTGGACAGCTTGCCCCCCCAGGGGGGCAAGCTGTCCCGGGATGTCTTGCCCCCCACCCTGGTTATCTTCATCCCCGGGGGGCAACATATCCCGGCTGGTTTATCTTACCCCCCGGGGGTGAAGATAAACCAGCTGGGTTATCTTGCCCCCCATCCAGGATTTTGAAGTGATATCTGTCCATGGACTTTGAAATTGCTGTCAAGTGCTTAAATAAATACTGGAATTAACTAATCCCATTCTCCACATATCACATGCATGTTTACAACAACGGATCACTTGAAATTCCTCGGATCTGGTATATTGGGGGGGGGGGGCTACAAATTTCTCCATGGATTATGAAATTGCTTTATAGTGCTGAAATAGTTATAGTAATGGATTAGTCACATCACCCTGACATCAACTGCTTAATTATAACAATCAATCACTTGAAATTCCTTGGACCTGTGGTGGGGGCAACCTATCCCAGCTGGTTTACCTTACCCCCCCCATCCAAGATTTAGGAGCCACATCTTGCCAAAAGTACTGATACTGATTTCAAGTGCTTAAATAGCTACTGGAATGAGATACCCACACAATCCACATAGTTGAAGCTTGTTTACAACAACTGATCACTTAAAATAACTTCGAACCAGGGGTGGGGGGCAACCTATCCCAGCTGGTTTATCTTACCCCCCACCCAAGGTTTTGGAGCCACATCTTTCCAAAAGTATTGAAATTTTTTCTAGTGCTTTAATACATTTAGTTATTGCAATGAGGTACCAACACAATCCCCATAGCTTATGCTTGTTTACAATAACCAATCACTTGAAATACCTCGAATCAGAGGTGGGAGGCAACCTATCCCAGCTGGTTTATCTTACCCCCCACCTAAGATTTTGGGGCCACATCTGTCCATGGATTTTGAAATAGCTGTCAAGTGCTTTAATAGTTATGGCAATGAAGTAACCACACAATCCACATAGCTTATGCCTGTTTACAACAACCAAACATTTGAAATTACTAGAATCAAGCGTGGGGGGGGGGGGGGGTGCAATCTATCAGCTGTTGTAATCCTACCCCCACCAAAGCTTCTGGAGAACCATCTCTCTATGCCATGCCATGGATTATGAAATTGCTGTATAGTAATGTAATAGCTATCTTAATGAATTATTCACATCATCCTGATATCAACTGCTTGATTATAGCAATCAATCCCTTGAAATTCCTTGGATCGGGGGTGGGTGTGGGGGTGGGGGAGGCAACCTATTCCAGCTTATTTACCTTAACCCCTCCCCCACTCCCCCCTCAAAGGTTTTGGAGCCATATCTGTCCAAAAGAATTGAAACTGCTTTCAAGAACTTAAATAGTTGCTGCAATGATATAACCACACAATCCACATAGTTTAGGCTTCTTTACAAAAACCAGTCTTTTGAAAAAAAAAACACTAAAATCAGGGGTGGTAGTACTCCAAAATCTTGAGGGGGGAGTGGGGGGGGGGGGGGTCGTAAGATAAACCGGCTGGGGTAGGTTGTCGCCCGCCCCTGATTCTATTCATTTTGAGAGTATGGTTGTTGTAAACAAGAACAAGACCTGTCCACATACAGGATAGCTCGCCTGCAGTGCCTGACTTTTGTACAGACGAGCTAAAAAGCTATGTAGATAGTGTGGTTTGATCATAACAGTAATTATTTAAGTAGTTGAAAGCAAATTCAATACTTGTGGACAAATGTGGCTCCAAAATCTTGGGTGGAGGATAAGATAAACCAGCTGGGATAGGTTGCCCCCCACCCCTGATTTGAGGTATTTCAATTGATTGGTTGTTGTAAACAAGCATAAGCTATGTGGATTGTGTGGGCATCTCATTGCAGTAACTATTTAAGCACTTCAAATCAGTTTCAGTACTTTTGGAAAGATGTGGCTCCAAAATCTTGGGTGGGGGTAAGATAAACCGGCTGGGATAGATTGCCCCCCACCTCTGATTCGAGGTATTTCAAGTGATTGGTTGTTGCTATGTGGATTGTGTGGGTATCTCATTGCAGCAATTATTATACACTTGAATCAATTTCAGTACTTTTGGAAAGATGTGGCTCCAAAGTCTTGGGTGGGGGGGGGGGGGGGGAGATAACCAGCTGGGATAGGTTGCCCCCCACCGCTAATTCAACATTATTTATGTGATTGGTTGTTATGAACAAGCATGAGCTATGTGTTTTGTGTGGGTATCTCAATGTAGTTACTATTAAAGCACTTGAAATGACTTTCAGTAGTTTTGGAAAGATGTCGCTCCAAAATCTTGGGTGGGGGGTAAGATAAACCAAATGGGATAGGTTTCCCCCACCCTGATTAGAAGTATTTCAAGTGATTGGTTGTTGTAAATGAGCATAAGCTATGTGTTATGTGTGGGTTTCTTATTGCAGTAACTATTTAAGCACTTGTACTCAGTTTCAGTACGTTTGTTAAGATGTGGCTCCAAAATCTTGGGTGGGGGTAAGATAATTTAGCTGGGATAGGTTGCCCCCCCCCACACACACACACTAATTCAACATTATTTATGTGATCGGTTGTTATAAACAAGCATAAGCTATGTTTTTTGTGTGGGTATCTCATTGCAGTTACTATTAAAGCACTTAAATGAGTTTCAGTACTTTTGGAAAGATGTGGCTCGTAAATCTTGGGTGGGGGGTAAGATAAACCAGCTGGGATAGGTTGCCCCCCACCTCTGATTAGAAGTATTTCAAGTGATTGGTTGTTGTAAATGAGCATAAGCTATGTCATTTGTGTGGGTATCTCATTGCAGTAACTATTTAAGCACTTGAACTCAGTTTCAGTACTTTTGGGAAGATGTGGCTCCAACATCTTGGGTGGGGGGTAAGATAAACCAGCTGGGATAGGTTGCCCCCCACCTCTGATTCGACGTACTTCAAGAGATTGGTTGTTGAAACCATGCATAAGCTATGTGGATTGTGTGGGTATCAAATTTCAGAAACTATTTAAGCACTTGAACTGAGTTTCAGTACTTTTGGGAAGATGTGGCTCTAAAATCTTGGGTGGGGGGCAAGATAAACCAGCTGGGACAGATTGCCCCCCACTTCTGATTCGAGGTATTTCAAGTGATTGGTTGTTGTAAACAAGCATGAGCCATGTGGATTGTGTGGGTACCTCATTGCAGTAACTATTCAAGCACTTGATCTCAGCTTCAGTACTTTTGGAAAGATGTGGCTCCAAAATCTTGGGTGGCGGGTAAGATAAACCAGCAGGGATACATTGCCCCCAATCCCTGATTCGAGGTATTTGAAGTGATCCGTTGTTGTAAACAAGCATAAGCTATGTGGATTGTGTGGGTATCTTATTGCAGAAACTATTTAAGCACTTGAACTCAGTTTCAGTCCTTTTGTAGAGATGTGGCTCTAAAATCTTGTGTGGGGGATAAGATAAACCAGCTGGGATAGGTTGCCCCCCACCTCTGATTAGAAGTATTTCAAGTGATTGGTTGTTGTAAATGAGCATAAGCTATGTCGTTTGTGCGGGTATCTCATTGCAGTACATATTTAAGCACTTGAACTCAGTTTCAGTACTTTTGGGAAGATGTGGCTCCAAAATCTTGGGTGGGGGTAAGATAAACCAGCTGGTATAGGATGCCCCCACCCACCTCTGATTAGAAGTACTTCAAGTAATCGGTTGTTGTAAGTGAGCATAAGCTATGTGGTTTGTGTGGGTATATCATTGCAGTAGGTGGGTATCTCAAATCAGTTTCAGTCCTTTTGTAAAAATGTGGCTCCAAAATCTTGGGTAGGGGGTATGATAGACCAGCTGAGATACGTTGCCCCCCCCCCCCCCACTTGACAGCTATTTCAAAATCCATGGACAGATGTGGCCCAAAAATCTTAGGTGGGGGGTAAGATAAACCAGCTGGGATAGGTTGCCTCCCACCTCTGATTCGAAGTATTTGAAGAGATAGGTGGTTGTAAACAAGCATAAGCTATGTGGATTGTGTGGGTATCTCATTGAAATAATTATTTAAGCATTTGAAATGAGTTTCAGTACTTTTGGAAAGATGTGGCTCCAAAATCTTGGGTGGGGGGTAAGATAAACCAGCTGGGTTAGGTTGCCCCCATCTCTGATTCGAGGGATTTCAAGTGATTGGTTGTTGTAAATGAGCATAAGCTATGTGGATTGTGTAGGTATCTCATTGAAGCAACAATTTTACACTTTAAACCAATTTCAGTTCTTTTGGAAAGATGGGGCTCCAAAATCGTGGGTGGTGGGTAAGATAAACAAGCTTGGATTGGTTGCCCCCCACGGCTAATTCAACATTATTTATGTGATCGGTTGTTATAAACAAGCATGAGCTATGTGATTTGTGTAGGTATCTCATTGCAGTAACTATTTAAGCACTTGAACTCAGTTTCAGTACTTTTGGGAAGATGTGGCCCCAAAATCTTGGGTGGGGGGTAAGATAAACCAGCTGGGATAGATAGCCCCCCACCTCTGATTAGAAGTACTTCAAGTGATTGGTTGTTGTAAATGAGCATAAGCTATGTTGTTTGTGAGGGTATCTCATTGCAGCTACTATTTAAGCACTTGAACTCAGTTTCAGTACTTTTGGGAAGATGTGGCTCTAAAATCTTGCGTTGGGGGTAAGATAAACCAGCTGGGATAGGTTGCCCCCCACCTCTTATTCGAGGTACTTCAAGTGATTGGTTGTTGTAACCATGCATAAGCTATGTGGATTGTGTGGGTATCTCATTGCAGAAACTATTTAAGCACTTGAACTCACTTTCAATACTTTTGGGAAGATGTTTCTCTAAAATCTTGGGCGAGGGTAAAGATAAACCAGCTGGGATAGGTTACCTCCCACCTCTGATTCGAGGTATTTCAAGTGATTGGTTGTTGTTAACTAGCATTAGCTATGTGGATTGTGTGGTTACCTCCTTGCAGTAACTATTCAAGCACTTGAAATCAGTTTCAGTACTTTTGAAAAGATGTGGCTCCAAAATCTTGGGTAGGGGGGGGGGGTAAGATAAACCCCCTGGGATAATCCCCCCACCTCTGATTAGAAGTATTTCAAGTGATTGGTTGTTGTAAATGAGCATAAGCTATGTGGATTGTGTGGGTATCTCATTGCAGTAACTATTTAACCACTTGAAATCAGTTTCAGTACTTTTGAAAAGATGTGGCTCCAAAATCTTGGGTGGGGGGGGGGGGTAAGATAAACCAGCTAGGATGGGTTGCCCCCCACCCCTGATTCGAGGTAAATGAAGTGATCGGTTGTTGTGACCATGCATAAGCTATGTGGATTGTATGGGTATCTCATTGCAGAAACTATTTAAGCACTTGAACTCAGTTTCAGTACTTTTGGGAAGATGTGGCTCTAAAATCTTCGGTGGGGGTAAGATAAACCTGCTGGGATAGGTTGCCCCCCACCTCTGATTCGAGGTATATGAACTGATCGGTTGTTGTAACCAGGCATAAGTTATGTGGATTGTGTGGGTATCTCATTGCAGCAACAATTTAAGCACTTTAACTCAGTTTCAATACTTTTGGGAAGATGTTGCTCAAAAATCTTGGGTGGGGGGTAAGATAAACCAAATGGGATAGGTGGCTCCCCACCTCTGATTCGACGTACTTCAAGTGATTGGTTGTTGTAACCATGCATAAGCTATGTGGATTGTGTGGGTATCTCGTTGCAGAAACTATTTAAGCGCTTGAACTCAGTTTCAGTACTTTTGGGAAGATGTGGCTCTAACATCTTGGGTGGGGGGTAAGATAAACCAGCTGGGATAGGTTGCCCCCCACCTCTTATTTGAGGTATTTCAAGTGATTGGTTGTTGTAAACAAGCATTAGCTATGTGGATTGTGTGGGTACCTTATTGCAGAAACTATTCAAGAACTTGAAATCAGTTTCAGTACTTTTGGAAAGATGTGGCTCCAAAATCTTGAGTGGGGGTAAGATAAACCAGCTGGGATACGTTGCCCCCAATCCCTGATTCGAGGTATTTGATGTGATCTATTGCTGTAAACAAGCATAAGCAATGTCGTTTGTGCGGGTATCTCATTGCAGAAACTATTTAAGCACTAGAACTCAGTTTCAGTAGTTTTGGGAAGATGTGGCTCTAAAATCTTGGGTGGGGGCTAAGATAAAGCAGCTGGGATAGGTTGCCTCCCACCTCTGATTCGAGGTACTTCCAAGTTATTGGTTGTTGTAAACAAGCATGAGCTATGTGGATTGTGTGGGTACCTCATTGCAGTAACTATTTAAGCACTTGAAATCATCTTCAGTACTTTGGAAAGATGTGGCTCCAAAATCTTGGGTGGGAGGGGGGGGGAAGATAAACCAGCTGGGATAGGTTGCCCCCCACCTCTGATTCGAGGTATTTCAAGTTGGTTGTTGTAAATGAGCATTAGCTATGTGGATTGTGTGGGCATCATATTGCAGCAATTATTAAACACTTGTAATCAATTTCAGTACTTTTGGAAAGATGTGGCTCCAAAATCTTGGGTGGGGGATATGATAAACAAGCTGGGATAGGTTGCCACCCACCGCTAATTCAACATTATTTATGTGATCGGTTGTTATAAACAAGCATGAGCTATGTGTTATGTGTGGGTATCTCATTGCAGTAACTATTCAAGCACTTGAAATGAGTTTTAGTACTTTTGGAAAGATGTGGCTCCAAAATCTTGGGTGGGTGATATGATAAACAAGCTGGGATAGGTTGCCACCCACCGCTAATTCAACATTATTTTTGTGATCGGTTGTTATAAACAAGCATGAGCTATGTGTTATGTATGGGTATCTCATTGCAGTAACTATTCAAGCACTTGAAATGAGTTTTAGTACTTTTGGAAAGATGTGGCTCCAAAATCTTGAGGTGGGGGGTAAGAAAAACTAGCTTGGATAGGTTACCCCCCACCCCTGATTTGAGGTATATAAAGTGATCGTTTGTTTCAACCATGCAAAAGCTATGTGGATTGTGTGGGTATCTTATTGCAGAAACTATTTCAGCACTTGAACTCAGTTTCAGTACTTTTGGGAAGATGTGGTTCTAAAATGTTGGGTGGGGGGTAAGATAAACCAGCTGGGATAGGTTTCTCCCCACCTCTGATTCAAGGTACTTCAAGTAATTGGTTGTTGTAAACAAGCATGAGTTATGTGGATTGTGTGGGTACTTCATTGCAGTAACTATTTAAGCACTTGAAATCAGTCTCAGTTTTTTGGAAAGATGTGGCTCCAAAATCTTGGGTGGAGGGTAAGATAAACCAGCTGGGATACGTTGCCCCCCATCCCTGATTCGAGGTATTTGAAGTGATCCGTTGTTGTAAAAAAGCATAAGCTATGTGTTTTGTGTGGGTATCTCTTTGCAATAACTATTTAAGCACTTAAAATGAGTTTCAGTACTTTTGGAAAGATGTGCTCAAAAATCTTGGGTGTTGGGTAAGATAAACTAGCTGGGATAGGTTGCCCCCCACCTCTGATTCGAGGTATTTCAAGTAATTGCTTGGTGTAAATGAGCATAAACTATGTGGATTGTGTGGGTATCGCATTGCAGCAACTATTACACACTTGAAATCAGTTTCAGTACTTTTGGGAAGACGTGGTTCCAAAATCTTGGGTGGGGGATAAGATAAACTAGCTGGGATAGGTTGTCCCCCGCCACTAATTCAACATTATTAATGTGATCGGTTCTTATAAACAAGCATTAGCTATGTGTTTTGTGTGGGTATCTCATTGCAGTTACTATTAAAGCACTGAAATGAGTAGTACTTTTGGAAAGATGTGGCTCCTAAATCTTGGGTGGGGGGTAAGATAAACCAGCTGGGATAGGTTGCCCCCCACCTCTGATTAGAGGTATTTCAAGTGATTGGTTGTTGTGAATGAACATAAGCTATGTGGTTTGTGTGGGTATATCATTGCAGTAACTATTTAAGCACTTGAAATCAGTTTCAGTTCTATTGGAAAGATGTGGCTCAAAACCTTGAGTGGGGGGTAAGATAAACCAGCTAGGATAGGTTGCCTCTCATCCCTGATTCAAGGTATTTGAAGTGATCGGTTGTTTTAACCATGCATAAGCTATGTGGCTTGTGTGGAATTTTTCATTGCAGTAACTATTTAAGCACTTGAACTCAGTTTCAGTACTTTTGGGAAGATGTGGCACTAAAATCTTGGGCGGGGGCTAAGATAAACCAGCTGGGATAGGTTGCCCCCCACCTCTGATTCGAGGTACTTCAAGTAATTGGTTGTTGTAAACAAGCATGAGCTATGTGGATTGTGTGGGTATCTCACTGCAGTAACTATTTAAAAATCAGTTTCAGTAGTTTTGGGAAGATATGGCACTAAAACCTTGGGTGGGGGTAAGATAAACCAGCTGGGATACGTTGCCCCCCACACCTGATTCGAGGTATTGCAAGAGATTGGTGTTTGTAAACAAGCATAAGCTATGTGGTTTGTGTTGGTATCTCATTGCAGTGACAAAGCATTTGAAATCTGTTTCAGTACGTTCGGATGGAAAGATGTGGCTCCAAAACTTTGGGTGGGGGGTAAGGTAAACCAGCTGGGATAGGTTGCCCCCCACCCCTGATTTGAGGTATTTTATTTGATCCGTAGATGTAAACGAGCATGAGGTACATTGATTGTGTGGGTATCTCATTGCAGTAAATATTTAAGCACTTGAAATTAGTTCCAGTAGTTTTAAGAAGATGTGGCTCCAAAATCTTGGGTGGGGGGTAAGATAAAGCACCTGGGATACATTGCCCCCCACACCTGATGCAAAGTATTTCAATAGATTGGTTGTTGTAAACAAGCATAAGCTATGTGGTTTGTGTTGGTATCTCATTGCAGTGACAAAGCACTTGAAATCTGTTTCAGTACGTTTGGAAAGATGTGGCTCCAAAATTTTGGGTGGGGGGTAAGGTAAACCAGCCAGGATATGTTGCCCCCCGGGGGTGAAGATAACCAGGGTGGGGGCAAGATATCCCGGGACAGCTTGCTCCCCGGGGGGCAAGCTGTCCATGGTTGACTTGCCCCCCGGGGGGCAAGCTGTCCAGGGGGCAAGATAAACTGCGACACCGGCTTCAGTAGAACCCTACTTTCAAACTGATTCGTAATGAGCATAATGTTCCCAAAATATAGGACATATCTCCGATAATTATATTTTTGTGTACACTTTTTCGCTAAATAAATAGAATTAATACTTTGGACAAGTATACTTTTCTGACAGCCGGTATATATGATGAATCATGCATCTGCTGCAAAATATTGATAACAGAGGTAAATGTATGATAACATGATGCGATATCATGTCACTGTAGAATGTTATCAGGTCATGCCTTTAGGAGCGATCTTGAAGATGATACTGACGTTGACCGAGATACGGTTTTTGATTGGTTGAATGACATCACCGACGTTCATCATAACGCATTCGCGAATTCAGCAAGTTTGGATAAAAATGAGTTTGCTTTTCATTTGTATGAGTCTCTGTAAACCTCAAAACCTTCTAATGGTGCATGATAAATAGAAAATCATGTTAGGGTCTTTTGATATCAAGTTTATAAGGCTCGACCAAAAACACGTCGGACTGGCTCGACAAGCCTCGCCATTCCTACGCTGTTTCTAGTCTAGCCTGATAAACTCTCTATTTATAGGGTGTGTTTTAAATATCTCAACCACTGGAAAGGCCAAGTTCCCCGCCTCCCTCGACACTGCCCCCTCGTTGGCTTAGAAGCACAAGTATACTCGATGTTGATCCAGTGCAACATTGAAGCCATATTGAGGCTGCGTTATTTCTACGTTGTTTGTCCTGTGTAACTGCTTAGTAGATTCAATGAAATGTCAATATTCAAATATTCTATTTTAAGCCGCCAGCTACGCCGAGGCACCGCCTGGAAAACCGAACTGCAATGTAAGCACAGAGGCCGTTGATTCTTGCACAGGTAAGTGGTCTGCTTACAATTTAGTCGGCGCGTTCGGCATAATTACTTGGGAAACTCGTGCATTTCCCAGGTATCCCTCGGGCTACTCGAAGTATGCATAAGCACGTTCGGCATAATTGCCTGCGTCAACTCGAGCATTACCCAGGTATTCCTTGAGCAACTCAGAGATATGCATCCCTCTGGATACTCGAATGTATGTATTGTACTCGGGTTTATTCAGGTAATTATGCTACATATGTCCATATATTTTCGAATAGTCAGAGGAATACCTAGCAATACACAGGTATTCCTCGGGCTATTTGATGATATATATCAACAATTCGCCATATTGTTCCTGATGATCTGCCATAATGCCATATGCAGTGAACCGGAAGAACAGACAATAAATCATTACAGCTATGAAATCGGACTTAATTTTTTTATAATATATTGCACGGACTTACCCAGGTAATAATGCCGCACATATGAAAAATGGATGAAAAGCAAAGTATGATCAGGTACGGACTATTTGTTTACTATATCCTGCCTAAACACAAAATGAAAAAGGGAAAGCAAACGAAGACAAAACTAAGCGAAAAAGCAAGAGATCAGATCTTTCACAGCGGTCAGCCGCGAGGCTATTTTAACTTATGTACACAAACTCAACGGCTACATGTAATAGAAAGCCAACAAAAATAGAAAGTCCACAAACCATGACAATAACAGTAAACCACAACATATAAGCTCAGCCTTGGAACGATCAGCAATAACTCACAGAGATTGAGGATTTGAAATTAAACCGGGGTTTGCATACTCATAACGCGTGTCCTGGATTTTGTTGCAGTTCAGTAGGATCAAGTCGGGTAACTTCGGACAGCGGGTAAATTCGGACATACCCTTGTAAACAGTGAAAATCCAGATGAGACGGCTCATCATAAGCCGTCTCATCAGGATTTTCACTGTGTGCCCAGTTTATTTTGTGTTAATTCCAAACTGACATATACAGGAAGCAATGTCACTGTCCGAATTTACCCGCTGTCTGAATCTACCCGACTTTACTCTAACATGTTATTCGCTCCGTATGAATGACTTCTAACTCACTAACTCATCCGAGTGAATCAAACCAGCAAACATATAATCATGATTCAATACCGAGATGAAAGGGAAAGAGCACTCGATAGCAAAAACAACAATGGGACGATGGAGCAAAGGTCGTCCAACAGTTTAACCCCATGGGCTATCATTCGGTTATTGGGTCTCTATCATTCCATTTATATCATTTATGTATATCAATCAATGATCGTTTTGCATTAGCTTATTCGAGATACACTACTCAAAATATTTAAAGGAGCACCAAATGACTGTTCCATAGACGACAGTGCAACGCATCCGCACTTTGAGGGTTATTTTCTTTTGTTCGTAAAAGACATCGAATTTCCAATTTTTTAAAGAGGGTCGAAGTTACTGCCAGAACATGTTTTAATCGAATATTTATCCTGCTTTTGTCCATAGACTATTTTTGTTTAATAATGATAATAAAAAAATGGAAGTATGGTAAAAAATGTAATTTTTCAGACCAGGTGAAAAGCATGCAAATCTCAACCAAAATTAAAACTACCATTTTGTCTATCAAACTGAATGTCTTACAAGGTGAACCATTTGAAAGGACCACTTTGAACTCATGTTTGTGGGAGTTTGTAATCTTCCAGAAAAATGATTTAAGTTCAGAAATCTCGAAAATTGCAAAAGTGAACCCATGAAAATGATCAAGGCATCAGTTCTATTGAAATTCTCGTTGTCTCAAACTTCAATCCGTCTTCAAAATGCTTCAAAAGGATGGGAATTCTCGGCCACTAGCGGTCGAATTTACGGGCCGTTGAACTGGAGGTATTTTATGGTAATGCCTATTGGAAAATTATCAGCTGCTCCTTTAAATATTTTGAGTAGTGTGTATTTATATACTTCCTAGCGTTTTCCTCTTTTTCATCAAAGGATAGATGGATAACTTTCGATTTTACATCGAACTCCTTTTTACCAGTTTAAGCCATATGAGACCGATGTGATGGTTATAATGAAAGACTGTAGGCAAGGGAATTCGGTTTACGGCTCGAAAGAGCGTCCTGTTTAGCCGGATTTGAACCCGGGACCGCTAAATATGTAGGACAGTGTTTACCTTACTAAGTTATCCGGGTTCCAATTTTATCAAAGGAGAAAAATAATTTGGATTTGAATCTAACTGTAGGAAGAGATCTCAGTCATACAGTGTATACCGTAAAGTTCTAAACACTGGGACACATAAAATACAGTCGAACCTGTCTTAAGTGGTCACGGTGTTAAGGGGTCACCTGTCCTTAGCAGCCACTGTTTTTTTTTTGGGGGGGGGGGGAGGGGTTCCCTTAGACCAAAATACAGTGCAAATGAACCTGTCTTAAGCAGCCAATATTTTTGGGTCCCATGGGGTGACCCCTTAAGGCATGTTTGGCTTGAATTATCTTTATTGTCCTAACATGGAATACTTCGGTTATGGGAGGAGTCGGAAATGAGTCTGAACTGTTTGCTAAGATCTACATCTCATAGTATGCTCCGCCAATGGAATTAACACCTGAAATTCTTCCAACAGAAGCTTCAGATTTTCTAACACCATTCATTATTCTCAAGTCATATAATTCCGTGATTTACATCGAGACAGGCAAAAACTCAAACTAGGAGAAGAACTTAATAAGCAAGTTGCTTTCGAACCAATCCTAGTACATTTTGTATGTTGTAATATATATATGTGTTATGAAAAAAGAGAAATAAATATGTTTAAACCAAAAACTCAAACTCCCATGGGAATATCGCCGGACTGTCCATACGCTTGGCTTTGTCACTTGTGCGCCGAACAAGGCTCAAACCCAAAGCGGTAAGAGCGCAGCTATTCAGATTCTTTCTAAATATTATGGTACGTGGTTTTGTCAAGAACGTTTTGAACAACCCTCGTAATATTGTAATATTTGCTATACTGACCGATCCCTTCTGATACGTCCGTATACTCGTGGATATGACTACTGCTCTCAGACTGTCTTGTCCGAAAGTTCTCTATTCACCCATATTCTCTTGCTGGACTCATCTGTTGTTTACTGGAAGAGTCCATTTGTTATTTACGAGGTGTCTAAGTTTATTTCATCAAATGTATTCTATTTTGACGAAAATACCAGTTTGTGATTATGCAAATAGTGTAGACCAAGATCTGACGCCGCGTGTTGCGGCATCTGCTCTAGGTATGCACTGTTTTCAAATTCCCTTTTATGCTACACTAGGCATATGCATGTATTTGTTTATGGGTAAACCTATTGTTACGGTAAACACATTGCTTAATTTAACAATAATTATTATTTTTTCATGAATGCATATTTTGTTGCAGAAACCGTCCACTGTGCAAGGGATCCCGCTATCCCTGACAACATAAAACTGACTGCACATTTCAAGTGGTACCAGCACAACTACATTCAAGCGCTTAATTATATGACTTGGTTAGGGGCAGGTACGGATGCGGCTCCCGATATGGAACAACTTTTTGTACCGCTCGCGGCTTCACCACCTGATGGTACCTGTGGAAGAGACATTGCTGCCGGTCCCGGCATGCAGGACTCATTAGATGTTACTATATCCCTCACGGAACTAGATATCGATACAAGATGTGGGATGGTTGTGGTGAGTTATTCTGATTTATTGGATGCCATAATCCTATTATGCACAACAGTTCAGTGATATTGAGATTTCATCTAAGGAAATATCTCATCCAGCATAGATATTCCTCGATTTCCTTTCGTTGACTGGGCGGTGCTTATTTCTGACCTTACCTTCGACGAGTATATTTTCTAAAAAGGTATAATGCGGTAATGATTTTATGCTCACTTGTGCAGAACAAAGCTCAACTTCACAAAAGGCACGGAATGTTCGGAGATCGCACAACAATATTCTTTTTTTTTTTCTTTCAACCCACCATACAGACAGCGTCTAAACAACGTTGTGACGACTTCGATGCAACGTTATGACATCGGAACAACCTTGTATACACGTCAATAAAGCGTCATAACGTTGCATTGACGTTCCTCCGACGTTGTTTCGCCGTAGTATGCCTGTATGGATACTGTTTATCATTTGCGATGACCGATAGCGTTTACCAGGCATTTTTAATCTGCCAATTATGCGTAACAACTCATGAGCATGCTACTGTACCGATTTTTCATGTGGACTGCTCGATTTTGACATTGAATGGCAAGCCTCTAACAGCACCGCCCAGTCAACGAAAGGAAATCGAGGAATACCAAAGTTGTAAAGTAAATTTTGTTAATATTATTATGGGTTGTTGTTATAATTCTACTACGCACTAGACTAGAAGGTGTGTAGTGAACAAAATGACATTTTTTTCAATTTTTGAGAAAGTATCCGATCATCCAACATTGCTGTTTTTTTGCATTCAAGAACATATTTTTTCTAAACTACATACCGAAAAAAAAAACTAAAGGTTGAGACACCTGTAATAATTACACGTAGTATGTCATTGACTGTCCTAAAAAGGATTTATTTTAATGCATTAATGAGTCTTAAATATGCAGACGGAATTGTAAGCAGTATATACCCTGACAAGACTGCTCCTCCATCTGTTATGTCCCCGTAATGATAATTAGGGGCATTTAGATTTGCTCCTCTTCGTTCTTTCGTCACACTTCAGGTAATCTACTTCCCCCTCAGTTTTCAGTGGATATTTTCAAAGGAGCACGTGCGTTAAGGCCATTTTTGCCTCACAACACAACCCTTCCCCCCCCCCCCCCCCCACCCCACTTCTCCCATTTGAGGTGAAAATATGAAATTTGCATGGTTTTATTAGACCAATACTTCTAGCGTATCGTTACGGTTTTAATTTTACTCTAGCTGCATATAAGATAAAGAAAGAAGAAAATGATAGCTGCTGAAATAGGCCAAAGTCATAAAATTAGCCAAATTTGCTTTCTTTTTATGTTCGGTTTAAAATTTAGGACAGAGCGCATAACGAAAAATCCTCATCAGATCATATTGCAAAACTTTGTTGGTTAGGGTCATGTCTGGGAACTATGGACAGTGGGTAAATTCCGACATACCATTGCAAACAGTTATCATCCAGGTGAGACGGCTCAAAATGAGCCCTCTCATCACGATTTCACTGTTTGCCCAGTTAATTTGTTTCAATTCCAAACAACTGGCATATTCACTGTACGAATTTACCTGCTGTCCGAATTTACTTGACTTATCCCTAATGCTTGTGCTCTTAGCTTTAGGATCTTTAACAACCTGAACAAGATAGGTGTACTGTGTACCGATACATATTCAGTTACTGTAAAATACTTATATTTGGCGATCACTGTATTTGGCGATATCGGCGGTTAAAGGAAACATCAGTAAAATATAGGTCCGCGAATATTTATGAAATCTTATGTTCTAGCATTTAACCATATTTGACCTTGCCGTAAAAAGGTCAAGGTCAGCCCAAGGTCATCATTTGAACAATCTTGGAAGTACTCATGTTTCTGATGGTACGTTCCAAGCTTCAGGGCCATCGGCCTATTGGTTCTGAAGAAGAAGGTTTTCAAAGGATTTTACTATATATGGGCTTGGCGGTCATAATGGTCATGTGACCCAGACCATTTTAACAAATTTTCATTCCCTTAACCCTTGATAGTTCTATATGAAATTTGGTTACAATTGACCCAGTGGCTTTTGAGGAGATTGTTTGAAATTGTCAAAATATGAAAGACCTGGGTCAAAGGTCAAAAAATGACCTTGACCACTTGTGCTCACAAATATTCATGCACTCATTTAGATGACTGTATTTACTAGTAGGCCGAAATCTTCAAAACTCCAAGATTTTTTTTTCCGATATTTGACCTTGCTGTAAGAAAGGTCATGGTCAAATCAGGGTCATCATTTGAAAAATCTTAACAGTCCACGAGTACCTAATTCTACATACTAATGTTCAAGGCCATCAGCTAGTTGGTTCTGCAAAAGAAGGAATTTCAAGTCTTTTACCGTATATGGGCATTGCGGCCATATTGGTCATGTGACCCAGACCGTTTTATCAATTTTTCATTCCCTCGACCCCTGAAACTTTTGTAGGAAACTAGATAACAATTGACCCAGTGGCTTTTGAAAAGACTGTCTGAAATTGTCGAAAAATGAGATACCTGGGTTAAAGGTCAAAGAATGATCTTGACCTCTTGTGCTCACAAATGTACTCATTAAGATGTCTGTATTTACATATTTTGAGGCTAAAATCTTCAACAGTTTCCAAGAAATCTTCTGTTCTAGCATTTTCCCAGATAAAAGCACCATCGACCAAATTTGAAATTGCCGTAAAATAAGCCAAGGTCAACCCAAAGTCGTAAGTTGACCAATTTCGGTAGTACTCACGTACCTAATGCTACATACCAAGTTTCAAGGCCATCGGCCTATTGTTTCTGGAGAAGAATATTTTAAGGTTTTGACCATATATGGGTTTGGCGGCCATCCTGGTCATGTGACCACGACCGTTTGAACAACTTTTCGTTCCTAAGACCCCAAGAGGCTACCTATGAACTTTGGTTACAGTCCGCCCAGTGGTTTCAGAGGAGAAGTAGTTTGAAATTGTTGACGGGCAACGGACGGACGATGACGGACGTCGATGCATGCCTATACTATAAGCTCCCCTGGAGCCGCTGGCTAAGGTGAGCTAAAACTGAATAACCATGACTGTGGGTGTGAGTGACGCTCATAAACAGGCGGAAGCCTCTGCGCTAATGGGACTGAGAGCTTCCTCTATCTATCTGATTACCAAGCTAAACTGCACTCACATTTTAGGTTTACTGTTGTCAATCCCAATCGAGCCACAACTGACACAAATAAGTAACAATTTATGTAAAGACATAGTATAACTATAAAAAATAATTTTCAATTTTTGGAAGTTCATGGAAGTATGAACACAATGGGTTCCATGCAATTTGAAAGTTAACGTGACGCCCTTCAGACGTCATTTACTTTGCTCGTAACCAATCGCACTCATACTTCCATTGAGGCGTCACGTAAACTTTGCACGGAACCCAATGAGTTCATACTTCCATGAAGATCCGAAAAAATGACATGTATTTCTTAAATAAAACGGGGGTTTCTCCTCTCTAGAGTCACCCCAAATATAAATATGTTTTGTTAGAAAGATCTCGATTCGTCTTATTAGCCGGATTTCAATTTTGGAATGGCATTGCCTTCCAAAACAATCCCAAAGATCTAGATCCGGATCTAGATTCTTTGAATTGTTTTTGAAAGGGAAAATTCCCGTCTTATAACAGGAGAAATATGGTATCTTTTGTCTTTCAGGACACAGCGGCGGGTGCAATCAAGTATGCTTTTAAGATATTTGAATACGATCCGGCGGTTGCTGCTGATTTCGAGCCAAATGGAAAATTCGATCGACCTGGAGATCTCATCTTCTATGGGATATGCTATTACGAAGACCTCCCTCTTTCAATAGACGCTGGCGTAACGTTTAAGTAAGGTCTTTCTAAGGATTTTCTTACACTTATATATTGTTAAAATGATTTTTTTGTGATAATTATTTGTTCATTATTATGATTATTATTATAATGCTTTTTATGCTCCCGGAAGGGAGAGCATATAGTTGCCGCTTTGTCCGTCCGTCTGTCAGCCCGTCACTCCGTCCGTCCGTCCTTCCGTCACACATTTGTCCGGAGCATATCTCTGAAACTATAAGGGTGAACTAAATGAAACTTCACACATTGAAAGAAGACAACGAGGGGAAGTGCAGTGCACAAAAACCGTAACCCTGTCACAATTATTTACGAAGTTAGCCCCCTTTCCAGATTTTGCAATATTTTGCTTGTCCGGAGCATATCTCTGAAAGTATAAGGGGGAACTAAATGAAACTTCACACATTGATAGAGGACAACCAGGGAAAGTGCAGTGCACAAGAACCGTAACCCTGTCACCAGTATTTACGAAGTTAACTCCCTTTCCATTTTTGGCAATATTGTGCTTGTCCGGAGCATATCTCTAAAAGTATAAGGGGGAACTAAATGAAACTTCACACATTGATAGAGGACAATGAGAGAAAGTGCAGTGCTCAAGAACCATAACCCTGTGACAAGTAGTTGAAGTAAGCTCCCTTTCCAGTTTTTGCAACATTTTGCTTGTCCGGAGCATATCTCTGAAACTATAAGGGGGAACTTAACGAAACTTCACACATTGATACTTGACAATAAGAGAAAGTGCAGTGCACAAGAACCATGACTCTATCACAATTATTTACGAAGTTAGCTCCCTTTCCAGTTTTTGTTACAATATTATGTTCGTCCGGTGCATATCTCCAAAAGTAATAAAGGGAACTTAATGAAACTTCATACAATGAAAGAGGACAAAATGAGAAAGTGCAGTGCACAAAAACCATAATCCTGTCTTAAGTATTTACAAAGTTAGCTCCCTTTCTATTTTTTCAGTGTTTTGCATGTCCAGAGCATATCTCTGAAAGTATGAAAGGGAACTTAATGAAACTTCACACACTGACAGAGGGGAATGAGTGAAAGTGCAGAACACAAGAACCATAAGTCTATCAAAAGTAATTACAGAGTTAGCTCCCTTCTTAATTTTTGCTGAAGTTTGCTTGTAGGGAGCATATCTTAGGAAGATTGAAGGAAACTAACTGAAACTTCACACAATGATAGAGGGTAATGAAATGAAGTGCAGAGCTTAAGAACTATAACCCTACCTTTAGTAATTACAGCCCTTTCCTATTTTTTTCAGTAAATAAGCTTGTCCGGAGTATATATGTCTGTACATATTTAAAAGAACCTGAAAAGAGAACACGAATGAAACTTCACATATTGATAGTAGAGGGCAATGACAAGAAGTGCAGAGCAGAAGAACCATAATGTATCCCAAGTTAATTTGGAGTTACTTCCCTTCTTATTTTTCTCAGTTGTATGCATGTCCAGAGCATTGCTCTAAAAGGATTGAAGTGATATATTTTTTCCATTTTAAATTGCATTTAATTTACACAGAAAATTACTCCTTCACCAGGATACCCATTCTCCCATTCCAAGCCTTCGGGGAGCATCCATCAGTTCCACCGATTTTCTTGTTTTGTATAGTAGTTGTAATGCCATGCTTGTCGTTTTTATATATGTTTTAGGGGGGAGAGTTGTAAATAATGTTGTGAGAACTTGTAGCCCAACCCCGTTGTTTGTACCTTTCGTTGTACAAAGGCAATAAAATATGTTTGAATTGAAATGTGGTCCAGTTGCCGTTAACTTCTAAACATTGGGGGCGTATTTATAAAACGACTAAATTAATGTGGTTGCTATGCTGTTGCTAATGCTAAAATTCTTTGAAGGAGATATCCTACAACTATGAAATTTGCTCTGGAGGAAAGTCTGAAAAAGACTGTTCCTCCAGAGCAAATTTCATAGATACAGAGAATCTCCTTCATAGATATTTAGCCTTTGCAGCAGCATAGCAACAACCTTGAGTGGTTTTATAAATACGGCCCGGGACACCTAAAAACACCTTTATTATTGTGAAAGCGGAGCTGTTTGGTTTTACAGCGCAGTAATGCGTCCAGAATAGGCACATTAATGGCAAATTGTGTAGACCATGGTCAGACTGCTCATGTAGGAACAGTCTGGTATGAGCCTGCAACGTCGCTCAGAGATATTTGTCCAAATATTGAGACTACATGTACGTACAGTAATAACGGAATAGTCGCGAATGGATATTATCATTCCTGTTAACTATGTTTTTAGCTCACCTGTGGTGAGCTTATAGTATAGACTTGGTCCGTCGTCCGTCGTCGTCGTCGTCGGCGTCGGCGTCGTCGTCGTCGTCGGCGTCCACAATTTTAAACATCTTCTTCTCAGAAACCACTGGGTGGATTGAAGCCAAATTTCATATGGAGCCTTAACAGGATGGGGGAACGAAAGTTTATATACTTCGTCCAGGTCACATGACCAAGATGGCCGCCACGCCCATATATGGTAAAAACCCTTCAAAAATCTTCTTCTCCAGAACCAAAAAGCCTATGACCTTGAAACTTGGTATGTAGCATCGGGCATGCGGGCCCATCATAATTTATATAAATCGTGACCTTGTGATGACCTTGACCTAATTTATGACATGGTCAACTTTGGTACGTTAGGCTTTTATATGGGAAAACTCTTAAACGGTGGATTTCTCAGAAACTATTTAAGTCTAAGGTACAATACTTGGTATACATGGTTGACTAAATGACCAGATGAAGATATTATGTCACTCAAGGTCAAGGTCATTCCGTCGGACCATCCGTCGTCAAGATTTTCAAACATCTTCTCCTCTGAAACCACTGGGCCGATTGAAGCCAAATTTCATATGGAGTCTCAGTGGGATAGGGGAATGAAAGTTTATATATTTGGTCCAGGTCACATGACCAAGATGGCCGCCATGCCCATATATGGTAAAAACCCTTCAAAAATCTCCTTCTCCAGAACCAAAAGGCCTATGACCTTGAAACTTGGTGTGTAGCATCGGGCATGCAGGCTTATCAAAGTTTATACAAATCATGACCTTGCTTTGACCTTGGCCTAATTTACTGCATGGTCAACTTTGGTACGTTAGGCTTTTATATTGGAAAACGCTTAAACAGTGGATTTCTCAGAAACTATTTAAGTCTAAGGTACAATACTTGGTATATATGGTCCACTAAATGACCAGATGAAGATATTATGTCACTAAAGGTCAAGGTCATTCCGTCGGACCATCCGTCGTCAAGATTTTCAAACATGTTCTCCTCTGAAACCACTGGGCCGATTGAAGCCAAATTTCATATGGAGTCTCAGTGGGATGTGGAACGAAAGTTTATATATTTCGTCCAGGTCACATGACCAAGATGGTTGCCACGCCCATATATGGTAAAAACCCTTCAAAAATCTTCTTCTCCAGAACCAAAAGGCCTATGACCTTGAAACTTGGTATGTAGCATCGGGCATGCGGGCATATCATATTTTATACAAATCATGATCTTGTGTTGACCTTGACCTAATTTACGGGATGGTCAACTTTGGTACGTTAGGCTTTTATATGGGAAAACGCTTAAACAGTGGATTTCTCAGAATCTATTTAAGTATTAGGTACAATACTTGGTATACATGGTCGACTAAATGACCAGATGAAGATATTATGTCACTAAAGGTCAAGGTCAATACGTCGGACCATCCGTCGTCAAGATTTTCAAACATCTTCTCCTCTGAAACCACTGGGCAGATTGAAGCCAAATTTCATATGGAGTCTCAGTGGGATTGGGGAACGAAAGTTTATACGCGGGGTCTGGGTCACATGACCAAGATGGCCACCATGCCCATATATGGTAAAAACCCTTCAAAAATCTTCTTCTCTAGAACCAAAAGGCCTATGACCTTGAAACTTGGTATGTAGCATCGGGCATGCTGGCCTATCATAGTTTATACAAATGATGACCATGTGTTGACCTTGAATTAATTGACGACATGGTCAACTTTGGTATGTTAGGCTTTTATATGGGAAAACGCTTATACAGTGGATTATTCAGAAACTATTTAAGTCTTAGGTACAATACATGGTATATATGGTCAACTAAATGACCAGATGAAGATATTATGTCACTGAAAGGTCAAGGTCATTTTGTCGGTCTGTCCGTCATCAAGATTTTCAAAACCTACTCCTCTGAAACCACTGGTCTGATTGAAGCGAAATTTCATATGGAGTCTAAGTGTGATCAGGGAATAAAAGTTTGTTCTCAGGGTCATGACCAAGATGGCCGCCATGCCGTATATGGTAAAAACCCTTCAAAATCTTCTTCTCCAGAACCAAAAGGTGTATGACCTTGAAACTTGGTATGTAGCTTTGGGCACTCAAGCCCATCATAAACATAGAAATATATATCAGGACCAAGTGTCAGGTGAGCTACAGGACCATTGGTCCTCTTGTTAAGGATGTTACGAAACAAGAAAAGAGCTTTGCAAGTTTAAATGCCAATCAAGCGTAACAAGAAAACAAACATTGCTCCGTATCGCGACATGCGTGAATCCAGCACGCATTATGTGAAAAATTTATGGAACGAATTACTAATTTCAATATTTTATTACCTCAAAAAATGAGGTATGCGAAAACTTTGAATTTAGGGTAGGTAGGGTAAGACTGGATTATCTCCCCATGTATTTGGGTCTGAATCATAAATGTTCTGATTTCATATGGTTTACATATTTGTGGAACATCTGCTGAGAAAAATTTGCACACTTTATACTTTTGAAAATTCGGACCTGTCGCGCCGGCCTAATGGGGAAATCCTCGCCTTAAGCATAGAAGTCCTTTTCAGATTAGATACGGTCTAGCTATTGCCCAGCGGGTACATGACGTCGAGAAAACGTCGTACTGACGTCGTAATTGATATGACGTCGACATAACGTCCACCGACGTCGATGCGACGTCATCACGTCGCATCGACGTCTGCGCGACGTCATTGCGACCTCATGTACTACTCGGTGAAGATTTTTTGTGATCCGCTGGCATTTCCTCATCGATAATCTAAAACAAGAATTTTTCAGAATGCTATGTCGCGCCTGCTTTGCATTTGCACAGTAGCAGAGGTCATGGTCCACTGATATTCCATGTAATATTTCAACCAAATATACCAAGTGGTTCTGGAATAGTAAACGCAGGATTAACGCAAATTTGAATGTTTTTCATTGCAATGGTAGCCATCTTGGGTGCTCGACCTGGCTGAATTTTATCATTCTGAAGTGTTGCAGTCTGGTCATGCTCCATATGAAATTTGAGAACCATGGGTGCAGTGGTTTTGGAGAACTAATGGAAAAGACTTTAACGCCAGGGTTAACGTAAATTTGAACGTTTTTTTTTTGTTTTATTTTTGGATATGGCAGACATCTTGGATTCTTGACCTGGCCGAATTTTACCATTCTAAAGTGTTTTAGTCTGGTCATTCTTCATATGACATATGGGAACCATGGGTGCAGTGGTTTTGGAGAAATTAATGGAATAAACTTTAACGCCAGGGTTAACGTAAATGGGAATCGAAATTCATTGCAATGTCGACCATCTTGGATTTTTGACCTAGCTGAATTTTATCATTCCGAAGTGTTGCAGTCTGGTCATGCTCATTATGAAATATAAGAACCATGGGTACAGTGGTTTTGGAGAAACTAATTATACAGATTTTAACGCTAGGGTAAACGTAAATGTGAACGGAATGACGGACGGACGGAATGACCGACGGACGCACGGAAAACCGGACACCTATATCGCACTTTGCTAAAGCAGCCTTGCTAAAGCAGGTAAAAATGAATTTCGATAAAAATTAAAAAAAAATTAATTATCCTAACATGGAATATCTTGGTTTCACAATATAGAAATGCATCTAAAACATACAGATGGTACAGCAAACAGAGGGGGGCCTGTTCAGACCTTTCCTTTAGGAGCAGTCTGATCTAGGTCTGCACTGTTTGATCAGACCAATCTGTCCCAGTACTTAGATTTTTTACAATAATTCTTATATTTAATCCAGTGACTTCTCCGCCCCAACAGTGATGCCGCCAAGAAGTAGATCAATTAGATATGAAATTGTTGATCGACTACATGACACAGATGCCGAGGTTATCACTGTTGCTGATATTGGCAGGCTCTATTACATGCGGATTTGTTTCGACCGTGGGACGCCTTACACGGGTAAGATGGATGGATAGATGACTTTCGATTTTATGGCATTTTTACTAGTATTTCAGTCATATCAGGACGATGTCTGCAGTGGAACCCCATTTACGTTTGAAAACATTTCCGCCTAGAGCGGGGCTCGAACCTGGGACCACTAGATTAGCACATTGGCGCTTAACCTACTGGCGATGTTGGCGGTTAGGGGCAAAGTGCGCTAAAATATAAGTCCGCCAATATTTGCATTATTTTCTGTCGCATATTAAGAAGTCCGTTGCATCATTTGCGATGAAAGCTTGTCTTAGTCGGGTGCATCCTCCAGCAACACATACAGAAGTTAGTTGCATCCATACGATGCCACCCTAAGTGTGTTTGAGACAATATTCTGTGAAAGTCTGTTTGAGTTGAATAATACCGTATACGCGGTAATTTTTGCGGGTTCAAATTTTCGCGTTTAAGGGTAAAAAAACATAACAATTAATTTTCGCGATTTTTAATTTTCGCGGTTAGCAAAATGCGCGAAAAGCAAAATTACTTCTGTATCACTTGAGCAAGTTCGTTTATTAATCTGCGGCGGGGTCTCCGCAGGTTAATGAAAGAACTGCCTCAAGTGAAAAGTACCGGCAATTACGGAAGCAAATAGAAACAAAATGTATGAACACTGTGTCTACAGAAGATACTTTGTAAGAAACTGGAACTTATTTCGCATTTTAATTTTCGCGGTTTCTAAGTGACCGCGAAATGCCGCAAAAAATGAAACATCGCGAAAATTACCTTGTATACGGTATCTTCTGCTGTTATGAGACAGGAATGTTTATGGTAGGTATGTACAGAAACATCCACAATGTGATTTCATAGAGAAGGAGCCAAGAAATCAGCTATTGTAGGCAGATTTCGTATTTGAGCCGCGACACGAGAAAACAAACAGTGTGGTTATGCGCCCAGAGCAGACTCAGCTCAGCCTGTGCGTCCGCCCAGTCCGCTAATACTCATTGATATGCTTTTAAATGGTAGCTAAGTGTCTCAGCTACCTCCATGCGGACAGCGCAGGCTCTGATCAGACTGGATGGATGCCCTGGCTGATCTGAGTCTGCGCTCGGCGCACAACCACTTTGTTGGTTTTGTCGTGTCGCGGCTCATTTCTCATGCTATGTTTCACGGGTATATGCATCTTTTTCTGGCATTGTGTGATGCTGTTTACTCGAATGAGGACGGTGAAATAGTAGTGTAGTATGCTTTGCTTCTGCCAAAACTTTCAGCTCGCGGTTCTTTTTCTAAATAGAAACAAAATGAGAAAAATCGTCCTCTTTCCTGTCGCCATCATTTCACGCGACGTGTATTGTTGCCTCTGATCTCCGAAGTCGGGAATTCGGTAGTAAGTAGGATTCAGGTGGTGGAATAATTTGTCAGGAAAGTACTTAATTTCTGCCACCGTTGGTATTTGGTTACACTCGTGGCTTTCTTCTGTCTTTCATGAACATCAAAGTCCTTACGAAATCGGGCCTGTCCTCAAAGGAAAGCATTTTCAGCTGAAGGAAGTAGATTCTGTCCTCTAGGTTAATCTCCAATTAAATAAATAGAGGATCTTACACGAGTGGTCATTTCATATGAAATTTTTGAAACGAGCCTTCGCATCATATGACCCTTTATCATATGACCCTGTTTATCATATGACCACTCGTGTAAGGTTCTGTTTATTATATGACCCTTTAAAATAAGATTTTAACGCCTATAAACTGAACAGTATTTCAAAAGGAAAACGCATTTTTTGACATGGACGTTGTCAATGCCGTTACGTGTACGCGCCAAAGTCTTATTACCCGTGTGGTCATACGATTTTTATGACACGACGTTACCCACTGAATAACAGCGACGTCATATGATAAAAAAGATTACCCTTGATAAGATTTTAACTTTTCTGTTGATGTTTCCATTCTCTTTAATTCCAGAACAAGGTGATCCCTTTGCTGCCTATGCTGATGTGTGTGAGGTCTCCAATAATGCTAATTTCGACGACGAAGTAGTTACGGGAAATGCTGAGGACATCAGTTTAAAATTCATTGACACCAAGTAGGTTTTAATAAATATCCAGGTCATATGACACTCCCGTGCGGTATTTGGGGGTCCCATATGGACAGAAACCCATAAAATCTGTGGGGAATTGCAACATTTGCCGCGCGATCCCACACCATTCTTCGCATATACCGAGGCCTTTACGGTCGTCGCATATCCCGTGGGTGAAAACTGAGCTTAAATAACTTTCAGAGGCGGAAATGAGCTATTTATCGGTATAAATGAGCACTCCAGTTGGAGATTTCTCTGTTTACCACTCACAAGCATGTTGACGTCACATTACTAATTGACACATTGAATTCTGTAACTGCCACTGGGTAACGATTATAAGTATCTATCATGGGTGTGAGGTGTGGATAGAACAATCCGTCACGAGGGTACAAGGTATGCCGAGTGATGTCAAACAGTGAACCCGAGTGACGAATTTTTCTATCAACACCTCACACCCATGATAGATATTTTTTCTTGCACGCCACGTTTTGTTTTAACTTCAAAATAGATATGTTAAAATGCGTAATTCTAGTGCTTGAGAGGTTTCAATTTGATTTTGAAAGAAGGCGCCGCTTTCAACGACCGCCATTCGGCTCCTTGCGCCAACTACTGGCATGCATAAACTGACGTCATTTTCGCCGTCTTTGTGACGTCATCATCTAAAACACCAACGTCACTTGACGACGCAGGCATGTGAAGTCCTATACAACCAATGCATTGACTACTCGTGATTTTTATCCGGTCCTGGGTGAGATAACATGGGCGAGATAAGATTTGTGGGTACAGGTGAAGCACGCGGATATCCTTATCTGGGATGCAAGAAAAAGGTGTCAGTAGCCTAGGGGCAGTGGGAGGCCCACTTAATCTTGGGCACAACATATGAAAGGCGGAGCCCGTCCTTCCACTGCCTTATCCTTCCCTGGTTCGAAAAAAAAATATTTACTGCTGGACCGATAGAGAAAGTTTTCCAGTCGCTAGATGACCCAAGGCGAGATTCAAAATCCGCGGAGTTCCTCTAACCACTCGACGACAGCGCCTCTCTATCATAAACTGTTTAAATAATGCAGTTCCCTTTTAATGACACATTTTGGATTGCATGTATATAACATGCTAATGACCATTTATGCACATTTGAAATTTGAATCAGTCTTTAGCACAAAGAGCGAGGGTTTGGATCCAGTAAAACTAGTTTAAGCACCCAGTAGTTAATTACTGACCGTTCCAAAGCGGTACTTCTGTTGTGGTTCTTCTCTGTTGTTCTTATGTGTACATGTATTTGTCTGTGGACTGCTAGCAAAAATGCTACCAATATAGCTGCCCACTTTGCTTCCCGTCGTGTTTTGTAGTAAAAAAGAATTAAAATTAGGTAAAAATAAATGTCCAATGTGTTTCGAATAATTTATATTTATTGTTCAAATTGATGCTTGCGTTGGTCTGATCAGTGGGTTATAATTGTTGTGGATGGACTGAACCATTACAGAGACTGGTCAGCTGAATAGCTGCCCATTCTGCTTTCTGTTTTGTTTCGTTTTATGATTTAAAATAGAAACAGATGTTGCTGCTGGTTATAATTAGTGTCGCTGAATAACCACCTGTTTGGGAAAGAGCTTCTTGACCGGTTTACCGTGCATACCTTTCGTGAATTTTAGTCAATTTTTGTGTGTGTGCGTCTACTCGTTTGGTTTTGAGCGCGGGATGTGGGATTTGATTGTATTACTTCTCGGTCAATGCCTATTTTTTCTTTAATTCTCGGTATCTCAGTTATATATTTCTTAAACGGATATATTCTTAAAGCTATGTTTCTTAAACTACTTTGAAATTTGAATTAATTCATGAAACCGGTTAGTATATGACTAGAAATAAACTACAATAAATATATGTGTGCATCTACGGAGTACTTTTGTATAGTATATATACCCGTATTGAGGCAATTTTCAATACTTTTTCGTATCCATGAAATACTTTCATAATGCAGAAATACCCGTATTGAGGCCTTTTTCAATACTTTTTCGAATTCACAAACTGTATTGCATAAATGTCACTGGGTAATGATTAGGTATATCATACACATTTACTTCCTTGCGGTGCAATTTACAAGCCGGCTTTTATAGCGACGTGGTAGAGTGCTCGACTTTAGATCGAAGGGTCCCCGGTTCGATCCTCGGCCGGGGCGAGAGATTTTTTAAGAGTCCGTGGCATAAATGACCGTATTGAGGCAGTTGTCAAGATTTTTTTTCGTAATAAGCGTGTCCTCAAAAGCTTCACGCGCTTCGAAACAACAACAACAACAACAATAAAAAGATTTTACCTTCAAATTAATATAAACCTTAGTTATCAAGAGGGCTTCGACTTTTAAACGATTTGCCGTTCCCCTTCCCAAAGAAGCTGACAATCTTACCACAAAAAATTCAATTTACAGTTAACTCTTGATATTTTAAAGTCGAAGCATATCCCAAACTACTGATATCCCAAAGTAAATTTTCTGGTCCCAGAAAATTTACTTTGAGATATCAGTAGTTTGACATACATGTAGAAGTAGTTGAAATTTAAATAAAAGAAGGAAATGTATCAAAACGATGTTCACTGATTTTAGGAGGTACTTTCAGATAACAGTTGGTTGGTTGGTTGATTTGATGCTTAACGTCCACGGTAAACAACTAAGGTCATGTCGGGACGGTCAGTTAACCTAACCACACTATTCCTGGACAGGCTTAGACCTCCTAAGCGGTTAACCAGTACTAAGTGCACATACTTTCGCCAGTAACTGACAACTGCCCTTCTTGAATCAGCGGAAGGAGAAACGAAAGTATGTGGCCAGACCGGTTCAGATAACAGTTTTCGAGATATAGAGAGTTTACTGTACTTTGACAAAGCTTCTGTACACCATCCCATCCTCCCAGAATTCCCCATCACAGAAAGAATAAATGTCTCTGTGAGGTGGGAAATAGATTAGAGTGATCCTTATTGAGATTATAAACAGAGATCCAGATTAGGTGAGGGTTTGAGGATGATTAATGAGCCGCGACACGACAAAACCAACAATGTGGTTGTGCGACCAGCGCGGACTCAGATCAGCCTTGGCATCCGCCAAGTCCAATCAGAGTCTTTTTTCAGTGCTCAAAGGGTAGCTAAGGGTCTAACCTACCTCCATGCGGACAGCGAAGACTGTAATCAGACTAAGCGGATGCCCAGGTTGATCTGAGTGTGCGCTGGGCTGGGCGCATAACCACATTGTTGGTTTTGTCGTATCGCGGCTCAATTTTCTTGATATTTCTTTTTCTTATTTCTCAATAAAAACATATGTAGTGACCCCTCGGTGGAAGGCGATTTTAATGAGAAATCACAACATATGTGTCTATGTCGAAATTTAGTGCGTGTGTGTGTGTGTGGGGGGGGGGGGGGTCTGAAATTATCACTGCTACCCGTTCTTATCTGGAGCACTGAATTAACAGTTTTAAACTGTGGTTTGTCTTTGAATATTTTTCAGTTGCCCAGTGGCAGGACCACCGGGACCGGTTTATCTCAATCAAGCCTTTTATGTGCAAACTGATGGCGAGCCGAACACATACGCTTATGGAGCCCCTCCAGCGCCATTTTGTATATACACCAGCCCACAAGTTTTCAACAGATGGCATGCCTTTTCTGCGGGTGCTATTCGAGATAAGCTGTTTTTTAAGTGCACGGTGAAGCTTTGTACAAAACTGGACCAAGGGGTGATGGGCACGGAAGAACTATTGTGTTGGGACGTAAGTAAACATGAGCCGCGACACGACAAAACCAACAAACTGGTCATGCGTCCAGGGCAGACTCAGATCAGCTTAGGCATATGCTTAGTATGATCAGACTCTTTGCTAGGCTCTTAAAGGGTAGCTGAGGGTCTAAGCTATCTCCATGCGGACAACAAAGACTCTGATCAGATTGGGCGGATGCCCAGGCTGATCTGAGTCTGCGCTGGGCACACAACCACATTGTTGGTTTTTGTCGTGTCGCGGCCCAATCATATGACGTGACTAAACGTTATTCTTAAGCGGAACTGGAGATAAGGACAGTGTATTTTCCTCATTAGAACCATTCCGAAAATAAAAACCTATTGAGGGACAAAACATGTGTTTTGACATATAATTGATTATCATCAATTAAGGTGGAATAGGACAAAACCCAAACTTTCAGTTTTCGTGTAAAAAGAACAACGATCAAGAAGCTCAGCACTTTCCAAATTACAAAATGACTTTCTTTTAAGTGTGAAACAAATAGTTCGTTTTCTATGACGTCATGAAAATGTGAGGGTTTGACCTGTTTTTACGCAAACTAAATAGCGCTGGTTTATATATGATTTTTGCATTTGTCTTGCTGTCCGTAAAGACATTGCAATAAATTTTATACCTAAGTGCGAGCCGTCAAGTGGCCTTTAAAGACATGTTATTACTTCTTTCAATTATTTCCGTAATTTGTGTTGATTTAGGCAAATATGACCTTTCATTAGCTATCGAACACTGCTTATTTTTACATAAACGCTTAAATATAGAAAAAAACGTCTCCGAAAAATATATCTAAAGTTTTGATATGTTTTGATGAAATATGTTGACCTGTAATTTTTTAAATAATTTCAAGTTTTCACCGTGCAAATTTTTCACAAAGTATATTTGTTTAACTATACCCCCTGTTCCGATGACGTCGTTTCTTTCAACGTCAAAGAGATATCATTCCTAAGAATGTTTTCCAGTTAACGTTTTGTTTCTAGTGAAAAGTTTATGATCTCTTCTAGAGAATATAGCCTCACGAAAAACGAAAAAAACTGAATTAATATCTTATTCCGTCTTCCAGGGAGGAAGATTTCAATGCATCAGGGGTTCATTTTTGCCATGATATTTATTTTGCATAACGTGACGTCCCGTTAATTGAACTCTTACGAATCGCGTATTTCGCGACGTCAATTAGTTTCTAAAACAGCAAAACCGGGAAAATGAACCCCTGACCTGTTTGAACTCTTCTGTCTAGAAAACGGAATGAGATATTTCTCCGATTTTTTCGTTTTTCATTTTCGTAGGTTTTCTAGACTAACTCGACATTGCTTTATCGGAATTAAAGGATATGTCGGAAACCGCTCCTAGCGCCCAACTTAGTTTGACGTTAAAAAATCGACGTTATTTGAA
Organism: Ctena decussata; assembly: GCA_963989385.1. Taxonomy (NCBI): domain Eukaryota; kingdom Metazoa; phylum Mollusca; class Bivalvia; order Lucinida; family Lucinidae; genus Ctena; species Ctena decussata. Next base: position 37,695,664 of record OZ022515.1, read on the forward strand.
CAGGGGGTATGGTTTGAAAAATATACTTTGAGAAATATTTACACGGTAAAATTTTAATATTCTTTCATTAATATTCCAACTTAACATTTCATTAAAACATATCAAAATTTGAGATATATTTTTCGGAGACGTTTTTTCTCTATTTAAATTTTTACGTGAAAAGGCGAAATTTCAACAGCTTATGAAAATAAATGTTTGCGTCAATTTACTCGGAATGCGTAGATATTGCGCAGAAAGTACAGCACAGCTTTATGGAACTCTTGATGGCACGTAATTTGGTATGTAATTTATTTCAATACCTCAACGGACCGCAGAGCGATGTCGATTAATGCGGATATCTGAGAGCTATAAATTTTGCGTGAAAAACGTCAGACCATCATATTTTCACGACGTCATTGAAATAGGAATAGTTTATTTCACGTTCAAAAGAAAGTCATTTAGTGAGTCACAAATAAATGAAGTTTTTGATAATATATTGTTTGACTAGAAGACTGAAAATTTTGGTTTTGTCCTATTCCACCTTAAGCTCCTTCAGTGGTCACACAAAGGGACCCCTTTGTGTGACCCGTGCTTCAGCTAAGAAGGAATAACACGGATAATTTAGGGATAATTTTCAATATTTATTCAAACAAACATATGTTGTGACAGATTAGAGCCATCTCTCTGAGAAGGTTCTAACGAGCGGACATAACATATGTTTTCGTTGACAAAAAAAAAAACAATATCTCAGAATTATCCTTAAAAACCTAATTTAATCTGGAGCTGTAAGGGACACAAAAACTAGCTACTAAAGACAGACTTCCCCTAGATACAGGTTTATTTGCACTGTATTAAGAGTTTAAAAGACTCCTACAAGGTGGCTACTTAAGACAGGTTACCCCTTAATTGAGTAACCCCTTGAGACATGCTGAAAATCATCAATTAATCCCCTTTTTGTACTCCACCACCCAATAGTGGCGGAGTATTATGATATACCTTCTGGTGCACGTCCGTGCTCACCATTTCCGCTCGATAACTTGAGTATTTATTCACAAAATTTCTTCAAAGTTTGCACACACATTGTTATCGGGGATGTAGACTGGCTCCGGACTCAAATCAGTAAAACCGAAAAATCTTCAGGCATCACTGGAAATTCAGCTTTCAGAAAATCAGGACCTGTAGTTTTGTACATTTTGCATTGTTTTATGACAATATCATTCATTAAACTGGCGTCAGTCTAGGGATGAGTGGTATGGGATTGATAATGGGCAAAATCCGTCCATTTTTAACAGAGTTACTGCCCTTGTTCGTATTGGAAATATGGTTTCTGGCCTGTTATTCCTATACTGTTTACGAAATTTCTGAATGAAATTTCACAGATACATGCATCATTAACATCAAAAGTTACATAATGTGAATAAGAACAGTCAATCTTACCTTTCCATTTCTAGGGTAATACACCCTTGATAGATCTGATTTTTTAAAAAAATATTTTTACCTTTAGTTCTTTTACTCTTTGGAATATCTGAATGAAACTCCACAGATATGTTCCACATCAAAGGCTACATATTGTGACTAAGGACTGTTACTCTGACCTTTCCAGTTCGTGAGTTGTCTGCCCTAAATAGATCTGAAAAAGTAGTTTATGACCTTTAGTTCCTTTACGTTCAGATCAGCCAGTGCATACTCGCAGCCAGATCAGAGCCTTCACTGTTCTAATGTAGCTTCTATGGATTGTACACATAGAATACGAAACGGAGTCTCTAAGCAAAATCTCTGCTTGTGTTGTAACTATACGGTAACTTAGTCTGCATCATCAACAAAGAACTAGATAAAATGACCGTAGGCACTGCATAATGATCCGACTTTGCTGGGCATTGTAACTTGTTTTTTTTAAATGAGCCGCGACACGACAAAACCAACAATGTGGTAGTGCGCTCAGCGCAGACTCAGATCAGCCTGGGCATCCGCCCAGTCTGATCAGAGTCTTCCTTGTCCGCATGGAGGTAGCTTAGGCCGTAAGCTACATTTAAGCGCTTAGCTAAGTGTCTGATCTGACTTGGCGGATGCGCAGGTTGATCTGAGTCTTTGTGGGGCGCACAACCACATTGTTGGTTTTGTCGTGTCGCGGCTCAAATATATAATAGCTAAATAGCAACAGACTGAGATAGACAGAGACTGTAAATAGATATTAATATATTCCACTTATACTTTAGCACTCTTATGAGATTCCTTACAATGTGGGGCATTCTGACCAGTGTATATTTAAATCAGGCTGTAAAGCATTTTTTTGAGCTTAGAGACTCCTTTTGTGTATCATACCCCTGTTATTCTGTTCTGTTCTGTTCAATTCTTGTATCGACGTTACCCAAGTGGCTCAACGGTACGTAACCATAGTTGCACTTACTTGGCGCCGTGTGTCCGTCTACCCCTGCTATCAGGTGGAATTTCTTTATATAGGGTATTAATGATAAAAGTATAGTACTTGCGTGGAGTTAGCTTAGTTCCTTCGTTACCCATTTAGTGCACAGCGACGACTCTGATCAGACTTGGCCGCTGCCCAGTTTGATCTGAGTCTTCGCTGGGCGTTTATGCCACTTTGTCATGCCGTGGCTTATTTGCCGGTGTTTCTTGCCGGAGTTAACCCATTAATGCCTAGCGCCCCAAAATTGGGATATCGACAGACAGTGCAGACCCAAATCAGACGCCACAAACGCGGCGTCTGATCAGGGTCTACACTTTTTGCATACGACAAATGGGTATTTTTCCTCAAAATAAACAAAAAAAATCAGAACAAAACAAACAACTAAAGCTGACACCCCTTAAGAGAGGCTGACTGTAAGCATCGAGCATTAGCCCGTAATAACGTGGAAAGTCGAAAATTACGGATTTAGCTCATATTTTGGGAAATTGATATATACTATGCTTGTTTCTGTTTCACAAGTTTTTAGCGGTCAGCGTTCGGCCGTTTCCATGGTAACCAGGAGTCCATTTTGAAAATGTCAATTATCAGACCTTAATGTAATATTTCCTCGCTAAAAATTGAACAACAAATATTATCCTATTCTTTTTCGTTTGTGTAGTTACACAATACATAGCTATATAATAAGATTACATAATATTTATGTTTTCTGTCCCATACTATCAACGGAAGAGCTTTTACTGGAAAAAGTAGACCCAATTTTGAGTGAAAAATAGGGGTTTTATCCGCCTGATATCTAAAAATGGCAGTCACGTTTGAAACTAAGACCATATTTACATGATAGAGCAAGGTTCGAAGTTAAAGAATGTCAAAAAGTTAGGTGTAAACTCGCAAAAGTTCAAATTTTATTCATCTTTGAAATGTGTCAATGTTGTAAAATAGTAGCAAGGGAATTAAGTCAATCTGGGATTATCTTACCTCCCTTGACGTTTACAAATGTGCGAACACTACAGGTAGCATCCATGATTTTTCAAACTAAAAGATAGTATCTTTAAAAGAATTAGATAACTGTCAACAATGCTCACCTTGACCTTTTAAGATCTATGAAATAGGTCCATTCACCAAGACTGCAGTTGCAGTTATATTTGACGACAAGAGTTCTCCCGAGCAAAACGTCTGCAGAAATCACGGAATAGGAGAACGGAATAAAAACATTTTATTTGCAGCAATATGTTTGCTTTTTCTTTATTTTATGTTGAAATTAATAAATTTACTAGTTTTCCTTGAATAAGTTGCTACTTTGAAGTAAGTGAAACACAAAAAGAGGCATTTTCAGGACAGAAAGTGGTATATGCCCACTCGAGTACAGTGTCAATTCACCGGAGGACAGGCTGAAATTTTAGCAATGTTCTGTGACCTATGATCGTGATACTACATAGAACAGCCAAGAATTGATACATGAACGACTCACAGTTTTACATCCTTTTAACAGCAGTTCAGTCATATCTTGGCGACTGGAGGAAAAAGTGTGTGTGTGTGGGGGGGGGGGGGGGGGGGGGGGGGGAGGGGGGGGGGTGCTGCTATGAAGGGCTGTGTGTGTGCAATGGAGACCCGTTGGCGGTTGGAAAAATTAACGCCTCCAGTGTGTCTCGAGCTCGGAATTACTGGACCAGTAGGCCAGGGCTTAACATACTGTGCTACCGGGGCTTCTGGAGCAGCCAAGAAAGTAATCTAGGTAGTCCTGATAGGGTGCCATCTAAAATATATGTGTACACGAGGGATTTATTCATCCCATCCACTTCCCTAATTTCATCCACTTATCTGTAGCTTAACGAGTGAAGCGCGGTCCTGCTTAGCTACCAGTCCTTGTTCGAATCTCAATTTCTGTAGGCAGAATTCTTTTTTCATAAACGTGGTGCCATTGCACACAGTCTTTCAAAATCATCTGTGCCTTGCCGCATGGCTAAAGTACTGTATAAAGGGCCACGGAACTTCAAACATACCATTTACCCTCTTCGTTTTACAGTCTGTCACCTAAATTTTAGTTTTTGGTGCCATATAAATATTTATGCCCTTTTTGTGATGAAATTACCATTGGTTTGGCATGTGATTTTTCGAACCATAAAAAAATGAGCAAAATGATGCTCAATGCTTACAGTCAGCTTTTCTTAACTCACTCAGGCTTCGCCGTCGAGAATTGATATTTAGCGATTTGCCCTTCAACAGCATGTATCAACCAGCGATTACTCATTGGTAAAGGAAAAAATATATATCTTTACTAGTAATAAATCACACATTTTTTCACATTTGTACACTCTTTCTCTTCCCAAAATGGTGATATCGCATATGCATAATAAATTAGTGGGTGGGGTATCTTAGCAGCTCTTTAAATTTGTTTATTAGAAAAAAAAAATGAAAAAAAACATAAAAGATACAGAAACCTAGTACTAAACAACTTTTAAACCATATCGATTCTAATGCAAATTAGGAGATGTATATCAGTTACATGGTTTTAGGGTTGTTTGGAACTGATTTAACACATTTTATGCATTGTGACCATAGAAACAACATCTACAAATACGTTTCTACATCATTATTTGCAAAGATGGGATATAACAGGACTCATTATTGTTCTTTTGTTGCAAATTCAATCTGGCAGAGTGGTAATTAAGGCAAAAAACTAGAAAACTGTTGTTTTCTGTAAAATTGGAATTGCAAGAGTGAAGCCATTTGCACGTGCATTTATTCTGTAGTTAGTGAAAGTTTACACCTAATTGTTTTTGTTATGAAGTGTACTTATGTTGATGTTTGAAAGCATGTAAACGGTATTTTCAGGTCAGGCTGCCATTTTCAATAATCTTGATTTAAAAAAGTGCTATTTTCTTATTTTTTTTTCTCTGACCATATGTACTTTCAGTTGCCATGGTTTCAACAACGTGCAGTGGCCGATGCTTTGAAGGTGCAGAGAATAATAATTACATTTGGTCCTAAGCACCATACTAGTCAAGAATTTGATACTTGCATTAGGAGAGATACATTTTCCCTTTGAAATTCTTGAAAATATGTAAAATTTGACCAGCCTAAAAATGGTTGCCATGGCAACAGTAATTGCTTAGATATTTTGAGAACCGTTTGACATATTTCAATAATTTTTTCACCGATCTCCATATTTCGTCGAGAGCTTTAAACCACGAAATTTTGAGCAAAATACAAAATTTTGAGTTTCCATCCAATGCTCGATGCTTACAGTCAGCTTCTCTTAAATGACAAATGGACTCGTCCAGTATATGCAGATAGAAAAGTCCACTAGGCATTAATGGGTTAAATGAAAATGACCACAGACCATTTTGGTTGTAAGACCTTATAGTTGTCTGTTAGATGTCTGGGAAAGAGCTGTGCAATCGGTTTGCCGTGCGTGTCTTTCGTAAATTGTCGTCTATTTTTGTATGTACGCCTTTCCTTTTTGGTTTTGAGGGCGAGATATGGGATATGATTGCATTTAGTTCCTGATTTTTACCTATTTTTTTACTTTACTTAATACTAGCCAAATTGTTTCCTTTGTATAGGCTTGTACCACTGATAGGAGACGAAAGCGTAGTGTTGACAACACGACCGAGGCCAATCAACAAGAAACGATTTATACATCAGTGACGCTGAGAGATCCCGAAGGTAAACCGTCACTATTTACACTCCTGGTGTATGTACCGAAAAGCGCCATGGTAAACCAATTGTACTTGATGTAGTATTATTTCAGTAATTCCAACAGCCTCTCTTTGGCACAAGTTCCGAACAAATGATTGGCTGACAGCATCTGCAGAGAGGCGTTTATACACCGATAAATCCTGTGACGTTGTATCCATACGCTGCATTCTCTTCTGACTAAGTTAGTTAATCTTTTCGGCAATTTTGCATTTTCTAATTATAATTCGGACCGAAGAACAAAATTTGTCTTCAGACAATCAAAGCAAGCATGTGTATGACGCTATTTATGACGTAAAGTCAGCGTCATAACAAACGTCAGTTGGTAACGTTTTCAAAATGGCGGCGCCCTCGACAGTTTTTTTGGTTGAATCATTGACTGTTTTGGGCTGTTGTCGACTTTTCGTGTAAGGGAACGAGTTAAAAATGAAAAGCTACGAAAAAACGTTTGTAATTTCACATAGAGTTTGTAATTTCAAAGGGTATTATGCTTGAAATGCTCATGTCTCTGATTTTGTCAAACGCTGTTAACCTAAACCCTCCATTGTAGTAAACCGATGAACAATGCATCGAAGAAAAACTTTTGGATGGACAAAGTTGGAATTATGAGAAATGAATTCCTTTTTTTGTGATTTTATCGATGTGTAAACGCCGGCGAATCCCTCACAAATTTAACATAAAGCCCTTCGGGCTTTATTCAGTTTTTGAGTGATTCGCCGGCGCTTACACATCGAATATATCCCAAAAAAGGAAATTCATTTCTATAATGATAACACTGAGCCACGCGACGTCACATGACTTTAAGGGACGTAGAAATAAACCATGGACCTCTAAAATCTGATTGGACGTCATTGACGCTGTTCCGCTGTTAGCAGAAAACTGCCCCTAAATGTTTTACTGCTTCAATTTTAGCGCTTATATAAGATTTTTCCGACGGTTTTGATTGAAATGAATATAAATATGAGAAAACAACTTAGTTTTTCTGATGTTCATCGAAGTGTAGATTTCGTTGAAAGTTTGCACGTACCCCCATTTGGGGTTCATACACTTTGCACACGACTAAATGTAGTTTACACTTCGATTCGGGGTTCATTCGCTTTGAACGCGACCCAATGAAGTTTACACTTCGATAAACCAAAAGAAACAAAAATAAAGTTCATTTCTTTCATCACCAGCTACGGTAATTGTTCGGTGATAAGACGGGATGTCCCTCCAAAACTATCCCAAAGGTGTAGATCCGTCTTGAAAGACGGATCTAGATCTTTTGGATTGTTTTGGAGCGGAAACCCCATTGTATGGCTAAATTACAGAAAACTGATTTACCTATTTGTAGTTATTTTGGAAGAGTAAACTCCCGTCTTATAACCGAATAAATGAGCCGCGACACGAGAAAACCAACAATGTGGTTGTGCGCCCGGTGCAGACTCAGATCAGCCTGGGCATCTGCCCAGTTGTACCAGACTCTTCGTTAAGTGCTCAAATGATAGCTAACGGACTAAGCTACCTCCATGCTGACAGGGAAGACTCTGTTCAGACTGGGCGGATGCCCAGGCTGATCTGAGTCTGCGCTGGGCGCACAACCACATTGTTGGTTTTGTCATGTCGCGGCTCAAATACGGTTAGACATGAGTCGCTTCGTGGCCAATGATAAACGGATGAGTTACGCATCCATCAACAGCATAACCGTCATGACGAGACGTTGGTAGGATAATACTAAAAGCATGTTTGCAATGGATCGCCAAATTCTATTGACCTCTGGGAATTAAAATGTCAAGCTTCTGCACATAATTAGCTAATATAAAACAAAGCTATTATATAATTGAGCCGCGACGTGAGAAAACCAACAATGTGGTTGTGCGCCCAGCGCAGACTCAGATCAACCTGGGCATCCACCCAGTCTGATAAGAGTCTTTCCTGGACGCTTAAAGGGTAGCTACTGGCCTAAGCTATCTTCATGCGGACAGCGAAGACTCTGATCAGACTGGGCGGATGTCCAGACTGATCTGAGTCTGCGCTGGGCGCATAACCACTTTCTTGGTTTTCTCGCGTCGCGGCTCATAAAATACTTTATTATGCATGTTTGTGCACACTGTTTGTTTTGAAGAAAGTTAACTGGTCGACTTATCACAAAACTCCGGAAAAGGGCCAATCAAAATTTCAATTTGACCCCTTTTAGGATTAAGTGAAAACTCCTTCAATAAATTGACGGAAAGAGTATTTTTACACTATTTACTTTACTTGTCAAGCAGCATAACCATATTTTGGCTGTCCATCTGGAGAAGCATGGATTTTGAATTTCCCGGCGTGAATATGCCAGCGCTGTACCAGGCGTGCAAAGACAAGTGGCTGAAACAGCAAATACACTGAAGACTTGTTGCTGGGCCAAAAAGAAAACGCAGTATCATTATACATGTAATTAAGGCTGACGATCCCAAAGTCAGTGATGAACAAAACTTTTGTGTCTGTAAAGAAACAAAGAATTGAGAATAAGTACTTGTTTGAGAAAATCTAAAGTCTCTGTTGAAAGAACTTTAGTCTGTTATGTCATTGAAAACTTGATTGATTGATGTGAAAGTAACACCACCGTGGGTATAAAGCACAATAATTGGTAATTGCTCCTGAAACAGTGACGTCATTTATCTATTGCCATAGTAACTAAGAGTTCATATTGATGCCAAAGTGACATCGCCGTGAATATAAACCACAATAGTCGGTAATTCCATACTTGCAGTGGTAACAGATCTATGGCATCATCTTACTTATAATTCTACAGTGTATGCCATGCTCCTCTAGAATTATAAGTGAAGTGCTTTTCTCGTACCTGAAATTCATACAATGGAAAAGTCAGATTTTCTCAAACAAATAATTATTTTCAAGTCATTTAATTCCGTGTTAAGAGTGTTTTTGCAATGATGTCCGTAACAACGTCGTATTTACAAATGGCAAAGTCCTTAAGCTTTGGTGAAAGAACTGCGAATTAAACCCGGGTTTCTTGTCGTATGAGAGGCAGAACCTGGCATCCATGCTCATATAAAATTGAATTTGTCATTTTCGTAGGTAATAAAGATAAACAGAATTTAGCATCCAGAATCATATAAAGTAGGATTTTTAAATGGACTTGTAGGTGAAAATGAATTAATCGACAAAGCCTCGCATCTTATTCTTTTCCCATCTCGTTGAATAAATTGCACGGAAGTAAAATCCTTTAATGTCATAAAAAATCTAAAAATTAAAAATTGGGACATCTAAAAAATAGTCACTACGATACTTACGAAACACTTTGCTTTTATAATGCGGTTATCAATGCGTACATATGATGCCAGATGGAATGACAAACAGTAGTGTATGTCCGGATCAGGCTGCTCTTTTAGGAGCAATCTGATCTTGGTCTACCCTGTTTGCTCTTAGAATTTTTATGGTAGAAATGATAACGGTACGTATTTTCGGGACCGCAGTGTGTAAGAAAACCGAAAGTAGTTCAACGCATTAGATGGAAATTAACCGAAAAATACTAGTAGTACATGTAGTATTTCAGTTCTCATATCGACGTTGCCCCCGCACCTCAGCGGAACGAATCCAAAGCCGCAGTAACGGGGCGCCGAGCGTCCGTCCATCTGAAAATTACTGCTGTTATCCATTCGATTTATACTGACCGTCTGAGATCAAACCGAAGCAAATAACAAAAGCGCAAAACGGACGCCGGGCATACCGAGAATATTTTGTCAGAAATTGAAAAGTACTTGACGCTTTTCAATTTTCGCTGTTTTATAGCGACCGCAAAATACCGCGAAAATTATCGCGTACGATATGTCCGATTTTAGAATTTTACGGTTTATATATGAGCCGCGACACGAGAAAACCAACAATGTGGTGGTGCGCCCTGCACAGACTCAGATCAGCCTGGGCATCAAGTCGGATCAGAATCTTCGCTAAGCGCCTAGAGGGTAGCTTAGGGTCTATGCTACCTCCATGCGGACAGCGAAGACTCTGATCAGGCTGGGCGCACAACCACATTGTTGGTTTTGTCGTGTCGCGGCTCATATATTCTTTCTTTACCAGTGAAAAGTGAGAAGAGCGGTGAGACAGCTGACTGCACCAAGCCGATAGTCGCCATATCTACGACCGTGATCCTGATCGCCATGCTGGCTCTTGCCTTTGTGGCAAGTGTCTTCATCTTCCTGAAGCTGATGAGGACAATGAAGAGAGAGAAGAAGTTATCTTCCAGGAAGAAAACGCCGGTCACATAATGCACTTCAGTGCAAAAAGATGCCGTTTAGTGCCGCCATAATTCTCCCAGTGGTGTATCAAATCTAAAGCTTTCTAAAAGTTTCTACAAAAAACAAATAATGATTATTTTAAATGATATGAAACACGGATGCTTTGTGACTTTAAAGCCAGCGAAAGACAGCCGTTTACTATGGCGAATGTATTGTGGAAAGTTTGCAATGTTGTTAACATAACTGAGCCGCGACACAAGAAATCCAACAATGTGGTTTGTGCGCCCAGCGCAGACTCAAATTAGCCCGGGCATCCGCCCAATCTGATCAAGTCTTCGCTGTCCGCATTGAGGTAGCTTAGACCCTTAGCTACCCTTTAAGCGCTTAGCGAAGAGTCCGGGCGGACCTAGCGGATGCCTATGCTGATCTGAGTCTGCGCTGGGCGAACAACCAGATTTTTTGTTTTCTCATGTCGCGGTTCATATAATAATGCACACATTTACACCATTGGGGGAGGAATGAGGGCTTTAACCTTTGAATCGACAAACTTACAAAAAAAGCGGACTGAAAAATTTGCTTATGCAAAATCTCAAGAAATGTTTCCATCAAGCGATTTCATGTTGAAATTTTAACGAATGGCAAAGAGGGCGAACAGCGTAGATCCAGTGCAGACCATAATTAGTTTGCCTTTATACTTTTCAATGAATTAACGAGATTTCTCGGTGAATTCGAAACTGATACTCTAACTGTTTCCGTGAAATTGTCACTTTCGATTTCACTGCCTCAGAAATAGGATTTTTTATGAAATAGCCTCAAGTTTTTTGTTGATTAATTCACTAAGTGTTATATGGCTTGACAGAAATTACGTCACACATGTTTGCACGTCATTATGACGTAAATGACGTCACTTAAAGCGCCAACGTAACAGTGTTACTGCACGCGACGTGAGGCCGCCTAAGTCTCCTGTAGGCATTTTTTCTTGATAACTTTTTGAGATCTGTCTATCAAAATGATATTTGAAGCTATTTTTCAGTCGCAAACTTGTTTTACAACCAATATCATACCAAATATTTACGCAGAAAGCATCAAATGTGACGCAAAACGGCTAGAAAAATGTTGTGTTTCTGTCGTGAGGGCTGACGCTTTTGAATAAACAGAACCATTGCGATTTTCAAGCATAAAAAAAAAATAGAAAATTTGACTTTTTCAATGTAAGATGAAGTTTTATTTCACTCTTGAACACCAAAGGTGGTATTCTCACTCGTGGCGAAACCACTCGTAAAAATACTGCTTTTTGGTGTAAAAATCGATCTTACACTGAAACAGTCAAATATCCTCTATGTCTTATCTGAATCTACGATGTTTGCAAATTCAACTATTTTTGTTTTTGGCGCTCTAAGCGTTAATGTTTATCACTGACAATAATACTTGATGAGCCCTAATGAATACACAAACTGAAACAACTTCCAGGACTGTGTGTATGAGCTGTAACAGTTTGAAAATCTTGGGAATATTTCCATGTCTGTATATGTATTTCATATGAATCCATGACAATTCGTCCAAACAAATTGCGTCTTTTTTTTGTCTTTTTTTTTGTAGTTCGCTAATAAAGAATTTGGGACAAATAAATGAAACAGCATCCGACCTCTACGTCAAGAACTTTGGTTTCTGCTTTAATTCAGCTGCCTCAAAGTTAACGCAAATTCATTAAACTTTTAAGTGTATGTCCTTCATGTTTTACGATTGCCAAGTGCGACATTTTGTCTAAATATTTTCTGGAAACGAAATGTCGCACCCGGTGAAATTTTAGACCACATGTCATTTTTCGACCACTTGTCAATTATACAAAATGTCATTCAGACAAAACGGTCTTTCGACGAAATGTCCTTTAGACGAATAATCTTTTAGACAAAATGACTTTAGACGAAATGTCGTGAACCCATTCCATACACTCAAATCGAGCTAGATAACGAAAGTATATACTGCGCTATCAATTTTAGTGAAACCAGTTTCCAACTTGTATGTGTGGCTATCAGGAAAGAGAGAGTACTCTGACGGAATTGTACTTGTTCCCATCCAGTTTGGGCGTTCCCTATCGCAGAAAAAAATATTCAGGTGTATGGATATACCGCCAAGTGTTTTTTTCGCCATTTTTACTATGGAAAACAGGTTCTGTGACTTCCTGTTTGCTTCTCTGCGCAAGGAAACCTTACCAAAAAGAAATGAGCCGCGACACGAGAAAACCAACAATGTGGTTGTGCGCCCAGCGAAGACTCAGAGCAGCCTAGGCAGCCGCCCAGTTTTTATTAGACTCTGTGTTAAGTGCTCAAAGGGTAGCTAGGGGTCTAAGCTACCTTCATGCGGACAGCGAAGACTCTGATCAGACTGGGCGGATGCCCAGGCTGATCTGAGTCTGCGCTGGCCGCACAACCACATTATTGGTTTTCTCGTGTCGCGGCTCAAATCTACGTGCCATTTTAATAATATTTACCTATTTTACACGTGCTAAAATCCCTGAAAACAATCTTACACGTGTTATCTGGATAATATTTACCACTATTAGAAGTGTCATCTTAAATCCCTGAAACCTCCATTAGACGTGACAGCTTAATTATATTTACCTCCTAATAGAAGTCTCATTTTAAATTCCTGAAACCTCTATTACACGTGCCATCTTAATAATATTTACCTCTACTAGAAGTGTCATCTTAAAACCCTGAAAGTGTACCTTTTTACCTTACTAATGGTTGCCTCTATTACACGTGCCGTCATTTTTGTAACTGTTATTGCGTACCTCCATTGTTATACGATGGACATGTTTTAAATACAACGCACGTAAATGTAACCCTGTGAAAGATAAAAGAAGAAGAACGAAAGCAACCTGCAAACACATTACACGTATATCAGAAAGAAGTTCCGTAGAAAATAACCACACGACCTCAAAATGTTTCTTTTTCTTCTATAATACTAATAATGAAAACAGATAAATAATTTCAGTGTGTGTCTTCTTTCGGCAGCTCGGTCTTTATATCTGATGCCGTTCGCTTTTATTATAAAGTTTGGTCTGTACACAGCTTTATAGGGCTCAACAATTATTGTTTCCTCTGTAAGGGGATTTGTTCCAAGGAATCTGTTTTGTATGATAATAGAATTATAGTATAAACGTTTGTAAATAAATATAGAATCAATACTGCTCTAAGCTTTATTTTTATACCCACCGATTCCAACAATAGCCTTTCTTTGCTGGCCAAGAGTATTTAGTCCACTTTGCACTATTGGCTAGCGAAGATGACCATAGCTTTAGCTTTGCCAAAGTTTTTTGTGTGTGTGGTTTCTTTTTTTATCACATGACGTCGCGTCATAAAAATTGTATGAGCACACGTGTAATTATAACAATTTGGCACGTACATGTAACATCATTGATGTTTAGTGTGAAGGCGTCAGTCATATGATAAAAAGAATCTTACACTCGTGGTCATTTCATATGAAATTTATGAAACTCACCAAAAAGGCTCGTTCCATAAATTTCATATGAAATGACCACTCCTGTAAGATCCTCTATGTATGCGATACCGTAAATATTTTAGAACAGTGCATTCCCATGGGCAACTTTTTTCCTCAGCCCCGTATAATCTACCTGTAAACGACGATATCGCGTGAGCTTGAAATAGCATTAAATTAGATAGGACATTGACAGTTTTTCTTTTTTTTGTCTTCCCTGAATAAAAAATGAAAAATGTTGTGTTAGGTCAATATAGTACTCTTTTTTAGCTGCACATAGATTTTTTTGTCAAACTTTTAAGTTTACATTTAATGCGGTCATTTTTGCTGTGATTAATATGGCCATCATTTCTTAATAGTATATAGGGAAAATAGAGAAAATGAGCAAAAAGTTACTCAGTTTTCTAAGTTTTTTTTAAAGCACGGATCTTAAGTCAAAAATGTTGTGTTATCCTAGTATTCTACACTATCTTACAAATCTTTTGATATATTTTGTAGGAAAATCAAAGAAATATTAGTGCGGTCATTTTTTACAAACTTAATACTACCCTACATCCAAAAACTGAATTTTCAGTACCGCGCGTGGCTATATCGAGGTGAGGAGAATTGTTGGGGACGCTGATCTGATCAGTTGCATCTTTCGACCAAAAACGAAACTGATCAACTTTAGGGTAGTAACAGTGACAGGTATAGGTGTCCCAATGGTACTTTTACATATTCGCGTTGCGGGCGAAGTGGGAAGGGTGGGGTGTGTGTGTCGGGGGGGGGGGGGGGGGGGGGGGAGGGGGGAGCTGTAAGATCATGTGCCGTAACAAAACAGTCTCGTGTCGAGAGGTGGGTCGGGGCTGTATAAGACACGTAACCAATCAGTCTCGTGTCTTACGTGTATTTAAAAAAAACATTAATCGAATAACAATGGAGCACGATTAAAATATTCTTTTGGAGTCACATCATATGATTTCCAACAACAATGTGGAATTGGTGACAAGCAAAGCATATGGAGAAAATCTCATCGTCACCAACGGCCAGGTGTACGCAAAAATTTACATTGGAGGTCAACGGAAGATGATGTTTAAACTTAAATATCGTGATTTGTATTAAAGTAATCATTCCTGTGCAAACGCTTCCCAAATGCTTGTCATCTAAGCTTTATGAAGATGTAAGATACAAACTTTTACATTAAAAGCAAAATAGTCTGTTTTTAGAAAAAGTAGAGGCACCATCTAAATGTAATAAATATATAGTAAAACGGAAAATATCAAGGAGTTGTGAGTCCCTTTCGCACTTATTTCTTCAAAAAGAGAAAACCATAGAAATCGTGTGCAAATAGTTTCATATACAAAAATATTCGTCCTTTCTAATTGTATAATTTTTATTTTGAAATAATAAATAAAGCAAAATAGTCTGTTTTTATCATTTCTATAGAAGGTATTAAAATATTTTCCTGGTCGTGATACCTCGGAATTTTCCGTCCATTTAACGAAGTGTCACGGAGAATTAGGTATTGAGCTGATTGCTCCGGGCTGTATTTATGAGCATATCTGACTGAGATTAGCAAATGCATGATATGTGAAATAGTACATTGTTTGTTTGATTTAGGGATTTTTATGTTAATTAACTGAATATTCCTAACTCTAACTAACTAGCTGAACATTACTTTTTCAAACAGTTATGTAAGAACAACTATACCGTTTGCTTGTTTGACTTTTAAAACAATGATGGCATAAAATTTTCTTTAGCAGTAAATAAAATAGGTTAATGCTGACAATAATTTAATTGCTATAAAAACAAACATCTTAAATTGATTTTAAAACTGATGGTGCCCATATAAAGTATTACGATATAATTGCAGTTACTCAATATTTGCTCAACCATTTAAGTATAAAATTGACATCTGTGATCATTACATGCTAATTTATGTAATTAGATATATGTTTGTTTGTCTTTTTTGCGATTTTTTTTGTTAAGTCTGCCAGTAAAACGAATGTTTTTACATCAAGTTTGGATTTAAAATGATATTCTCTTATGTGCGGTTATCTGATGGATCTCATTTTACTTAATTATTTTGTTAAAATGTTTCATGACTCAAAAAGATTAAACTGGGATATTTCAAAATTTTTGTCCAAACAATAGTTGCAGATGCTGATTAAACCGCTTCGGTGAACCATTAACGCATGTCTGTTCTATTAATGTCCTTCATCGGATGGTTTTGTTTAAATGATGTCAAGTAAAAGTTTAATCTCCACTCATGCGTATGAAGTATTTCTCTCTCTCTACCTCTCTCTCTACCTCTCTATCTCGCACACACACACACACACACACACACACACACACACACAAAACAGCATTGACACTACTCGCTTAAATTTACATATTTATTCATCTTTCTACTGATTTGTTTGAACCAGGTCATTTGTGAAATCGGATAATTTAAACTCTATTAAATAATGATTTATTCGCCCTTTCATTTAATTATTTAAAGGCCCAATAGCTCTCTACCAGCATGAAAAATTGTATCATGAGGAATCGCTGCAAGCTTCTCACTATAGTTTCGTGATTAGAAATGACGGTGGTTAGCCAGCTTTAAAAAAATGAAACATCCTTGAGTTTGAAATAAAAGGGTTTGAAAACTTATTTGGGTCATTTTAGTTGGCAACTAAAATGACCTACTTTCGATTCCATTGCGACACGCGAAAATAACGTCAGCCTTGGCATCCGCTCAGTCTAATCAGAGTTTTTTTTCTGTGCGCTTAAAATGTAATTAACGGTCTAAGCTACCTCCATGCTACCAGCAAAGACTCTGACCAGAAGGGACGGATACCCAGGCTGATCTTAGTCTTTCTACTTCATTGGTTTTGTCTGTCGCGGCTCAAATATTAGCAAGTGCTAGAGATATTATAGGGAGTCAAGCACATCGTTCACCTTAAATTTGTATTAAATGTTTAGATTTTAAACCGATGCTTACTTTCGAACACTCTGTTTGTTATTTTTTTAATGTGTATGGCTTCTTTAAGTTTATCTCTATTTTTCAAATAAACAACTGAGAAATGGATGGATTACCACCTAATTTAAGTCCTTTTTAACAGTATTTAGTCTTGAAAGGACAATTTATGGGCGATAATGAAAGACTGCTAGAACTGGAACCCCGTTTTCGATTGAAAACATTTCCTTCCCCCCCCCCCCCCCCCCCTACAGCAGGGCTCGAACCTGGGACCGATAGATTAGCAGGCCAGCGCTTAACCTATTGTTATACCGGGGCTCCTTCAACTTACGGAAAACTGATTTTGGAAAAAAAAAAAAAAAAAAGAAAAGCAAACAATTAACACTAAAGGACCTGGTATGATAAGGCCCATATTTGGCCCCCAGAAAACTCATTTTTCAAAAGTCTTATTTCCATAATAAAAATGTATTCATATGAAAGTTTAAACCTTGAATGTAACAGCAAACACAAAATTAACCAGTTCTTGCACAAAATATTTGTGATATTTGTACTGAACATACCCCTACCCCCAGCGGATTCTGACGAAAATGACGAATTTGGTAGCCTTTGTGGCTTTCAAAATATATGAGCCCGGCCTCCAGCACATTTAATATTTTGTATACAGATAAAATTTTAATATATTTACATGCCATGAAAATATTAAATGTGCTGGAGACCGGGCTCAATGTTTATTTTTAACTTTTTGTTACCAAACTGGCAGCGTTTGGAACATTTTCCCAGCGTTCTCAACATAAAAACGCCCCTATCTCCGCTAATAGACAAAATAAACATATGTTGTGGGTATTCATTTTCTTAGTTAGAGCACAAGGAATAATCTGGTATACATTTCATTTTGATCTGTAGGAATTTTTGGTTAGCGTCTCTGGACTTGCAAACTTGAGTGGGTGGGGTACCTGGAGAGGCCTTGTTCAGTGTACAGGTAATAAACAGTGCATTCTTACATATAAGCAGTTCATCAAAAGCCTGTTGTTAAGAGCTTTCAAAAGTGATTGTAAATGACTTATTTCTTGAAAGGAATATGTATTAAACTCAAATTTTCTCGCAATTTTCCTTCATTTTATTGAAACAACATAGGCATGTCAGAAATCATGTTATTCTGAGAATTCACAAACACGAAACATTTTATTTTCGCTTGTTCCCATACGCACAAATAATAAGCAATAGAAACCATGCATTTTAAAGAGAATTTGTATGGGGGCCAAAAACGGCCCTTATCATACCGGGTCCTTTAAAGAGGAACTACACTTCAGGAACTGACTTAATCAGATCCCAACCCTATCCCCAACATCAAAGGGAAAGATTGACAAAGACATCCCAACAAACAATAAATTACAAGTGATAAGCCGAGTCAGCAGCTCTTTCCCAAATAGATGGCAACTCAGCTATCTTTATTGATCTAAATAATTTAGACCAACAGACGGGTTACAACGGACTAAGCAAATTATATGAAAAACATTTAACAATTATTTTTACCTATTTTCAATTTTTATGATAGAAGGATTAAACTGAGAACACAATAAATTAAACAGCACCGAACATAAAACAAATGCAACCGCAACAAAAGTACCGCCTTGGGACGGTCAGGCCAAGTTATGGCTCTAATATTCAAATAAAAATGCATTGAATCTAATAACTGTTGACACAAGTCATAAATGTCTTTATAATAAACTAGTAAGATTAAAATTGGTCCTCGATACTGCCTAATGGCTCGGGGCAATTTTTCACACGTCGCTATCTGGATTTAAGCGAGTGTAGCCGCCTAACATGTCGAGAAAAGCCGAAAACACCTGGAGTTAACTTTACCTGTAATCTGCGATTTTCACTAATCCCTTTACCTGGGTATGACATTAGGGACCGATGAGATTTTCTCCATATGGTCTCTGTTCAGACTGCACACTTGTTATACCAGCCATCTATGGAAGTGACCCAAACCATACAGCCTACAGTGAGGTCACTGATTATCCGGTATAAATAAGGTTGATGATCTGAATATCACATGACAAAACTGCTACGATGTTGGAAAACTTTTTAAATGGCGCAAAAGTCTTGTCGCAGGTTTATTACATGTATATTTACAGTTAACTTTCGATATCTCTAACACTTTCATCTCAAGGTACACAATGTAGTCTCTTATATCAAAGAATAAGAATAGAGTTCGAACACATCTCCTGTTGTTGTTTTTTTTTTTTTTTTTTTTTTCACTTTTTTTTTCCTATTTTAACTCTTGTTATCTCAAAATACTGATACTGGGACCAGAAAATTTACTTTGAGATGTAGTTTTAATGAACTTCGACTTTGAATATCGAGCCTAACCTGCTATACTATCAGAGCCCATATCCCGCACTAAAACCAAACGGGAAAAAGTATATACAAACATTTACATAAATTTTCAAAAGATATGCATGGTAACCCAAATAAACAGCTCTTTCCCAGACAGATGAGCATTCAGCTTCTCAACTAAAATTGAAAAAGGTGAACGAAAACTGACAATAAGAACAGGTAACAGAAAGAAACCACAAGAGTAGTATCACATTGGAACGGTGAGTAATAAGCCGCGATGCACAAAAATATTAGCACGCTTGAAATTATGTGTAATATATAACTTTATCAAATGGTGTCGCATCTGAGATGGTATTAAAGCAATGCATTAAAAAACAATAATCAGCGAATTAAATATGCGAATTACATCGTATCCTTATACGCGTTGACGTCCATAAAAACGTCGCTTTTTCTATTGCCGAAATCGTGACATTTTAATACAAAAGGACGTGTTACACTTTGACCGATTTTATGTCCACGACCGATCTTGATAAAATTTATGCATTTGAAAACTTGGCATTTGGCAGTTTATATAAGCACGTTTAGAAGTTTGCGGTTTCATAAATAATCACGTGACTTCCGGTTTGTTCCATATGGGGTGCTGAAAAGGGTACACTGACCACCTGCGGTTTTTCGGAAAAACCAACGACTCCGCTGACATACAATGCATTAGCCCATCCAAACTGATGGATATAATATTTTTGGTTTGTATCCACAGTCTAAAAGTGATAGTAAGGAGAAACTTTATTCGATTTTTTACGAAAACTTAAAGCAGTAGATTTACAAGTGTTTATCAACTCCATAGCAATACCATAATAAGCACGTTAAGGGTTCGTTTTTGTGGAAATAATAAGAGAAAGGAAAAGGGACTTGATTTACACCAATATAGTCAAGCAAATGTTTTCTTGGCAAAATGCTTTTGCGCACTATTACGAGTATACGAAGTGTCAACAACCTTGTTTTATTAAACATTGTCCACTATTTACACATATAGTGTACCGTAATGGCTGAAAGCTTGAACATACCGAATATTAAAAATATTTTGAAATATTACACATGTATGGATGCCTCACAGGTATAGACGTTTTAAATATCAGACAAAATCACTGAACCAAGAAATATAGGTCACAGGGACCTACATGTGGTACCAGATGGGACACAGTGTTGAAGTGACTTACTATTCCAAGCATGATGAAGATTCAATAAAATATTTCTTAGAAATAAAACTCAAATTCAATGGAGCATGAAATACCGTTGACGATGACCTAGAAGAGTGTAGCGTCCTTTGCAATGTCTGACTGAACCATATTTATGCTCCCCGAAGGGTGAGCATATAGTTGCCGCTTTATCCGTCCGTCCGTCCGTCCGTCACACTTTTGCCCGGAGCATATCTCTGAAAGTATTAGGAACTAAATGAAACTTCATACATGCATAGAGGACATTAAGGGACTGTGCAGTGCATGGCAGTTTGTATGGCAATTCTTTAGCATTCCAGAACTTGATTACTCTTTGGAATATCATGATGAAACTTTATAACAATGTATATGAGGTTAAGACAACGTGTCTCATACAAGAATGGTTACTCCCCTTACTTAGTTTTTGAGTCGCCTCCCTTTGATTATTTTGTTAGACTATATTTGTACACCTCATATCTAACTAACCCTTTGGACTATTGTGATGAAACTTAACAGTAATGTTTTTTAGATTGACACAAAATGCCACATATAAGAACGATTGCTTCCCCTTACTTACTTTTGGAGTAACCTCTCTTTGAATATTTTCTAAGGCTATTCTTGTGCTAGCTGTAAGTAGGCGACCATACAGAATATCTTGATTGAAATTAATAGCTATGTGTATTAGGTTGAGGCTGTGTGTCTTATATAAGAATTATTGCCTCCCCCCCCCCCCCACACACACACACTTCCTTATTTATGGAGTTACATCCGTTTGATTAATTTCTATGACTATTCTTGGGCAAGTCATTACGTGGAACCATATGGAATATCTTGACGAAACTTTATAGCAATGTGTAAAAGGTTGAGACAGTATGTCTAATTAAAACTAATTGCTTCCCCTTCTTTGTTTTCTTTTTTAGTTACATCCCATTGATGACTCTTTAAGGTTTTCTTTTGAGTACCCTAATGTTTGGAATATCTTGATAAACTTAATAGCAATGTAGACAAGGATGAACGGTGCAAACAATCAGTAACGGGCGTAAATTGACCCGCTTGCGGAGCTCTTGTTTTTTAATAGATTGCTTGTCCGGAGCATATCTCTTAAAGTATAAGGGGGAACTAAATGAAACTTCACACATTGATAGAAGACAATTAGAAAAAAATGCAGTGCACAAGAACTATAACCCTGTCACAAGTATTTACGAAGTTAGCTCCCTTTCCATTTTTTTTCAATATTCTGCTTGTCCAAAGCGTATCTCCAAAAGTATAAAAATGAACTAAATGAAACTTCACACATGGATAGCGGACAACAAGAGAATGTGCAGTGCACTAAAACCATAACCCTGCCACAAGTATTCACGAAGTTAGCTCCTTTACCAGTTTTGTGAATATTACGCTTGTATGATGCATATCTCAACAAGTATTAAAGTGAACTTAATGAAACTTCATACATTGAAAGAAGGTGATAAGAGAAAGTGCAGACTTTAACAACCATAACCCTGTCATAAGTATTTAGAAAGTTAGCTCCCTTCCTATTTGTTTCAGTATTGTGCTTGTCCGGAGCATAACTCTGAAAGTATAAAAGGGGACTTAATGAAACTTTACACATTGAAAGAGGGCAATAGGTAAAAGTGAAGAACTGAAAGAACATAACCCTGTAGTAAGTTTCTACAGAGTTTGCTCCCTTCTTAATTTTTGCTTTATGGTGCTTGTCCGGAGCATATTTTAGGAAGTATTGAAGGAAACTAAATGAAATTCCACACATTGATTGGGGGCAATGACAGAAAGTGCAGAGTTTAAGAACTATGAAATTGCCTATAGTAATTATGGAGTTAGCTCTCTTCCTATTTTTTTCAGTTATTTAGCTTGTTCGGAGCATATCTCTGTACATATTAAAGAGAACATGAATGGAACTTCTCATATTGATACTAGAGGGCAATGACAATTTGCGGAGCAGAAGAACCGTAACTGTACCCCAAGTTATTTTGGAGTTACCTGTCTTCTTATTTTTTTCTCAGTTGTATGCATGTCCAGAGCATAGCTCTAAAAGTACTGAAGAGGATTATTTTTTTCTTTTTAAAACTGCATTTAATTTACAAAAAGAAAATCACTTCTTCACCAGGATATCCATCCCCTATTCCAAACCTTCGGGGAGCATCCATCGGTTCCGCCGATTATCTTCTCTTAAGTATGATGCATATGTAATGTTATATTTATATAAGAAAAAAAACTGAACTATTAAATATATGTCAACGTGAACTACAAATAGTATGGGGATGTTTGTATCGTTAGACTGATAGATTGATTTGTTGCTTTACGTCCACGGTAAACAGCTATTGTCATGTTGGGACGATCAGTTAACTTAACCACACTATTCCTGGGCAGGCTTAGACCTCCTAAGCGGTTTACCAGTACTAAGTGCACATACTTAGTACTGGTAATTATTCTAGTGTCCCAATTATTAGGATCGTTCATGGTGATCACAATTCTAGGTAAGGAAGGATGACTGACTTGCGATCTTACGTCCTTTTCAACAGTTTTACAATTATATTTGGACCATAGAAAGGTGATAATGAATGGCTGTGTGCCATGGAATGATTTACCGTATAGTTTGTTAAGAGCTAAAACCACTAGTCAGCGGGAAACTTTTGCCTACCCAGATAGGGTCAGTTCTGTCCTCAGTTTTGTCATATGTTTAAAGAGACATTAGTGTGTGAGTTACCGAAACGATAACGCAAAAAAGGTGTGCATTTCTTGTATACCTCTTTGAAATATGTAAATTTAGCATTAGGTAAAATTTAAGGTGATGCGACACTTGCATTGGGTAATAGAAACTGATAAAAATAAGTTAAACCCCACGTCAATAATTAAGAAAGGCGCAATGTTAATTGAGCCGCGACGTGAGAAAACCAACAATGTGGTCGTGCGCCCTGCCCAGACTCCGATCAGCCTGGGCATCCATCAAGTCTAGTTAGACTCATTGTTAAGTGCTCAAAGGATAGCTAAGTGTCTAAGCTACCTTCATGCGGACAGCGAAGACTCTGATCAGACTGGGCGGATGCCCAGGCTGATCTGAGTCTGCGCTGGGCGCACAACCACATTGTTGGTTTTGTCGTGTCGCGGCTCAATTTGCTTAAATTTAATCGTTCATAACCAAACGAAATGACATTACTGAAATTTAAAATTCAACTTAAGTTTCACAACAGTATCTATAGTGTAATTCCCCAAAGTTCAGGTTGAAAGCATTTAGTAGCCTACGGCAAGTATTGAAATATCTAGGAGCACCCGTTTTCTTGCCAATTTTACTATAGGAATCATAACCTTTACTCAAATGTGTGGATTTCAGCAGAAAATCAATCAGCAAAAAAGAACCCTAAAGCATACAAAGAAGAGGTATTGTTGTTTCCTTTGCTGAAAATGTATATCCAGTGACAAGTTAAGATAAAACAAATTTGACTGTTTTTGTATAGGTCGCTTGAGAAAAAGTTGAGGGCAAAAAAAAAACTGATTTAATTTCATTTTTACCGAACAAATTTTCATGAATGTTTGCCATGAGTTTATTACCCATATGATCTCAGGCAAACGACCCATATTTAGTCTATTGGGAAATACTAGTGGGGATAATCTTCTTTTGACCAGTTTATTATGTACTTCTGTTTTAGCGGGCCGACGTAGTCGAGTGGTTAGAGTGACTCGATCATGGTGCAGAAAGTCGCCGGAAGGTCTTGAGTTCGCGGCTCACCATCGCCATTCGACGACTGGAAAATTCTTTCTGTCAACCTAGCAGTAAATGGGTACCCTTATCGAATCAGGGAAGGATAAGGCAGCGAAAGGAGAGAGATGGGCGCCGCCTTTCATCAGAAGTGCCCAAGATACAGTGGGTCCCGCTGCCCCTACGGCTATTAAGCTATTTGTCACCTTTACCTGTTTTACTGTTTCATCCAATCTGGGTGTAGCATGTACATGTACTTAGTTAGGGATGTGCTTTGATGTGTTTCATTTCTGGCACAATTACAGTTACAGGAAGTTCAAGCTCCGTCATAGAAACCTTTCTATCTGCTATGTAATACAGGGTTCGATGTTATAAAACTTGATATTAATCTCAAACTCACAGTAAAGCACATTGATTGGCTGCCTCCGAGCATATAAATATGTAAACTCTGGACCTCATGGTTTCAGAGTGGAAAATTGTTGAAGGTTCTTTAGCTTTATAGCCCTATATAAACCAATGGGCCCCTATGGTGGGGCCAGTTGCACCCCAGGGAATGGATTGGTAGAAGTGATGTAGGGGACCACTAAACATTGCTACATACTAAATATATAGGCTCTGGGCCTCATGTTTTCAGAGAAGAAGTTTTTTTAAGTTTTTCTCATTATAAGTCTATGGGAGCTTTATGCTGCCATGGCAACCAGAGTTCCAATCTGATCTGCCCTATAACCTTATGCAGTCAATCCCCTACCCCAACAATGCTACACATAAAATTTGATCAAGATTGGGCAGATGGTTTAGGAGGTATGTCTTTAAGTGTGGAAGACGACGACGGACTACGGACCAAGGCTATACTATCAGCTCACCTTGGCAGGTTAGCTAAAACCTTAAAGAACAGGGGGTGGTAGGGTGGTGCCATGGTGCTGGGTATAACTTCCAGTGCCGGGGCATCCTACTGATTTGGATAATATTAGGCTAAGGGCCTACTGTGCTTGCAGTAGGTGCGGGTGGGGGTTGTTTGGACATTTTTTCTCTCGTATATGATTTCTCTCTTCTTTCTCCCGCTCTTTGGGAGACGGCCTGATATAGACTGAAATACTGTCTCAAAGGCCCGTTAAACCCAAAACAACCAACCAACCAACCTCAAAGAACATCCCATATTTTAACAATTTAAATTTCCAATTCCATGACCTAGACCTCAAGGTCACTGAGGGGCAAGGGTGTAAAACGTAAGACCATTATCTAGGATAAGTGAAAGTATGTGCACTTAGTACTGTTTAACTGCATAGGAGGTCTAAGCTGGCCTAAGGTAATTGACCGTCCCGACATGATCATGGCTGTTTACCGTGGACGTGAAGCAACAAGACAACACTCTCAGATGTCCCGTCATTTGATAATTAGGAGTTACATCAAGCTGTTTTATTCCATTGTTCTGTCACATTCTTCATTTAAAAACATTGATTCTGTTTACTAGCTTCATTACCATCCATATGGTCCACCTGAATAGAGGTTATGGTAAAAGCAAAATTTGCACTGGTGGGTGGGGTAAACCAATAGTAATGTACTATATGATCGACCGGTTATGCATAATCAGCAAATTTAATGGTAGACAAAAGCTAAAGAACAGTATAACTGTTTTATCAACGACTTCTATGGATTTAACTTGTTTAGAAATGATATTTAGAAGTGGCTTTCCCACCAAAAGTAGCCATGCAGTGGTTTAAACCCTTCGAAAACAAGACATATGAAAAAATCAAGTTTCGCATTCTCCGATTTCGTCCTACTTTTAGTATGTTAAAAATGTAGGTCTTAAGAGCTTATTTCTGCAGAGAAACCTTTTGTTGCAATTTGTTTTAGGTTCCCCCACCATTTGACTGGACTATTACACTAACTTACAGTTTTTGATTTCATTTGAACAGCTCTTTCCCAAATAGGCGGTCATCAAAAACAACAGTAACATTTACTTTTACCTATTTTCTATTATAAATCACAGAGAGAGAGAGAGAGAGAGAGAGAGAGAGAGAGAGAGAGAGAGAGAGAGAGCAAAGTGGGCAGCTTCACAGGTGACCATATTGCCAGAAGACCACAGACAAGCGGACCTAAGAACACGTAAAATTGAAGAACCACACAGAAGTACCGTCTTGGAACGGTCAGTAAATGTTCTTTGAACACAACAAAAGAACTAGACTTCAAATCCATTTGGGAAGAGCCGTATTGTCAGGATCCACATTAAGCCCGTGGTCAAGATACCGTAAACAAAGCTATTACGGTTGTGTCGAACTAACTTGTTATGTCTGTCAAAATTTATTTAGTCAGCTTAAAGTACATCAGTCTTATTGGTATAGTCTCATAATTATTATTGATCCATATGACCCGCCTCCCTTTCACCCGATCTTCAAATGCGTAGCGAGCGCAATTGAACTGAACTGAAATATGTACAAAATGCGACCTTTTTATTTGACATGATGTTAATGATATAGTCATTGGCAAGCTTAAAAAGAGAAAAAAGAAAACCAGTGTTTAACAGGCCCATTTAACAGCCAAAACCGGAGCTCATGGGAAAAACTCCTGACGTTTCGCAAGCAGAACTGTTGTCGGCCTGTGCGCTTGTGCGTGCCGATTTTCCCTTTAGCGATTTTAACAAAAACAAATGCCTTTGCAAATGTAAAACTTCGTATTTTGAAAAACGAAACTGACTCTGCCGCGCGGATAAATTCTCACAGTTTTCGGACTATTAAACATTAGGCCTACAGCTCATAACAGTTTTCTCTCGTTTTGCTGCGTGTTTTTTGTTTTCAAAGTAGTTTCCCAGGAAGCCAAGGAAGAATCATGGATGTGTATCTTCTATCTGAGCCCGGCACTGAGTCTCATGGCGTCCTTTCAGAATCGGAGAAATGATTTCTGTGATTGAAAATTTTACCTAAATACCCTATGTGTAAAATGGTCGCCTTTACTATAACAAACTTTTAATGTGTGTGGGTACACCTGCATATGAGCCACGACACGAGAAAATCAATAATGTGGTTGTGCGCCAAGCGAAGACTCAGATCAGATTGGCCAGTTTGTTTTGGTTAAGAGTTGATCTTATAATGTATTTGATCAAACGTTAGAAGTGAAAAGGATACAAAGTATGTCCCGTTTTGGTCGATATCGGGAAAGATCTGTCTTAAGGTGAATGGGCACACTTTTCGGGGAAGCAACACTGCCATTTTCATTTTTACATCCCTTTCTGAATGGAGCAAATCCTTTTCTTAAAGTGTTGACCCTATGAAAATGACATCATTTGGATTCAAGCCGCGTCGTTGCCCAAACAAGCCTATATGTAAAAAACAGCATGATAGGCACATGTTGCAGGATAGGTGAATCATACGGTGCATGCTCTGACCAGACTGTACAGTAAACTGCGCAGATACACATAACACGCGGATCTTTTTTATAATAGCGTTCCAAAAGCCGAGTCGTCTTCCCCGACGGGTAAAATATAAATGCTCTCTATTCATAATGAAGAAGTCGGGGTATCGAATCCAGCCAAGTTCGTGACTGTCCTTCAACGGGATTGTTACTTTATAACCCTACAACTTCAAACTTTTACTTCAGTTTATACTGCTGAGTCTAGTACATTACAGGGATATTACCAGTTTGCTTACTTTTGCTGGGAACCGCTCCAGTGTTGTCTAAAGTGGCCGTTGACCAAAATTTCGGTCGTAATACCAATAACTGTAAAATATATAGTACTATACCTAATGACTGTCGACTGAGTAGATCCTTTTATAGACTGTCTCGAACGACAGCCACTTTTGCACGTATATAATGATTATTCGATCAAACTCGGATCAGCCTGTGCATATGCAATGTTAGCAAAATCACCTCGTTCCTGATCAACAATAAATGAAGTCTTCAGCAAATAGCGAACACTCTGCCCAGATCAGACTGTGCAGGCTGTTCTTAATATTCGCTATTTGCCAATGTCTAAAGGTACTTCTTTCTCACGTCGCGACTCAATTAAAATGACAGCTCAGGTAGGGGTATTGACCAGTATTACCAGTATGTACACGGGCGGCGAATTATGTTATCTTTATTGCCTGAGTGTCGTATACTTGCAGATTGTCTCATCCTTACCCCTTAGTGCTAAACTATCACCGCCGTTTTAAACCACCAGGAACTCTGCACTTTTCTATCAAATAATAATAATAATAATAATAACAATGCCTTATCTCATTTTATAGCGGATTATTTACGCAGTCGGGCTTGACTGCTTATCCTTTTTCACTATTATTATTCGATTGATTTCACCGTATTTTGTAACTTCACAGTTAAAGAGCATTGCCACGTGCTTGGTGATTTATGCGTTAATAATACCGCTGACAGGTACCGTTAAGTTTGTGACAAGACGGTTTCCTTTGAAGCTAAACTACCGTTGTACACCTGCACTTTAGTAGCGGAGAAAACCGTTATCCTGTCTAATTCAGTCTAAAAAGAGAAACATTTTAGACAGTCAGATTTTGCATAAATATGAAACGGGCCATAAGCTACCTCCATGTCGACAACAAAGACTCTGATCAGTCTGGGCGGGTGCCCAGTCTGATCTCCGTCTTCGCGTGGCGCAAATGCCACTATGTTTTGTCATGTCACTTTCTTGTTGGCTCAGATATGCATAGATGTCAGACGTATCACTTGTGCATTTAACCGTTTAAAGAATCCTGGGTCCCTTCCTTTTCTTTCCTTATAAAATTCAGGGTTTTTAAAACAAGTTTAAGATTTTGCATGTATTCAGAAAATGCTATCATTTCCTAACTGCTTCCTCTGAATTGATGATTGCAACTTTCGGGACAAAAAATGGTGCTATTTTTAAGCTCTCATTTGAAGGGGCGTTTACCATAAAGGCTGAACCCAAACCGGCTTGGACAGGTAATACCATGAAGAGCGCAATGTGCCTGTGGGTGGGTCATTTAAAGACAATATTCTCTACTATATAGAACACACATCCTAGTGTTTATTGGTTTTATGACCCTGTTATGTCATTACCTATGTGAAAAAGAGGATTTCCTTTGATGAAATGGCAGTGTCGCTAGACTGTTGCATAATAGGATTATGAGATCCAATAAACAAGAATATATGTCTTTGATATCCGATAATAACTCTGGTTACCTGTGCTCACATCAAGTCATCTGATCTACTTGACAGTCCTTCTTTTGCCAATTCTGTTAATGTACAATTGTACATGCAAGAACATTTTATCATTTTATGTTTTAACTTTTAACTTTCAACAACGGATTTTTTAAATTTCTCAGAATGAAAAAGATATATATAAGTGTTATACATCACTTTTTTTTCTGTATACATCCTGCTCAAGCATCCACCACCGGCGTGTGGGGTGGGGTGGGAGGAAGGTGGTGGAGGGAAGGGGAACAAAGCCGTTGAATTCAATAGCTGGCTAGTGCGTACATACCCTTTATGTTTATAATCACCCGAAATCCGCGCAGATGAAACGCACAAATGATATGTAAATTTCCTCGCTTTCATGAAAAATAAAAGAAATAATATAAAAAAATGTACATATGATATACTGATCCGCGCTTTCGTAAAACGCCGACTTGAAGGCGTAAAGTGAAAAAAGCATTTTATATACACGTTATTCAATAAAATGACATTTTCATAAAACTTTAATTTTTTTTTTTGGCTTCTGAAATATCTGTCGGATTGGCAGACTGATAAGGGTCTGCACTTGAAGCAAACTGATCTGGATCTGCATTTTTGTTCCAATGTTTTGGGTTAATTTGTATTTTTTCCTTATTTTTGCGCTTGGGCGCAGGCGTCACGGGGTGTTTCTTTTCTGCATCTTAATATACTAAAAAAATATTAAAGGGTCAAACTTTTACCCCGCGATTTCTGGAACATTTCAATCATTTGGTAAAATAAATTATTTCCACCTTCAATTTCATTCATTTTTCAAGTTTTGTACACATGAAGTGTGAAGGACATGCCTTTATCTTGACCAGGTCCAGACTTCATTCCATTCACGCTTCCCTCAGAATCAAAGTTTTTTAGAAGTCCATAGGGAGAAAATTCACCAAAATTTTCGTTTCACCAATTCATGAATGTTTTGAAAAATTGCTCGATAGTCATCAAATTTAATCATTTTTAAAGTCAACAAGCTACAAGAAGTTGGAAACTCATAGCAATTTTAGAAGTTATTTCCGACCAAACTGACACTATCAGTTCTCTATGGGAATTCAAACAACTTTCATTTTAGGGGTTGTTTGACTTAAAGCCTGGACTTGGTTAAGACAAAGGCTATAGGTTCAAGCTTCATGTGTATAAAATTTGCAAAATGAATAAAATAGAAGGTAGAAATGATTTATTTTACCAATGTTTGAAATGGTCCAGAATTCGCAGGGTAATTGTTTGACCCTTTTAATATTTTTTTTCGATTATAATACAAAAGCTCCGCTCTATCGATAACTAACTGTCGCATGGTTGGTTTTGCTTGGCTCATGGTTGAATAACTATTACAGTAAGAACTGTATATAATCGGTCAGGAGTATTTTAGCATACAACGTAGAACCGGATCAGATTGCTCAAATGAGCAGTCTGATCCGGGTCTACACTGTTTACTGTGATGTTAACACATCTGACGCATTCCCAAATTTATTCTTACTGCATGACAATTGAAATCGTAATTTGTTAAAATGTTCGTATATTATGGTAAAGGTAAGTACCGTAGATTCGGTCCGCTGAAAATTGCCAAATTCATCAATAGGTTAATTATTCATGACTTGTCTTGTTCGTTGGACCTCGTAAAATCTGGGTGTAGTCGTCAAACTTTTTTTATAGCTGATCTTCGTGGTACGATATAAGTTGATCTTATTCTTCGAGTAAGTTAACTTAGTTTATTTATTTTTCCTTTAACGCTTACAAATGAAATATTGACATTTCGCAGTGATATCGACATAGTCCAGTGCCATTAAGTAGTAAAAGTGCTATCCCTTGAGCATCAATATAGTGATCAAACATGGTTTTATATGCATAAACGTTTGCAAGGTCCCGAATGAGGTGTTTAAAACCGAGGCCGAAGGCCGAGGTTTTCATCTCCCAAGGGACCCTGCAAACGATAAAGCGTTTGAAAAAAATGTTTGATCGCTATTATTGCATAAATTCAACTATAATGCTACAAAAATAACGAAACTGTTGGTGCACTTTTTTTCGGCCTCATCGCCATTACCTTGCTGATTCCTACACGCACTATGCGTATCAATAAAATCCTCGTTTCAGGCCATGGTTAGCTACCGTGAACGTTTGTGCAACCTTTAGCAGCATTTCACGTCATAATCATTTTCATCAAAATTTTCACTCAATATCTTCTGCACTTTCATTTTTACAATTATATCCCAATTTGTAAAACTCTTCCGTTAAAGTCTTTAATGCATATCTTCAACGGCTGTCTTGCTGTCGTTTCTGTACTGACGGAGTATTGCCCTGCAACTTGCATACAAAAAGTCGCTTAGGGTGGTCATTATCGGCGCGTGGAAACCAATGAAAATACATGGTTTTGTGTTTGTTAAAACATGTCTATGCCTGCGTGTGATACCGATATCTATGCAATAATGTTAATTTCATGCATTGATCATGGTCATGAAGGACAGTCCTTAACAAGCAAAATGAGTCGCGACACGAGAAAACCAACAATGTGGTTGTGCGCCCAGCGCAGACTCAGATCGGCCTGGGCATTTGCCCAGTCTGATCATAATCTTCGCTGTCCGCATGGTAGTAGCTTAGACCATTGGCTACCCTTTGAGCACTTGACATAGATTCTGGTCAAAAGGGGCGGATGCCCAGCCTGATATGTGTCTGCGCTGCGCGAACAACCATTTTGTTGGTTTTGTCCTGTCGCGGCTCAAATGTGGTTGTAGCCATTTTTTTTTAGCTCACCTGAGCCAGTGCCTCAGAGGGAGCTTATAGAGGCTCCGTCGTCCGTCGTCGTCCGTCCGTCCGTCCGTCCACAATTTCAAACGACTTCTTCGCTGAAACCGGTGAGCCAATTGTAACCAAATTTCATATGTGGCCTCTAGAGGAAGGCGGGACAAAAATTTGTTCAAATGGTCTTGGTCACATGACCAACATGGCCGCCGCGCCCATATATGGTAAAAACCTAAAAAAAACCTTCTTCTCCAGAATCGATAGGCCGATGGCCTTGAAACTTGGTATGTAGCATTATGTATGCGAGTACTACCAAAATTGTTCAAATTATGACCTTGGGTTGACATTGACCCTTTTACGGCAAGGTCAAATAAAGGAAACTGCTAGAACATAAGATTTCATGGAAAGTTTTGGAGATTTGAGGCCCAAAAATTGGTATATGCGGTCATCTTAATGAATACATCAAATACAGTCACCTTAATACATCAAGATTCATGAGTATCACAGGTCAAGGTAGTTATTTGACCTTTGACCCAGAACTCTCATATTTTGATAATTTCAAACAATCTTCTCAAAAACCATCCAGCCAGTTGTAACCGATTTCATATAGACCCTTTAGGGGTTGAGGGAATGGAAATTTATTCAAATGGATCAGGCCACCTGACACACACGGCCGCCATGCCCATATACGGTAAAACACTTTAAAAATCTCCAGAACCAATAGGCCGATTGCCTTCAAATTTGGTATGTAGAATTGGCTACTCCAGTTAAGGGTGTTCAAAATTATGACCTTGGGTTGACCTTGACCATTTTACGGCAAGGTCAACTATGGGAAAATGCTAGAACATAAGATTTCATGGAAAGTTTTGAAGATTTAGGCCTAATATTGGTAAATAAAGCCATCTTAATGAGTATATCAAATACAGTCACCTTAATGAATACATCAAGATTCATGAGTACCACAGGTTAAGGTAGTTCTTTGACCTTTGACCCTGAATTCTTATCGTTTGACAATTTCAAACTTCTTATATAAAGCCAAAATCCCAATTGTAACCAAATATCATATAGAGCCTCCAGGGTTTGGGAAACGAAAATTTCTCCAAATGGCCAGGGTCACATGACAAACATGGCTGCCATGACCATATATGGTAAAAACCTTTACAAATCTTCTTTTCCAGAACCAAGAGACCGATGGCCTTAAAACTTGGTATGTAGCATTGGTTACTTCAGTACTATCAAGATTGTTCAAATTATGACCTTTGGTTGACCTTGATCTTTTTTACAGTAAGGTCAAATATGGAAAAATACTAGAATATAAGATTCATGGGAAGTTTTGAAGATTTTGGCCTAAAAAATTTGTATATAGAGTTGTCTTAAAGAGGTCATGAAGAACTATGAGTACAAGAGGTCATGGTCATTCTTTGATATTTGACCCAGATCTCTCATATTTTGACATTTTCAAACATTTCCTCAAACGCCAAAGGCCGGCCAATTGTAATCCCATCGCAGAGCCTCCAAGGGTTGATCGAACAAATTGTGTTCAAACGGTCAAGGTCACATGACCAACATGGCCGCCATATCCATTAATTGTATAAACTTTCAATATTTTTCTTCTCCAGAACCAATATGCTTAAGGCCTTGAAACTTGGTAAGTAGCATGGAGTACTAGAGTACTTCCAAGACTGTTGCAATGATGACCTTGGGTTCACCTTGACCTTTTTTGCGGCACGGACAAATATGGGAACATAAAACATAGCTAGGACATAAAATTTCATGGAAAGTTTTGAAGATTTTGGCCTAAAAATGGTATATATGGTTGTCTTAATGAGTACATGAAGATTTATGTGTACAAGAGGTCATGGTCAGTCTTTGACTTTTGACCCAAGACTCATATTTTGACAAGTTCAGACATAAGAAAAAGCCACTTTGCCAATTGCTCAGGTGAGCGATTCAGGGCCTCATAACCATCTTGTCTTTCTTTGTTTTGACATTGAACATAGAAAATTGTCAAAGAGATGGGTTACTGTGGCGTATTACAGCAGCCGATTCATGGTTCCGAGATGCCCCTCAGAGCTAGTTTGCAATTGCTTA
Organism: Ctena decussata; assembly: GCA_963989385.1. Classification (NCBI taxonomy): domain Eukaryota; kingdom Metazoa; phylum Mollusca; class Bivalvia; order Lucinida; family Lucinidae; genus Ctena; species Ctena decussata. The sequence goes on from OZ022515.1 coordinate 37,729,694, forward strand.
ACTACAATTCACTAGCCAGTCAGCAGTGCCACTGGCTGAGCATACTTTTAGAGATAAGATCAAATTCAGCCGTTTTGGGGGACTACTCGCACATACACACTGAAATGATTAAAATATATTGTAAAGTCGTTCCTAAATAACTCATTGACTGTAAAGATACATTTCTGAAATTTGCAGAATAACTTTATATGTTGTTGGGAAATATGTATCAAATTTGACAAAAATTGGTTTAAAAGTAAAAATTTGCATATGGAAATGAGGGTAGGTGGCGCTTAAGGGAACTCACGGAACTATTAATTCTAATAAACGAGATGTAGAGAAGACTTACATTTAAACACACATCGCTTTTATTTCTATTTTATTTATTTATGTATTTATTTCTTTATTTCTTTAATTTTTTATTTTATTTTTTTATTCTTTTTTCAATACATGTACACATACTCTTTTTTCTATACATGTGTTCCGTGTTCCGGTATTCCGTTGGACCTGGACGGATGCCTCTCAAAAAGACCTTAAAAGAGAAGTCTTTTTTCATACTTTTCCCTTGTGATCTTGCCTGAATTTCTAACCAGACAAGATCAAACCAACATCCTTTAGTTGTTGTTTTTTTGTTATTTTGTGTATTTTGCTTTCGTTTTCTGTAAAACTTTGTTGACACTTTTTCCCGCCATTCACTACATCCAGTGGGTGGGGTAAAGTGTTGGAGTACTAAACCTGTACGTAGCATTAAATGAAGCATTGGGCAGAGTATTGACTAGCTCCTTGTAGTTGTCAGTGCTCTGTATTAAGTTCCTAAGTTCAGAATTAGGTGTTTAAAGAAAATTAGTGCAGAGTATCTGACTAGCTCTTTGTAACTGTCAGTGCTCTGTGTTAAGTTCAGAATTAGGCGTTTAATGAAAATTAGGGCAGAGTATCTGACTAGCTCTTTGTAACTGTCAGTGCTCTGTTGTCTCGAAAATTCAGAATCAGGATTGTTGCTGGTCTTGTTAACAGTAGGAAATGTTTAAAATGCATGTCAGAAGACCCCCATTCTTCTTTCCAGTGGTGGTAGCTATTGGTTTTATTCTATGTAAATGGTCAAATCAAGGTTCAGACTCTCCGGACCCAAACTTGGAATGCAGAATTGGTAGCGAAGTGTCTGCGGACAGATCTTTGCAGTGTCTCACTATAATAAGGAAACTTGGAAATCGAAGAACTTCAGAGAGGTTAAGATGCTTTTCCTCATCAAAAGGCACTAACCTAGCCCTTCTGATTATCCTGGCTGGGGACATCGAAACAAACCCAGGTCCCAGGTCTAAGTGTGGTTTGTGCAAAAAAATGTGCCAATCATCGGACAAAATTATTGAATGCATTGATTGCGTAAAACGTTTTCATGCAAAATGCTCAAATCTGGGAGATGATGAGCTGTTAGCGATTGAGACTGGCAGTAGTGATTGGTATTGCACAAACTGTAGGGCGGACTGCGGCCTGTGCAGTCGTGCGGTTCTCAATGGTCATAAGGCAGTTCAATGCGATGGTTGTGAACTGTGGCTTCACAATGAATGCTCTTTTATTTCGGACGCTGATTATGAAAATGTATTGACTTCTGGGTGCACATAGATTTGTTCAAAATGTGAATTTTTCAACTTCTCGGACTCCTTCTTCGATGATCAGTTGAATCTAGTGACTGAGAATCGATTTAATCCACTGTCAAAGGATAAGAATGTTAGACTTTCACCAAACAGTTAAAATGAGTCAAATTTTAATGGCAAGACTCTTGGCGGTTTGAAACTTGTTAGCTTGAACATAAATAGTATTAGGTGTAAGAAATTGGATTTATTAGCTTTCCTTGATGTCCACTAACCTCAAGTTGTGGCTATTCAGGAAACAAAAAATGACAGCTCAGTTGCAACTTCGGAATTGTTGCCTGAAGCATTCCCCTACAATGTATTCAGGAGGGACAGAAACCTCCATGGTGGCGGAATGATGCTTCTCATTCATAAGGGCATTCCGCACATGCCCTTGTCAGAAATAGAAAATGACTCAGAATCAGTTTAGGTTAAAATTTTGGCAAACAAAACTTCCCATTATGTAGCTAGTTGGTATCGTCAACCTGGTGGCTTAAGTGAGGAATTTCAATTGTTTCGTGATCAGTTAGATCATATTAGGACAAAGCACAAGGGAAATAAGCTCCCCTTAGTTCATGTACTAGGGGATTTCAACTTCAAGGATATTGCTTGGCCACACCGACTTAATAAGTCAGGATCAGTGTTAAGTCAGTCAGAGGGACAAATGTTGATTGATGTCATGAATGATCATAGTTTAGAACAACTGGTGAATTTCCCGACTCAGGAGAAAAACACTTTGGATTTAATTCTCACTTCGCTTCCTGGCCAGTTCCAAGAAATACATTCCCCAGACAAACTTAGTGATCATGATGTGATCTCAGGAACATTGAAAATTCATATGCCCCAAAAAAGAAACCTCGGAGGAAAGTGTTTTTGAACCAAAAGGGAGATTTTGAATCGATGGGGAAAGAAGTGTCATACTTCGCAAAACATAGGTACTTCAATGGTTACTCGGATAATCGCTCGGTTCAGGAAAACTTTGACTTGATAACCTCCTTTATTCAGGAGTCTGCTGAAAAGCATATCCCCTCAAAAGTAAAAAGTATGCAAAGACCAGGAACTGAAACAATCAAAATCCAAATCCAGCCCTCAAACCATAGTTGGAAACAACTAAGATTACAAATAATCAAGATACAGAGAACATATGGCCAACCGAGTGAGCAGCTTGTTCCCAAAAGGTGGCCACTCAGCAACCCAAACCGAACCAAAAATAATAATAACATACATAAGGTAAAACATCACAGAAACTCTGACACCAAAAACAGGCAACAAAGAACCACAACAGAACTACCGCCTTGGAACGGTCAGTAATGAATTACTGGGGGGCTTAAATCGATTTTACAGGCCCAACCTCACCCTCAGTTTCTGAAGTGGTACAAAACATTTAGTTGGTTGTTCGGTTCGCATGATAACCCTCTAACTTGTCAATGAATCATCACGGTAAACACATAAATCAAATTTCAACACCATGAAGAAGCAAAGACGAGGACTCAACAGATACAACGGGCCGTCTGACAGGTGGAGATCCCTGTCCTGCCAAACAACCCCACTGAAAATCTGAAGCAAAAGAAGGTCACCAGTTGAGCCCCGGTGGACCAAGCAACAGACAAAAAGGCTCCGGTCCCAACCAACTAAAATATATAGCTTTAGGTCGGGGCCATCATAGAGTCTGACGACCGATCCCCCGGTGTGCAATTAAAGAGTGCAGCAGAGCTATCAACCGTGATTGGGTTAATCACTAAGCATGCAGACTGTCGCATAACATTTAAATTATAGCCAATACGTTTGTGACGTATTATTATTTTTCGGAATTGATCAGAAAAATCAGTCCTACCCTTAATCTTTTTGAATTTGTATACTAAGTCACCATAAAATTCTAGTTCCGATAGGCCTTGGTGTAAAAGAAATTTTAATCCGACATCAAATTTTGAAACCAATTCATGGTGTCTGCGATAGAATTTAGAAAAAGCAGTAGGTCAACTTTTTCTGTTCCTTGGATAACCCCTGAGATAAGAAGAAAGATTCGTAGAAGAAATAAGACACATGCAAAGGCCAAAATTACTGGCAGTAGTAAACTTAGGTCAAAATTTGAATCTTTGAGAAGGGAAATCAAAGCTGATGTGCAAAAGCAACATGATTTGTATGTCAATAATTTGATTGGTGACATAAAGGCTAATCCCAGAGACTTCTACAGGTACATTAATAGTCAAAAGAAAGACACTCAAGGTATCCCGCCCCTAAAGAAGAGAAATGGTGGTGGTGTTGCCGAATCAGAGTTGGAACAGGCTGATGAATTTAACGGTCAGTTTTCGGATGTGTTTCATAAAAGTGAGCACACCCAAGTCCCCCTTCTTAATCGCTCGGCTCCTTTCATGGAGGCCATTCGTGTTTCGGCAGAAGTTGTAACGAAACTTCTTAAGGGCTTGAACCCATTAAAAGCTTTAGGACCTGATGAATTGCATCCTAGAGTCTTAAAAGAACTAGCATCTGAATTAGGCCCAATATTTGCTCATCTCTTCCAACAGTCTATTGACACGAGTGAAATCCCCAAGGAATGTTCTCTTGCAAATATATGCCCGCTCTTCAAAAAAGAAGATAGGTCTTTGGCTTGCAATTATCGACCGGTTTCTCTAACTTGTGTACCATGCAAGTTACTCGAACACATTGTCTGCTCTAATATTATGACACATTTGGATGAACATAAACTTTTGTCAGACAGACAACATGCATTTCGGAAGAAACATAGTTGCGAAACTCACTTGATCACAGTTATAAACGACTGGGCTAAAATCTTGGATAAGGGTGGTCAGGTTGACACTTTCATCTTGGACTTTAAGAAAGCTTTTGACACTCCCCCTCATGAATTACTTAAATGTAAGCTATTTGGCTATGGTATTGGTGGGAAGACTCTGAAATGGATAGATTCTTTTCTCTTTTATAGGCAGCAGCGTGTGGTGGTAAATGGAGTTAAGTCGGATTGGGTCCCGGTTTTGTCGGGTGTCCCCCAGGGCACCGTGCTTGGACCACTGTTATTCTCCTTGTACATTAACGATATAATAGAAAATATTGACTCGGAATTAAGACTTTTTGCTGACGACTGTGTTTGCTATCGTGTAATCGGAGATATTGAAGGCACGGTGAAACTTCAGGAGGTTATAGATCGTTTAGATTGTTGGGCAAGGAGTTGGGGCATGAGATTTCAACCTGGCAAATGCAACATAATGCAAATTACAAGGAAACGGATCAAGAAGATCAATGCTTCCTACACCTTAGAGGGAACGGTCCTCAATAATGTAGAAACCATCAAGTAGCTCGGCATAACCATTACCAATGATTTGAAATGGAACACACATGTCCGCAATATTTGCACAAAGGCTAATAGGACCCTCGGCTTCCTCAGACGTAACTTGGCAGCATGTCCACAAGATGTTAAAGAGTCAGCATACAAGGGACCTGTGCGTCCTGGAGTATGGCAGTTCAGTTTGGGACCATTAAAGTATACTTCTTCAAGATTAACTAGAGAAGATGCAGAAAAGGGCAGCTAGATTTGTAATGGGAAATTACAGATATGAAACTGGGAGTATGACTGGCATTCTGGAGAAACTTAAGTGGGAATCCCTAAAAAGAGAAGGAAAGATAGTAGACTCATAATGATGTACAAAGGTCTGAGGGGTGCAGCCAGTATACCCATAAATGACCTTGTTCCCCCAAATAGGCGTACCAGGAAGCATCATTCCCTAGCATTTCAAACCCCATTGGCTGGGACTGACATTTACAAGTCCAGTTTCCTCCCCCAGACTATTAGAGATTGGAATTCCCTGGAAGATTCACTTATTTCTGCTGCTGAGTGTGCAGAGGATTCAGTTACTAAGTTTACTTCTCTTATAAGGGCTAGGGACTAGTTTCCTTGATTCACAGGTCCTGGTGAATGATTGTCCGTGGACGTATCACCAGTAAACAATTCTGATTCTGATTTTGATTCTGACATAAATCAAATGAAGTTAAAGATTACAATACTTGATTACCGTATATAATGAGTAAATGAGTGAGTGAGTGAACTCGGAATTAACGTCCCACCAGCACATGTCATGCGCAGATGGGATCTCGATTTAAATTTTGTCTAATCCGAAAGACCGGAGAAGCGAGGGTAACGTATATTACCGAAACTAAAAGTACGATTATACAGCCGGAATCAGACTACATATGTTGTACGACATTTAAACATGTGGTCCTTAATGAGCATAAACTATCGCTCATCCTCAAATCACGTCAAGTAAACATCCATGCAGAAGTTTTGTTCTTCAGTATAATTGAGCCGTGACAGGAGAGAACCAATAATGTTGTTGTGCACCCAGCACAGACTCATATCAGCCTGGGCATCCGTCAAGTCCGACCAGACACTTCGCACAGCGCTCAAAAGTAGCTAGGGGTCTAAGCTACCTCCATGCGGACAGCGACGACTCTGATCAGACTGGGCATCCGCCCAGTCTGATCTGAGTCTCCGCTAGGCGCACAACCACTTTGTTGGTTTTCTCGTGTCGCGGCTCATTTATTAGCTCATTTATTATATTTGAATCAGGCAGCAGTAAGGGTGGTAATATCAGAGCCAGACTGTATCTTATTCCCAAACCCTGACAAGAGAACCTCGCGAAATATGCTTTGAAAGTAATTCCCTGTCAGTTATTTCGAAGCATTAGCGCGCTAATAGGGCGCTTGGGGTTGCAAAGCAACCCAAATTGCAAAGCAACCCAAAGGGTGTCGAGACAGACTAAGCTTTAACTTGTCTACTTATTTAAGGGAGTTATTTCTGACAGATTTGTCTACCTTGACTCAATTGAGAAATTACGTTACGCAGGTGTACAAGATGAAATATAAGGATTTCAGACTAAGAAATTCATACATTTGATTTTTCAGCAAGAATAAGCGGAATGTTAGTCCATGTAATAATTTTATGATTTGGTAAGCGGTTAAAGATCTTGTGATCCGTTGATTGAAAGAGGCTTTTATTGTTCGTTTTCAACTCAACTGTGCTTTCATATGAGGACACACTACTGTAAAACACTTATATTTGGCGGTCACTTTATTTTGGCGATAATGGCGGAAAAGAAGAAAATCGCCAAATTAAAATGCCGCCAATATAAGCTCATGATACCGAAAGAAGAAAAAATATTACTGAGCACATGATCCTATTTCCTCTACCAAAATATCAAAGCTAATACACATCACATATATAAGCGCAAAAGAAGACGCTTCCCAAACAACAAGAGGGAGGAAACGGAGTATGAAAATGTTCTCACCATACTTATTAGTATTTCAATTAAGTTGATTAAATTAGAAGGAACACAAAATCTGTTTACTTTAAACAATTAACTACCCAAACTGCAACATGACTATAATAATAAATGCTTTTATTTTAATCAACATGACAATATAGAGCTCAAATAAAGAGCAAAATACGACGTCGGAAGAAATATTGTTCTTGAGAATCACAAAACCGCCAAAATAAAAATCCGCCAAAAGGACCATATTTAAAAACCGCCAAATTTTGCTGCCGCCAAATATAAGTGTTTTACAGTATTAGTTATAAAAGTACATTGTTGTTTCACCCATTTATGTCATTGTTGGTTTTCTCGTGTCGCGGCTCATTTATGTCTAGTGTCTCATAAAAGGGATATTGGCAAAAAGTAGCAAACTGGATTATCAAGAAAAAGAAAAAAAAACATTCTGAGGATAATTGTACAAAATATAGTCATTTGGTTAGGTAAATCGTCTGTATTAAGGTCGGAAATTTCGCTTTACGGCGATGCGCAAGCGGAGCCGTAAAACAGAATTTGCGATCATAAAACCTACGATTTACTTCCCCAAATGGCAATTTTAATACAGTTACATGTATCCTCATTCTCATGCACTTTCACGTTTTCACTTTTAAAGTATGCTACTTTGCACCCATAGCAAGCGCTTTCAGCTACGTAAAACAGACGTCAGCCGATGAGAAGGACATTGCGTAATGACGTCGGGTTTCCGACAGTATATCGCAGGAAATACTGTCGCAGAATTTTGACGCTATTCAATCGGTTGTTGCGTTACGTAAGTAAATGCATTAGAATAAGAATATCTTGCCTTTCTGCACATTGCCACGAAACAGATGATTAAATTCGACAAAAGTTTACGGCTCATATTCACAAACTAAACTCAAACTCCACCTCGACTCGAACTTACCGGATAAGTAGCTATAATTGCCTAACGGTCCAAGATTATCTCGAGGTGAGGTCGAGTCGTATTCACAGACATGAGTGTATCTGGAGTCACCTCCAGTAAGCAAGGTTTGGTCGAGGAACGGTGAAGCTCCCTCGACGGCGACTCGAGTTAAATTTTGTTAATATTTCAGCGTTTTCATGGCTATGCTCTTAAAATTCGAAGCAGCACGACTACCTAAAATGTTGTTATAGGCTAGAGAACTTCTGTTTAATACACTATCAACATTCTCTCTCTCTCTCTGTTTCCTTTTTTTTTGTTTGTGACAAATTCATACTTATTTGTAAGGGTGCTGCGTTTCACAGACAGACAGGGTTATCGCTCATGCCATATGTAATTTGAATCTCCTTACAGCCAAAATGTTAAGAAAATATTAATCTAATTAATATTAATATTAGTCTATATTGAGATGTCTCCATAAGAGAGAGAGAGAGAGAACCCTCCCCCTCCAACACACACACAGGGTCGGCTTGGTAACTTTCAGTGTCGGCGCGTCCTACAAGGGTTAGCAAGAGGATACAGAACATACAGAAATTCGCGTTTCGAAACAACCTCGCTCATAATAGTTTCAAATATAGTGGACAAAAAAGTTAGGGATCAAACATTAGACTGAAATTTTTATATTGAAAAAAATAATTTTCAAAAAATCGTATTCTTCTGTTAAATACATCTAACAATGCTGCACAAGATCGCATGACACATATTGGAATCTGGTCACGTGACACACCAGCAGAAATGAATAAACAGACATACCCCGAAAATCAAAGTGAAAACTGGCATTAACGCAAGACTGAATGTCCATTATTTTTAGCTTTATCCATGCAAAATCATTTTCAGCTCTCAGTGTGACCACTAAGGGCCTGAATAACTGTATGAAAGCAACTCGGTATGCTTCTGGTAAATTACGAGAGGCCCATTTAGGGACTCGTTTGCCATTTTTCACGAAAGGCCTGCATGAGCTCTCCTTGAGTTTCAGGAAGCCTCTCGTGATCAGGATTGGCGGTGTAACATGTCCAAAGAATGCTCAATCGGATTCGAAACTTGTGATCAGATTGCCATGTCAGTGCGGGCGACTGTTTCTGTCGCTAGGTACTGGTCCACCACATTTGCCCTGTGATTCGATGATGGCATCGCCAAAAACTTCAGCAAAAGGTCTCGTAATTGGATAAAGCTTGTCATTCCTAGCTCGAACACCAATCAGAGCGCCTCTGTCTGGCATGCGCAAGTCCATACAGCTTCCAATCGAGATGCCGCACCATAACATCACCCACCCTCCTCGAGACATGTCATATTCCGCAACAAGATTTAATTCTTAGGCTACTGGAAGTGTACCTAGCAGGGTCACACCCTTCTCCCATCATCGCGGATCTCTACATACAAATCTGGACTCATCTGTGAAAAGAACATGGGTCCAGTGACCCTGCTGCCAATTTGTGTCGCTTTTGCCGACTGTCGCCTCGCATTTCTATGGAATGACATCAATCCTGGTCTGATTACCAGCATGTAAGTGCGGAAATCAACTGTGTGAAGTCTGTTTCTAATCGCTTTCGCTGAAATTGGCCGATTAAAGAATTTAATGGATAAACAGTGCGCATCCTCACAGTGTTATTGTTATGAACCAATAGCTTGGGACAGAGACCATCGTCCGTATGGACAAGTCTAGGTAATCGCAAGTTTTAAATCTGACTGAAAATGCTTGACAGATGTTACAAAACACCAATTCTAATCACCAGGAATCTTCAGGAAACTTCTGGAGGGCTTATTCGGGCCTTTCATGAACAATGGCATAAAAGTCCCCAAATGAGCCTCTAGCACTTTACCAAAAGAACACCGAGTAGCTGTCATGCAGTAATTCAGACCCCAGAGATATCGACGAGCACTCGCAATGGTTTTGCATGAATAAAGCCAAGAATCACGGACATTCAATTTTGTGGGGATGCCAATTTCACTTCAGTTTTAGGGGTATATCTGCTTATTTGTTTCTACTGGTGTGCCACGTGATCCGATTCCAATATTTTTCATGCAGTTCTGCGCCGCTTCGACAGCTGTATTGAACAGAAGAAAATTATTTATGGATAATTTATTTTTCATGATTTAAGCTTCAGTCAAATATTTGATCCCTAACTTTTTTTGTCCAGTATAGTTTAAGTCCAAATCCGCCTATATTGCTCAAAGGCTTACACCACTTCATTTCTTGGTATTCGTGTTTTGTTTATGTATTTATATATGTGTTTTTATGATCTAACTAAGAAAGGAAGAATATTTATATTGTCTTATTAAGAAAGAAAGAAGGTAAGAAATAATAAACGAATAAACACAAGAAAGGAAAAAAAGAGAAAGAAGTCACGTAACCCGTACCATCAAAAATGAACAGACAGTTAATCGACTACTTGTAGTTTTTAAAAAATTCCTTTATAAGCTAAAAAATATAATTGTAAACCAATTACATATTTTTTGGTAATGTTCGATCAGTCTATTAATTAATATCATAATTGCTAATGTTTGTTCTAACATTTTTGTTTAAAATTTTTTTGAGTGTGGTGGGGCGTTTTTATCAAAGAAACCGAAATACGTTTTGCGTATCCCAGGGTAGAATCTTTGAATCCATAGAATTGTATTTTTGACTGGCATATTTGCTCATTCATAATCAGGAGACACGAAGATACATACTCGTACACTGTATTGCTCTTTTTAGCTATTACAATCGGAAAAAAATAATGTAAGAAACTAAATCATGGTGAAGAACTTCTCGTAACAGTGGTAGTGTAAGGATTAATCGCTATGGGAAAGAAATGCTATGAAACATTTTTCTTGCAAGGCTATAAAAATATTTTTTATACTTAACTTTATAAGTAATATTTCTGTTTATAAAGCAAGTTTGCCCTTTAATTTATGACTGTTTTAGTGAAGCTAGCAAGGAATATTGAAATATTTTTTTTGTGCTTTTTTGTATTTTTGCTAATATGAGTACTTACGATAATAAACCTGTGCATCTGCGGAAACATATCAGCCTCTGATATGTGCAAACTGATAAGACTGAACAGTGTCTGATCAGTTTGCGCAAGCTGATCGGAATTTGTTGGCAATATACAGTACAATTGACATGCTTATAATTACACGAGGATTAATCGATTATCGATCATAAAATCCGATACCTCTTAACTGTTTTCATAATTGTCAAACCGTCTAAGTTTGTTATAAAGTCATTATGATATGAACAAAAATAAATGCAAAAAATATAAAGCTGTAATATTCAATTTGTGGAATTAATTATATATGCAAACTGACTCAGACCAGCTTATGCACTTGCAAAAAACTGGTCTGAGTTTATGATCAGTTAATAATTTGAAAATTTTAGTTTAATTTGAGTTTGTACATAACCTTACCCGTGTTTCTGCACAAACCAAACTGTTTCGAATTTCTGATCAAAATATTTTGAACATGTGTTATCAAATCAGACTGTGACTGTGCGAAAACCATTTAAAATTCTCATGTGGTAATTAAATTGAGATAGAATTAAAAACAGTAAGAAATACGAAAAGAACAGTTGAAAGCTACAAGGCACTCGTCAGCGTTCCGCCCATGGACAGGTCACTTTCTTTTCTGCTCAATGTTAATAATTTCCTCGTATGAGCCGCGATAAGATAAGACGAACAAATTGGAATGTGCGCCCAGCGAAGACGCAGATCAACCTGGACAGCCACCCGGTCTGAACAGAGTCAGAGTCTGTACTATGTGTTTAAGGGTTAGCTAAGACTCTAAGCTACCTCCATGCTGATAGCGAAGCCTCTGATTAGATCAGGCGGATGCCCAGGCACAGTGTTGACAAAACCAGCTTCAGAGAAGTTCAGCACCTGTACAGATCCTGGGGTATGGACATCGATATGACATTCCTGATATCGATTTATGCCTTTCGCTCCCCGGGTCAAAGGGAAATAACTGCATTCACATCAATACCCTCTCCAGGTAACAGGTAACCGAATACACTATTAAGCGCGCATTGAAGACATAAGTTCCAGTTGAATATTATGGTGAATAATATATTGTTGCCAAATAATCATTTTTTTGTTTTCACAAATATATATTATTTAGTCAATAAATATATTTTTATTGACAATAGATTTGATATATTAATATAGGACAAATATATTAACAGACAGAATATTGCACCGTTTGTCGCGCCATAACCGAATTGATATGTATGTACATTCTGCCATTTTGCAGGGCTACGAAGATGATATCATCACTGGCGTTTTGCGCCGTCCTAGCGCTGACAGCGAGATTTGGGGCAGCGGATGTACTGGAGTACCGAGCTACGGGACCTTTCGCTGCATTTGACGACGCATTGAATGTTCCTGGAGATGATTATACTGGTAAGTATCTACTCAAATACTACGAGCATCTCTATTTTCTTCAGACAGAAGTCAAGGGGGTAATACTAACCCAAAAGAGCAAATGTCATATTGCAAGATTCGCGGAAAACATGGGATCAGTGGAATGGTAAGAATATGCACTGTCGTATAAGACAGTTGCCGGTGGATTTGTCTATTTAGGGTTGGCAGGGAGAACATGAATGGTATGCCCCGTCTGGGTTGACCAGTAGCAACTTAATCTGAAAATGTTAATGACGCCACTTAAATAGCCAGTTTAGTTAACAGTGTTACTGCACGCGACGTCAGGCCGCCTAAGTCTTCTGTAGGCATTCTATCCTGGCAAAGTTCTTTTTAGATATGTTTA